>OZ023220.1:0-2400000 GCA_964006125.1 Cryptus viduatorius
AAAGTCGTCGAATTTGTCCAAAGTCGTCGAATTTGTCCAAAGTCGTCGAATTTGTCCAAAGTCGTCGAATTTGTCCAAAGTCGTCAAATTTGTCTAAAAATGTCGGACATTGTCGAAAGTGGTCGAATTTGTCGAAAATGCTCGAAAATGGTCGAATTTGTCCAAAGTCGTCGAATTCGTCCAAAGTCGTCAAATTTGTCTAAAAATGTCGGACATTGTCCAAAGTCGTCGAATTTGTCCAAAAATGTCCGACATTGTCGAAAATGGTCGAATTTGTCCAAGTCGTCGAATTTGTCGAAAGTCGTCGAATTTGTCCAAAGTCGTCAAATTTGTCCAAAAATGTCGGACATTGTCGAAAGTGGTCGAATTTGTCGAAAATGGTCGAATTTGTCGAAAATGGTCGAATTTTTCCAAAGTCGTCTAATTTGTCCAAAAATGTCCGACATTGTCGAAAATGGTCGAATTTGTCGAAAATGGTCGAATTTGTCCAAAATCGTCGAATTTGTCGAAAGTCGTCGAATTTGTCGAAAATCGTCGAATTTGTCCAAAGTCGTCGAAAGTGGTTGAATTTGTCGAATTTGTCAAAGTCGTCGAAAGTGGTTGAATTTGTCGAAAATGGTCGAATTTGTCGAAAATGGTCGAATTTGTCCAAAGTCGTCGAATTTGTCGAAAGTCGTCGAATTTGTCCAAAGTCGTCAAATATGTCCAAAAATGTCCGACATTGTCGAAAATGGTCGAATTTGTCGAAAATGGTCGAATTTGTCGAAGTCGTCGAATTTGTCCAAAGTCGTCAAATTTGTCCACAGTCGTCAAATGTGTCCAAAAATGTCCGACATTGTCGAAAATGGTCGAATTTGTCGAAAGTCGTCGAATTTGTCCAAAGTCGTCAAATTTGTTCAAAAATTTCCAACATTGTCGAAAATGGTCGAATTTGTCCAAAGTCGTCAAATTTGTCCAAAAATGTCAGACATTGTCGAAACTGGTCGAATTTGTCGAAAATGGTCGAATTTGTCCAAAGTCGTCAAATTTGTCCAAAAATGTCCGACATTGTCGAAAATGGTTGAATTTGTCCAAGTCGTCGAATTTGTCGAAAGTCGTCGAATTTGTCCAAAGTCGTCAAACTTGTCCAAAAATGTCGGACATTGTCGAAAGTGGTCGAATTTGTCGAAAATGGTCGAATTTGTCGAAAATGGTCGAATTTGTCCAAAGTCGTCGAATTTGTCCAAAGTCGTCGAATTTGTCCAAAGTCGTCGAATTTGTCCAAAGTCGTCGAATTTGTCCAAAGTCGTCGAATTTGTCCAAAGTCGTCAAATTTGTCTAAAAATGTCGGACATTGTCGAAAGTGGTCGAATTTGTCGAAAATGCTCGAAAATGGTCGAATTTGTCCAAAGTCGTCGAATTTGTCCAAAGTCGTCGAATTTGTCCAAAGTCGTCAAATTTGTCTAAAAATGTCGGACATTGTCCAAAGTCGTCGAATTTGTCCAAAAATGTCCGACATTGTCGAAAATGGTCGAATTTGTCCAAAGTCGTCGAATTTGTCGAAAGTCGTTGAATTTGTCCAAAAATGTCCGACATTGTCGAAAGTGGTCGAATTTCTCGAAAATGGTCGAATTTGTCGAAAATAGTCGAATTTGTCCAAAGTCGTCGAATTTGTCCAAAGTCGTCAAATTTGTCTAAAAATGTCGGACATTGTCGAAAGTGGTCGAATTTGTCGAAAATGGTCGAAAATGGTCGAATTTGTCCAAAGTCGTCGAAAGTGGTTGAATTTGTCGAAAATGGTCGAATTTGTCGAAAATGGTCGAATTTGTCGAAAGTCGTCGAATTTGTCCAAAGTCGTCAAATATGTCCAAACATGTCCGACATTGTCGAAAATGGTCGAATTTGTCCAAGTCGTCGAATTTGTCGAAAGTCGTCGAATTTGTCCAAAGTCGTCAAATTTGTCCAAAAATGTCGGACATTGTCGAAAGTGGTCGAATTTGTCGAAAATGGTCGAATTTGTCCAAAGTCGTCGAATTTGTCCAAAGTCGTCAAATTTGTCCAAAAATGTCGGTGTTGTCGAAAGTGGTCGAATTTGTCCAAAGTCGTCGAATTTGTCGAAAGTCGTCGAATTTGTCCAAAGTCGTCAAATATGTCCAAAAATGTCCGACATTGTCGAAAATGGTCGAATTTGTCCAAAGTCGTCGAATTTGTCGAAAGTCGTCTAATTTGTCCAAAAATGTCCGACATTGTCGAAAATGGTCGAATTTGTCGAAAATGGTCGAATTTGTCGAAAGTCGTCGAATTTGTCCAAAGTCGTCAAATTTGTCCACAGTCGTCAAATGTGTCCAAAAATGTCCGACATTGTCGAAAATGGTCGAATTTGTCGAAAATGGTCGAATTTGTCCAAAGTCGTCGAATTTGTCGAAAGTCGTCGAATTTGTCCAAAGTCGTCGAATTTGTCGAAAGTCGTCGAATTTGTCCAAAGTCGTCGAATTTGTCCAAAGTCGTCGAATTTGTCCAAAGTCGTCGAATTTGTCCAAAGTGGTCGAATTTATCGAAAGTCGTCGAATTTGTCCAAAGTCGTCTAATTTGTCCAAAAATGTCCGACATTGTCGAAAATGGTCGAATTTGTCCAAGTCGTCGAATTTGTCGAAAGTCGTCGAATTTGTCCAAAGTCGTCAAATTTGTCCAAAAATGTCGGACATTGTCGAAAGTGGTCGAATTTGTCGAAAATGGTCGAATTTGTCCAAAGTCGTCGAATTTGTCGAAATCGTCGAATTTGTCCAAAAATGTCCGACATTGTCGAAAGTGGTCGAATTTCTCGAAAATGGTCGAATTTGTCGAAAATAGTCGAATTTGTCCAAAGTCGTCAAATTTGTTCAAAAATTTCCAACATTATCGAAAATGGTCGAATTTGTCGAAAATGGTCGAATTTGTCGAAAGTCGTCGAATTTGTCGAAAATCGTCGAATTTGTCCAAAGTCGTCGAATTTGTCGAAAGTCGTCGAATTTGTCGAAAGTCGTCGAATTTGTCCAAAAATGTCCGACATTGTCGAAAGTGGTCGAATTTGTCCAAAGTCGTCGAATTTGTCCAAAGTCGTCGAATTTGTCCAAAGTCGTCGAACTTGTCGAAAGTCGTCGAATTTGTCGAAAGTCGTCGAATTTGTCCAAAGTCGTCGAATTTGTCCAAAGTGGTCGAATTTGTCGAAAGTCGTCGAATTTGTCCAAAAATGTCCGACGTTGTCGAAAATGGTCAAATTTGTCCAAAGTCGTCGAATTTGTCGAAAGTCGTCGAATTTGTCGAAAGTCGTCGAATTTGTCCAAAGTCGTCAAATTTGTCCAAAAATGTCCGACATTGTCGAAAATGGTCGAATTTGTCCAAAGTCGTCGAATTTGTCGAAAGTCGTCGAATTTGTCCAAAGTCGTCGAATTTGTCCAAAGTCGTCTAATTTGTCCAAAAATGTCCGACATTGTCGAAAATGGTCGAATTTGTCCAAGTCGTCGAATTTGTCGAAAGTCGTCGAATTTGTCCAAAGTCGTCAAATTTGTCCAAAAATGTCGGACATTGTCGAAAGTGGTCGAATTTGTCGAAAATGGTCGAATTTGTCCAAGTCGTCGAATTTGTCGAAAGTCGTCGAATTTGTCCAAAGTCGTCAAATTTGTCCAAAAATGTAGGACATTGTCGAAAGTGGTCGAATTTGTCGAAAATGGTCGAATTTGTCGAAAATGGTCGAATTTGTCGAAAGTGGTCGAATTTGTCGAAAATGGTCGAATTTGTCCAAAGTCGTCTAATTTGTCCAAAAATGTCCGACATTGTCGAAAATGGTCGAATTTGTCGAAAATGGTCGAATTTGTCGAAAATGGTCGAATTTGTCGAAAATGGTCGAATTTGTCCAAAATCGTCGAATTTGTCGAAAGTCGTCGAATTTGTCGAAAATCGTCGAATTTGTCCAAAGTCGTCGAAAGTGGTTGAATTTGTCGAAAATGGTCGAATTTGTCGAAAATGGTCGAATTTGTCGAAAGTCGTCGAATTTGTCCAAAGTCGTCAAATATGTCCAAAAATGTCCGACATTGTCGAAAATGGTCGAATTTGTCAAAGTCGTCGAATTTGTCGAAAGTCGTCGAATTTGTCCAAAGTCGTCAAATTTGTCCAAAAATGTCGGACATTGTCGAAAGTGGTCGAATTTGTCGAAAATGGTCGAATTTGTCGAAAATGGTCGAATTTGTCGAAAATGGTCGAATTTGTCGAAAATGGTCGAATTTGTCCAAAGTCGTCGAATTTGTCCAAAGTCGTCAAATTTGTCCAAAAATGTCGGTGTTGTCGAAAGTGGTCGAATTTGTCCAAAGTCGTCGAATTTGTCCAAAGTCGTCAAATATGTCCAAAAATGTCCGACATTGTCGAAAATGGTCGAATTTGTCCAAAGTCGTCGAATTTGTCCAAAGTCGTCGAATTTGTCCAATGTCGTCAAATATGTCCAAAAATGTCCGACATTGTCGAAAATGGTCGAATTTGTCCAAAGTCATCGAATTTGTCGAAAGTCGTCTAATTTGTCCAAAAATGTCCGACATTGTCGAAAATGGTCGAATTTGTCGAAAATGGTCGAATTTGTCGAAAGTGGTCGAATTTGTCCAAAGTCGTCGAATTTGTCGAAAGTCGTCTAATTTGTCGAAAGTCGTCGAATTTGTCCAAAGTCGTCGAATTTGTCCAAAGTCGTCGAATTTGTCCAAAAATGTCCGACATTGTCGAAAATGGTCGAATTTGTCGAAAGTCGTCGAATTTGTCCAAAAATGTCCGACATTGTCGAAAGTGGTCGAATTTCTCGAAAATGGTCGAATTTGTCGAAAATGGTCGAATTTGTCGAAAATGGTCGAATTTGTCGAAAATGGTCGAATTTGTCCAAAGTCGTCGAATTTGTCGAAAGTCGTCGAATTTGTCCAAAGTCGTCGAATTTGTCGAAAGTCGTCGAATTTGTCCAAAGTCGTCGAACTTGTCGAAAGTCGTCGAATTTGTCGAAAGTCATCGAATTTGTCCAAAGTCGTCAAATTTGTCCAAAATTTTCCGACATTGTCGAAAATGGTCGAATTTGTCGAATTTGTCGAAAGTCGTCGAATTTGTCGAAAATGGTCGAATTTGTCCAAAGTCGTCGAATTTGTCCAAAGTCGTCAAATTTGTCCAAAAATGTCGGTGTTGTCGAAAGTGGTCGAATTTGTCCAAAGTCGTCGAATTTGTCGAAAGTCGTCGAATTTGTCCAAAGTCGTCAAATATGTCCAAAAATGTCCGACATTGTCGAAAATGGTCGAATTTGTCCAAAGTCGTCGAATTTGTCCAAAGTCGTCAAATATGTCCAAAAATGTCCGACATTGTCGAAAATGGTCGAATTTGTCCAAAGTCGTCGAATTTGTCGAAAGTCGTCTAATTTGTCCAAAAATGTCCGACATTGTCGAAAATGGTCGAATTTGTCGAAAATGGTCGAATTTGTCGAAAGTCGTCGAATTTGTCCAAAGTCGTCAAATTTGTCCACAGTCGTCAAATGTGTCCAAAAATGTCCGACATTGTCGAAAATGGTCGAATTTGTCGAAAGTCGTCGAATTTGTCCAAAAATGTCCGACATTGTCGAAAGTGGTCGAATTTCTCGAAAATGGTCGAATTTGTCGAAAATGGTCGAATTTGTCGAAAATGGTCGAATTTGTCGAAAATGGTCGAATTTGTCCAAAGTCGTCGAATTTGTCGAAAGTCGTCGAATTTGTCCAAAGTCGTCGAATTTGTCCAAAGTCGTCGAATTTGTCCAAAGTCGTCGAATTTGTCCAAAGTCGTCGAATTTGTCCAAAGTCGTCGAATTTGTCCAAAGTCGTCAAATATGTCCAAAAATGTCCGACATTGTCGAAAATGGTCGAATTTGTCCAAAGTCGTCGAATTTGTCGAAAGTCGTCTAATTTGTCCAAAAATGTCCGACATTGTCGAAAATGGTCGAATTTGTCGAAAATGGTCGAATTTGTCGAAAGTCGTCGAATTTGTCCAAAAATGTCGGACATTGTCGAAAGTGGTCGAATTTGTCGAAAATGGTCGAATTTGTCCAAAGTCGTCGAATTTGTCGAAAGTCGTCGAATTTGTCGAAAGTCGTCGAATTTGTCCAAAGTCGTCAAATATGTCCAAAAATGTCCGACATTGTCGAAAATGGTCGATTTTGTCCAAAGTCGTCGAATTTGTCCAAAAATGTCCGACATTGTCGAAAGTGGTCGAATTTGTCCAAAGTCATCGAATTTGTCCAAAAATGTCCGACATTGTCGAAAGTGGTCGAATTTGTCCAAAGTCGTCGAATTTGTCCAAAGTCGTTGAATTTGTCCAAAAATGTCCGACATTGTCGAAAGTGGTCGAATTTCTCGAAAATGGTCGAATTTGTCGAAAATAGTCGAATTTGTCCAAAGTCGTCAAATTTGTCTAAAAATGTCGGACATTGTCGAAAGTGGTCGAATTTGTCGAAAATGGTCGAAAATGGTCGAATTTGTCCAAAGTCGTCGAATTTGTCGAAAGTCGTCGAATTTGTCCAAAAATGTCCGACATTGTCGAAAGTGGTCGAATTTCTCGAAAATGGTCGAATTTCTCGAAAATAGTCGAATTTGTCCAAAGTCGTCGAATTTGTCCAAAGTCGTCGAATTTGTCCAAAGTCGTCGAATTTGTCCAAAGTGGTCGAATTTGTCGAAAGTCGTCGAATTTGTCCAAAAATGTCCGACTGTGTCGAAAGTGGTCGAATTTCTCGAAAATGGTCGAATTTGTCGAAAATAGTCGAATTTGTCCAAAGTCGTCGAATTTGTCCAAAGTCGTCGAATTTGTCCAAAGTGGTCGAATTTGTCGAAAGTCGTCGAATTTGTCCAAAAATGTCCGACGTTGTCGAAAGTGGTCGAATTTCTCGAAAATGGTCGATTTGTCGAAAGTCGTCGAATTTGTCGAAAGTCGTCGAATTTGTCCAAAGTCGTCAAATTTGTCCAAAAATGTCAGACATTGTCGAAAGTGGTCGAATTTGTCGAAAATGGTCGAATTTGTCCAAAGTCGTCGAATTTGTCGAAAGTCGTCGAATTTGTCCAAAGTCGTCTAATTTGTCCAAAAATGTCCAACATTGTCGAAAATGGTCGAATTTGTGCAAGTCGTCGAATTTGTCCAAAGTCCTCAAATTTGTCCAAAAATGTAGGACATTGTCGAAAGTGGTCGAATTTGTCGAAAATGGTCGAATTTGTCGAAAATGGTCGAATTTGTCGAAAATGGTCGAATTTGTCCAAAGTCGTCGAATTTGTCGAAAGTCGTCGAATTTGTCCAAAGTCGTCAAATATGTCCAAAAATGTCCGACATTGTCGAAAATGGTCGATTTTGTCCAAAGTCGTCGAATTTGTCCAAAGTCGTCAAATATGTCCAAAAATGTCCGACATTGTCGAAAATGGTCGAATTTGTCCAAAGTCGTCGAATTTGTCGAAAGTCGTCTAATTTGTCCAAAAATGTCCGACATTGTCGAAAATGGTCGAATTTGTCCAAAGTCGTCGAATTTGTCGAAAGTCGTCGAATTTGTCGAAAATTGTCGAATTTGTCCAAAGTCGCCGAATTTGTCCAAAGTGGTCGAATTTGTCGAAAGTCGTCGAATTTGTCCAAAGTGGTCGAATTTGTCGAAAGTCGTCGAATTTGTCCAAAAATGTCCGACATTGTCGAAAATGGTCGAATTTGTCGAAAGTCGTCGAATTTGTCCAAAAATGTCCGACATTGTCGAAAGTGGTCGAATTTCTCGAAATTGGTCGAATTTGTCCAAAGTCGTCGAATTTGTCCAAAAATGTCCGACATTGTCGAAAGTGGTCGAATTTGTCCAAAGTCGTCGAATTTGTCCAAAAATGTCCGACATTGTCGAAAGTGGTCGAATTTCTCGAAAATGGTCGAATTTGTCGAAAATGGTCGAATTTGTCGAAAGTCGTCGAATTTGTCGAAAGTCGTCGAATTTGTCGAAAGTCGTCGAATTTGTCGAAAATGGTCGAATTTGTCGAAAGTCGTCGAATTTGTCGAAAATCGTCGAATTTGTCCAAAGTCGTCGAATTTGTCCAAAGTCGTCGAAATTGTCCAAAGTCGTCGAAATTGTCCAAAGTCGTCGAATTTGTCGAAAGTCGTCGAATTTGTCCAAAAATGTCCGACATTGTCGAAAATGGTCGAATTTGTCCAAAGTCGTCGAATTTGTCCAAAGTCGTCAAATATGTCCAAAAATGTCCGACATTGTCGAAAATGGTCGAATTTGTCCAAAGTCGTCGAATTTGTCCAAAGTCGTCAAATATGTCCAAAAATGTCCGACATTGTCGAAAGTGGTCGAATTTGTCGAAAATGGTCGAATTTGTCGAAAATGGTCGAATTTGTCCAAAGTCGTCGAATTTGTCGAAAGTCGTTGAATTTGTCCAAAAATGTCCGACATTGTCGAAAGTGGTCGAATTTCTCGAAAATGGTCGAATTTTTCGAAAATAGTCGAATTTGTCCAAAGTCGTCGAATTTGTCCAAAGTCGTCAAATTTGTCTAAAAATGTCGGACATTGTCGAAAGTGGTCGAATTTGTCCAAAGTCGTCGAATTTGTCCAAAGTCGTCGAATTTGTCCAAAGTCGTCGAATTTGTCGAAAAATGTCCGACATTGTCGAAAAATGTCCGACATTGTCGAAAATGGTCGAATTTGTCGAAAGTGGTCGAATTTGTCGACAGTCGTCGAATTTGTCGAGTCGTCAAATTTGTCCAAAAATGTCCGATATTGTCGAAAATGGTCGAATTTGTCCAAAGTCGTCGAATTTGTCGAAAGTCGTCTAATTTGTCCAAAAATGTCCGGCATTGTCGAAAATGATCGAACTTGTCCAAAGTCGTCGAATTTGTCGAAAGTCGTCGAATTTGTCCAAAAATGTCCGACCTTGTCGAAAGTCGTCGAATTTGTCCGAAGTCGTCGAATATGTCCAAAAATGTCGGACATTGTCGAAAGTGGTCGAATTTGTCGAAAATGGTCGAATTTGTCCAAAGTCGTCTAATTTGTCCAAAAATGTCCGACATTGTCGAAAATGGTTGAATTTGTCCAAAGTGGTCGAATTTGTCGAAAGTCGTCGAATTTGTCCAAAGTCGTCGAATTTGTCCAAAGTCGTCAAATTTGTCCAAAAATGTCCGACATTGTCGAAAATGGTCGAATTTGTCGAAAGTCGTCGAATTTGTCGAAAGAGAGATTATGTCCAGAGACAAGGGGGATCCTCGTACGACCGTATAACCGCGATTTCGATGGAGGTTAACAGTGTGAAAAACTACCCATCAGAAAAACGGAAAAATCTTGGTTTTCTGAGCGTTATACAATCTAAATGAGGTGTATATCGTGTTGGACGGACAAAAATACACAAAATAGAGTGTCCAGCGAATGGCCAAAGCGTTTATAGAAGCCGTGATCCGATGGGAAATAATTCAAAACTTTAAACGCGATTTTGACGGTGTTCCCGGTCGAATTCGGCGTTTTGAGCACTTTTTTTTGGTCAAAATCTAAAGTCGCTAGAAAACTTTTGTCCACATCATATTTCACATATTTTTTCGTGTAGAATACAAATCTGATGCTAGATTTTGTCCAGAGTCAAGGGGAACCTCCTACAACCGTAAAACCGCGATTTCGATGGAGGTTAACAGTGTGAAAAACTACCCATCAGAAAAACGGAAAAATCTCGGTTTTCCGAGCGTTATACAATCTAAATGAAGTGTCTATCGTGTTGTACGGAAAAAAATACACAAAATAGAATATATACACAAAATAGAGGATAACACAACAGAACAACATGTTCGCTGTTTGCTATGCGTCGTAGGCTGTGCGCCGGGCATGCGTCTTTTAGCGACACACAATGAAAATTTTGCATCTAACATCTATGAAAATTTCTAGACAAATTGATTGAGGACAATGATCGTTCATTCGATTTTTATAATGGCGTTCTGTTATATATTATATTTCATATACAATGTGCATGTAACATATAATTTAAAAACATACAACGAATAATAAAATCGATCAGCATCTTTAGAGACCTTTGCTTGATGATGATTTAAATCGCAGAGAGAATAACAAATGATTATAAGGAATAATAATATAATAGAACTTTACTGGAGACTTAGATAAAGTATGAAAAAAAAATAAAATGGATTTAAAAAAATTAAGTTCTAGCGTCGCATCTTTGTTCGGTACTTAGCTTGATGAAAAAAATGATAATAGAAAATTACACAACATTTACATAAACAGTTATTGATTTAACTAATTTCACATACATTTTTTTCCAAAGATTCTGAAAGAAACAACTTGTACTTACAAATGTATTTGGCGCAACTTTTACATCGAAGATGTTTTTTACACATATAGATCTGTAGTTTGATCCCTGTCACTTGTGGACGCACATGCGCGCGCGGGATTATTCGAAAATTTCAGTATAACCACCTAAATTGGTGTAAAAACTTGAGACAAGTACATTTCCATATATTGTGTCGATTTTGCAAAAAGCGGACAAATAATCAAATCTTCAAACTTATTAGCCAGTACATATTGTCTATAAATCGATAATAGTCATAGCTAATTCATATGGTAAATAAAAAATATTAGCTATAAATCTATTTTTTCATGAATCGGATTATTATAAAAATGACTTGTCTGACCGTAGAACTGAATTCATTAAAATAGTCGCCGATGTGTTTAGACAATTTACGAATGTGTCCAATATGTTAACTCGACATATGCAGTGGCCAGAAAAGTCGTTATTATAATAATCCGATTGATGGAAAATTAGATTTATTTTACCAACGCTTTGATTACATTTCGGAAAAAGTTGTAACTTATTCGCTCTTCAAATATTTGCGCTTGGGTTGAACGCGACGATGTGTCTCGCGCGATAAAAACCACGAGGCGTCGTGACCCGTGGCGGAGTGGGGATAAACTCGGCTGGTCGATACGAAAACGTTCTCCTCGCCGAGACTTGCGTTCAGTTCATACCGAATACTCGGCGTCCCGTGTATATTCACAATCTTTGTCCTCGGTAACGCGCTTGGCACCACGGTTGAGCTGAGAAAAAAAAAAACCGAAAAAAATCATCCAAGAAAGGGATTGCAATATCGATAGAAAAATTTGATAAAATTAGATACAATTTGAGTGTCAGGGGCGGCCCTGATAAGAACTGTCGTTACGTGAGTAACGATATTCGTTTCAGGAAATAAATATATAAATATTTGTATATATACATACATACCTACCGACCTCTGTCATCGAGGCCAAAATGTGATTTGACTGAAAATAAATTTTCCATTCGCACGAATAGAAAGTATCGAGAAAAAAGGAAACGATATATAGAAGAAAAAAGCAACAACAACAAACAACAAGGACGTATCATAGGTGGAGCCATAGTGCGGGGCGCATCTGTGCTAGTACATAGAATCATATTCTAGTGCGCGCAGAACCTCTTACGAAGCATCACGCGTTATCAACGAGAATAAAGTATACCAGCTGTGTGTTACTAATACATGTATAATGTTAATTATTATCTCATCGCTAAAGTGCATTAAATTGTGATCGTTGTTGAAATAAAGCACCAACACTCTCGATTAACAAACTCGAAGATCAACGGTGGTTCGGTGCATCGCGAAGGCATTGAGTGGAGTGGGGGAAAGACGACGAAAGTCCTTTTCGTCGCACAACTTTGGCACTGCGCGGAATTTCTAATTTGAGCTATGTGAATAGAACAAGAAAAAACGAAAAAAGAACAAATAAAGCTATATTTTCTGTCCGTCACATAAATTGACAAGTGCATTTCGTTAATTGTAACTGATACATTTTCATCAAGTTAATCATTCCGTTCAATTGGTGGTTTCATCAAATTCGGTGATAAAAAAATTTCGCAAACTGGCTCCGGAGGTGAGGATAAAACAAATTGGAATGAGGGAGGATCTGTTGTCCATAATACGACACACAAGCAGCGATCATTTTTCCGAACAAGAACTTTAGCGTCTGTGTGAAGAAAGACGTCTGAAAAAATATATATATATTATATATATTCTTATGTAATACGTACGACGATTTAATCAACGATCCGCGAGATAATTCAATTGTTGTGGAAGATTATTTCGATGAGCCGCTGTTGGCATACCTGTCGCCGTCAAGGCTACCGGAGGACTTGGGATTTCGATCGTTAGATGCGATATTGCTTCTCTTCCAATTTGTTAACAAATTGTTTTTTAATCGCTGATGCGCTCATTCGTTGAATCTATATATTTCGGTTTTTTTTTTTTTTTTTTTTCTTCATAATATAATTTTTCATTGGTCGGTGTTGAATTTTTCGAGCGATCGAAGGGAAAGAAGTCTGAGCCGCGCTAACAGCGAAAGTTTGTTATGCCCTCTTGGCTCGCCACTTGTCTCGATTTGTTGTCCGGACCGTTTATCGGTTATTGTATCGCTCTGAGAAAACTCGCTCTACAGGCTGGTATTGTCCGACCAAACGGTACAACCGGTTCGACCGCTTATAGTGAAAAAAAAATCGTCGATACGAAGATAAGGACAAGGGAGAAAACTAACAACTATAACGCAACCATGCCACCCTGCGCCGAAGAGAAAATTCAAGGTGCGTTCTCATTGATTCTCTATTCTATTGTTATTTTTTTCCGCATACTGCGATGATAAAAATGATGATCCTATTAGCCATAAGCTGTAATTAAAAGTTGATAGCATGCAAAAAATGAAAACTCATAAATAAAAGGCAAAAAAAATTATAATTCGTCGAAATATGAAATTCCGTCCCAATCTCGAAAAATATTTGACAATTGTTGTGATTTTGCCTTAGCGCGCCAAAACAAATGAGAAATTCATTGCGCATTAGCCGGTAACCGAATTTCTCTTTTGCAGAAATTGACCCTTTAATATTTCCGAATGTTTTCCGGCTACGCTAAAATGACCATATTCCATGCCTGCATCGCAGGTGGAAAGTTAGCAATTGTTGACCAGCGGAAGAAAAAGTCACTGAGCGGGAAGAAGAGTAGCCGATCAGGAGAAAAAGTAGTACTCTGCATCCCAAGGGAAAAATAGTAGTGAACTAGCCGTTGCACCGTTGCAGGCATAAAAATATGGTTAATTTTAGCATAGTCGGAAAAGAAAAGTCGAAGCGTAATTTTCCTCTCGTGTAAAATCTCGCACTTCCGTCATATTACACTATTTTAGAATGGTTTTTTTTTTAATTTTCTAATAATTTTCGCGTCATTGACAATTATTAGAAATTCGACGCTTTTTTCGTGCGCGTATGAAAAATGTTACGACGTTGCACAATATTTTCCGTTTAAAGTTAAGTAATAATACGCGTTTCTGCAGCCGTGTATAGAAATGATACGCTAATATGTTATATTTAAAAAATCTCTGTCGCTATTGAGTAACGATTAGCTTAGTTTACACAGTGCAGCCTACAGAAACACTCAACAACAGTCGCCGTTCGGCAGCTGAAGTAACATGATGAAAAATAATCATTTTACATAAGCGTTGCTCACAATTATCGTTTATGTGTTAACGATCTCACGACCGAGTCCAAAGTAGAGCGCGTGCGACCTCTGATCATTGGCAAATACTCCATCAAATTTATACCATTGAACAGCATCTTTTATAAAATTTCTGTCGATGAGAGTTAAAAAAAAAAAAAAAAGTACGATTTCATGGCAAAAAAGAACTCTCGTGTCAAATTGTAGGTACACGTGGTCAATAAGTTGAGCGAAAAAAAAAAAAAAAACATGTCATCCTGAACATTTTTATTGGAAATTCACGTGCGCAGTCCCGAGGATACTAGCCGTGGTTAGTACTGTGCCTGCGCTCGGCTTATAGGCGAAAAAACCTTTCCGTATCTCATTTTGTACGTTATCAAGTGATGAATCGTAAAACGTGCTGGCGTTTTGCTGGCTGGCACACGGCTCGTTTGGACTTTGACACCGTACAGGCCCGTACATCAAGAGACGCGAACCCGTGGCGCACTCGACGAAAACCGGTCATGCAAAGTAGGTCGTTGATGATAGTTGAAAAGCGCAAAGTCGCCGCAGGTGTATGAACCAGATGGCCCGGTGACGAAAATAGCGGTCTTCTTCTCAGTTTAAAAACGCACATGCATACGCATAGATATCGACGCGTGGGTGTGTTAACGGTCAAACGAGAGAGATGAGAAAAAAAAAGGCGAGATCATCGGCCAAGCCCTGGTTTGCGTCCAATCGCAATCCGAGCGGCGGCGGCTACCCGAGTCTCGTGGACGACGAAAATGAAAATAAATTCGTCTTGCTTCAAGCTCGAGTTTTCGGTGCCAAAGCACCAGCTGGGATAAACACAGGGTGAAAAGCGCAAAATAGAAATCTCGCGTGCAAAAAGTCTTTTCTGTACTTTGATTTATACTGCGTTACGTAGTCATCGAAGTATTTAACGAAATCGTTTCGGTTTATAAGCGTCAAGCAACAACGAGATATCCGAAATGATAATTTTCGATATAATTTTATTTCCGTATAACGAGAAAAGGTAATAAATGTTTTTCATCTCCGCGGTAGAATTTTAATATCGAATAATGATCTCTATAATTTTCATTACCCATTGCGGCAAAAGACGATCTCGAAAGAAATTCTCTGGGACGATTATATTAATACGAGAAACTTTAATACTCGATGCGGAATTTGCAATGAAAATACCTGAGTTTCCAATACAATCGTTTCAGAAGGCGGTCCAGAGACATGCGGCCCACGAAATCCAGCATTGTCCCTCGGAAACACACGACAAAAGTTCGCCGGCGTTGTGATTGCTATTTGCGGCCTTCCCGGCCGCGGAAAGTCTCAAGTTGCTCAGAGTCTTTGCCGAAGACTTAACTGGAGTGCCGAAAGCGCGCAAGGTACTTATTTACATTTGCTTTTGTTCGTTAGGTATACGAACGTATATCGATATAAGAGAAAGTTTGAAGATAATGGATAACTGATGTTGAGTAACTAATTGGCCGTTTCAGTTATGCGCGTTAGCGACTATCGAAGAAAGAAACTCAACATGTATGGAAGTCACGAATTGTTCCGATCGGACATCGCGGCAAATTTTCGCTTACGTTCTTTGGCTTTACGCGAAGCGATGGAGGATTGCGTATTGTGGCTCGGATCCGGCAACTCCATAGCCGTAAGTTGCCACCCTTTGCGTTGTGAAAGAAAAAATTAGGAATATAAACAAAGGCGGAATGAAAAGCGAGGTGGTTTCAACATATACGTTGGAATTGAAAAGAAAACTTAATGATAGTTTTCTTCTTTTCCCTCGATTTGTCAAATAAAATATTAATCGATAAATATATGAATTATAATTGACTTTCGTAGATTTTGGATGGCTGTTTAGTGACGCGCGAGCAGCGCGCCGAAGTGTACGATTATCTCGCTCTCGAACACGGCTATCGTATTCTCTTCGTCGAATGTGCGTGCGACGATGAACGATCGTTGGAACGGAACTACGAGGAGATAATTCGCAACAGCGCGGATTACGCGGGCATGGACGCGGCTTTGGCCGCCGACGATCTTCTTCTTCGCGTATCGCACTACTCGCGCGTTTATGAACCACTCGAGGAAAATAACTACTCGAGAATCCGCATCGACACCGCAAGCATGAAGATCGAAGCGGAAAAAATAAGTGGCCACGTCGAATCGATGACGCTCGGTTACCTTGGCTCGGTAAATGCGAAAACTCATACTCTGTACTTCTCGCGACACGGCGAGAGCGAGTACAACGTTATTGGAAAAATCGGTGGTGACGCTGCATTGAGTCCGCGCGGTGAATCATACGCTCAGGCCTTGGCATCGAGAATAAACGCTATGCGTATTCCCGATTTGAGAATTCTGACGAGTAAACTGCGGCGCACAATCGCTACCGCACGGGGCATCGAAGCATCGCAACGCGAACATCTCGAGTCCCTCAACGAGCTCGACGCTGGCGTTTGCGAGGGACTTTCTTACGAGGAGATGCAACAGCACTATCCACAGGTATTCAAAGGCGCTTGCAGAACTTTTATAATTAGCCTAAATAACTCATAATTTTACAAAATAAATATAAATTTAAGATGAATTATATTTTCGTTTCTTCCAAGGAATTTGCATGGCGAGATCAGGACAAGCTTCGCTACCGTTATCCTTGGGGTGAAAGTTACCTGGACATAATGCGTCGCGTCGAGCCGGTAATCGCCGAGCTTCAACAGTCCAATAACGTTCTCGTCATATCCCATCAAGCGGTACTGCGATGTCTCATCGGTTACTTCATGGACAAAAAACCGGAAGAGCTTACCTACATGGAGGTGCCTCTTCACACGATTCTTCGCGTCACTAGCCAGGGCTTCAATTATCGTCTCGATCTAATTAAACTGCCGATCGAATGCGTTAATACAACGAGAACAAAGCCCAAAAATTGTAATCCCAATCGTACGGCCGACGATGCTCTCACAACGGTTCCACCGCACTACGATGTACCCGATCCTTGGCGTAATCCTTCGAGCGTACCGACGCTCGTGCAGCAGCACTGAATTCCGCACGTTTTTTTTTTTTTTTTTTTTTTCGTTTTTTTTTTCGCCTGTTATCGTTCTGTCCCCACATTCGAAAGACGACAAAACTTAATAATAAGATAATTAAATTGCATTTTCTCCCTCTGGATTAATGTCGCATAGCCTTTTGACGAGACGGATATTTTTCTTTCCATTGCATTATTCTCGCGCGTCGTTAAAACGCGTGGCATCCATGAGGAAAAACGGAGAATCAGGTATCGGCCTCCTCCATCAATCGTCTATACTTTTAGCAAGTCCAAGAGATTTTGATAAATCGTATTTATCCATTTGTCCCGTAGAAAAAAGACGTAATAATCTTTTGTTTATGTATGTAACGAATGCATAAAGAAATTTTGATACAATCAACATTCGAAAGTCACGTATGATTCTCGGTCTCGGTTCGAATTAACGTTGCACTAACTACGATAGTGGAATCTTGTTACGTGCTAAAAAATCGAACAAACAATCCATCTTTGTTATATCTCTCGTATCGAATTAATTATTATCTATTCGAGACTTTGACAGAACGACTTTGTAGGATCTTATAAAACGATACTTTATTTTATCAATTTGCAATTGGCGCAAAAATAAATACAGAAGATAAATATATTACCGATTATTATTATTATTGACTAGATTCATCATCAATTTATTTCACACGCTTGACTAGAGATCGAAGAGTAGATATATTCTTATATATATTTTTGCAATACGTTGCGAGATTTACGAATCGCGATTCGTCAATGTCTCATCAATCGTACGGTATAATCCTGCTGCTTTTTCAGGAGATGGAGATCCAGGCTCGTCAGCATTCGAGTTCTAACATCGTAATTAATCGTATTGACGCTGCGACTCGAAAAATCGTCGATCGAACGGCGCAGGTGACTTTTTTCGGCTTTAACGGCCCGCCTCATAAAATCAACCGCGATTCTGCGACAAGCCTCGTAACCGGATAATTGAATACCTTTTCCGCGTATTCGCTCCATTTTCACCGATTGCCATGTGCGTCTTTCACGATCGATTATTTCACCGATTTTCCGAGGACTCGAGGAGCCCGGCAAATCGTGAAATACCTTCGCGAGAACATGGCTCATAGGATCGTCATCGATGTCTGCATCACCTGATTATAATGACCCGACATTGTAAATTACATATGCGTATTCATTGCAAGGGAAGCTTTTCTTTCACTTGATACACAGTTGCATAACTTTTTTTTTTTTTTTCTTTCCTCAAGAAACTTTACTTTCATAATATTTTTTGTTTTGTTTTTTTTTTTTACATATTAATGTTTCTTAACGTCGGAACATTACATTTAGAAAAAAAAGTCTGCTCATCACTCTACCGAATAATTTAAAAACAGCTTGAGATACGAAGCTGAAATTTACACCACATTTTGAGGCTTCTTTGGTGAAATTTTCATCAAAATCTATAGCTTTTACGTCATTTTTAATTTTTTGAAAAATCGTGGTGACGTTCCAACTGCCACATTTTTTTGAGATATCGAGCTAAAATTTTGTGCAAATTTTGATTATGTGATTAGAAAAAAGATTCTTGAGGAAGTCAAACGTGATAAACGGCCTTTAGTACAAACAAACAAAGATAGGTACACTGTGTAAAAAGGAAGAGAGGAAGCAAGATGACAATATAATAGGCACGATTTTTTTTTCTTTTCAATTATCAAAACGCCTACAAATAAACTTTTTTTTTTCATCAGTGATAAGTTTGCTCTTGAATCTGTATGCATGAATTTAAATTACCTAAATCGCTGGTGGCATCGTCGAAGTAAGTATCATCGTTGACCGATCGCTGCAACTGTAGTACCCTCGCAAGTGCGAGTTGCAAGTATTCTCGCGTACTCGGTCCATTATCCTCGTCGCTTTCCTTGATTCTTTTTCGCTGATTGTCCCGTTCATCCTCGGCGAGGCAGGGTGCCTTTAGTACGATAAAATAATAAAAACATCACCACAATCGACTCTCGGATAAATGAAGACGGAATAAAAATGCAACCCCAACAATTAAATTCACTTACCGACGATGATCGTTTCATTTTTATTTATCTTTTCCTTCGTTTTCAACAATTACAATTGATAATTTAGTAGAGGAATAAAAAAAAGGGAAAATGTTGTTTAATAGCTTCGGGACGAACAGCCAAGCGAATGAATTGACGTTTGAATGTTGACTAGCGGGGATGGTGGTAGCCGAATAACCGTTAGGCGAATCGTTATACCAGCGACTGCAGAGAGAAACTCACCAACGGGGGAGGGGGTTCGTGGCTCGGTATGTCGCGTGCCGTTGAACCCCACTCTCTTCGGCCCCCCCACAGTTCGGCATTGCCCAGCTGCGCTCTTCGGATTACATATTCGTATAGCAGTGGAATCGTTTCGTACGGTTCTCGCACCCCCTGCCTCTATCGCTCATTGGAAATCTCGCAGGCGCTTCGACGCAAATGCCAACCCCCCTGTTGTCGTCGCTCCATACCGGACATCTGCTCTTGGTACCCTAGGCACGGGTATCCTACGAAAATTTGTTTCGAGTCAATTTCGATATTATTGTACGTTCTTTTGCGAAGAGGATCGATGCGGTTGAAACAATGTTCCCTTTACCTAGTCGGGCTCACTATTAGTCGGTTTTCCAATCAACTTCCAAGCCGTTCCAAACGGATAAAAGTATCGAATAAACACTTGCCACAAATTCTTAAAGCATTTTCCGAGTTTCAATTCATTCAACAGTTTCGTATACTTTTTATAAATAAAAAATCAATACTCGAATAGAAAAGTTATCCATTATCTCTCATTTTCAAAAAATTACTGACATCCGAAAGTATGATTTTTTAAATTTCTTGGAGCGTCAACATTCGCGCGATCTGTTTTCGACTTTTCCTGCTGAATCGAACTTAAAAGGGTGGAGGGACTTTTTATATGTTCGGAAATATTATTTCGATCGATGTATATTTATTACAATTGAATACATTTGGAACGTTTTATACATCGTACACCCAAATAATTTGCCATGTGCGTTTCGTACTTATTATTTACAACACTGTAATGCGTCTAGTATGCGCATTTTTTTTTGCGTACGTGTATACAAATAGACGGTTTCGTGTTGAAATCATAGACTCGTGACAAAAAAAAAGTCGTATTCGTGAATGATTTTAATTGGCTTATTAATCGGTAGGTACTTGTTTACCTCGCGTTTGTTTCGCGTGAACGGGCGAGGAATTCGTTGGTAGAACAGTCGAATGAAATTCTTGTGTGTGTCTACGATAAGTCGAGTTGAAGCTCGTCTCGTAAAGGGTGCTCGCGTTGCCGGGACGGTTGCGCGGAAAGCTTCCTCGATACGTATCCGTCCGCGATGCACCGGGCGTGCAGCAACACAGATACTCGTTGAATCTATGCGATCGATGTAATGTCAATTGGCTGACGAACGAATTTGAATATCGAAGTGAAAACATGTTCAGCGCGTGTCCGCGCGTAGGACACGACGCGATTCCGACGCGATTTCCGTACCGAAGATGTTTTCACATAGATTACTAGCGTATACACGGCGCAGTGGCGCTCGCTGCTTTTCCCTGGTGAAATACCACCGAGGAAACGAAAAAATCTAGCGATTACCTTTTGCGAAATGCTCCGCTAACGCAGTAAAGAGCTATCGGATTGACGCAACTGTTCATGAAACTCAGACAAAAGCCGACGATTCTGAATGCATGCCAATAGTCGTCATATTCGTCTTCGGAGTCCGGATTGAAATGGAACCACAGCATAAACGTATGGTACGGTAGGAAACATATTACGAATATTACGACGAATGCGATAACCATTTTGCCAACCTATCGAGTATGGAAGAGTAAATATTTCATCATTGTTTATTTCATTCGATAAATCGATCCGAGTTGTCTCAAGGAAATAGAAAATAGGAAATAATTCCCGGCAAGTTCCAACGCGATTTAGGTACTTAACGTTAAGCGCGATTCAATCGATTGAATTCGAACCTTTTTTCTGGCACGTATTTGTTCCGCGTGACGAACGGCGGTACCCGGTATTTCACCAGGCATGTTTCTCGTTGAGAGCACAAGATGACGCGCCATACCGAGATAAAAGCCGGCAATTATGCACAAAGGAATGGCGTAGTAGACGAGAAATTTAAAAATCACCGTTCCCTTCTTGTAGCTTTTACCTGTGAAAATTTAACTATATTATACCTTTTTTTTTTTTTTTTCTTTTTTTTTTTCGTTCGTTCGTTTTTTTTACGTTAATGATTCTATGAGCGTCCCTCGTCTCTACTGATAATTACCCACCGAATTTTTCTGGAAAAGGACTGCATATGAGTATCGTGCGATTTTCCTTTAGTTGAATCGTCCGAACGTAAGAGAATACAGCGTCGGGCATCGATAAAACAATCGCCAGGAGCCAAATAAAGGAAGCTGTCATTATCGTCCACGGTTTAACGCTAAGGCCCGCCGCGTGTCTTCTTATAGGATTCACGATCGCCCAGTATCTGCTCGTCATTTTCGAAAACTCGTTAGCGTAAACTTCATAAGAAGAAAAACACCGAAAATCAACTTTACGCGCGTTTGTCGGTGTTTCATTACCTCTCGGCCGAGAGCGCGGTTAGGGTAAATACCGAGACACCGATCGAGATATCTTTGACGCACTCGGATAATTTGCAAACTGCCAAACCCCATGGCCACGACTCGATAGTGTACAGAATCGATGTAAAGGGTACACAGGTTACTATCACCTGCCGACAGACATTCCAATCGTACAACTCAATGTCATCATTTTCCGTTAACCGTATTCGCAATTTACGTTTAAAGCATTATTTTTTTCCCCTCTCGTTAAACTCGATAGACTTCGTAGTTTCGAGTTCGAACAACAACGAAAAATCATCTTTCATAAATTTCATTTTTTTTTTTTTTTTCGCATTGGTAAAGAATTTACATTATTCTTTTGCCTTTTTTCTTCATTGAAAGTAAACTAAAACTATATGTATTTTTTTTTTAACACGTAAACGCCAATTGACGCACTGTAAAATCGAAAACGACAATAATGGCAATATTTATTTTTTAGTACCAATAGATCACCGATTGCGAGTGATAATACGTAGGTGTTGGGTATGTTTCTCATATTGGCGTGACGCAGCAGAGTAAGCACGAGAATCCCATTGCCGGTAACGCCGACGATAAGAATTACGAGAAATACAATCGGTACAATGTAAGTCTCGGGACGTTCGGCGTAAGGCACGTACTGATCCTCATTGTTGTTGTATTCTCCATCGATGCCATACGAAACTTTGGAATCGTTTAGAACCCATTTCATCGTTCCTATTCTCGTTATCGTCAGATTTAACGTTCCATTCGCTGCGTTCACCAAAATCTGTATGAAACAACAAAAAAACAATAACAATCGATAATTACATATTTTACATTTCATAGGCTTAACGGCGACGACGACAACGTCTCCATTAATTTGAAACGATAATCGTTACTGGTTGAAGAGTTTGATGAAAAATTTTTTCAGTCACGAACCGCGAGGTACAATCGCGCGATAATATTATTGAAGCACGAATAATAGCCGGAATTATGAAGATAAAGAGTCTCGACAAAGTTTACAAAGAGTTTACAAAGAGACCAGTTTAGTCGTGTCGTCGCTTTGCCGAAATCGAAAAAACATAAGTCAAGAGCCATGGATTTTCGGGAGACGGGAACGTCTCCACGCGAAATACGCTATAGCGGCGTAGCAGTCGACATCGGACACATCGCAAGTTACTTGGATAGCTCCGCGAAGTGCGAAGAGGAAGGACAATCGGTAACGGCCGTAGAAAGCCGTCAAGGTGCAAGTTGCAATACGCAAAAAAAAAAATAAATAAAAAAAAAAACATAATACAAGCGACGATAATAGGCTTATTTTAAGATTGTTCAGTATTGGTAAAAGAAAAAATGGTGAAACACTATGGAAAGTCGTGATCGATAGTTCCCGAAAGAGGCGAAACGTTTATCAATGTATTCGGAACACTCGCAGATCGAGTAAAACATTCGTGACTGTCAAAGAACATTCCTATTATCAGGGTTCGTCTTTCCCAACGGCCTACTCAACAAACAGTTTGACAGTTGGTCCGTTTCCGCGCGAAACTATCCGCCTCTCTGCTTCCTGCCGATCTCATGTTTTCAACCGATACGATATACCGAGCATAACTCCGATATTCGAACGAACGATAAAACGAATAATGCGACGTTGCAAATTTATTTAAACAATTTATTATCTAAAATACAAGAATAAAAACATGAAACTCGATCCTTGTTCCACCTTTTTCGTAATTCCCTAAATTTTTTTCATCATTCGAAAAATGATACGTAATATTGTTGAAAATTGATGAAAGTACAAAACTTGATTCTGCACTTGCAAACTATAACTCGCAAATGTGGACGATTAGAGTCTGGAAAAAAAAAATAAGCTGACGAAAGAAAGGTCAATTATTATCACTTTATGAAGAAAAATAAATGGGCTATGTCACGAGGTATAATGGCAGCGGGATCGAATGAGATACAACTCCGTGATAGTGTCCCGAGCTTATGCTCTCCCCTCGTTCTTCCTCGATCTCCCCTCTCTAACGAAAGATTTTAGAAGAAATGACTGCGCGCCCACTGGTCCTTTTATGTGATACTCTCTCTCTCTCTCTCTCTCTGCCTCTATAGCTACCGAGAGAGGACGAGAGTGTCGACGGGGTGTCTTTGCTCCATCAACTTGACTGGAGTTTATAACCGAGGCGAAACCCGAGCCTCTCGCCTGGCTCGGCCCGCGAAGATTCGTCATCATTTCCTATAGTTTTTTCTTCGGACGATGAGCGATAGCGACGTAAAGTCGAATAAACAGGTAAGGACGCGATACTCCTATAAAGGAAACTTCGGCGTCGCATTTTTCTTTCTTTAAATCCTCCGAAGGTCGAGACATATTTTTTATTAATCCGTTAAAAATAATATTTTCATGGATCGGAATACAAACGAGTCATATTTAAAAATGAACGTTGCACTTACGTATTGTAAATTCTCGATCGAATCGTGTGTTCGATTGGAATGTTGTTTTTTTGATCACTCAAATTTTTCCATCGAATATTTCGATTGAAATCAAAGTCGAGCAGTTGGTGTGTGAAATGACAAAAAAAAATTAAACAAATGAATGCGTTTTTTCGAACGCAAATGCAATAGTGGAACTTTCGACGGAAAATTCACAACTGAATGTGTCATAGCAATTTTATTGTTTCTCGTTAGCCGCACTTGCATGTCGAAATAAAAAGGTACGGATTGGTACGAAAATCTCTGTCGAACTCTCGAAGAATTTCCATTATTTTTGCGCCTCCGGTCCATGATACGGGAGTGGTATTGGACCGCAGCCCCGATATAGGTACCCACGGGCCAATGGCACTCTCGGCTCGTTAACTCGATAGGGTCGCTCGTAGAAGCTCACACGAGCGCGTAAAAACGCGACCAAGCTTTTCAATAGAACGAATTTAATGGAACCGACGTGCTGTCGCATCGAGTCTCGCGAGCTTTTTAACCCCATATCCCCGTCGACCACTTGACCGCTCCCGCACCCACCGCCGCCCCGCCCTCGACTCTTTTCGACGTTTAATTTTTTTTTGTTTCTTTTATATTATTATTATTATTATTATTATTATTATTTCATCGTCGGAACGAGCCTCAGTTTGAAATTATTTCAAGCTAAGCGACGATTAAATAAAATGTTTGACGCCTCGCGACGGCGAGGGAATAACGACACTGCAAAAAATAATTATGTTGTCAGATCGGAGTGAAAGCTTCGTGGAAAAGGTTTTGTTTTTTTGTTTAATTTTAATAAAAAATGGAAGCGTTGTATATAGTGTATTCGGTAGAGAGAAGCCATAAGGTCCAAAAGCTCGCTAGGATACGAAGAGAACGTGGCAAAACGTTGAAATAAATGGTTCGCGCGCGCGGTCGGACGGGGTACAGTCCCGCGGGAGAATGGTTGAAATATTTCATGAAACTCCTCGTTGCGGTGACAAGACACCGCCGACGAGATCTCGGAAGAGAGGAAACGGCTCTTGATTCGATTTTCCTTTCGGCTCGATCGGCCGAGTATTAAGCTAACCACAATCTCTTTCTCTTAACCCTGAGCGTCCCTCTATGTTTCGTAGACTGATTGTGATCACAATAGCGATGGCTTCGGGGCCACCACGGCAATTCGCCCGAAACCTAAAGGAAAGGAAAAGAAAAATTTCTCAGCCGAAGGATATAATAAGCCTTCGATAGAACCTATTTTTTCATACAAGTAGCGTTATCGAAATATGTCGAGAAAAATATCGCCTCGCTTTTCACTAAAGTAGCTACACTTTTTGTTATTCTTTAACCATTTATTCGACGATATAAACATATTAAATGACCCTGTCATCCCAGCAGATTGACGAGTTACACGACAGCGTGACGTTAATGAATAGTCAAAAATTCATATCCCCCGAACTTGAATCCAATTTGAATTTGCGGAAAGCGTATAGTAACCGAAGAGCCAGAGCCAAGTTCGACGAGCGACGAATAATGCACCTCGCCCGATGAGATATGTCCTCTCTGACATATGATATGCGTGGCTGGATAGTTTTAATGGTACACAATAAATTTCGATTAAATTTCGAATTAGACCGAAAGATTAGATGACACACGCCTTCTCCTTATCGGACCTGCATTCGTGTCTTTGTTACGAAGGTCAAGAAAAATCTTGGAGTGCTCATCACGACAGAATGTATCTTATTGTTGAAATGTTTATTTATTAATCGTAACATGATAAAGTTGCAAATAATATGATAGAAGAAAAGCAACGTAAAACTATTAAATTTCGAGCGGCTTGGATGGTGAAAAAGAAAAAAAGGTTAAATACGAAGTAAATTTGAAAAAAGTGAAACATTTGTTTACGCTCGAAATTAATTTTTTGATTTGGTAATCTGGTAAATTGGACGCTCTCGCCTAAACGCACACAAGTCCGGAAAGGGGTAAAAGTCAAGTGACACGTCAAGTAGCGGCTGTGTTGAGTGAAACGAATTACAAAAGGCGAACAGGCGACCAGGAGCTTTACGACGAAACCAGGAGAAAAGCTCCGGGGGAAATGGGAATCGGGGCGAAGAAAGCTTTGAAAGAGATGGAGAGAGCCAGAACAAGTGTTGGCGACGACACCGTTGCCTCCCACCTTAGCGCTTTCGATGATGAGCAGAAGCAGCAGCGTCTTTAAGCTATAGTTTCTCCTCGCTTGGCGAGCTTAGTACCGTTCGAAAGCGAGAATAAACAAGAAGAAAAAAAAAACGGAAAGTCGACCAGCCGGTAGCTCCAGGCAACTACGAAGATCCAACGACTTTTACCAAGGTAAATTGAATTTCGAGTGACCGATTTAGTTTCGCCAATTTTAATCGGTCGCTTAAACTGAAAAATTAGCGTTTGTTGGAGGACGCTTCCGACGTTTGAGAGTCGATCAAAGGCTTCGATATTACTTGGATATCGGATGATGAGAAAAAAATGCAAAATCAAATTTGCTAATTACATCGGCACTTAAAAAAAAGGTTGGCTTCCGTTAAGAGGGCATTAGTAGGCAGTGCCGCGAAAATTTAATGCCGCACAATTTTCATGCAACTAATATCGATCAACTCAGCCCCTTGCGGGTCTCTCGTTGTAATATCCGATAACGGAACTTTGTCAAGGCAGAGAAAAAAAAAATACTTTTTTAATCGATTAAAATTTGGAAGTGACGGTTTTTCAATGAATAATTGACGATGATCGATGACACTCCGAAGCCGAATTCCACATGCCCTTGGGAGAGCGACAAACTTTTTTTTATCAATGACACAACAATTTTGTAATTGCCTCACACGCTTACACACTTTAATCGGACAGCTCGAGCAATAACGGCAAGGAGAGGTATGACGTTCTGTCACTTGACTTGCCAGAATGAACAATAGTGACAATAGAAATTTAGGGAGACACGCAGAATATTCGCACTTGAAAGAGAAGAGCTTGTTTATATCGATTCTGCGGAGGAATGGTATACTATCAGCGAGGAATGGTATATATAGCGGTATACTATCAGCGTTGCAACCCTCCAGCGATCGGCTCCCGCCACTGTCAGAATTTCCAAATAAATCGAGTATAGATCGAGATTGGGATGGAACGGAAGCTTGTTCGACGTTTTCGAGCGTAAGAATAATCGAGGCGAAAAATTTGAGAAAACGAAAAGAGCATCAGGCGCGGAAAATACTCTATAATATTACATTTTTTTCGCACGAGCCTTAATGTCGCCACATTTTCATGGTGTCAAGATAACAAATGAAATTAAAAGTTAATTTTGAGTACCCAAAAGTTAGAGATGATTTTTTTTTCTGTACACCATAAAAGTCGCGGCAAAATCATGCAAAGCGCCGCGAGACACGCTCGTTTTTTTTTTCTTTCGATCATTCAAGAGTGAATGAGAGGAAAAGATCGACCCCGACAGCCTACACCGGTTATATGTTGAAACATTTTTTCTCTTTCAACTTTTCTGCAATGCATAATTTTCACGTTGCGAGCATTTGAAATTCGAGGCCAATAGCTTATACGGAAAGACATATACTAACGACTACAATTACCCAACAGGAAACAATAGAGCGAAGGGGTTGAAATGAATACAGTCGAAAGAGGTTCCGACATCGAAAGAGATTAGGAATCGCTCAAGCGGAAGAAGATTAGCAGTCTCCGGAATGCCTGCGGTATATCTGTAGTCAATTGTTTGTTTCCTTTTAAGGAGAAGCGGAGACGACTAGTTATCGTGCCTGTTTTTGCCACTGGAAGGAGGTTCGAGGTCTTGTCTAGCACCTCGTAAACTGAGTGTGTTTCGCGTCGATCTAATGTTCACTCGGAGGAGAGATAGAGGGACTTGAGTTTCAGATAACAGACTTGATTTATAGTCAGGAGGGATAGCCGCGTGCAACGATTATCTTCGCATCGAATACGAGACGGGAGAGGAAACCAACGAATTGGAGAAGAAAACAACTTTCCACTTGGCCTAATAACACGGGGATATCGGGATGAAGATGAAACCTCGCTCCCGTCACATGAATTCTATTATATTATATTAACTTCGCAGATTTCAAGTGTTTATGCATCGATGCGATAAAGTATCAATTAATTCCCGGTAAACGGAAAATGAGATAATCTCGAATATCATAACGCGTTTTGTTCATTTTAAATAGCCAATTAAACAACAAAAAAAATCGCGTTTCACGGTTCGTGCATGAACCTGAAGAAAAAATAAACATGAAATAAGTGACAATTTTTGCGCTCCTTTCGTTTAGCTGAAGATGCGAAAAATGCGCTATTGCTAAAAATAGAGCTTTCGTAGATGTAAATTCCTTCCTTTCCTGGTATCTTAATTTTTTGGTCCTTTTCCAAAAAAATGTTGTCAAAGTCATAAGAATGACGATCGGCCACAAAAATGTTGGACTCTAAAAAGGTTTGTTCGGGGTCAGTTCGGAAATATACGATTTGGCCTCAAATCTCTTGCAGTGGACGCTTCTGACAAAGAATGTACGTAAAAGCACGTGTACGTGTGTATGTATATATGTATAAGCATATAAGTAACCGTATCACGCCATATAATTCTTCTTGTAAATGTCATTTTAGCCCCGTCGCAAAAAATAAACGAAAAAGTTGAAAAAAATGATGTTTTCATTCGGTAATTAGACCTATTGCCAGAGACCTAATAAAGAGTAAAAGTAATTAGTTAAGTTTCAATAAAATTCCTGTATCCAAGAACGAGATACGGGGAGCGATTCGTTCGTACAGTATACGGCTAGTCGTCAAACATTTTTTTTAATACAACGTACGTTGTATTAAAAAAAATAAAAAATGAACGAAAAATGAAAAATGAAATGAAAAATGATACTAACGTTAGTATCGTCGTATTCTTCTCGCGACGAATAGAAAGACGCGAATTTGTTCGATTTTCATATGCGGCATTTGTTCAAATAACGATACAATCGATTCATAAACAAAACAAAATTCAATATTTTTGTTCATTATTTAAAAATGACAATAGTGATTTTTGATGATGAATAAGTGTTGTCCCGGCGTCGAGACTTGTGAGATTAAATTTATATTGGAAAAATATATACATTTTCGTTAATTGAATTTAAAATAGGTACATCAAGAGAGGTGAGTAAATAAAAGCTTTTACATTTTTTTTCGAAATTACACAAAAACATTGATATTCATTACTGAGTTGTGATCTCATCACCGATCCTTGTTTAAAAAAATGTAAAACTCGGGTGAATTTTAGGAGCGTGCAGCTTCTGGAAAACAAAAAATATTTATATGTGGCAAAGTGTAACAGCGACAAAGTTTACAGGAGTTGCATGCGTTTCTTTTAACGACAAGTGCAAAAAGATGCGTTCGTGTTCCGGAGGGTTAACTTACCTCGTTAAACGACGACGGCATGATTGCGTCTCTCAAATCGCTGTCTTATCTTCGTGCACTCTTCGCAAAGTGTTAATTAACTTTTCTTACGTTTTTTCTTCAACCTGCCAGAAGTAGCTTTCTTAGTTTTATTTCCGTCTTACGGTCATTCTCCAGAGGAAAATTCGGCGTTCGATCATTTTCACCATTTTCTTCGCATGATAATTAGATATCGTCGTGAGATATTTATTATTATACGATATCATTGACGATTTTTTAATTTATATTTACGATTGTAATGAAATTAAATTAAAAGGAAAAGAAAATAAGTATCTTACCGGTAAAAATGGTAATGATTATTGTTTGAATTTTTTGACAAATTGATCGATTTGTATTTTCTTATTTTTTCATAACGTTAATAATTATGAGGATTAAAAGATATGCTCCGGGTGGAAGGGAAAGGGGAGTGTTGGTAAGTCGAACGAAAGCGCGCCACGAACTGGAAATGCAAGATTTGCCGGGAGTATATGGAAGCGTTCGCGGTGCACAGTTGCTGGTACGCAGTCGCGCGAGGCGCCCCGAATCCATTCGGCGCCACCGTGTATACCTTTCGTCCGCACGGTCTCCTCATCGACGGTGCTTGATGTTCATCTCAACATCGGATAGATGCCGTCATTGCGTTTCAGGAAGGAGAGGAGGCCCAGGAGGCGGAGGAGAAGGGAGACGAGGATTCAGGATTGCAGCTCAACTATCCAAGGGCCTTCGGCAATAGCCGCGACAATGTCATACGTAAATTCCACCCGACAAAGAGGCGCTCGTATTAACGCATTCTCCCAGTTGGCTCTGCAGCTCTGCGCGTATTTCTCACTTGTCGAAGCAACAACTGCATTACTTAATGCGTCACATTATTGCATAGTAAAGCTTCCCGTGTTGAACACGGAAGGAGATGCCGCCTTTTTTCTTCTCTTTTTACACAATTTTATATGGATCGGTAAGTGTCAATATAAAAATTCTCGTATACATATATTATCGGCAGGAGAATTATTTCTTTCCGTTCGTCGAAGATACGTACATTTAATTTTTCGTTGTTTTATTGCCGAAAGTTTTACGATAAACCTTTGGCCGCTCTGGATTAACAACTTTTTCGTCTGTTTTTATACGCATAGATGTATACTTATTTATGATCCGCTTTAAACCTTCCGGATTTGTGCTTATGTACGCCGAGAGGCAATATCGGAAAAGGATTATCCTTCGACAGATATTTTGGAATGTGTTGTTCCGCTATTGCACCGATTGACCGATATACATTTTTCTTTTTTCCAATTGCGAAACGTTTTCCGGCTTTCGGAAAATTTGACAAATTTAACTTCTTCGCGCGAAGAGAATCGAAATTCGTGTGTTTATTTCGTTAATAAAACGTCGTCCTTACTTTGTGCGATGCGATACTAAATGGAAAATAAACGACAAGCTCCGTAATCTTAACTCTCCCCGCTCCAAGGGACGAAATTGAATTAAAAAACGTCAATCTGTCTATCGTACTCTACGTATCCGTTCGATCCTCGATAAAATCCCGTTGCCGAAGCGATATGTATGTATTCACATACGTTACTCACTTATATTTTTCAAAATAACAAAAAAACGAGCTTTCTCGGGAATCTCTAACGAAAAATATAAATGAAATTTCGAGAAGTAGGATAAGAGGGGTCTGACCCTCGTTGTCAATTAGCGGCTCGCAAATCAGCAGCTCGTGACTTCTCGACTATCCGTTTATCATTCTCCACCGCAACGAGTGCAGTTACACTTTATTTTTCACTACTACGGGAAAGTTGACGCGAGTTTTTTACTCTAAAAAAATCGGCTTTTATCGAGATTTTTATGAAAATTTGTTACACAGTGGAGTAGACGCTATTAGCTTTCATCGGTATACTCGCAATGTAAGTGTTAATAAAATATTTCACCCTCGCCGCAGAGAAACGTCGGCGAAATTTCATAATTTTCTTCGAAAATTTCATAATTTCGGTAATTCTGAATTACCCGAAGAGAATTGTAATCGACCAACAGTTGAAATGAATAAAAATTCAATTTAAAAAATATCTATAACTTGTAACGTTGACGTAAAAATTTTATATTGACTCGATCGATTAATCAATTGTCATACAAATCGGATATACTTTTTAAATAAACAGCATTTATTACTACTTTTTTTTTTGGCTCCTTTCTTGTTTTATATGTTTGTTATTATTATTATTGGAAATATTGTAATTATAAGATTTCCAATAGTTCCTCGAGCGCGATGATTGATTGAAGAGTTTATCGCGGTGACGTACAATTATGCCCGTCTATCGGTCATCGGCGATTAATATATAGGTCAAGTATTTGCGATCACACTCGAGTCAGTCATCTTCGAGCGACGCGTATCTTTCGCCTCTATCGTTTTTTCCCATCTTTTTTTTCGGCATCCAATTTTGCATAATTTTTTTTATTACAAATACCGAGCGTAATCGACGATCGGTAAAGTAGAAAAATATATTAATACAATAAAAGCCCCTAAAGCACACGTGGGGGTGCATAAAGGATGAAATCGGTAGTCGATAAAGACATCCTCGCCTAGCGCCGGTCGTCGGTGAGAAGATTTTCCATTCGAAAATTGTTTTTATTTCCTTCGGTAGTTTCAATCCCGTTGCAGCGAGGATAAATTCTAAAATTGAATTTTGAGTTGCCGCACGTCGGCGATGCGCGTTGCATGGGAGATGGCGCTTTTATGAAGTTACAATTATCATTTCATTCTTTACTCGGTTGTTCATTAGGCATTTCAGTCGGTGCAATTCATGTTATACGTTTTTTCTTCTCCTTTTTTTTTTTCATTCACTTTTGCCACACAATTGTTCGACGTTCGATGTTGAAAATGTTAAATAATATTGCTCGATGCGCTTTTGGCAAGTTTCTCAATAGCTTTGACGTCTCTATAAACCAATCAAGAATTGCGCGTGGTAACGATATTAGTTCGAGAGCGCCGGTAATTCAATGAAAAATGTTGTTTAGAAAAACAGAGAAAAAGTTTAGGTTAATTTAGTTTGATTTTTTTTAACAATAACGAAAGCGCTTCGCGAATGAATAACGAGAATCCGATATGTAGGGGCTCGCCGGTGATGTGAATTAGTATACACACGATCAGCTAAATCGTCGCGGGCTTCGTAGACCTACCGGGCTGCATTGCAATGAGTGCGGTACCACGAGTAGTACCGTGACCCGATGATATTAAAAGTGCAATCGATAAACCGAGTACGTAGGCAACCGGGGCCCAATTCAAAATTTGCCATAATATATATATACACGCAAAATAACCGATAGGCAATTTTTTTCGCCCGGTCAACGATTAAATAAGAATCCCCCCATTTAATAATCGAATAAGCGAATATAGCGACACCCGGATAGAGCGGCCACGGGAATGAAAAAGTAGCGAAACCAAAATCCCTCATGAGCTCTGCCATTCCTCCCACCCTTGACGCTCTTATCGCCGAGAGGGTGGTTGCCGCGCAGCGTCAAAGCTCTTTAGTCATCAGTAGCTTTGCGCTTCTCCAACGAACCGGTCTGGTAACATACAGTGAACATCCTAAATACAGGCATCCCTTACCCGTCGACACGAGATCCTTTTCATCAATCGTGAGTATACATAACAATCATGGTAAACATATTTTTCGTGATTTTTTTGTTTCAATTTATTTTTCGCTAATGAAAAAACTAGTCAACTCGATTTTTGATAAAACGATTACTTGGCGACGAAATTATTATACTCGATATCTCGAACCGACATTTAAATAGTTGATTCAAATTATTTCATTTTGAAGAGTTTCATTGCAGGCGGAAGGAAACTCGAAATTTTGATGCTATACATTTGACTGGTTCGAGGTATTAAGATAGGATACGTCGTCCATTTTATTGCGTCGAGTGAAAAAAAAAAAAAAAAAAAAAAGTTATAAAAAAACGTAAAAGAAAAAGTTGGACGATTGGATAATATACGACTGGATGGACACAAGTGTATTAGTGTTGGACGAATTCGCAAAATTTGGCCTATTTAACATTTCGGTTCGCGTCTGGCGTAGTTGCATAAATTTATTTGCACGCGGTTAATTGGTGATTTCGGTGTGGAAAGGCCTGCTGCTAGCGCGAACTCGTAACTCGGAGGTATGCCGCATCCCTCGGACGCGTCTCATCTCCCATCCTATTCTCCGTGTGAACCCGGCCAAGGCAACACTCGAAACTCGAAAATTCGAAACTCGCGGTTAAATACGATGACATCGTGCAACATTCAATAACAATTATTCAACACGTTCGATGTTAACTCGGAAGATTTCTGCACAGCAATCGCGTCGGTGAGATACGACATTTTTAATAATTTCTCGAATAACTAAATTATTCACTTGATAAGATACGAGGAAAATAGCGCGCGCTATTAATGCTAATTTTACGACTATCAGCGTGCGAACCATTTTTCGTTTTCTCTTCTAATCATAAATGCATAGCCGCACAGTCTTTTTTCGTACTTTATTTCGGAAAATCCCCGTTCTTCCGTTCTATTTTATCGGATTGATTTTTTTCTCCACCAAGTTGTGTTTATTTTTTAATTAAGATGCTTTCGTGTAACGATGATATCGACAAAAGAAAAACCGCAACAAGCGTAGGTATAGTTATCTCTTGTATCGAGGAGGCGCGCGTGAATTCATCCCGCGTAAAGCGTGACGAAAAGTCGTTGCAATTTAAAAAAAATTCGTTTGTCAAAAGATATTTAGGCCAATACGTAATGCGGTCAATCTACCGGAAATTTCTCAGGCGCAGTTCTTTTTTTATCAACTCGCGCCCAAGATTCGTCATTTGTTATTGATATAAAAAAAAAAAAAATATCCAAGTTGGAATAAGTTATAAAAAAATGTGTATGCACATGGAATTTTTTTCCGATTGAGAATATAACCAGATACAGTCGTCTCCTTAAGGTAGTGCATACTAACAGACGATATGGGTCTGAAGCCGCCCAAAAGTTCGAGAGAGGCACAGACAATGTTCGCAGGACCATCTGACGAGTGCTGAATTTTTTTCGATTTTTATCTAATCGAGAAGGGTTCCAGTAGGAGAACCTAGCAGTAGAGACACGGTGCTAGTAGTAGTAAAAGGATGTTGCTCTTCATTTCGATATAAAGGCCAATTTTCATTGTCACGAATGGCTAAGGTTCCTCCATTATTATTGTTGTGTAGGCGCGCGAAATTGTAAAGTTATTTGTAGATTCGTACAGAGGTAGCAATCTAGGGATATCGTATTACGATAGATTCAATTCGATATTCACCAATAATCTCATGAACAATAGCGCGCGATTTGCATTGTGCCTCGAGTAAACCGTAGCCGATGTTCGAGAGTATCCAATTCTCGATCCAATTTCGATCGAAAGCTCGTTACATTATCAGGCTTGTTTCGCACATGTCCGATAATATTGACCCACGATGTCAACGGATTGTATGCCAATAACTACAAAAGTCTGATTGTAATGATAATAAATGTTATTTACGGGTGGTTATTATTCACTCGGGTTGCGCCTGACAGAATGCGAAAGAATTCTTCGAATTCCAACGAGATTAACAAGTTGCCGTCTTCAACTTGGTAAAGTAATCGAGCGTTTAATAATTGCTTCTCATATGATTTATCGTATTCTTTTCCTTTCTTTCGTACAAAAGATGACGTATATTCTTTTAGAATTATCGAAGAAATCATTAATTTTCGATCGTTAAGAGAAATAAATCGGGTTTTTTATTATTGGTGGATTTCTCACTCTTCGCTTGCTTCGATCGATCGACATTTTTGCAAAAAAAATGATTGGATTCTTCAAAAGAAATACGGAGTTCGTCGATAAACGATGAGCCTTTAAATTTCATTATTTTATTGCAGCTTCTACTTTTTTGTTGCTATTTACTATGATATCTAACTACCAGGATTTTTCCCTCTGGAAAATCTGAGATGGTGAAAGAATTTAGTGTATATAATACGGACAACTTGGTACGCGAGTTAGCTTTGGCGCGATGCTGACGAAAAATTATTCCTCTATCTAGTTGCTAATCGATGAGCGCGTTCCCTCGATCTTTGCCGACTCCTTGTATTCGCTGTCCCTTATCCTAACCATCGCTTTTCCGGTTCGCACTCCGCCAGGAACGGCTTGGCGTTACTCTCAATAGCTCGTTACGTTCTTCCAGATAATCGTTCCTCTCATCTGTGCATCGCAATATTAGTCAATAGAAAATAGAAAGCAACCACTCCCAAGTGCACGGGTATTCAAATTTGACCAATCAGATCGTAATAACATTCCATTTTATTAACCTTGATAAAGGATGAATAATAAAAATAATGTTTATTCATAATTAACAGACGTCAGTTTAGTTAAATGATGATATTTCATTGGGCAAGATAATGCTCGATTATTTTTCAATAGTTGATATTTGTTAGGACTCGGATAGTCCCCGAAGGGAAACCGTTTGTGCGTAACGGTAAAAAAACTCCGTAATATTCCATCGGCGGGAAGCAAAGACATCGGTTGCTCGAAAAGAAAATGGAAGAATCGTTACTTTCGTAAAAATGGGCTCAGGCACATAAACTTTTCGTAACTTGTCGGTTAAAAATGTATATCCGATATAGTTTATTTAATCGATCTCGGGGATCACCGGACGAGTTTATTTTTTAAAAAATGACAAAACGAGGACAACGCGTGGGAGTTGTCGAGAGTTTGCTTTCGTTTAATTTTATCCATCGGTTCATCGTGTGCGCCAGCGGGTATACGATAAATGAGATCGAAAGACAGTCGAGTAATAGCATTGACCGCAGTTATAGTTGTTCGTCGCTGTCGAACGAGCTTTTACCCACCCACAAGCTTTGTATTATCTTCGAGATGCGTCGAGATGTTTGTCTTTTTCGCTCGCAGCCACTAATGGCCGCGGGAAGAATCTTATTCCCCATCTCTCGAAGCATCGTGTCAAGTGGAAAAGAATCTTTCTTAACCCTTTATCTTATCCCTTCTTATCCCTTGAGGTAACGAACAACTCGTCCGCGCTCTATTTTTTCCAATAACGTTATTCATCCATTGAATTTTACATTTACGAAATTTCGAAAAACATTATCGATCTCATGAGCGAGTAATTAAAGGATGACGATTGAACTTTTTACATAATGTTGAGACAAATATTTTCATTCTTACAGAATGAATTTCGGGAATCGTTTATCGAGAAGTTACAAGTTCGCAACTACTCCTCAGAGCGAGCAGGGGTGGAAAAAAAAACTCTCTCGGTCTTTAACCCCATGACATCTCCAAACTCTGGCTGGCAGGTGCGAACATCGCGCAATTGTGCCTCTTCTTTTTTCTTTTGACGCATCCTTGGTATATACAAAAGTCCAGTTTAGTCAAGGCGCGCGGTTTATACATCCTTTTCTATCGTCTCATCGGCGATAAATTTCTCTCTATGTATTTCCTTTTTTCTTTCTTCCCTTCCGACGAGGTCGTTGTTGACGTCGCCGACGTCTAAACTCGGCGCCAATGTTTTCCCGTAGAACTCCATATAGCGGGTGAAAGAGTTGTAAGCGAAGAAAAATAATAATAATAATAATAATAAAAGCAGCGCTACTATTTTTATTGAGGATTTATCGCGTTTCTTTCCGTCAAGTTATGTATATATTTCTGTACACGACGCGTAAGGTATATACACATATTTCTGTAGATTCCAGATATACCATACATGGCGGAGAGATAAAAAAAAAATAACAAGATTGCTAAATGAATAATCCAGGTGGCAGAGTAAAGTTAATGGGCGATGCGTAAAGTAACGTCGCTGTTGAAAGTAACGCTCGCGTTGCGTCGTAAAAAGAAGAAATTCGTTGCAATTAGTACACGCGGATGTATGCGAGCGATATTTTGTTTTTACGCTAAAGATATATTGATGTACGTTAAAACAAGTCCAGAGATGAAACATTGAAATTACGATAGTTCGAGATAGAAGCGTCAAGTAAAAAAAAAAAAAAAGGATTGCAAAGTAGAAGCTTCCACATAACTGCCGCATTACTTTCCGTCTCTAACAATCCTTTCGTTGACTTGTTCGACGAGTGGAAATGAAAGGTGGAATATAGGGAGAAAGCAATGTACAACTTTGTAATTTTGATTACGCCGTATCTGATTGCATTGTAAATTTCCCGGGCAAAGGGGCAAGTCCCGAGTTTCATAAAAAGACCGAACGAGGTGGGCACTTTTTATTTTTTATTGTTTTATGACAAAAGAAAGCTTCTCGAGGAAGCCAAAAGTGTGAAACATACGGTTCTTAAAAAGTACTACTGGGTACTATAGTTCCGACATTGAAATGTGAAAGAAAAAGTTTTACCCCCGAAAAATTCATAGCTTCGGTGGGAAAAAAACTCGGGTCGCGTGAATGTAGATGATTTTAGTTTGAAAGCTTGTAAAGGCAAGATCGGTTCCAACGAAAGATTGAATTGACTATGAAAGCGCAGCTTACCGAATTTTATCTTGTTCGACTCGCCGATATTACAGGTCTAGAAGCAATTTTTTTTATTCTCTCTCCAGCCCTCGAATTTCACGGCTTCGCCGTTTTATACGTCCAGCCTTATTGCTTCCCGGGCATTTTTACAAGCAATAAGCCCACCTTCGGAACGAATAATATTTCATCATTCATAAAACCGAAAAACAATAGCAATAATAATAATAACGTTATGTATATCCAACGACTATAGATATGGTATACAGGTTTGTATCTTGCGACAGAGGAATATTATACTGTTCAGATTGTCGACACGAATCTCGTGTATTGTTGGAACAAAGGTAGGTTTTGTATACAAAAATATCAAATGAAAAACAATGTTTTTTGTCGTTTTTTTTGTTTGCCGTACATACTTTTCTTTAGACCACACAAGTATTGGTAACAAAATCGAACGGAAACGGCTTTTCGTAAGGATATCCTTAATATACAGAGATACTATATATTCCGAATTTTTGTACAAAAATTTCATTAATTTAGAATAGAGATAGATTTTTGGCAAGACACTCTCGTTATTTATCAACGAAATATTCAAACGAAATTCGAGACTAAAAGATATCTGCGCGAACCGAAGAAAATGGAAAAAAAACCGAAGGATCCGTCATGTTTTCTTTCGTGCCAAACTCACGCGCGAATTGAAAGCCGATATCGTATAGCGAAGACAAAACACCTCATGCTTACACCTACACAACGACCGATCCATTATCGGTTATATCCCGGAACGCGGCATGGCTGTAAACCAATTGGGCAGACGAACGCGAAACTCGCCTTATTTATATTTCTCTTTTTTTTTTATGTTTCCTCTCGTTCAACCGTAACTCTACCTTTTCCATCGCCCACCGGAAAAGTAACGTCGTTAAAGTATTTTCCAGACACGATTATTTCATCGATTTGGTCTGCCAACCCACGCGTAATCGGCCGACAACGAGGCGATAGGGATCGAACATATATTTCAACGAAAAAAAGTTGCATTTTTCTTTCGCTGACGCGCAATAACGATTATACCTTATAGTTGCCAGATTTTGTGCAGCCGAAACATGTATCATCTACATAGACGAACAACTGTAATTTCGTATATATCTGCATTCGCGTCTGTCGGCAACATTGAAATTCCAAGATAGTCAGAGATTCGAATGATAAACTAAAGCCTGAGAATTGCAAATTGTCGCATTGCTTTCTCATTAAAGTAAAATCTGATTTCGGGGAGTTGTTCGTTTAATACGAAGGTAACTTGGATGGGTAATCAAGATATTGTGGTTTACATTTTAATTTGAATCTGTCGAGTGGTATCGAGTTTTGGTCTTGAACGAGAAAAAAAAGAGATACAAGTGGAGAAGGGATAGATCGGGTCGACGACTCGATGAATAATTTATACTCGGTAAGCCTTGCTCGTCCGCTCTTCGAGTTCAACACTCTTCTATTACTATTTATTGCGGAAGGCGTAAAGACGGAAAAAAAAAACACGAATACTGGCATGACGGAAATTACGTCCTTCCGAGTGCCATTCGGAAGTCGATGATTCCTCGGACAACTTGACATTTTCGTCTACTCCGTCCATTTATTCATATGCGAATTAATCGAAGGCGTAGAAATGAAGACACGTAATTTTTTTCTTTCCGTCTTATACGCATTATTCGATTATTTTGTTCGCCCGGTATTGCCGACTTTGACGACGTAAACGAATATTTGACAAAGAGATTTTTTCATTACTCAAGCCTACCTACCGAGCAAACTTCGGCCAATTATCCAAGTCGAACGGATGTCGAAAAATTGCTCGTGACATTTTCCAAATATCATGTTTTATTCATAAAGGCAAGAGCCGCTATGATTGCGCAATGTTTATTAAAGCCGTTTAGAATGTTAATCAAGCCCGAGCGCAACAAGTGTCCAAAATATTCTCGTTGAATCATCCAAGCAACACTTGAAAAAGCTATCTTACGTTTTTTTATTAAACTTTTTCGCGACAGTTCGTAGTCGTGAAACCGCGGCGAAGAATTTCCAACGAAGATTCGGATGTAGGTATATTTTCATTACTCGTAGCTGAAGCATTTATCGAATTTATTATCGTAAAATCTTGGTATCTTCGTAAACAAATGTTACTTTGGAGAATTTCACGTACTGATTAACAAAAAATTATCGAGTTTCCAATGTTTTTTTACGTTCTTTTCTTTTCGTTTTAATTTTCGCATATTTCGCGATACGATGGACTGACATTTTTATATAGTAGTACATAAATACGAAATCTTATCATACTTTTTCGAATTAGATTTATTTTTAGATTTAAAAAACAAAGAGATATCCCCTCGGACGTCGTGAATTTTAGGTGGATCGTGTCGGATTATCCCGGCGCGGGGTATCCCGAGCCTTTCACCGCTGTTCCAGTTTTATCTTCCGGTAGAATAGAAATTACCATATTTATCCGGTACGGCACACTCGAGTTAATTTTCCACCCACCTATTTTTATTCACCGTCATAGAAGGGTATTACAAAAGCACACCGGCCGCATAGGGTAGCAGCAGCGTCGGAATGCCAAGCTAATAATGTTATTCGCGAAAGCGTGCACAGAGCCGCAAACTGTACTTTTTCTCATTCTTCGCTTCGCGAGCGTTTTAATTTGCCTCCGTGAAAATTATATTCCCGTCGTTTATATGAAAAGCGAATGAAAAAACAAAATAGTCTCAGCCGCCATACGGGACACATGACATTCCGCATAATTTATAGTAAAAATACGACTTATAAAATGTATCGCTCTTTTTTTCTTCTATATGCACCACAGCTCTCGCAGTTTGAAAAATTTTCCGCCGCCGCCGCCGCGTTGTCGTTCGATCATCGTCGTCGTAATAGTTTCGTAAATTTTTTTCTTTTGTCTTCCCGTCGTCAACGATTCAGAAAAAAAAGTTGTCGTTAGAACTCGTGAAAAGATCGACAGGTACATAAATCGAGGTCGAGTATGTCCTTCAATTCGCCCGGGGGGGAGCTTCGAAATTGCGAGGTGAGCAGAAACTTGCCACTCTCATGGATGGAAAGAAGAAAAACACGGTTGAAAGGAACTCGCGAGAAAAGCAGGGGGTTAGGAGACGCCTTCTGTGTCATAGCGATGGTACAAAAAGACTTGTAAAGGTCACGTTATACTCGTGTAGTTTACACGAGGTCACAACCCATCCCCGATTCACCGAATCAATTTTCAACAACTTCCGAACTTGCGTGATGCGAACCTCGAATCGTATGCCGATATTAACCTTTATAAACGTATTGCAACCACCCGCTCTCTCCTGCTCCTTCCTGTTGTCGTTGCAATTGACACAACCACGAGAGAGTTTCCAGAGCCGGAAATTATCAAAGTTTTGCCCCGTGGTCTAAGCACAGGCAATGCACCCGGAGATCATAAACGGTGTTTGCAAATTTGGTGGGGGAGGGGTAACGAAACATACGAAAAATGCATATTGGAAAGATTTTGTCCATCAGTTGAGAGCCGAAGAAACTTTACCTTTGACGAAACAACTTCGTCCATATCGAATATCGAATTTACAAGCAAGTTTACGAGTTTAAAGTTCGAAAACGATGATGAGCAAGGACTAGCCGGATGGCACTAGGGGAAACGAAGCTCCATCTTTTCGTATCGACGGACCGTAAAAAATCTACGGAAAAGAGTTTTAAAGCAAAACAAATCGTGTAATCTTGTTCGTTCGATTCGATTCGCGTCAAAAGGCGCCACTGTTTTTTTTTCTCTTCATTTTTTTACACGTCCCAATATACGCGCGCATTGTAAAGCCAAAAGGGTGATTTATCGTAATTTCGAAAAAACAGCAACGGTCAGAAAGGGCATAAGGTTAATTCGCGAGAGAGATATTTCACAGCGTTGATGCCGCGTTCCGGAAATTCACCTCAGCGTCACGGGTTCGACGGTTTCCCGTTCCGTAACTCCGCCAGCACGTTCGACAAACTACTCGAAACTCCGCATCCGTTCCGTTAAGTGCTCACGCCCGACGAGACTCCCATCGTCAAACGTCACGAACAGCAAATGCTCCTATCTCCCACATGACCAATGTGGCGTTCAACTTTTTTTTTTAGTCATTCGCAGTTGCGTATGAAAGCAATAACTTTTATAGGGCTTGGAAATTATTGGCGAGACTTGTAAAAATAAGTTAGAAGTGTGGAATAATTTCGAGGAGCGTGTTTTTCTTTTGCCACCATATACGCGGCTAGTGAGCCCGACTCCCGGGGATTCCTCTGGGATACGAAGACGGCGGAACTTGTCTCCGTTGGGAAGTGGCCACTTCCTCAATGACCTCGGCAACGTGTCTTCTACTCGGATTCATAGTACACATGTTTTTTCCTAACGAAAGGGCACGATCGTCTCAATAATTAACATTAGATCAACAATTAACACGCACGTAATAGAATGTTATCAAATAAATTTTGAATAAAGACTAACAAGGAAAATGAAAAGATTTTTCGTAGAAAAAAAAATAGTTAATTTTATCGGATTCGTTGAGAAAATTTCTCGTACATCTCGAGGTGTATACCAGTTATAAATATGTACCTATATCGAGTATGAAACATACCGAAGATGATGAAACATCGATAACGCGATATATTGGAAGATACAGAGACTCTCGATACGAAGTGAATTGCCGCGTTACGTATAGCCGTATGATATAGGTATGACAAGTAAGACGATCCTATCAACGATTTATTGAATTTCCGAATCGAAATATGACAATTCTGCGGTATTCGCTTTACATACGCCGATTATATTCGATTCAATCAAAGTCACGATATTTTTCTTTATTCGTCTCTTCGTACAAAATCCCTATTGAGGTGCATATGAAATTGTTCGGACACGATGTATCAAGAATAGAGTTAACTTCGCCATCCCGTTGGTATCGATATTCAATGACAAATATATAGTTTTTTATTGTACTTTTATTGTATTGTATTGATCGACGAATCGATAAGCGGGTAGAATGTTGCAACCGCAACCTGTTGAACCGCATGGAGAAAGCTTTGTTTTCTCGAATAACAAACATTTGAAAAATGTTGACATCAACGCGTTTGGAATGTTACGAAGATTGAGCTAAAATAAAAAATGTGCCGTGCATGCGTCTGGAAGAAAGAGCGTTGTTGCATTGCGATAAACGGATTATCCAAACTCTATAATGAACAATTTTTACATTGCTCCTTCGCACCATCGAGAAATATTATAAATATTAAAAGGGTTATTCGAGCTCCGGCTCCGTTGAGCCAATAACAAAGTTTCGCATTTCCGCAAACGTTCAGCATCATTGCCGTCGGGCGTTGTGATGTATACATTAGTTTATCTATGCAACAGTTAGCGTCAAGTTGGCTCATTCGGTTAGCTCTATATCTCGCGCACGTCGGCGCACCTGGAACCAAAGTGGATAATTTAAATAGTCCCAAGAGGCGCACCTATACCCTATACCCGGTTAACTAGCTATCGCACTCCGGTTATACGTAGTATTGTTGTATTATGGGAGCTCGTTTACTTGCTTTCTCACTAGCAGTTCGTACAATTGGCTATTTCGAGATATTGGAACGAACAAACGAACGAACAACAAAGAGAGAAAAAAATCCTTGGGAATATTTAACATTGTTGCTCGAGTCGAGAAAATAACGAATTTTTCTCTGGAATTATTTGATTAATTTACGATGAAAGAAATGGAGAATGTGTTCGACACGAATAGCAGTCGAAATGTTCCTTTTGGAAGCGGCGAGGAAGCGGTATACCTTCCGGTTAATGATCGAGCGTGAAAGGAAGAGAAGCCTTGTAAAAAATCCAAGTCTCGCTTTCGTACTGGTACTCGGCATCTCCATAATCGTGGAAACTTTAAATGAGTCGAGCTTTCTCGAGCTCGGTCCTTAATTCGAAGGTGAAATAAAAAACGAAAATATAATACGATATTTCAGCGGGAACGTTGCAGTTGCTCGCCGAGACTGTATATAACCGGACAGAAGAATTTCTCCTTCGTGTTTCAGATACAACGAAGATGCCTGTGACAAGTCAATAGATAAATAATAATCGTAAATTATCTCGCGACTTGCGAAACTTTTGCCCGGGGGGGAAAGCCGTCGTCTCTTTCTCTACTTTAGGGATGGAAAAGCGCGTCTCGTATTTTCATCCTTGTGGAGTTTCCGCCACGAGAACAACGATGAGAAATGGCTCGATACTGCGTAAAAGGAAAATTAATGCGCTGACCCTTAACTTGGAGAGTTTGCTTTATCGCTATTCGGCCAATCGTTTTTAGATTGAGCGTACGCGCCGATACAATAAATCACGAGTAACCTTCGCCTCGACGAAAAAAGTATGAGCGACAAAAACAACGACGAGAAGTAAAAAAGGAAGAAATTGTAGAGAAAAGAAAGCGGCCATGTCGTGGACAACGGAATTTTCAGCGGGTTTGACGAGTACTCGGAACTTGAGTACCTATCAGCAGTACAACGATAGTACCAACGAAACAACGACCTACACGGAAATTCCTTACACACCGTACAACCAGCGTCCGGAGACTTATATAGTACCGATTGTATTCTTTTTCATACTCGTTATCGGTGTCACCGGTAATGGTGTACTTGTACTCACGATACTGCGCCACGCCAACATGAGAAATGTTCCGAATACCTACGTACTGTCGCTCGCGCTCGGTGATTTATTGGTAAGTATCAGTTTTTTCTTTTTATTACGAAAAACTATTCGAAACTAAGTCGAAAACTATTATACCTGTTTACGCATGGAAACCATCTGTTGTCCCGTATCTCGAAATATACAAGCGGATCTTTGTTTTTTAACAAAAACAAACATTTAACGAGAATATACTTTGATATGTTGCGAAATTTAATCCGAAACTCTGTTCGACAATGGTCTACTTGTAGTTGAAATTTCTTTTTTTGATAAACCACTTTTATCGACGTTTTACACGAAAGAATTTTTACCGATAGATAAATAAAAGGAAAGTGTTGAATAATTAAAAAGACAATTATTTGGCTGAATAAGTTTTCTGACGTTTTTCGACAAACAGTAATAGTAGGTACCTATTATTATTGGATTTGCACAACTCCGCCATCCGCGTAGGTCATCTCTCGAACGATGGTAGCGTAAGAGTAAGAGTTTATCTTCGAGCGAAGAATGGGAAAAATGTAGGTAAACCTACCTCCGCGTCGTATCTTCTTAGGTGATAGTGACCTGCGTGCCCTTTACATCGACCATCTACACACTCGACACCTGGCCATTCGGCCTATTGTTGTGTAAACTATCCGAGTGCGCCAAGGACATATCAATCGGCGTCTCGGTATTTACTCTGACCGCTTTATCGGCCGATCGTTTCTTCGCTATCGTCGATCCTCTTAGAAAACTTCACGCTACAGGTGAAATTCATTCCGACTGTTTGAATTACCGGGCGCTGACCAATCAACATTTCGAGTGTTTGCAATGTTATTTTGTTCAGGGGGTGGAAGACGAGCGACGCGATTGACAACTATAACGGCGGGTCTGATATGGCTTCTCGCGATCGGATTCGCCGTTCCGGCTACGTTCTCGTATCTCAAACCGATAACGGTCAACACCGACGTCAGCTTTGTGGTAAGACAGAAGGAAATGAATATCGAGGAATCGCGTTGTAAAATGGTTTATTTAGAGTTGGCATGTCTTCCAGACGTGCTATCCATTTCCGGATGAATTTGGCCCGTATTACCCGCGATACGTCCTCGTCTGCAGATTCTTCATTTACTACGTCATACCGTTATTCGTAATCGGTGTATTTTATGCGTTAATGGCGAGACATTTGGTACGGAGCACGAGGAAGATACCGGGCGAGATGCAGGGACAGGTATGGAGCCGGCTAAAGCGTTTATAGCGTAAATAGGGGCTAAAAAGAATAATCGTTTTTAACTCGTAGGCAAAACAAGTGAAAGCCCGAAAAAAAGTAGCCCGTATGGTTCTCGCTTTTGTCGCGGTATTCGCGATATGCTTCTTTCCCCAGCATATTTACATGCTGTGGTTCTATTTTCATCCGAACGCCAACGAAGATTACAATGGATTCTGGCATAGCTTTCGCATCCTAGGCTTTTGTCTCGCATTCATGAACAGCTGCATCAATCCAATTGCTCTTTATTGCGTCAGTGGTACATTCCGAAAGTACTTCAACAGGTGACGAAACGATAAATCATTTCTACATGTTAATCTTTTTGTCGATTAAACACACGTATATTTTCGATGCCAGATATCTGCTGTGTCGATGCTCGACGAAAGCGCACAGATCGCGCTCAAGTATAGAGTCGCATAGACGCGGACAGAGCTTCACCATGTCTTCGCGACGTCACACGAGCTCCCGGACCCGGTACATCGGACCCGGCGGTGGATCCCGTCAAAGTGTCATTCATCTGACGCGATGGAATGTACAAGTCACCACCGACACCCTAAGCGCAAACGACTTTATTCCAAACGAAGGATATCGACAGCAACAACAGAATAACGAACGAAACGCAATTCTCTCGCGTTACAACAACGGACGCGATGATCAAGCCCCGTAAAAGCTCAAGCTCCGTTCAATTCTTTTATTTTATTTCATTTCCAACAAAAAATACTCATATATCCGATATTTATCGTGCATAATTGACAAAAATAGATGGTAAAAAAACGAGATGAGAACGATTAGACGCTCTCGAGTTACAAAAGGATCTTTTCATTTACGAGCAATAAAAGTTGCTCGGACGAATTAATCTTTGCAATTTACGGAATTCCACCAAATTGCTACGTCCTTATTTCATTATCACGCTCCGTGTGCTTCAACCTCGGGAGATATATTCCCTTTAACGTTCCATTTCGACTCTCCTCGCGCGCACCCTCGCGAGACGGTATACTCGTACTCCTTGTACGAAAAACGCTGGATAATTTACATTTCACTTTTTACAAAAATAAATCAAAATGTCATTTATGACGCTGCAATAACGGTACTCGCACTCGGCCGAGTAAACATCGAAAAGCCAAAAATCCTTATCCGAGACTATGTTCGCCACATTTTTCTTTAAATATTTGTAATTCTTTTTTGCTTTTACATAGTCGCGTCCCTCCTTTCTGCTCGAAAGAATAATGGATACTCGTTGAATCAGTATTAACAAGGACAATTGCGTCACAAATATTTCGTCCACAGTCTCTCGAGGACCAATTAATGATTGCGGTCGATACGACGAAAAATTGTAACCCAGATCGATCGATGTTTAAACACTTGTATGTAAAAAATATAAATAACAAAACAGACACTATCTAGAACATTGTTCATTTTTCTTTCCCAATATTCCACGAATGTAGCCAACGACGACCGAAGCTGCCCCCCCCCCCCCCCCCCCTCCACCACCACCACCACCGATGCGCTCGATGACGAAAGCGCATCGCTCTCGTGTTTTTTTTTCATTTCTCGGATCGCATACTACACGACGGTGAGAGCAAAAAAAAAGCGTCTGATAAAATTTGTCAAGTCAAGCAAAGCTTCGAATGCGAATCACGCTAATTGATACGAAAAATAATACAAGACATCGTTAACATTAATAGGTTGCATTGTATGAGGCAGGACAACGAGAGGAGGAGGAGGAGGAGGAGAGCTGTAAAAATTGGTGAAATATTGACAGAGCACGAGAGAAGAAGTGTCTCAAATTTTTAACGTATATAACTAAATTGGATGATTTTTTTGTGTGCACCGAGTAGAATCGGAGTTGGTACAAATGGAAGGTCACGCTTGTCCCCGCTGTCGCAGCACACAGCACGATGACGATTCCGCGAATTCTCACATTCAAGATCTGTGCCCAGCCGACAGAGAACGAATCGCCCAATTGGTCGAAAAGCTTGCCGAGTAATTACGACTAAAAATTCGTTTGAGCTAATGTTGTTGTTTTTTTTTCGACGTCCGTCGATAATAATATTTAAATAAATCGAACAAGTTTTTTTCTTCTCTCGGTATCTCGGATTTTTATTAAAAATCCGAGCAAACGATGGTTTAATATCGCGATTGAATATCCTTTGAACAAGGTGCACACAAGCGCGACACAAGGCGGAAGCTGAACTCGCGGAAATACGAGCCGAAAACGTCAGATTGGTCAATCGATACGATATACGTTGCAAGGAATACGAGAATGAGAAGAATCTGCTACGACAACAGGTGCGAAGAAATTAATAGAAGAATAAATAATAATAATGATAATAAATATTGAGTTAGATAGAGAGCTCGGTTGCTCGTGGGAAAAGTTTGAAAAAATCGAGTTCGAAATGTTTGGACATATTGGAGGATCGATTGGCCTTGCAGGAGAAGGAATTGGTGAAGCTTACGGAAAACGTGAGGGATCTGGTGAGAGAAAAGGTACAGCTCCAAAACGCATTGATCGAAAGAGACTCGAGGGTGAGAATCATCGAAGCGAAACTCGAGAGATCCAAAGATACTCTGGAGATGGAAAAATTGTTGTTTCTCAAAGAACACGTCAAAGATTCGCTCGTGCGATGTGTACAACATCGCGCGTGTCAAACTTGCGACGATAGCCGAAACGCCGATGGCCGAACAATTTCCTCGAAAACGAAGAGCACGAGCGACCTGGAGGAACATTCGAGGGAGTCCAATCTTCTGCGAACATTGTTTTTCCAATCTTCGAATCCCCTCGACGTCGACGACGACTATATCGTTTCTTCTGAGCACCTGTGATTAGTCAAAAATATTCATTTTCCTATTAAAAACATGAAATTCCGAAATATCGAAAAAATTTCGATAGCTCCGAGATATTGTATGTTTTTTCTTCGTTTTTTTTTTTTCTTTTTTCTCTTTTCCTTTTCAAGCACGTAAGCTTTTATTCATCGATTTATTACATATCTTTCCACTTACGGTAATTACGGCGAGCCCGGTGGGGCTCGAGTAATCGAGTTATACAGTATAATAAATACACGTTTACAGCATTAAAAGACTTTTCTTCATTTCTTCATTTCTTCATTTCTTCATTTCTTTATGCCTTGGAATAGTGTGTGTTTTCATTCTGTTCATCATTGTGAATTGTCGATTAAAACGTAATAACCTTGCATAATTTTAATTATCAACTTGTAAAACAAATACACAAAGTTTACGATTCTTCAAACTCTTTTCACACGTCTCTTCGGTTCGTGTTACAGAATCTTTTTTTTGCCGTTGCGAGGAGTTTCCCGGCCGCGATATGCCCGCGTTTCAAATCGTTAAAGAGAAGAAAAAAAATGCTCGTTAACAATGATAAAGTGCATCTATAGCGAGAGAAGCGATAATCTCTCTTCTTTAGAGAGGAGATGTTCCCGTCTTCTTTTTATTTTAATACTGACTCCGACGATTCGCGAAAAACTTTGCTATATCCTCGCATCGGCATAAAATTTTCGTCGACCAACGGACTCTCGTCAAATTCGCTATTTTCGTTTTTTTTTTATCCACAGTGAGACGTATCTCGGTTCAATATCAATTACATCTTACATTATAATCGTGTGATTTAATCCATTATTAATTTAATCTCTTAATAGATAATATCGTTATCGCGACTCTTCCGTGTATCTTTCTTGCTCTTGCGTTCGTTTTTCTTTAATCACGAACAGGTATGCATCGATCGGTTCGTTATACCATTCTTTCTTTTGTTTTTGTTTTTTTTTTTTTTAATCTTGTAACAAAAAAATAAAACTATGAAATCGCTACAACAGTCAGCAAGCGTAAAGTCGTCAACGCCCTCTGGCTCGCATCATTATTCTTTTTATTTTTTTCGTTTTTCAACCATTTCATTTTTTCATTCCGATTCAATCGCAACTGCTGCCGGAGGCGCGTAAACGCGGAAAGGCGGACATGACTAGAAAATTATCGAATTTACGAAAACCGAATGTCTTTTTTTTTGGTTTTTTTTTGCTTTTGTTTTGTTTTTTTTTTTTTTTTTTTTCTCGTTTTACTTTGTTCCCCCGACTTTTTTCCGAATCCTCGTCTTTGGTTTTATTTTTTTTCTCCCTCAACCACTCGGTTTGCGTGTCTGTGTATGTATGTGTTTTCTTTATATACATGATTATATCGATTATATCTAGTGGTGCGCTCCACGAAAGCCCAACCCGTTATTTTCCAATTTCATTATTCGTTCGCTTAATTCAGCCAATTCCCTTACCAGTCTCGTTGATTCAGCGTAAGATTCCTAGGGTCCGACGCTCAAACGAGCGGGGAAATCTTACAAACGAGATAGAATAGCTCGCCTACAGTAAGAACAAGATTAGTAATAGTAATAATTACATTATTTTTTAATCGTGCACACGACCACTATAGCTGCTCGGACGTGCGACGATCTGACATTTATAGTGTTTTGTGGTGCAGGCGACGAGAGATTCGGCAAATCCATTTAATCGTCGGCTTTATTTTCCGTTTCGAACTTGTCTTTTTTTCATCTTATGGGCTTGGAGAGGGGATACGCGCGTAAAGTCGAGCTTCCCGCGTTACAAATAAACAATACGAAAAAAAAACGATTCGACCCCACAATATGTACGCCAACAAAACGAATTGTAAACAAGATTCAACGGATAACGCTTAAAATTTCTCTACGTAATCGATAAAAGTAGCTTTTCTATACATAAAACAAAAGTTGATCGTCAAAACTTAAAAAATTCTGTATATATACCATTTGTTGGTATATAAATATGTGTGTGTGTATATATATATATATATGTATCATTTATGTTAAAAGTGAAGATATCGACTTCTATCTTTTGCGTTAATTTTGTTGTTGTTTTTTTTTCCATATTTTTCGTCATCATCTTTCCTTGAATTTAATTTAATGCTGCAATGAAGCGAAGCGTCGCTATTAGTCGATTCGAATAAAATTAGGCAATTTTTTTGTTTTGTTCCAGCTACGGAGGTACTCGGTATAGTATAGCGGTAAAGAAAGAGATATATTTGTTATTTTTTTTTAGCTTTCGAGTCTCGGCCGTCGATACGTTCGCGAAAACGCCCGGAGAGACTCGGTCGGATTTCAGTCTCATACGCACTTAAAACTCGCATTTAAAGCTCGAAACAACGAGAGAAAGGGAAAAACGAAATATATTTATGTTTTCTCAATAGTCGAATATTTCGAGCGATTTATACTATACCTCGATAGTCTCGTATCGCGGATTCTCTCTCATTGCGTTTAATAATCATAAAGATTCGGCGCGTGTATCTCGAGGTATCGTTTTTTTTTCCCTCACTCGATTACGACCGTCAATCGAAAGCTACAAAAGTCGTGAGCCTCGAGCGCCGCGTTGGAACTCACGATTAATCTTCTCGTCGCGACGGTGAGTAAACTGACGAATTCGCTACCGAGCCATTCCCTCGTGACTCACTTTGTCTGCGTTTGTGCCGTCTCGATCGATGGTGTCGCTACCGTGAGACCGAAACTCGCTGGATTCGTACCTGCCACCGGTCCTTTGCGCGCTAATTTCGATCTTTGAGGTGAAAAACGGAAAACGAGCGGAAGGAAAATTATTTAATTGTTTTTCAATTTTAGTAGAGGGTTAATCATCGTCGTTTCGGCGCTCACCGTATTTGACCGGCTAGAAGAGGATTAATGGCATAGAGCCAATCGTAGACTTCCTTGTCTCCCAGTGTTTGCAACAGATAGCCTCTGTGTTTCGTCACGACACTGTGAAAAATATGTATCGTTAGTCGTCGTTGGTCCTGAACGACTAACCGACAGGGAAGGCAATATCGCAATACCTGAATGTGTTGGGCACTTTGACCATTGCGAGTTGATCCTCGGAATATTCAACCTGTGCCGTAGCCAAGTTGATGAGAGCGCGTTCAACGGGATCTTTTTCTTCCCGGAAGATAAAAACGTAGGGTCGGCGAACGGCCTGCGGGTGAAAGAGAAAAAACGAGCGTTTCTATTCGATACTCCGTGAAGAACGAAAAAAAAATCGCGAAAATGAACGGAACGGACGGACGATACTAACGACCCATCGCTTCTTCCATCCGTTGGTCTTGTGTTCCAATACATTGAGATATCCCTTTCTCGCGATAACGGGGCTTATGCGTATCTCCTCGACCTCCGGTACGTAAAGCACGAGACTCTCCTTCAACGGTGAGGAGGACCCGAGTGGCGCCGGTGCCAGCGAGGCCGATTGACTCGACGTCGACGTCGAGGTCGAATCCGTCGCTCCGACCATACTCCCGATCATACTTTCCTGAAGTTCCTGAAGTCTCGCGCGCTCCGGCGAACTCAACCTAAAGATGCACGACTTAGAACTGCTCCTCACAATTATCCCCGCAGGCTGCAAGTAACACTCCTTGTATAACCCGAGCAAACGCCCCTAAATTCAATGGAATTGAAAAAAACAACGAGAAAAACCGACGAAAAATAATCGAATAAGCTTTCCGCGAATCGAATGCCATCGAATCGCGTTTTGGGAAAAATCCGAGAAATTGTTTATCATTGAGAGAAAGCGAGGAATAAAATGCGACAAGGGAAAATGAGGTCCGAAGGGTGGGTTGATTTAAACAAAAAGTTGATGCTCCTCTACCGGGCGTTTTTTGTTGTTTTCATTCAGGCATACACAGGAGGGTTACCTGTAGCTTGCTCGTGCAATCGTCCCCGAGAGCCGAAGTTCCCGGCGACGTCGATCTACGCGAATTATAGTTGTATACTGACTCTTGGGAGGAGGATGAAACCAATGATGATATCATCGACGCCGACATGTCCGTTATCGCGTCCTCGCCCGGCGATACGTCCGACAGTACGATGCTCGGTTCCTTGCTCGGTATTCTACCCTGTATAAGCTTTATATACTTTGTTGCCAGTTCACGCTCGCGCTCCGTCATCTCCCATGGCTCGTAAACGTCCTTCGATGAATTCGATTTTTTCAGTTTTACCGGACTGGCGTGTGACTCGTTCGTTGCTTTTGCCACCATGTTGCATACCTCCTGCATTATCGGCAAGACGAAAGAAAAACATTGCTTAAATTGCTTCCTATTTGTATTTTTTCTTTCACTCGAATCTCGTTGCAGCTGCGCATTCGGCTCGGAAAACGTTTCGAGGGCAAAGGTACCGGGGGAGGACGCGCGGAAAGGATCCAAAGCCAAGCAAACCTACCGGGAACATCCGTACCTTCTCGCTTTTCGTAAAATCGTGAACGGTCTTGTTGCACAGCGAGACCTTGTCGATACCGAGCTTCTCGCGCATAATCAACGTGTGTCTGACTCTCTCGACTTCCTCGAGCCTCGTCAGTTTTTCCAATTCCCACTGATGATCGAAAATAAGACTGTCGCCTCTTGGCCTCCAACCGTGAAGATTTTCCTCGCCTCGCACATACGTCGAGCTTGTGTCGAGGACTCTGCGCTGACGTCTTTGAACACCTGGGAATTTTCTCATTGATTTTTCGTCGATCGAAAACACGAACGACCATGTGTCTCGAACGTCGTTCAGGAAAAAAAAATAAAGAATTAAAAAGTCTCACCGGCTTCCGAAGAGCGACGAAGTACCAATTCGTAAACGCCGCTCAATCTGTTGGCTTCCTGATTCTTATAATTACCGGTGAAAAGATGCTTCAACGATCGCGGACCTACCCTCGCGTCGCGACCATAAATAATCATGCTTAGATCCTTGGTGACTATCGCCGGTCTGCCGCAATTTTCGAGCTGTGAACCCGAAAAGCAAGTGTCGTATCTCGTATATCGTATATCGAAGCAAGAAAGCAAAAGATATGAACCTACCTCCAGATAAGCCGAGATCGTCATGAAAATTTGTTCGCCGTACGACGTGACTCTGTTTAGCAATGCCGAATTGTGCAGAGAGCTGTCCCACGCCGCTTCGAATCTGAACATCGATCTGTCGTCGCCGGGAATCTCGAGATATTCACCCGGAAAGAGTCCAAGAGAGAGTACCGACGAGTCGTTGTCCTCTTCTTCGGGTTCCGGTGTATTTCTTATTCGTCCGACAACGAGCTCTCTGACGTCCTTCCATCGTAGCTCGGACGCGTGTTCGTGAACTATTGTGATACGTATGCGTCTCTGTATTCCTTGATGAAGTAAAAACAGACCGCGACACGGTAGATCGTCGCTGTGATCGACAACGGACGGCACGTATTCACCGTTCGGCGCCAATTCGCATATCTCGAACCACACGAGAACGTCGTACTTTGCGTGAACGTGGGACGTGCTCGGCGACGGTAAAACGGAACCGAATTTCGGCGAGCGTACAGGTTGGCTTATCGGAATCGATGGCGGTAGCATCCGCTTCGGTGGTTGCCTTATTCCGTTACCAATGTTTCCGTTGCCACTCGCGTTGTTGCTATCGAAACGATAGAGAGGGAAACTTAACGCGAGGATGGTCATCGATCCGCGATCGCCTCCCAATCGATCGTCGAGTCGCTATTAGATGCTACGGCGAAATTTAATAGACGCTATCGTCGACTTACCAATCGAGTTTGGCGTCTTTGTGAAGTGGATGCTGCTGATAATGTCCAAAAACTTCGAATACGATCGGCTGCGATTTCAGATAATCGACGAATGACTTGGTGACCGTAACCGTTATCTGTGGCGGGCAGTAATGATATTTATTTATAAGCAAAGCGAATGATTCTAGGGAATAATTTAGTTGAATAAACGAGATTATTTTTACATTTTGGAGATGATAGAAACCCGGCGGATTACCCTTGCCCGTGTTCTTGACGGGTTCCGTGGAAAAGGCTTCGTCGTGTCTGTGGAGAAAACTATCGAAGCCGTCGTCGTCGGTGAGTACTCGCGTTATCAATTATTTAAATACTCGATATTCGAATAAGCATTGACTCACTTGAATTGGCAGAATATATCGGCGTATTCGGTCGATATGCCCATAGCCTGAAGAACGGTCACTCGGAATGTGAATTCTTGTCCCGCTTGAAGATGATCCGGCAATTCGTCCTCTTTGGTGTCGCTCGAGACGGAACTGTCGCCTCTGCCGCTATCCGCATCGCCGACCTCGTCCTCGTCTTTCGCGCAATCCTTTCCCTCCGTTTGTCCCTCGACGACGCGCTCCTCCTGCATCAAAATCTGCTGATTCTTGTCGAGCGTCTGTGCCAGTAGAGTCGAACGCTTGTTCTGACGTCCTTGCGAACCGAACAAATCGTCCTCGAAGGATATACGAGCCGACTGCCTCACGCCACTCGAATATTCACTGTTTTCCTCTTCTGGAACAAGGAGTCGTCAAGGAATCCGATTCTATTTCTATCCTTACCCTCGTGCCCGCTTGTCCACACCGCGTTATCATTAATCACAATCGTTCATTTCCGCACAATGGGGTAAAACAATTGTTGAGCGATAATTGCAACGATACCTACCGACTACCGCTTGAACGGCGACTCTCAGGTAGCCCTTGACATCGCCCTTTTCGTTCACTATGGCAACTTTGTGGATGAGCGGTACCGGGTACATCAGATTCGACAGATAAACGAAAGACCTTGGGGCGAGTCGAGAAAAGAAGATATTATAATTCATCCGTCGATATCGAGCATCGCTCTTTATTTATCATTCACTTTTTTTTTCTCACCTGCCGACCATGCGAAACCATGGAAATCTGTCGTAAAACGGATCACCACCCGTTATGGACTCGATATTGTAATCCGGCGAGGTCGGAGACAGTTCTGCCTCGTTGTGATACATTTCCCTCATCAGTTCCAATCTTTGTCTGCATTTATCCAAATGTCAAAACAATTTTTCTCTTTCTCTTTTGTTCTACATTTTTCGACGACATATTTTTACGTTTCGTGATCAATGCCACACTATGAAAATATATAGGTGATGAAAGGTACGGGGGTGGTAGCGAAAAGACGCTGTGCCGGGCTGAAGCCATTTTTAGCGGATCTTAGATATTCGATTATCGTTTCATCGTCGGAAAAAAGCCGGTCGGGCAAAAGCTGAAGCTCAATTGGCCGTGCTATGCGCGACATTCAACATTAAAATCGTTAAAATTTTATGAGAAAAGAAAATCTCGTATCGTTCGAAGATGGATAGATAAAGAAAAGAAAAGAAAATAAACAAATAGAGGCTCCAATATGCGTGCGCTGCGACTTATGAGCGACCTTGAAATAAGCTCAATTGTATAATAAACACATCCGGTGTTTTTTGTTACATTTAGGATGAAATATATCGAAAGCACTTTTGCGGATTCGTTAAAATTTCAACTCATTCAAGGCCACTGAGAGATCGATCATTCGTATCGTCCGCTTATTTCTTCGTTATTATTTAATCGTTTTTCTCATGTTTTTTTTTTTTCGTACGCGAACCGAGCACCAACCTCGAAGGCAAAAGATTTGCTAGCGAGAACCTCTGATTATGTTGATAGACAGTGAGGCATTGGAATATATCCTCTTTGGCCTCCGGGCTGCTGGCGCTCAAATCTTCATTGTATATGTGACGCATTAGCTCCAAGCGTTGTCTATTGGAACGAGATTAACTCTATCCATTATTAGGTCAAAGTACCGCAGCAGTTTTGTCCGTCCTACCGTCTTGAGAAAATTCGCTTGCCTCTAAAAAGTAGCCCGCGCAATAATAATATCGCGTTAATGGGCACCGTTTAACGTGTATTTCCTCGTCCATACGACATTTTACCAAAGAGAACGTTCGTCGATTGTTTTTTAACGTACGATACAAGTACGATCGAATGGTTTTTCAATGCCAAAAACTTGGCGACATTCTCTCGATTGAATAAGCGTTACGCTTATCATTGTTAGAGCATCCTTTACAGCATACGAATATTCTTAAAACGTTTCCGACTAAATCTCTCTCGTTTTCTTCTTTTCTTTTTTTATCCACGTCTTTTGCCTTAGAGATGGAGTTAGGCACGATTACAACGATTCGTCACAAAATACTCTATTTACAAACGCGCGATTTAACGAATCGAGAAATCATTTTCATTTTTTTTTTCGCGCCTCTCTTGAGAATCAAAATTTCGACTGACCGAAGTTTGTCGAGAGTCCAGTAGTGAGTCGCGCCGTTCTTCGTGTCCTGAACCTCCACTGCGACGATAGTTCGTGGAAACGGTCGTTCCTCGTCCTCGTCCTCCTCCATTGCCGGCAAAAGATCGGCCGGCAGTGGCGAGTACAGGGTATCGGTGAGTAGAGTGAATTGAAATTGAACCTAAATTCGAAATTCGAAATTCGATCAACATTCGTGAATTTGTCGAGTTGAATAAAAAAGAAAAATAATGATTTTTCTTTCGGTTAGAATTAGAAATTACTTTTTTCTTGAGCTCAACGGAGATGGCGTTGGCTTCCTTGAGAAAAATCGCGTTTCCCCACAAGTCGTCCCTTAGACTAGTGAACTGATGATACTTCCACTTTCTAAATGCCCAAGCGGCCAGCTGGAACTCGCGCTCGCTCCAGTTGCTCTCTGCGTCAAACAATGGGTTGACTGAAATGCAAGCCATCACCAGGCAAAACAGTCAGATGGCGGAATCGAGCCCAAGCGATCTTCTAATTTTTCTCTTTTCCCTTTTCCCTTTTCCCTGTTCCGTTCTCGCGCAATTTAGCAAGGTGCAACATTGTTTGATTCTTCACTTATTTCCGTGCAAATCGAACCGACAAAATGCGACGACTCACCGAATATATCTTCCTCGATGTTGTTAAAGTCCTCGGGTGTGTAGCTGCTGTACATTGACATCGTCATGCTCTGTTCCTCCACTTGCTTCTGAAGGGCATCAATCCGGGCTTCATAATTCTGCGAAAAAAAACAGGAACAAAAAAAACACTTATTTTTTATTCAATAATCCGCCGACAATATCTTTTCGTAGTTCAGCTAACCGAAGCTTAACGGAGCTATGAGATGCGAAATTGCCCAAGAGTACCCGTCATGAATATATTTTACCATAGATTTCCTTGTTAGACGAAGCATTTCATTGAGTGATCAATGCAAGCGGAAAGTAATTAATGGAGCGGGGAATACAATGAACATTTATGGGTGAAATTAAAGCGACACTTTCTGCCGTTCGTTATCAATAAGGTTCCATTGACAAATAAGTCTCCGTTTATTTATTTATTAGAAAAAAAAATTGTCCATAAAAATGTTCATTATTGAATGAAATTTTTTTCTTATTTATTCAGTTTATGAATATTTTTATTTTCAGTCAAATGTGAGATTGAAAATAAATTTCGAATAAATTCCAAACTATTCGCAAATTAATTAAAATTTTTTTCCATCATTCGATTAATGCACCGACGTCTACCATGTGACAGGAAAATAATTGTCAGAATATTCCTCGACGTCATGGCGCTCAAAAATACTCCTCGAGCGCTAAACAGGGACATATTTTGACTATCTGATTATTAATTATATTTCTCGTTTTCTGTGCTGTCCGATTTGTCATAATTAATTTATTTATTCACAGCACAGATTGTCGATATCGTCGTAGGAGACAAAATATCGACGAGTCAGAGGCGAGATCGCGAAACGGCATTACCCGATTCGCGGATTTTGACAAAGGGCTCATGACGCGCTACGCGAGCGCCGAATTACCGAGCGCTCGTTAAACAATCGAACATTGATCTTGACTTGCCCGTCGACCGTCTTTGTGAACGGCTGGTCCGCCCTCGAGGAGTCGCCGATATTTTGTCAAATATTAATTGAGAATCGAACGACGATAATTAGATCGTCAAAATTATTACGTTATTGTTCTTCGTCATTAAGTGAAAATTGTGTGTTCCGAAATTATTGGAAACATTGCGTAAGTTAAATTATTGAATAAATTCGTATTTCTCGCTTGAACATTCTCTCTATATTCATTTGATCTCGCAATATTTATTGGTTCACCCAATCCTACCCCCCTGTGATCGTCCCTCCATTATTAAATTATTAATCTGAGTTAGCCGGATATTGGAATTATAGTTTGTTAGTTTGTCTTAAAACTAACTGGCGCCCATTTGGCAAAATATATTCAATCGTCAACTAGAGCCCCGGCAGCCCTTGACCCACGCCACGCCGGTTGTGGCTTTCGTCATTTCTATAAAATTCTATTGTAAAAGAAAGCCTGTCTCAACCATTACTCGCGAAACGAGTAGACAATTTGAAATATAAAAAGAAAGGGAAAATAGAAACGTAAGCCGACCTTTCGTTGCTCTTCGAACAATAGATCGGCCTCTTCCTTCTCCTTGCGAAATTGTTCTTCGAGTACCATCAGCCTCTTTTCCATCTCCGCTTTGAGATCGATGCCCTGTTTCTCGAGCAACTCGATCTGCGCGAAATTCCAATCGACCGTTTCGCCATTCGCCGGGGTTTCGGCCGGTGAACTCTTCTCTCGGCGTTCACGAACTGTGCAAGAGAGGAACGAAAAAGTCGATTTTTAAGATTTGCAAAAAATCAATGCCGAAACCGTCGAGATACGCTGACAGATGAAAAATTTCGTTCTCACCTTGATCGGGATGATTGAATCTGAATACATGATTTTTTCCGAGAATGACTCTCGAACCGGTTTTAAGTACGATCGGTTCGGAAATTTCGCGTCCATTTACGTAAATCAGGGCCGCTTTCTTCGGCATGAGAGTAATTACACCCTCGTGATTCTCGAAAACGCAATGTTCGCTGAGAATGTAAGGACCGCAAAGTTGTATGTCCTGCGGTATATTTGCCTCGGCCGAGCCGATTCTCGTGAAGCCGTCTTTTATGTAATAAATCAGACACTCGGACATGAGGGGATCCTCGTTTAAATTAACGAGATGCGGTGTTTTCTTCGGTGAGAAGACACCGACGGTGACACCGTCCTCTTTAACGGCAACGCCCATCTCGGCGAAAACAGCTTCGCGCTGAAGACGTATCGACTCTGTTCGCTTGAGCTTCTCTTCCCAAGTTTCGTTCAGTTCTGCAATCACGATTCAACATTTGTTTAGAAATACGCTGTCGACGACGCTTCCTTGTTAAAACATTCGTAACGATGACAATTTTTTTCGCTAAATGAAAATGTCTTGCCACTGCGACAATTTGTTCATATTCCGCGAAGACGAAAAAATTTTACGGTTACACTATCGATCGTACGGACCTTACGAACAGAGTCACGAACGATCGTGGGTAACTGAAAATTCGTAGTTTTGTAGATTATACGAGTTGACGTTACCGGCAATTAGTTTTTCCGAAGCTTGCAGCTGATCAACCGCGTCCTCTGCGAACGTCGAAGTTGGGTGCGATGGAATTCTCTGACGCGATTCTTTGACGTCCTCCTCGCGTTTTGATGATTTAATAATGACCGGATCGTCTCCTGAAATAATCGTAGACGAAAGTTTTACGAGGTGTGTCTCATTCGTAGTTCCGTACGGGAGAGAAAAAAAAAATGTAATCGCGAATTACATCGAAAGCGAATAATTTAGTGCAGCTTGCTTTTATGTCGCACGCTATAAAACACGACTCGCGTGTCTTTCTGCCATGCAAACCTAACATGTGGATTGTTGTATAAATTTCTTGATTTTTTTTTTTTCAAAGCTCTTTATGGCTTTTTGGTACAAGAATTGACGAAGCTATGGCGATTATAGATCGTAATGAAAACGATTAAAGCTTTGTCGAAGAGAGTGGGGGGGGGGGGGGGGGGGGGGGGGGGAGGAGGAGGAGACAAAAGCCGATAAAGAAACGGTCAGCGTAAAAAAAAAACAATGTGTGTTTCAATGTAAAAACAGTGAAAAGGCCTCTTTGGTGTGGTTTTTTTTTGTTTGTTTAATTTTAAGGCGTTCGTTTCTTTCTGGCAGCAAATATAAAGTTGTTTATTGCATTCACTTTCGTTTACCGTGCCCTGCGTCTACTTACTAGATTCTTTCTTTTCATAAGAAACTTTGCCATCTGGCCCTACGTCGAGGACAATCGGGACCGGGGACAGAGAAAGAAACAAGACCAATGTGAATTGCGAGATCGTTGAAAGTTAATCTCGTAATCAACTCGGATAATCTTAATTTTAACGAGGGTTCATCGTTACGTTCTCAGCTGATTCGGAGTGAGATTCAGAGAGAATCTCAAATAATCGCCAATGGGTTAAAGGTCTGAAAAGAAGCAACGACGTATATAATAATGCCAAAAACCCTCAACGAATTATGCGGCAATTTAACTTTTTCATTGGCAGAAATGTGTTCGTCCATTTTTGCGAATTTAGATACATGTAATAAGCATTTTTTTCTTTTGTACGTATGAAAAGTCACGAGTTTCGGAGAAGAGGCTCTGCCAAAGAACATCGGGTTTCTGGGGAGATTTTCGGGCAATTGGTCGAGCATATTCTCCAATACCGATTAAACATTTGACGATATGTGAAATTTTTAAAAATTAAAATAAATTGTAAGAAAAATGATTATCTATTCGGAAGAATTAACGAATCAACATTCGTCGGAAAGAAAGTTGGGTTGCGGTGTAGTTTGTAAAACAATTTTGTCTTTTAAACCATTAACTACAAACTTTTTGGAATTATTCTTAGTAAAAAATTAATGTTCTCGGCGAATGATTGATGATTTTCACATTATTTTCCATTGCTGTCTTTGAATTAATGACTGATTAGCTGGGAACGCAACGATGCACCATCCTTAACATATACGCGAAACAAGACACCCGCCGGTGACAAACTTTTGTCTCGATATACGGAACGTCTCGCCAAGAGAGATACTTTATGAGGATATACATATGATACGAGATACGACTACGGCTCGTTTCGAATATCGAGTAAAAAGAAGAAATTGCACGGAATAATTGGTAATAAACGAGCATGGGTAAAGAGAGAGAGAGAGAGGGTGAGAGAGAGAGAGGCAACTAACCTTCTTGAACGTCGATGCCCTCCTGTTTGAGCAACTCTCGCAATTTCTGTATCTCCTCCTTGAGTTCGCGTATGAGCTTCGCGTTAGCGTCCTCGTTGACGATCGCCTTGCAGACAATTTGCTTCGCTCTGTCGGCGTATCTGCGACGAAAACGATCGGGGAAAAAGAAAACGAGAATTACTCTTTGAGGATACAACGGGAACGGTAAACGGATGAGTGAATTATCGGAAATCGATCGATCGAGTTACCGAAGCGTCGACAGAGTCTCGTCGTAATTTATGTCGGCCGGACTGACGGCCGCTATCATAGCGGTTTTCGAATTGCCGCCGAGATTCTCGCGTAGCAACCACGTCAGTACCGAGTCGCGGTAGGGAATGAAATCGGCCTTCTTCTTCTTCTTTGTAGCCTGAAAAAATGAGAAACGTTCGTATTTAAATAAATATAGAAATCATAGACAATTTGTATTTTTGCTAGAAAGACAAATAAAGGAAACGGTACGAAATCTGATGGAAATTCGATACGTTTTAAAATATATTTTTTCTGATATACCCAAAAGAAATGTAGCTCGCTATTGGAATTTTTTAACATTTTAGCCTCCTATTTGGGACGATTTGAATCGTTATTTATGGAAATAGCATAACTGTGAAAAGCAGAAAGCACCGTCGCCGTAGCGGACGTTTTCGTTTTTGTTCGTTAATATTCGTCGCTCGACGAGCAGTGCTTCGGGACGGTAGTTTTATTCGTTATTTGGCGCGCGATAGGTGCGAATAACTATGTAAATAACTTTCGAACGCGGCAATTTGAAAACTTACCGCCTGGTTATCCAAATGTTCGTCGAAGCAGCAACGCATTGGCGGGAAAAGCAATAATATTTAACGATTTTCTAGCCGTTTACGCCGCAGCATTGATAAAGAGAGAACGAAATACTCACGATTTCAGCGAGAGCGCTGATAACCTTGCCCAGTGTCGTCAAGCTTTTGTTGATGTTCGCGCCCTCCTTGAGTCGAGTGCCTTTGGCACCCGTCGAATCGGCTCGCTCCGAACCCGCAAGATCCACCAGCGATATCTTGCTAACTTTTTCCGTAACGAGACCCGTCGTACTGTCCTTTCTCTGCTGCGTGAAGAAGATGGTGAAGACCGCGTGCGATCTACTCGACGTCTCGTTCATATTTGTCGCCGCGACGGTTCTGCAATTGTTATTCTTCCTTTATTCCTTTTGACCTTTTACGTTTTCTCGTTTCGACAAGAGTGCAGCAGCAGCAGCAGCAGCTTCGTATCGTATAGGAAGTACTTAAAGGCGACTAGTTAAAAATGTAAATAATAACCTGGCTTTGTTTCCCTCGTCGATGAGATCGTGTATATCCTCGTAAGACATAACAGCGAGTTTGGAAAGATCCTCGACGTACGGGCCGAGTAGCGGATGCTCGCGAACCCGAAGATTTCCCTTGTTCTTCGGATTCAATAGATCTCGAACTCTCTCGCAGTATATCTCCATGTAGCTCACCTCGACCGAGTGCTTCAATTGCTCGCTCGAATTTCTGCTAATCTTGCGAAAGAGATCTTTGCATATTTGGGGTATTATACCCTCCTGACCCTCCTCCTGCTTTCCCATCATCGTGTACGACTTTCCCGCGCCGGTTTGTCCGTACGCGAATATACAAACATTGTATCCTGTCGACAGATCGGATCGAGTCGATCGAGATGCATTCTACATTTTTAAAATGAATATTCAGCCTTTTATTTACCCTCGAATGCGTGCTGCAACATCTCTTCACCGATGTCCTTGTAGACCATTATTTGCGACGAATAATTCGAGTCGCTCGGCTGTAATTGAATATTTTTTCATAAATAAACAAACTCATCATTGTTATTTTGGATTGAAGCGTCTTTACTCACGTCCATCGAATGATAGGAATAATCGTAATTGAAGCTTTTGATGGCATCTTGGGTACCGGGACGCGCCTTCGGATTTATTATAGCTGAAACGCACGAATCGCATTGCGGGATATTATTTAAACAATTGGAAGAATATTTCTTTCGCTATCTCGATATCGCTTTAGAGTGTACGCTAGAAGTTTGCGGTCGTATATATTTTGGAAAAAGCTACGAAACAAACTCCAGTCGAAGAACATACGAGTGGGCTGCTTTTTGCCTCCCCGCGGGCTTTACCTCCCCGCGGGCTTCGACGCTTCGGCTGGGTCACCGAAGGCACCGATGCACTTTATCGATCCGCAACTTCTCTCTCTGTCTCTCTCGCGCTCTCTCGGAACGCGAAAAAGCCACCACCTATTTACTTGCTATTTTCTCAACATTTATCGTCGCGCACACATATTTTACGCAAGTATACTCACAAGTTGTGTTTCCGGTCATCTCGATAATGCATTGCGCCTCCCGACATATTTCACGATTGTTGAAGGGACGAACCCTCACGGCTACCTTTACCGACGACATCCTTCCGGTTTTTATTCCTCAAGTCCTTTCAAGTGGACAAAGCCACAACACTGCCACGAAACGAGAATGAAATTTTACTCTCTGCAAGTAAAAGAAACAACAAGATGCAGGTCAAAGCCCCAACCGCGTTTTGCCATCGTTCAAAATTCCACGTGGCTCGATATCGATAACGAAATAATATACGCGGCCCGAGTTGCAATCATTCATTTTATCAATGCGCTTGACCCTTGATGAAAAAACGAAAATATTATTTTTCCACCGAAAACGCCAAGTTTGCAGTGATAATGCTTTCTTCTCGATTCGAAGAAACAAAAAGAGAAATGAGATGTCCCTGCAAGCGCGCGGGCGCACAAGACACACGGCCAACGAGACACCGCGCGTTTCACGGGTGAGATAGCGAAGGATTGATTTTCCACGTTTCCGATGAGTATGTTGACTCGTCGCGATATGCCTTGAAACCCGAACGATCGAGAACATTTATATCGACAATAGCGATGCGAGACGACGGGTGGTAGGAAAACCGAGTCCTCGCGCTCAACGCCCCGCCTCAACGGCACCCGCATCGTTTCGTCTTTTCATTCGAGGACATTCGCTAAATTTGTATTCCGTTTGGCGTTTCCGTTGAAAAACAAATAAAATAATTATTCAGAAGAGACGAGAAATAAAATGGAACACGCGAGAGATCGAAAGGCCCAGCCTTCCGCTACGGAAAATAACATCTATCTATCGGAGATTTTCCAACTAATTACTCGGCACGAAACAGAATTTTCCTCTTCGGCAACAAATTCTCTAAATCTTGTGATTCGTCGATTTCTCGAACGAGAAAAAAAAAGCGTTCGCTCGAAGGCTAATCTCGTTAATTTTCAAATAATTTGACAAAAGTATTCTTAATATATCGACGAGCCGCGCTCTACCGACTAATTCGTCGTTTCATCCCTCGATCTACAATCCGTGAAATGGCGTCCGTTAAACGGAGCGCGGTGCGGTGGAAAGAAAAAAAGAAAAGTTAACTCCCTTTCCGGTTTCGGTGCATTATCCCAATGCCGGACCATTTTTTTTCCTTCATTCCCCTCCCCTCAACTTTCCGATCCATCAAAGGAGTCCATCTGTCGCAAATTATTATCTTTTTTTTTTTTTTTGTTATTGCGAAAGACAAAATTGTGACGGTTTTGTTTCTCGACGATCGTTTTAAAATTCTATGATTGGCGAAATTGAATAAAAAATTGACGAAAATACGCTTCGCGTGGGTAAAAGGTTCATTTTGACAACTCGTAAATTGAAATTTTGTACGATACTCGAGGGAAACAGTTTACTTGACGAGCACTCGTATCGTAATATGCTATCTCGTAAGAAGAGAGGTCGATGAAAAAAAGAAGAAAGAAAGAACGAACGGAATCATGGAGAGTCGAAGGAAAAACAAGCCGTCGCGGAGGAAGAAAGCAAAAGCAGCAGCGGCAGTGGCAGCGGTAAGCGCCGTGGCATGATCGATCGGTGCGCGCTTGTACTCCCGTAGACCAAGCCCCTCCCCCCGCGAACCAGAATTGAGATGAACCCGAGAAGAATGAATAATCTTGTGACAATGTGTACCTCGATGTGGAATTGTGGAAAAAAAATGATTCCAGCAGCAGCTTACCCTGCAATCTTCGTCGGGCAATTATCCCTTTTGGCTCCTCCCCCGCAACTCCCCCGTACCTCACCCAATAAACGATCGGGAGAAAAAGTAAGAAAAAAAAAACAACAACAAAAAGAAAAGAACGAAAAAACCTCACTTGGCGGACACTCGCACGTCCACCGAAAGCGGTGCGACACAAAACTCGTTCCAATTGACGTATTAGAGAAGCTCCCGTGTGAGAATACGAGAGCGATAATTAATCGCGACACTCGCGTCGAAACGATTTTTCCCAACGGACGTCGTCACCGTGATCTCGGACATTATTGCATCGCCGAGTTTTTGTCGTTATTCGAGGAAAGACGATGACCGATTATTTTTTTCTTTTTAATATTGAAAATTGTGAATTTTCGATAATCGTCGAAAGTGTTGGGACTTGTCGCGAAAAAGAATAGATGAAAAATCGGGATAAGGTCTTGCCGCGAACTGGGCACGACTCAACGCCCGTACACCCCCTTGAGTTTCGAGAGCTCCGGTGATAGCAGCGTCGCTCGCGAACCTTGCGGCTCTTTTCGCAAGCGAAAATAATATTCTTGGGCTTACGGAGTTACGATACGGCGACGTATCGAGGGAGGGGGTCGCGGAGCTTGCGCATTAGTTTACTCGATGCGTCACGTGATCCCTTCTCGAGCCCAAAGGGTAGCGAAGCAGAGCCGAGTCATCGACCAATGTCCGATCCAAAAGCCACCCTCTCGCCTCACCCCGTCCCACCCCCGGTGCTCCCCCCACGCTCGCTTACTCCTACTCGTTGGGAAAAACCTGTGAGGAAAATCAATAGGGCTCACGACGGCGACGCCGCGTGACGTCACCGGGACGAAACGATCCGCCGCCGATGGGCAATTTTCGCGTAGCGGGGGCGCGGCGCCTGTACGTCCGACGATTCTACCGTCGGCTTTTTCTAATCGATATTACAACCGAGCGACAAACAGGCAGCGTCCGTATTCACCCTCTCGATTACGTGTCCATCGAGAATTCATCAACTTTCCAATCCGCTTTGGGATGACCCACTCTATGCTAGGGGGAGAAATTTTTCATATTTTCCTATTTTCCTATTTTCTTTCCTTTCTCGTTGTCAATATAATGGCTCTTCATTTTGTGCAATACAAATAGGCTCAACCCCATTACAATTGCCTGGAGGAAAAAATTAAAAAATCGATAACCGAAGTGGGAGTAGAAGAGCGGAGGATTTCGGATATGTCGTTAAGATTACCTCTCGTATATTCGTTGATATCATCCCAATGTAGGACAACCTACCCGTGCTAACCAGTTAATCAAATGTTTACATTCAAATGACCTTTATTTTATTCGATATCATCGCAGATACAGGACCCCCTAATTCTCCCTATATCATCGGCGGGAGGAAAAAACGTTAAATTCCATCGGCGAATAGGGGCAAGAGTGGCAGATTTTCCATAGGATATCGGGCATTCGATTTGTAAGGTATCGCGCGGCATTTCATCAGCCGCGGCGAATCTTATCGATGAAACGCTCACGGGCGAGTCGAGAAAGAGTTTTCGATACTACTTTGGAGTAAAGCGCACAAGTGCGGCTGCGGTCCAAGACTCTTCGATCGTTACTCTTTATTCTCATTATCCTCTACGAGGCTATCACACTTTCGCTTGATGTGTACTGAATTATATTAGAGTACTCGATCGATGCGATGAAAATATTCGCGTATGGATGTTTTTGGAATTTAATAGAAACATCGAGACAAATGAAACGTGGATGTAGTAAAAATTCCGGGGAAAAAGAAGGATCGCGTCGCTTGTTTACCAAATGTCGACGACGATACGTTTCTTTGGACGCTCCCCGCTTCGAGTACTCCTTGGATTCTTTGAGAGCAAAAGAACCGGAAGAACGAACGTCAAACGTTAATCGACTTTGCCCCCTGCACTATCGACAGTCGGAACATCGCCTGACTGCGCGCGCAACCCTGGAAGACTCCTCCAAAGACTGTAGCGTGTCCCTTGGAAAAATGTAGAAAAATATTTTCGAACGCCGTCGAAACGTTTGTGTTTGAATGAAGAAACAAAATGTTTTTCAAATGAATTTCTCGGGTGAACGATTCGTCGTCATACGAATCGTTCTAACGTCGATTCAGGTCGAAGAAATAACAAAATTTCTGCAGCAGACGGAAATCCGACCGACGCCAGTGCGACGAAACATTGCATGAATAATTAATACACGCTTGCGCTCTTCCACTGTCGTATGTAAACTGATAACTATCGTTTATCGATAATAATAATCACGAAGGAAAGCAGCGTGACATCGGTCGTAAAACAATCGAAAAATAAAAAAAAAACCAAAAACGCGAATTGCAACAACGACAACGCATTTCTCGGGCGGATCGTTTTTTCGTCGTGGCTCCGAGTTTCGGGGGGGAGGAGGCGAAAGCACGAGTGTGGCAGCTTCGTTTGTTTTCAAATTGAATGTCAGTGTGATGTCCGTATCGTCGCTGCACTGACAGCTCAACGGGGCAAAAACTCCCGCTGTTGTCGCTGTGTCGACGGATCAACGATAAGACGAGTGGGGACAAAAAATAACGAAGCCTCTCATTGCCCGACGCTAATTATTGGATGAAAAAAAAAAAAAAAATTACGAGAGCCGATAACAACGGAGAAAAATATATCTATTCGACTCGACTCACCGAATTCGTTGGAGTGTTGAAAAAAAAATCAGCTGCGACGCCACGGCCATACTGGTTGCGCGTCTGGGCCGTCTGGTCTGGTGAAACGAGCCCCCCCCACTGTCGCACTTTTCGAGTGAACGTCCATTCATTGCGGTACGGCGACAGCGTGGGGCAAGGCCGCTCGCTATGCTTTTACGCTATACTTTGGGCTGTAATCGCGGGAATGAAAAAGGGATTGTCTAATTATGAAAATTACGATAATCGGAATTTACATAATTGTTTTTTCAAAACATATCGTTGCCTTTGAACGTACATTTTGAATTTTTGTTTCAAATTGTCGTTTGCATTTCGAGTCGGAATTTTCCTTTCCATAGAATGCGAAATGCGATAAGTAACTCGGCTATCGTGTGACGTAATTCCACCTACCGAGAAACAATGATATCGCTGATGATAAAATATTGAGAAAAAAATTTAGGCTGAGGCTAAAAGTTTATTGTACTTTTAACAGCCGCGTATCTCACGGATGTGGAAAATGATGCTTGTAAATGAGAGAAATTCGTTACATTTCTTTCTCCGATGTTTCAATCGTTTTATTTCGTATTGGAAAAATGTTTATTAGACAAGTTTACACGGCCGATTAAAGAGCCACTGCGCGAATACGGCGAACGGCGAACGGCTCGCGCTTATTTAGCCGCGACGCGGCTGAATCTGAGACTAACGTCGTTCCAGTTTGCAATGTCGAATATCGCGTTGACATAGTCGGCCCTGACGTTCTTGTATTGAATGTAGTAAGCGTGTTCCCAAACGTCAATGCCAAAGAGAGGTACCAGACCAGTCGTTGCTTGGAGGGGATCCTGATTGGCGCAACTAGCTATCCTCAGCTTGTTCTCTTTGGTATCGTAGCCGAGCCATCCCCATCCGGAGCCCTGAATCGCGACGCTCGTAGCCGACAGGCGCTTCTTCATTTCGTCAAAAGATCCAAAATCCTTTTCGATTCTTTGCAGCAGCGCATCTGTAAAAAAATAATTCAATCGATCGTTGGATCCTATCGGACTACTATGATCGCGCACCGTCGGGTTTTGTGGAGCTCGGCGTGAGATTCGACCAGAATATCGTGTGATTCAGATGTCCCCCGCCGTTGAATTTAATCGCCGGCGCAATCGCTATTTGTCCTCCGACGTCGCCCTTGCCAATAGCCTCTTTCAGCTTTTCCTCCGCTGCGTTCAAATTATTCACGTAAGTCGCGTGGTGCTTGGAATGATGAAGCTGCATTATCTCCGCGCATATTATAGGCTCCAATGCCCTGTAGTCGTAAGGCAGATCGGGAAGGGTGTGCTTGCTTCGCGCTACCGCCTCGCCTGCTCTTCTGCAAGCGACCGAACGTCTTATCGTACATACAAATACAAATTGCTTGCGCTTCCATTTATTTTTCTTTTATTTTCCACCGTTTTACACCATTTTTGACTCTTGGTCCGCCTTCTATATATTCCGTATATTCTATATAATCTATATATATTGAAACGAGTCTTTGCCTCCTTCCAACCAACAAAAACTATCACCGTTATAAACGAAATGACCGAGTCCCGCGTACGCATGGACCAATGACCAAAACATTCCAAACATTTTCCAAAGTAAAACAATAAACCGGTAGAACCAATCGCTCCAACTGCCCGGATTTCGTTGTCAATTATGTAAGTATCGCAAAACAGATCTTAACCCGATGTTTTTTTGTTTATTACAATAAAGAAGGCGTTACTCACATAGCATTGGTGAAAACAGCGCGTCCGAGAGCGAACATTGTCGCTGGCTATTTGACGCTAAATTTTCCACTGACAATCGACAATCGCAAACGTATCGTATATGCGGCGGTTTTTCCCGAAAGTGGCGGCGGCGGCGATGAACGGACGTTTGGCGACGTCGTCTCTCAATGGCGCATCGTCGCCGTCGCGTTAAACTTTGCTGCACGGAGAGTCAAGGCCGTCGAGACGGAGGAATCAACCGACAGCGTTGTCTCGCGGTTCTTCTCAATACTTAAATTGTCTTTCGATATTAATCCGAAAGTCGCTATTGTCGCTAGCTAACCTTATCGGCTACCAAATGTCCTCTAAGAGAAGATGAAAACCCTATATCGCGTACGCGAAAGATAGTGTGACCCGGCGCTTACGGCAGGGGTACGTTCCGAATCAGCGCCGGGCGACTTTTCTCTCCTTCTCACCACGAATGAAAGAAAGAGAGAGAAGGAGAGAAAAGTCGCCCGGCGCTGATTCGGAACGTACCCCAGAGGAAAGAGGCACTCGGTAACGTCCGAGTAACTCGGGTCTATTTTAGGACGTCCCTTCTCCGAGCAGCTAACGGGGATTTCAATTTCAATGTATTTCAATTTTCGATACAGAAATAGCGTCCATTTTCGAATGGGTCCAGGCAATCGCGAAGTATTATACATAAAAAAATTGAGGTGTGATATATCGGCCGAAGCGTCGAATCAATGTTTCGGCATCGCCTATCTCTCACGTAATTTTCGATCTAATCTAATAATTTCTGAATTATTTGTCTATCATTTTATTTTTACCGATTTCAAGTTTTTGCCAAATGTGCAATATATTCTATTTTGTACTTTTAGATACCGTAAGTAATCGTGAAAATCTCATTTATCCGTCGCGTTCGATTACGAGAAACTTGTTTCGGCGATCGACGAAAGACAAAAAAAACCATTTGAAATTGCAGCGCGCGCAAGCGGGTCACGTGATCGGTTCGGTTACGAAGTCGTCGAGCTTCTCGATCGTCTGTTCGCCCGTTCGCGAAACATCACTTTCGACCCTTTCCGTTATCGGTTTCGTATCGCGCCCCGCCTGTCTTTTATTCGGCATGCTCATTCGCTTATCGCAGCCATTCTTCTTCTTCTTCTTCGTCCTATCGCTTTATGCCCCGCTGGCTGGCTCCAAGTGCCAATCGATATATCGAGGGAAAACTATCATCTACGACGAGTATCGCGTTTTCAGGAAAAACTGTCGCACCGACGGAGAATTGGAATGACTCCCGTTTGGCCGACGGCTAAAGGGGCGGGGGGAGATTCGAAGGATAGTAGTAGAGTGACGAACTGCGCCTTCGCATTTCATATCAAATATGAATATACTTAATATACTTAATCGATGCGATACTACACTGGAATTGATAAATTTGCCGATGCGCATCTGCCTCCGTTAATTGGAGATAAGATATTTTCTAGTGTGCGAAAATCGTATTCAATATTAGCATTTAAAGATATTGGAAACGAGAATGCGCCGTCTAACGGTAATTTTATAAACTAAAGTTGATGGTGGTAATTTTTAGAGAACGGTGAGCTGGCGAGAAGTTACGAGCGACGCGGTCGAACCTCTTCGGAATTGATGCTCGCCGCATACGAAATCCCGTATTTCGACACAATTCTGTCATCTGAAACGTCAAAATGGAGGGAGCGGGTGGATTGTCGAAAGGTTTTCGTTGCGGTGTACCCCGATGAGCGAGGATGCGAGTGGCGGTTCCCGAATCAACATCCTCGGACACCGAGGCGCAATCGATGAAATCGATATGGATTGAATATTAGAGAAGATACGATGCAGGCCGAATCGTTTAGTTGTAGGTTATGTTGCTCGCCGCATCTCGTCTTTCCATCGGCCATGTTGGCCGCGAAACGGTTTTCGACACGGGTGTCGTGCTGCTCTCCTGATACCGCATCGAGAATTTTTGAGCCATCCCGCCACCGTGGCGATCGAAACCTCATTGGCCCGTAGCTTCCTACGGGCCACCGCTGGGGGAGCGAGGCAACCACCTACTGTGGTGGCGGCTTTACCTTCGCCGCATTTCCACCAATGACGTACGACTTCCGTCGCTCAGATATTTCGCTCGTAGCGGCGAATCGGACAGCGCGACAACTCGTCGCCACAGGGAAGGCGTAGCGACACATATATAGTTTTTCCGGGATAAGGCTATCGATGAGATTGATCATCGATAGCAAATCAGTCTCACACGGAACCCGGCGTTATTAACATTAAATTTGACAAGAGCTCCCTATACGAGCTCGCCTTAACGCCGACGTCTTTAAACTCAATAAAATATATAATTTTGTTTGAACTTTCGTGTACCGACTCCATTTATTTAAAATAGCAGCGCCAATAAATTTAAGCGGATTCCCCACAATAATTTGGTGACCCCGACGTGATAAAACGCGAGTGAAAAAATTTCGGAGTAAAATCGGTACCGGTAACTATTGCGCAACGTGCCTCGTGCCGTGTTTGGAGCACCGCAAACGAACTTTAGTGCTATCGAACATTTTAAGACTTTTATTACACCGTTTTACTCCATTTTTAATAATAACGCGTTGTGGAGTATCCCCGCTGCATTTTTATACATTTTTGACTGCGATCGGTATTTTCGGCAACGGATAGAAGCAGCGTTCAGTCGCGTGTGCGAATCCATCGTTATTTCGAGAATTTACGCTCAATCTTCGCTTTTTCTTGGGCGTGGATTTTTCGGACGCTTCTCCGAATACCGTTCACTCTGTATTTTTGTAAAAATTTACGAATTGATACCGAAAATATGGCTGATGGTAATGATAACGCGCCGGTCGAGATTCACATGTCTCGTATCGCGAAATTACCTCCGTTTTGGAAGCACGAACCGGCCGTGTGGTTCCTGCAAGTCGAAGCTGCTTTCGGTATCGCGCGAATTACCGTTGATGAAACAAAGTATCAATATTTACTCGCGAATCTCGACGCTACGGTCTTGCCTTTTGTTACCGATATCATCCGTAATCCGCCCGCGAACGATAAATATGAGGCTATAAAAGCTCGAATTCTCGTGTCTTTCTCCGAATCATCCGAGAGTAAAATCCGTAAACTGTTGAAAGGAGAATTGCTCGGCGATCAAAAGCCTACGCATTACCTTCAACATATGCGAAACTTATCGTCGGGACAGTGCGACGATAAGTTGCTTAAATCAATGTTTTTGGAACAACTACCGCAACAAGTAAGTGCGATACTGTCGGCTTCAAGTGAGACCGATCTAAATAAGCTCGCGCAGCTCGCCGATAAAATCATGGATCTTCAACGTCCAGCGCACGTCAGTGCGGTCAACGGTACATCGGAGAATTTTCAACGCGATCTTCTCAAGCGGGTTGAAGCTTTGTCAACGCGGTTCGACAAATTCGTCAACAGTAGCGGTCAACAGTCGAAGGGCAATCAACGAAGCCGATCGAGATCGAAGTCCCCTTGGCCGTCGAATAACAACAACAAGGGTAACAATAACAGCGACGGTAACTCGAAACTTTGTTATTATCATCATAGATTCGGTACCAAGGCGCGTAATTGTCATCGTCCGTGTGCGTGGATTTCTCGAGATAATAATTCGGGAAACTAACAGCGTCGTCGCACGTAGAGATGGTAACCGACGACGTTCCAAAGTCTGATCCCCCTAAATCGTACCGTCTCATCATACACGACGATAAATCCGGTGGGAATTTTCTCGTTGACACGGGGGCAGACATTTCTGTGATACCGCGCGCGCAAGTTAAAGGTGTCGGAACGGTACCGACTGAATACAAACTATACGCCGCGAATAATACTGTGATACACACGTACGGTCAGAAAACAATGCCGTTACATTTGAGACTGCGTCGTAATTATCCTTGGAAATTTACAGTCGCTGACGTTAATCGGTGCATCATCGGAGCTGATTTCTTGGCACATTTCGGCCTTCTCGTCGATCTGAAAGGAAAACGATTAATCGATAAAGAGACGAATCTTTCTTCCATCGGCACGCTCTCGTACGAAGCTCATATTTCGATTTCGACTGTTGCAGGAGATATGCCTTTTCGTGATCTTCTCACCGAATTTTCGGCGATCACGAAGCCTTTTGTTTTTTCAAAGGTACCAACACATGATGTACAACACCACATCGTTACTAAAGGCGCTCCAATCGCAGAACGAGCTCGTCGTTTGACGGGAGAGAAACTCGATGCTGCGAGATCGGATTTTAAGCTCATGATGGAACAAGGAATTTGTCATCGATCAGACAGCCAGTGGGCTAGTCCTCTACATCTGGTCCGAAAAAAATCGGGAGAATGGAGATCTTGCGGAGACTATCGGCGACTCAACGGCGTCACCGAACCAGACAAGTATCCCATTCCACATCTACACGATTTTACGCATCGATTACGCGGTTGTAAAATTTTTTCGACAATCGATCTCACGCGCGCGTATTATCAGGTACCGGTCGCGCCTGAAGACAGATCGAAAACTGCTGTAATTACTCCGTTTGGTCTATTTGAATTTAGCGTCATGCCGTTCGGATTGTGCAACGCAGCACAAACTTTTCAAAGATTTATGGACTCTGTAACACGCGATTTAGATTTCGTTTTTTGTTATATTGACGATCTACTCGTGTTTTCGAAAAATCGCGAAGAACACGCGCGACATTTGCGTATTGTTTTCGAACGTCTCGAAGAATACGGTTTAACGATCAACGTCGCGAAGTGTGTGTTCGGTAAAGAAACTGTACGGTACCTTGGGTACGAGATCGATGAGTTCGGAACTCGTCCTCTCCCCGATCGCGTGCAAGCGATTCTCGATTATAAGAAGCCGAATAACATCTCGGAACTTCGTCGGTTTCTCGGTATATTGAATTTTTATCGTCGTTTTGTACGAAACGCTGCTCGATCACAAGTGTTATTGAACGCTTATCTCGTGGGCGCGAAAAAGAACGACAAACGTCCGATCGTTTGGACTGAAGAATCGGAAAGAGCATTTTTCGAGTGCAAAAACCAACTCGCCAACGCATCCCTTCTCGCTCATCCTCTCGAGAGCGCCTCACTTGCCCTTCAGACGGACGCGTCTGATACGTCAATGGGTGCTGTTCTCGAACAGTTTTGCGATGGAAAATGGGAACCGCTGGGTTTTTACTCGAAGAAATTATCACCCGCTCAAACGAAATATAGCACGTATGATCGCGAGCTACTTGCTATTTTCTCAAGCCTCAAATTTTTTCAGTTTATGATCGAAGGACGTCCACTGTTGATAAAGACGGATCACAAACCAATCGTCTTTGCGTTTCGTCAGCGTAGCGACAAAGCATCACCGCGTCAACTTCGTCAACTCGACTACATTGGACAATTTACAACAAACATTGTCCATGTGACCGGTACCGATAATGTTGTCGCCGACGCTCTTTCAAGGATCGAAACCATCAGCATGCCGACGATTTTCTCTACCGACGACATCGTTGAAGCGCAATCAACAGACAAAGAGCTACAAGATTTGCTCGAGTCAAATACGTCGCTTGATCTTCGACCTTTACGAGTCGATAACACCGATAAAACAGTTTTCTGCGATCTCTCGAACGGTGATGTTCGACCGTACATCCCGAAATCGCTCCGAAAACGTGTTTTTGATGCAACTCATGGACTTTCTCATCCCAGCGGCCGCGCAACGAAGAGCATCATTCAGCGAAAATTTGTCTGGCCATCGATGAGAAAGGATATCATCGAATGGGCTCGAACTTGCCTTCCTTGCCAACGGAGCAAAGTGTCACGATACAATCGTAACATGCCAAAACATATTCCGGTACCGGATGAACGCTTTGGTCATGTGCACATTGACATCGTGGGACCTTTGCCAACATCGAGAGGATATCGCTATTGCCTCACAATCATCGATCGTTTTACAAGGTGGCCCGAGGCTATTCCGATTCATGATATTACTGCCGATACAGTCGTCAATGCGTTTTTCGCATGCTGGATTTCACGTTACGGTGCACCCGTTACGATCACCACAGATCGTGGATCTCAATTCGAATCTGCACTTTTCAACGCGCTACTTAAATTCGTCGGATGTGAGAGAATTCGAACGACCGCTTATCATCCCGCTTCGAACGGTATGGTAGAACGATGGCATCGTTCTCTCAAGTCAGCTATAATGTGTCACGAGACCACGGAGTGGGTTGACACACTTCCTATCGTCCTGCTGGGCCTACGGACGAGTTTAAAGGAAGACATCAAAACAACATCCGCTGAACTTGTTTTCGGTACCACGCTACGCATCCCAGGAGAGTTTCTTATTGACTATGAGGGAAATGAAGAACAGCAAATCTACGTTCATCGATTGCGTAGTTTCATGCGTGGAATTCGACCGGTCCCGACAGCGCATCATTCGAAAGTGCGACCGTTCGTGCATAAAACTTTATTCGAATGTTCACACGTTTTTCTAAAGAACGACGCCAAAAGATCTCTTGAACAACCGTTTGAGGGTCCTTACGAAGTTATTGAGCGCGTATCTGACGTTGTATTCAAAATTCGAATTAATAACGAGTCTGTTACAGTGTCAACGGATCGTTTGAAACCAGCTTTCGTCGAGGCATTGCCTTTGTTACAGCAGGAAAAAACGGTACCGAGTCAGGGATCATCACGAGACGACGAGACGTTTAATCGAATTGTCGCTCATCCTTCGTCAACGCCGTTGTCGATACCCTCATCATCAACACGGTTATCGACACCATCGACTTCATCGCAGACATCGGTACCATTATCTTCATCTTCATCGTCAACTTGGCCTGTGCAGCAGTCAACGTCACAATCTACTAGTCAAAATATTCCTAAAAAAACAATTTCTGTCCCTGTCGCTCCGCCTTCATTAACTCCTCGTCCCGACGTACCGCCAAGGACATACGCTGGACCCAGAAGCCAGAAAACGGTTCATTTCGCAACCTAGTGCGGTTGCTAGGAGGGGGGTAGTGTGGTGGCGGCTTTACCTTCGCCGCATTTCCACCAATGACGTACGACTTCCGTCGCTCAGATATTTCGCTCGTAGCGGCGAATCGGACAGCGCGACAACTCGTCGCCACAGGGAAGGCGTAGCGACACATATATAGTTTTTCCGGGATAAGGCTATCGATGAGATTGATCATCGATAGCAAATCAGTCTCACACGGAACCCGGCGTTATTAACATTAAATTTGACAAGAGCTCCCTATACGAGCTCGCCTTAACGCCGACGTCTTTAAACTCAATAAAATATATAATTTTGTTTGAACTTTCGTGTACCGACTCCATTTATTTAAAATAGCAGCGCCAATAAATTTAAGCGGATTCCCCACACTACCTATACATGCTTCATATATCGAGTGTAAACGGCTCTCAATAATCATTTTAGAAATTATTATTCAGAGCGATAGAGCGTTGCCAACGAAATCTTGTGAAAAACTGTAAATATTTCGTAGATTATCTCGTTTGAATAAAAATCTTGTAAAAAAAACGGTGTTTTTTTTTCTTTACCTTTGGATGCATCGATGCGCGAAATAAATAACCGACGCTCGGATAGTCGACCGATCGGCAATAATACTGATATCCAATTGTTCGACCGGGAATTGTTCAATTCGAGAGATTACAAAGGAATGATTAACAATGCAGCCTCTACTCCACGGTTTTCAATCTTTATGCAGGAAAGAACAGAACGATAAGTACATAAAATTAGTGTCCGTCCGAAAAGCTTTCGCGCATATGTTACCTACTCTCTGTCCAACGGAGAACTCTGCATTTCCGACGCGCGATGCATTCCAACGATAGTGCGAAAGAAGCCCGAGTGGTCGAACCGACACGTGCCGGCCAAATTTGAATCGGGTGCTCGCGCGTGTCGCTGTATCGCGCGGAACGTCTCCAGTCGCCGGCAAACGGCAAATGCCGCCGCGTTACTGTCACCGTCGTCGATTCGGTGTTTCAGCTCGTCGCTCACGAATAATTGACCATCCATAAGAGAAACGCAATGAAACCGTAAAAAATAGACATAAAACAAAATGGAATAAAATGGAATGTAATAAAATGAAAATATGACTACTAATCGTATGCCGTGAATGAGTGTAATAAACGATTCGGTTCGGGGAAAGCGCGTATTCTGAAAAGATTCGAGTATTCGTACGAAATATGCAATCGTAGTTGTAGTGAGAAAAAAAAATAGTTTGAAAGATAGGTGAACCGCGACGAAAGAGGAAAAAAAAATAAAAAAAATAAAAAGCGAGCCAAGACGAAAAAGGGACAAGAGGCACAAGAGGGAAAGAAAGCTCGGATCCTTCGGTCAGTGTCTCGTCGGCCGCGCGCTGTATCGGATCATGTTCGAAGGTGCGCTCCCGCAATTCGTCAGCGAAATTCGACAAATATCGCGGAACGTGAAAAAATAGAATCGAATAGAGGTGCAGCTTGGTTGAATAATACACGCGCTCATACGGCGTCGTAGACGTACAAACCAAAAGCGCGATTAGATAAGGACAGCGGAGGAATCGTCGTGTGGGTCGGCCGGGGGATGAGGAGGGGGATGAGGGGGTAGGGGATAGGGGGTAGGGGGTAGGGAGACACGAAACCGAGCCACGGCTAGAGGAGCGAGAACGAGAGCGAGCCAAGCGGGTGGGGAAGATGGCCATGGAAGAGGCTGTATAATACCGGAGCGAGGCATTTTTTTGTTGTTTTTACGGTGGAATAAGACAGCGCGCGCGGCACGTGTTACGGAGCCGATACTTTCGCTCGTATTCTCGTCTCGTGTTGCGAGTCATAAACAAGTGCGCGTCAATCGACGAGTAACGAACGATTTGTTTGAAAAAGGAAAAAAAAAAAAACAAAAATTGATAAATAATAATAAAGTATAAACGGGAAAAGGAAAATCAACAAGGGTGACCGCGGCAAATTGCTGACAAGTAAATTGAGAAAAAAGTGTAACGAGTCTCATTGTAATTATAAAAGAAATAATAGTGTGTGATTGAGGAAAAAACATTGGGAGTCATCGTTGCTCGGGAAAAAAAAAAATTCGATGACCGGTTGTTTCTTCGAATCTCACGGCGCATCTCCGGATTCTCCGCATCCGCTCCGGCGCGTCGGACTCGAACCGACGAAACTTTGATATCGTCCAAGTCGCTCGCAAATCCACCGCACGAATATTCATGGAATGATTCATCATGCGATTCAAGTACGTAAATCCGTAAGATTGTTCAATGCGAAAAACACAACGGAAATTAATGAACGTTGATGTATCAGTTTTTCGTTAGCATATTTATTAACGGGCAATAAAAGGGGTGTCGTTTGCGACAACGAGATACGAATAAAATGCACGATATTATAGGTCTCGGTTATCCCGCTCGCGCGGGATACGCGCGGGATACGCGCCGCACACGCGCGGCCGAGCGAGTAAAATAGAGATTCGTAAGACGGATATAGATAAAATTGGAACGATACGTCTATGGGACGAGGAGGATGCGTGAATGAAAAATATAGAGCTGAGGTCACCGACTCTGACACTCGCCGTCGTCTCGATTGTCGCGGCCGTGGCGAGCGTGGCGAGCGTGGCCGCGCCCCTGTCCCTCTGCCTTCCGTCCTCTGACTCCTGCCGTTGGCGCGCGCCTCTCGCCTTTACGATCCTGTCTTTTACTTTTGTTCGTCATACAAATCGAGAAGGGGCACATTCGTCTCCTTGGCCCGATTAAAATCCGCGCGCGCTTGCGGGACGTCTCTCGGAATCGTACGCGCTTCCGATGAGTTAATCGACGTTAGGCTGCCTTTTCACAATAACCGCTCATTTTAAACGATTAAATCATTGGCTTTCAGATATCTCGTATTGATCACAGCGTTATCGCTAAACGTTGGAGATGCCAGAGCCGATTTCTTCGGCGATAAAAAGGGTAAGTTACGTTTTTTTTATTTCTTTTCGTCTACAACGATTACGATTGTTCTTATCGGGACGCGTTGCACCGTATCGGCCGCTCACGAAAATCTCCATAATCAAACGATCAAAGGATTCGGCTCGAGGATGTAAAAAAAATATACAAATTACTAGTTATTTTCATGTAAATAGAAAAAATCTTGCCTCCTCTCGTCATCGTCTCTTTCTTTCCTTTCCATCATTTCTTCGATCCTCTCTGCTTTGCTGGGACACACCCACGCTCGCAGCAACCCCGGTAGCTTTCCCGCTGCGCGCATCGTCTTTTTTTTTTTTCGTTTCTCCTCTTTCCGTCTTGTCTCTACTTTCTCGTTGAAAGATGCGAGCAACCTTACTCGAATTATAGAGCTGCGATACGACAGAGTTGGCCTTTCTTCTCGGTGAGATAACAAGCGTAGAGACGACGAAATATGTTTCGTTGATACGAGGGGCAATGTTTCAAAAGGATGCCAAACGAGCCAAGAGTTTAAGGTTCCGTTATCATTAGATATTTATATGCCGTTGATAATGCGCAAGCCGGACGTGGAGTTGGCGTAGCCTCGAGTAGAGCTTAAAATGCTATCCGATGGGGGACCGGAACAGGGCAAAATTTTCTCTCTCTCTCTTTTACTCGCGCGCGTACTGCTAACAGATATAATAATAATAATAATAATAATAATTGTTGTCGTTGTTGTTTATTAGACACCGACATACGTGCGGCAAGAACGATCGGGCGAATGCAATTAACCCCGTTGTCAGGTTCCTATTATTATATGTATAATCTAGCGAAGCATGAGTAAAGTATTAATATATTATATTGGATGGCGTAAAGGGAATGCATTCGTATCCCGAAGAGAAGAGAGAGAGAGAGAGAGATACATCGGGGGCTCTCGTTTAATTTGGCCGAATTGCTTCACGCCTCGGTAGTTCCGCCCATCCCGAGTCGACGCGAGATGCACACTGTACAGAGAGAAAACCCGGGATGAATTCTGCCGGTGCCTTGCCTCGGCTGCCGTTGCCGCCCCGATCGCGCCCCGGCTTCTGCCTGGGGACTACGCGAGGGGTATACGCGCGAAAAACAGCGTTCCCTCGTAACGCGCGGACGAGTACACTAAGCAAAATTGATCCGCTTCCTTGACAATGGGCTACTTTTCAATATCTTTTTTTTTCTTTCTTTATCATTGTGGAAAGGCGTGGCTGCGTAATTTAATCGTTCCTAAATACGAGTAGACGATTTTTTGACGTTTTTTTAATTTTCGCTTTTTTTTCCACCGGTGGAAATGTGGGATAACGGATAGCGAGCGCGGGTCACGTCGAGGACTCGCACTCAGACTTTTAGCTCCGGGCGTCTGCTAATAAACAATACAATGTACCCCCTCGACTAACGCGACTGTCTCCCGGTGTTCGCTTGCCGTATCAACGAGAGGGAGAAGGTTCGCGATGTCGGCGAAAGACCGAGGTTACCGAGGTTACCGAGGGCGGCCTCGTAGACCGACAGCTCGTGAGAATCTCGACTCGCCCCCTACGGCTATTCGTCACCGGTACGACTCGTCTCTCTCGCTTTGCTTTTCTCTTTTTCATCTACGACGGTAGATATTCCACACCTTTGCCGTCCCCCGAATTCGATTCGATCGTAACATCGACATTCAGTGGCATACATATTTTTGAGCCGCTCAACGTAATGGTCCTTTTTAGAAAGGTTCCTTCGCGGATACGCAACTGGGGATAAATGTTACAGAGGTGGTGCACGATCTTCTACAAGCGGCTATGGCAACGAGCGAGAATAAGTATCAGTACATGGACGCTGGCCTCGATGGATTTCCGGTATTTGGATTCAGACCGGGCTCCGAGGCGAAGCAACCCTATCGGCTTTATTTGCCGGAAAAATTGCCCGCAGAGTTTACCCTCGTGGCCACTTTCAAACCGATGTCCGTCCGTACGAGTTACCTCTTTGCAGTTTTAAATCCCTTCGAGACTGTCGTCCAACTGGGCATTCGTATTTCCGTGAGTACCCGACACTTAAAAACCCGATATCCGGCTATCCGTGTTACGGCTTGTAGATTCCTGAAAATTAATAGACATTTTAATGTTGCAGGAAGGACCGGCATCGAATCAAAACATTTCACTCGTCTACACGAATTCCGACGAGCACACGCACTCGGAGGAGGTCGCCAAATTCACCGTGCCAAAGTTGTTGAAAAAATGGTCAAAAATTGTTATAAAAGTCTCGACGAGCGACGTCGCGCTCTATCTGAATTGTCACGAAATGTCGAAGCAGAAAATTACAAGGATACCGCAGGAGCTCGTATTCGACACGGCGAGCACTCTCTACATCGCCCAAGCCGGACCTCATATTCAAGAAAAATACGACGTAAGTAACTCGAAATAAAGTTTCCTTTTTTCCTTGGCGTCGGAAAATTTATCGGGCGGTGGTTGGACGGCGAATCCCGAGCGATAAAGGAGTTACGATAAAGGAATCCCCGATTTATTTCCCATTCATTATTCTTCTTATCGGCAAACGCTCGAATATTTAGCGGATTCTTAAAATCTTAAAGCCAAACGCGTTGACGCTTCGATGGACGTTATTATATATTTTTGAATGATTATTATTTTTATATTAATAGAGTATAGAGAATAAATGATTCCACGGTGGTCATGGTGGGAGATTATTTATTCGGAATTTATTAAACTCCGCCGTTAGATAGCCGACCAGCGGGGTGGGAGTAAGGAAGCGCGAGTAGGGAGTGCGGAGTTTAGGGGATGACCGGGGGGAGGCCCCACTATGCTCGAGAAGGCTTCTACAGCGGTAACAGTCGTACATACAACAACGGTGGAGAAGCGCGAAAGCGTGGAAGCGCGGAAGCGCGGAAGCGTGGAAGCTCGGAAGCGTAGAAGCGTGCAAGCGTCGAAGCATCGGGATGCGACGGGATGCGACGGGATGCGACGGGATGGGGCAGCAGCTGCAAGAGCAAACGAGACAGTCGTTCGAGTTTGTTGCCGCACACCCCTTAGCATGAAAGGGGGTTGGTTGACTTGCGCTCGAATTAGTTTGTTCGGTATCCGCGTGGTGGCACCTCGGACCCGCGAATCTCTCAAAACGTATCGTACGACATTGGCCATCGTAATCGGGCCATCGTAATTCAAATTTTTCCCATTCTTTTTTTGTCACTCTTTTGTGGCTCGATGCGAGTGCGCCGGATATCTTGTTCGTACTTTACCGAGTACCAGTGCCGCCTTGAAAGATTATTCGCGATTCTCCAAAGATTTGACTTATCCTAAAACGCGTTTCGTTACTTTGCTCTATTCGCTAGAGTAATAAAGTATCGCGAGAAAAGATGGCAATGGTCATATCGCCGCGTAGCAAGATAGTTACGATTTTGTTACTAATTGGTATAACGAGCATAATCGTAATAACGCGATTAATCGGCGTATGGCCGAACAAGCGTGGATCCGATTCGAACGCCGTACCAAAGACGATTAGTCAACAGTTGACCAGTTACACGGCTACGAACCACGTGAGTAGCAATGTACGCTTTGGAAAAAACATTTTCGACGATAGATTATTATTTATTATTTTTGTTTATTTATTTTACTATCCGCGCCGGAACCTCCCGTATTGCCAGATTGCCAGATTGTTGTTGAGAAGCGACAGCTTGGATCCGAACTTATCCAATTATTTAAAAAAGTTCGAGGATAAATTCTTTTACGTTTTACGTTGACCGGAGGGTGCCACTCGAGTGAATTAAAAGCGATCGATGCGTACGCGAATGAGATAGAGAAATAATGTAATGCCGCCTGAAAAGGTTCGAGGTAAAGGCGGGACTCTCCGTATGACACGATGGAATAACTGTACCGAGTTACGAGGTCGAATGACGGTAGGCTCGAGCGAAAGCTGAAAGCTCAAAGTTGAAAGCTGAAAGCTCAAAGCCATAGCGGAAGGAAATGCAAGGCGGTGACGGTGGTAGACACGAATAGCAAAACGGGAGGACTCCGCGGGGACCGATGGAGCGCGAGAACAGTTCCGGAAGAGAGGAATCGAGTTATCTACGCGTGGCTACCGCGTTGCTCTTGACGTTTGCAGCCAAGTAGCGCAAATCCCGCTCCATTATAATAATTGCACGCGCAGGACTCGGACGTCATTATACACTCGCGCTCTATAACGAGATGCAAGCGCGAAGCTGTCCCCCGCGCGCGAAACTGTACCAACCCGTACGATACTCAACCCTCGCGAGAATTTCACCATCGCCTCGTCGACACTCGCGTTACACACTTGGCAACGATAACTTTCCGCAAACGAATCGAGCGCAACTTTTTCCTTTTACTCGATCGGTTTTAAGGAAACGTTCAAGATACGTTTTTTTTTTTTTTATTTTCTTCCAAGCAACGAGAGAATCGATAAAGAAAACTTATGAATTCTCCAAGTTTTCGAATGGGCGGGTGAAACATATTCGCGAATATCGATAAAGCATTTATCATAAATTGGCTTTTTTAAAAATTCAATGAAATTGGAAAAAACGGTGATGAAAAATCGAAGCGGCATTATTGATCGACAGTGGCGGATGAGATCTCTGTCACGTGTGTACCCGTGTAAATTGCCGGCCGGTTGCAAGCTACACGCCAGGTAAACGGTCGTCACTGACTTGTCGGATCGTTGACGAGCCGTTGATTCGCAACTCGAGTCGCGTGTAGTTGCACGCGAACGTGCCAAGCGAGAAGCTTCTCTTTCTGGTCCGTACGAAGGCGCATAGCAGACGGGTTGAACCGTGCCGAGGCAATCCGCGTAGCGCGAGTGCTTGTATATACCGAGCAACGCTCGTCGCTCGATATAGATGAGATTAGTAATTAACAATTTAGACTCGGAGAGCTGCGATTACATTTAGACCGGAGCTTCTTGTGGCTCGTGCGCCCTCCGGTAGATACAACCAATTGTCAATATTAAAATTTGAATTCGTCAATATAGCGGCAGCAGCAACGACGATGAAATGTTTTGGTAATGTAGAGGGATATGACGACGAGCGGGCGGTGTAGCTCGCCTGTAGTAGGCATAAAGACAACAATGCCGTTCTGGGAAAGGGAATAATGGAGGATATAAAGATTTCTATATAGGTAGGAGGAAAGGAAGGTGCAACGGAGATAGGGTACGCGTAGGTGAACGGAACGCTATCCGAAGTGCAACCAAGATAAGCGCGCGTAATAACATTTAAATTTATTCGACCGCCAGGACGTATTAATTATTACGAGTGTTGCAAAATATAGGTACGACATATATTTGTCCGATATTCAAATTAACCGGTGAGCTCATGGAAATACAATAGTTATTCGCTCATTATTCGTAGAAAATGACGAAAGACTCGTTTTAATAGAAATAACAAGAGTCGCTTTTAACGACGAGACTTTATTGCGCGATCGTTTGTATTTTTCAAGGGACTCGTACAGTCACTGAAGCTCTATCCTGGACATCCGCAGGACCTTGTCAGATGCCCCACGGATTTGGAGGTGAGTCTCTTATGTTTTACGATAGTTGCGATAGCTGCGATAGTCGCTCTACGCCGACCGACGCACTGACAGTCCGCCCGACTGTTTTCATTTTTCTTTTTTCAATCGTTTCGCGCTTTCCTTTCGTAATTCTATAATGAACGTATAGTCTCGACAAGTTACTCGCGAGGCCTCGTTTCTCGTTACGTTTGTCAACGCGAAAAAACGCAATAACAATATCGACAAAATGTAATAAGATTATGAAAAAAAGGCATCAATGATTTTGTTGATAGATCGGTTATCATAACGCAATTTGATTTCTATGCGGTACTACTTTACTTTCAGTTCTTCCCCGTAGAGCATGGCTCGGGTGACTACGATTCGACACTCGAGGGCTCCGGATTCGTTGACTTTGACAAGGTAGCGAGAAAAGAATAGATTCAGTAGGATATGAAAATATAAGTTGCATCTGTCGACGGAAAAGACGGAGCTGATTATCAGCGATTGATTTTTAACGTGTGTTACGCGGTGAAAAATTGCTCGATCGATCGTAAATCGATCGATTGAGTTTTTAATTAATAGAATTCGGAAGCCTCTTTCGAGCCTTCCGAGAAGCCTGTATTTTTTTTTTCATACCGGAAGAGGGAAGATTGGAGACAAGTATGGATTTGAGGAACTCGTTTTGCATATATTTGTTGCGTAGTTTGGTCAAGAGGATAATGAGGAGACGGAGAAGAGCGAGGATGCGGATCAACCAGCGTGGATTACGCCACCGGCGTCGTCGAATTCTATCGGTACGATTAGCCCTGCGTATACGAGGAATAAAATCGAATGGGTTTACGTAATTAAAGCGAAAATAATCGAATAGGAATGAAGGGCGACAAGGGGGAAAAGGGCGACAAGGGCGAGAGCGTAAGGGGACCACCGGGGCCGCCAGGGCCGCCGGGTACACCGGGAACCGGTGGCTACGATCCTATCGATGACGCTCGAGTATGTCTTCTATCGTCATTTAAACGGAGATAATGGGACAATTGATCAATTGAATTATTGTCAAGGGCTGGCCAATGGAGAGTGAGCAAGTTGGCCGTATCGGGCCAAAGGGCGAACCCGGTAGTTGCGAGTGTAACGCAACTGCTCTTATATCGAGTTTTACGATGCCAAAGATGATTCAAGGACCAAAGGGAGAGCCGGGCTTGCCAGGTAAAGAGGGCAAGCAAGGTCAGATGGGTCGAACGGTATAAACTTTCTTTCGAGACAACGATTAACAAAATATAGAAAAATATGGAGGCGATTGATAATTAGAAATTCATGTCGTACCGTGCAGGGAGCGGGGGGACCACCCGGCGAAAGAGGACGAACAGGAGCCGCCGGTGCAAAAGGTGACAAGGGTGATATCGGCGATACGGGTTCCGAAGGGCCGCAGGGCCAGAAAGGCGAGTCCGGCAGAGACGGTATTCCAGGGGAAAAGGGAGCTCAAGGACCGCCCGGCCCTCCTGGAAAGGGTGAATTCTCCGTCCACGACGTAAGTTTCGAATCATTATCGTTTTCACGTTAATAACCGGTAGACACGGAATCGTTGTTGATGCGCCTTCTTCGATTGAGAACAATCCAAGTCGAGAGTTTTGGCAAAAGGCAACACAGGGCTTTCGAGTATATCGAGCTTTCGAGTAGCTGATAGGTATTCCGAGCGGATCTGTGCTTGTGAAAGCCGTAACTGGTACACACGAGCGAACCAGCGATTTCTCGTGGGAATACAGAAACCAATTTCTCGTGTCTGCCGTATTGCATGCCGCTCGAGGCTGCCGGCTGTTGTTCGCTTGTTCGCTTGTTCGGCTCGGTGGCTTCCGTGCGCAGCGGTGCACCCCACGCGACAGAGGTAGCATGGTAAAATTCATCGTTAACGAAATGCAGGATATCGCTCTATAGCCATTTGCACGCTGTTGTTTTCGACGATTTAACCAAATACTCGTATACTCGTTGACACATTCTATTGTTATGTCGAAAAATGGACGCAGCCAAGCTGGACGCTACGAGGTATATCCAGGGTAAGAAAGCGAAAGTTTATAGATAGCCTTTACAGGTAGGAGGATGCTAAAGTGGTTAAAGTTGGGAGTAAGACGAGTTCAACTGTCGCCAGGACGGAATGACGATGAGACCGGGACTGCCGGGTCACAAAGGCGAGCCTGGAACTCCCGGTAGCGTTGGCCCCAAAGGAGAATCGGGAATTCCAGGCGACAAAGGTAACAAGGGTGAAACTGGATCGAAAGGGAACAAGGGCGATCACGGCAAGGACGGCGCAAGAGGAGTACAGGGTTGGAAAGGCGAACCCGGAGCACCGGGAACCCCGGGACTCGCTGGTTCACCCGGTGAAAACGGCAGGCCGGCTGAAAAAGGATCCAAGGGTGATGTTGGCCCTGAGGGCAAACCAGGACCCCCGGGTCCACCGGGAAACCCAATTATTTCACCGTTCGTCGGTGATGGACTACTCGGTGATATAGTTTCTCCGTCAGGTCAGTTTGTCCGTTTATCCTGAACGTCTCGTTATCAATTCGATTATCGCTATTTTATCGAATTAACCGCGACCGGATAAGTTGTATCTTCGAAAGCTAATGCCCTTTAAATGAGTTTTTAAATACGAAAAGCCGAACTTATCCGCTCGGTGTGTGAATTATTCGAATGTAATTGACGTAGCCGAGTACTTGATTCGAATTGGAAATGCAATGTTAGGCTTGACCGGGAGCAAAGGTGAAAAGGGTGAAGTCGGTCCGCGAGGTTACAAGGGCGATTTAGGACCGAAAGGCGAGAAGGGCGACGAAGGCGAATCCGGAGCGACGGGTTTTCCCGGAATGAATGGTATCCAAGGTCCTCTCGGTGATAAGGGAGAGCCTGGCAAAGATGGCGGTCCCGGAATTCCAGGTGCAAAAGGTGTCAAGGGTTCGAAGGGCGACAGAGGCGAACGCGGCCCACCGGGAGAAACAGTTTTTCCCGGATCGGGCGATTACATAGCGATCAAAGGCGAAAAAGGGGCCGAGGGCAAGCGAGGACGGCGCGGACGGATCGGACCGGCCGGACCGCCAGGACCTCCGGGTTCTAACAACGATACTGGCTCGCCCGCTTGGATGGTAAATATCCTTTCCTTCGTATTCGGCGTATCGCCGAGAAAAAAAAAACAACAAAAAAATAATAAATCGATATTATTAAACGCAATCGGAAGAATGCCATCAAGGTAGGCTTTTCTCCTTCGCGTCTCCTCAATTATGGCGGCACATTAATTCCGAGTTTTTAAATATTTCGAATGATATTCGGCTGATACAGGGAGAACCGGGACATCCGGGTATAAAAGGAAATCCAGGATTGCCCGGACCGAAAGGAGACAAGGGAGAACCGGGTGCGATGAGTCCTCTAGGAGTATCCGTTGGGGTACGATATTTTCTTCGTATTTCTTTCAATCTACCGGATTATTTGCGGAAACGCACGTTTTTCCAGGTCAAAGGAGACAAGGGTTCCGACGGATTTCCCGGGATGCCGGGTCAGCCAGGCAGAGACGGACAGAGAGGTCCACCGGGTCCTCCCGGTAAACCCTCCCAAGGTAGCTTCGTACCAGTCCCAGGACCACCCGGACCACCCGGTCCTCCCGGATCGCCGGGACTCTCGCTGGTTGGACAAAAAGGCGAGCCGGGAATTGGCAGAAGTCGTATTTTCGAAGATCGCGATTACTACGCTACCAGACAAGGTACGGCATGTGCGCGTTAATACCGGTTGCTTTGCACTTTGAACGTTCGATGCATTATAACGAAAGGACATGTGGCATATTACACGCGGCGAAGGAGCAAGAATTAGCGAGCTTAAGGCCCTACAAGAATTGAAGCAACTCAAAGAGTTGAAGGAACATTTGGGTAATGTCCGTATTCAGCGAAATAACTTTTCAATTGTTTAATCTCATTTTGCATTGTCACGATGAAGGTGGTGCAGGAGCGTCGAGACAGCCGGCCGAAAGTCCAACGAGAATCGTTCCGGGAGCGGTAACGTTCCAGAATACCGAAGCAATGACCAAGGTAGGCTAAAATTTATATTATATCAAATAGGATGGAGCGATGTTGAAACGTTTGCCATTCCAGATGTCGAGCGTCAGTCCCGTTGGCACCCTCGCATACATCATTGACGAGGAAGCGTTGCTCGTTCGTGTTAATAACGGTTGGCAGTACATCGCGGTGCGTTACAATTTCCCGGACAAGTAATCGAGAAAAAATTGCAATTGTTATTTATTTATCAAGCGGGATAATGTGTCGTGTATAGCTTGGTTCGCTGTTGCCTATAACGACTCCGTCACCACCGACGACTCTTCCCTCACCGGCCAATCCTCCCTTCGAGGCATCCAATTTGATTAATCAAATACCAATGAAGGCGGACGGCACGGGGGTAAGTTCGAATGTGTCAATTCGACTTTTAAACGCGATAAAGTCCTCATTAACGACATGAAAATTATTGTTACTCGAACCCGATGCGCGCGACGCAGTGGTATCCAAAGATGGTAAGAAACTTTGCGATACAATCGAGAATCCACCAAAGTATCGCTACTTATATACGAATGTTATGCTAATGAATCCGCGATAATAACATCGATAGTTGAGAATGGCTGCACTGAACGAACCATCGACGGGAGACATGCACGGAGTACGAGGGGCCGACTACGCCTGTTATCGACAGGCCAAACGGGCAGGTCTCAAAGGAACTTTCCGAGCGTTTCTCAGCTCCAGGGTACAAAACGTCGATAGCATTGTTCGTCTGGGCGACAGAGATCTTCCGATCGTCAATATAAAGGGCGATGTTCTCTTCAACTCGTGGAAAGATATGTTCAACGGTAATGGAGCGTATTTCTCTCAAAATCCAAGAATCTACAGCTTCAATGGAAAAAATATTCTCGCCGATTTGACTTGGTAAGTGGCAATCTTGTGGCAAAAAGTGCCAAGAGCATAATTCCTTGAGAATAATTTCGGGACACAAATGTTTCAGGCCGGAAAAGGTAGTCTGGCATGGCTCTCATAAGCTCGGGGATCGAGCTATGGATACGTATTGCGACGCTTGGCACAGCGGCACCTCCGATCGTTACGGACTGGGATCACCGCTGACGGGCGGACGGCTTCTCGAACAAGTCCGTTACTCGTGCGACAACAAATTTGCTCTGCTCTGCATCGAGGTGACGAGCGAGGTTGCCCGTCGACGCCGAAGTTTGCCCGACAATAATCTCGAGCCCGACAATGACAATGCCGAATTAACGGAGAACGATTACGTCGCCTATCTCGACAAGCTAATTAAATAAACGAGCGCCGAGCGCCGAGCAACGCGGCAACGCGCAACGAGCAAGAGCTCCGTTAACTGTCGCGCGCACTCGAATGACTCCCGTTAGTCCTCGATACCCGAAGATGCGCGCGAAAACACGCGAAACGGAGCAAAGAAAAAAAAAACATTTTAAATACCGATACACTTCCTCCAACGTTCTCCGTCTATATATAATGAACATGCAAATTGCACCAACGTCTCTCGTCATTATCGTTCGTTTATTTCATTTTTTTTTCTCACTCGAGCTATTGACAGCGATTTTTATTTATACGTAAAAAAAAAAATATACGATTAGACGAAGCAGAGATGTCGAAAGTTGCGGGAAAAAGTTGATTTTTATAAATCTTTCGCGAGTCCCAAGACGACGAGGTAATACATAAAACACATATCCGCAAACGATGTTTCCGTTTCTTTTGAATACCTTTTTAGGTCTTGAGTACCGCGAGCGCTTGATTAAAGTCAAGACCCTCGAGAATGTAAGCTAAATTCTCGACGGAAGCGTCCTCGTCCTCTTCCGCCCAAATTTCCAGCATACTTTTGCACTGCTCGTATTGCGTTGGCTTTCTTTGAAAGAATACAATCTACGAGGAAAAACGAATCAAGGATTAATTGCGATTTATTAAATTGGCTCGGGATGAGGCGGATGGACGTCGCATACCAACCTCCTCGTTGGTATAACCGAGTTTCGATGCCAATTTTGGCCAGTCTTGCTTCAACGCCTCCGACAGTCTCGCTACCATATCCGGATTTACGTGATTGAGCTTTCGAACTTTGGCGTCGACGTTGTCGGTGTCGGTCTGCTCCGACTCCTGTTTAAGAACATCCTCGTTGAACTCTTGATCGTTCGCTTCCGTCGGCGGTGGAGTTTCTTCGGCATCGATTTTCACGTCGGAATGCGTTTGCTTCGATGCAGCAACGAGTGCAGCAGGGATAAATAATTATAAATAAGCGATATTACGTTGGAAAAGCAAAAGGTAAAAAGTATTTAATCGTCACCGGTCGGTCTTTGGCGATTTTCTTGATCATAGTTTCGAGATACTCCGGAAGCTTGTTTATCGGATAATTTCCGTGAACGAAAAAGTGCGGACTTCGTCGAGCCAATAATCTCAAAGCCCTCCATCCAAAGTTTCCGTCATTGACTTTTCTACGATTTTATAACGATCGATTAATTGATGAAATATAAATAATGATAAGAATATCGATAAGAATTTACTTGTACTCGTCGTCGACCATCGCCGATGGATCCAACTGAACGATAGCCTCGGCAAAGTAGGTTTCCAACGACGGAAGAAAATCTCGAACTTTCGATTTGCAAGCCTCGAGATTGTTCGGATTGAGATTCCACAACTTTGTCAGTTCTTGACTGGTTGGATCGAGATCGAGAGAATAAGAGAGAGAGAGAAAAAACGGTAATATCGTTGTAAAAGATTCGAGAGAATACTCACTTTCCCATGTGGTATTTACCGGCATTTTCGGCGTCTCTGATAACATCGCCGATTCTTCGCCGCGGCCGTTTCACTTTGGCTTTAGGCTCGTCGGTCTCCGTTCCGTTCGGCGGACTGTCCGGGGCCGGTCTCTTGAACGCGGGACAACCCTCGTTTTTCCACGCGTTCCAGTGCTGTTCCCTCTTCAAAATATTTTCAACGCTCTCGGCAAAGATCGAACCGTCCGGAGGGGTTTCTTCGAGTAGGCCGTAAACCCGATTGGTCGTTGACTTGACCCACTCGACTTGATCATTCTTGAGCTCGTGGCTTTCGCTAATTCCCCGGGATAATACTCTTGAAATATATTTTCGAATTCAATAGACAAAGCGGAATAATTAAAAATTCACTCACGCTTTAAATTTTACGCTACTGTTGAGATATTGGAAGAGAATTAAAAACTGAAGCAATACGTAACGACGAAAATTCGAATCGGACAGCTGAAGTTCCAGCAATTTTTGATTGGTAAGATATTTGGCAAAGTAGTGCGTCTCTTTGCGAGGAGCGTCGGAGCTCGAGCAGTTGCGCTGTTCCTCCAATTTGAATGACGAAAAGGCCGACATGACGCTCGATGCATGCTGAAAAATGAATAATGATAAATAAGCGATAAAGGCGAAACGGCAAACGATAGACGATGGACGATAGATGGACGAAATATTTAAAGGAAAACAACCTACCGTGGCAAAGACTTTCCAGTGAACCTTGTTGTAACATTGATTTGGATTTCTAAAAAAATCCTGCAAAGCCCAAAATTTTCTGTACAGGTTGTAATCTATGAGGATCTTGCTCTGTACTCTGTCGTCGTTATCCGCCGCGTCGACAACCTCCTCCCCTCCGAGTAGTTCCTCCCGCTTTTCACATTTTTCCGAACCAAATTCCGTGTAATTTTCTAGATTAAACTCGCTGACTATGTTGAGTCCCGACCGCTCGGAGAACGGAAAGAATTTAGCCAAAAATAGCAAAATTCTTCCGCAGAATACGGTTTGTTGAGATCGCGACAGGCGTCTCAACAAATCGTTGCACATGCGCAACAAATTGTTTTTGCAGCAAGCGAAAAATATTTCCTCTTTCCACACGGACACGTTGTTCTCCACAAATGCGAATAGTCGTTCGCATCTGTCCAGAGTCATAGCGGCAAAGATGTCGCTCAGCAGCATAACCGGCATACTCGCCGTCGCTAAATCTTTTCTGCACAGTTTTATCGATAGAGTTATGTACGCTTCGAGGGCTCGAACCTTTCCGGTTGCATCTTCCTCTATTATTCTCAACAACGAATCTCGCAGAGCCTGGTCTATCGCCGCTTTTCTGTCGGCTTCGTTTCCACACGATTGTACGCATTTTTTCTCGAATTTCGTCACGTCCGAGTTTTTCAAACATTCTTTCAGATATTCCTGCAATTCGAAACACCTATTTTATTATCTTTGTATCTCGCGTTAAATGAGCGTCGTCTCTCTATAACCTCAAACATAATGGTAAGCTCCTCACCGGACCGTTGTATTAAAAAACAGTCGAATAACCTCAAATTAAATTCTCGGTACGTACGCTAAAATCCTTTCTGAGATCCTCGAACGATTCCATTTTTCCCATTATACTTGATTCCCTCGTCGTCGTCGTCGTTACTTCGACTATCAGATTATTTATCTCTCACTAGCGATAGTTTGTCAAAGGCATTTGTTTTTTTATTTCCATTTGCGAATGCCGCGGGAAACGCGCCACGCGACCGCTAGCTACCACCGTTCGATACGTCGCGCGTTCTCATCGCTCGAATATAAACCCTCGTCATACGAGAATTGTGAAGAGATTCACTATGCAAAATGTATTTTCCGGAGCAAAGTGAAAAATCAAAAGTCACAATTCTCTCTCATCGTCACCGCGAATCGATGTTGGAATGGATCACGCATATACGCAGCCCGCTAATAATAACAGTCATGTCTGAATGTCGCGACCAACAAAACGGAGGGAGAAGAATTATAAAAAAAAAACACGAGCGATGATACAGAGTAGTTCCATAGCTCATTTGTACGCAACTACTCATATTATGAACGCATGTTTTGTTTTTCACGAGTAGTCACATATCATATCATCATATCATTCGTCATTTAATCACCGGCAATGACAGTGACGTAAAAAACAAAACATTCCGCTCGGGGCCAAAACTTTTCAATATTTTTCATTTCTCGCTACGTTGTCGAGATTTCAGGCAAGAGATGTATATTTTTCAAATTCACGACGCCATGGGGCTATTGATTCTTAAATTATGCAGTTTTAAACTATTGTGGATCTTTTTTTTCGTTGTTTTGTCCATTGCGGCTTTCCTCATGGTTATGGTAATGATATTTCAATTTTTTTCCCAATTTAACATTTTTCTTTCCTGTTCGATACGGTTTCCCATCGTCGTTAATGAGATATTCTTTACAATTCTCCTTATTTCAGCACAACTGCGATAAAGACGAACTCAAGAAGTGCGCAAGTATCAGAGTAGTTCATTTCTTTTATACCCTCGTAAATCGTAGATATCGCGTTAATCGTCCCTATAAACACCTTAAGAGTAAGGTGAAGCGAAATCGATGATAAAAACTGCAATAGTATTTTTTTCATTAGGGCGTTGAAACCTTTTTTCACTACGTCTATTAAGAGGAGGTGCAATCCCTTCCCTCCCACCCATCCCGGGCTCAGTCGGTATCAAAAACTGTAAACAACTTTTTTGGCGCATATTAGCATTTACAGCTAAACGAAAAGTTTCATCCCCTGCTTTGGGTATGTCCGCAGGGGATGAAACTTTTTTTTCGGCTGTAAATGCTAATATGCGCCAAAAAAGTTGTTTACAGTTTTTGATACCGACTGTGGTATTTCACCTCTTCTTAACTTCACATTTCGATGCTATAAAAAAATTACAGTTTTTCTTACCCACCGACCTTTGATAAAGTGGTCAGGTTTCGCGTTATCTTAACGATAATCGAATTGCAGTGTCGTGTTATACCAATCGAGGCGGGGTGAACCGGAGGAAAACAACGATGCTCATCAAACATTTTTATTACAGATTCTGTATGATGATTTGTCCTCGCTAAATTTATCGTCATTTAAAGTTAGTTATTCGACAAAGAAACGAAAAAAGATAAATTGATGATCGTATTTTGCTAAACGAGAAAATAAATTTTTCGCCAGGATCGCGAAAGTGTGGGGGAGAAACTCCGGGTCCTCGCCGATGACCTGACAAAAAAGGAACGGACGGTCCGATTCGCACCATCGCCTCAAATGTGTACAGTGTAGGATCTCTGTTTTCTCAACTTCGCTTAACTCAATGCGTTATGCCATGGCAATTATTTCGGTCAACCGAATTGTCCCAATCCTCCTTTCACGCCACTGTAAGCGCACAAAATGTACACTGATGCGCCCGCGGAGAGTCACACCGCGTGGCGCTCTTTACTCTGCCGGTAACTCACCCGGGGGGGGGGGGGGGGGGGGGGGGTCCCGTCAAGTTGAGAAAACAGAGGTTTTACTGTATATATTTATTTACACCGTATATGAATATATGGTTTTTTACCTTTGCTATATATATATATATAATCATATAGCTGATGGAATCACAGTTACAAGTGAGCAATGTTGCAAAAGTTCTCAACGGTATCGACAGCCTGAATTCCGATTGTATTCGCGGCCGTTACAAATCTTTGTTGAGTGATTTAAAGAAGGACTTGAAAAGGACCCAAAATGAGGTGCGAAAATTGTTGTTACCGACGTATTATTGCGTAAAATGATGTCGTACCCGTAAAGTCGCTAATTAAAAAATGAACAACTCTTCCCGTCTTATTTCGGCAGGTGAGAATGTTGCAGAGCGAAGTCGCTGGTTTGTCGAAACGTCGGGAAAACTTGAAAAACGATTTGTCGAATGTATATATCGAGTAGAGAAAAAAAAATCTTGCAAATAATTGAGTCTATTATTCAACGATACAAACATGATTTTTAGCAACGAACGGACTATCAGAAGATGCTGGATGCATTCGCCAAAGAACTCGATGGCAATAACGACCAAGTTGCTCATGTTCGCGGTCACTGATCGTAAATTAATTCTCGTACTGGATTTTTTGTTTTTTTCGCACGACGAAAATTTGTACAAGCATTAATGGAAAAATATACGTGTTTAAGAAAGAGATCTATTTCATAATTATACTTTTATTATAAAATTATGTCGATGCGTATCGTTCTTGGTAATACACGAGTTACGCGTCAGTGGGATTATAAATACGTTAATAACAACCGAAAAAACGCATTAACGGTAATTTAGCGAATCGCACATTCTTGGTAATAACAATGTTTCAAGCATTTTCATGAAAGTTCTTTTTTCTCTACTGTATCCATCGTAATCTCGTTCGCGTAAAACAGTAATGAAAATCCGGAACGAGTAAGTAACGAAAATGACTCATAACGTGGTCGTCTCATCAGAGTTTTGGCCCAAACGCGCACCGTGTGCGCGTGAGCTGCACACTTGCGAACTTGTTCAAGATGGCGACCGCGCGATGAGATATCGCCTCAGTAGTGTACTCGTCGTCAATCCGTGACTCTAGTCTAGCTATCAAGGACGAAAAAAAAGAAAAAACGTCAACGGTGGGCTTTCGTCGCGAATAATCGTTGATAGATTAAAAGTCAAGCGAAGAAAGCGCGTTTGAAATTGAAGTAAATCGACGAAACACTATTGCCAAACGATGAGTTTCTTCAGCAAAGTTTTCGGTGGCAAGAAAGAGGCCGCGGCACCGACGACTGCCGAGGCGATACAAAGATTGCGCGAGACGGAAGATATGCTCATCAAGAAACAAGATTTTCTCGAAGGCAAAATCGAACTCGAGATTGGCGTTGCGAGGAAAAATGGCACCAAAAATAAACGAGGTAACGCCTTATCGTTGTCTCTTCCACGGACCGTGTACATTCGTTATTTCTGTTTTTGTTTCTCGTCCGCCCTTTTGTCAATCGATGCGGAGATTTTTTCCGACTCGGAAATAAAACCGTCGCCATCGATCTCGGCTGTCATTGTGACGTTTTGAAATTTGGCTGATTGGCCGAGCTGGACGAACGCTGATTAATTGTGCCTCGACGATTCGCTTTGAGAGCATCTCGTCGGATATCTTGCGCTCGTTCCTCTCGGCAAAATGTTTTTTTTTTTACGATGTTTGCCAGATTTGCGCGGCTTTTCGAGTTTTTCAAAGTTTCAAAAATTTGTCGGGAATATTCTCGAGAATAGCGCTCGGCCCGAGTGCCTTAATTTTCTCTTTTTTTTCCGTTCCTCGTCGGGTATCCGTCCAACGCTGGCAAACAATGGCCCATTTGCTTTTCCGTTGCTCCGTTGAGAGTACTCTCGACTCTTCGAGAGTACCTGGACTCTTCGGGTGTTAAAAAAAATGTACCGCCGTTCGGCCTTGCAAATTCAAAATTGACGATCGGAGTACAGAAACGGATGGACAACGATACAATATTTAATCAAACTCTAAATAAATGAAAACAAACGAATACAAAGATCCTGCGAATAATGGAAAGAGTGGTTTAACGAAGCTTCCGTTGAAATTTTAGCCGCAATTCAGGCTCTCAAGAGGAAGAAACGATACGAGAAGCAGCTGGCGCAAATCGATGGAACACTGTCGACGATCGAGATGCAGAGAGAGGCCTTGGAGAGCGCGAACACAAACACGGCGGTTCTGACCAACATGAAAAGCGCCGCGGATGCCCTCAAAGCGGCGCATCAACACATGTACGTTTCTATTAAAAATCTAATGTTACACGCGATTACTACAATTGTAAAAAAACGATTTCTCGATTAAACAGGGACGTCGATCAAGTACACGATATGATGGACGATATAGCGGAACAACAGGACGTGGCAAAGGAAATATCGGACGCGATATCGAATCCGGTTGCGTTTGGCCAAGACATCGACGAGGACGAGCTTGAGAGAGAGCTCGAGGAATTGGAACAGGAACAGCTCGACAAGGAGTTGCTGGGCATCGAGAGTACCGGCGAGGAATTGCCCGCGGTTCCCGCTACTTCCGTCCCCTCTGTTCCGGCCAAAGCGCGTTCCAGTGAGTCCGACGATCATTTCAAAATCTCTCTATTCTATTCTCTCTAATCGATTCTTGTTCCCGGATTCTATGGCATTTTTCATATTTTTACCCATCTTTTTTCGTCCAGTTGAGCGCGACCTTTTTCAATTAATTCCATCCGCGATTCCAGAAGAATTTGTTCGAGTCTAAAGACTGCAACGCGACTTTTCTTTCCCATTACAGAAGCAAAAGCAGTGGAGGAGGATCCCGATCTGAAGGAGCTCGAAGCGTGGGCCTCGTAAAATGTTTCGATCTTTCAAACTCGGCAACGAAGAGGAAGAAATGGGGGGGAAAACAAAAAAAAACGATTTTCAAAACTATCATAAGAGTGAGGAGGATCATATTTGGCCGTCGATTTGAGACGGGCCTCGAAATACATAGCAGCGTCGAACACACGTTTTCATGGTCCTCGGGTTACGCTCGTACGATAGAAAGTGCGCGGTACGGGGTACTTTAAAAAAAAAAAAAAAACGAATCGAAGCTTAGTTTTATAATATATTTTTCTTGTTCTTTAACGCAACAATTCGTCGATCGTTTCGCGATAGTGCCTAAAATTTCGAGGTCCCGTTATTCGAGATAAAATTGAGAAAAAAAAAATCGCTACTCAAGCTTCTTTATCGATTTACAATGTATATGTATATATATTATTAAAGAAATAAGCATCGTCGATCGAGTTTACCGATTATGCTGTTGAACTTGCGTTAATCACGATACCTTCTTTTAACTTTGTATCGAGCGTTGAATAATATGCTATGAAAATAGAAAATAAATGATCGATAGATCGAGGACGCGTGACCGAGCGCGTGGCTTTGCAGCCCGAAGTCAAATCGGTTATTAAAAAAATAAAAAAATAAATATATATACACACACGCGTCTTTCTGACTCTTCTGTTATTACGCATAGTAGCATAAAAATGTGACATATTTTATTATAACACGAGTTATTGTATCTTCTGTGGTATAAAGAATGACAAATCCGCAATCGCCTTGATCCGTATATCGTATAAAAACGACCATTTATTTGTTTTCTTCTCCACGAGAAAGATATATTTTTGCGTTCGTTTTTTTTCATGACAAAGAAGGCGAGACACGGGGGAAATTGATATTTATTTAAAAAAATGAAAAATGGTAATGGAAATATTACAATAAGATAAATAAACGGAGGGTCAAAAATGATAATAGAATTATTGTAGTCGATAAGCTTGCATGATGCCGCAGCACAAGCTTATCAATTGTAAATACTCGCTGCCACCCTCCAGCAGTCTGTAACTACATTCCTGGGAAGAAAAAGAAAAGAAAAAAAATTACGATGCTGTTCGATACTCCGATAGTCGGTCGAAAATTACGTACGCCGAGTCTTTCGCCGATGAGCGCTTTCTGCTTGTCCGTCAACGAATCCGAACGTATAACAATATCGTTCAATTGGTCCATCACTTGGGATGTCGCGTACGCTTCGAGGATGAATTCCTCGACGAAATCCTCGACTTGATTGTAGTTGGCTGCGTCGTTCGATTGAGAAACTTGAAGCAGTCGATCGAGCCATTTCTCGGGGACAACCTGAAAGAAGAGAAATAGGAGAGCGAATGAAAAGTAAAGTAGAGTCGTTTTCTCGGTGAAAAATGACGACTCACTCCCGTGACTTCGAGAACATCGTCGAGCGTTATCTCGATTCCTTTGCCCTTGAGTCTCGTGACCGATTGAAGAGACGTTATCGCCCGTCGTAAATCACCGCCAGAGGCATCGACGAGCCTCGCCAAAACATACTTCTCAGCCTTGAGTTCCTCCTCTCTGCATATCGATTCGAGACGCTCGATTATTTTCTCTTGTCCGAGCGGCTTGAAACGAAATTTCGTGCAACGCGATGTCAATGGCTCGATTATACGAGATACGTAATTACATATGAGACAAAAACGCGTGCTGTGAGATTCTCGTTCCATGGTGCGTCGAAGAGCCGACTGAGCTGCGCTTGTCATACTGTCCGCCTCGTCGAGGATTATGATTTTGAAAGGTGGACAAGGCTTTCCGCTAATTTGTTAATCAATAAATAAATAAATTATTTTTATTGTCTTTGGCCGTATTTACGTCGTTTCAACATTTTTGGACAGATTAGAGCGGAGTCTACGGATGGATTTAACTAGTAGAAAGAAAGTTGGATAAAATTGGTAATTATACGTAATCGAGGCGAGAGGTGGACCGCTCGTTGCGTGTAAACGCCGGTGGCAAAAGGGACAAATTGTTGTTTAGAAAAATTATAATAAATAAGCAAAGTATTTATTGTCATTTTTGGGCAAAAGAAAAGAGACATCCGAGTCAAGTAAAAACTCACTTGTGTCTTGTAGCGCCGGCGGTGAGTTGCGCGAAAGATTTAACTTTCTCCCTGATAACTTGGATTCCTCGTTCGTCCGAGGCGTTGAGTTCCAATATTCTTTCCTTGTACATATCGCCGAAGAGTTGTCTCGCGGCGGCGAGTATGGTACTGGTTTTTCCAGTTCCCGGCGGCCCGTAAAATAACAAATTAGGGAAATCGCCACCCGACACGCATTGACGCAATACCCGAACCACTTCGCCTTGTTCGACGACCTCCTCCACCGTTCTCGGCCGACTGAAGCGTGAAACGAACGCGTCGGTACGCGGGACACAACATTTTTCTTTCAAACATCATTTACTTCATACCGTTTGCCAAGAAAAACAACATGTCGAATATACGTCTACACGATAATATTGAACAAACTAACGAGATGGCTCAATGGTAATAATAATTTGACACGAGTAATAATCCACCGAATTGCTTTACCGTGATCGAGGTTAGGTTCGTCATTGGGGTACGTACTATTTTTCGACCCATGGAGGAGCGGGCCCGCTTTTCGGTTCCTTCAATTTCGATGTTGAGGCTTTCCTCGCCTCGCCGCTTCCCAATTTTCCGGTTTTCAAGAATGAATGCATACCGAGTCTTTTATCGTGTATTCGTAGTAAAGCACTCGAGAGCAATACCGGTACACCCGGTGGTGATGGTAGCTTCCACCACCGTTTTCTTCGTACGTCGTTCTTCCCGCCATTTTTCACGTATTATCGCCGCGACGTTAGTCCTGCGCGCGCGCGCGCGAGAAATAAGGGGCGCTTACCAGGGGTACGTTCCGAATCAGCGCCGAGCGAACTTCTCTCTCTTTCTTTCATTCGTGGTGAGAAGGAGAGAAAAGTCGCCCGGCGCTGATTCGGAACGTACCCCAGAATCACTACTCTCCTCCTAGTTGTTGTAGAAGAAGAATAATGATGATGATGATGCCATCATCACTTGTTCTGATCATACGATTGGCCCGCTCTATCAGAGTAGCTTGTTAGTATCGAGTTGGTTAAACGAGTGACTGCGCAGCGGCATCATTATTTTTTTAACGAGCGCGACTGGAATGGTATATTTTTTAGCGTTGAAAAGAAAGAAAATGTCTCGAGTGTTATTGTTTTATTTAGATACAAATGATAGGACAATGAAAATCCTTTTATTTTTCCTCTTTGAGACAACGCATCGATGCGAATAAAACATTTTTGTTATTTTGTTAAACAATGAACCTTTAATAATAGCGTTATACGATATTTCACACGTTCAACGATAACGCATCCATGGTGCTTTGACAAAAATAATAATATAAAAATAATAAGTCGATGCCGCGCCTAATGTACTATTTACAATATGGTATATAATAATAAAAAACAATTTATAAAATGCTAATATACAATAGTTTACAAATTTATCGTGCCGGTCAACTAATGTCGAAGCTATAAATGCATCGTGGAAGAAAAATTCGTTTTACCGCTTCCCAGACCTATTACCGGAAGTACGATACAGACCGCTACTTGTCATACATATGAAAAAATTATTATAACGGTTAATTATTAAAATAAACAACTACGATAAATCGTTGATTAAATAAATTGCCTATTTACCCGAAGATTCGTACGTGAAATAAAAAATATATATTCGTTGTTGGATTTAAAAAAGATATCATGGCAGTATGAGAATTGATCTCACTTATTCGATGATCCGCGATCACCAATATTCGTGGCAAATAGAACAAAAAACAATATAAAATATTCGCTTTGCGCTTTTTCCACGAAAAAAATTAATACCGGCAAAACGTAAAATAATGTTAGAAATTTGCGATCGAAATCGCTCGTCCGATGTTTCTCGCTGTTTTAGTCAGAGTTTGTCTGGCAGATAATTATATCCGAGTTTTTTGTTTGTTTGTTTTTTTATACATACTCGATACCTTTCAATCGTAACACACATTTCGTTTATCAACTCTCAAAAATACTCTTTTCGATCAATCGAATCGGTCGAATTTGTCCGCCGTCGACGTTGCGCACTGATTTCGATAAAATGAATTTTCGGTACGCCAAGCTTCCCGGCGGCAAACGGAAATTATAATCCATGTTTTTCAACGATCGGGAAAATATCTAGATAATAGGGGAATTATAAGTGTCTCAATTCGGCGGAATGAAAAAAAAGAATGACAGATTACGAAAAAGTTGTCCGGCAAACGGGTGCATGAGATACGTCCGAGTTTTGGACATGGGATACACGGTTAACATTGACTCTCTCGTGGGAATGGAAAAATTGTATCTCGAATTATTAATTGTTCGTAAGAAGGACGAAGGTCGTCGCTCGATTTAGATTTATTTGTGTGTTTTCGTAGAAAAATAAAAGACGGCGTCGATGAGATATGTCTCGAAGTACGAGAGCGTACGAATTTTAACTTTAAACTTTAGTCGTCGCCAAAAGTTTGATATAGTGTCCTTTGTGAGTGATGTCAAATTCTTGGGCGGGCAGAAAGCATTGCGGTTGAATGCGTGGGTGTCGAATTCGTTGAACGAGAGTCCGAGCGATGAGATAGAGAGCAAGGATAGCGGCACAACCGATGGCAGCAACGAGGATCGCAATGATTTCTGTGTATCGTCGTCGAGAAGCTTCAACTTGGACGCACCGAGATCTGCCGGGGTTCTCGGGAGGTACGCTCGGGGGATCGTCCTCGTCGACGTTGTCGAGACTCGCGCAAACTCTGTAGCGACCGGGAGTAAGGCCGCTCATCGTGACGAAGGTCAGCGTGCAATTGAGTTTCTCCCGGTGAAGGGTCGATTCGCCCTCGAAAACGGCAACCGAGAGTTCGCACTCGGGACTCGTCGTCGGATCGGTATCGACGCTCGCCAAGCTAACGTCGATGCGAAGAAAGCCGCGTTCCGAGACGTTTACGCGAACCCCGGTGATTCTCTCTCGCGGAATCGGTAGATTGGGCAAATTCGGCAAATTCGGCAAAGCCGTGAAATTCGTCGAGCCTTTCGAAATGTCGCCGATGGGATTTAGCCAACGCTGTTTGAGAGATTTATCGTTATTCGTAGCTTTTTCGAGGGTAATAATGTCGCTGCATCCGAGACCGAGGGAAAATTCTTCGTAGGCAAGCGGCACGAGAAGAACGACGCAGTAACGATAATCGTGTCCGGGCTGAAGATTGATACCAACGGGAATAGGTACGGAAAGAGAGCACGGATCGGACATGAGGCTCGAATCGCAGCGAAGGGGACTCGATTCGATTTCGACTTCGCTGTCGCCGATAGCTTCGTAAATAATAAGATTATCGCAGGTGTAACGCTCGGTGCAAGGCTCCACGCGCCAAACCAATTCGACAGCCGCCGATTGTTCGTCGTAATTGAATTCCTTGAGCGTAAGTTGAGCGCCGGCGAGTGGTACGCGGGTCATGAGAGGCGGTGTTGGCTCACCGCACAAGAGACTGCCCGGCGAAACCTGAGTGAGAATTCCATTTTCCAGAGCGGGTGGGGTCGCGCACACAGCCGACGCTTTGTCCTCGGCTCGGAGGCTCGAGTTGCTCAACCAATTGGCAAACTCGAGGAGGGTGCAATCGCAGTTGAGCGGATTGTCGGCGAGGGAGAGACGCTTCAAGCGGAGCTCGGAGGTCGGCACCTCGGAGGATACCATCGTTATGTCGTTATCGTCGAGCCGAAGATCTTCGAGACTCTTCAACGGTACGACCAGATCGGCGGTCAGCGAACGAAGAAAATTGTGCCTCAGATCGAGACTCGTAAGTTTGTCGAGATGGGCCAACGAGGCGCTGGAAACGGCGACTATTCGATTGTTGGCAAGATCCAGACGCGTCAGAGTCGACAAGTGTTTGAACGAATGGTCCTCCAGTACGTCGATCTGAAAATATTTAATTAAAGATGCGCGTCGAATAGAAAGGGGACGCGATTAAGCGATCGAGTAAACGCTCGAGAGTTGGCGCACGCAACCGAAGAGGCGTGGGTCGTACGATTTCCGGCTGTCGCTCGCCCACGGCAAATTGCTCAATAAGACCGCAATGGCCTTTCGCAAGCGATCCGATAAATATTATAGTAGACGTACCTGATTGTGACTCAAACTAAGGTAACTCAAGTTTCCAAGACCAACGAGAGCGCCTTGCCGAACGTTGACGAGTTCGTTCTCGGAAACTGTGAGAAAACGAAGTTTCCGCATTGGCGGCAGTAAATTCGCTCCCAAAGATCCTACGAGCAGATTACGGGAAAGATCGAGTTCCTCGAGATTTTTCAGACCTCTGAGAGCCGACAGCGCCGAAACGCTCAATCGATTTCCCCGCATTCGCAACGAGCGCAAAGCTCGCAACGGCTCGAACGCCTTCGGCGACAATTGGGAGAGTAGATTGTCGCATAAATCGAGATACGTTAGATCGGTCAAATTCTGAAAAAAAAAAAAACACAAATTCTGCATTTTCTTTGAAATATTTTTAATCGTTCGTGTCTCGAGACTTACCGCGAAGGAAGCAGCTTCGAGCGTGTCGAGCCTGTTGTGGGAAAGATCGAGCCGATCGAGTCCAACGAGACGAGCGAGCGCCGCGATCGGCACGGATTCGAGAACATTGTTCGGCAGTCCCAAGGCTCGAAGAGGACCCGCGAGACCGGTAAACGCGTTCTCGTTTATGCCTCTCAATTCTCCGCTCGAAACGACCAGACCGTGGAGAGCGACGTCTTCGAGAAAATAGCCGGGAAGCGTCGATATTCCCGTGACCGTCACATCCAACAGGGATATCGTTCCCTTCTCTTCTCTTCTCTTCAGATGTTGACTTATCGTCTAAAATATATGTTATGAAAATAAACTCGTATTCCGCTCCGCTTCGTCTTGCGAGTTACGAACCTTCAAGGCCGTTCTATCACCGGTGCATCTAAGCGTATGCGGGAAATCGCACGAACATTCCACCGCGGCTCTCGTCATATTTGGACATTCCCAGACGCTGTCCCCGCGATTTTCCAACTCCGTTGCCGACATATCCGGTGACGGTGCGCTCTTCGATTCCACGGATGTCGTTACCCGGCCGACGTTGCTCGACGGCATCGTCGTTGAAAAACTCGCGCTTTTCGGCGTCGTTTTTCTCAAATCTTCCCGGTTCGTTCTCGTCGCATTTACGGACGCCGCTGCCAAACCCACAACGAACAGTACTCCCAACATTTTTGACATTCTAAAACAACATTTTTCAAATATACACTCAATTTCTTTACCCGCATTTTTCGCATAAATAGATTATCATTAAATGCGACGAATCGTAACTCGTCGTTCGAATCGCCTTCTCTCTCTCGATACTGGCGAGAAGATACATGGAAAATTGACATTCGCCATCCAGCGATCGAAATCATTCGAAAGAGTGGATAAAGTCAAATAGGCATTTTTTTTGTAACTCATCGAAGCGGTACTCGGTGTGCGTCCAGAAAAAAAAAAAAAAGTATCGCGTTTCTCGAAACAGTAACCTACATCCTAAATTTCGTCGTGTTAAAACTGATCAGTGTGAAAAAATGCGCTAAAAAAAATTCGAATTAAAACAATACTGCGATGTCGGACGCGTATTACAATGAATTATGGCTGCTCGCGGGGAAAGATATGGAGAAATTATTGCGCCTGGATCGCTCCGTTCGCACGTCAAAGTCGCCGAAATCGAACGACGTTGCGCTCAACGCTGTATTGCCGATCTATCTCAAGTAATACAATCGTACGGAAGACATTCCATAATACGATTCATCCTCGTTCACCCTGATTCGATCGAAATATCAAAAAATTAAATTCCCTTTCATCCTCTTGTATTCGATGTTTTATAATTTAGGGAAAAAAAAGTCGTATGCATACGCCGATTCCGATACAGTGTCCAAAATATGTTACAGGTATCGAGATTTAGTTAATCGTCTAATATTATGTCACGATCAGATAATTCAACCACAGAAGCGAGAACTGACGAGGCAATTACTGGATTGCTCGATTGGCCGAATGCTCGAATACGATCGTCAAATCGCAAAGCTCGAATCGAACAATTATCGGTATCGTCGCTTGTCCCGACAAATTTCTTCTCGATCAACGAATTTTTTAACGAATTCCCGCGTTATAATCGTGCAGATGGCTCGACGAGTTTATGATTAAAATGAAAATGACTCCATCCGAAATGGCATTTCCGGTGCCAACGAGTTACGCCGCCGACAGAAAGATTTTTCTTCAACAACGACGAAAGTATATCGAAGACTCGATCGCGAAAGCAGAAACGACGAGTAATATCAATATTTGGGAGAAAAAAAAAAAAACAAACAATTTTTTTTCAATTGCATACAGAAATTACGCAACGCTTTTTGTGTGTAAAAAAAAAAAAAAACTCAAAATGAAAAACGTTTTCAGCAAACGCATCGGACGACGAAGGGAGCGGCGGCGATGACGACGAACGGCGGAAAGAACGAGGACCCTCGAGCGATAAGATCGATGTGTCCGAAAAGACAGCGAGAGATATCCGCGACGAGACGGGCCAAAGAGCCTTTGAAAATGCTATATTAATGATCGAGACGCACGAAAGAGCAAGGGCAGCTCGTTGCATCGGAATACAGGGTTATTTGGCAATTTAGACGTTCAGCTTTAGCTGTTTAGCAGTTGCTTAATTGTCCGACTGTTATTTCGCTGATTTGGTTACTTCGATTAACGCGCAGCCGAACGCGAATACGTGTACAAGAAGAAGATAGCGTCGGGAGAAATAAAAGTGAAGAAAACGGATGGAAAAGTTAAGAATAAAGCTGCGATCGTGATACAAAAATATTGGCGAGGCCATGCGAGTAGAAAATCATTTGACAAACGAATTGATCGAATCGAAGCGAAGCTCGATATGACGATCCAAAGTTGGAAGAACAGCGCGATGTTTCGCAAAGACAAGGATAATTACGAACGGCGCGTATCCTTGCGAGTCGAGGCTGTCGAGACGATGGCAGAAATAACGAGCGCGGAACGTGGCAGGGCAAGCGTTTCTTCATTTTCCTGAGCCGTAGCGCTTTATTTGAATAAAGGCCAAGTACCAATCTATCCCTTCAGATGTTGAGGATCCGAGGTCCGGGCCTCGTGGAAGATATAACGGACGAGATCGGAGAATGGTTTCTCTTGTGGTACAACGAACTCGGATATTTCGACGCTTATCCGGCAAGCGAAGCCGGTGGGACAATTCTCGTGGCTACCGGTCGAACCTTAACGCCGGAAGAATATCTCGTCGATCGGTGGCAAAAGAATGCGAAAAAATCAGAGAAAAATCAGACCACCGATCCGGTAAAGAAGCCATTGAAAAACGGTAACGAACCAGTCGGGGAGTCGAAAGTTTTGGAGGCTCTCGAAGTGGCCGAAAATGAATTCGTTCAAAGTTGGCGTTTCCGAGAGTCCTCCTCCGGCGATCGTCGACAAGTTTATCTCGATCTTATCGATGAAAAGCTGCTGTACGAGCTGCAGCTGGAAATGCGACAGATCGCCGACGAACTTATGAGACTCGAGCTTTCCAATCTCAACGAGGCATTGAAAAAGGATCACGAGGCTGACAAAGACAAATTCACTATTCCCACGATGGTCAAAGGTTACTATAGCTCTCTCTGCCATATATAGGGGATATATAGGGGATATATAGGGGATGTATAGGGGATATAGCGATGAGCCGAAAAAAATCGTCATATTTTCATCAGCGAAAAATTCGAAGAAAAAAAGAAGAAAAAACAGAGGGAAGAAAGATCCATTGAGCGGAGTAGCGAACGAAACGATATTCAACGAACTTGTTCGAGCTAAAATTATACACAATTATCCGGAGGAGCATCTCGACGATTGGCAGACCGATCTATCTTACGAAAATTTCGAGGCCCGCTTCCAAAATTGTATTAACCAAGTTAAGGATAGCGTTATCAAGTATTGCGTCCTACCGCTCGGATCGCGACAGGTTCACGCTATGGCACCGCTAGTCAGGTACATACGCTCTCGCTGTCTTATCCTCATTTTTCTTCCTGTTAACCGGTCAGTATTTCATCAGATCGGTTTGTATTTGTGGCATGCCGCGTTATGGAAAATCCTTTCTGGCAAATGCAATCTGCACGGAAGTGGGCGCGCTGCTATTCGACCTTACGCCGCGTGTCCTCGTCGGCCGGTACGAGGGAAAGAAAAATGAGCAAAAGTTAATGAACATCATTGGAAAACTCGCGAGGGAATATGCCCCATCGATCGTTTTCATCGACGGTGGCGATAAGCCTTGGTGGAAAAAAATTCCCGTCGCCGAGAGGTATACGCAACCGAAACGCCTCGCTAAGATACTCCCAAAATTCGTCAAGAGTATCAAGTCCGGTGATCAGGTGCGTTGCCTATTTGTCCGATAATCGTACCTTACCGAGCGGATGGAAAAATTCATTTTTTTTTTTCATTATACGAATAATCGGCAAACTCGAGATAATGATAATAAATGGTGAACGAATTGACCAGCCCGACCGGTCGTAGAGGACGTTGGCGTAGTTTTGTTTTACATCTCCACAAGCGTGGGGCGCCGAGCTTTACGATTATATTAATTCAAGAACGTACGATCCTTATTATTATTTGCCCGTTGACGTGGGCCCGAGTTGGCGGAGGTGCCGACTATCGATGCCACTCCGCCACACGGATTAAAATAACGACGAGTAACTTGTCCCGATTCTTCACTGCCCACGCGATATACGGCTTCGGTAAGCCGTGCGCGGACTGCAGCTGAAATCCCGCGTGAATTAACAAAAACTTTCGACTATCGGGGTTTACGCGTAATTCGTTATCTCGGCATATATTTCCGTTATTCAGGTACTTTTTCTGACGTTGGCGACGGAACCGTACAGAAGCAAGAAGGGCTTTTTAAAAATTCACGAAAAGTTGATAATAATACCAATAACGGATTACAACACGCTCTATATGTTTTACAAGAACCTTCTGATCAAGTATCATGGTATAGACAGAAATATCGATGTTTCGTGTCTCGCAAAAGTCTCGGTGGGTTACCCACTGGAATTTATACGCGAAACCGTCGAGAATATTATGGATCCGCGAAGAAGGCTCAAACTTCGATTCCAACCTCTCGATCCTCGAGAGATACTTGCGAAATTGCTTGGATACGATGGACCAGCGTCGAAGACGGTGGAACAGTTTAAAAAATTTCAATACAAAACACTGCTCGGCAAGAATAGACAACTTGATAACCGTTAAAGGAGGCGCAAGAGAATCTGCATGATTAACGATTAACAATCGGTTCATCGACGTTTCTTCTAATTCGAATAACGCGAACGAGATATTTCGATATGTTATATATTTAATATATTATATCTTTACAATGAAAGATTAGATTAACGATGAAAATAGGTCGATCCGTTGCCGAGCGTCGTGTATTAACCTTAAAAGTGCATGAAAGTGCTCGATTGGGGAACCGAACAAATCTGAGAACAAGCGGCGTGGCGGCAATCGTCAACTACTCCGAGCACTACTCGATCGTGCAGTCACGGTGCGTATTACGCGAACGAGTTTTTTCTTTTCGTTTCGTTTCGTTCGATCATTCCCATCGAGACAAACCGCTCGATTCGCTCCTACCGGACGAGTACCTACGTACTTGTTCTGGCAGTACTTTTTTCCCCGAGTTGAGATCTTCGCCTCTTCCCCTCGGCCTTCGCGGTTCTTCCGTCTTGCCATTCCTCGGCCTCCCTACTCCGGGCTTCGGTCCCTCAACTTGCGCACGCGCATTACGAACACTTGCGACACTTTCCGCGGCACAATCGGCTTTGAACACAACAATTTCTTGTTTTTTTCCAAGATTAAACTACGAAAGTAAAACTCGTCACACGCTCAGTTCACATGCGCTTATCGTTACCGATGCGCTTGCTTTTTTTTTTTGCATCCAACATTTCGCTATTGTCGTTTTATCGAATGTTAAATTCAAAGACGGAAAATCGTAGCTGCCGAAAAACTCATTGACTCCGATCGCCTGCGCGGAATTTTGCGCACACGCGCACTGCGCACCTCGAATTGACTAATCGCGAGCATCTCCCACGTCTGAGACTCGTTCTTGTCCGCTCGAGTGAGGACATATCGCTGTTTGAGCGTTTCCCGCTTGAGCCACAAATGCAAACGGGTTCCCCGGGCACTTCGGGTACTCGGCGTGGAGGCGTGGGGAGGCTTTGCCGCACTTGGCGCTCGTCCAGAGTATCGCGCGCACTCTTATTCCGCCCACGTGTTTGACACTCCACCAACGAAACTCTTCGACAGTTTGGAACTTTATCGATATTCTCGATTATTTAAACATCCGACATATCGAAACTTTCTTTTATCGGTATTTTTTTCAACAGTTTCGAGTTAACAATAGCATCGGACACCCACGTGTTTTATACCACGTAAAACCGCACCGCGAAACAGTTTGTTAGATTATGACGTTTGATGTTGAAACGATAATCGATGCGTTTTCATTATTCTCCTTCCTTCCGCACAATTTTTCCACCGACAATCTTGACAAAGATAGTTTTTCGCCGATTTGAAGCTCAAGTCGAATAAATTACCGCGCGTTTAGGGCATTAGATTAAAAAAAATGACCATCGAACGGGAGGCCCTGATTGACAGGTAAGCGCGGCGGAACAGGCGGAATGGGCGGAACAACGGAACGGCGATACAGCGTGCACCGGCCGGGCATTGCTGGCGAACTCTTGGGCCGGGGACTCGGCTCCGTCGCTCGGGCCCCCGTTCCTATGCGTACGGTGGGGACTGTCTCTTGGTTTCCACATAGCATAGCCATGTATGGAACACCCAGCGGGCCTACAGGAACGACGTTCACTCCACGGCCCTTACGCCCACTTGCGGTTCTCCTCGAGCTCTTCGAGCCTCGTCGTCGTCCCTACTCGCGCGATCGTACGTGCGCCCGCGCAATCGCGCGCACAGCCCAACTCCTTCTTTACCACTTTTTTTTTTCATCTCTGTCTCTATATTCCGCGGCTTGTCCACCTCTGCTCATTGAATTTCTACCCGTTTTCTTTTTTTGCTATACCCCCAGGTGCTTTCGGTAGCTTTTGGCATCTCAAGGATAATTCTATTACTTGAATTTCTCAGTGTCAAAATATTCTCCCCCCCCCCCCCCCCCCCCCACAACAGAGGATCGATGTACTTTTTTGCGCCAGTTTAACACAAATCTCCGATGCTCTCGTTCGTTGTTTTGTAAAAAATAACGGTGATAGTCACCATTGAGTACTTTAGTGGAAAATAAAAATGGCCTACTTTAGGCTATAACATTGAATATTAAATATTGAAAACATCGATTCGACGCTTTAACTTTAAGACTAACAACTGTAAAATCGTTTCGCGAGGCTTCTCTTTTGGGCGTTGTATGCGTGATTCCAAATGCCAAGTGGAATGTTACGATATTTACCGATCTTCGTCATATGACAATATTAGCTGCCCGATAAATAAATAGTATATAGTTTTATATTATAAGCCGTGGGTATATGATATTTACGCGTTTACACCGAGAAATTCAGCGACCGCCGTTGCATTTCGTCATATGCTTATCGCGCGATGGTAGCGAGGTGACGCGTACGCGTAGGTGGGAGCCGCTATATATTGAATGAAACGCTCGAGCCGAAAAAAAAAAAAAGTTGAATGAAAGTTTGAATATACCAACGAAGGTCTGGACGGCGTTGGAGATATGTACGTGTAGCGGTTCTTTGGGTCCGGCGAGTGTACTTCCTACGGTTGAGATCTTTCTTTTACTCCTCTCATTTTTCCACTTGTCGTACTGCATGCTCATTGGGAGGTTGAAAAAAGGAAATGAATTCGAATTTATTTCGAATAAATGAGATTAAACTGATGGATTCTTCGTGCGAATGAAAAAAAGGAATATCGTATGGATTTGATATGAATTTGGAAAAAAAGTCAAGAATCGAGAATAAGTGTTCTCGCGACGCATGCTGGAAATCGGTTCAGCGAGGCTGTTACGAAATGACGTTAAACCGGGCCGCCTCCTACGCGGACTGAAAGTTCGGCGCATTTCTTTCTCTCGTTCCTGCCGATGGAATGTGAAATCCGTGAGAGGTCGATGTGACAACATTTTTTAAATCGATGTAACTAACAATCGTATAAGTAGTTGGCTTCGTTTTCTTTTTATTCCCCTTATGAGTTTGAGTGGATTTTGTCAATTGTCGGTAGATTGGAGATTTCGGGTATTTCCGTCAAGTTCGTGGATAATCGATGTCGGGGTTTGTTTGCCGACGATGACGAGAGAGCGGTCGGAGACTGAGCAGAGCCGGATGCCGAAGCTGGTGGCCGGGGCAAAAAGTTGAATCGAGCGAACCGGCTATTAGCGCTAGTTGATCGAGCTCTCGGTGAGTTTATCTATCGTTTGCAGCCCCGCAACGCGCAACGTTTCTTCCGTATGGCGAGAGCGAGTCGAACAGGACGAGTTCGCGACTCGAATGGACAATGACGTTTCTACGAAGAACGAGAAACTTGTCGGTTTCTCATGCTATCTTCTAAAGTAAATCTTTTCAAATTTAAAATTAAAACTTAATAATATATAATTTGTTGAAAAGACCGTTTGTTTGTTTTCCGGCTTTTTAATTTGTTAATCGTGAAGATGAAAAATATATACCGGCAACTAAATGAAATGGCAAATAAATAATTATGAAGAGCATTGAAAAATATTTAATTATCATAATTTTCGCCGGTCGCCCAATGGCAACGCGCGCATCATATAATATTGTGATAATTGTATAAAAATGTCAGACCGAGGAGGATTGGCTAATTGCCGTAGAAAATGCAGTTTCTGCCATTAAATCAACGTAATCCTTCACGTCGTTGATATAACATCTGAGAAAACTATGGTCTCTCTTGACATTTGTCATCAGTCCTTTGATATCGTTTTCCCTGGAGAAAAAAGAAAAGGATAAAATGGAGAATCGAAAGTGAAAGAAAGAAAAACGGCTTTTCGCGCGTACCTGACTTTCTCATTTCCCAAAATATAAGAGAGCGTGATATCGTTGCAATTAATCTCTTCGAAAGGTTTTATTTGTATGCTAAGGTTGAAAATTATTCCAGCGTTTATGTCACTTGTGCGAACGAGAAATTGTATTCTGCAAGTGAATAAGTGTTGATAAAGTTATGAAAAATTTTGAAAAAATTTCAATATATTTCGTGTTTTGAGTTACCGATTTTCATGAATTTCCATAACGTTGCAATCTCTTAGACGATCGAGTTCGAACATAAAATCCATTGCCAATTTGACTTGCGTCGTGACGTACTCCAACATGCGTGGGATCTCCTCGTAAATACGATAAGCACTCGTGAGAGCAGCGGAGGAAATTTTTTTCATGATCAAACTGTGAGCCAGAGAGACGCCTGGATCGGTACCTTCTGCTTTCGAATAGGAGAAAAAACGATAAATCTAATTGAAAATATGCAAAATATTAACACGAGACGGCGAGACGACGGCATCGAAAAAATCATAATGGATGGCTTTCAACTTTGAAACGATAAAACTAAAGCAACTTTATTGTCAAAAAAACGTCCTAATTTTTCAATGTCGTTTCTCCCTTAGTAGCAGTGACTCGTCACAATGTAAAATTACCACCTTCGACCAATTGGGACAAAAAGCCGATTACTTTAATAGGTTTTGTAGTCGCGTTCTCATCCTCGTTAAAATAAACAGCGAGTACGATGGAGTCGGAAAAAAAATTGAATGCCATCATTTTTTCATCCAAACGATTTATCGTCCAGATGGTATCGAATCTGAAAATAAGTACTATATACTATATATATCATTCGCAGTTGGCAGATACTCTCTTATTAAATTCTTCGAGCGTTCGGTGACTGGATAACATTGTACATTTTTCAACTAATATACCATCGGTGAGATAAAAGTAAAAAATGTTAAAGATGCGAACCTTGCAGCAAGATGTTCGACGGTTTCCTTTAAGACGGAAAATGGATTTGGATCAACGAACGGATTGATATTTCGCTCGTCGGGCGGAGAACTTTCGAAGATGAGCAAAGTTTTCTCTGTACCTCGATGCAACGATTGTCGCGTGTAATGATGCTGCATACATACGGCGGTGCTGTTTGGAAAATCCTTGGATTCGCAACGACTCGTTAATTTTTCCAACTGCTCATCTTTACCGTCAATTTGTCCGACGCTCTCGCGGCGTCGCAGTTTTTCGGACGGACCGTCGGGTGATTCGCTGGTAAATTCAGCGGCGGTGGTCAATCCGGTATTCGATAATCGACTATTTTTCGTTGTTTCGTTGTTCTCTTTATCGTTTACAATGCTTTCCATGTGTATCGTTTGAGTACTCGTTATTCGAGGGATGTCGAACGACACGTTTGGCACGTTTTCTAATGCTCGCAAAATCGTTTCGGTAGCTTCTCGGGACATTTGGCGATCCGTGCTCTTTCCAAAAATAACATTATTCGAGGATAATTCGCATTCCGCAACCTCCGAGTGATCTATCGTCGCGCTATTCTCGAGGGCAATGGACGGCGCTTCGATTGCCCGTAAGTCTTCGAACGTCATAGTCGACTCGACCCTGAATTTTCCGATCGTCTCCGCCCGGCACCGCAACTCTTCCAACGATTTCGACGAAAAATTATTATTATCCCCTATCGAGATTCGATTCTCAATGGCAAGCGAGTTTACCGTCTCGTTAAATTTTGTCAAAGTCGCGGAACAGCATTCTTGACTGGCAGTCGAATTTGCCTCGTAATCTTGCATGCACCGGGCCTGCTGTCTCAGAAAGGTCGCTTGATCGAATCCGGATTCGTCCTCCACCGCGAATTCATAATTTATTTTTTTTATCACCGCCTCGAGATCCGCGCTTCTCCTTCTTTCGTTGGCAATTGAAAGTTGGCTTTTTTGAAACAACTCTTTCGCGACTTGGCCCGAACGTCGGTGAATCGTCTCCGCGGGAGAAAAAGTCGCTCGTTCGGGCGGTCGATGCAATCGAGAACAATCCGGCGAGTCAATTCCGCTCATCTCCATTTCCACCTTTCGGAATGCCAAGCTGCGACGATCCTCCTCGAAAATTTCCTTTTCGTCTTCGTCGGCGAGCGCCGCGTCCTCGTTCTCCGGCAGAAACGGTACTACACCCGTTATATCCTGCGACCCGACATTCACCGCCATTTCTTTACGACGATGAATCAAACGCGAATTACCTTCGCGAGGCTGAACCGCACCGACGGGACAGTTTTCTTTATTCGCAAACTCGTCCGACATCACCGTTCCATCTTCGTTGTCGAGTTTCGCTATGGTATTCGATCGACTCGTTTGACATTCATTTTTATTTATTCTATTGAGCAGCGAAGAATATTGAACCGCCCTGAGATTCGCCGTTAGATCCATAGAATCATCGGAAAACATTGTTGTTTTCGCTTCAGCGCAATCGGGAATACAACTTTCCATCGAAATAGCGTTCGACGGAGCGGACACGGGGACGGTCATTTCCATAGATTGATCACCAATCGTCGTAATCATTGAATTCTCTTTGACATTGTATCGTGTCGCTCGGACGATGCTCGGTATAGCGCACGTTATCTCCATCGATTCATCATTCAGAAGCGTAGCGTTTGCCCCCATAACCGAGCCGTTATCGTCATTGCGATTATCGGTGCAAACCGAATCCGACGGAGGATCAATCCGATTCGAATCCGTGACGCAACGAAACGATACCGGAACGACGTTCGTCATTTCCATCGATTGATCATGGAAAATATGAGTTTTTTCCGAAAATGGCCTATCGGTAATTTCGCACGTCCCGGACTCGAGAACCACAGCTGCTTCCAACATTGACAATTTCGGAGTTACTTCCGGTATGGTCACATCGAAAACTTTTGGGTTTGGTTGCTTTTCAACATTTACCGGTATAACATCGACCGAATTCTTTCCGAGACACTTTAATCTTTTCGGTAACGGCGACCGAATTTCCGAATCGGTATCCTCGAGGAGTGGCTCTCGGGGCGTTTTGGCGCATGATTGTCCATTATTTTCAATTGTCTCGTTAAACGAAGTAATCGTCCTTTCGCGCGACATTGATTTCGAAGCCCCGGATAACTCGTACAACTCGATATTTTTTGACATCCGTTCCGTTTCGGCTTCCGAGTACTTGAATACATTGTGCTCGTGAATCGATTTTTTCATACTTCCGACAAGCGAAGCAACTTCCGTAAATTCCAGAGATTCGTTACAAAATATCGTTGTCCGTTCCGGAGGTGGTTCTTGTGATTTGCCGATATCCGCAACGTTCTCGACGACTCGAGTAAAATCGACCGACTCGTTTTCAAATATCGTTGTTCGTTCCGATCCTTTCGCACTCGATAGGCTCTCGATGACGTTCGTAAAATCCATCGAGCCATTGTCAAATACTATAGTTTTGGACGTTGGTGGAACTCGCGATGGTTCAATATTTTGAGTCATCGGTACGGGTTGTGTAAAATCCATAGATTTATCATGGAATATCGATCTTTCCGATTGCAAATCGGCTTCTGTTCGACCTTTCGCGGTCTCTTTCGCGAGACATTTCATACCTTCTATTTGAAACATCGGTTTTTCCGCTGTGACCGACACCGGTTCTTCTTTCGATCCCACGTTAAAAGATTTCGCGAATTGATGAAATTTCGAAAAATCAGACATAGCTTCGGTCATCTCCATAGAATCGTCGTGAAATATCGTAAATGTTGCCTGTCCCGCCGATTCCTTCGCTGCAACGAGTTCCTCGTCATTCGTCTCGGTGTGCTCTTTGGGTAATGAATCGACATTGACCAATATTGTATTCGGTGCGATCGTAACCGGAGAGCCAACGTGCGCCACATCTTTGCTCGTTAAAATTGGCACGACAAGCACTGTCGACGCTGCTTCATTGCAATTATCTTCGTCTACCGCGTTCGGCGGTTTTTCCTTCGTACGATGTCTCATCGCTTCCGAAATTTCATTCCCATTGCTCGACGACGGATATCGAGCGGTGTTCGATGCGCCGAGATTATCCAAAGAAACTCTCTCCGCATCTTCGATAACTCTGCTGTTATTCGAATTCACCGTCGAGGAATTACTCAATTGCTGATGAAGATACGATAATTGATTATCATCGCTATTCGAATTGTGACTGTTTCTCTGGCTGAGTTCACTTTCCTCGTATGTATTGTCCCAAACTGTACCCTGCTCCATCGAGTCGCAAAATTCTCTGAAAACGGGTAATAACGAACGATTGATAATAATAACGAAAATAATGGAAAGCTGTACGAAGGGTCACTTACTTGACGTGCTTTTTCTCTGCAAAGCTGACGCGACGCTTCATCTTCTTTGTAGTCTCCGGACTACTTTCGCCGCTCGATTCGTCGAGCTCTGCATTTTCGAGCGGTTGACACGCTTTTGGTGCCTTTAAAATCTGACGAGGTAAAGGGACAACCGCTGGATAACTTTGTCATTATTTATGCGTCTATCGATTAACGCTTTAAATTTCATAATTTTTCATTACTATGAATCATATTCTAACTATACTAACTAAAATCTGAAGAGATTTAAAAAAACACTGACACACGTTTTCACGATATATTATTTTGCGCTTGACTATTTTTATTTATCTCAGAGTAGAATAACAAAACAAAAGATGTGCATATTTTTTACAAAATTATCACTATGGTCAACTATGTGTACCGACCAAATGAAAAATTCACAAAGCAAATTGCATTTGACCATTTTGAGAGTTTTATTTTTATTTTACAAAATATCCGATCCTACCGAACAGTGATAAAGATAAAAATGATCTTTCACTCGAGGATACGGATGCAATGCAAATATGTTGTATTTCTCAGTTTCGTTTGTAAATCTAATTTTCATCAATGTAAACTGTAATTGTAATCTGCCAAAGATACACAGTGCTATCGGACGATAATACTGCGTTTAATATATTTTCAAAAGTGTTTACTCGAATGGCCGAAGAAAATTGTAAGCGTTATCGAATACAGCTACTCACCGAGGATCTCCTCGACTTCCTCTCTGATTTTCCGCAATTCCTGATGCATGGCAAAATGAAAAAAATAAATATTAACCCGACAAAAATACTATCGAACGGTAAAATATAGTCACGAAAAAGTGTTTGCATCCAATGAAAAAAAAAACAAAAACAATATCGTCGAATCATCGAAACATCGAAATGAATTAGCGATCAATATTTTTTAGATAGAAAACGTTTAATAATTTTTTTTAAAACAATAAACCATTTACGCTATTGCTCGTTGTTCGACAGTTTATAAATTATTCTCGGCATTGAAATTTTCGAGGTTAGAATTTGAGCAGCATTTATCGAGTTGTAATAAAAACTCTTCGAATCAACGATATCGAATTCGTACATTCTCATCCGCTCCTCGCTCGACGACGGGGGGTAAATCTCTTTAATGACATTTTTTTGTTTTTCTTCGACCATCGTCTCGAACGTCAGTCACTCACATTTCATCGTTTCGTCGTTCTTCGCGTCGCTGAGACAGGAAGGCTCGCAACAAAACACCACCGAGTCAATCTGAATTTTGAATAACGAAAAGAAAAAAAGAAGATGCCGTCGTCGTCGTCGTCGTCTCTCTCCTCGTCTCCTCCCCGTACACCATATATGCCCCCCCTCCCTTCTCCCGATATAAAACAAATTTCAAACATGGCGACGCTCGCGAGTGACGGTCGTAGTTAGATGATCAATGAATATTAAGGCAATTCGACGAAAATGTCATTGAGAATAGGGCAGAGGGTCGAAATATCGGGAAAAGATTGTCAGGGTTCGATCGCCTACGTCGGGCATCCGACATTCGCGACCGGTAAGTGGATCGGCGTTATTCTTGACGAGCCCAAAGGAAAGAACAATGGCACTATCAAGGGAACTTCGTACTTCAAAGTAAGCGAGGTTGACAGCTGTCTGTCCGAACGCGAAAAATCGCTCGATCGATTTGCTTTCGGGTCGTAGTAAAAATGGAAAGAAAGAAAAAAAAAAAAGAAAAATTTATTTTCTTCAGTGCCAAGAAAATCATGGCATGTTCGTTCGTCAAACGCAACTCATCTTACTGGACGAAGCTGGCAACAGGCCCGATCCGACGAGTCCGTCGTCCGCGGGTAGCAGCGCGACTACGCCCGACGACGGCGGAGCTGCCAGAGCTCGCAGTCGTCTCAACAGGTGATAAATTCTAATTTTCCGTATCTCGTCCCATAATAATACCGTCGCTCCCGACAATCCTTGTACAAAATCTCTCTATTTCTATGCCCCATCTTGTTTTTTTACCCGGTTTTTTTCTACTAACCAATGTCTAACGACTATTAACACGTTGGGTACGCAGCATGAGCGTTCGGAGAAGGAACGAACCGACAACGTAAGTTGAATGAAAAAAAAAAAAAAATTTGTTTTGTTTTTTTTTTCCTCAAAAGAAGCACGTTTTGACGATTGGTCTTTTATTCGTGAGTTTGTGACTCTTGAATGGTACGAATAATCTAATTAACTCGTATGTATATGCTGCGCGTGCAAAAGCGTTAGAAGAAAGACATCTCCCGCGCAAGTAACGCGCCAACAAGTGGACAAGCTGTCCGGGTAAGTTTACCAATATAAGTCTATAAATATATTTAAAGCATTAATTATTTTGTCGTTTCCTCATTGGAGCTATACCCATTAAAGGCGATCCCTCCTTCCTCTCCGCTCGTCGATATTAGTCAATCGACGCCGGTGATCCTATGTTTTGTCTATGTGTTTTGGACGGATGTGCATCGCAAAGCGAGACGTCCGCGCTCTTCTAGAAATATTTTTATAAACGATACTCTTAACGAGAAACAAACGAATGAAAAAAATCAACGATTTTTCAATTTATTTTGTCGAAATGAATAATCGTTAGCTCCAATGAAAAAATATCGCGAGTCGTTAGCGTTGGCAACGAGACTTGATTTTTATACCAGCGTGGAATGAAAAAAAAAGTTGGAAAGAAAAATGTCGGCAACTTTATAGACACTTGTTTTAGTATTCCGACGAGTCGCGTTTGCGACGCAACGTTTGCTCTATCTCACGATATTTATTTAATTCGGCAGTTCTCGGCTGTCACTGGCAGGAAGCAGAAGCCACTTGAGCGCGCCGAGTATCGAGAGCCTCGCGGGATCGCAACACGAGCGAAAGGATGGCGGCGAGTCGCAGATACCCGCACCCACGTCGACGAAGCGGGCCTCGTTTGTCGAGGTACGAGAACGTATAACGCACGAGCGAAGAACGCCTCACTTTTTTCGCCTTATTATGTTTTCATATGTTCGCGCTGTACGCGTTACGATCCTTCGTGTAATGGGTATTTTTCGGTTATTTCTCAATCTTACGGCTTATTTTGCGACATAAAAAATCCAAGTATAAATAGTAATAACGTTATGATTATTTCGCTGGATAATAGCCGAATACATTGTTTCGCTTAGCGCGGTACTCGAATAGAGGAACGAGGGAGAAAAGGGAGGGCACACGGAGCATCCGGGGCGCAACGTGATTTTTGGCCATCTTGCCCCGGCTGGCCGCTTTGCCTCCTCTCCCTTGCGGATCGATCTTTCGTGGTTATTGCGACAAAGTCGAACGATAAAGAGAAATGCGAGAAATGACAAGTTGTATAAATGTAACGAAGAAAATGTTCTTGTTTCATTACGACGAGTGGGGATTTGTAAGAAAAGAGAAAATAAGTGAAATGTTTTCGATATGGGATTGACATGGGAATGCACGTACGTGTTTCAGAAGTCCCCTAGCACGAGCTCGCCTCCCGGCAAAAACCCAAAGGTCCAAGATGATCGCAATAATGTAATTAATATTCATTAATTTGTAATATTTCAGTTTTCTCTTTCAACTCATTCATCGCATATATATATATATATATCACTCTTATTATCATAATCAATCTAACAAAAACTATCGTAATACAGCTACAGTGTCATCCTAGTTGTTTGTCGATTATAGCGGCCATAACACCATACGAACACTTTCTTTTTTTAACTGCACATTCGATCGTTTAAATACTTTTCGCTCATTTCCGTTGGGCTGAGAAATAATGTGTTTTTTCCTTTCGATCGATCACCCATCATCATCCCCCCCCCCCTGTATCGCCGTTCGCTTCTTCGATCGATTTTTCCAATTTTATTAAACGCTTTTTTACTCGCTCAACGGGGAACGAAAAAAAACTTGAAAAATTGACAAACACGCGAATTGGATAAAAGATAAAAAATACTAACACAGTTTTGGTATACTATCCGAGAAGCGTGCGAATTTAATCTTAGCCGTTATTGCTTGCGATAACAAAACGAGTCGTAAATTCTTACCTGATTTTACCCGTTAACGTTGGTGGGAAAAAAAAAAATGGTAATCTAGGCTTGAAAATTGTCGCTAGGACACGTTTGTTAATTGTTACAATTCTATAGATACGCCATAGATTTGAACGCCCTGTGTATGGGTAGAGGGTACAGTGTAAGCCGACTAACAGAGACCGAGAATTCTTAACGTGTACGTTTCCTTCGAAATGAAAATGAAAAAAGTTTGGCTGGGTGGCTTGTCCTCATTTGCCATTGAATTTGCCTCCGCGCATCGCATACATTTTTTTATTCGACTTTTTGGCGGCTATCGAGGCTTCGAATTCGTTGCGAAAATTTTCTTTCTTTTTTTTTAAATATTCTTTGCAATTTCTGTTTTTTAAGGTGAGGTGATACTACTCGATCGGTAACAAAAACTGTAATCCAAATTGCTCTGCCTAGAATGGTTTTAGGTGTAAAAGACGAGAACGACAATTCTGAAGAGCTACGTTCTCACCTTTTTTCCGTAAGACCAAGCGTGGCCGAGAAATTCAGGATCTAACGAGTAGCTCTGTCTCTCTCGCACTTGTACAAGTCACACACATCTTAAAGGAAATTTCAAAATGAAAAAAAATTGAATTTGTCTGGATCGCCGACTATTACGGAGTAAGATTTTTAAGGGGACAAGTGACACGCCTGCTGGATCTAATAGAGAGTTTGGTGTAGCTTTTTCGCGGCTGCTCTATCCGTACGCGACTCGATCCTCGACCGTTAACGGAAGCCTAACGAAAACTCGAAAAAAACAAAAAAAAATATATATATATATATAAATATATATATATATACGAATCGCCCTCATGGAGAAAGATTGCGAAATGCTTTTTTATTTGTTTATCGTCAATTCTCCATTACTGCAAAGTTATCGCTCACGAATGACACAAAATCGCGACGAGAACAGAGTTAACGAAAAGATCGTTCCTCTTTATCGAGGCCTATAATGGCGAAGAAGAAAAAAAAAGCATAACGCAACGACGTGGCTCAAGATGAATTCTTACGAGTATTTTTCGTCTCGATTAAAGACGGGTTTCGTGGAAACCCTCAAGCCGCATTTCGTACCCGGACAAGCTATGGCCGGTTCGTTGTCGGCAAATATATCGAACACCGCGAATCTCGTCGAGGAAAAACTGACGCACATGCAGCTCGCGCAGGAAAACGATAATTTAAAGTCTCAGGTGAGAATCGTTCGTTCGTTGCGCGACAAATGATTCTCGATAATGATTCGTTTTGGAAATTGTTTTTCGCCAGATCGTCGATCTTACTGAGAAAGTGGAAACTTTGCGGATCAAACGAATGCAGGACAAGGAGAAAATGAAGGAGTTTGAGAAGACGAAAATTCAGCTGGAACAGTTGTTGGAATTCAAATCGAAAGTGATGGAGAGTCAGGTGAGCGGCGAAAAGAAGGGGGAGAGGAAAAAAAAATAATGGCATCGATGTTTCGTTGTTTCAGGCGAGTCTGCAGAGAGAAGTTCAGCGCGCGAGACAAGAAGCTCGCGAAGCGCAACTCGCGCGGGGTATTTATCAAGACGAAATGGCCGATCTCGCCGAAACCGTTGAGATGGCGACCCTCGATAAGGAAATGGCCGAGGAAAAGGCCGAGACGCTGCAGATCGAGTTGGATCAACTGAAGGAAAAAGTGGAGGAAATGACGTTGGATCTGGAGATATTGCGGACCGAAATGTCGGAACGGGTAAATTGAGTTAACCTCTTTTCTTCTTACTTCCGAGACGCAATGGTGACAAAGAAATTTGATTTATCGAAAGAGCGGGGGTGGAGCCGCCAGTGGCGGGGTTAACGGCCCTTCGACCTACGAGATCAAACAGCTCGAGCAACAGAACAGCCGATTGCGGGAGACTCTGGTGAAAATGCGGGATTTGTCGGCCCACGAAAAACACGAGTTTCAAAAACTACAGAAGGACTTGGATCAGAAAAAGTCGGAAATTTTGGAACTCGGTCGTACGAAGGAAAAACTTTCGGCGCGCGTCGAAGAGATGGAACATCAAATAGCCGATTTGCAGGAACAGGTAGGAGAATATCGCGTTTATACGTATATTCGATTGCGAGGATAGGTGGATCGCGCGATGCCATTTGAGCCAAATGATCGTTCAAGGTCGATGCGGCCCTCGGAGCCGAGGAAATGGTCGAAGTTCTGGGCGAACGAAAAATGGCTCTCGAGGAAAAAGTGGCCGAATTGGAGGAAGCCGTCGCAGATTTGGAGGCTTTGCAGGTACGATTCTCGTCGGTATAAAAAGCCGGTTTATTTGAAATAGTTTAGAATGTCGAGAAATTTAATCGATCAGGACATGTCGGATCAACTGGCCGAATCGTCGAAAGAAACGGAACTCGAATTGCGAGAAGATCTGGATCTGGCGCTCGGACGAGCGCGCGACGCTCAGCGACACCGCGATGCCGCATTGGAAACGTTGGCGGATCGCGAAGCGACGATCGGAAAGTTTCGCGAGCTCACGAGTCAGTTGCAGGAGCAATGCGTTCAACTTCGGAATCGCGTACAATCGACGGAGAGCGCGAAATCGGGCGTGCGCGGTGCCGAGCAACAGCTCGCGGAGATTCTCGACTTCCAGAAAACGTTTGCGGAAACGCGAGCGCAGACCAAGGCCGTCGATCTTGAATTGCGACGTCTCGACGCCGAGGAGGCTCGTCTCCACGTTCGATACTTGCTCTCGTTCATGCCACCGACGTTCCTCGTCCGCGGTGGCGACCACGACGCCATTATGACGCTTCTGCTCATACCGAGAATCATTCGCAAGACGGAGATATTGATCTCGCAAGTCAGAGACAAGTATCCGCCGATCGAGAAAATCGATAGGTACGTTATTTCGTTGTTTTAATTTTTCTTTTTTTCTTTCTCTGTAATTCGAGCTCCGCGTTCTCTGTCTCGTTGATTGCAGATCAACGCTTCTCAAGGGTCATTCGTTGGCTCAGTACGCTTTCGGTTCTCGTCTCTGTTGTCACATGTACGCGCTTCAAACGGCTCTCGGTTCTTTCGAGTCGGCGCTGAACGCGTGCACGCCGGAAACATTGCTAAAAGTCGGGGCGACTCATCCCGAGATGATGGCGCAGGAAAAATCGTTGGATTCTCTGATTCAGCTGGCGAAGCGGGATCAGCTCGACGAGAACGTGCCGATGGACGCCATTGAAAAGTGTTCGGCCTATTTCTCGACGATGTTTACGGTATTGTTCGGCGAGAGCGCCTTGGCGAACGAATGTCGCATGGTCGTTAACGGTACAAGGTCATTGGGAAGCGCCTGCGACGCCATAACGACCGAGGCAACCGCGATAAAAACGCTCTTGGATGGCGAAGGCGGTGATATAGGTACTACGTTCTTTTTGTCATTTTACGCAATAATAAACGGCAACGAGCAAAAAAACGAAGAAAAAACAAGAGACATCGAAATGTAATAGAACGCTTTTTCAGGACTGCTCTGTCAACACGCCGAAACTACGTGCGAGGTGATCCAACAGCATCTCAATTCGGCGAGAAGACGCGTGCCGCGGGATCGAATAGCCGATTCTACCGTTCCGGCAAGTAATTCGATTCTCGGACTCGAAAAAGATTGGCCGGAACAATTTGCCAACTGTTACCAACACGCCGTAAAAGTAACGAAAACTCTTCAGGATCTTCTAAAGAGCGCTCTGCAAGCGATCACAGCGAATGGCGGTAATTATTCGTTTCGTTTTTATCGACGGGGTACGACGACGAATTGACGGGGTATGAAAAAAATTTGCAGATTTCGAGAGCGGTCTCAGTGGTGATAAGCTCAAGGAAATGGCAGCCATCTCGAGCGAGCGTATTTACGATACCGAGGATCTCGGTCCCGTGGCGACGATCAAGTCGAGTCTCACGGTGATACAACAAATGGCCGCGAATTTGGCCCAAAAAATGGCCGAGTGCGAGAACGAGCTAGCGATCGCCGGTCACGCGGGACAACGACAAACGAGTCGAGCGGGATCGGCCGACAATGAGCCAATGGCGCCGATTCTGCTGCGCGCACAGACGGCGATAAAAGAATCCGAAGAGACAAAGATACTGGCGAGAAAATTGGAAACTCGCGACAGCGATATTCGAGAATCGCGCATAGCGCTGCGCGAGAAACAGGAAGAATTGTCGGAGATGATTCTTCGACGGGATCTTGCCGAGAAACGTTTGTCCCATCAGCAACGCGAGCACGAGCTCGACATTGAGAAATTGAAGAGAAAGCTGGAAGAGGCGCAGAATCAACTGAAGCGCAAGGTACGATCGGGCTCCTCGTCGATTTTTTTACTCTTACTCTTACTCGTACTCGTACTCGTACTCTTACTCTTACTCGTATCGTTGCGCGTTGGTCGCGTTGATAGGAAAAGGAGTTTGAAGAAACGATGGATCATTTACAAACGGATATCGACAGTCTGGAATCCGAACGCGGCCAATTGAAGGAAAAATTAAAGTCATTCGGAAAGAAAAGTGGAACGACACCGACGGCGCCCGGTGGCCCGTTGCCCGGAAACGACGGATCGACGATGATCGCAACAAGCGGCAATAGCGGCAATAGCGGCGATTCGAGCTCCGTCAAGTTGAACGACGGACTATTGATTCGGGAAATAAGCGCCCTCAAAGAGGCTCTCAATTGCGAGCATCGTCAGAAGCGAAAACTTCTGTCCGAGGATCTTCGCGACAAGCTCGAGGCTCTCGAAGCCTTGCCCGATCTTTCTCACGGAAAACAAAGCGATTCGAAACTCGACGAGTTGCACCGAGAACGGGACAAGCTTATCAAGGTTCGCTTACCAAACGATATTCCATCTTTCCTCGATCCGATCGGTTATTCGCGTTATAAGCGCCTCTTCCGCGTTCCTTTCTTTTATAGGAAATTCACAGCGTCATGGTACATCCGACGGTTCCCGATCTGCGAAAGAGCAAACTGACGGCGAACGAAGCTCCGCTACTGGAGAAGGCCATGCCGGCTTATCAATTGTTGCAACGTCAGTTGACGATAAAGCAGCTTCAAGAGAGGGCCAATCGATTGTCGGTAAGCTGGATATAATATCCACTCGCTGATATGTTTTTTTTCGTGGCTCTCGCTAAAATATTTTCCTTCTCTTTGTTCGTTCGCAACAGGACGCGGTCCGAGAGGAGACCGTGAGAAGGACAACCGGTGGCCGGGCGGAAGCAAATTTCGCAATATTCCTCAGTCGCGAAATGGCGGCGGCACTGCGTTCGAGCGAAAAAATGTTGGCAGCTCAAATAAGTATTCCGTGCAAAGTTTCGCAAGCTCGGAGTTGCGCCGTGGACGTTGGCACCGACGATCTGAGAAAGCTGCACGCGCTTCTCAGCTATTGAAACCCTTCGATTCCGCGTACCCGATTCATCGACTAATTTTAATTGCCGCCTTTATCGACAAACAAAACACGTCTTGTACGAATAACTTTACTCGATTATAGTAGAGAATAATAGAAAAGACGCGACACGCCGCTCAACCGGAGGCACTTTCGCAGATATCTGTCAGCTTGATAAATAAAGAAAATAATTATGAGGCGAAACCGCCGCCAGTATTCGCGCTTTGAACCTTATTCCGCTCACTGGAACGATTAAGTTTACAGATTTTTTTTCATTCGCGAAACAGATTGTCTATGGCATGATGACCTTGTCGCACCGTGGCCTCTAGACTCTGCAACTTTTCCAAAATGTTCTTTCAAAACAAATTGAGTAATAAACAAAAATAAAAAGCGAGCTGCTGGCGAATACTGGCGGGCTGTACTTATTGGTGCTTTAAACGAACAAACAAAAAGAATGCGAACGTATGATAATAAAATCAAAGTAATCATCAAGATAACCAAGCAAAACTGTAAAAGTGTCAAAGAAATAAAAAAAAACGTAAGAGTACGCGTACGGAATAATGTTGGCGCAATTATTAATGCCTGACGTACCAAAACCCGTCGTATTAAGGTAGATACAGCGCGTGCTTTTGCATTTTGCATTATTTCGAGAAAATTCCAAACACGATAGTATAAAAATCGGAAAAAAATCATAAAAGGTACTGAAAACATTAATTTACCATTTTAATAATAACAAAATATTATTAACAATTTGATGAAGAAGACAATTATTCAATAAATTTCTGGTAAGCCAATTTTTTTTTTATTTTTATGAAAATCATTCCTTTATTATTCCGAATACGTATGAATTTTTTGTAGTTTTCTTTGTTTTATATGGAAACAATTGAAATTATCGCAGCCTCGTTGAATTTGAAAATTTTAAATGGTATAATTCGATTCGGCGAATAATGGCGCAATCGATTTTCTTGACAAACGACGGATCAACTCAATTGGAATGGCTCCGGTGTCGGGGAGAGATTAGACGCCGATGGAGGTGACAATCGGGGTAACGGAGCAATGCAGGACGGACCTTTTTGAACAATTGGCCGATCATTTTTTTTTTTTTTTAAATAAAACGAGATAATTAATCGTTAACCTTGGCGATTTCCATCGTTTCTTCTTGTTGTCTCGTTATAATAGAATATAATCGAACTATAATATACCGGCAGACGTATGCGAGTGTACCGTTATTTTTATTTATTTATTTAATATTATCTTATTACATACTTTTCTTTTTTTGTTGTTATCTCGTTCACACTTTCGCTCGCATTCAATCACATGTGTGGCTTTTTTGTTTTTATCGTACTTAAAAACTAAATTCAATACAATTATTGTAACGCATTCAAATACGCACACTCGCGCGTTGTCGGCAGCGCGTACAGTTACTCATCAACGATGTTTGTCGCTTTTTCTTTATGCTATATTTGTCGGATAATTTTCCGCGGTTTTTTTCGTTCATCCTCCTCCCGCCGTTCGCGCATATTTAATTTTTTTACTTTTTTATTATTCTCTAGAAATTGCCCCGATAATAACTTCCTTCGATACCTTTTTATATTTATTCGTCATAGGTATTTCTGTCGTGGTTGTTGCCGTTTGTTGTTTCGCTGCTAATACCCTCTTTCTCGTGCGCATTGCAAATCTATTACTACTATTTATCGGGAGTGACGTAGATATTCAAGGCCGGTAACGACAAATTGTTATTTCGCACAATCGAGAAATGTCAACGAAGAAACGATCGTAACAAATCTTTCTCGGATTTAATTTCTCGAAAGGCCCGCACTCTCGTAATTTTCGATCATTGGTACAGCTTCCGCCGCTTTTCACTCTGACAATTTTCATTTTTTACGTTTTTTCTCTTCTTTTTTGCAAAACAGAGAAATTTATACAGATTCGAACGATTTACAAAGTACTTTTCAGTTATTCGCAACTTTCTCGACACGGGGATCGAGGAAGAACCAACGACGCTTTTGCACTCCGGCGATGTGAAAATTCTTCGAGGATGGAAAAATATTGTTCGTTAACGACAAGATGACGGATGGCGGGTCCGCCTTTTGTCCCGAATAAAGAAAATCTGCGTTTCAATAGCGACGCAGCTTGCCTCCAGCCTACCTACACTGGACTCGTCGAAAATAGCTTCTACACCGGAAGCCGCTTGCCTCCGACAAACTCCGAACTTTTGCTTATCATTCAGCGTTTTTTTTTTATTTCATTGATGCGCGCAAACTTATAGTGAGAAAAATCGAATAATCAGCGTCTACGCTACGGTTGTACTGTAAAAATAAATTACATTTTTCACTACCGACGCGAAAGACTCTCGCATCGTCTTGAAAGTAAAGTGAATCTTCGATAACGAACAATTATTTTACCGATATAGACATTTTTACAACTCGAGCGAATTAAAAAACAATTTCCTCGTTTCCTCGCCGCCTCAAGGTTATGGAAAACAAACTCGAACGCTGTATTAGCAGAACTCACAAAAAATTGTTGGATACATTTGCGGCATTGCCATTGCATGGTTCATTTTGCTACTTTGCATAAAACAATAATTGTTTTGCATAATCTTAATTCGCAAAGATTCGCAATACAACGCAATGCGAATAGCTAATCGATATTTCAGGGCAAAAGAATAGCACTCGCGAGAAATTTCTTTCAATTGTATGAAATTCGTCTACGCTCACTCTTGATTTTTCCGTTTTTTCGTTATTTCCTATAAAGTCACGTAGTACACTCTTTCGTAGGTTTTCGCAAGATGATTGGTAAGTGTTTTGTAAAAAAAAAAAAGAAATCCATTTTACCAGTAATTAACTTTGCGAGGGGGAAAAAATTAAATAAGTAACCCCAACGATGATAACGAGAACGGAGAAAAGAAGAAAAAAAAATGATGTATACATAATTATTACGATATGATCGCTTGTCGCATTTCTCGTAAGCGACAGTCGAGACGGATCGCCGAAATTCCTAAGTACCGTGTCTCATCGTCTATTCTTATCAATTATAAATCGTTTTAATTGCGTTTCCTATTTTCTTCGGCAGCCTCGCCCCCATCGAAACAACCGCAAACATCTTTCGTATAGTTTTTAATTTATCTATGTATATATTTATATATATTCATATTTTTCATATATATAGATATATATATATTCATAGAAGTTCTATTACCGTTTGAGTTTTTATTTAATTTTTTTTTCCGCACATTTTTCACTTTCGCGACATTCTCGGGTCCCTTCGCAGCTTCGGTACAGCCGAAGACTTTGTTTTTAGTCGCGCTATTTAGCTCTCTCGCCGTCTCTTTTATTTTACGTTAGTCGCATTTTTCTTATTTCAACGCAGCGATATTATTAGTTTTTTTTTACTTGAACTTTTTCATTTTGTTTTCCTCGATTTGCGATAGTTGTTCGGCGAACGGTGACTTTAGTTATTTTTTAAGTTTTTTTTTTCTTTGTTATCACGAAGCGGTAGGCAGAGTTGCGTATGTTTTAGGGGACTCCTGTAACAGATGCGAAAGAAACGATTCCTGATGACAAATGATATGGAGAAGATGAATAATTCACTATTATTACATGCGATAAAAAAAAAGTAAGTCAAATGATATTTATGTTTTGTGCGTTATGTATGAATGCATTTATGAATTCGGTGCAATAGCTTCGATGCAAACGAGACGGGACGAAAAAGAAGACGATTACTTGGTTTGTTTTGTTCTCGTCAATACAGAGTGCCCCGTATATTGCCGGTAATTGAATTTTATTTCTGACAACGCGAGCGTTGATCGATTTTTACTCGAATGACGATCAAAGTTGTTGAAAAAAAATATATATGTCTTTCATCGATCAATGTCTCAATATCATCTTTGAGTATCTTTGAATAAGAAAAAACGCTCCTTCCGTATTTCCTTTGTCATTATTATTCTTTTTAAATTCGTGAAAAATAAAGGTTCTCCCTTTACCTCTCCTGTCCATTTCCATTTTATTCCCATTTTACGACAATATCCTGAACCTTTCGTGGATGAGTCCGCGGCCCGTGTGCCTGCGTGCGTCCAATCGCGCTTCATCACCTGTCAGTGGGAACACAGAACTCGAATTAGCAATGGAATGGCGCTCGGTGAAAATAATATCGCGAAATTTATCTCTCCCGTCCGGTTGAGCTCAACGGCAGCGAAGAGATATCGGCGAATTGAAAAAATCTTCGTGTTCGAGTAACGCAACATAGATTGGAACGAACAATTTCCGAGGGCGGAGGCTGTGCCGTCGTCTTCTCGTCGCGTTCGTTCTCGCTTGCGGAGAGCTATGACTAACCAAAGTGTCAAAACGATTGCGATGAACGAACGATGAAACAATTCATTTTTTCGGGCAGAGCGAGGAAATACATAGATTACGAAGTACCAGAGAGAAAAATTATTTTTCTCGCAAGATCGCACGGCGCACGTTTCTTTATTTTATTAACCGAATTATGCAATTGAAAGGAGATTTATTATTGAATTTGGCTATATTTTTTCTTTCCTCTCCGAGAGGCGACATCTCGATCGTGCGATCTTAGCGAGATCGAGCAAAAAGTTTTTTCCGTTGGAAAAAAAGATTAACCGCGTAGAGTGGCGTCGGGAGAAGAAAAAGAAAATTATTGAATTCTCGTCGAACGAGAGCCTTAGGGTGGAAATATAGAAAGGACGATGAAAGAATATGTAATGCCTCGATGATGCGCGAAAGACGAAAAGTTCGTGACGACGATTGGTGAGCGAAGGAGGTTTTCGATAATGACGGAATAAATGGAAAAAATGAAAGATGATGAAAAACTAATCATTATTCTTGATCTCGCTTGTCCGTTCGAGACTTTGCGTCGTTGGCTGACCTTGCGCCGGCTGTTGTTCTTCCTGCGTCATCGTTTGTCCTTCGGGCTGTTGCTGTGATTGTTGCTGTTGCTGCTGTTGCTGCTGTTGCTGCTGTTGCTGCTGTTGCTGCTGTTGCTGCTGCTGCTGCTGTTCTTGCGTCTGTGCCTGGGTCGTTGACGCTATAGGGTTTTGCGTCGACGAATGCGCACCCGGCAACGCCTTTTGCTTCAACATCGTCCAGTCGAACGTATAATCGTACTGGTAATTTAGGGTACGGAAGAGAATCTGGAATAGTTGACGGGAATACATGTAGTCCGGTGGCTCCTCGAAACGAAGCCCCTTCGTGTATCCCAGGTACATTGCGAATTCGGCTGGAAAGCCCTGAATACCAAAAGAAAAACAAATTTTTTTATATATACGCCGGATATATTTATGTCCGGTTGATATTACAAATGATTACGTACCTTGCACAACACTTCTATAGGCGTCGACATTTTCTTTTCGCTGATTTTCTCGTATTTCTGTTTCTTGGTGGCTGCCTTGAGACCCTGCCAAGGCAGCGAGCCTCTATTAAAGTACATGAGGACGTATCCGAGCGACTCCATGTCGTCACGGCGACTCTGCTCGATACCGAGATGAGCGTTTATCGACGCGTACCTCGCGGTGCCCGTTAGATTTTTGTCCTCCCGATATGTTATGTGCTGCCGGTGACGTCCGTCGCGATATTTCTTTGCTAATCCAAAGTCGATGATGAAAAGCTGATGGAACAAATAACAACGGAATAATTCAACTATTGCACACTTTGTTTCATTTGACGAATCGACATTCGCAACAAGATGCGACAAATTCGAGTTAAACGCGCAAAAGAAGACAGCTTTTTTTCGCAGCTCAATAATAAAAAGCGATAGGATTAATGATCGTACCTTGTTACAGTGACGACCTATACCCATCAAAAAATTATCCGGCTTAATGTCTCTGTGAATAAAGAGCTTGAAGTGAACGTATTCGATCCTCGATATCATTTGATCGGCGAGCATGAGAACTGTTTTAATGGTGAACCTTCGCGAACAAAAAGTAAACAGATCTTCCAGCGAAGGTCCGAGAAGATCCATCACAAGAACGTTCCAGTCGCGTTCCTGTCCGTACCTTTGGAAAAATAACCAATATCAACCTTTGCTCGACAATGATGGAACCAATGTTTTTATATACTCGTACGATTACCATCTGACGTGAGGTATGCCCGCCGGCCCGTTTAATATTTTATACACCTTGGATTCGTACAACAGCTGCGGATGCTTCGCTCTGACGTTCTCCAACTTTACGGCGACTTCCTAAATTGTTTAAAACAAATAAAAACATCCGGAAAAACGAAAAGAAACATTTTTTCAACCAACTTTTACTTTTTCAATTTCACACGATAAACGTCGACGTTTTGCGTGCAATTCGCGCATTGCACCATAGCAAACGATAATTTACAGGAAAAAACGAAAAAATCGCGTAGGCACGAGGAATTTAGGTAGGTCGTCACGGTGATTGCCAACAGTCTTCGAAATATTGCTCAATTTTCATTGCCAAAGAAAAATGGAAATCCGAAACCGTCACAAAAGAACGGCGCGTTTAGAAATTTTCGAATCGAAAAAAAAAATATATATATATATATATATCCATCTATATGCATGTATTTGTATTTATTCGGGGGATCACTCACCTCGCCGTTCGATATGTTGATGCCAAGATAAATGTCACCGAAAGAACCGGAACCGATCCTTCTCATTAGTCTGTATTTGCCACCGACGACGAACTCGGCTTTGCCGAGTATCGCGGCCCTCGCCATGCCACCTCCGCCTCGCTCTGCCACTGCGACACTTCACTTTTCCCGATTTTTTATATACGATTATTATGCTGACGCTTTTGTGGCCGCTGTCGAAGCTGCCACAAAGCCTGCACTGGTGCTACCGTACGTTTACAATCGTAACACTGTTACAATTACTCGAGGCCCTCGTAACGGTGACGATGGTGCAGGCAGCTATGCGAGTATCGCCAATGCCAACGAAACTTCCTTCCGCCTGTTGTGTTGCCGTTCCGCTTGCGTTATGCCGTTCGGCTGTTTTCCTTTGAAAACGACGACGACGTCGAGGACGAGGTATAATAACGTACGACGCTGAAAAACAGGTGAATAACGGGTCCGCGGAAAAATTCTCGTTCCCCCCCCCCAACCCTCGTTAAATTTATTTTGACGAGGGTATTTAAATGGGGGCTATCAATTCGAAGTGCGTATCAACGCATTCGGGAATTTTAATAAAAAAAAAATGTGTAATGAAAAAAACAGGGGGGGTACGTGAAAAACGGTGGCGAAAGTCACTACTGGCACCGGACAGACGGACCCCACCAACGCACCGACATTTTACCCTTCGTCGGAAGAGGGGTACGATCGGAGACCACGAACTAGGAGGAATAGCGGACGGACGGTGCTCCCGAAACGTCTTGGAATACGATTATTTAGCGAACGAAACGACACACCGAACTTTACACCGCGCCGCAATGTATTCTTGCGTACAACGCGCGTACTCATTTATCGTATTTTGTCCTATATCGAACTTGCCGACGGTCGGTATTGCCGTTCTCTTTCAAAGTCGAAGGACTGACGAAGGAGGAGAAAATGAACTTTCAAACATTGTTCTATTGTATGGGATAATATATAGGTATAACCAAAACAACCCTGCGGACAGTCTCCGGAGCACTTTGCCACCGAGTCGTTTGCGCCATCGGGGAAAAACATCCGCACACGCATGCGGCCCAAAAAATATCAATCGGAACCGATAAAACCGTAGATTCAAAGTATTTTATTGAAAAAAGTTTTCGACAATAACAAGCCAAGATTACCAAAATGAAAATTTTTCTTATGAACCTTTAGCAATTTGCGGTTCAGAGATTATTTCGGTAAAATAGACAAAATAGTCTCGCCGAAATGCAATTTCCGTATACAATTGCCCCGAGCCGAATGCGCATCATATTGCAATAGTACATTATGCTACAAGGGAGGAAAGTGCGTGTTTTCCACCGAGTGGGGTTTGCGGCCCGAGCGAAGCGAGGGCTGTGATCACACGAGGTGAAAAGCACTTCCTCCCGTGTGGCATACGTTACTTTATTCCCGACCACCCTATAAAGTCTATATTCTGTACATGCGACGGCGAAAAGGGTTAACTCGGAGTACGGGCACCTTTCGGGCACCTCTCGGGCGTCGGAGTACGGGCACGGGAGGGCGTGCGTATATAAATTATAATACTGATATTTTTTTTTAATAAAAAATTTTTTTGATAACAATATAAGGTGGGAAATAAAGTACTACGGTGGCGGGAAATAAAGTGCTACTTTATTCCCGCCGGGCAATAAAGTAGTACTTTATTCCCGCCGGGCAATAAAGTAGTACTTTATTTCCCGCCGGGCAATAAAGTGGCACTTTATTCCCGCTCCGTTAATTACGTCCCGCTGGATTACAATTCGCCACTTTCCACCCGCCTCGCAGGTACGGAATGTGGACTTTATAGCGTGGTCGGGAATAATAGTACATTACGCTACAAGGGAGAAAAGTGCGTGTTTTCCACCGAGTGTGGTTTGCAGCCCGTGCGAAGCGAGGCTTGTGATCACACGCGGTGAAAAGCACGTTCCTCCCGTGTGGCATACGTTACTTTATTCCCGACCACCCTATAAAGTCTATATTCCGTACATGCGACGGCGAAAAGGCTTAACTCGGCGTCGGAGTACAGGCCCGGGAGGGCGTGCGTATATAAATTATAATACTGATATTTTTTTTAAATAACAATATACGGTGGGAAATAAAGTAGTACTTTATTGCCCGCTCCGTTAATTACGTCCCGCTGGATTACAATTCGCCACTTTCCACCCGCCTCGCAGGTACAGAATGTGGACTTTATAGCGTGATCGGGAATAAACAAGTTTAAATGCCGGAATGATTCTGGACGATAAATTAAAAAATCAAAACGGCTCTGCATTTGCAACCCACTATTTACTAAGCCGTCCGGAATGGAGATTATAATAATCTTCGAATTTCCCAGCGGCGAGTTATCCGGTTTAATACGAAATAATTTTCCAACAGTTACGCCCCAATGGATAAGACACTACTGCTCGGGAATACGAGCGATCGGCAATGCAGATGTGTGCTTAATGCGAAGGTAAGAACATTCGGCGATGGATGACGCTTTGTGTTATCATATAAGTAACGGTGGTGCGGCGTTTCGGCGTTTTTTTCATCGGCAATATCAATATTGACAACACCATCGACGAGTCACTGAAATCATCCGCAAGGATACCAGCGACAAACATAGTCGGCGACGATACACAAAAGCGTGAATATTTTTCTCTTTTCGATTTTTTTTTTGCTAAATTTTTCTTCTACATAATTTCGTTGTAAAGTATTTGAGAGCTCTTAGCGCGAGCGAAAAATCAGTTCCAATTGATATTTTCGGGCTGCATTGGTATGTTTTTCCCCGATGGCCCAAACGACCGACTCGGTGGCAAAGTGTTTTGGAGACTTTCCGCAGTGTTGGGTTGGTCACAATTTGTAAAACGATGCGTCTACCTATGTTACCCTTGTAATCGAATGGTTTTTTAATTGAGTTTTTTGAATGTTTGATACAAAAAATCAAGACAAATTGATTGAAAATGTATAATTTGATTAAATATATCTTTTCCATTCAGTTTAATTAAATGACAAACAATAAAATTTCATATAAATCCATTAAGCTGTATATTTTTATGACGATAATTAATTGAGTAAAAAATCATGATAAACTATCGTAAAATATTACAGGTCGAGCCATTCGGTAATATATTGGCATTTGATCGGTGTAACATCTCCGACATCGCAACAGTTTTTTCGGACCTGAAAGACGAAATAATTTTGTAAAGTCAAATTCGTTTGATAAAAAAAAAAAATTCTTACCGGGCAAACGCCGCACGGAGTTTTAATGAGTCCCGGTGGATTGAGCAAAGGCTGTACGGCTCTATATAAATTATTTCCATCCGGCGCAAGTATCCTTTCGACTTTTCCGTCGTAAACTAATGTATTCAAGATCATTTCGAGATCTTCTACGGAAAGTTTCACCTGTAAAATAAAAAATAAAATAATAAGATACAGTGTTAATAAAGAAAAATCGGTTCTTTTATGCATAAAGAGGTACACAAAATTGAATGTATAATGGTGATGAAAAAAAGATACTATAGTAAAAAAAAAAAAAAAAATGTAAACTGTATAGTGTAAAAAAATAAGTGTTCTTTTCTGTAGTAAAATTAAAGTAAATTATTGTACCTGAGTTTTTTTTACATTAGAATTGAATTGAAATATTGGAAATAAAGTATCGACTACTGTTTTTCCTATACTTTCCATTAATTTTCCGTTATAATTGTAAATTTAATTTACTAATTCATGCAATGTTTTTTAGCCTTTTTTTTTGTTGAAAAAAGCTAAAGTTACCTTACTGATGCCGAGATCCGAAATGAATTTCCAGACTTCCTTGGAAGAGGCGAAGGTAACGTTTCTTGCAGCTATAGGACCGCTTTTGCAAGATTTGGTCTCTTCGCGCTTTTGATCTAAAAATCTAAAGCATTGTTGATTCAAAATGTCAACAAATTCGGCCTCAAAATCCTGATCCTGATACCAAGCGCCGCCAGTTACTGTTCTATCGGGTTCCAAATTGTAAAGCATGTAAACTTTTTTCTTGCTGGCAGCAACCGACTTGACAGCTTTGATGAATTTTTTCGTCTCCAAATTTTTGAGAATTTTGTTAAGTTGAGTCGGCATGAGATTCGACTTGAAGCGTATGTCACGCATCCATATCCCTTTGTTGCCTGCATCTTCGATTATCGAATATACGATTTTTTCCTCGTTATCGGCGCCTTTGGCGGTTTTCGCTTTCGCCGGATCTTTGAGACGATAAAGCAACGATCCGCCCTGTTTAAACAAATCTATATAACCCCGTGACAAGAGTTTGTTTATTATTTGAGCTTTTTGCGACGGTTCAAGATCCGGTATTTCGGTCGATATATCCTTGTCGGAGATACCCTTGGATTTTGTTCGCGCTAAATTAATTATCCTGCAACGATTATAATTCCATTTGGTTTCTTTTTTCGTTTTAATCATCGATCTCCCTAACCTGTCACGTCATTCGCCGCGATTCTCCTCACGCGGAGGAGACAGTGAAGAATTTAAAACACACATATATCGGTACCTTTGTTCGAGTGCACCGAGTTCATCGACTTCCTTCGATCCGGTCGCTTCTGGATCGTCTACGGATTCCGCATTTGTATCCATTATTCACGATTGTTTTGCCGAAAAAGAAAACAACGTCCAACACCTCTGACTGATCTCCCGCATTCTCGAGAGGTTATGACTCTTTTTTAAAGAATAACAAAACATCGTTGTTCCTTTTGGACGCTTCATGAACCTTAATTATTGTTGGCCACAAATATCGGAGATCGATAGAATACGATAGTAAAACGGGAATGAAACAAAGGAAAGCGCCAATTATTTACGAAAAGTTTATTCTTCGAAAAATATTTATTTGACTACTCGTGTCATTTGACTAGCGGTGAAATAATGAAAAACGATCGTTTTTAATAACAATCGTGTGCTCGTACTGCCTACCGGCAACGGAAATGCATTCGTTTCACGGGGACTATGAACGAGACAATTCGATTATTTCGACATATTTTTTAACTATATATACTATACATTCGTAATTAATTTTTTGTCGCTCATTTATTCAAACGAAAATGGTACTCATTTTGATATTAATATAATTTGTTTTCGTTCAGATCCATAAATATAACGATGTATTTAACAGATCCCGAATATACGACGATAATGGATAACGACGATTCGGAAGATTCTTTGGAAATTGGGGGAAAATCTTGGAATCGCGTAATCGAGGCTGCGTCCAAAGTAATAATACATTTCATTGGTTATAAAAGACAACCAGGCGGAAAAAAAAAAAATGTTTTTTTTTAGAATGGATACCGAGAGGGTATCGAAGAAGGAAGTCGCGCGGTATTCCAAGACGATTTTGACAGAGGCTACGAAGACGGCTTCAAGGCCGCTTTCGCGCTAGGAAAATATAAAGGTCTCGCTGCATCTTTTGCAAAGGACTATAAACATCCCAAAAACATCGAAGAAATATTCGAAAAAACGAGACGGGGTGCGTGTCACATTTGTGTTCTGGAATCGACCGGTAAAGAAGGAATTATCGACAATCCGAATATTTCGTCCAATGAAATTATTGCCGACCATCGTAAACACGTCGAAACGTCGTTAAAAACACTTGACAAATATTTCGAAATTTTTCTGAAAGAACGCGAAGACACGAAGAAAAATCAGTTAAAGGATTAAATTACGATATTTCTTTATTGTTAATCATCAAATAAATTTACGAAATATGTAGTAAACGCTGAATGAATACACATTTATTGTTAAGAACGTTTTTGTAATACAAAAGAAATATTGACGAGAATTGTTTTATAGGTACAATCCTTCGGGAGAACCCTCTTTCTTACGATAAAGTACACTCTCTTTCGATTTTTTAAAATCCTCGCTGGTGACCTTCATTCGGCGTTCGCGGAGCGCCATAAGTCCCGCTTCGGTACAAATCGCCTGAGAAAAAAAAAAAGAAAAATTAGTCCAAGTTCATTTTTCTCCAGAAAATCGATGACTCACCTTGATATCGGCCCCCGAAAGATCATCTTTCGCCATAATGAGTTCGGCGAGATTAACATCGGGCGCGAGAGTCATTCGGCTCGTATGAATGCTGAAAATTCGTCTCTTCGTTTTTTCGTCCGGCAATGGAAATTCAATTTTTCTATCGATGCGTCCCGGTCGAATCAACGCCGGATCGAGAGTTTCGATTCTGTTGGTTGCCATAACGACTTTAACGTCACCGCGACTATCGAAACCTGAAAAAGTTCATCCAATCAAAATATCAAATAAACATTAAAAAAAAATCGAAAAAAAAAACAAAAAATTATTTTTGTCTCACCGTCGAGTTGATTGAGAAGTTCCAACATCGTTCTCTGAATTTCGCGCTCCCCGCCGCTGTTGCTATCGTAACGTTTCGTACCAACGGCATCGATTTCGTCGATGAAAACAATGGATGGCGCGTGTTCCTCCGCGACTCGGAATAATTCGCGAACGAGTTTCGGACCGTCGCCCAAATATTTCTGTATGAGTTCGGAGCCGACGACGCGTAAAAACGTGGCGGACGTTTGGTTCGCGACAGCTTTAGCGAGAAGAGTTTTGCCGGTACCGGGCGGACCGTAAAGAATTACTCCTTTCGGTGGTTTAATACCCATTTCTTCGTAATATTCGGGATGAGTCAGGGGCAGTTCGACGGATTCTTTGATCTCTTGAATTTGGGTATCGAGACCTGTGCGTGTAAAAAGTTTTATTACCTATACTCTCATCGAGATAAATCATAAACGAGAAGAAGATACATACCGCCGATGTCGGCATAAGTTTCTTGCGGCGCTTTTTCCAATTTCATAACGGTAACCATGGGATCCGTATCGTCGCCGAGAACACCGACGACGGCGTGTACTTTGTGATTTAAAAGCACAGAACATCCCGGTTCCAGTTGATCTTTATCGACGAACGAGAGTATCGAAACGTAATGTTCCGAACCGACGGAAGTAGACACAATCGCGTGATTATCATCGATTATTTCTTCCAATGTACCAACGGACATCGGAGTTCCTCTGAGATCGTCGACTTTAGATCTTTCCTCTTCGTTTTTTTCCTCCTGCGGCTTCAATCTCTCCTGATTCCTTATAAACTCCTCTTCCATCAGAAGATAATCCTTTATTCTTTCGAGTTTCAATAACTTCAATCTGCATCTTGTGTGCGGCGTTACTTGCGGCAACTTTAACGCCACGTCCGGTCCCTTGGTACGGCGCTTCTTCTTGCCGACTCTCGTCGGAATTGGCGGTTCATACTTTTTTTTCTTGTCCTTGTCGTCTTTCTTGTCGCCACCCGTCCCACCTGCGCCCGATTGATTCTGACCCTGTAAATGGTAAAATAATTGGCTAATTAACAGATGGACGTATCATTTTTGGAATTCATAAAAAAAAAAACATTAATAAGTAAATAAATTATTTTTAAAAATAATATATATATATATGTCAATTTATATTTATAATTTATTAATTATAAATTTTGAACAAATTTAATCCGAATCGCTATAATTTCATTTTTCTCCGTCATCTTTTTAAAAAATACATGTAACTGAATTTTTGAATTTATAATTGAATAAATACATTTCAACTGCCCAAGTTGCGATGATATCACAAGCAAATTTTGTAAAACAAAAGGTGGCATTGAAGTGATAAAAATCATTTTAAAGAAATCTATTGTAAACTTTTATTCTGAAAATATCATGGAAATGATAAATTGCAACTTATTTAGTTTATATGATAAATCTCTGTACCCAAATAGCGCAGTAAAGAGCAGAGAATTTTCAAAGATTGCGTGAATTTTCATTCGATTTTGTTATTGATAATTCCGTTTACTGTCTCATTAATTATCATTCCGGAGTCAAACGTCCATACACCCCTTGACATTAAATCGAGTTATTACGATTTTGCACCGAAAATCGTGAAATTTCATTGACAAAACTAACCTAATTTAAGGTACTATTTATTCGCAACCTAATATCCCAAATCCCGACAAACTGACTTAAGAATTCTCATTAATCAAAGGATCACAGAGTCTTTTCTCACAACTATAATCAATATTGTTTAAAATAAACTAAGTACGACTCACCATGTCGACAAAACTTTTGACAGTAACTCGAAATCACAAGTCACTCACCGGAGGTTGGGTGAGAAGCGAAATTTACAATAACGACGACGGTGGCGCCGCGAGCGTTCCTCCCTCCCCTCGATGATCTTCTTTCTTCTCACTTCGATTTTTTATTGAAATGTGTTTTTTTTTCTCAAGCAGAGAAGAGAGAGAGAGAGAGAGAGCGAGAGAAGCAGAAGAGACGACTGATAGCTGCTGCTGGACTGTTACCATCAATCCAATTCAGTGGGGGATTGGTTAATTAAAAAAATATAAATCAGCATCCAATGAAAATTTTGTAAATGCAAAATCTTGAAAATTACAGATCGAAAAGTTCTTAATCATTAAATTATTATTATTATTAGTATTAATTGTCCTGGAAAATTCCGGAATACGAAAGGAACGAGTCACGAGGATTCCCTTAGCGCCGTGTTCTCAATTCGCAAAAACCGCTCGCGCGCTGCTGTTGCTACTGGTGCGCTGGTGTTGCCACTGGTTGCCGGGTTGCGCACACACCAGTGCATCACGATACAGTGATCCGGTGCCATTTATCCCTGTGTGGGCCTGTGTCGTTTCTCTGTCATCACGGGAACGTGCTACGAGGTACGTTCTACCATAGCCCCAGGATAGCCGCGATGCTGTCGAATTGTTCGCGGATCGCGCCTCGCGCCCTTACTCGCTTAGCAGCTTCACGAGCTAAGGTAAGCATTTTAACCCTTTTCTCTATGTCACATACAAACTGAGTTCTTTTCGCATTCTCTCCTAGCAGCCGACGGTACTCACTCGAATTTTTCTATGAAAAAATAAAACGAAAAGAACCTCGTGACTAACACGAAACACGCGCTAGTCGGCTAAAACCCCGTTAGCCGCATAGAAAATCCACAAAACCCCTCGGCGTTTCTTACGCGTTACGTAATCGTTTTTTTTTTATCCTCGATCTACCAACGTTTTGGTAACACGCCCGACAAGTCACTCGTCTCTGTCATTCGTGTATTACAATGTTGCATTACCTTTTTTCATTCTTATTCACGCCAGGGACACCAGTACTTGCATAAATCGATTATGAAACCTTTATCTTCTCTGCTCACCTACACGCATGATGTATTTATCGTTTACTCAATTATCGAATGCAGTTTATCGCAATTTATTGCGAGTCTGGATATAATAATTTATTTTTGACTCGCCCATGGACACGAGACCCCGTCCTCACGGTTATTTTTTCCGCTACACTTTCACAAGCACTTTTGTTATGTCATCGTATATAAAGATTTATAGATACAAATTTGCCGTTGGTTAGAGCATTTTTTTTTTCAATCTTCTTATTTGATACTCATTTTCCCCCTCTTTCATTCATCGCTTAGTCACTTCAGAGTTTTTGTCAAACTTTTTCACCAAACATCCGTTTATATCCACACTGATATAATTGTTATTATTATGAAAAACAATTCTCAGAAATTCTTCACTTAACGTCAACTTAATTTTTTCTCGCAGATCGTGAGGACCATTCATCACGAAGGTAATTGACAATGCTATAGTTGAAAAACGACTGTTAATGCAATTTGCATTGATGATTTCATTGTTTACAAATGTTTTTTGTGTTTTTTTTTGCATTTTTCAGGTCGCGTACTTCTCCTTTCACCAAAATGCCGGGCAAACGAAATAACACCTCTGTAAGTTTTAAATCGGCGAGTAAATAGCTCTATTTGCGAACTCAGCAAACTTTTTTCGTAATTAAAATATTTTGCATTATATGATTTTGTATCACTTGATTACAGAACCAACAAAGTTGGCTCATCGTGCCGTTGGAACATTCAAACGAGGCAAATAGCATCAACACAGACCTTATGTAAGTTTATTTGTCAGATTAATTGATTCAAATAGATGGAACAGGGAAACAAACGATATCGGTGTTTTTCTGAAAAAATTTTTAAAAATATCGGGGGAAAATGGACCAAAAATTAAGGAAAAAAAAAAAAAGGTCCATAAAATTATCAAAAAATAAACGAAAAATACGAATGCTAATAAATAAAATTATAATTCATTAATTTACTCTTCAAAGAGTTTCGCATTACTTTTTATGTTCGAAAATTGTTATTTTCCAATGAGAATAGTTTCGGCATAACGCTAATAGGTGGTCAATTATTTCAAGTAAAAAAATTTCATTCCTGTAATGCAATCAACGATTCATTTTGCCCCAAATTTTCCCGATACGCATATCGTAATCCTAAATTAATTAGGAAAACGAAAAACGAATTTTTTGGCTTCCATTTAAAAAAAAGCTGTCGTATATAAAAGTTACAGCCAAAGATGACTTTTCCGGCATTCGACTTGGTGATTATTAAACGTATTGCAGAATTTTGCGAGTAGAAAATTCGGAAGATTCAAAATCGCAATGGTTTTTTTTTTTTTGTCGACCACCGGATTATCTCAAAATCAGTCCTTTCCGATGATTTGCGCGGAATTATAAAATGGGTTTTTTTAAATCGAAAATTAAACTTTTCGTCGTTTTTTTTTTCGTTCAAATTCTACGATAGATAATTACTATGCATTTATTCATTTATTTAATTGAAGGGGAGTTAAAGGGAAAAGAAACGGATTGGGTGAATACAGTTGAAGGAAAAGGAATGAACGACACGGCAAGAGTGTCCATCGACGAGCTTCTGGATGCGCGGGACTCGAAAAGCAATGGGGTTCCCGAGAGATTTACGACGAATTACGGCAACATGTCTGAAACAAGCGATAGGCAATGTAACTTAATAATTAGAGGAATCGAATTCGAAAGTGAAAACCTGAAGGAAGAAGTTGAACAATTTTTTCGCGAAAAGTTGGGTCTACAAATACCTATAAAAAGCGTTGCGAAATTCAGAAATCCTAATGCAGGAACGTTGGTGACCCTTGACAATCACGAAGACAAAAAAACGATAATGAGAAGCAGACTAATGCTGAAAGGAACTTCGATATATTTGGATCACGATTTTTCGAAAACCGGAAGAGAAATCGACAAAAAGTTACAGGAAATCGCGAGAGAGGAGGAGAGCAAAGGTCGTCGTGTTCAGCGAGGATATCTGTTTCTGGTAATAGATGGCAAACGGTATCAGTGGAACAACGCGGCAAATCAACTGGTAGAATCAAATATCCGTGACGAACCGAGAAGCAGACAAAGAGATATCTAAGCGCTGCGAATTGATATCGAAGTCGAAGCAAACGCCCGAAGTCCGGATCCGTCGAACACTAAAGCAAAAGGAATTTCGACAAATCGAAGAAAAAAAATATAACGATTAGAATTAAGAGGATTTCTGTGTAGTTGTTGTAGATTCTCCGACGGGATCCGAATGCTAACAAATAAAATTCATAAGAATCAATTTTTTTTCTTTATTTATCAAAGAATAAGATTTTCCGCGGAGGAGATGAATTCTGATACTCATCAATACGCTTTGCGAAACTAATTTATCGAGAAACAATTTTCCGGATTAAATAAAAATTAATTCTTCGTCTTAACATTTGAAAAATCGAAAATAACGATTTTACGCGATAGCCGATCGTGTGTAGCCGTATTTCCCATTTGATTTGTTAAAATTCTTGGAAAATTTCGTTTGATCAAATGTATCTTATCGCAATGATTACGACTTGAAATTTTCAAGGGGACATAAAAGATGTAGTGGTACCAGCGTTCGCGGACAGCATCAGCGAGGGAGACGTTAGGTGGGAAAAGAAAGTTGGTGATCAAGTTAAGGAGGACGATGTTTTATGCGAAATCGAAACCGATAAGGTAAAGTTTTTCGATCTTTTCGATAATTTGATATATAAATCGAAATATTAAAAATCATTAAAGTTTTAACGTTGAATTATAATACATATATTTTGTTGCTTTTTGCAAAACGTTATTGATTTTTTTTCCGCAAAAATGATATTTTTTCGGCCGACAATGGTTACGATTAAAATACATTGTTTTGCAGACCTCTGTACCCGTACCGTCGCCCGGACCCGGTGTGATAAAAGAACTCTTCGCAAAGGACGGGGACACCGTGAAACCAGGACAAAAACTTTGTTCCATCGATATCGGAGCGACTGGAGGTGCGGCTGCCCCCGCCGCTTCAGCATCGGCACCCAAAGCCACCCCGGCCCCCACCCCCGCGCCGGCGGCTTCTGCTGTGCCTCCGCCACCACCTCCGCCCGCTGCTGCCGCACCACCAAAACCAATTTCGGCGGCTCCACCTTCTCCACCTGCCGCTCGCCCTCCACCACCACAAACACCCACCGCCTCGATGCCTGTCGCTGCCATAAAACACGCGCAGGTAAGGCGAAAAACGATTTTCAGCGATCGATCCTTCGAAATCCTAAAAACGTTAAGAAATCTTCGGACGCTAAAAAAATCATAATTTTGTGATTTTTCTAGAATTCTGTTCAATTATTTCTTTCGCTCCAAAACAAAAAAATGAAAAGCACTGTTATATGCGATAAAATAAATGATGTTTTCCTTCTTTACCGGCACTCGCGAGCGATCCGAAAACTTGCGTTTTAGTAAGTGACATTGATAAAAAAAAATAACAATATTGATAACACGTTATTAAAATATTGTATGCGAATTAATTTTCACGAATTTTCACTCCAAAAAAATGTTATATGCCATGTAACAAATGATCTTTTTCTGTTTTACCGACTTTCGCGAGTGATCCGAAAACTCGCATATTAGTAAGTTACGTTGATAAAAAAAGACTAATATTGATAACACGTTATTAATACATCGTAACGCTGAGGATTAAAAAAAAAGTGCAGTAATAAAAATTTCTATCGTCATAAATATTCGTTGCAAAATCGTCATGAAAAATGGATATTTTAGGCGTGAAAAATCTGAAAATCGCTCAACGAGACCCTGTTTTTCATCAGAAATTTTAATACGCAATCGAACGCTTTTCCAGTCTCTGGAGGGAGCAAAGGTTCAACTACCGCCGACGGACTACACTCGCGAAATAATTGGCACCAGAACGGAACAGCGCGTCAAGATGAACCGCATGAGGCTTCGCATCGCCGAGCGTCTGAAGGACGCGCAGAACACGAACGCTATGCTGACGACTTTCAACGAACTCGACATGAGGTTAAAAAAAATTCGTTATTAACCCCTCGCGTACGGGAGATTTTTCATCGGCCAAGTAAAATGATAATTTCTATTTCTCGTAACAGCAATCCGCGAAAACATAAAAAAAATTTCGTCGAATCATCGAAAAACGAACGTTTCAAAGTTATGTCACGATTTTTAGAAATAATATTTTGCCGATATTTTGATCGTTAAACGGAGCGATTTAATGTAAAGATTGGTCGAAAAAATCGGCAAATTTACGATCTCCGCATGCGAGGATTTAAAATCGTTTGTATTATATTATTGAAGTAAATTTAACGAATAATCCGCTTCGCTTGATATTTCAGTCGTATGATGGAATTCCGTAAGACAAATCAAGAGGCGTTTATCAAGAAATACGGACTAAAATTGGGTTTCATGAGTGCATTCATAGCCGCGAGTGCTTACGCTCTCAAGGATCAGCCGGTCGTAAACGCTGTGATAGACGGTGGTGATATAGTTTACAGAGATTACGTCGACGTAAGCGTCGCAGTTGCGACACCGAAGGGTCTCGTTGTACCGGTATTGCGTAGCGTCGAGAATAAGAATTTCGCTGAAATCGAAATTGCTCTCGCGGCGATCGGCGATAAAGCGCGTAAGGGAAAGATATCTGTCGAGGATATGGACGGCGGTACCTTCACGATAAGCAACGGTGGTGTATTCGGATCTCTTATGGGAACTCCAATAATCAATCCGCCGCAGAGCGCTATCCTCGGTATGCACGGCGTTTTCGAGAGACCGATCGCCGTCAAAGGACAGGTAAAGCGACCGAACCGATTTTTTCTTTTTTATAGATTAATACATTTTTTTTATCTTTTTTTTTTCTTTATTTTCTTTATTTTCAGGTCGTAATACGTCCGATGATGTATATCGCGCTGACCTACGATCACCGACTGATCGACGGACGCGAAGCCGTTATGTTTTTACGAAAAATCAAAGATGCCGTCGAAGATCCGAGAATTATTCTCGCGGGACTGTAAAACTCAACGTCTAGCGTCGCGCAAAAATTCTAATCTAATCGCTTCGAAGGCGCGCCTCTCCCTCCTTCTAAAACGATTGTACAGTACTCTGTGTTATATTTCGTTCGTCGATTAATTGTATTTTTTTTTTTTTTCTTTCGTTTAACTTTCGATGTTGTGCTTTTCAAGACGCCATTCTACGTTTAAGAGGATTTAACGATGAAACAAAAAAATGAAAAAATCGGTTTCTCTATCGCGGTATTGTTTTTTTTTTTCGCGAGTATTGCGTGCGCGAAGTACTCGATTCGTCTCGATTCGTCGATTCACCAAACTCGGAACATAAAGTTGCGCTTTCCACGCGTCGTTGCGAAAGATTTGTAAATAAATATTTGAAAAATCGATAAAACTTTGTGTACAACGCGCGATCTGCGTGTCTTATCATTATTTCCATTCGTGTGCAGATATGAAGAAATCCTATTTGCGGTATCGACGTTTGTCATCTCTACCCGCCGCGTAATATCGTCGCTAACCGCGTCATTCGTGAATCAAATTTTACCGCCTCGACGGACGAATATCACAGTTTCGAATATTTCATTATTTTCCTCTGTCAAACATCGATCTATGTGTCTCATCGGGAAAGAAGACAAAGAAGAAAGAAAAATGTGGACTGTAACAGAAGAGTTGGTGCTTCGATAGTAACTCTGTTGACGGTACATTCGTTATTTGCAATAATTATTATATTAATTTTAATCCCAAACGGATCCTTGGAGGACGACTTACGACAACACAAGAAGTGCGCAAACGAGTTTTAGACCGAAGCTGAGATTTGTTATAGATGTATCGAGTCATAAAAAAAAGAGGTAAATAAAAAGTTACCTTAGTCATCGAATTAATATCACGAGTTCTGTAGGTACAAAATAATCATAATTGCTTTTGTTTTCTCGTCTCTCATTCATTGTTTCGATTCGTGATGCACCACAATAAAGCGACGTGACGACGTGTCACGACAAAATTTTGACTATTGTTCTTATTTCCGCTGGAGATCCTTATTAAACCATTCAGAAAAACGATCGGTTCGTAGATAATACGGCGATTCGGCGCTGCGACCCTTGTTCGCGACCGTTGATGAACATCGAGACGGCGGTTTACCGGCGCTCGAAACTCTGAAAGTCGGTGCGAGTCTTCGATTCAATTCGCTAGATATCGGGCTCGTTCAAGGTCTTTTAAAAACTTTTTTTTTTTTTTCTCTCGAATACTTATTTGTTCAATAGAATAGTGTGAATTGAAAATTATTTCAAAAATATGACAAATCGAATCCGAATCTTTGCAATAACATAGATATAGCGATTAGCAATTTTTTTTTACGTGCGCAGGAAATCCCCCGATGTTATTGACAGTATGAAATATTAGTGGATACAGCTGATTTTAATACGTTTATTCGTTTTTTTTTTTCGTACGGTTAGGCGACGTCAATTGTTCGCTCATTTGGGTGTTTTGCGAGGGGATAGAGTCTCTATTATTGTGGAACTCATCGTTTAGATCGAAGAATTGAGTGACGAATACATTTTTTTCTTTCGTTTTCGATGATTCGATCAACTGACAGAACGGTAAAGCGCCAGTTCCGTTGTACACCGACATTTATTTCATCGCCGCCATTTTTTTTCCTCCTTTCCCGCAACCCATCCACATTTATTCCGAAATAACACAATTTTAGTTACATTTACATTTATTTACGACGCTTCGATATAACACTAATTTTATACTCTATTAATAATGTTTACGAAACATATCGAGCGACGAATATACGCGCAAAAATGGACTTTACCATTCAATCGTATAACTGGCAATCTTTGAAACGCATCGTAACAATTATAATTGGTGTCGCACCGCGACGTTCATACGCCTGTTTTTCTTTTTATACCCACCCATTCGATTAAATCGAGTGGTGAATACATTTTTTTAAAAACATTTAAATGCTTTAACATCTATAACATCTATACATTAATCGTATACGTTTCTTTTCATTTCATAACTTTCCTATTTTTTTTTTCTTCATATAAATGAATTTCGAACGATCGTGGAACGATATCGCCTTCCCATTTTTTTTTACAGCCAACGTAATACAGTATTGACAAAGCGTGTTACAAACGCAAATGGGATCCGAGAGGCGGACATTCTCACAGAATGGTAATAACGTTTTTCAAATACATCATATATATCCTACGTGCAATTATATCGAAGAAAAAGTCGACTATGCCGAGGTCACGGTAAAACGATTGTCAAAGGAATTTCGAATCGTAGAATTATGAACGAAACTTTTTAATGAGTCGCGCGGTCAATCGAGTATTTCATTGACGCCTTGAATGAAAAATAAAAAAAATACTCAGAAAACCGCTATAATCTCAGTTAACCGCTATAATGGAAAGTGACAATACTTTTTCATATCTGAACGGAGAGAAGCATTTTTTTTTCGTCCGAAAACATCGATAAAATCTATCGATATCGAGTCGATTTGTTTCGAAACGCTATTTTTATATTCATACCGATCGGAACGTTCAAATAATAACTTTCCAATGAAATGTTATCAATTTCGATAGATTTACAGGGTTTCGAAAAAAAAAAAAAAAATCTGAAAAGTCTTTTATTTTCGTGAAAACGCAAAAATCATCCGTAACCGAAGGGATAAATACATAAATCTATAAATTTGTAAGCTCACCCTCCCCCCCTTGACTTTCCAATTCTCGTATACGAGCCGTTTATTTAATGTGTTTTTTTTCATCGCTCGCGTTTATTCCAACAACTGCGTGTCACATAATTATCATTTTATTATTCTACATTTATTAGATTTTTCGCGCCATCTTCGCAACCCTTTTGCTAGGCGTCGAATAATTCCGTTTGGAATAGTTTCGGAGTTGACGAAAATGGCGCGAAATTTATTAGGTACGCGTAGATATGCACCGTCAATCGGTTTTTTGTTGTTGTTGTGTATCGATGAGAGTTTCATTGTCAATAGTCATTCTCTCGATTTTTAGAACTCCGTTTGGGGCCTCTTAGCGAGCCATTCGACGATCGCCGGTATCTCGTGTACTCGTTCTTTCAGACCCCGTAGCGCAGGATAATTCTCAAGCGGTGCCGTTCCGAATATCTGCTCGAAGTTCTCGAGCGCAACAGCGAAAACAAAATCCGCCCACGTTGTCTGCAATTTAAAAAAAAAATGGTTATTTTTCCGAAGATTTGTCTAGTGAAAACTTTTTGAATCGCCGTAAACTCACATTCGAACCGACCGCGTAGCCCCCGTTCTCTTTTATAGTCTCTTCAAATTTGTTAAGATAGAACGGTATAGTCTCCTTGAGAAGCTTCACTTTGCGTTCTTCTTTTTTAAAGAGATCCTCCTCCGTTCGGAATTGAAATAAAACTGCGAGAACGACGCGTTAGTTTTTGGGAAATTTTTCGAAGCGCGACAATAACTTTGGCGACATTTACCGAGTTTAAGATCGCCGACCGTGTCGACGAGAGCGTCGCACAGCATCGACTCCCATTCGTTCTGTCCGGCGAGTCCGTGTTTTCTCGCGAGATACCGCGCGAACGCGTTACTTTGCCCTATCGGCTTTCCGTTTATTTCCAATACCGGTAACATCCCGTAAGGCATCGCTGAATTAATTAGGGCGATAATTAACTGACGGGGTACAAAACATCGCGATTGATATTTGTTTCGATCGATGGGCTTTAATACGCGCGACTTACTCTTCTTAAGTTCGGGCCAACGATCTTTTGGAATCCTCTCATCAACATAATCTATACCGGCGTAAGCAAATATGTAACGTATGTGCTCGGCGCGCCCCCGTGCATTGAAGTAGATGAGTTTGTAGTGCGGCTTCTCCTCCGCCATCCCCGACGCTACTGCGGCGCTCGAAAAAACTGATGGATAATAAATACCATTATACTTTCGCAAATCTTGTTTTCACGTGAATCCAAGTATATAATGAAAAAAAAAAAAAAATTTTATTCATAAATTCGTACATTAAGGAGATTCGGAGGGATTTCCGAGGAGGGATTTTCGATGGGATAAAACTAAACTAAAAACATTCATTTTGAAAAATAATATTTTTGGTTTTTTTTAATTTTTCAAAATCTCGTTTTTCGAAAATATTTTGATCGATTATATGTTCGATCGATTATCCGTAAAATTTTTGACTCTAATGCTAAATGGAATTTCGAACTCGTATTCAAACTTCGTGATTTTTCGTCCATAAAAAAAAATCAAAAAAAAAATTGTATGTATTCAGAAAAATGCATGAATCAACAATTTACTTTAATTTTATTAGACAATTACCATAAATTTAATTTTCCTGTTAATTCATAAAAATATTCGATTTTTTTTTTTCAATTTCATCCGAGTCGTTCGTCTCTCGAAATAAAACAGTTTCAATTATTAGCCCCCATTTGTTTCTCCTCTTTATACATATATATACGTCCTTCTGGTCTGGCGACGAAATAATAGTCGAACAAGTCGTCGAACAAACTAACAAACCACCGATGTTAAGAAAAGCCCCTCTGCTTCGGGAACCGACGAAAGCGGGTCAAGAAGTAACCGAGTCACTTCCTACTCGACGAACGTATACTATGGTCGAGCGATACTCTCTCACGACAATGACTGCTTTAGCAAACAATCCGTAGGGGGCAGAGGAACCGCCAAATAATAATCATAATAATGCGACAGCGTGAAAGCACGTTGATCGCGAATAGAATTCTCTTTTCTTCAAGAATTTCTACCTCAATGCCGAAAGGCTTTCGAAAGGGTTTTGAATTCCTTTCGTTAATTCGATATTTCATATATCATGCTGCTGTATTACGATATTTCTCATACGAACCAATATATTCACATTTTCAAATGACGCTTTTGCGTTGAATTGCAAAGAAATCATAAAAGTGCGAAAAATTTAATGCATTTATTCGAATTCTGTTTACTCTACTGGCAATTGTACGCGTTTAGAATTTTTTCGATGTGAAACGCGAGAATAGTCGTCGAGGCGGCTGTTTCTTCGTCGACCCATTTCGAATCTCGAGATGGTTCGCTCGTCGAAAAGTCGATAATATCGCGCCTCGTATCTCTTCAGAAGGCAAGAAACTCTCGATATACCGTTGCCTCTCGTAAACGATATATATCCCGCCACAGTTACGGTTTACCACACCGACAGTACGATCGTTGAAGACTCCGAGAACCTCGAGTCGAAATTATACCGGAATACCAATTCGTTCACTTGGCAGCGATGAGACACGAGAAAAAAGAATCATATCGTGTATTTCGTCCGATAATCCGTTATTATCTGATATTGGATTTGTAACCTCTTTTTTTCTACTTAATAACATCGACCGTCGACGGAGACAAAACTTGACCACGGGGGATCGGAAGTTTTCGTAACATTCCGATAGTGAATACTTAATAAATTTCACGACGAAAAAATTAAAGATCGAAAAAAAAACGAGACGCAACCCCGTTGGTCGCGAAGCCGAAAGTGAATATCGGCTTCTATATATTCTCGAGCTTTTACGAGGCCAGAACCCCCCCGTATAGTACATCCTATAGCCACTTTATGATGTAGTAGAGAATCTGTAGGTCGTATATAGTTCGATAGCAAAACTATCGGGAGGGGGTGATCGATTTGAGAAGAGGCGAAGGCTAACTGCGGGAGCATCGAATGAGCGTTGCCGTCGTTCGTCACGTGAGATAAGCCAACCGAGTCTCCGAAACGTGTCTACCGCTATATACATAAATGAATATATATATATATATATGAATACGTTTGTTTAAGAAAAGTCGATCGACTATAAGATATGCTGGGAAAACGTTCATCTAACTTGTTGCCCACGCGACCCGGTAACCGAGTAGCTACTCGATACATCGAGATGTTCACATGAATTCGCCAAACAACACCGTGTCATTTTGGGGACTAAAGAAATCCGACGATAGACGAAAAGTTGCCGATAATGAGAAAGAAAAAAAATTCTCGTAATTTAAAGAATTCGAGACTATGATGTGTTCTAGTTTTTTTAGACGCAACGATTATTTAGTTTTATCGCGAATAACTCGAGATGCGAAAAGCACGCTTACGGGCCCTCGCCGCGACGAAATAAACCGAACTTGTGGGCCCAACCTTCGTGACGCTCTCTGTCCATAATGCCGCTGCTCAGTAGACACCGTGACGCCAAGCCTCGGCATGTTTTCACGTTGCCGCGGGGAACCGTATAATTCCTTAATTCTATTGATATACATCTAAGTAAAAGTTTTTCATAGCTTTTCGTACAGTAGAATCCAATTGGTCGTTATTATCGTGAAAAAAAATATAGAGTCCGCAGTGAAATGTCCGAATTGGGAGGTTATGGTGAAAATTTGTCGCGCGGAATGCATCGGATTATCGCGTCAATCGAAGACATCGAAATAGTAAGTCGAAGAATAAAACTCCTATGTGCAACAAATTATTACGAGCAAAAATGTTAAATCTATACGATACTGAAATCTGATCGATCAGCCGGCGCAGAGTTCTCTCTCAAGTAATCATATTATGAATAGTATTACGAGCGAACAACGATACAACGATGAAACTTGATACATAGGAAAGCTCGAGAGGTAAATGAAAATTTCTTTTGCCTCGATGAGTGAAGGTTAATGGGGGCTATTTAGCTGTTTAATGAGTGTCGACGCGGCTGTACGGTGTCGAAATGTACGAACAATTTGAAATTGTCCGTTCGACGAAAATAAATGATTTCGACGTTGCGAGCGAACAAAACTTTCGCTCCGGCGCGAGAGGTTCGTTGGCGAAGATGCGTGAATGTGCATTTCGCGATGTCGAGGGGGGGGGGTCAGTTTTTCAGTGTGTGGATACGCGTAGGTGTGAGGCGTTACGCTATTGTCAAATGAATGGCCCCGTAACCGGGTGAAACATTAATTTCGATATTAAGCGAAGTCTCCTTCTCGTAACTATCCTTCATTTGGCTTCTCGTTCTTTCCCACTATCCATCTCCGAGACTTTTCTTTTCTATCTCGTCGCTAAAACCCTCAGTCCCTCTTGTCTTTGGCGGATTCTCATTAATTATACGGCGGCCTTGCAGTCACGAGATTCGAATTAATCTTACATACCCGCGCGCGCGTTCTCTCGGAGAACGTTGGAACCGGTTGAACATGAATGAGAATAAAAACCTAAGAAATCGACATTCTCGTAATCATGTTCTGAATTACTTTTTTTTATTTTGATTCGATTCGTTTCGTTTTGACTATTGTATATTTCATATAACAATGAAAAAACACGATATTCCGCGTTCTTCGGCGATGTACCGCGTCGATTTATTTCGTTCCGATTTGTCGGTTATATCTGATATAACAATGAAAAACGCGATCGTTGAATGACAAATGCTTTGAGCAAAAGTCACGACAATATTTAACTTACTACTTATGTAGTATTATACGGGACAATAGTTAAATATCTTGTTTCGTCGCCTTGTCGTTATTTTCTATTTTCCGTTTGCCGCGCGTACTTAATCCTCGTTACCTCGAGTTGAGAAGGGTAGCAGCATCAATGGAGGCGGAGGGGGTGGCAAGGAAACATTTCTCCGCTATCCCGGAGAAACGGAACGAGTAAATGCAATTTCAAAGTGGTTCTCGAATCTTCTCCTTTCTTCGTTTTACTTGATAAATGTTCCTACAGCTTCAGTGGACCGATAACGGAGTCTATTATTACTCTCTGTCTCCCGTGTATCGATCTAAATAAAATGTCCGTATTTTTATCTCTCACAGTAGTGGCGCTCATTTTTTTTGTCCAAAGCAAATAATTTTTCGAATAGATTTCTGAAATAAATAACCGCGACGTGTTTTTACGAGAAACGCAATGTTCGAAAGGCCGCTATTCACGATGTTGACTTATCGTTGTTTATATTCCGTATATTTATCGTTCGATGGTTTCGTTTTAGAATATTTTCGCACCTGCATCGGGCGTGTCCGATGACCTTGAGAAATTTTCACGACACCGAACGAAAAGAATTTTGGCCCAACTTCCGTTGTCTCGTTTTTCTCGCGGAGTCCACCTTTCCGCGCGTTCAACCAGCCGAATCGTCGCAACGACGAGTGAAAACGCGCGAAAGAAAATTGTATACTTTTTCAAGCTTAAAGCATTTCCGTTTACGACAGTTTCAAGTTCATTGACTTCTTCAAGGTCATTCGAAATGAATTTCTCGTTGGTGAGCGGTATTTATCAACCGAAATCCGTATACCCGATTTCGGACGATTCTAACCCGTTACACCTTCGGAACTTTTTTTTTCTCGACTCGATGATTTATCGTGAAATAAGAGTTAAACTAATTAATGAAATATATAAAACGGTAAATACGAGTTGTTTTATTTTTTTTAAATAAATTTTCGAACGATATTGTCGGATTTCACTGACGACGTATTTAAAAATAAGAGACGTTTCCACAGGTTTTCCTCGTTCGATATCACATCTAAATTCGATTCACTCGCGTCTCCGTGTTTCGTCGATAATTAATGCTAATCCAATTAATCTTCCTCGTAAGAATTTGTTTATTATCAATTTGTCGCATTTCGTTCGCATTAATCGATGTATTGAATAAAAAAAAATTGAAAGTAATAAAAATTTGATTTCTTAATGCCAACTGTATTGATTTATCGTAGAAACAGCTTTTCGACGTTTTTAACGAGGTTTCGCGAGTAACTAGCAATCGAGCAATTTAATCACATCGAATCGATTATCGATCGATTTTTAATATTAATCTTTACGATTAAAGAAAAACGGTGGGAGGATTTTTTTTCTTCGATGTTTTCGATGTATACCGGGCAATGGAGCGACGAAAGATTCGGGGCGTTGCGCGAACTAAATAAAGTCGCGTAGTACGCGGCCGCCGCCGCCGCGATAAATAATGTCTCGAATAAATAATCGTCATCGGCCTCGAAAGTAAAACTCACCGAGAGTATCGACGAAAGTCCGTAGTTGGATCAACACTCGAGCGAAGCTCGGGACGAACTGAAAGCTGCTGAACTCGTATGAACCGATCCGTAGCTGTTCGCTCGTGTTAGTTTCTTCGGGTCTACTTGGTTCGCGTGTATGTCTCCGTCTATCCATCGCATTTCCACCCACCTCCGGCGTTAAAACGTGCCGCGCAACCTCACAAAATTTATGACGTATACCAGGACGATGGACGGGGGAGGGTTACCGAGCGCCACCCGCGGCAACCCTCGGAGCGGAATCGTCGGCGAAACCGAAAGCTCCCCGGTGCGCGCGTCGCTTTCGAGATGAAAATGCCACCCCCCGTACAATTGTCTACTACACTGTTTGATCGCGTTGTCAGAATTCAACGAACTTCAACGAACTGCCAACTTCATAATCTTCTTTATTATAATTTGGCATAATCTCGCTATAGAAAATAATGGTTTGGCGGCTTTCAGTGAAATTCTCGCTAGCTGTATATTTTTATTATTTTCGCATCGACATTCGACGTGATTTCGGCTCGTTTATTCGCGGTGCGTCGTCGCGTTTATTTGGGAATAACGCGAGGATTTCCGCGTAACACAATAGTCAATGCGGAGCAAAGAGGCGCCCGTTAGGACGACGCGGGGGAAGAGACGCGAAACAGGAGACGAGAGTGTGCATTAAATATTATGCCGTTAATTGAACGGGCCGAGGCAGTTAGTTTCATTACGTTCCCTCCATCTTCGTGAGTTTCGCACAATGGAACAACCTCCACCCACGACATTGGGGCCACTGGGCCTGCGTTGATATAAATACAATCATTTGACACGCTAGGCAGCACTGCTACTTGCCACAAAAAATCATTATAATTCGATCATATTTTTTTACACAAATTTTTCATTATTTTATATTAAAATAATAAAAGTTTAGCCCACCTTGGCGAAATATTCATTTTCGAGATAGTTAAATTCTCGATACAATGACCATAGCAATAGTAGCAATAGCACCGAGCGGAGGTGTAGGAGTTCGCGGTTAAATGCGAGCCCTCGAAAAAGCCGCTGCGCGTCCGCAACGTTTTGTTATCGCGGTACCGAAGCAGATGATGCAGTTTAGTACAAGGTTAGCCGGCGATGAGTCGAGTACTGGCAATACGTTTTCCTCGCTCTCGCCGATAGGAACGTCTCATCGTCCTCGTTGCTTCTTCCGTGAGTTATCGTAGTAATAAACACTCACGCGAACGCGTACCGTACAATATTTTTCAAAAATCAAAGACTATTCAATCATTTTTCACCTATTCGGCTTATATTTACATTTTCCGCCAAATTCCACAACTTCGACATCCATCTGTTCGCGATATCGCGAACAGATGGATGCACTTGTGTATCCGTAGCAAATAACTTTTTCCTCATTTTTTTCCATTATATTCTTTGATTATTATTGATAAATGAAAATTTGCCGATATAATGGTTATTCATTGTAAATAATAAAAGGCCCGCGTAACCGGGTTGATTGGCTGCGTACGTGCCATCGCGATGAATATAAATTGGGAAAATTAATTGAAATCTCCCGACAACGAGGCAACGAAGCTCCTCGAATTACTCGAGGACGCGACGCGTTTATAAACTCTGTATGGCCGAGGAACGGTATAGGCGATTCAAAGGAACACTAACCGACACGCGATACGACCCTTTTAAAGTTTCATGTATCGAGTGTATTGCATAACGAGCAACAAACCAGCAGCAGGCTATACCGCTGACTAATCACTTTTCTAATTCGTTTTATTCGCTCGTACGCTTTTTTAACGATATTCCCCCGAACATTGCGTTTCTCACTCATCGCCGAGAAGATCCTCTCGCCGTTTAAAATGAATATTTTTATTTAAATAACTGTGTCACGATTAAATTCTCTTAGTTAAAAATCGTACGTAATTTTATCCACTTGCCGATACCGCCGTCGCTCCGATAAAGAAAAACATCGATATTTTTATTTCTCGTTAAATTTTCGTTGATATATCGTGTATTTTCTCGTATTTCGAGGTTATTTTTTAGTTCGCAATTTTGCCATTTAAAAATACAGGTTATTTCTTTTTTTTCACGTTTTCACCGTAAAAAAAAGACATTGATCGCGTATCGTTTTTTTTTTATTTATTGAAAATACGATTTGTCCGATGCTATGGCTTTCATTGATCATTATATCGCACGACGTTACAACACCGAGTTATACCATGCGATGTATAGAGATGCAGAATGGAGAATCGTCGGTAGGCAGTTACTTACGATTGATCGCGGACGATGATCCATCTCGTCGTCGCCGCTCGATTGGCTTGTTATCGTCGATTCGTTTGAATTTAATCGTATCATCGCACCCATCGTTGTCCTCGTCGTCGCACTCCGCCTCCCAATCATTGCCTCGTGCGGTACTGCAATTGCTGTACTGTCGCCTATATATAATATAGTATTATTAAATGAGCTTTTATACGTACGAGACACGCGATTCGTCCGAGTTGCACTCGGGTCAATTTCTCGTTGGACGAGAGGCTTAAATATCCTCAAGTGGCTCGTGTGACATGGATATACGGGCTGTAGGGCGCTCGTTTCATCTTTGTGTGTTTTTCAACTGCTCATTTTTTTTTTTTTTTTCATTTTTTTCGCAACGCGCGAACTCGTATACGAGCCTCAAGAAATCTGCGTTCGGTTTCTCTTCGCGATTATTCTTATCGTAGATTATAAGAAAAAAAAAACCAAAGAAATTTCCATTACACGTTCTCACTTACCGATCTACGTATTGGCGTCTAATTTACGACTCGTATAACACGTTTGCAGTGAAATACGAAAATTGATTAAATTTGTTGTTTACATCGAATAATATCCGCTTCTCACGCGTCTTCCATTGAATTCATCGAATCGCGAGAGGAATGATGTTTTCGTTGGAATTATTCAGTTTTATTCATTAGCGACACGTAAAGTCGCGGCGAAAATAATGACATTTTTATTTTGTGGATAAATAAGTAGAGTACTAGTAGATCGCGATGTAAGCAAGAAAAGAAATGTAAAAAAAAAGGATTGCGCAGGTAGAAGTTTACACATGATGGATAATGACGAGCGTGTGGCTCGGCACGGTTTCTAGGATTAGGAAAGTAGGGCTGCCGAGTCGCTTCGTCCCTCTCGATGTTCGTCGAGCCGAATCACACCGAGAGGGCTGCTAGCTGCTTCTCGCCGCGGCGGAGATAGTCGGTCGTTCCTCATCAACCCCCACGAGCCTCGAAAGCCTCGAGGCGTGAGCTTTCAGCTTCGACCGTCGAGGTTCCCCGTCCTCTCCCTCTCTCTCTCTCTCTCTTTTTCTCTCGGCATAGCAACGACGGGGATCGATTCGAAAACGACTGTAGAATTAAGCAACACGAGAAAATGAGAATACAAGATTTTTCGTGCAACATTTTCATTACGATCTCATTAATATCTTTTAAAGAAAGCTTCGAAAGGTCGAAAGATATTAAATTATTTAAAAAATTTAATACATCGAAATGTGACGATCGAAAATCGAAAATCCTCAACTTCGTATTATTGTTGGAGTATTTGTACTTCGATTGTATGGAAAGCCTAATGATTCACGAGGAATGTCGGGGAAGTCGGCGTATCGATGTATTGAATAAAAATATCGGTTTAATCGATTAAATTGCAATTCGCGATTGACGAAACGAATGATCAATTGATTAAACGAAATAATTGTTTATGTTGAAAAAAAAAATAATTAGTTAACAGTTTGTGCGTTTGATGAGTTATTTCTTGGAATTATAAAACAAAAAAAAATGTCGCCACCCGAAACATTGATTTTTCGTTCGCAGTGATATTAAAGTGATTTACAAAGACTGCAAAATTTGAAAATAACTTGGATAGAAAATTCATCGGTACGAGTGAAATTGTCCGATTGTTAGTAGGTACACGAGTCCCGTTAGGGCGTTAACGGTCATTCGCTTTGTTCCGAATTATAGCCCGAAGCATAAACGCTCCGACACAGCCCTTTGTTGCAGCTGCACTATTAGAATCGGAGCTATCGATTGGTCTATTGTCTCGTCGTCGTTACACGTTGTTCTATGCGTCAACTTGCGAATGACGAAAAAACCCGTTTCGGCAAACTATCAATCGCCGTCACAAATTATAATCATTTATTAAGATTTTCGTATGCATTTTGTTGCATTCCCATAATTGTCTGCTAAAGCAACAATTTTTTTTTTGCGACTATAATAATTCTCCACAATAATAATGCCGGATAGATGCACGTGTGCAGATACGTTGGTTTTTTTATTTCGCGAATACAGATGCGCAATTGCCACTGTACGCAAGATGTATACAACACGAAGCATGCGATCAGCGAGCGAAAAAGTATCATCGAGGCTAAGAGAATTTCCGCAATTCTCGTGCGTATCGAGTCTAAAGGCATTGGAAACGGAATTTTTTGTTCATACCGTTCACGAGGATCTTACGTTAAAAATCCCGTAAAAACGTATGTTTCGTTATTTTCAATAATTATTACTTCGATAATAAAAAAAAAATCGGCAATTGCACTCGATGTAAAAAAAAAACAAAATGGCGTCCAGAAATCGTGTTATCGGAGATGAGAAATACAAAGATTTATTTAATTTTGAATTCTTCACTTACGCGATCCTAACATCGCGATGTATTTTCTCAATATTTGTGAGACTCACTTTTCAATGAATTATTGATGAAACGCGATGTGAATACATTTGAATATGCGGTAACGCGTAATTAGCATATATAGCGCAATCAAACGAGTTCGGTACGTCTCCTATAGTCATGTAGTCGATTACGAGGCTATGAACTCGTTTTCGACTCATTTATTCGCTGATTTCGTATAGAATTTTAAAAATTCAAGATATTCGTATTAATTACGATAATTAACGATTCTTCGATCGACTTTATCGAACCGATTTAATATCGATAACCAATGCGGAGCTCCAAGGATAAAGGTGTGACTATCGTATTGCCACAGGCGTACAGGACACAGACTATTTTTAATCATTTCAATTTTCTTGTTATCGTCATCAGCCCGGAATACAGGTTACACGCCGGTGCACGCGGTCTTCGCGCTTTGATTTTTATTAACACCCACGTAACTCGCTCTTTCATACATATATACATAAATAATCGATATGAATAGATTGAAAAAAAAAAAATTGTATATAACTGCAAGGATACCCGGGTGGTGGCGGCCGAGTTATGCTAATTGGAGCACTTTGAATGATCGTTACTTACTTCTGGTCTCAACAGCAACGGACTCAATGCTACTATCGTTTAAATTAGAACTCTCATTATCCTTCTTTCTTTTTGTGTTTTTTTTTTTTTATCGTCGAAAATCTTTATTATTATTAAGATTTGAAACGATAATCTTATCATCACTTTTGAAATTTCGAAACCAAAGATCGAAAACTCGATTTCGATTTTTTTTTTTTTCAAATTTTCAATTTAGATTTTTTTTTTAATTTTGATTTCGATATTTAATTTTTTTCGAAAGCTCGGTGATTTTTTTGTTCATATAATTTTTTAGCGCGATATTTCCTGTTTATCTGTCGACATAATTTTTGAAATCGTGTCTATACCGGCATTCGGGGAATTAAAAAATTCGAGGAATCGTGAAATAGTCAAAGTGCCTAAATTCACTTTTCACGGTAATACGTAAATTAATATTCTGAATAAACAGCTGACTACCGGGATGACGAATACGGCTCGTTAAAATAGTACAGCGAACGAGGATCGGTATGGATATGGATCGTTTACGTTGCCGGTAAATGAATTAATTATTTACTTTACATGTATAATAATTTAAACGATGATAATCGGTGATGCTACACGGTTCCGGGTACACGATACGCACGAGTGAACGCGATTTCGAGATTATGTTTTCGCCATTAGCGCAAAGAGCACAACGACGAAGTTTACGCGAGTTTATCGAAATAAATGATTTTTTTTTTTGGAAATTCGTTGTGTATTTCTTTTTTTTGTTTGTTTTTTTTTTTTCGTTTTACATTATTTTCGAAGGGCTCGTCGTTGAATGATTTTTTTTTTTCAAGGACCGTTCGATAAAATGCACAGCGAGCGCAAAAGCTCGTTGGACAATTACTATACGCGAAGTCCGAGAATTCTAGTAAACGTTGAAACAAAGTGAAACGGAAGTAACCTCGAGACTCGATGGCGTTCACCGTTAGCCTAATAATTTCGATTTAAAAAATATCCGATAATAAAAATTTGCGAGTAGTTTCCATTCTCGAAGTTTTTATATATCGAAATATATAATGACGCGAATATCGACGTTTGAATTTTTTTTCGCACCGCTGAGCGTTAATAATAAGTTATTTCGATTGGCCAATCGGCAAAACCTAAAAATACTCTCGATCAACATCCGCTGTAGGCAATTGATGCAGCGATTCGTAAAAAATAAAAAAAAAATCTTCAAGGCCGCAGTCCTCCCCGTTGAGACGCGTCTCCTCAGGCATTATTAACGGGCATACAAGTCATATTTTCCTATCTCAAGTCTCACGCAACATCAAACATACGTTTTCCTCGTATTTAGACGTCAAACGCATATCTGGCCGCCGAAGGCTGCTGTTCGATCATTTATTTGGACTAATTTAACCCATTCGATTGTATAACATATATCTTAACGAAGCCGTCTATATCACGTTGTTCACGTGAGTATTCGTTCGTGACGGTGCGAAAACTCACTTATTCTTTTATATCTCCGAAGTAATACTCCTCCACGTGGTATTTATTTAACACGCGTACGTATTACCAACAACTGGCAGTACCGCGATAGTTTTCCTCGAAATAACTTTGCACAGTCGCGATCGATTGATTTTTAACCCGAAACATCTCTTTATCGTTTTTTTTTCTCAGCGATTTACTAAATTGTTGTGCGCTCTGTTGATAATTCGCTGATTAAACTAATAAAAGCTTCGGCGAGTTTACTTACAAGTTATGTACATATTTCCGATGAGACAATAATGCGTTCGCGCCAATACGCGTGTTGAAAGACTCAATCACGCCTCAGGGTTCACTTGCCTCCGACTTTTTTTTTTTTTTTTTTTCGAGATAGAGAATTTCAAGGAAATTCCAACGAAGCGAAACGCACGAGCTAAGCGACGCTTGTTCCTTTATTTTTTTCTCTCTCCCACAACTATCATCGCTACTCTCGTCCTTCGAATGTATTTCTCGTTCACGTTCCTCACGCTCTCCGGCGATCGAGATATTCTCTTTTCTTTCGTTCACCGAGCTCCTCGCTGTCTACACTACCGGTCTTTTGTTCAGCTAACCGGTTCTCACGTATCCTCTGCATTTGGTGCAGGAAACCCCTCAACAACAAAAATTACTAGTCAAGTTACCAGCAAATGTAAATAACGTGTTAAAATATTTATATTTATGTATTTAATTATATATTTTGTAATAATAATTTTTTTTTTGTAAATACATCGCACATATTTATATTTTCTATTAAACAGCGATTTAAAATGAAAATCAACATTTGCTTCGCGGAGTATACGAGTCGTGTCGCATTGATTACCGTAACCTCATTAGGTATTCTCTCCAAAGCCTAACGGAGCGTTGACGATCTTTTTCTCTTTGCGAGAGATTAATATGTTTTCACCGTTGTTGTCGCCATTGTCACGGGGAATCATGGAAAATTACACGTGGAAAGGAAATTGATAACGAACGCAATGATTTATGGAGTCGTTTTTGTTTGCCGATAATATTTAAAACTCCGGTGAGCGGCAAGCGTGTCGCATTTATTACAATTCACTTAAATTACGCTACATAGGCTCGAAATTTTTTTGCTCGGAGCGAAGATGAGATGCGATCCAATCGGTTCGATGTTTCGACGATCGGAAGGTCAAAAAAATGTCAAGGAGGATCCGTATGTGAATTGTGGATTATCGTATTTACGCGGAACAATGATAAGCCGATAAAGAAGTATTAATCGACGCGTCGTTAACAGGAAAAATAATAAATTTCATTTGTTATGATCGCGAAAACGGGTTTTTAACGCAGCGACAAGTAAATAGTGGTTTATAAAAATCAGTTATTAGAGATTTTCTACGAACGCATAAACACGCATAACGCATACCGAGGGATGAGGAAAGATTCGGTAAAAGGGAGTTTCCCGTAAGATTACTGCCTTCGGCAAAAGTCGTCGCGTCGTTATGCGTCATGGGGAATGTCCACTACGGCTACTACTCTACGAACTATCGGCATGAGGAAAGTTGACGACTCCGAGAACGCGTTTCCGGAACGAATGACCGAACGGCCTTGCAGCGTTTTTTTTTTTGTTTTTTTTCGCTTCGTTTACCGGCATGAAAGCTCATGGGACACTATCGCGAATAACGATTAGCATGTATCGTAAGTCTCCTCATGAGGTAAAAATTATCAACGTTTCCCGCGAAGAATTGTCGGCGAACAAATGGCGGAGCTCCCTGGCTATCTTATCGGAATCATTATGTTTTTCATTGACGTGTTTATGGAAAATATGTTGTGTACAAAGTTAAATAAAGTTTAATGTTATGGAAAATAGTGTTGTGTACAAAGCTGAGAGCATTTTTACGAATAATCGGAAAAAATATAACGCTTTTTGTCCGTTAAAAATTGAAGCCTTCGCTACTAACATCGGTGAGAGCTGAAGAAAGGCGCTTTGGGATCGCGTAGAAACGTTGAAAAACCGAGCGACGCGAATTAACAATCGAGGATTGCCGCGCGCATGCGCAGGTCACAGATATCGAACGATTCGCGCGGAGATCGATTCCTTATCCAGTGACGTCACGGGACGATCGTTTCGGCTGTCGATTCGGAACGGTGGGGGTAACACTCGGTTACTTGCCGCTTGTCGCTCGACCGCTCGTTCGTTGGGACGGTAAAGAGTCAGACGGGCCTATAAAGACCCTACCAATCATTACCTCGTGAACCATTCGACGGTTTCCTCGTTGACGAGCGACAGCGATGTAGCGTTGGTGAATCGCGCGGCGAGAAAAAGTCTCCATACCTTCATCTTGATTTCGGAGCAACGATTTCTTTCGTAAAGAAATTATTAATAACAACAGAGATGGATTTCGTTTTTTATTCTTGCGTTTACACAAAAGTGAAATCAGTGAGAGATTAATGTTTATTCGTTATCGTGAAAATTCTGTGATATAAATACTCGTTAAATAATTTATAAACAAAAAATTTTAATATTTTCGTAAGGATAGTGATTTTTGGTTTTTTTTTTACTTCGAACATTTATACCGATTATATTGGATTTACAAAGCGCAAACAATTTTTTTGTAACGACTCGACAAAAAGCGAAGTTTAAAACACACGTGAGTATTGCACATTTTAACGATTATTGCGAAATTACTTGTTCGATTTTTATGGTTATTGTCGCGCGATGTTTATCGTTCGAACGGACCGACGAATGCGGGTGCGATAACGGCACGTACTAAGTTTTGACGAAAATGCCTATTTTTTTTTAAATAATTTCTTCATTCGACATTCTTGCACCAACTTTGCCAATGAATTTTCCCGTTGGAATGCTAATTTTATTTCATTTTATATCTGTTGGGATAACCCGCTGGGAATATTTTTTTCTCTGCCGTATTACGAAAAAAAAAAAAGATTTGCGTAAATCGTAGTAATCGATTTAAATAAATAGCCAATAACGCTGATGCGAAGCGTCAAACGAGTCGACGCCGAGCGGAAGTCGTGTACATATTGAAAGTATAGACGAAAATAAAATATTTAATGCTTATTTTACTTAGTCACGTGAAAAAATTCCGAGTAACGTATATAAATGAAAAATTTTATAATAAAGTTCCGGAGCGGCAGCTGCGCGCGTTATGTCACCAATTTCAATTCGTTTCCTCATCGATCATTATCATCGCAAGCATTTTTAAAGGCTTTGATCGTTAACGAGGAGTAATTAAAATTGTTGCTCGGGGTTATTAAAAAATCGTCGGAGACTTATGAATAATTTATAGCGGATAACGATCGAAGCGCATCGTGCAATATATATTCCCGCGATTGTCAATAATATATTGTTATTTTTTTATTATTATTTTTTAAATTATTTATCGGTTACAATGGACTATTTTATAATTGATTAATACGATACACAAGTCTCGGTGGTGAGCCCATAGGCGACGAGATGATGCGATAAGATGCATTTTCGCTCCGAAAAATCGGGTTATCAGTCGATCGCTATTGTCGTCTCGGCGAAACTCGAGAAACAGTCGCGAATATCTCGCATTTCAATTAATCTTTCTTTGTTCTTCAATTCAAACAGAAGTCGATTATTCAAAGATTACGTTTTATACTAATTATAGAATTTATAGATCTCGAATCGGCGCAAATAAACAGTTAATTCCCTCAGCGATTATTTGCATCTGTTATCAAACGGAAACTTTATAAATTCTCCGGTTTGATATTCGCAATATTTTTCAAGCCTATTAACTTGCTAAATATTCCTGTCCACTCGATATATTCGGTATACTCCGCTGTGACGACGAGGAAATGTCATTAATCATCGAGACGATAGCTACTCTCTCCTTCAGATATTCGCCACGTGTGCATACATTCGTTGACACGCCGTTTCAATTTGAAACGGCGATTACGATTAATTATTTTTCGAGATGTTATCGTTACATTTTTAAAGGAATACGAGATTTAGAGATCATTTCAAAGACTTTACAATGCGATAAACGTCTGAAAAAAAACTCTGTACAGAAGGTACCATAAACATTAATTTTGCATAATAATAATTTTGAAAGTTATTAACAAATTAGCTAAAAAAAATGTATTTATCAAATCATCCGATAACCTTACTTTTTCTTCGGCGGAAGTTGATTCGTAAATTTTTTCGAAAATCTTGTTTTCAAAAAAATCTTCGATCGATATTTGCGAATATCTTCGATCTACTTGCTTCGTCGGAATTTTTTGTAGCGTCAAATGTACCGAGTTTCTCCGAACTCGTGCAAAATTCGCGATTTTTCATAAAAAAAAAACTTGGAATATTAGAAATAAAAAAGAATTGTATGTATTCAGAAAAATGGACGAATCAATTTCTGCGAAAAAAAAAGTTGATTACCGGATAACTCTGTGAAATTTTTTTTTACCCATTTGTTAATAATTTTGTGGCATTATTAATATAGAAAATTAACATTCTTAGGACCTTCGATATGGTTGATTTTTTTTTTTTCAAATTTTTATTCCATCGGCAAGTATGTGCTCCGAATTTCGCGGTTCGTTGGGACTGCAACGACACCCTGCAGTCTCCAGAATTCGCTCATTATGAATAGAAAAATTGCCAATAGAGCAAAAAATTGTAATTTACTTTGTTTTACAGGATAAATAATGACGGTAGCGGTCGAAACGACGAAAGCCGAGGAGGGCGAAGGTAGAAAAAAGATTGAAACGTTCGATGATATACTGCCGTACGTGGGCGAGGCGGGATTTTATCAATGGATGCTTTTCGTTCTTCTATTGCCTTTTACATTCGTCTATGCATTTCTTTATTTCACCCAATTTTTCTTGACTCTCGTGCCAAACGAACATTGGTGCAATGTGCCGGAACTCGAAGGATGGAATCTCACGGACTTCGAAAAGTAAGCGTATTATTATTTCAGCTGCAATACGATAATATAATAATCGATTAATCATTATAAATGAATACGAATCAATATCCATAAATCAATATAAATCGTTTCCGGAAAGTCACGTATAAATATTATTCAATTTCGGTGACGACGCTCAAATCTTTTTCCTTAAAATATTTTTCGCCTCATTATATTATTATTCTCGACTTTATTCGTTATTTTAGTTATTAATCGGAAATTATTGATAATAACCTCAAAAAATCGTGAATCGACGCTATTACATTATTTTTAATTATTTTATTTTTTAATTCGGTAAAATCGACGTTTCACGCGTATTGTCTTTCCGACGCGTGTAAACGAGAAACGAAAACGCGAAACAAAAGGGAATTAAAAAAAAAACGCAGAAAAATTTGCGGCGAAGTTTTCTTGGAATTTCACGGATCGGTGACGGAGCGTTGTTCGAAATATCTCGATTCGCTTGACCGGACGGTAAATCCCTGTCTCGCGTCATAGTAGAATCGGAAGAACGCATAGCAGAAATATTATGCTGTATAATTTATACTGTAGACGGCAAAACCAGTCCGTCGGCACCGACCTTGCGATTCCGCGAGATGGCAAAGTCTTTGACTCGCGGAACTCTCGCTGCGTACTTCGAAGGCCGTTTCGCCACTGCACGTGGCTCGCATCCACCGTTTTTTTTTTTTTTTTTTTTTCATTGTTACACTCGAATTACGACATGTCCCGCGATCTCATTGAATTTTTTAAATTCGGTCGCTAAAAATTGTCTCGTACTCGCGTTGACGCCTTTTACGCGCGAAACACATTGCAAAGATAATAGAAAAGCATTATTTCGAAGGATTCTCTTCGCGTTGCGATTGGTCATTCGCTTGAAATAGAAAAACGTAGTTACAACCGATTTACGACATGTCCCGCGATCTCATTGAATTTTTAAACTCTGTTCACTAAAAATTCTTTCGCACTCGTTGATCCTTTCTTACGAGCGAAAGATATTGCAAAGACAAACGAAAAACATTATTACGAAGGATTTTCTTCGTATAGCGATTGGTCATCGGCTCGAAGTGGAAAAACCGAATAAAAATACTTGAAATTCGAACAATGCATTTGTCGCGCGGTGTGACATATCAAATGACGCGCGATCACGCGAACGTAATTTTTTCATCGCAACGAGTCGGAATAAAGGTGTAGATACAGTGTGTTCAGTTGAGGCCTCGTGCGTGTCGCGTACGCAATCTTTACGTCTCATTGACGCACGCGATGTATTAAATTTCTAGATAATTCTATTATAATACCGAAAGAATTTAAAAATCTCGAAGAAGTAATAAAATATTTGCTTTAATCGATCGAGAGGCGATAAAAATAAATCGATAATAAAAATTTCAGAATTGCTTTGTCCATTCCGAATGCCGATGCTGTTGAATTGGCAACCAAAGATGCCACTGTGTTCTCGAGGTGTCAAATGTACGCTGTTAATTACACCGAGCTTTTGCTCGCCGGTATCAAAGAAAGTGATCCAAAATGGCCGAAAGCGCCGTGTCAAAATGGATGGACCTTCAACTACACGATGGTCCCTTACGCATCCATTGCCGCGCAGGTAGGGATCGATCGATTAAACGATCGAATAAAAATTATATAAAGGAAAAGAAAATAGCACATTCCGAAAGGCAAAAAAACGAACGATGTATGCTTATACACAGCGCTTAAGGGGGTTTCAAATTTCAAATTCAAATGAGATAAAAATGTGAAAAAAAAAAAGAAAAAATCTCCATATCGAAAATCTTAAGAAAATTAATTTTGCATAATAATAATGTCGAAAAGTTATTAACAAATTAGTTTAAAAAATCGTTCAACGAATTATCCAGGAATATAACGGATTTTTATTAATCGTCCAACAGCTCGAATGGGTTTGCGACAAGACGTATCTCTCGTCGGCGGCGCAATCGGCTTTCTTCGTCGGTAGCATAATCGGTGGTTTCATCTTCGGTTACATAGCCGATCGATACGGTCGAATTCCCGCATTGGTATCATGCAACGCCGTAGGATTTTTCGCTTCCGTCGCAACGGCCTTTTGCAACAGTTTTTGGAGTTTTGCATTGGCGCGCCTCGTCGTCGGCACATCTTTCGATAATTGTTTCAACATACTTTTCATCATAGGTACCGAATTTTCTCCCCTTCATTCGCCTCGTCAAGAATTTTATCGAAATTCAAATTTCTCGTATCAATTATTGATTTTTTCTTTAGTTATCGAATACGTCGGCCCGAGATATCGAACTTTAGTCGCAAACATGTCTTTCGGTATCTATTTCGCCGTCGCCGCGAGTGTCTTACCGTGGATGGCGTATTGGATCGCCAATTGGAAAATCCTAAGTGTGGTAACTGCGGTACCGTTGGTCGTCGCTTTTTTGGGTCCGTGGCTCGCGCCGGAAAGCGCAAGGTATCCAAATATCCCATATAAATACTCAAACTTTAACCCTGGAAAAGCCTTTAATACGGCGTTTTTTTTGTTCCATCAGATGGTATCTTATGAGCGGACAAACCGACAAAGCTATCGTCATGCTGAAAAAATTCGCAAAAGTTAACGGTAAAACGGTAAAACAAGAGATATACGACGAATTTGAGAAAAGTTGCAATGCTATTATCGAAAAAGACAAAAGTCACAATCAGTATACCGTTTTGGATTTATTCAAAAAACCACGACTCGCAAGAATTACTATTGTTCTCGTTGTATATTGGTGAGTAACGCTACTGACTCCGATTTTCATCGGAACTTTGTGTTTTTTTTTTATTAACTATCATTATAATTCGCAGGCTGTTGATAATTCTCGTATTCGACGGTCACGTCTGGAATATGAAACTTCTTCACCCCGATGTATTCACTTCGTTTTCTCTCGCGGCATTGACTGAGCTTCCGGCTGCCCTTTTGCTAGCCCTTTTTTTGGATCGGTGGGGCAGAAGATGGATGGGTTTCGCGTCGATGTTCATCTGCGGAATTTTTTCATTCGTCGCACTCGCTACACCGCCAGGTGAGCGAATACTATTCCGTTTTGTAGAGATTCGCTTGTATCACCGTTCGAATACATTTTCGATCGATTATTTATTTTTCCAGGTCCTATCACCGTCGCCATGGCGATTCTCGCCCGATTGGGTGTCAATATCGCTGCGAATATCGGCTTTCAATATGCCGCTGAGATGTTGCCGACCGTAGTCAGAGCTCAGGGTGTATCCCTCATTCACATTATCGGATACTTCGCTCATATTATCGGTCCCTACGTCATCTATTTGGTTAGTTCACTCGTTTTCATTCTTTATAATTCTCCCATTTTACTCTCTTCTTTTATTCCTTATCACTTTTTTAATCGACCATTTTTTTTAGGCTGACGTTGCGCCGGAATTGCCACTGATATGTCTCGGCGTCGTATCGATGTTCGACGCATTTCTGACTCTGACTCTACCGGAAACCCTCGATCAGGATCTTCCGGAGTCTCTTCAAGAAGGCAATGACTTCGGAAAGGATCAGAGTTTCTGGTGGATTCCTTGCGTATCGAGGTAAGCGCCGGGCGATCTTCGCAACAGCTAAAAAAAAAACGAAAATTTAACGAATAAACATTTTTCTTGCAGAACACCGATGAAGAAGAAAAAATATAGAAAAAAATTGGGTGTTACGAACGCCGGTTATAATCCCGGAAGCATAACAAGAATCGATTCCACGAGGTTATAGCATCGTATTATCATTATCTTCGATAGCCGTAAATATCGTTTCGCTTTCGCGATCGATAGTAAAACCAAAACGTTGTATATACACTATAGTCGTAAGATTTTCATCTCGTGGATCGAGTTAAGTTACGATAAATCCAATTCGACGAATAAATTAATATACTTTAATAGTCTTTTTTTCTCTTTTTCAATCGACTTTTTTTTTAACTTTTTTTCTTTATTTTTCACGATTGCTGTTGTTTTATTTTTCTTCCTCGTCGTTTGTTTTTCTTGACTCGCAATCGCTCAATTTTACGTTACGATTATCAGCCACACGTCTCGTCGTTTACTTTAGAACTATTCGCGTACTTATTTGGCTGTTCGAACGATAGAATCTCGTGACAGTTTTCTCATCGGGATTTGCGACTCGTGTCTCTCAAAATTGTTCGGTGTATCGTGACTTTTTCTTTCTTTTTTTACAGAAATGTTTTTTTCTTTTTTTTTTATAAATAATAAACGATAAAAAAATTAGTGATTAATTTACGAAAAGTTTGGAGAGACAACGAGACGCGTCCTCTTCACTTTCCTATTGTACAGTACTCTCTTCGACTCTATAATAATAATAATAAAAACTGCAATGTAAAATATAATTGTTTATTGATAGTTTTCATGCGACGCGTTGTAAATTACGACTAAAAAATAAAGAAATATGTAAATTTTATTGCAATGTCATGTTTTTTCGTCGAGATGATTGGTTTGTACACACGAATGAGAAGCCGCGCGATGGAATGTAATCGTTACGTAGAGATATTGTTGCACGAGTATCGACGGTCGACGTCCGGTTTACGAGTCGACGGTAACGACCAGAAATTGTCGCCTTTTCCAAAATCCTCGCCTTGGCGAAGCGTCTGCGGAAGATCCCTTCCGAGAGTTTCCGGAAGGAAAAGTACGAGTCCCGCGGTGAAAAAAGATAATATTCCGAGTATCAGCATCGGTAATCCGCTCCATAAGTGGGCCTGCGATATTAATAAAAAAGAAAAAATAAAAATGAGATTATCCGATATTTACTTATTTGATCGTAACTCACGAGATCGATAAGATAGGGAGCGACGCAATGTCCGATTATCCCGAAAATGTGTATCAACGCGACGCCTTGCGCTCGCACAGGTGTCGGCATTAATTCCGCGGCGTATTGGAGACCAATATTCGCAGCCATATTGAGACAAAATCTCGCCAACACCGACATCGTTAATTCGGCGGCAGCTAAAAAAAAAAGACGTATGGAAAAAAATTAAATGCGAAAGCATTCGTAGGGCTCGCGATTCTCACCGGAAGTAAGATAAAGTTCCCCGAAGCTGAATAAACCAGTCGCGGCCATAGTAAGAAAACCGCAAAATCTTCGACCCCAACGATCGAGAATTAACGTTAATAAAAGACCGGCGGGTAGTTCCGTGGCGCACGCCAACGAAAACGAAACGAAAACGGAACTCTGAAGAAGTTTCAGCGAGTAAACGTGTCCATCGAATGTGACGGTCGCGCAAAACCTGAATAATCAATACGATGCCGAAAAAACAAAAAAAAAAATAATAACATATCAAAATCGCCGACTTATTTTTATTCACATTATTTTTTACTCACCAAAAGGCAATCAGTAAAATAGTGTTTCTCGCGAGTCGCGGCGTTCTAAAAAGATCCAACAATGTCGATGTTTCGCTCTTCGATCCGTCGTGGAGGATATTTCTCTGAAACGATTTCCATTTATTTTCGATACTATTAGTTTCGAGGGGGAAAATCTTAAACGAAATACTTACCAAAAACAACTCGTAAATCTTAGGATCCGGATTTTTACCGTTTATCTTTGCGATTTTTTTCAATTTCTCAATTACCTTGTCGAACTTGCAATTTGACACGTACCATCTTTACGGACGATAAAAAAAAAAAAAGATAAATAATAATGAATAACTAATATTTTATGCATTGTATTATTATTATTACTTATAATAATCGCTCACCGCGCGCTCTCCGGCAAAATCCACGGCGTTAATAATCCGCCGAGCATAGGAATCGCACTGACATAAGCGAAATATCTCCAATTGGCGATCCCATAAGCGATCCACGGTAATATGGTGCTTCCGAGTGCAAAATATATTCCAAAGGCGATATTGATGACCAGCGTTCGTCTTTTCACCGACATATACTCAACGACTGTACGAAAAAACGGAGCGGAATTATTTATTAGTTGTTTTTACGTTCGTAGATCGATGTTTGTTTGACTGACCTACGATTAGCGGAATGTTAATGCAATTGTCAAATGCGAGACCCGTGAGAAATCGACATATGGCAAATGTGGAAAAACTTGTCGCGCTCGCGGTCGCTATGGTCGCCAGAAGACCGACGACATTGCATAGAACGAGCGCCGGTATCCGTCCTTTGTGATCGGCGATCCATCCTATTGCGATACCCCCGACGATCGAGCCGGAGAAAAATATCGCCTGAGCAGTCGAGATGAGGTATTCCTTGTCGCATACCCAGTCTAACTGATCGGCAACGCTCCAAATAAATCGATTGCATTTCATAATTTACCATCTTTTTTTTTTTCATTTCACTTTTTACCGTACCTCGGCACCGATGCTTTTGTAAGGTATTTGCGTCAAATTGTATTCCCAATGATCGCAATCGACCGTTCGATTCGTCTGCCACTCGAATCCTCTCGAGTCCCTCTCGTTATTTAAAAGTTTACTAAAATTCAAATCCTTTCGACGGCATTTGTCGTAATAGGGATAACTATCCGATGGTAATATAGCCGCTTGTACTCTGTAATATATTTTTGCAACGATTAATCGATTTTTTAAATTTTCATTTCATTTCTTATTACGCATTTCGCGATTTGCAAATAGTTAGTTAGAACAACAAGCGGATAAGTTGTGGATAAGTGGAAAAAAGCGCTTATGTAATTGTAGCGAAAAGATATATTGATTACGAAGATTTTTTCTCTTTTTTGTATCGTGAATTCTCGATGTATTTGTGCAATAAACACAACAATGAAATACAGTATATTAATTTTGTGCATTCGAACAAAAATAGAATGGAATGGAATAATTCGTTATCGCCGGCGTTTTATCAACGTTATTTTTTTTTTTTTTTCGTATTTATGAGGTTACACGAGGATTATCTTTTATTGAGCAATAACGACGAGTGACCGTACCGCGAGCGAACTTGTGGGTTACTTGCCTCTGTTGTTGTGTAAAATTTGTTTTAACGAGTTCATCGACGTAACACCAATGTTCCTGCGGCACGAGAGTCAGAAAAAACTGACCAAAGTAAAGATTCGCATAACCAATGCTGTACGGTAGCAATGCGAGTAGCAGGTACCACTGATATCGGCCAAAATTTCCAACGTACGGTAGAATGTCATCGATTGATTCGAGTTTTCGTCTCAAGGCCGTCGTCTCGCTCGGCTCATTATCACCCGAAAGTGTCACAGTTTTCATGTCTTCCTTCATAACTCTTTGAATGAATCCGCGTCGCTCGCTGCGCATCGCCGAGTACCAGTTATATTAATGACACGACAAATCATTCGACCGTCTTGGGATCAAACGCTCGACGCGTAAACACTCTCATTTAAAAGAGACCGCTGTTTAACTCGACTAATAATAATAACAGATACGACGCGACAAGTTCAATGACTGAAAACTTTCCTCGAAATAAATTATTCAAAAGCTCTTTGCTAAATAACGAAAATCACATAACGCGGTGTTTAATTAATTATTCGATTAAACATTTAATTATATATGACTTAATGAGAAAAAAATTAAGAAAAGGATAGATAGTCTTTACTACGATTCACTTACCGGCACTTTCCGTATTAAATATCTTTCTCGCTGCGCTCGTTATCGGACTATCGGACAGTTGCACAACAATTGCAGTTATTGTCACGAGTACGTCGCTGCTACGTCGAGGGATTATGTCACGCTATTTGTTTTATTATGCACCGAGTAAAATAATTAATAGACGGTTTGTCACGTTCGAAACTGTGGAGAGCTTCGGCACGAGGCACGAGACACGAAGCACGAGTGCTCGACAATGACGACTGACGAATCAATGCACCAATGTCGATGTCTCGTACATTTCCTCGTGCTACGAGTCGCGCACATGACGCTGTGACTGAGCTGCTGCTTCGTTTCGACGTCAGCGTTATTTTCGGGGCTAACGGCGTTTTGGCGAGTTAACCAATCGGCGTGGCCGGCCTTTCTTTCGGACATGTAAATATATCTTTGGGTACGGAAAAGTACTATTATGCATGAGGTCAATTCGGTTTCAATTGCTCGACAGTTTTATTAACTTGAATCGCGACGCCACTTTCGTTCTCGAAGAAAATAATACCGTTTTATTATTCAACATTTTATTTGCAATATTTGAATTTGGAATATTCTCTCGAACGCATATATCACGATAACCGAGTGAAATACGTATTTTTTCAGTTGGCCTTTTCAAGGTCAACACAACACGATGCTACGCAGAGAGGATAACCGGTACGAAAATTTTAATAATTTAAGATGGCGAGCTTAAAAATATTCGCGTGACATAAATTGGGGTAGAACTCGTTGTTTTTTTTTAACATTACGAGAAGCGTTTACGAGAATATAAAATAACCGAAATTATCTTGTCGATCTGAATGGAAAAAACTGGCAGAGCTCAAAGCAATCTTTAGGACAAATTTTTCGAAATCTCATAAAGAATCATTGTCCAATTTTCGAGATTAGTTACGAAAAACGAAAGGTGTGAGTCACCCCCGCCGCTTTCGCGGAAATCCCCTTAACGGCAAATACATATCGTATATCCAACAAGAAAAAAAGTCCTATCGCCGTTTTACTTGAACGATGCAGCGCCTCGTCCGTTGATGGTAAATGCGCGCTTCGCACACTTCTCAAATTCTCTCCCTTTCGCCGAGTCGATGACGTAACCAGCCGTCTGACGAGTACATCGATACATGTATTATATTCGTTCGTTTGAAGATCGAGACGCATACAGTAAAAATTTATTTCTCCACTATAATAATCGACATTTCGTAAATTCATTGAATCAATAATTTATTTCTATTATAAAAAATAATTCGAAACCAGGCAAAGACGTTTCACAATGACGAATGAAAAAAAAGAAACGTTTGCACTTGAGATGATTGGCATATATCACGCGTCGGTAATATTGACGTAAATTTAATGTATAAATTAATCTATATTTTTTCGCTACATAGATAAATATACATATTATAGTATGTATGTAAAAAAAAAAAAAAAAAATACGAAAAAATAAAAGATTGACGAGACGCCCAGTCGATTGGTTGAGACGCGAGGCTAAAGGGCACAACCGTCGTCGTCTCACTCAACGACGAACTCCACGAGCCACCGACATTAATAAGAGGATCAACCGACGATCTCGTCCGCGCAAATAATTTATATTAATAAAACGTATATGAAATCCTCTCAACGACGATATACCGAAGCGAGCGGTTAATATCCATCGATCTATTAATAAAAAATGTATTGCATATTAATATGATTTTTCCACCTTATCTAATATCCGAACAATGAGACGACAAAAATAATTTCATTAAAATTTGGTTTTAAAAAAAAAATCGTAAAAAAGGCAATGAATTAAATGGGAATAATGATATTGCATCAGAGTCTGACGACCTCGACGGGCGCGTCGACGTTCCTGCGCGATGATCTTTGAATCATACTGCTGCGAAGGGTTTCTCCGCGAAGCGATGCGCGCATCGAGTTTCTCACGGTACCGTGTCGGTACGTCGATCTCGCGATGGGTCCGCATTGCGTTTCTTCGTCGTCCGCTTTTCTGTAAAACCGAAATAAAATGATGAAGCAACAAAGATTGTTAATTTATCGACAAGTTAAAGAAGTTGAGGCTAACTTGGCGAGACACGGCATATCCCATATCGACTGATCCCTTCCGAACTCTTCGCCGTCCTGCAGCGTCTGCGGCAAATCTTTGTCCAGTGTTTCGGGGAGGAAAAGCGACAAACCACCGCCGATGATACCGAGTATTCCGAGTACCAGTAGCGGCAAAATTGGCGAAACAACCGCAAGATAAACGACGAAAGGTGCGACTATACTCGCGACGTATCCCATTATATGGATAAGCGCGACGCCCTGCGCTCTCACTACAGTTGGCAATAATTCCGCCGCATATTGAAGACCAATATTGTACGATATATTGACGCAAAACCGTCCCATTATCGCCAGTGTAGCCGCGTAAACGTCTGAGAGAAAGAAAAGCAATTTTTTTTGTTCGTTTTTTTGTTTGCGAGTTAAAGGCGCGTCAATGAACTTACGATCGGATACGGCACACGCCCAGATGCTGAAAATGCCTGATACGACCATAGAACCGCAGGCGAGCCATCTGCGACCCCACCGGTCGAGTACAAGTGTGAGAAACGTGTCGGCCGGCAATTCCGTTGCCGAAGCTATCGTAAACGTTATAAAGACGTCGAGACCGAGATTGTCGACGTTCCGTACGTGACCATCGAATACCAACGATACTGCCATCCTGTAAATACGATAATACAATATTATTTTAAAGTTAACGAGAGACGGTATACTAAACGGTTAAAAAGACCGTTCAAAGTACGACGTGGCTTTGCTTCCGTCGATATATTGGAATTTTACAAAAATATTACTTTTTTTAGTTTATAGCGAGTTGACTTTACTATTACTCTATTACTCTGTGTACTCACCAAATAACAGTCAAAAGCAGAGTGATATTTCGTAACCGAGGGCTGCGAAAAAGATCGAGAACGGAATAACACTTTTCCGAACATTCTTCTTCTCGAATTCTATCGCAACTTTGCTGAAAATAAAGGGGAACATTTAAAACGAGTAAAAGAAGAAAAAACGAAAGAGCGCGCGTCTAAATACCTTGAAATCGTTGTACACGCTGTCCGGCACCTTGGTGCCATTCAATCGTTCGAATCTCTTCAATATCGTGATGGCCTTGTCGACCTGACCTTGGCTAACGAGCCATCTCGCGCTTTCAGGCACCAGCCAGGGTGTCGCAAGCGCGAGAACGAGCGGAACTGATGTTGCGACCGAAGTCCATCTCCAATCAGCGATGAAATAAGCGATCCATGGCAAAGCGCACGATGCCATTGTGAAAAACAATGCTATCGACATATTCGCGACAAATGTTCGCCATTTTGGTCCAACGTACTCCAGTACTGTCGACAAAAGAAATTCGTCCTATTTCTCGTTTCGCGTTTCATACAAAAGGAAAAAAAGAAAAAAAAACAAAAACAAAATGATGACGCATTCCGAAGGTCATTCGTTCGAGTCGTTCACTCGGGGAGCGCGCCGCGGGTGAACCGTTAATTATCCAAGGTTCGCGATTCTTGTCAACGACCTCGTCTCTTTCCGTAGTAACATTCTCCGCTCGTTCGCGTATACAACTATATAAAAGTTTGTTACCAATCCAATTAAGGTAATGACGAAGGCAAAAGACGTGCCACGCGAAGAGAACGAAAATCACGTGCGACACGATAAATCAATTTATATCCGACTTTCTCTTTGTTATTATTCTTACCAAGTATATACATCATCGTAAAACAATTGTCGAACGCGAGTCCAACGAGGAAACGACAAACAGCGAATTGCCAAAAATTGGTGCTGAATGCAGTCATTACGCCGGCGATTAAACCGGCGACGTTGGTACCGACCAGTGCCGGTATTCTTCCGTATCTATCGGCTATCCATCCGAATATCAGACCGCCGAATATCGCACCAACGAAAAAAATACTCTGCGCGAGACTCGGTAGCGCGGCCTTCTCGCAAACCCATTCCATCTGCGAAAAACCAATGAAATTTTCAATGTTTTATTCGCCTTTCGGGGGACGCCATTTTTTTCTCGACGATACCTCAGTCGCTACGGTCTCGTATGGCACTTCCGTACGATTGAATTCCCATCCGTATTGACATGATTTTGTTGGCCACGTTACGTCGGCCGCATCGATTCTTCCATTTTCCATAAGCATTGTGAAATTTACATCGTACATCAAACATTTTGAATATCCTGCATTCCCGCCGATTGGATCGGACGGGGGAATGGCGAGAGCCAATCTGTTTGAACGGAGAAACGAGATAATTCAGACATCAAAAATACGGGAAAATGGGCCAAAATCGGCCGTTTTAGCAATTCGACAATTTTTCTCGATATACACGACATTCTTTTGAAAAAAGAAAAATTTTTCACATTCCCTTCGAGTATTGAGACGAAAAAAAGGGGGTAACCATGAAATTCGAAACCTTTTTTCGTATCGGGACATTTTAGTTGAGACAATAAATGTTTCGTAAAATTTCATTAAATGTCTGAATAATAATCATGAAACTTGAAAATCGATTTTCTTTTTTTTATTTCATGAATTTTACCATTGGTTCATTTCGCCCCGAAATTCTAGTTGCGTGACTTTTCCATGTTGCTCCACTTTATGAAACGACGAATTTGTATTTTTTTTCATTGTCTTTATTCTACGCGACAAATCTCCCAGTATCTTATCCGTATATCATTATCGTGAAAATGCAACATAACGAAAAGTTACATCATTCGAGTCGCGAAATATTTAGCGCTTACATTTATTCGCGTTAAAAAAAAATGAGGGAAGCGACGAATAAATATCGCCTATTCCGCGGCTAACCGCGGTATTCTAGCAAAGTATACGTGCACAATGCGCGCATGTTAAATAAATTCAACGTGTAAACTTCCACGTTTCGACACGAAGATGAGATTTTCACTCAACTGATACGCGCGCAACTCGTTTCGCATACAAATCGTTCGCTTCTTTTCTAATACGCAATTTTACTGATATATTGACATTTTCGTGGAGGACGGCGCATCGACTAACAAACAATTCCTCTTTCACTTTCGTCCAATTCCCGCGGGAATGAAACAAATGAGTCGTGCGCTGGCGGTAACCGTAACGCATGTGTCGAAATCCTCGTGCTTACGGTACGGTAAGTCTATGTTTTTTTCCTTTCACGCTCTCATTGCGCCCGGCGAAGGTTCTGCATACAAGTAACCATAGAGAAAAACCGCGAAACAACAGATAAGTTTATCGTATTCGTTTCCTACCGGTCGAAAACAAATCCATTTTTCCCATTCGTTCGAACGCGAAACAGTTTTTTGTTTTTTAAAAGGGTTGTTCGGTCGGTAAAGTAGTTAACATTATCAAATCCTTCGAAAATACGTAAAAAGTTGGAAAAAATGAATCGCGTGATGAGAAAAGGTTTGTTGGATGAAATTTGCGAATAATTATGACGCATCTACGACGAGAATGGACGTCTAATTGGACAATAATCATTGAAAGAAAAGCAAATCGTAACAAGGACTCGACGAGGTGACGCGTATTTTTTGCTGGAAATCTTAGGCAGAATTAACGTTATCGCGATTTCAATTAAATTAATGTCCATCGCGATGCAACACGCTACTTGGAATTGTGTTGTAACAAGAAGTCAGTGGTATTGCACTTTGTATGAGCGAAGGTCTCACACTGTGTGCTTTCTAATACAGCACCGCGGCAAACGGCGTAACTATACTTGTATGCGTACATAATTCTCTTGTAAAGCATACACACGGTGCTCGCAAATCTTAAGATCAACCACGCGTGACCGGTAAGGTGTGTTTTTTTTTTTTCTTCGACTGGGTCAACCGCGTTATTATTATTATCATTATTATTATTAGCATCATAATGATTAGCGGTCGCGCGGCGTTGACGCACAAGTGAGAGTCTTTGTTAACAAATTATAAACCTCGCGGACAATCGATGCGAACGATATTTTATCAAAAACTACTAATGCGATTATGATTCCGAAAAATCAATTGTTTATCATATCAAATAATCATATATATGCGATAAGACTATATACACCGAAGAAAATTTTCGTACTTCGATTTACGATAAAAATCGATGAGTTATCAACGACGAGGCGACCAGCGAATTAGCGTTAATTATTACTCCGTCGGTTTTCTCGTTAAAAGCTACGCGCCATGTGTCATAATTGATGACGATTGCACAAGAGGCTAACGATCGTAAATTGTCTTTTTTTTGTAACGAGTATCTGTACACGCAGTCGAATATGTGTCTTCCATTACGTACGTTTGTTGGAAAACACGTTTTTACTTTCTTTATTTTATATCGGAACTATCGGTTACTCTACTCGACGGCGATTATGATTCATTCGCTGTAATAACGAACTTTGTATAACGGGCGTCGTGAATTAATACCGTTTAACGCCGATTTTCTTCGAGATTTCGCGATTATCGAGGGAATGACGTTAGCTTATAATTATTATTTTTTATCCCGAAAGAAGACGCAGCGGAATTTTTTCGATATTATATTCTTTCGACGTAAAGACGAATTACTTCTTGTTATTCGCGTTACTTAAAACGGAAAAAATCCACAGGATTTCAGAAATAAATCCGTCATCGGCGTCGCCGTGAAACGAGTCTCTTGAGATGAATGTAGCTGAATATCGAAAGAACCTTTTTTTCACTAAAAAAATTAGCTCGATGTACCGATAATGGAAGTTTTAATGCATAAACTGGTACATTAAATTTAGTTGTACCGGTTTATGTAAAAAGAACTGCAAACTTGTTTTGACAGTATACACACACGCGCGTACGCAGGTGCGCATGCGCATGCGCTCGCATTATCCTCTAAATCGTCGTTTCGTCAATAACCGTTGAAAGGTCAAGTTGAATAATGATGAAAAATATGTCTATTGGTGAAAAGTAGAATGAAAAAATGCTGCTGCATATACTATAATCGAGTCCGCCTCGAATATCCAACGGTAATAACTGCTCTTGCCAGCGACCGTGACACTATTGCTCGCAGGACCGTTTAATCGTTTATATATATTATATACCGTTGAAAAATCATTAAACTACGGGATCTTTTCTCATTGCAACATCATATTTCTCCGAAAAAAAAAAAAAAAAAACAAAACCGAAGCGAAAATCAAAGTTTTTTTGGTGTGCGAAAAGTACGAACCTCTGCTCGATCGTAAGATTTTCGAGTTCCGGTATTCTGCACCAATGTCCCTCGGGGACCAAAGTAATGAAGATTTGCGAGAAATAAACCCACGCGACAAAGCATGCGAACGGTATCATTAAAAGAAACAGAATCTTCTGATAAAATCCAAATTCCCCAACGTGAGGCAGCAATTCATCGAAATCCATGTCCTTCGTTTCGATTTTTTTCGTTGTTACGACCGTCGGAACAATTTCGCATTGTCCTGTCGCGACCGGCTGGCACTGAGGGTCGCACGAACTTTCGCATAATCCCGGCGGATTTGGTTTAGGTAAACACTCCGGTGTCGGCGGAGCAAACTTCTCCTGCGGTGGCATCGGAAGTCACTTTCGCACGCTATTCAAACGTAACCTGTATTTTTTTGTTATGCTTCCTCTATCGTTTGAAAACTCGTATTATACTCGCTGTCGCATGTATTCCCGATGTGACGCTTTTAAATAAACATTTTTATTCACCACCAACACAAAATCACTTCAACACGATATATGACGATTTGTTTTATTAAATTATTCGCGAATTATCCAACTATGCGCGCGCTTAAGATCGTTTGAGAAAAAATCGAAAACATCGAAAGACGGATTGGTGAGTAGAAATCGCCGACGCCGCCGCCGCCGCCGCCGCCGCTGCCGCCGCCGCAGGGAGAGAATACAAAATAAAAACAAGTCAGGCTAAACTTTTCTAATCATTATTACAAATCCAAGCAAATCCTGACTCGTTGAACAACACTATGCAATGCTTCGACGAGTCTCTCGCTATTATAGGCAACGTCGATGGGGACCTCCCTACTCTTAACTCTCACGCGCGAACGAAGAGAATTCAATGTTCCGCAGGTGGCATTGAAGTAAACGCAGAACACCGCGCGAGGCCTCGTTTCGCTAAGCGAATTAGAATCCCTTCCGGTAGCCTGGAGCGTTGAACGATATTCAACTTGAGGTTTTGACATGTGGAAGGGCACTCGATCACTGTCGCCGTTATGGAATTCTTCGATTCCACTCAACTTCATCAATTGCATTCTCTCCCCGTCTCCCCCACCGACCCTCTGCTTGGACCCGACGATTAGAGACGCTATCGCTTTTCTTGTTCTTTATCAACGAGAGTCACGACAAGATAGAAAATCGCGGCACCGCCGGTACATGAAGAATTTTTTTTTTTTTTTTACCAATCTCGTTGTAGTCGGCGTTAAGATAAATTCAACACATCGTTAATCGCTCGTATACTTTGAAGGATAATAATAAAAAGATACATCTCGTTTCGTTATCACCGCATTTTTTTAACCTTATTGATGCGCGTACGCGAAAAAAGATTCTAGTGTCTCGTGTAAGCTTCGATCGCTCGACGACGTCATCTCGACGCGAGTGAAACGAAAGAATTCGTTGGCTGTAGACATTTTGATTTTCGTATTAACGGGGGGTGTATTCGAAAAAAATGATTTAAATAAACATTTTTTTTACGCGCTTTTATGGCCTCGCGATGTTTTTTTTTAATTTCTTTTTATGCACACGTGCGATCGAACTCTCTCTTTATGTTTTATCGTCGATAAGTCGTTCCAACTCTAACGACAACGCACGAGATTCACTCTATATTTCTAGTGGAGCGAGGTTAGTGAAATCGCGTGTGATTTATCTATCACTATCGTCGGTAGACGAGTGGCACCCGATCTCAGTTTTTTGTTCGCGATCTATTCGTAAGAATGGACGATCGATAAACGCTGAAGTTCGGGAATCCGCGTACAGACATAACGCGTGTACTTCGTATGATAACAATTGATTAATGATCGATGCTGTTATATCAACGCTATGGCTGATCTACGTAGCATCGTGCAACTATTAATAACTGTGCAATAACGATGTAAAAGCCAATGTGGGCTATCGTAGTTCTAAAAAATGATGTCTGATTGCGATAAACCATTTTTTTCGCAAATTATTAGGTTTACGATGAAAATAGCAATTGATAATAATAAATCGAATAAAATAACGAATAAATAACAAACCGGTACGTTTCGTAAACATTTTATTGATATTTCTCAATGTTCATATACGATACATAACCTCACGTCAATCTTACTATTTCGAAACATTTTTCGCCTACGCTGTCATTTAGCATTCCGTAACTAAACATCGAGCAAATAAGCCCGAGATACCGAAGTTTCTTTGTTTTTTTTCCCACTTCATCCTATATATCGCCCAACTAGTAGAATGTTTGTCGAGCAAATTGCATATGTCGTCGTAATCGGTATGCAATTTTCGTGGAGTTCGAGAATCAATTGTGAATTGTTGGGAGCTTTTCACAAGAAGATGTATCATTACGGAACTTTGAATGTTACGAAACCAAAAATATACTCGATTTTTTATATCACCATGCAATTCCACGATAACCATACGAGATGTCGTATGGCATCGAAATGCCAAGAAATTACACACACGTTACGATATATAATTTTCGTTACGTTCAAATAATGAAAAGTTCGAATATCGTAATATATCGGCAGCCAAACCGGTTTGATTTAGTCACGATTAGCTATTGCTCCCGTTTAATAGATATGTCTCAACATCATTCAAACGGAAGTATCATTTCATCAATTATATTTCAGTTTTTTTTTTTGTTCGCGTATTCTTAACAATGTATCCCTGAATGATTCAAGTGGGTTGACCTTCCACGTGTGCACGCGAGCGTTATTCGAAGCGTTTTTAGACGGGATTGAAAATTACATCATCAATTATAGATATTGGAATGGTAAATGTACATTATAAATTGCGGAGGATGTTGTATGCTCTCGGAGAGCCAAGATCATCCACTTCTTGAGTTTAATTGACAGTCGGTCACAAACGTCAATCATACCCTCGAATATCATTGCCATTACAATCGTATCGTTATTATACGGGAGAGCTGGAAAATATTCTTTACGCGTCTATTTATTGACAAAAATAAAATTTTCTTATGCGTTATTAGATCTCTCGTATATCTCTTGGATAACGCGTTTATTTCCATATACGAGACAAAACGGTGTATTTTAGTCGACGATCGTCGCGATAGTGAGGATCTCACGATAATAAAATATTCTCTCACGCGCTAAAGATTCAACGATTATTGAAGACAGGAAATCGCACGCGTATCTCGGGGTCTTTCCATCCGCGCGACAGCGAACGCGGGTAACATTTGCAGCTGACTAATTAATTGATTTGATTGAATGTATACCTAAATATGGGCCAATGCGGATCGTTTAATCGGATTGGTAGTCCAAATAAAAAATAAATTGAAAAGAAAAAAGAAAAAACATATATCGTACAACTGCACAATTATTTTACCGATGTTGGTCTTGAAACTCCGTACGACATTGAAAACATGGCGTTGCGTTAATCAAGATAATAATTGATAGCGAGTTTGTGAAGACTTCCGGTTAATTGTGCGATGGTGTTCTCGTATATTATTGAGGAAGGTTCGTTTTCCAAGGCTTTCGTACATATATTCGCTGAGACGCGACAACGAACTAATGCTGATTATCGTACGTTTCATTTGGAATTCATAAAAAATTGTGTATCCTGTGTCTTTTTTTATCGTAAACCCGATCGACACCCTATTTTCATCGTTACTCCATTAAAAAACAAAAATGGCGTCGTTTTTCCGAACACTCCCTTTCCAACGTTCGAAAATTTATTGAAATCCGATTTTTTTCGTTTACATTTCGCAAATATGCGAAAACGAGTAGAAAGTTCGAGCAGATATTCCAATTTTTTATGCATCAGGAACGTAAAGGACGAGTATTTCAGCCCCATCGCGCAGGAGTCGATGTTTAGCGTCATCGTTCGGTCATAACTTGAATCATTAAGTTAAATTCGGGAATTCGTATTACCGACTGTCATTCACTCTCAGTGTCGGTAATTTATCTTTCAAGTCTCTACATCACAATCGGATAAAAAAGTTGGCGGATACACAATAATTAGACTGACATTGATGGTTATGCTGGCGGTATTCTTCTATTGCGTTCGCATCGAACGAATTTAACAAAATAACAACCAGTTCAATAACTTCGTAGAGTTTCGGAGCCACGTTTTGTAAATGCAACTTTTTCTTTTTTAACATAATTGTAAATCTCTCAATACATTTATCTTTTAATAAAAAAAATAATAATAATTCCCTTCCGTAGTTTCGGAGAAAAAAAATGAAATATTTCACTCGAAATCGCGTTTCAATCGCTTCGAATCGATGTGTTAAGCGGCCTTATCGGTTCATTCACGAAAAATCCGAAAGATACGAGTTATCTCGTCAGTTACTCAATTATGCGTCAATATTAAATCACATATTGTGCGTGGAGAATGTAGAGGAACAATGATAAAACAATGAGTTATATTGTCGTAACGCCATGCAATTTGACGCGCATAGATGAGAGATAATGATCAAACCGGCCGTTTTCACGAGTTATGGGTCAATGAGGAAAGTGTGCAGAGTATAAGAGCGCGTGGCCGTAGTAGGGTCCGAGTCAGTATACGTCAGTACTACGACGCTGTAGAACCGGTGTTTTGTTTTTTTCACTCGAACTCTCATTAGCCGTATTCCCCCGCGGGATCGTGGCTCTTGCATCAGACGTCAAGGTTGCCGATCGAGATAGCATTGAAAAAAGATCGAATATACGTCAGGGCAAACAGGAAGAGAGTTCCGTCCAAACTTCACGCGCAGTTACGATCGCAACGCCGCGCTGCCAAGTACTGCGCAGAACGTAAAATCGGTTATCTCGAAAAAAAAATCGTAACATTTATTTATTTATTTATTATAATTATTATTATTATTATTAACGATGTTCGGTTTCATCGAAATAGTTTTGATCCTAACGGGTCTCGCGATAGGACTTTATTATTATTTAACGCGAACTTTCGACTACTGGGAGTCTCGCGGTGTGAAGGGACCGCAACCGCTCGTATTTTTCGGTACCGTCAAAGACATAATAACGAACAAATACTCGATGGGCGATTATTTAAACAGTGTTTACAAGGATTTCAAGAATGAACCATATTTTGGTATTTTTTTACGGCAAAAACCGGTACTCGTGCTGAACGATCTCGAGCTTATAAAAGACGTGCTGATAAAGGATTTTAGCAAATTCGCCGATCGCGGAGCACCGATGTACGAGAAGGTCGAACCGCTGTCGCCGCATTTATTTAATTTGGAACCCGCGCGTTGGCGTCCATTAAGAATGAAATTATCGCCGGTTTTCACGTCCGGAAAGTTAAAAGAGATGTTTTATCTTCTAATCGAGTGCGCCGAACATTTTCACGAATACATCGAGAATATGATGAAACAATCGAATTCCGACGAAATGATCATCGAGTGTCGCGAATTAACGGCAAAATTTACCACAGACGTAATCGGCGTTTGCGCCTTTGGACTTCAGATGAACTCAATGGCCGGCGAAGACAGTCCATTTCGCATTATGGGAAGAAGAGTATTTGCGACCAATTGGAAACGAATGTTGCAGTTTCGTTGCCGAACTATGGCACCGAAATTCTATGAAATGATCGGTCATCTATTGGCCGACACGGATATGAACGATTTTTTTATAAATACCGTGAGACAGACGATGGATCATAGAAAAAAAAATAACGTTGTGAAACACGATTTCATCGATCTTCTCATGGCGATTCAGGATCATCCCGATAAATTGGCTGAAATCGGTAAATCGCTTTTTCCATTCGTTAAATTGATTGAAGAAAAAAAAAAACCACGAAATCGAATTAATATTCTAAATGTCGCAAATAAAATGCTAATTTTTATTTCCTTGTAACTTTGAACATGACGAAAAAAAAAAAAATTAATAAATGTTAAAATTAACTTTTTTTAAGTCGAACAATATTAATGAATAATAATTCAATTTTTTTGCTGCAAAAGGCTTAATACTTAATGCGAAAAAAATGTATAAAAATTAGTTAATAAATGTTCTTTGCTACCGAAGAATTGACGGACAGTCTTCTGGCGGCTCAGCTATTCGTATTTTTCGTCGCTGGTTTCGAGACGTCATCGACGACGATGAGTAACGCGTTTTACGAATTGGCGCAGAATAGCGATATTCAAGACACTCTGAGGCGTGAAATAAACGATGAGATGACGAGAACCGGCGGTATTATCGAATACGAGGGAATTAAAGAATTAAAATACCTCGACATGGTATTTCAAGGTACCGATCGATCTATTTTATCGCCGTCGGTAATTAGCGATAACCCATTTTTTAATTGATCGGCGCGTTTTTTATGAATTATTTATTTGCAGAAACGTTGAGAAAATATCCGCCAGCGACATTTTTAATGCGAAATTCTACGGACGCGTATACTTTCCAAGACGCTTCGAAAAAAAAATTATTGACAATCGAAAAGGATCAGAGGGTTTGGATACCGATTTACGCGATACAGAGAGATCCCGAATATTATCCGGAACCGGATGTCTTCGACCCCGAAAGATTCACCGAAGAAGCCATAAAGACGAGGCATCCAATGACGGAATTATCGTTCGGAGATGGACCCCGAAATTGCATCGGTACGTTAAACTCGAATTTTTAATAAAACATTATTTTTTATTTTTTATGCGAAAACATCGATCGCGAGATTCCTAAAAGCGGATTTCTTAAAAAAAGCATTTTAAAATTTGTTAATATTAACCTGAATAGTTTCGGGCTGAATATGCCTCAAGTACTCTCCTTCGGATAATTTTATTTCGTAATAATTGCATTTCTTTTTCGTATTTTAGGCAAACGATTCGCAGTCATGCAGACAAAAGTTGGCCTCGTGAAGATTTTGAGTAATTACAGAGTGGAAGTTTGCGAAAAAACCCGAATACCTTACGTCAACAATCCAAAGGCATTTATACTGTCACCAATCGATGGCATTCACGTGAAGATCGTCAAAATCAACCACGTGGACAGTACGGATCTTTAAAAGAATAGAAAAAAAAAAATGATTCGCAGTATTAATTTTAAAAATCGCCTCATCCATAATACTTTTTTTTTGTATTTTCCGCATTTTTCATTCTCGTTATTTACCGTGAATTTGCATTTTTAAAAATTATTATTAATTCGCATTTCTTATACGTGAATAAAAAAAATATACAAATTTAATTAACATGCATCTCATCGAATCGAATTCATTTGTTCATCGAATTTATTTATTTTGTTCGCAGATTATTTAAGAAGGTTAAAGCAATAAGTTGAGCTATAGGTATCAGGTGCGTCGAAATAATTAAAAAAACGTCAGCATTTCGGGAAAGAATCGTCCATTTTATTTAATATATATAGCGACGATCAAATTTTTCTCGTATGTGCTGAAAAAACATGTATTCTCGATGATATTATACGAAGTCGAACGTTTTTACGTTTCTCCCGGATGCCCGACGAAATTAACTTAAAGATATACATCGATTAATAAAACGTTATCTTTTTTTCGTGATGATGGTTTCGCGATGGACGGTTTCGCGAGAATTCAAGATAATAATAAGACTGTTGTCGGACTTTATTTGTCGAAATAATAATAATTATTAACAACGCGCATCGCTTGTTATTAAAAACTTTTTACGCTCACTGGAAAAAAGCACCGATCTGCCCGCGTCAACGCGCTGCATTGTATATGGCGCCGCATGTGATGTTTTTGGTTGTTGTTGCTTTTTATTCCTCGTCGTTCGACGCAGACGAATGAAACATTACTTTTGAAACACGAATTACCTTATGACTTCGAAGAGAAACGATATTTTTATAATTATCATCGAACGATTTTCCGTTTGGTCACGTGATTGCAGTTCTTATCAAAATCGTCCTCACGATACTCAACTTTTATCTAATCGGGATAAACTTCACTTATTATCGTTGTGATTGTTTAATAATTTGTTGAATTAAGTTATTATTCCTGTTTTACCGTTTGATCGTTGTATAACGCGCGGTATATCGAGAATGAACATTGAAGATAATCGTGACGCCAGTATTCGGTATGAACTGTGTGCAAATCGCGTCGAACTGAAGTGTTTGGTATCGACGACGAACCGAGTTTTCCCCCACTCCGGGCTCGTGACGACGACATCTCCTGGGGTACGTTCCGAATCAGCGCCGGGCGACTTTTCTCTCTGTCTCACCGCGAATGAAAGAATGAGAGGAAAGTTCGTTCGGCGCTGATTCGGAACGTACCCCTGGAGTTTAACGACGGTTAACGACTGGTCGTAACGCAAAATATTCGGATAGTGAGTGATTTTACTTGTTTTTTTCAAGTAAAAAATCATTTACACATTGATTATACTTGAATTTTTTGTTTTGTCTTTTGTGAATATCATTCGGTAATATTTTTTGTAATTGAGAACGAGAGGTTACGAGTTACGAGATGAAAGATCCTCTGTTGCGTAAGAGATTTTTGTTATCTCGGACTCTCGTCCGCTGCGCAATGACGATGTAGTGGCGACGTGTGAACGGACGTTTTACTACACTACAGAGCAATAAAACTGCTGTGCGATCATGACATTCCCGAATCGTGCCGCGTGCGCATAACTACACGAGAGATATCGAAGTTTAGACGTAGACGTCTGTCGGTGTTGCGAACTCAGCTGGGAATCTCTCCGCGTGAGGTTGCTGTGTTTTTGCATTTACTCGAAGCATGACGCTGCTATTTTACTATTTCACAATGTAATACATCAGATTGAGTGATTAGGAACGTCTGTGCACTCCGTAAAAAAAATTTATATCAATGAATCACGTATTTGCATCCGAACGTTATCGATTATTGGTTATTTCATGATATCACGAAGAAAAATGTTTATTTTTAGTCGACAAATGTATACGACGAAATAAATATTTTATTGCTGCGACCACATTTTTATTCAGCGCAATTAAAAAACTGTTTATTTGATGTTCACAAGTGAAGAGTTTCACATCGAGAAGAAATATCAATATAGGATAGTTACTATCTTCTCATAAAATTCTTCTCGAAAGGTTTGAAGGCTATATATACTCATGAAATATATATTTCCATATATTTTCGTATTTTTAATATATCATACTGAAGATAATGATTTGAAAAATTGAAATGAAATAATTCGAAAATTATCGAAAAGTACCATCTCGTCGTATCTTCACACATACATCTCATTAATGTCAACAACCACAACATTTGTATCGTAAAGAATCGAATTGAAGAAGCAAATTTGTAAAATTTCCGAAAATACGTTTTTTTGAATATTTTTATCATTTTTGTCGACTTATGTTCCGCAAAATTATCGAAACGAAAAATTCTCGAGTCACTCAAAAAGTCGTAAAATACAATAAAATAAAATGTTGTTGGTGGGGGAATGCAGTGATAAAATAATTATCCATATTATTGCCATGTCATGCGATCTGCACGAAAACATCGGAGATAACAATCGAGTAAACTCATTACACGAGTTATGTGCACAGGAGGAAATAAGTGTGCAGACTATAACAGCGCGCGATCGTAGCACTGTCTGATTCAGTGTACGTCAGTACGTCGGCCTCGTCGGCCATCGGTTCTGCCGCTAACTGTACCTATATAAACTCCTTTGCTTTGAAGGCTGCGCGCGTCTTGGATCATTAGACAAAAATTACGGAACGAGAGGGACTCAAATACTCTTCTGTCTATTGATACGTATACGCTATAGGAAACGAACACTCGCAGTTGTTTTCGAAACGTCGTGCCACGAAATGAACACAAAAATAACGTAAAAAAGAAAACTTTTAAATAATTATCGTTTTCATTTTTTTTTTGTTTTCAAAGTTACGATGCTGAGTTACGTCGAATTAGTTTTGATCCTAACGGGTCTCATTGTCGGACTGTATTATTTTATGACGCGAAATTTCGATTATTGGGAGTCCCGCGGTGTGAAAGGACCCCAACCAATTATATTTTTCGGCACGTTTAAGGAAGTAATGGTGGCCAAATCATCAGTGGGCGATTATTTGTACAAAGTTTATCAAGATTTCAAGAAAGAGCCATTTTTTGGGGTTTACGTGCGACAAACTCCGATACTTGTGTTGACCGATCTCGATCTCATAAAGGACGTCCTTATAAAAGATTTCAGCAAATTCGCTGATCGCGGACAGCCGGTACACGAGCAGGTCGAACCACTGTCGCCCCATTTGTTTAATCTCGAGCCCGCGCGCTGGCGGCCATTAAGATTAAAATTATCGCCGGTTTTCACGTCGGGAAAATTGCGAGAGATGTTTTATCTTCTTGTCCAATGCGCCGAACATTTTCACGGATATATCGAGGATATGTTTGAAAAATCCGAATCCGACGAAATTATCGTGGAGGTTCGCGAATTAACGGCAAAATTCACCACGGACGTTATCGGGGTTTGCGCTTTTGGACTTCAAATGAACGCATTGGCTACCGAGGACAGTCCATTCCGACTGATGGGAAGGAGAATATTCGCCACCAATTGGAAAAGACTGTTGCAGTTTCGGTTCCGATCTATGGCACCGAAATTGTATGAAATATTCGGTCATCTATTGGTCGATACGGAGATGAACGATTTTTTTATAAATACCATGAAACAGACGATGGATTATAGAAAAAAAAATGGCGTCGTGAAACACGACTTTATCGATCTTCTTATGGCGATTAAGGATCATCCCGATAAAATGGCTGAAGTTGGTAAGTCGTTTTTCGCGAAAATCCCGAAAATCATACTAAATTCGAAGAATTACATATTCACTTTTGACTTTTTTTTTTATACATAATATTGATTATATTTTATATTGTTCAAATAACGGAATAAACAACTGAAAAAAAAAAATTAAGTTCCAAATTGAAAGTTTGAAAATACACGACGATAGATTCTTCCAAAATTCGATACGCACTATAAAATTACGCAAAGCAAAATTGTTTGCGAGTTGGAAATTATTGTGTATAAATAGCACGATAACGCAAAAATTCTATACTCGACTTTCCTTAAAGACTTAAAAAATCCGTATGTGAAGTTAAATCCTCCTTTAAGACTCCTTTGCAGGTTTATTAATCGCCGATAAAAAACAAAAAAAAAAAGGAATAAATGTTTTTTTTTGCCATTAAAGAATTAACGGACCGCCTTCTCGCAGCTCAATTATTCGTATTTTTCATCGCCGGTTTCGAGACATCATCGTCGACGATGAGTAACGCGTTTTACGAATTGGCGCAGAATAGCGATATTCAAGATAGCCTGAGGCGTGAAATAAAAAGCGAGATGGAGAGAACCGGTGGAGTTATCGAGTACCAGGGGATCAAAGATATGAAGTATCTCGACATGGTATTTCTAGGTATCGTATCAAACGATTTTACCGACGGCGCTAATGACATCGCAGCAATTACCCTACTTAACGATTCAATCGATCGTTTGCGTGTCTTATTTTGCAGAAACGCTGAGAAAATATCCACCGCTCACGTTTCTAATGCGTAACTCCACGGAAAGTTATACCTTCCAAAATTCATCGAAAGATAAATTATTGACTATCAAAAAAGGGCAAAAAATTTGGATACCGAATTACGCGATACAGAGGGATCCTCGATATTTCTCAAAACCGGATGTCTTCGATCCCGAAAGATACACGGAAGAAGCTGTAAAATCGAGACATCCAATGACCGATTTATCTTTCGGCGATGGGCCACGAAATTGCGTCGGTACGTCAAACTCAAATTTTAATTATTGAGATTTTTTATTGGTTTTTCTTCGCTTTTTAATGCTCGATAATTCTCTGTAAAATATCATTTACCATTTATCGAAATTATCATTTTTTTTTTTTTTCGCATTTTAGGCAAAAGATTCGGAGTTATGCAAACGAAAGTCGGTCTTGTGAAAATTTTGAGTAATTATCGAGTGGAAGTTTGCGACAAGACTGACATACCATACGTGAACAATCCTAAAACATTTCTACTGTCACCGATTAATGGAATTCACCTAAAATTCACAAAAATTAAGTACGAGAACACGAAACTTTAAAGAAAAAAAATCAAGTTCCTTCAGTATTAATTAAAATATCATAATTTTTCTTTCTGTATCATTTGCAATACATTTGTGTCATCGGAATTAATGAATTTTTTATTTGTCAATAAAATTTTCTGTACAGATTAATCAATAAAAGTACGTCTTAAGGTCATCGAATTTATTTATTTACTATAAATTCCCGCGACTGCAACAGTAAATTCACCTATACGTAGCGTTTGATTGGAAATATTTTTAAAAAATACCAAATCGTCGCTCGTCACCATAATTATTGTACAAGTAAAAAATCTATTAACATTCGAAAATGCATTATTATTAATAAATAAAAATAATATATTGCAAAAAAAAGATTTTTTTTTGATTAAATAAATATTTATTATTATTAATGAATAATTTATCGATTTCTTTTTTTTTATTATTAGTTTTTTCTCATTAGTTTCCACGTTATGCACGTTGGAAGTATTCGCATATAATATAACGTTACGTCCCGTTGAGTCTCTTTTCAATTTTTCCGAAGTGCGTTAATACCTCAACAGTCCGCTGCGTATCGCGTTGATGATAAGCAGAGTTCCGCGGCGGAGTTACCGACGATTATATCTGATTTGTTCACCAATAAATATAATTACCCGCGCGTACCGTGCGCATTTTATATTAATCCGAAATGAATTGCATCGCATTATTTTTAATCGCCGTGACATCGCTTTTATTTTTTTCGTTGCCTCCATTAAAATGATCGTTGAAGAAAAATTTCATCGTCATCGTAATTTATTGCCGTAGAAAAAAAATTGCGCTTTTTTCGTCTCGATAATAGCGATTCTGCGACAGGAGAATCAATCGAAAGTTTTTCTAAACCGGCACATCGGTGCTATATCTTGAAAATTCCTCTTTATTCTATGATTTTTCGTAATAATTTCGCCGTTTTACGTTCGAAAGAAATTTTCAATGCTCCCCTATTGACAACCTATAAACAATTATCTCGCCGGCGTGACATATGCGTCTCGTAATGTCACGAACACCGGAGCCGTAGAATGTCGAAATATTCACGACCGCTGTACAAGACAGGAGTGCAGGTTACGACGCCGTCTATAATGCTCGGCGGAGGTATTGCAACCCACGAAACGAGGTTTACGAAAGTTTCCATCACATCGAGTTATCGAGTAGTCTTGTATATTCATCCTATCCGCGACGGTAACAAAATTTCGCTCCGATTTGTATATAAACTTTCGCTCTGACGGTGTTCGTATTTTATTGCTTTTTAGAAGCACTAAGAAAGTTTCCACCGGGTTCTTGGCTCATACGAAAGTCTATATACAGAAGAGTACACTTTTTCCAGTACTAAAGTAGTCATACCGAAGGGAGTAAAAATTATGGGACCGGTGCTCGGGATACATTGAGATCCGCAAATATATCCAAAACCGGAAGTGTTTGAAACCCCGAAAGATTTACGAACGAGGCGATCCAGACTCGGCATGCAATGCACTGGTTGGCCGTCGGTGACGGTCCGGAAAATTGCATTGGTAAATTTTTCAAATATCCAAAAAACAAAACACTACTTTCTTAAACTGTGGAATCAGCTGCAACAGCCGGAAGTGATCGTTGTTTTAATACGAGCAGAAGGTAAGTGTTCGCTTTCGATTGGTCTGATATTCCATATTCCGATTGGGCCGATTGGAATGATAATAATTATAATTAAGGCTTCATTGTCGCCGAACGATTATCTGTATCGATCTTTTGCTGGTTATTTTATTTTTTTATTTTTAGGAGCTTGTTTCGGTGATTATAACGTGAAGATCGGGCTGATAGAAATTATCCGACGCTACAAGGTCGAAATCTGTGATAAAACTCAAATACCGTATATTTTCGATGTGCATCGTTTGCTATTGACCCCGAAAGATGGTATTCACCTTAAGATATTGAAAATTGTACAAGACGATTAATCAAGGAGGATCGGTGATGGAAAAATGAAATGTTGTGAAAGAAAGTATTATCACCGGTTGCATATGTATAAAATGGATATAAGATGGAAAATTGCTAAAATTACGAAATTTCATCTACACGAAAAAGGGGAACAGTTCGATAATAAAAAAACGACAATTATTTTCCATGGAATGATTTAAAAGAATACAATGACGTCATGAAAGCCCGCGTTTTTCGCGTCATTTGACGATTACTCAAAATTACGGTATATTCACATCACTGCCGGTGCGCTCTCTGATGAAAATTCCTCGCTTCGCATACATCGATGACAGCTGATGTGTGTTTACAAAGACGCGAAAGCAACGACGATCCGCGAATGATTAAATGTTACGTCGACAAACATTAATTCTGTTACGTGAGTGAATTTTCTGCGTATTTCGACTAAAATATGATGAAAGACATCGGAGAGGAGGCTGCGGCAGAAGTCCAGCCGAACATCGAATCTTCCGAAAGGTACATAACCTCAATTAACAGTTTCGCTAAATTTAATTTTCGTTTCTCGCAAATCGGATTATCGTCACTTTCCGTCGAAGGATTTCGACATAATAACTTTTGTTTCTTTTTTTTTACTTTCCACAGAGAAAACGCCACCGTTAATTTTTCAGACTCGACGGCTAAACTAGCAACGGGTCTGTTAGAGATTTATCAGTCACCTTTGGAACAAATAAAGAAGGAACTCGACGAATTGACGTAAGAACATTTGAAAAACATTATACTAACAATCTTTCCGTTTTGTGCGAGAAAAAATATGTATATAATTACCGCACAGACGAAAACAGGGAAGTCTTATCGATCGGATGCGAGTAGAAAATTTGAAACTCGACGATACGTCTGGCGATTGCATGTTAAATGAAATGGTAAGTAGACAAAAGTTACAATTTTGAAAAAAAAAAAAAATAATCAACAAAAATTCCAACGATATCTCAAGTTTTCGACGATAAAGGCCTATCAAGGAAAATTGAGTTTAATAAAAAAGGAAATGACCAATATTCACGAAAGAACGTTCAAACTGAAGGTAAAACGATTTAAATATTATTTTTTTCTAATATTTTACGACTTAATTTCATAACAAAACTTGATAAAACAGTATATAACTTCAATTATCCGATTGGGGATTTTCCGAATCGCGATGTGTGAGTAAATTGAGATACGAAAGTAATATTGCAGAAACGAGCGCTGAGGTTGCAGCAGGTAAAACAGAAAGAAGCGTTGAGTAGGGAACATCAGAGAGAACAGGAAATTCGCCGGGAACAGGAATTAATCGGCAAACCGTCGATCGCTTGATTTCGCGAGTGCGCCGCGTTTTCGTTTATTTCATTTATTTCATAAAGTAATATAAAATTATATCGAGCTGTTATCTTGCCTAAGAATTATTTTAAAAAATAAAAAAACGGAATTTTATTCGATCTCCGATCTTTGGTCATTAATATTGTGTCTCCCTTCGTTACCAGACGATTTCCCACTGTCCACCGCGCGAACATTTTTTGTCTCTTCCACAGAGACGATTGAACGTAGTCTTCACCGGAAAACCCATTATTTCCCGATCCTCTTGAATCCGGAATGTAAAAGTCGACTCGTGAGTTCCGACAAAATATCTTAAAAAAAAAATCTTAATGTTTGCGTATTTTTTCGTTTTTCTTTTTCTTAAACGAAATATCGTACTGATATTATTAACCTTGCATGGGAACATATTATTTGATCTATTATCGCTATTCCTCCGTCTTTAAATTTCTCTCTGACTTGACGCGAAGGAACATAACGATGCACTCGATATTTCGACATTAAATTTTTTAATTCCTCGTATTCTGAAACGAAACACATTATTTTCGCGAATTTATTTTGTGGTAATTTTTATTTTTATTATTTGACGTAAGAAAAGAAAAAATATTAATATTACTATTATTGTTATTATTATTATTTTCGTTATTTTAATTTTAATGAAGCAAAATAAAAAACATAATAATAATGGTATTAATGATATAGTGAAACCGTTGTGTTTACCGTTGTCCGTTGCGTCGGTTGCGACGAAAATAATTTCTATCTTAAGGTTTTCCATTATTTGACTCAATTGTTCCGCAGTACTTGCGATTGTTGGCACAGATTTTGGTCGACCATTCAAAAAGTCGCGTCTTCTAAGATGAACCGCAACGTAAGGACCTCCGATAGCGTTTCTTTGTCCCTAAAAATGTCGTTAATCCCAAAATAACTTTTCTATTATTTTTATTTTGTTTCGATCGGTCGATCGCAAAAATTGGCCTTTTTTGTACGTACTTTTTCTTCAGTCCAATCTAAAGGTCGCACAGTATTGTCTCTCGTGTCAGTCGATTCGAGATATTTGTGACGAAAATCGTCAGCGATATCGTACAATTCACTGTTGTAACGCATACTTCGTCTGACCTTCCAGTATTCTCGCGATCCATATTCGTCGTGAAGAGGAATTTCCATGCGATCCAACATAATGGATCTGCAGAAATAAGAAAAAAAAAAAATTGTACTTTTCAATAATTCTAATAACAATAAAATTACTCGTAACAAATTTTGTTTCGATTGCGGATGAAATGTTTTCAGAATTTTGCGATATTTTTTTAGCATTTGTTCTCAATGTACCTGTAATTTCGCCGCTCGATAAGCTTTGCGATATCGGATGCGGTTCCATGAAAAACGACGCACTCGACGTTTCGCGCAGTTACATTCGAAAGTCCCCAAAAATGTCCCGTAAACAGATTATTTTCGATCATTCGATAATCCACTCGTTCTTTCGCGCATTCGATTAATTCGATTTTATCCTCGAATTTGCCGGTTTCGAACATTTGCGGATCGTTCTGAAGGACGTAAACGATGTCGATCGACAGTCGTTTGGTATTGTTTTGCGGATATTCTGCAAAATCGGCGCTTTGAAGATGTTTTTTTTTTTTTTTTTTTTTTTTTTTTTTTTTTTTTTCATTTTGGCACATCACCTTAACACGATATAGTTACACGATATTTGGAGCGATAAGAATACCTCGAAAAAACTCGTGCATCTCGATAACTGGTGCGTAACGCCGAAGACTCGGAATATCGAAAAATATTCCCCATGGTAATCGACGCTGCGACCCCAAATCTTCACTTCTCCAGTGATACATTCTTTCTAGAAAAAGAAAATCTTCCTGCATAAAAAAAAACTACGAAAACAAAAAAAAAGTAAAAAAAAAAATGTATTTCTTCGTGATAATCGACTTTTAAAAAATTAAGCCATTTAAAAAATATCTTAAATTCTTTGAGATTATTTCACTATCGATCTCTTACTACTCCACGGTAGATAATTTATTTCGAATTTATTTCAATATACGCACCCCAAGGTGGAAGCACTAAGGTCCATTCATAATCTTTGCTCATTTCATTCAAAATTCGAACAAACGGAGCAATTCTGACGTAAACATCGCGTCGAAGATTAAAACCTTCGGAAGGATTGACGTCGTACAGTATATATCTTAAACAGACGATAAAACAGCACGTATCAAAATTATTCATATTTGTAATAATTTTTTTCCATCTTCCATCCCCAATAAAAAATGCAATCATTCGAAATATTAATTAATCCATAAAAAAAAATATCGCCGACTTTTTTTTCGAGTATCGATTAACCGGCGAGCAGTCAGGAGTCTCGGAATCCGGTGATTTTTCACAGTAGCCTTCCTCGTCATTGCGCGAACCCTCGATAAATGAAAATGCCATAAAAACTAAAAGAAATAACTCCATTTTTACGCGAACCATCTTTTGGAGGTTAAAACTACAGCAGAGACCACAGCAAACACACACAACGCATTACTCTTCTGTGTGTGCGCGTCTCGCGCGCGTATTTTTTCGATATTCGATTGCTCGATAATCGATATTCAGTATTCGACCTATCGATTTTGCTTGATAATCGATATTTATTATTCGATCTATTTTTTAGCGATAAATTTTTTTCCAAATATATACATACATAACGAAATATATAAATTTCTTTATTTTTTGTTTTTACACGTAATAGAAAAATATACATACAATTAATTATATTATTTAACAAAACTAAGTTGAAATTGGGGGTTAAGTTTCGACGGTAACCCCAGAGAGATCTTTGAGAGGAAACATAGTGACTTTTTCCTCCACCACCCCATTGGCTTTCTTTTTGCTAGCGAACAATTCGTCGATTTCGTGCAGCGTTTTTCCCTTCGTTTCCGGTAAACATAGAGCGACAAAAATTGAACCTAACAATGACATCGTTGCGTAGAAAAAAAAAACTCCGTGTTTTCCCATATGTTCGAGTAAATCAGGATAAGTTTTAACGGTAATGAAGCTAAAGACATACGCGAGACTTGTCGTTAGACCGGAAAGTACGTCCTTCACTTTCGCCGGAAATATTTCGCCGATCATCGCGAACGGTAATACGAGAAATCCAATGGTACTCATGAATATATACATTAATATACAGACGACCGGTATGATGCCGCGATCGCCGATTTCGTATCCCCGATCGACGAGAAGCAAATATATAGCCAAACTTCCCATAAACATTGTCATCCCGCAACCGGATATTAGCGATGGCCAACGGCGACCGAATTTTCTTGATACCGATGCAACTATCAGCGAGCCGAATAATCTCGTTAAACCGATCAATATAGCGCCCAAATAAGCGTCCAGCTGAACACCGGCTTCGATCGTTATCGCCACCGCATAATATACGATAACGAATATCCCGGAGAATTGTTGAAAGAAGAAATACGTTAACATTATAATGAGAGGTTTCACAGAGGCGCGTCTCAGCAGATGCTTTAATAACGATTTTGCCTTTGGATGCTGTTTAACTTGAAGCTCCGCCTCGATCTCCGCGGTAAGTTCATCGCCGTCCGGTATACCGCGGAATTTCTTCATTATCACTCGCGCCTCGTCGATTCTTCCGGTTTCCTTCAGCCATATCGGCGATTCGGGAAGTACGAAAAGCGCGAGACCTATCGCTGCTGTTGGAAATATCGAACATAGCAGAGCTATCAGCCGCCAGTTATCCTGAAAAGACAATATAACAAAAATAGAAAATAAAAATAAAAAATATTGTCACGACGTCGCTTTACTGAAAAAAATATCGGAAAAATTTGGAAAATTGTTCGCATTCATTTTTTTAAACACGAAACTTTCGTTATGAAAGATTTACGGTTATTAGGAGATTGAATAAAAAAAAAACATGATTTTACGTACTTGAAGTATGTAACCGAAGACGTAGACGATAAGAATTCCCATGGCGATAGCTACGCTGCTCCACGTGACCAAAATTCCGCGCCACTTTGGCGCGGCGATTTCGGCGGAGTAAACGGTCGCTGGAACAGACGCGAGGCCGGTGGCTATTCCACAAATCACGCGCCCCACTATGATTTGCGCGTAACTCGAAGACATATAAATTATAAGCCAACCAGCGAGAGAAAAACCCGATGTAACGAGTAGACTTATCTTCCTTCCGCGTCTCATTACGAAGCTGCATAGGATGCAACCAAGCGGCGTTCCTATTGCCGCTGAACTTGCTAAAGATTTACGACGAAATGTCATTATTTTCGTAAAGTTTCGTCGAATTCTGTATCATTTCATGGTTATTTCAAAAATTTTCGATTAATCCTCGAAGATCCCTCTGTTTCCGATCCGACAGCACACGTTACGCCAAAATAACTTCGTAACAAAATGAATTTGTCACAAAATACAAAAAAAACTGAATTACGACATTTTTTTTCGAAAAACTGAATAAAAATTGAAATAATCGATCAATTTTTTTTTATTTTTTGTTTGGAAAAAAACAAAATTGTAATCTTTATATGGAATAAATTTTAAAAATTTCACTATTTTTCTCGCATCGGGAGTTTTCCCCTCGTAAATTTCGCAATATCGTTACTTTGCCGAGAATTAATCTTCGTGACCATCGATTGGTCATAATGGTAGCGTTATCTGAGTCAAGGTTTCTCTTCGATATTATTACCTACGAGACTTACAAAAGCTCTAAACAGTAAAGTAAGTATCCAGATCTGTCGGACACGTGTGATTTCTTCTAAGATTGATCGTTAGATTCACGAGTTTTATTCACCTATCCAAGAAGCTTGACTGGCATTGATATCTAATCCGCTTTCGGGCGATTGCAATGTCGGCAGAACTACCGCACTGTAGCCAAAACTCATTGCCGGTCCGAGAACCGATGTATTGGCGAAAAGGCTCATCAGCATCTGCAAATTTAATTTCATTGTCGTCGGATATCGAAAAAAAAGTAAAGTTATCAAAAATTATATACGATGGATTATATGTTCTATTATTATAGCTATGGAAACTCATCGGTATTTATTTGCATTTTATTGATGAAGTTAATGGAATAATAATCTCGTCAACTTAAGAAAAAACAACGAATTCCCGTAAATTCATATAGAACGATACGTGGAGAATTTTTATTCCATTTCGTCTATAATTTGTGTTTTTTTTTTTTTTTTCACCGAGCATGGAAACATTTGATTATTTTATTCACTTATCGATTCGATCGAACGACCGTTTATTACGAGACATACGAGTTTTTGAATTCCAATTTATCGCCGTCGATAAAAAAGACCTAAATCGCCGGCGATAACCGACATTCCGATCTTTTCAACCACCTATTTTAATAATTATTTAATTCGTTATTACAAACGATTGTAAGTCTTTGATATGAAATGTGCGGATTCTTGCCGCATTTTACGTAAACGTATCTGCAATAACACAAGTCGCGTTTTGTTACATAAATATACCCGTTTTTCCACGTATAATCGTGTGTGGGAGATGAATGCATATGCGCCAAGTGAACGATGTAGAAGAAATGAAACAGAGAGATCAGAAGTATAATGTAAAACTTTAATGTCCGCTCGATGGTATTTCGACGAATGATAAAAGGCTCGCGTATGGAACGCTGTATGTAATTGCAGTCCGCGCGACGTTGACTCCGAGTCGACGCAACGGTCGGCGTCGCAGTACGCGTAACCATGGAAAGAAGAAAAACATCGTGTGTCCACTTCAGTCCTATAAATCGTCACGAAAAGCTAACAATATTATGTATAGAGACAATAAGTGTTTCGCCATTAGCGCCGATTAATCGTTCGGAACAATAATCGATATTAAAAAGCGCGAAAAAAAATTGAAATTTTTGTATATTACGAAAAACGATCAATTTCTCGGGAGAATAATTTTTTGAATCGCGGATAAATTCTCACAGCGTTGTGTCACGATCTGTGATAATGAGAATTTTAATCGCGGTGCGTTCTGCATTCGGATACATTTTTCTAAATCGTCGAACAAACGACGTCCTCGTATGTCACGCATACCGCGAGAGATATAGTCGCGTGTATCATAGGCGAACGTCGGCCTCGGTGACAAGAACACAACTTCGATAATCTAATAATCTATTTTCGACATTTTATTTAATGTAACATCTGTCGTCGGGTATTTATTCATTATTTAGAAGGAGTATTAAATTGCGTACGAGTAGCCGAGCTGATGACGCGGCAGTTCTGCATATTTCTATAATTAACCCCGATGTCTCACAGACTTGATAGTGCATAACAATAATAATAATAACTGACGAAACACAAGCTTCGGGATGTCCCAATCCATGTCGTAAATTATATTTTTCGCATCGTTCCGCCATGAAAAGTCAGATAAGAGTGGATGAAAAAAAAAAAATTAAAAAATTGCATTGCCGATTATACTTGGAACAAATGCGTGCCGTCGATTGTGCGTCTCGAACTCCAACTGTTGCGAGACATACAAATTTAGTTGATTGGGAAGCGAGCAATACTAACCGACTTGAAAGTGTTTCCAGACGGCAAGAGTACTAAATTTGCATTTTTTTTTTTTCGTCACATTCGTCATATCGGATGTATTATTTTTTATTATTTTCGTAATATTGATTTAATGCAAAAAAATTATTTTTTTTTTATTTAAATTTAATTTAATTCCGATTTCGCGAATTGTTAGGAATAAAAAATTGTGATTTTTTTTTACGGGCGATCGATATTCTTGAATGTGAAGTCATTTTTAATAATGCGGTTCTTTTCCTCGTATAGTCGCATTAACAATGTTTCATGTTTGCGGAAAGTTTGGCATTTTTTAATTTATTTTTTCCGTTATTCGAAGGTCATTAACGCGACGCGTTAATTAGACACGTGTCGATCATTCGACCACCTGAGCGAATAGACACAATTTTCTCCTTCATAAAATAATAATGACGGACGAGACGGAGCAACGTACTTGATAAATCATTCCCTTTCTTCTCTGTCGTTTTCTTTCCTCAAGACTCGTCTTCTCTCCCTGCAATGTCAGCGTAACATAAATAGATAATGTCAACATAAATAGATAAACAATAACAACTAAAATATAATAATAATAATGTCTGCTATAAATGAATAATTCAATAAAATTGCGAAATATAAATTTTTTCGCCAGTATTTAGATAAGATTTCATTTCATAATTCTTTTTTTTCCGTAACTCTCGATTAGCGAAATATTTGCGGCAACTTGTTGTTCTAAATGTAGAAATGTTGTGATAATGTATAAAGTACATAAAAAAAATAATTGCGAAATAGCATTTCGTTCAAATCTTCGATAAGAATGATTTCCGTACTTTTTTCTTTCATACATCGCGATTTGGAAAATTACGCGTCAATTTGGTTCTCGAAATGTAGGAAAGCATCGGAATGTATTTCGAGGGTTACGGTTCAAGATTTTACTCTCCTCTGATCGGCTTGCCGTTACATTATTCTTCGTCTCTGTTGCCCCGATAACCGTTTCGTTATTAAAACGATTTGGCAATCGCGGGTATCTCGCGTATGTGTGAAAATGACATCGATACGAGTGCTACACGATTAATTTCTTGTCTTACAAACCGCCCAATCTACATCAGATAAAAATCAAGGCATCTTTTTTTCGTCATATCGTCCGACGCCCCGTCATTACAATGTTCGATATTCGATATAACGAAATTATATTATAAAAATTAAACTTACCTTCATTTCGGTTTCATTCTCGTTCATCATTTTGTTTTTTTTTTTTTTTTTTTTTAGTACTAAGAAAAATGTATTTAACTGGCCGTCGTATAATTATTTTTTTATTGTTAAGGTTATGTATCGAAAGAGTAAAATAAAAGAAACAACGAGTATCAACACTGCGATATTACGAGAGCATAAGTGTGACGGCGAGAATTCGTATAGAACCGACCGTTTCGACGACCGAGAGATCCGTTCGGACCTTCGAACTCCAATAAGTTCGATCGTATTGATTAGTGTGAAATTGTGAATTTGGGAAACACAAAAAAAAATTTAAACGTCCGTTTCCTCGCTGTCGAAAATTCCAAGTATTCGAGAATTACCATTCACTTGTCGGCTTATTAGATTTTTTTTTCCTCTGCTATACTACGAAATCATCGGTCCACTCGAGGTGCATCCAGGGAACGCGGGAAAAGCACGCCGGCGGCGCGACCTTGATGCCCCGAAGGATTTGTACTTTCGTTCAGCGTACCTGAATTCGAACGAAGAAAAGTGGTAGGGACTCTAACGTCTTCGATGCGGCGAACAAGGTGAGATACAGGACGCGCGCTCAGTGCACCGGATAAAATTATAATATTCTCCGATTTGCGGTTATCGACGAAAAAGGTCAATTTTTATCTCGAAGCCATATCATGCTTACGATAATTTTGAAAAAAAAACACGATATCGATAACTTTTTGAAATAAATTTTCGAATTCGGATAATAGAAAAAAATTACTGGATTTATTAAGTCGTACAATTATTTTGTCAAACACGTGTTTTTTTTTTTCGTTGTTCTGCTCAGACTCCTTTACGCTCGTAATATCGCAGTAACACTACGTCGTGATGTTGTCTTCGAGTTCGAAGTTAACGAGGGAACAGATACATAGAAGAATCGGAGTCACCGGTTTCTCGGGGTCCATGAATCTCCCCACGACGACGAATAGGAGTCGAAAAGATTCCCCCACAAAACTCTTAACTCGTTCGCGGCTTATTCATTATCAGCTGCATGTATAGCGTGTAATCAGTCGCCGGGAAACAAGTGTTATACAGAGGGAGGGATTATATAGAAACTCGCGAGCGGGAGATACGAACGAAAGAATAAATAACAATGAACACACATGTTTTTTTTCTCAATCATTCGTTTGTTCCTTTTGTTAAATTAAGCGGAAATATTTAAGCCGACAAAGTTTCGGCTATTTGTTTCGCAGATTTTTCGGATAACTTCTGATTAAAGAGGAATCTATCTTTTTTTCATTTCCGTAATTGGATAATTTTGTTGTTTTTTTCCACAAAACAATTGACGTATCCTTTTGTGTATTTTTTTCTGTGGAACGCGACAAATATCTCGAGTTTCTCGATGTTTTATCGGGATGCATTTTCACAAAATTTATCGGATAAATGAAATTTTCTCACTTGTCATTTAAAGACGATTTGCGATGTATTTTTGCACCGCCGATCACAAACCCGTCACATTTTTTTACCAAATATTCATTCTAAAATTACGTTGGAAAATCAATTTTTTTCTCTTGCGTTTACAATATCCGAAACTTTCTGGAGCTTGTGAAATGCCTGCGCGATTAATAATTAAAAAAAAAAAAAAGGTGGGAATTTTTGTACTTTAAGTCAATGATATCTTTCCGGTGATAGCCATCTTTGACTTTGACATTAATTAGATAAAAAATAAAAAACAACAACGATAAATGTTCTGATTTTTACGGTAATTTTTTAAGAACTTCGAGTGGTAATCGAACGCGTTACGAATATATGACTTCGAACGAAGTTCGTTAAAGGTTCTTGTTATTCGATAGATAAAAGCATCGACAGTCCGCGTTTTGTCTCGGAATTCTAATCCAGGGCTTTGTATTCTTGGATGAAGCTTCGTGTTTTCTCTTCTTTTGCAATGGAGCGCTGAGTGACGTGGTATCAGTACACGTCAAGCGTCAAATACCGTCTATCTAGAGACCCACAATAATAATCCCATCGGTCCGAAGCTAATAAGCGTTAAGTAAGTAGCGTTGAGCTCATTGATAGACCATAGTAACAGACCAACAGTCCAGCAGTTCAGTTTCGTTATAATCCTTCGATCTCGTCGTCGATATATTGTTTCAATTGAAAAACAAAATTACCTTCGTGAAACCCAATTTTTCGTTCTGCAGATGTGAAATCCTCCGATTTTATCGTAAGGTAATGTGAAACACCATCCCTACCGCCCGACGTGTGCTCAGTCGGTAATAAAGACTGCAATGCTGTTTTTCACGCACCGCGTAAACTTTATTGTCTAACGGAAATCGAATGCCTATTAGTTCTGCAGTCGTATTCTATTTCTCTTAATGGCTAAAGTTTTTGCATCGTCAAAAAAACCGCATTATCGTTTTTGTTACCGACCACGCAATCTAACGGTTTCAACAATGTTCTACGCTATCGACATTTTTTTTTCACGTTTCCTCTTCGGAATATTATTTTATCATTATTATATAACGTATTATTGATGTAATTGTTCACCTCTGAATATAATAATAATGAATAAAAACCTAAATATCAATGTGTTGTTATTATTATTTACGTCCAATGATCGATATTTAATTAATTTTATAAAAAAAGAATTGAATAAAAGAAATAAATACAATGGGGTTTCGGGTGATATTCCCTGTCAATAATTTAAGAAAATTTCAAGGGTTTTCACACATAATTGCGATATTTCATAACTTCACGCTTCTCGTGGGCCGAGAAACGAGTTGACGGTTTACATAACCAACGACGTAAAGAACGGGTCCACTATATGCACGTATTCATGCTTCCATTACATTCATAAATCTTTTTTTTCTTTCATTAGCTAAGAGATGATGAGAACAGTGGATGCTGTGACGAGGCGAGTAAAATGCCACACAACATAGGCATTTGCGCTGTAATGTCGTTATCTGTAGGTTCTGCACGAAGATTTCCGATCGAATACCACGCGACGACAGCGCATCGTCGTACGATGCAATTATCATACGAGTATCGCTGACAATGTAATTGCTAAACATTGGTTATTTTTTTTGTTACAACTTTTATTGTATCCTTTAATACATCGTCGACAAACAGTACGTAAAAACGAATTGCATTATTTCAGTTGCAACATTACGAGACGCCAACGAAATGTAATTACATAATCACATTTAAAAAATGTAATTAATAATAATAATAATAAATATTTTTGTCGTGTTGTTATTGGTTGATAATATTAATGGGTCATAAATCAAAATAAAAAGCAATCAAATGTATTGGGACTTTTCATATTAATTTTATTAAAATTCACGATCTATACGATACTGAAATGTCTATTTACTCATTCGCGCTATAATTCAGAATCGTTCTCTTCTCAAGTGAGACTCTCGTAAATAAAGTGCGCCAGCGCATAGCTGTTGATTAAAACCGCAATAAAACCCGCGAAACGGGTGCCCCGGTTGCAATCGGTAAGAGAATACTTGCGCTACAAGAACCCGCGTGTCGTTGCCCCTTAATAAGAAACACATCGCCTCGATAAATTTATGAATCTATATTTGCAGCAAATATACTTTGTGGTTTTCAATATCTGTTTAAAAAAATATATAGATAACTAACTAAATGAGGCGATTGTTATTTAAAAATGATTCGATCGGTTCATAATCGATGTTTCGATTAATCGAAATTTTCAAGTAGAAAAAAAATCATCGTAATACTATGTAACGTGAGTAATGCAATGTAATGACAATATCAGAGGCCAGAGAAGCCTAACAACGCGGTTAATCCAAGGGCCGCGCCGGTAAAAAGAAGAGAAGAAGAGTAACGGAAGCATTGCGAACACCACAGGTGTGTATCGATCGGCGCGACCTGCACTACTTGCCTTTGACAGACTTCCGAACGAAAAGCTGTGTATCTGTTGCTAATATTATTATTTTTCTTATCAATTAATATTCATCAATAAACGATGCTACACAGGGATCAACGTGGCGCATAGAGTTAAACGTGCATTAGAATTAAATACATTACCAAATAGACGTATAGCTTATCAAGTCACACCGAGGATAAACGAGTATGCTGAGCGCGTGATAGTTAATTCTGGTGATTGTGCGCAGTCCGTCTTCGACTTGCAACGCGCGAGGTTGCAACAAAACCGGCATTCATACTTTTGTAAATTTCTTAAAAATAAAAAATTCGAAAAAAAAAAAGTACATCGAAATTTACATCGAACATTTTTTTAAAATATGTGTTTGGCGAATCGTTTAAAATTCGTTTGATCGCAATTGCAACGGACATCGCGAGGCGATGTTTTCTACGTGCGCATGCAGCGTCGAACGTCAGGTCGTTTTTCAGGTACGAACTTACAAACCTTTTCCACCGATCGACCGATTAAACTTTATTAATCCCCTCTCGATTAAGTTATATTGCAAACTCGCCATCATTCACCGATGCACTTTATATCGAAGGACAGAATAAAAAAAAAAATAAACGATAGCTCGACTGTTACGTATCCTCGAGTCTCCTAGGACAGTGGATACGTAACGCGCGTTACAAAAGTTACAAAGAGGGAGGAATCTCGCGATCGAGACTCGACGATCAAAACCCACGAGAAACCTCAGTATAGCATGCAATTTCATTCGCGATTCATATCCAATGGATTCTACGCTATTTCAGTTTATATATGGTGTCGTTGCTGTCTCGTCGCTTCTCGGACCGGGAATGAGTATGGGATATTCTTCCGTTGCTCTGCCGTTACTCAAAAATTCAACTTCCGAGCCAATTTTGACTGAGGAAGAAGCAACATGGTTCGGTTAGTTATGATTACCGATTAAACCTTCGAGTGCAACTCGATAACGTAATCGAGAATCCACAGGCGATGAAGCTTTTGTTTTTATAATTTTTTCAATTTTCGTAAAAAAAAAAAAAGTTAATTTTTCGAATCGAACTCGATAAAATTTTGTTTCTTTTGGGCCCACATTTTTTTTTTTTTTTCAAATTCCGCATTTTTTCGCGTATTTTGTTAAAGTAAAGTGGTTAAAGCGTAAAGATTTTTTTTATTCGTTCGGTAAAAAAGTTCGGCTATCGAATGGTTAACCCTAAACGATCTTTCGGCGTCTGATAATTCTATTCGGGTGCCAATAGGCAAATATGCAAGAAAATCGTGCGCAACGTTCGATTACCAAAAAAAAGTCGTATTATGGCGGAAATCATGATCTCCGTGTTATGAAACACTCCAGAAATTTTTGATTTTTCGAACCATTGATGTCGCACTATATAAGGGATGAAATAACTGCCGAAGTCACGAAAAGATTCGGTGAATCGTCATTTACATTACAAATCCATTATTCGTTGCAAAAATGACGATCCGAAAGCTCAAAAGATCGAACGCTCCAAAAGCAGCGCGGAGACGTAAGTTACGACAGAAGATAAAACGAAATGCGTGAACGCAGAAGTCTCCAGATTGACCAATTAGGAATAAGATTGACAATGTAATTATTCGTTCTAATAAAATTTCAGTTTAAATCATTAATATTACGATTTGGCAATTTTTTTATTGTAATAATAATAGTAATTATAATAATGACATTGTTTTGTGACTTAAACCCTATTTTACCGGTTCTTTCGTAACTTCAGCTCAATTCCCTTTTTTTTTTATTACTTTGGTATTATAATACTATCACGGGAATTGCACATCGTCGGCATAAGATCGATTATTACTCCGTAATTCTTTATTTGCCATTAGACACATTATTTGTGCGATTATTAATGGTTTTGCAAATGTTATTTAATTTAGCATCAATAGCCATGATATCGACGCCCATCGGTTGCGTCGTGAGTCTCTTCACCATGAAGGCCGGTCGGCGTTTCGCTATGGCAAGTTCCGGTGCCGTATGTTCGATTGGTTGGATTCTCATTGCCGCCAGTCATACCGTTAGCCAATTGCTCATCGGCCGATTCGTCACTGGTAATTTATAGGGAAGAAAGGGGGGAAAAAGCAAATGTCAATTGATTTTACGTCCGCATTCGTTTTTTTCGTCATAGGGGGAGTTTCGTGTATTTTTTTTAACGTAATCCCAATATTTTTTTAACTGATTTTTTTTTTAAATTTCTTTAAGTTTTATCTAAATATTTTTTTCGTAGTTGTTTCAAAATTACGATTAACAAATGTGACGTAAAATTTGGTGCCGAATTATCTGCGCAAGTGCATTAATATTGAGCCCCGCGTTGTGATAAGATTTTTTTTCCGTTATCGATTATTAGCATGCATTATGTGCGTAGGCTTCGCTACGGGATTGGCATCAACGCCGTCATGCGTTTATCTCGCGGAGATCTCGATGCCGCGGTACACAGCGATGCTGACTACTTGTTCGAGTTTCTTTATATCCATCGGATTAATGATGATTTATCTTTTGGGCTTTGCAATCAAAGTGAGCGACGTATTTACGATAGACGAAAGATTTCATTAACGCAACTTTCGTTTGAATAACGAAATAAGTTTTGCTAATTTTCTTTTTTTTCTCAAGGACGACTGGCGAATGGTAGCCGCAGTTTCTACACTGGTACCCGCTATATCGACCGTATTGATCTTCGCTGCTATACCCGAGAGTCCGCGGTGGCTTTTGAATAAGGGTCGCGAGAATGATGCGAGAAAATCGCTTCTACGCTTGCGAAGCCTCCAACGCGAAACTCCGTCGTTCGCGGAAGAATTCGAAGCGATGGTGCGCTACAGCGAACCGAAATATGAGATTGAATTGGCGAACGGCGAAAACGCAAATTCTCGAAATGTCGGTAACGTAGGAATAATTGTCGAAGCGGAAGATGGGGTAAAAATAAAAAATCGAAGGACTCGTCATTTGAACGTTTTGTGCGGAAATTTGAAAGAATTCGCGGCCGCGTTGAGAATACCGGAAGTGTGGAAACCTTTCGTTATATTGAATGCATTCTTTTTCTTTCAACAATTTTGCGGAGTTTACGTTATAATGGCTTACGCCGTTGATCTCGTAGAGAAAACCGGCGTTACCACCGATCCGTATTTCATCACGGCGATCATTGGACTCGTACAAACTTTCAGCGCGCTGTGCCTCGTCGTTTGCAGCGTCAGGTTAGTCGTTCGAAAAAATCATTATTTATTTCTTTTCTCAAAAATTGTGGAAATTTTATATTGTTGCATTGCTTCCTCGCTAATTTTTTTTCCATATATTCCGCGAGCAAGAAAGATCGAAATAACAATCTTATCAATAGAATATTCCTATCATTTATTTTTTAAATTCACGATTTTCGTCAATACGATACCGGAAGCGCGACGTTTCGCCATATCTCGCAATCATTTCGAAAAAATCCTATCGTATCCTACCCTTCGTTAGCCCTACTCTAACAATACGGAGCGGGGACTGTATATCCGATTTATTTTATTTCTTCGAATAGACTCGGCCGACGACCAGTGGCTTTCCTTTCCGGAACAGGAATGACGGGATCGCTCGCTGTGCTTGGAATTTACAATCAATTTTTCGAATCCTCGAAACTCTCGTCAGTTCCACTCACCTGCATCTTCGTCTTCGTGGTAAAAATCACTATTTTCTTTTCACTCACAATTAACCATTAAAATAAAGAAAAAAATGTTGTTTCTTATTTCGCATATCCTTTTCGTAGATATTCGGCTCTTTTGGATTTCTCGCGTTACCGTGGGCTATGATAGGCGAACTTTATCCAACGAGATTCGTCAACGTTCTCGGACCGACAACCACGTGTTTGGCGGGTCTATACAATTTCGCAACAGTACAAATTTATCCGAGTCTCGTGTCTCTCGGACCGGTAACGATGATATACACCTATTGCGCGGTTTCATTCGCGGCGACGTTTTTCGTCGCCTTTGCACTGCCCGAGACTCGCGGAAAAACTAAAGACGAAATCGAGCGATCGTTTCGCAAGAGATCCTAAAATCGACGAAAGATCGATAGGTCATTTTTTTTTATCTCGTCTTACCGACAGAATTGTACAGTATCGGCATTTTTTCACCGAATATTTTGTAAAAAGTACTATTGATTAAAAGGGAACCGGAAATAAATGCATTGAGAATAAAAGGCTAAAAAAACGAAATTTGACAACCATTTTGTATTTTATACAGAGGCCAATGTACATACATATACTATACATATATGTATCCTATGCGCAAATACATACACACATATATATATATATACATATATATAAAAATGTATATATATATACATACATATATACATATATGATTAACAACCACATTCGATAATATCACCTAAACGTCTGATATAACAAAAAAAAAAATTATTGAAAAAAAAAAGTTGTATCAATAATAATAATCGGTTACAAATGAGATTTAGTGCGAACAGAATCAGTGATCGCTATAAACTTATGCTTAAATAATAATACGTACATAAATATTATACATTAATTATTTTCTGTTTTTTTTTTTTCGATCTTCCGGAATTCTTTATTTATTTTTTACTTCGTTTTTTTTTGTGCCTTGCGCGACGAATTTGGTTATATTAAACCGTTCACGCGTTTGAGAAAAAAAAATTATTATAATAATTCGATTTTCGTGTGTTATGGAACGCTACCCCCCTCCCGCTTGCCCCTCCTTTTAACTCTTCGTGTCTCGAAATGCAAAGTCGGAATGTCGGTGACGAGAATCATTCATCACTTGTTTGGCCCGAACGCTAATTTAAGATTTTTTAAATTGAAGCTCGCGTTTTGGCGCTCTATTGGTGCGCCGGCGCTTGTTTTTTTTTTTATTTTCGTTAATCAATTTTTAGGCCGGTGCGGTGCTCTAAGATCATTTTTTCTTTTTTCTCTTATATGATACAACGATCGTGCCGATTAACGGGTGCTGTTTTCTCTAAAAAGGAAAACACTCAGTTTGTCTCCTCGTTTAGTGCTGTGCGATTTTGTATTTGTGACGGATAAACGAGTTCTTTTCTCTCTCTCTCTCCCTCTAATTTTCTGGTGTTTCGAAGCTTCTCATCGACTCTTTGCTCTAATTGTATTGCTCCGGAAGTACGTAAGAGATATCGTCCCACGGATGCCGGTAGAGTCCCTGTTTCAGTCTCTTTTGATCCATGTAGTGACCTGTGGAATAAATTAATTTGTTTTTTATATCGAGTTTAACAGTTTAAAAAAAAAGTTAAGTCTCAATTTCTGAAGAAATTTCTGAAGAAAAAAAAGCAATATCGCACAAAATCTCGAAATCGCCGTGAAATATTCATATTCTACCAGCGTGCAAAATTTAAAAAAAAATGCTCACCGATAAATCCTATACTTCTTCCCAAAACGAAGAGGCTATTTATGGCTCCAATTTCGATGTATTCCTGTGCCTCTTCTCTCGTGAAGCTGCCGCTGTTTCTCAGCATATCAACGAAAGCGCAAGCGATAATACCGTCGACGTTCAATATAAGATTAGGTTTCTTACTCGTTGTAATTTTCTCGACTTCGAGTGCATAATCAACGAGGGGTCGGGCGGGAAAGTTTTCCAAAACGAATTCCTTTATGAGTTTAACTCTCATATCGGGATTATTGATGGATTTAACGCGATGCCCAATGCCCATTATAAGTTTTCCTTTCTTTCTCGTGTTATTAACAAATTCTTGAGGATGAAGACCGGTGTCGTATGCCTCGGAGAACATTTTCGCAGCGCCATCGAGAGCGCCGCCGAAGCGATCGCCGATCGTAAGTAAACCGGAGACGAGCGACGATACCAAATCCTTTCCGGCGCGTGCGCAAACGATGGTATTGTGAGCTCCCGAAACGGCGGGTCCGTGATCGGCCGTGAGCATCAGCGACATTTCCAAAAATTTGCAATAAGTCAATGGTAAACAGCGTTGGAACCACAAAAGCGATACAACACCGCCGATTCCAACGTTTTGTTTCAAAACTTCGGTAACCGGCATTCCGGCGTAAAGTAATTCCTGTCCGCGTTCGTCGCATATCGACGTCATAAACGAGGCGGGTTTGCGGATCAATCCGAGTTCACGGGCCCAATTATAATCCATAGGTACCGTTGGCGGTGGTACTTCGGGTTCCGGAACGACGATTCCTTGTCTCACGAGACCGCGATAAACGGTACCAATCAAATCGCCGAGATTATCGAAACTTTCCGGTACGAAAGCACCGGCCGCTTTCAGCGCGGCGTTCTTCGCCGAAGCGGTTTCCAAATGGCTGTGAGCTATCGAACCCGCGTGTCCGAACTGTACCTCTGACTTGAACATACTTGCGCACGTGCCGATACACCATGCAACCAACGGTTTCGTTATCTTTCCGGATTTCAAAGCCTCGCAAACTTCGTACTCCTCGACACCGCCGACTTCACCCAAAAGTACTATCAGCTTCGCTTCCGCGTTATCCTGGTAACGCAGTATGTGATCCATGAAAGTAGTGCCGGGATAACGATCGCCACCGATCGCTACGCCCTCGAGAACGCCGTTCGACGCTTTTGATATTATGTTATTTAGCTCGTTGGACATACCACCGGAACGCGAGACGTAAGCGACGCTGTAACAAAAACAATCATTCATCATTTATCATTTACGAAAGTAATGTAAGTAATTCATTATTTTTTTCTTCCGATAGTCCAGCAAACAATTCTCATTGACCAAAATTTTGAATGGATACAAATTTATCCAACATCTCTACACTATTTTTATTTTTTTTTTTACCTGCCGGGTCGGTAGAGTTTGCTGTGCAAAATATTATCCATCATTCCGCCGGTGTTGCCGATCTTGAAACATCCGGGTTTTACGCCACCAACGGTCGCCGGACCGATAATCGTAACGCCCTTTTTATTCGCTGAGAGAATCAATTTTCTCGTCATATTTTCCGGAATACCTTCGGCGATAATAGCGATAGTGCGTATTTGCGGAAATTGGAGAGTCTCTATTGTGCTTTCGTAGGCGGATCTCAGAGACGCGAAGGTAACCATAACGTCAGCATCGGGATGTTTGGTCATCGCGTCTTTCATCTGCTTGTAAACGGGAATGAGAACCTCTTTGTGTCCCCAGTAAAATTTTTGCTTGTGATCGCCAACGAACGGATAAACAATCGCTGCGACCGACGGTACAGCGCGACGACAAACGAAATCAAAATCTAACATTCCTTGTACAGCGCGCGTTTGCATTCCCCATATAATCGAACGCGTCTGGTCGCTGAAAAGACGCCGCGGACCCGCCGAATCGACGGAATCGGTTTTCTTGAATGGCGGAAGCTGTGGCGGTTCGGAAGACGACGATGGGCCGTGTGTCGACGGTGTCGTTGGTCCGACGTCTTGTCCCGAAGGAAGCAAAAAATTTGCCGTCGAGAATTCCTGAGCCTCCGGATCGGGAATCGGCTTTTTTCCCAATGCCATTCCGCATATCGCAGTCATATGCGTTTCCGGTCCAAATACGTGAACCGGAATACCCAGACGTCTGCCGACTTCGCGGATTATTCTCAAACCTTCCTGATAATTGGGACCCGCGCGTCGCACGAATATTCGTATGTCGTGTTCCACGAGCTTTGGCTGAAACTCTTGAAGTGCCTTTACGATACCCTTGAAAGTTGCCGCGACATTTGTGAAATTTGCTATACCGCCGCCTATTATCAAAACTTTGCCGTCGGCGTGTTTCTCTTTTGTCATTAGACTCAGAATTGTTTTTGCGTATTCGTAAGTCTGTTGTTCACTTGGAGCGCCGGAATATTCACCGTAATTCGCCAATTCCGAGGCACCGCCGAGATCGCAAATCGTATCAGAATATATCACCGATGCGCCTGTGGAAAAATCGAATCTATTAATGTCCGACATACATTTTTAGAAATCGATCAAGATTGAGGATCGCCACATATTTTGGTAAGAACATTTTCTTTTTTGCTCAACACCAATTTTTATCGCAGCAAAACTACGCGGGTAACTGAAGACTAAGAATTTTTCTGAAATCGATACATTTTTTTTTTCGCGATACAAGAAAACATCGGCATTCGGTCTTCGCTTGCGACTGTTCTTTTTTAACAAACTTGAAAAAAAAAAAAATTTCAACGATTTTTCATTTTTTTTTTTTCAAATATCAATTCTTCGTATTTAAAATAGTTTAATGTAATTCTAATTCATTTATCATTTTTTTTGGATTATCGGTTTGATGGATGGGAAATTTTTTTCAGTTTAGTTGCTATAGTTGTTGGAAGGAAACGACAAATTTAGACGGGATTGATCACCCGTTTGGTTAGTTGAAGTTACACAACGCACGACGATTATTCTAAGAATGGTTTTTTCTTTTTTTGCGGCTCACCTCCACCGGCAACCATTGTCCATATCCTTCCACTTGGATTAAGAAGAGTCAATTTAAGACTCGCGCCGGATTTAGCGTCGAGATCGGCTATGTAAGCTTCTTCCGGATAAGCGTCGCGACCGAAGGGCGGCGGATAATCGATTTCTCCCCAATCGGGACGGCAGATAAAATCTGCTGTGGTGTCGAGTTTTGCCGCGAGATCCAATATGTAAATTGCCTCATCGGTAACAACCAACGGATTTATCTCCAAATAGGTGAAATAAAGATCCACGTAAAGTTTGTACAAAGCTTCGATGAATTTTGCGATAACGCTGCAAAAAAAAATTAATTTTAATTAGTACATTTTTCACCAATGATTTTGTCCCTATCGATTAATTACGATAAAAAAAAAAGTCAATACAATAGTATTTTTTCGCGAAAAAGGTATGTAAAAACATCTTAAATAGAGAACATCGCATCAAAATCTCTAAAATCTCCGAAATCTTTAGATTCAATTGAAAGTTCTAAATTTTTAAGTCCGCAAGAAACTGTACATTTAAAAAACGCGCAAATGATTTTTTTTACATAAATAATGAATCTTACGGTTTTTTATCGTCTGCTACGTTTATCAGTAACTTTTCCGTTAGAGTTGAACTATCGGGTAAATCGGTGCCGACCGGCACTTCGAGTTTCAGCGCTTTAGCGTCAACATCGCCGATATCTACGCCTCCTTGATGATGAAACAGTATTGTGTCTGCTTTGCGATGAGAATAGATGCATACGTACGCCTCTTCTTCCTAAAAAAAAAAACAAATCGATTATTATTAATTTTTATTATTATTATTGTTATATTATATATAACGTCGTTATTAGAATTATTATCAGTTGCTTCTTTTTTTATATTACCGGTGCGTGAGGTACGAAAGGTTCGATAATAAAGTTCCTCAGTTTTCCAGATGCCTTCTCGACTTTCTGCTCCTTATTCATGCGTTCCATTACCCATTCTTTGACGGTATCAAAATCGGCGTTAACTTTGATTAATCCGAGTTTTCCACGTCTCTTTATCAATTGATCGGGTTTAACGACAAGTTTGTCGGTCCGTAGCCACGGATGATCGGCGACGATAGTCGTCCAATTGGTGTTCTCGTCGATAGAAACAAAACGGCATTTGGCCGCATTGGTACCGATAACGAGTTTTCTGTTGATGAGATCTTTGCCGGTGGCCTCGCGAATCGCTTTGGCTGACATCTTTAAATCCTTGAGTATCGGTTAATATCTGCAAAAAATAACCGACGAACAGTGAGAACAACGATTGTCGACAATTTCTGTTCAACTTCCATTTGTTTTGTTATCTTATCGATAACACGGAGGCGGAGCGGCGGCGACAAACGTTTTCAACGTCTTTGCTGATGACTCTGTTTAACTTCGCGACGCACGGAACGTCTTTAACACGAATTCGCCGTTAAATATCGACTTACGAAATGTGTGATAAAATAAAAATGGAAAAACTTGAAAATTCGCATTCGCAAACGTAGAATGAACAAGTTTCGTCTTTGGAAACATTATTTTACGGTGTATAGATTAAGAGTTACGAGCGTTCGAGTGTATCGACCAATGAATGAGACGCAACGGACGGCGCCACCGGTAGTCGAGTTCTCTCATTGGTCGGAAACTGAACTCTCGTAACTCGAAGATTATATATCGTACGAAGTTTTTGTAAAGGAAAAAAATGATTTACGTAGAGCAGAGCTAAATACGAATCTCATTTGCGGATTTTTTTTTTAATACACATTGTTATCTCCGACGCGGATTGCTTCGATTTCGTAAAAAATCGGTCAACGCTATTAGAATATAATCTTCTATTCGAGACAACCGTCTGGCATACCAGGTGAAAACCGGTTTTTCGAAATCGTTCTGATATTACGATTTATACACGAGAGAGAGTTTTGTTATTAGTAAAAGCAATCCGACTGCATTCCTACGCCCGAAAATCACGACTATGTCTCGACTCGTTGATATCTCGTGTATCGCGACAACAAGAGAAAGTTTCCAACGTATTTTTTGTTTCTTTTTTTTTCAGCTTTATCGATCGATACTTATCGCGATTTCGAGTGCGCGATTCTCTAAGATAAAAACGACGGCATCGTCCATTGTTCAGTAACTATTTGATCTCGCAAAGTCGACGTATACGATGTTGCCGAGTTGCCGAAACGTGACTCGGAGAACGCGATCTTTGAGATCGCAATTCCATTAAAAAAATACATGATACTCATTTTTTGCTCGGAACTCCGTTTCCGAGCGATCGATGCTATCGGCGCATCGTGCTGCCACAGCGTCAAAAAAAAGCAACACGAATCCTCTTTCGCGATCGACAAATTAAGAATTCATGCGAACGATGATAATTGTAACGCATAACCGTATCACGCTACGTTTGCTAACGCTTTCCAATTGCAAGCGCGAGGCGCTCGTGGTGCTCGCGCGCACTCCTGCGTATGCGGAATTCGCGACGAATGTAATTGACAAACTCGTACGTTGGATCGCACGATCCGTGCGCGCGTCATCACCAGAGCTCAAGGTCAGCGTTTGCAGAAACACGAAAAAAAAAAAATTGAAAAAAAAAAAGGAATTCATCATTCAGAGAAGAAATGGAAAAAAGTGATTTTTTCGGATGTAATAATGCAACAAGGACCGATGCGAGGGGTCAGTGAGCAACTTGTGTAATACTCGGGAACGCAGGGAGACAGGTGCTGTATTGCGGAATAAACTTCGATGCCGTAGTTATTCTGTTGCCGTCGAACAAAAGTTAATACAAGTTCCGTGCGTCTCGTATCCTCTCACTTTCACCGGCTGTGTTCTCTTGCGAGACTTTCACGACGCCGCGACGAATGCAAAGCGTTAATGAAATACGCGACAACAGGCGATTCTATAGTTTTGTCGATATTTATCGATATTACCATTTCCTTCGATCGGATAATAACGGAAATAAAAATTGTTAAAATTTTCGTAAAAAAATGAAATATTAATAGAGAAAATAGTTATTATTCAGTATATCTCAAAATAATTATTACGATTTATCATTATTTTTCATTAGTAACGCATTATCGTCGAATCCAGAAAAATCAATGAATACCGGGTTCACAGTTCACTGACCCCTCCCCCCCCACCCTTCTTCATGGTTTCAGTTCTCGAAGGCGGGAAATCGATGTTTTTTTAAACACCGATAACTTCGCGAGTGAAGTTTTTTTTTTTTATTGCAACTGATGCTAATTAATACACTTCGCGTATTATTGCGCGTAGTGATGAAAAATGTTCGAATTCCAACGACTATAATACCTCGCAATATTGATACATTTAAATCATCGATAATAATTTTACTATATTATTTACGCACTTCGATAATTGGGAATTGATAATTAACTCCTCGTCAAATATTGAAAGAAAAAAAATGTTATCGCTTCGCGCGCTGAGCGAAGCGCGCGTATTTATTTAGCAAAAACAATAGTGATGATAGTAATGACAATAATAATAATAAAAGTAAGAATAATGCTTCAAATACCAATAATGTGAGATGAATAGGCCGCGCGGGTAAGAGGACGTTACTCGCGACACGGACGGAGGCCGACTGAGCGCTCGTCGAATTGACAACGAGTTCTCATATGTAACTCTAACACGCGGTTCACGCACGATATATCCCACCAACATATCGTACGATATTCTGTCCGTCTCTCTCTCTTCCGCCTTCTTTTTATTTATTCTTCTATATATATATAATTTTTTTTCTATTATCCATTGACGCGCCCGATAAACGCGTTTCGTACGTTTATCGCAAACGCGCGATTCTCACTTACGATTATAAATGGTTTCGGCATTTTTTCTTATTCGCGCAAATTTCGTAACCGCGATAAATACAAAACCAACAAAACAATGCCGATTCATATTTCGACGAGTACCGAAAATTTTACAAAATTTTTCATCACCTTTGTTTTTTTTTTTTTCATTATCAGAAATCATAAGTGTTTCGATATTTATTTTTCGTCATTAATGACGAGGAGACGATTTTTCGTTGTTACGAAAAAAAATCGAAATGAGGCGAAAATATTATTATGCATTTATTTTTATTTTTTTACTTTCGTTTTTTTGATTGTGAAAAAAGAAATTACACTTTTTTTTTTTGCCTCGCGACGAATCTTCGGAGGACAGCCGCTTATCGCGAGGATTAACTGCAATCTCTCGTAAATTTATCGAGTAACCGTTAACCCTTGCAAATACTTTGTACATAGGCAATGAATAATTTAGTATCACAAGTCACAATCGTGTGTTACTTCATAATTGATTCCGATTGATCGTGATTGCATGCGGTCAGTAGTCGGGAGAGGGGGGTGACGTATTAGAGTTCAAGCTCCCCCCCCCCTCCTTTCGTACCCTCGGTCAAAGAGGTTCATGCAACCCCGTGATTGTTACGTGACACTCGGTCATTTGCTGGGCACGTGAATTTTTTTTCTGTTCTATCGGCACGTGTCGGCAACCTGAACCTTCGTCATAAAACTCGCGTTCGTGAAAAGAAAAAAAAAAATTCCTTTCAATAAGTTTCCGACGATTTTTCGTTCGACAAATTGTCCTTTTTATTCTCTGTTAACCAAACTTAGATGTGGAAAAGCTGGTTGACGGACTTCGAAATGAAAACGTGTTTGACGAACTTCGTTAGCGAAACTAATTTCCATTGCGTCATCAGCTCGAGCTCTTGCGATCGCGTACGCGAGAAGAGAAGGGGGGGGGGGGGGGGGGCTGAACAGCAAACCGTGCGAGAAACTCGTGAGTTCATTAAAAATTTTAATTTTCAGTTATCTACGAATGTAAGCGTTGGCTTTCAACTGTCCGCGTAATCGTGTTCAATACACGACTCCGAAGACCTTTCGATTCTGTAAACATAACCGCGTTAATCCCTGCAGTTTTTTCTCGTCAATATTATTGATACCATCGGAAGATCTGCTACTATCAATATCGTTTACTTAATTTATAACGCGAAAAGCATTTGCCGCTTCGAGATTGAAACGAATCGAGCGGAAAAGGGAGGGGAGACGAGAAGCGACGACTCTGACACATCTGAGAATGTAACCTTGACCTCGAAGCCGCGCTGCAGGGAAAGCGATAAGACAAGTTCGTCACTTTCCCATTCGAGAGGGAAGGGAAAGAAGGAAAAAGTGTCCATCAAAAATTGGTGAAATTTAAACTGCACCCGCAGGTAAACAGGTCGAACGAAAGAATGAAAAAAACAAAATTTCAATACTTCGGTAAGTTGAGTTTTGCAACATTTTGTGGCATCCGTTCGTGAAAAAAAAAATTAACCGGCAGTCGAAATTTTTTTTTTCGTCAATTTTGTTGTATAAAATAGCGAAAAGAAATTTCGAGTTTATATTTACCAAAATATATTGCTATTGGTTTATTCGGCGGAAAAAAAAGTTTAAAGAAAAAAAAACTTCGGTAGCCTTTTGAATGCGATAGTAAAAATAGTTTTCTTTTTTCTCACCGATGACCCTCTTAAGAATATTCGTGACAAAGAGGCGACAGGGCAACGAAAAAGTTGAATGCATACTTCAATATGTGAAAGAGAAACGCAAGTGCGAGCGACAAAGACACCGATGTCACGTGTCTTTTACTTAAACTCGGAATAATCTCACAAACCAGATCGCGAAATAGTCGTAAAATTTTGACCGAAGAATGGTCCAAGTTTTTTAATTTATTCATTCGCGTTACTAAAAAAAAACTGTTCAAGTTTTATTTTCGTTAACCGCATTTTTTTGAACTTTCGTGGAACGCGTTTTTACGATTAGTTAATAAAATTCATCGAATCATTCGGCGAAATTAGCATTAGCCGTTGTCACGACAAAAGCACGTAACGGAACTTAGACTGTGTGCACCTTCAATGCTAGAGAGGCCTCGGCCTCGAAACGGGTCAAACAAATTCTTTGAGAGGAAAAAAAAAAAACGAGGAAGCGCCAACCACTCGTATAATTCTGTTCGTAATGGCAAACAGAAACGAGACTACAGCAACGCGCCGCGTTATCTTTTACTTCGATGTAATAGTTAATAAACAATCTATCGATTTGTTATTTAATTTTTTTCGACACCCTGAAAAAAAATGCTATTTTTACGATAAAATGACGATACAGCCAATCGTGTCGTCAATGTATTGTAAGTCACGATAATAAGAGTATCGCACAACATTAGAGATATCGCGGGGGTAATACGGAGGGCGGGGATAATAGATGCGTAATGTTTTTCTTTCAAAGTATCGCGCGACTGCTTCCACGTTATTGCAAACTCGATGCTCAAGGCAAATTCTTCGAGAGCGAGAGTTGCGAAATCGGTCGAGCGTGAAATAAACGTATGTGTGCTCAGCGTACACTACCGGGTTAACTATATACATAACATTGTAAATTGCATTGCCATTATTATCGAAATCATCAATAACTTATCAGATTCTAATCGTCAGGTTATTGTATACAATTTTTTTTTTATTAAATCAGTCGCGAGTTTCAGGAGTTCGTAAAAAAAATGTCGATAAATCGAAGTGTTATCGATTTATTCATATTTTCGGCTGCACAATGGTTCCGAGAACCTATCGGATTTTTCCTCTTTATTCAATATTTAATACAGAAATGAGCGTTAAAAAAAATGCCAGTACCGGCCTTGAATTATTCATGAACGCAATGATCAATGCGATACCGGTGACTCGTAAACAATTAACGCACGTGAAACTCTCTTTCGTGTTAACATTACTTCGTACCGATCCGCGTGAATCAATGTACACCTGAATTTTAATGGTATATTGAGATTAATATTTGCCTTTATGATATATTTATATATATAAATACACGTTTGAATTGACAATAAAAACAATTTAAAAATGTTCCTTTCGAAAGCTTCATCGCCGGACGCCTGTCTCGCGCAATCAATGACGACGAACCGTTGGTAACAATAGGGAGATATTTGCGAATAGGTTATGTGCGCTGGTAATATCAGCGATGTTTGCGAACTTCTTCACAGATAGCAATCAAACCACGCGATGCGAAATCATTGACAAGTGGATCATTGATTTAAATCGCGAATGAATTAAAACTCGTGCGTTTGAGAACACCGACAATCGCGTCGTTGAAATTTTACGTGCGTCAGAACGGTAGTTGAGAATTTTGCTCGTGAGCAAAAATTCGCAATCTCGCAAATATCATGCGGACCAAAATTCTCATCGTTCGAAATATACATCGAAGTTTCGCAGAGAATAAAATTCTTTTTTTTTCCGTTATTCAGAAAAATTGTCAATAAATAATCGATTCGACTCACGTATCCTTGCGAAGAGTGTTTTCTTGTTTTTTTTTGTTCTTTCTTTCTATCGGAGAACCGATGGGATTATGGCCCTCCGGGGTTAAACGTATTCTCGGTCTGAAGAGTCAGCACAGCAATGTCGCTCAGTGTATCCGTCCGACACTGACGCACGCGCGGAAAAAACTGATTTTTGAAGCCGGAATGGTTCTCTATTCGCCCTCGAGCCTCTCAACCGAACCGAAGAAATTCCCTAAATTTCGCATTATCGACCCCCGCAGGGGGGATACGAGGAGCAGCTACCGACTTGCAGCATTGTCATTGGTCAATATTTCGACGACGATGCATGACGATTTCGATAAACGGGACGAGAATCGAATTTCTGCACCGTCGCGATGTCGGTTGATCGCGAAGAGCCGGATAATGAAAGAAAATATCATCGCCGCGGCATATGACTTTGAAATCCTCGGGATATGCCGACGTAGGGAATTCAATTTCTCTTGTACACTTACGAATTCCCTCGTGACGTCATAAGAGTATACGTCACATCGTACGATATCGAATTATCTTACATTGAGCTTTTATACGCTCGAGGATCGAGCCATTCACCGCACAATACCTACATTTTGCTAAAACTGTTTCGTCAATGAAAAAAAAGTCGAAAAAAATGTACGAAATGTTTTTCTGGAGAAAATTCGATGTATTGGTGACAAAAAGTTTCAATGTTGATTTCATTTTATTTATTTACAAGAGAATAAACTATCTGTAGAATGTTTTAAGTATTGTTAAAAAATATTCGTTGGTTCGCCTTGCAAAACCATTTTTTTCTTTTTTTTTGTGTACGAAACGCGATGTAGATATTGCAAATGTGCCCCGTGTAGTAAAAATTCTCGTGTCGGCCGAAATCGTGTGATCCTTTCGGGAAATAGGGTTGCAGTCGTTTTTTTTTCTATAAGTCACTGGACAATCGTCAAGTCGATGGCTTCGTCGTATCTCTTATAAATAAAAAAAAAAAACAAATAATTGTTAAATTATATGTAAATTATCTCTCAGTTATCCGAATCTTAATTTTCCGATGGTTTTAGATTATATGCTTTTCTCCGGTCTTTGCGAAATCCTGATTAAGTTTGAAAAAAAAAGACATCGGAGGAACGTGAGAAATAACTTAATCCGGTAGCACTCATGGAGATGAAAGCCATTCTTTGAAAAAAATCTTCTCACTGAGCGTCAAAAGATTAAATGCCATTTAACAATTTTCCGTTTTTTTTTTCCCATTCGCTGTCGATCAGTAATAAGTTATTGCCACTTTGCTGACTTCGATACGATATCGGGCGGCGAAATTGATAAAAGATATTGAAAAATTCAAACTCTTCCTTCGCGTTTCGCGATCGCGTCGTGGACGCTTTCGATGACGCTGTAGATATATGGACGTTCCATTGGATTGACTTTCAGCATCGACAGTATCAGATTCTCCATATCCTGAAATAAAATCACAAAAAAATACCATTAGTATAAATGAAAAGAGTTTTTTTTTTCGTATAGTAAAATGTCAATTAACCGGGAAAAACGCATCAACCGGATAGCAGATTAATCGTGCATCGATTTTTTACTCCTTTCACAACGCGTATGGCAATTAACGTGATGAAAATTTCACGTAATTCGAGCCTACAATTCAAAGAACAGTCGATTCGAATCCTACTGAACAATTTCGAACGATCCGGAGAAAACATATCGATGTATTACACTTTCACAAAATCAAATAGTAACCCGTTCCAAATGAAACAAAGAAAAAACAATGAGATGTAATGGATTCTTAGAAAATGATTTGCCGTTGAAAACTTCGTTAACGGTGCTTTTTGTTTTTTTGTACTTGACAATTTTTCGTTTTTTTCCGATTTTTCGGATTTTACATATCAAATTCGTATTATGATGGATTTCCCATTATCCGAGACTTTTAGATATCCGTTCTGCTTTTCCGAGATAATCGAAATTTTATTGTACGAAAAGTTACGAATTCACCTCGTCGTATGGTGTATTTGTGGGAAAAGATACATTGGCGCTCATTACGGCGAGAGCAACGCTGTCGCCGCGTTCGTAAACCGCGTCGAACGGTGATTTGAAGTAACATAAAGCGTACAAAATGCAACCGAGAGCCTGCGAACAGAGAATCGATTGGAATTAACACAGAAAAAAAGTATTAAATAATAATTTCAAAAATCGACGAAGACCGATAAATTTCACACGTAAAAAATGTATCGATCACTTTGAAAAAAACAATTGATTTCGCGTTAAAAATGTATCGACCGCTTTTAAAAATAATCGATCGATTTTTCGTTACAAATCCGATAATGAATTTGAAAAAAAAAAAAGATTATGAATTTTTCATTAAAAAATTGTCAATGCCTCAAAAGAAAAAAATCGATTTCAAATTTAAAAAATTTCACGATTTTCTCACCCATATATCTGTTCTCTCGTCAACCATGCAGTAACTCTCAACATTGAATAACTCCGGTGCCCTGTAAGGCATAGAGCATCTTTCAGCCGCAACGTCTTGCAGCATTTGTGCTGCTTGTGCTCCGTAAACTTTGACTCTCGCTGGTGCAACGGATCCTGCAATAGTTATTTTTCAGTTATTCTGAATCTCATTTATAACTATAATTGCAAAAAAAAAAAAAGTCTCACCTAAATCCATTATCACCGGTGTGTAACCATCTCCCAGTACAATATTTGCAGTTTTCAGATCCCTGTGAGCCAATGGCTCGGGTTTAACTTCGTGAAATGCCTTAACGCCTTCGCATATTTGCAAAAATATATTCAACACCTCAAGCGGAGAGAAGTGGTCGTTGTTTTTTGCGCGCCGCTCCAATTCGGTAGCCAAAGTTCCTTTCTGCAATTATTCTCTCCTTCGTTCATGAATTTTTTTTTTTTCTCATCTATCGAAGGAAAATACAAATTTTGTGCGCTTTTGACTTTTCGATGAGAATTGATACGAAAACTTACATGGTAATAGGGAAGAACGAGTAGTACTTCGCTGGTAGCGTTGACCACCGGATCTGCGGTTCCCTTGTGTGTAGAATCGATGCATTCAATCACATTGGGATGTTTCAACATGGAATGATATTCAATCTCTTTGACCGCTAGTCTCTGATCATCCAAACCGTGGCATACTATCTTTTTTATTGCGTACCTCTGGTGAGTCTGAATTTCTTCCACCAGAGATACTGTGCTGAAACCTCTGTTCGAAAAGACGAAAATATAAATTTCATAATATTTCGATTATATTCGAGATAATAAAACAGTGTTCGGTGCCCTTGAAATTATCGATGTTTTAAAAACGACGGAAACTCTCGCGAATAACGCCCGTAAAAAGAGCATTTATTATATTTTATGTTTATTTCATTCGTTTACCGATTGTTTAATATTATTGTTGGTGATAGAAAAGTAATTCGATTGGACTCACCCGTCGCCGAGATGTTCTCGAACAACGTATTTCCTCCCGTTCACAGTGATCGTTTCTTTGGCGCAAATGCAACCCATTTTGAGAATCAAACTGAGACCAAGGCTATTCATACTTTGTTTTATCGCCCCGCGAATCGTCGGCTAAATAAATTATAATGTTTCAAAGTATAAACGTAAAATATAACAACTATAGAAGTTTTTCGTAACTCAAGTCAATCGCACAAACGTCATTTTTGTGTCAACATTGCATGCTGAGGTTAGGTAGTTAAAACACATCGCGGCGGCTTCGTTTTTCGTAGATGGAGCTGTCGACCAATCAGCTGTTGTGGCGTGTTCGCAGAAAATAAAAAAAAAAGTATTTGCGTCGAAAGTGGAAATTCTTTTTTCGATCAAAATTTCAATATCTCACTAAAATAAAAATCAAAAAAATATAATGGCTTCCCGAAGAATAAATCTGATGCCTTTAAAGAGTCGAGCAATTGATTGCCCTCCCTGTGAACCTGTTCCTAAAGGCGACAATTCTTGGCTGAGCCTATCGACTGGCATCAAAGTAAAATAAAAATAATCTACAAGCTTTCAGTCTATGCGTATAAATCGCGTTGTTACAGGAACATAAAAAATTTTATTTTTCCTTGCAAAATGAAATAGGCGACTTATTGGCTGGCATTCTTCGCGGTCAGTGCAATTTGCATTTTATTTCCGAACGATACCCAGAATGGAATCATCGACGATCAGTGGATGAATTTACGTGGCAGAATACAAACCGACGATCTTTATCGACTGTTTGATCCAAACGCGTATTCGCAATGATAAAAGTCTTTTTTTTTCCTTAAATTAATTTCTATCTTGATAATAAATAATGAGGCGTTCGAAATTTGTAACGAGCGGCCGACTCGGGGCCGCTGCATTGACTCTGGTGGTAATTACCTGCGACGTTACTGAGTATGCCAGCTGACGCCGGCCACAAAAGTGGGTAGTGTCATCGGTGTCAAAAACATTAGTATCGTAACAAGTAATTAAAGTTAAAAAACCATTAAACATCGTAGTATTTTGGACGTGCGAATTTCGGGATGGTTTTTTAAAGAATTAAGAATAACTTCACACGATGTCCGCGGATAACGATTACTTCGAAGATTATGAGGATCAATTGCCTCAGGATCTTGAAGACGATGTCGTACAGGAGGTACTCAAGAGCGGTACGGATCTACGACAATATTCTCGACAGATCGAAAAAGAGCTGAAAGAAGTCGAAAACAAGTCGATACAGGATTACATAAAGGAGAGTCAGAACATAGCGAGTCTGCACAATCAGATTGCGGCATGTGACAATATACTCGAGGTATGTAAAAAGGAAACCATTATGTGTTTGCATTGCTTAGGGTGGTACTTAGAATTATAGGTAAACTGTAATAACTCTTCGAACGACGGGAATCTAAAAATCAAAAAATTAAATATCCCTAAAGTGCTATTATAATACCGAATAATAAGTTCCTTAACGCTGCGTAAATAAAAAAAAATTAATTTTGGAGCGAGTCGTAATTTCGCTGTAGTAAATACAAACATCGTCTGCATCATTTCTGCATAATGCTACATTATTTTTCGTCATTATTAAGCCTGAAAAAAATCATTAAAAATCATAAATAATTGTTTTTAAGACATAGCGCGGGGTATAATCATTTCCATAATAAAAATAAAAATGACATCGGGGAATCGATCGAAGTAAGTGAGGAATATTTTTTTACTCTTTTTCGTTTTTTGTCCCATAGAATGCGATGGATATCTCGATTTTTCGATAACTTATCGGAATGCAAAAAAAAATGTTTAAATATATGGAAAAACACGTTATTTCGAAAAATGACTTAAAATAAAAAAAAATATATATATATATCGAAATGGAGTAAAACGATTTTATCACTGCTGCGCGTGTCTCTATTATTATTATTATTATAAGAAAATTAAAAAAATTTTTTTTTGCAGAGAATGGAGTCGATGCTTCTGGGTTTTCAAACGGATCTCGGAAGCATTAGTACAGAGATATTGAATCTTCAAAGAAAATCCGTCTCGATGAGTCAGCAATTGTCGAATCGTCAAATGATACGCGGACCGTTGAGCCAATTTATCGAGGATATGACGGTTTCCGAAGCTCTGATAAAGTACGTTAAAAAAATCGTAAATTAACGCTGAAAAACCGAAAAATAACGTTCGATTGGCGCTTTTTATAGCGGAATAATGGAAATTCCGGTAACGGAGAAAGAATTTCTCGTACAACTGCAGATCCTGAATCACAAGATAAGCTTCGTGAAGGAGCAAAGTTTCAAAGAGGCAAAATCGTGTCTCGACGTGAAGGACATCGTCGACAAATTAAAAGTAAAAGCGATGTCGAAAATTCGTACGTATCTGCTGGAGCAGATATACAAATTTCGAAAACCAATGACGAACTATCAAGTGCCGCAAAACAATATGTTGAAATACAAATTTTTCTTCGAATTCGTTCTCGCGAACGAGAGAAACGTAGCGGAAGAAATATGCGGCGAATACGTCGATACGATGAGCAAAATTTATTACTCGTACTTCAAATCTTATTCTTCGCGGCTCGCGAAACTTAAGGTAAAAGAAAAATGTGCATGAAATAAAATTTGTCAAATTTGTGTTAAAAAAAAATCGACATTTTTTTTTTTTTTCAGTTCGAAGAAAGCGCCTCGAAAGACGATTTAATGGGAGTCGAGGATACCGCGGGACGTGGAATTTTTCACAAAACTTCGTTGCGTCACCGAGGAACAGTTTTCTCGATCGGTACGAGAGGCGAAGTCCTCGGATCGCAACTCGAAGCGCCGATAATCGTTCCCCACACAGCGTCGAAGACCAGAGTAATCAAATTATTTCCATTTAATTCATTAATACACTGTGATCCTTCTAATTTTTCAAGTTTTATTCTTTTCGAAGGATCATAAACCTTTGCCCACTGAATTAATGATTTTTTTCAATCCTTTTTTTCACAGTATCATTACGAAGCACTGTTCCGAAGTGAACAATACGCATTGGTCGATAACGCGTGCCGCGAGTATCTGTTTCTCACGGAATTCTTCAAAGTTCGCGGCGCTCAGGCAATGGATATATTCAATCAGGTAAAAAAATGAAAATAAATCTTCAACGTTCGTCACTAAAAAAAAAGTTTCTCCACAATTTTTTTTTATTTTTCGCAGGTGATGGGCAGCACTTTGAGTTTAATGCTGAAAAATCTTCAACACTTCGTCGACGATTGCTACGACACGATAGCTCTGTTTCTCTGCGTTCATCTCGTGATGCGTTATCAAATGACTTGTCACAAGAGAGCTGTACCTGCGCTCGACAAGTATTGGGATAATCTTACGTCGATTATCTGGCCGCGGTGCGTAAATTATCCTCGCGAATCGCTGCATTTCTCGAAATTTCTTGTCAACCAATTTTTTTTTATCGATTTTCCTTGCAGATTCGAAGGAGTCTTTGAATTGAATATTCAGAGTATTAAGGACTGCGATCCATTGAAATTCAACAAGGAAACTGGACCGCATTACGTTAGTAATTGAATACCTTAATGACGCTATTTTTTTTTTCATATTTCAAAACAACGTTATTGCGAATCATTCGTGTGATCTTTTATTGTAATTAAAATGGTCGATTAATTTTCACAGATAACACGAAGATACGCAGAATTCAGTGCAGCGATGGTAGGCGTCGGTGAGGGTTTTCCATGCGAACGCGCGACGCAACTACTTGCGCAGTTGCGCGAAGCCGTTCAGTGCTTTTTACTGCGTATGGCAGCGATATTTCCTCACAGAACGCAACAGCTTGTTTTCCTCATAAATAATTACGATCTCGTACTCGGCGTATTGATGGTAATGTCGCAAAAAAAAAGTTTCCGGATTTTTTTTATTGTCTCGTTTTTGATCGATGAAACATATTTAAAATCATAATATTTGTAGGAACGGACGAGAGACAATTCAAAGGAAGCGGAAAGTTTTCGTGAGCAACTGAATGCCCGATCGTCCGAATACGTCGAAGAAGTTCTCAGTCCGCACTTCGGCGGTATCATACAATTAGTCAAAGAATCGGAAGCTTTAATCGAAAAAGGTCTGCTGGACGATCTGAAGCGTCAGGAAAGCCGTTCACTCGATCTCGTGCAGTCGTTTACCAATAATTGGAAACGTTCCCTCGAAGATATAAATAGCGAGGTATTGCGCTCCTTTCCGAATCTCGTACTCGGTGCTGCGCTCGTGCAGCGCGCGATGACTCAACTCGTTCAATATTATCATAGACTGCACAAAATATTGCCGGCGAACGCGCGCGTCCAATTAACGAATATACATCACATTATGGTGGAAATTAAAAAATATAAAACCAACTATTGAAACGGATGGATATTATTTATACTGCAAAATTGCATTATCATTCTTTCCCATTTTACGAATCGAAATGTCGACGCTTCAATGATTTTTTTTATGATGTATCGATATTTATGAAATTCGTTGATGGATAAACAAAATTGTATTTTATGAAATATTCAGGAAATATATTCCTTAAAAAAAAATTATACAGAAAATTTAATTCATTAATTTTTTTTTTTATTTTTTAATTTAATTTATTTATTTTCTTTTTCGAGGTTTTTTCTGGATTATTATTAAATAGTATAAAAAGTTTATATTTAAATGAAAAATTTGAAAAACTTTCACTTTATCATTCAATGAACGATTCACCGGATAAGGAATGAATATAACAAAAAAACACATAATAATCTGTACATTTGTTTATGTAAATTAATGAAGAATATACATTGATACTTTTAAAAACTAATTAAAGTCGTTGAACCATTTTTTCGCTTTTTTTTTTCTATACAAAAATGTGAGCGAAACTCGTCTCGATATTTTTTCTCGCGTTTGCTCGTCCGCCATATTTATTTATTTTCTTTTTCACGTGCAACAAAAGCACGCGATTGTTGATAAATTAGTAAATTGTTAGTCGAAGTTTTGCTCATCAATAGATGATAAAAACACAAAACCTTAATAAAAAACGAGAAAAATAATAATACCTTTTAGTAACTCCGCAAATATTTTTACAACTCTCGTCTATAGCGCCTATGGCATTTTTCGCGTTTAGTTTTTTCGTCTATAAGAACCACTTTTTTTTTTTGGCAGTTTAAAAATCGTATCGTCGTTCAGATCTTCGAGCGTTGACCTCAGAGAATGCCGTCTATCGCGTGTATCACTCCGTTCGTCGCTGGAACGTTGTGCGTTACTACTTGCGCCTCGTTCACTCGTACGCGTCCTGAAAAATGCGAAAAATAAGATTCACATATTTTGGAGGGAGAAAAAAAATAGAATTGCAAGGCGCGAATTTACCGCCGCGCAGGAGGGTGAAAAACCTCCGCACATCGACGTTGAGTTCCGAGGAAAAAATTTATCGTCGAGGCGTATAAATTATTCGTTTCGAAGGGGCGAAAGGAAAACTATAAGATCGCAGACCCTTTCCGCCTTCGCGGTAATAACGGCTGTACACGCTGCAAATTATACGTTCGCAACTTATACCGGAAGTGAAACTTAGAGTTTTACTTTTTTTCTATCATTCGCGTACATTTGATATTTGATCGAAAGCGATTTAGACAAAGTCCCCGTCAATTTATCGCCGATTTACACTGCGCGCAACGCTACAAATACGTGGAGAACAGCCGATCGCAATATGAATATATAGGAAAACTTCCGCTTTCCGCGAAACTATCAATTGAGATAAAACGTAAAAAAATGAAAAAAAATAGCCAATTGTCGAGATACATGTGGTACACAAGTACGAGTTTGAAATTCGTCGGACTTTGGCCACTTTCGCGGGACCGATATGGAAAAGTATCTAATCTCAAAGAAACAGTAAATTTTTTTTATTTCGTTATCGTGGCGTTCGGTATGATATTGCAAGCGTTTCAAATGCTTGCGAATTGTTGGATTAATTACACAAACTTCGAATCCGCTGCAGAGAGTATCGGCCCAATGGCAAGTGAATAAATAGATCGCAGTTTAGAATTCTTGACGATGAAAAAAAAAAAACAATTTCGAAGATCGAATGTGGAGCTGTTAACTCGTTAATTATGTGTTTGTAACAGAAATTAATTGTCAGTTTTAGTCAGTCGGTTAACTGGCGGTCTATTTTTGCAACTCAAGGTTTCGAAATTATAAATCAGCGATTGAAAAAAATTTAAGTAATACGAACAAAAAAAAAAAAATTACGCAGATTTTGTCATTTTTCCGATTTTTGGCTCATCTTTTCGCTTTAAAAAAAAATCGATCATCGAAGTATCGAAAATACAAATATCCGATGACTCATCGAAATTTATGATCTGTTAGCACGTTACGCATCGATCGATTAATTGACATCGTTTTATCGGCAAAATAACGTTTTTTTCAGATGGCATTGGTAACTTCTTTCGGAAAAATGTGCATCTATCGTCGTCAACGAGGACGACTAACGCGTCTGGTAATGTCGTTGGAAAATTGTTTGCGCGAAGGACCATCCGGAGTACTTAATAATCTCGAGACTTACGCGCGAATCGGTAGTTTCGCTTGCGGTTCATTACTCGGCGTTTCATGGATTCTCACCGTTGGATATCTCGGCGCTCCGCTTATCGAGCGCCAAAGAAATTTACCATTCGTCTCTTGGTATCCGTTCGATTACGAGAATTCTACGGTATTTTACACTTTGGCTTACGGTCACGAAGTCGTGTTAACGTGTCTCGGGTGCTGTACGATGTCAACAGAAATTACATTCGTATGGTTTATATGCCATTGCTGCGCGAAACTTAAAGATCTTCGCGAAAAACTCGTCAATACACATGAAGAAAATAACAACGATAAGGCGCCCAGTAATATCGGATTAAAATTATCTTCCTTCGTAAAGATTCATTGCGATATATTGAGGTTTGCAATAATTTTAGTTTAATTAAACATTTTTTAATGTAATTTAAGATTTTAGAATTTTCGATTTTAGATTTTTTTTCAGAATTTTTTTTTTACCTATTCGCGATTTTTCGCACGAATCGTTTTCTCGCGTATGCAGAGTAAAAAAAATCGTTGTAGTTTTCATACAGAGAGATCGATGAGATAAATTCCGTCTACACGTACATTGTCATCGTACTGTTTCTCGCTGCTGTGATAGCGATTTGCTGCGCCGGTCTCCAAGTCACCAGCGTATGTTTATTGTTCCGAAACTATTTAACAAGTTACCTATTTTTTTTTTTATTAAAAAAAAAAAGATCGATAACGGCTATTGAACGTTGGATAATTCTATCGGAATTACTATTTTGCCGATAAAAGTGAATTATTATTGACAATAATAGATAAGGTTGTCTATTAGAATTTATTTTTATCGGTTTACTTTTTTATAAAGGAGTCTGCGGCTTCGACAAGTTGGACGATACTATTTCTCGTACTTGCAATGTACTATGCGGAGCAATTGCTGTTTTATTATCTTCCCGGCGAGATACTTGCGGGAGAGGCGAGTATTGTTGTCGGAATACTGTTAACCCTAATTTTTCATTGCAATTTTGGGTTTTTTTTTGTTTTTTATTTTTTAGTCAATGGCTATCGCTTTCGCCGCGTATGCCAGCGGTTGGGAATCTTTTCGTATCGAAGATCGACGGATCGTCAGTCTTATGATAATGCGCTCTCACGTGCCTCCGAGGCTTCTAGTTGGACAACTCAGTCCCCTTCGGCTTGAGAATTATAGTGCTGTGAGTAAAAAAAAACGGAATATAAAACAATAAAATTTTTAGTAATAAAAATCGCGTCGGTATCGAAATTTCATTAAAAATCGGATATTTCTCATATTATGCGATCCGTCTGCGATTTCAGAAAAGACGACTAGCGAATTTAGGATTCAAAATTCCGAAACTCCAAAAAAGCGCTATACGTTTTCCGAGGATATATTTTTTTTCCAGTTAATTTTCAAAAAATCCGTAACATTTTTTGTATCGATGTAAAATTGTTTAATTCAATTTTTCGATGATTCGCTTTTTCACCGAAATTTGCAATTCTGTACCTAAATTCCCGAAGCGCCGTAATGCTTCTAGTAAAAATTTTAAAAAATTTCCTTAACTTCCCGAAGAGTCGTAAAACGTGTCGAGGAAACTTTCTCCTGTTTTTGCAAAATTCTCAGAATATCCATAAGGTTTTTTATTTCCGCTTTCAATTAAAAATTTTTGCTAAAGATACCTTCGCATACCGTTTTTTTTTTCGATTTATCTTAACTTTTTTTTCAGTTCCTGACGACTACCGGATCGTATTTCACATCCATCCGCGCGGTTGCCGACGGCTGAAAACGAGTTGTACATTACGAAGTAAAAATACGATTGTTACGTTGTTAAAGTTGAATAGAAAATACTTTATAATGGACGACTCTGAATCGTGTATATGATACGGAACGATGGCTGAGAAAAGCCGTTTGAAAAATTGCGCTTCTTATTTGTACTCGAAGAGCGCGTGCCGCGAGCCTCGAAGGCACCTTTCGAATGCGCGTTTTTGTTTTCTCTTCTATTATTTTCTTCGCCAGTGCCGAGACGCCGACACTCACTCTTCAGCCCCCATTACGGGTTCAACTGTTACGAGAGTTTCGATTTGCTTCCCGACAAATGACAAAATTGGTGTCATTTAGAAGCGATTTCCGACAAGTTTAGTTCGGCCGCCCAATCACGTCGAATTGTCAATTTCGAAAGAAACGTTCGCTTCGAATACCTAACGGCCAAATCTCGAAAAAATGTACTACAATAAGAAAAAAACGTAACAATTTTAAAAGCCGAAATTGTCCTGAAAATTCAATTTTCATCGTCTTTTTTTTGTTTACGCGATGTTTAACTTACCGCCGTTTTTATGGATGCTAATGGTCGTCTGAGGTCTCAGCGTGTCTCGTTGATGATAATACCTCATTCCACCGGTGTACAATGTCGTTGGTATAACGTGCCGAGAAATAATATCTTTGGCAGCCTCCGGGCCATCGGTTTCGCTCCAAACGGCTCTTCCGTTTTGCGATGCAGCATTAGCGAAAGCCGCGTCGGTCGGTGCGAAGACCGTGAATGTTTTCGTACCTTTGCACGCAGATAGAAGTAAAGTAATAGCAAAACATTAATGAAATATTTCTTCCTTAGAATCGAAGCCATTTATTTAGACTCTCGTTAAAGTTAATTTTCTTTTTTCTTTTTCGTTTCCTTTGCATAAACTTTGGCGTCCTACTTTCACCGTGAAGCATACGTATCGTTTCAGTTGAATAATAACAATGATAATGTTAATTGGATAAGTGGAACTGTCGAATTAACGACAGAAACAGCTTATTTTCCTCGTAGCGAAGATAATAATGCGAGCGACTCTCGACCGGGCGAACAATAGGGGAAGTCGAATAATTTGCCAAAACTCACCGGCGAGCGTTTCCTCGAGACCTGAGGCGTGTAGAATCTTCAAAAATGTACCGAAACGTCTTTCCCGATCGGCTTGAAGCGTCTGCGTGAGATCGCCGACCGGTAAGGGAAACATTACCCGGTCGACCGCGTGCGCGATGCCCTGAGGAATTTCGATGTCTCGTTTGTTAGGCGCAACTTTCGCGCCATTTATCGTTGTCACCTTAAAATACATTTTTTTGTCAATTTCTATCACTTTTATTGCTGTAATCGGTAGAATTTTGAATATAAAAACCGATATCGGACCTTAACGTCGTTCCATTCGTGATCGTGCATATCGTAAACGTTAACGCGCAACTGAGTGCCGGCGAGACTAACGCCGGTCATCTCATCCTGAAGCGAATCGATTCTGAAAGCTCCGGGAATTACGTGGTGAAGCAATAGCTGCAAGGAACATATTTTCGTCGTTTAAAGATCCGAAAAATCATTTATTTGACGCGCGAAAGAGTTCTTTAAGGAGATATGAAATGGAAATCTGCGATATAAAAAAAAGGCTTCTGGAGAGTGAAAATGAAGGATATGTTGGATGCGCAATCGTATCATCGAAATTTGGAACGGTAAGAAATTCTATGCCTTAAATGTATCGCATATATATCATTTATACATATCGGAGATAAATTTCACGATGTTATTGTATATGTGTATCGAATATACGAGCGGCGAGAAGTTTAACTGTAAAATTGCGATTAACCGCGAGCTGTTTAACCGGACAACGGATTATCCTCAACTACATTTCTTCCAACGCGTGTAGCAAGTAGGCTAATGATAATTTGACCGACAAACCGACAAATTGATAATTCAAAAGACGATGGAAAATCGTTTTAAATTCTACTATTTTGAATGTAGAATATTACGATCGACGTAAAGCAAAAAATAACCAAAAGTAAAGGACTATTTTCGAAAACAGTCTCTAAAGTATCGAAAAATTTGGTTTTCGTTTGAATTTTTTTTTTTTTTTTGTACTCCGAGAAAAAAAAATTTGTCTTAGGTCGATTTCCGATCGATCCTCAAGATACGACCGATACCGTTTGCTTCGAATAATCCAAATTGCAGCTTTAATTCTGTATACATCTCGTGAATATCCTATTTCACGTTAATTTAGAATGTCTGCAGAGTCGAAAGTTAAGACAAAAGATATCTGAATTTTTTTCGAAGGATAACTAACAGATGTCGAAATAGGAGCCCGAAGTGTAGATAATGAATGTCGAGAAACAGTCCGAAAGATGGATAAAGGATATCCGATAAGAATAATGAAGGAGAAGATGAATAATCATTGCAAAAGCCGAAGCTGATTGCCGTGAATTTAACTTACGCCACTCAGAAGGCGTGGATTTTCACGGAACTTTTGTTCAGCCTTCTCGGGACCGCCGAGCTGAACGAGAAGCGTCCTGAATGCCTTGTCGGTCGGTACGAATATCGTATAAGGACCTGAAATGTTTTTTTTTTTCACATTTATCATCGTTAAAAATCGAAGAAAATAATAATAATGATAATGATGAGTCGATAAAAAATAATCGATGCCATCTGCGATATATCGTTCATTATCACAGGCAAACGATCGACGAAACTTTCTCACGGAACCAATACGCTCTCTCGGAACGCTATACAATTGTGTTGCAACGTTCGTCCGAAGTTTACAAAGTATAATTTTCGTTTTATTTTCCATTAATGGTTAGCGCCCGTAGTAAAAGTTTATCGAACGTGAGAACACGAAGAATCGATGTATTGTATTTTTTTTTGTTTTTTTTTTTATGCGATTTATGCAGTTAATGTTAAGTATAACTTACCGGTTTCATTGAGAACGTTATCCAAACCCGATTGCCGGAGATATTTAGCCATAGCGTAGAGACCCTCGCGTCTCAACAAATTGGTCATTCCTTCCGGTGCTCCTATGGAATTCGGCGTACTGCCGTCCAAGAAACTCGAAGTCGTAGTACCGATGTTGAATTCGTCGAGAATCAAATTTTCGGAAGCTGCGCCCGATGTTCCGCTGTAAGTTGTGCCGGAAGCTGCGACAGCGGAACCGCTGTATGTTGAGGCGGAATTTCTCGTTGAACCGCTTGGATTGTTCGATGTAAAGTGTACGTAAGACGAAGGCGATTGCGGCGGGAAGAATGTCGTTGAATGAGTCGGCGCGCTTGTCGTGCTGAATATTTCGATCATTGGAGACATCGTGAAGATTGTCGGATCGCGAGGGGTACTGGAAATTGTGTATCTCGACGATGTATCCTCGTAACGGGAACTCGGAGAACTCGCTGTTGTGTATCTCGAAGATGTGTCTTCGTAACGCGAACTCTGGGAATTCGGTGTCGTGAATCTCGAAGATGTGTCTTCATAACGAGAACTCTGTGAGTTCGGAGTCGTGAATCTCGAAGATGTGTCTTCGTAACGCGAACTCTGGGAGTTCGGACTTGTGAATCTCGAAGATGTCTCTTCGTAACGCGAACTCTGGGAGTTCGGAGTCGTGAATCTCGATGACGTGTCCTCGTAACGCGAACTCTGGGAATTCGGAGTCGTGTATCGCGACGACGTATCCTCGTATCGCGAACTCTGCGAATCCGAAGTTGTGTATCTCGACGATGCGTCCTGATAACGGGAACTTGGATTCCTTGGTGTACTCGACGGTTGGAAGTTTGACAATGAATTATATATATGGGAACTCGTTGTCGATGCGGAGGTGACATAGTTGTCGGGTTGCGATACCGCGTTCGGCGACACGGTGACGTAAGGGAAGAATTCACCGGATAATGAGCTGAAATTATGTGATAATTAATGTTACAAATTCTTAATATTCAATAATATTGATTTTCTATCAAAATTAATATTCAAGCCTTAAGGGGAGTGTATCGCTACGGGCCCAGCGACACTGAGATTCCGAGCGAATTTCGAATGTTTTCCAATGAAATAGAAATCGGAAAAAAAATCAACTATGCGAAAGATTAAAAAAAAAAAAAAAATAATTTTGTATAATAACAATGCAAAAAATTGATTAACAAATTTCGGTAACCCAAATTTTTTTTTTCCAAAAATTCCCAGATCCGTTAATTTATCGGAAAACATCCAAATTGTTTTCGATTTTTTTCTAATCTGTAAGATACTTTTTTTTCAGATATTCGTTCCCGTCGGGAAATCTTCAACATTATCTTCAAATATCGCTTTTGACAGGAAATGTAGAATACACGGTAATAAATGTTTGGGAAAACCGAAAAAAAAAAGAAAAAAAAAAAAAAAAATTCGGCTCAAAACTTAAAACTCATTCTCACGTTTCTCTGTCCTTGGAAGTCGATGGAATTCCAGTGTACTTTAGAGTAGTCGGTCTAAAAGTGGTCGGTGCGGTCGGTTGGGTGCCCTCGGTAGATTTCGCGCTGCTAACAACGGTGGTGTCGGTGTTGCTGACGACATTGAGATTCGAAGCCGCGGAGTTTAGTGCAGCAGAGTTTCGCGGTGGTAACTTTAGTTCACCTTTCTTGATTCGTTCAACGATCGAATCAACATCAGCGCCATTTTCTTTTCCACCGTTTCCCTTGACGCCCTGAACCTTGTAACTTCCGTCCGCCTGTTCCTCCAAAACGACGAAAGTAACTTTTTTTCCCGGTTGATTTTGTATCGGTGATTTGCCGACGTCCTCCAACTTCCCATCGTCTTTGTGTCTCAAGACCTCAAAATCAGCGCCGGGCGGTAAAACGCCTTTCGTCAGTTCGTCAAGAATCGATTTGGCCGGTCTGATGGTCGTCGTTGATGGTGACGATTCAAGCGCTTGAGTTACCGTTTGAAATTGACTCGCGCCATCGTTCGGAACAATAGACGAAAGTCCATTGGGCGCCTGAATGACCTGAAGCTTTTTGCCATTCGGCAAAACGAGATCTCGCGTCGTAACGTTTCTTGCCTGATCCTCGCCGGTCTGCGAGAGCGCAAGTTTCAATTGCTTCAAGAGAACATCCCTTTCGGATGCGGATGACGAAGACGTCGACGCGCTTGACGAGTATTGACTCGACTTGTCTTTCGCGGAGGTATTAGGCTTTTCCGTCTGATAAATAATCTTAATCTGCGGCTTATTCTTGCCGCTTGCCGTCAACAATTGCGGCTGTTGCGCCTGAATGAGCGATAAAAGGTCTTTAGGGATATCCTGTCCGGTGCCGAATTCCTCAACGTGTTCCTCGCGATGTTTCGCGCTCGTTTTAGGAATGGCGATCGTTGATGGTTTGCTGGTCGTTGTAGTGAATTTTTTCTGATGGGTCGCTATCGCTTTGAGAAAAAGATCGCTCTCTGCGGGTGTTATTCGTCGGGCAGTTGGTGAGGACAATAGGAGAGGCGAGGAGGTCGACGTAACGTAGGATACGGGTCTCGATGTTGAAGAAGCCGTTGAGGACGTTGGGCGGGCCGTTGATGTCAATTGGGCGATCTGTTGGAGTCTCAGTAATTCCTGTTGCCGTTTTATCTCCGCCTGTTCGAGGATCAACTGTTCGCGTTGTTTCTTCAAAAGTTCCAATTGCCTTTGTTTCTCGTAGTACTCATCCAACTGCAACTTTGGCTGCTGATCGAAGATGTTTTGGAAGCTTCCGAATTGCTGATTGCTAAGAGTCGACGGTAATTGCTGCGGGCGCAACTGTGGTTGGTATCTCTGACTCTGCGCGGTCTGAAGGAACGGTCTCGTGTCGGCTTTCTGTTGCTGTTGTTGCTGTTGCTGCTGCTTTATACGATCGACGCGATACTTTGCTAGCGATGAGAAACCCGATTGTTCGGTAACCTCGGAACTCTTCGAGGATATTTGACGACTCAAACCCGGAAAAGAGATCAATTGTGAAGCCGATATATCTTGATGCGGAAGATTGTAACGTCTCTGATGTTGCTGAACATCGCTTAGTATCTGTTGTTGCTGCGAACTCGAGAGACGAGGTCGCTGGTCGGGCGGTAGTCGTGACTGAAACTGTTGACGAGCAATTCTCTTCTTAAGCAACGCGTCATCGTTCTTTTTTTTATTTTTCTTTTTTTACCTTTTTTGTTTTATGTTTTTCAAGAATTTCTTCGTTAATTGCCGTCTTCTGGATTAATTAAGCGCGTAATATTAATGTTAGTACGCGAAATTTCATGCAGATCGCGATACCGCGAAGCAATTAGACGGCAGTCATTATAATTCCCGGCTGTTTCGCAAAGTTAGGAGACACAGAATTGAATTATGAGTATTGCGCAAAGGTGGGTACTACGATTCTTGTGGAACATCATTTCCGGGATAAACTAAAGCAAATTAGCGGCAATTCGTTCGAATGGAATTTAATAGCTATCGAGAATTTTTTTTTCTTTTTTCTTTTCATACACCGAAACGTTGAAATATCTAATTTCGATAATGCCAACGTCTTTGTTGCGAAGCGTATAAAAGTGCGACGATGTTCGAGATAAACGGTAGTAAACTCGCGGAACGTTCCGTTTCAGACACGAGACCAACCGAGAGAATTGTAACAGTGGTTTTCTCTTGGACGCTATTGAAATTGTCGACTCGTCGTAAAGGTAGCGTGAAATTTATATCTAAACTGCGTGGCGCTTTTACGGAGCGACTTTAAAGTCGCTGTTAGGCTTTCCACGACTCTGTCAAATTTAAAAGGCAAAAATTCGTATTAAAAATACACACATTTTTGCTTCCCAAATTAATTTTATAAATTTAAATTTCTTTAAAAAAAATAGAATTTTTTTTTCCCGACTACGCTGAAACATTCATATTTTATGCCTGCATCTTTCGAAAAGCGCTACTTTTCATCCCGCTCCGCTGCCCTCTGCAGTTTTTTTTTCGTAAATTTAAAAATAAAAATAAATTTGAAAAAATCTAAATAAATAATAATTGATTGACAAATAATATAAAAAAAGTTTTTTCGTGGAAAATATAGTTAAAATTGGGTAACAACAAAAAAAAAAGTAAATTATTAATTAATCAACTCATTGATAAAGCTGACTAATTAACAGTGAAATGTTTTCAATCCGAACTACTTAAAAAAATGTTTAAATAATTAAAATACAAAAAGAAACATTTTTCCCAATTTCGTATTATTATTATATGCCAAAAAGTGAGGCTGAAATCGGTTTATGGATACTATACATAATATTGATGATAAGTGCTGTTGTGCTGTTGCGGGCATAAAAATATGTACTTTTCATCGTAGTCGGAAAAAAGTATCGTATGCCACTCGGAAAGAGCGACTTTTCTCCTCGTGTAATAGCTGCCACGCTTCGCTCGGACAGCAAACTTCAAACTCGAAAAAAAATGTACTATTTATCGCTGTTCGGATTTCTTTGTTTACACATTTGTGCAGATAATTGAAAAATAAAAAACTTAATGTTTTTACGCAAATTAAAAAAAAAAGAGAAAAAGATGAAAGAAATTTTTTCTTCACGCTAACAGCTCGGAGCTTGGAAACCATTTTTCTTTCTTTCATTTTCATTTAAATCAATGCCCGAACCAAGGAAGTTATCATCTCGATTGCGAATGCATATCGTTCATAAGATGCCTCATTAGTCATCACGAGCTCCGCAATATATATAACGTTGCGTAACTTCTCGAGGTACGCAAAGTTCTCGCTAACATCAAAGTGGAAAGCTGGCCACTTAGATTGTAGCCAAGTAGGCTGAATCAAACTGCTCCCCTCGTGCGTGCTATTGAGTTCGTATTACAGTCGAGAATAATTGCCCGCAAACGCGATTTAATGAATAACATCCTGGAATATGAAATACTTTGCGGAATATGCGTTTTTTTTTTCTAATCTATTTACATAGGTGGTGAGAAGGATAGACGGAATAATAGGAAGTAAAAGTTATCTATATAGTGGCCATTTTTTTTTCTTTCGCAATCGATTGCATCGGCACCGAGTGCGCGTAAAACAAAACGATTATAGAATTTTTTTGATTTTTCAACTTAGACTCAGTTGTCCGCTGTCCCATTTTTTTTTCACGTTTATTCAATTCTTGCGACCCTTTCCCGCGGCATTTCAACGCGGATAAGTGGCGAGTGAGAGCCTTAAAGGCCCCCAGGGGCTAACATAGCGGTAGCCACAGGTGAAGTCTCGGGATACAGAATTCTCAGACGAAAGAGATTCACTTTTACCCGGGTGCAGGAGCGCTCGCCGCGGCGGTCATCGTCGCGTTCCCGCTGTACTCCCCTGACTCGCCTCTCGCTGCTGTTCGTATGTATGTGGCAATACCTTTCGTTTTATTTTTAAGTGAAAGGATGACCGGCACTGCCGTGAGCCACGATGCCGGTTCGAGACTTTAGAATGTGTTTAGATTATCGGATTTGCGGTGGTATACACCGCGGAGAAGATGACCGGCGAACGCGAGTATACGAGAAAAACGTTGGCGCAGAGGCGAGCGGCGCACTCGTTAAACTTTCAGAGAGCAGAGACTGACTTTCTTCAATTCCAATCTCTCGAGAGGCCTTCGCTCGAGGAAAGGACTGTGGATAATCCGACAACATACATATATATGTATAAAATAAAATACATACATGTGTACGCGCGATGGGAATCCATTTTTTTTGTTTGTCATGCGACGCCACACAACCGGTAAATTGATGGCCAATTTTGCGTTATTCGTCGTTTCAAGAAGCCACTTTTACTTATTGGTTGTCTGAATATCGTTTATGAAGTTATGACGTATACTGCGACGCGTGTGACGAAAGAGACAGGGGTTTCTACTGTTTATGGAGTTGCGGATGATGTAAAAGACGACTCGGGTATCGAAGTATCGCATGTACGCGATACGTGATAAAATTATCTCGTCGTCGTGTGGTCTGAACATCGGGAACCGATTAATTTGCAATCTTCCGTTGAAAAAAAACCAGAGGTCGATGTAAGTCGCCTCACCGATTTTTGGCACGCGAAGCGATTACCGATCGCTACTCCTCTTGGAGTCGATAAAATTTTATTTTATTTTTTCGCACTATGCGCACGATGCTACCAGTTTCATATACTTTTTTTATTATAGGGAAGTTTCGTATTTTATAAAGTTCGATGACACAACATTTCGTGACATTTTACGGTTAAAAAAAAATCGGAATAATTCTCTTCAATAAAACGTGAGAAAAATGTATCAAAATTATAAAAATTTTATTATTATTATTGATTATTTATTTATAGAGGATTTTTTAAGTTTCCACGAAATTTCCCGAAAATTTCCAGTTTTCCCGATTTTTCACAGTCGTCGAACATCGATATTTTTTTTTTAAGTTTACCAAGCTGCGGAAAAATGATTAGCAGTTTTAGCGTTAAGGTTATACAAAACTTGAACAGCTATTGGTTGAATTTAATTTTTTACAAACAGTTCGAATCTTACACCCTCCCGTTGCCACTCCTCCGTAGGCGGCAGAGATATTAATTTCTACTTCTTCACGGGGGCACTTGACACAAATACGAAAATCCTACGCATCCTCCTTAAATTTCTCTATTCATCTCTTTAATAATAAAATTTGCTATTTTGTCACTTTTCTTTTCTTTTTTTTTTCAAGATATTGTCATAGTGTCACCGATGTTCTTTACACTTTGCAGTGTGAAAATAGCGGAAGAGCGATAAATAAACTCGGAGCCGGAAATACGATGGCACACTACACGCTGTGAGTTGCGATCGGCGCTCATTCGTTTATTCGTCGTCGGAGAAACTGCTTTCAGGGGTCAACGGGAAGAGGACTTTCGGTTTCACTTGACGGTATAAACGAGTGAGAAAGCAGCTTCCTCAGGATTTTGTTACTGTCGTTGTTGGCGTTCGACGCGAATGGTTGGAGGGAAATAGGATGTTCGTTCCGAAGATTCCTCTTGCAGGTAACAAGAGAGAGAGAAGGCGCCGGGAATCGAACGGAGAGCAGATGGTTCAATGGACTGCACACCGCGGAGCCGGTAGTCGCGCGTGGGATCGTAATCGTTAAGACCGGATGGAGCCACGTGGAGAAAGTAAATCGGCTGGTCGCGAGGGCACATCCTTCACCTTCGCCGACACGAGACCATTGTCGCCGGCAATCGCAGGCCTTTTTACGCGTTGCGACCTCAAAACTTGTAAAAATATCGCTCTCCTGTACTTTTGTAATACTTTTTTTTTAATTCTGCGACTGAAAATGTGCATCGAAGCATCGCTTTGCATAATTTTTTACAGAAAGCATAGTTCCGGAGTTACGACTACGTTACGTTTCACTCGTTTTCTTTTTTTCTCAGTGATCTCATTGGTTGATTACTTCGGCAACTGAATTTTAGAAAACAATGCGTCACACGACGTTTTTCCAGAGGGAAAGTTTCTTCTGTCTGCACATCTCGAATATAAGTTTTAAAGGCTTTTTTTTACGATTTTTTCATCTTCATTTTTCGGATCCACGAATATCCTCGGAGAGGGAACCAAAATTATTATAAAGTCGAATTAAATTATTCAGTCGAAATGTGATTTTCGACTGAAATTCAATATGGAGGCAATGTAAAAAAATGTTATTTCGAGATTTTTTTTTTTTTTCGGAATTGAACAACTCACTTATTTATATCAGCCGGATAAATTCCATATTCATTAGAGCAGAAGCCGTGCGAGCAGATTGCGCTTACGATTCAATGGAAATAAGTGTCTTCCTCGTTGTTCGTTTATGGAGCGTATAATCAAAGCAGAAGTCCGTCTCTCTTTCGCTCGCAAAGACTCATTCGCGCGCCTTATGAAACGAGGAGAAAAGATTCCTCGTCGCTGAGATGCACGGACGTTATTTCGAATTTACTGGAGGAACGAAGCAAAAAAAAATGGCCGCTGCACACACGTGTCGACACATATTTGGTTTCGCGTTTACACTCGTTAATTATTACTCGCTATAACAGTACCCCTTTAGAGAGCGAAACTCGTAGGAACGCCTGAGTAATAACTCTTCGCAATCATCTTAAAGGCTTCGAAGTATTTCTTAAGCCCACATGACAATTGTTTCTTTTGAAACAGCAATTAAAAAAAAAAAAACATCAGACATCAATGCGCAAATAATTATTATCGACGTCCTCCCAAAAATTTGGGATTTACGAATGTCACAATACTGTCATTACGTCGTTTAGAATTTATTTTTTCGTTGAATAATTTCTATCGAATGCCCACCGGCAACGATTCGGTAGTCGAACAAAAGATCATAAATCCCGTTGAAATGCGGTCTATAATAATTGGTTACAAAAGTCTAAACGTTTGTCTACAATACCGGGTAATAATTCGAAACGAGGAAAAAAATTGTGTCGCGCGGAGCTTATTGTCTCCTTTTTGACGAGAGACGTTAAGTCGGAAGGCGCATTGAAGCGGATGGCCAACGGTCGATTAGTTCTACTTGTGCGATTGATATACAAAATCGGTGTATTGAATATAAATTGTGGTATGTATAGGATATTTACTTCGCGAGATCCCACACTCGTCATGATCTCCTTTCACTCTCGTCCCGCGCGCCTCTCCCGCGCGAGAGGTTTGTGAGAAAATCGCAACTTCACTTAACTCGGCTTCAACGTTCCTCTGCGTTCTATGCATTACATGTTTTTTTTTTTCTTTTTACGAGAGAGGAACGTTTCTATGTACTATCGTAAATCGTGGCAAGAACGCATCTCGTTAAGATTAAATGCTAAAATCGTAAGCGATGTAAGAAAGACGAAGAGACGTTCGTATCGCACGAATGACTTCCGATTCTTCCACCAAGTTTTAGTATTCAAAATTCAATTTGAATTCAAGCAGAAAATCAGTTTGAAGTTTTATTAAAAATTTCGGGAGAATACGGCGTAAAAAAAATTACGAAAAAATTTCGAAAGCTATTTTTTGCGATAAAAAACCACGAAAAAAGATTTCAGAAGTTACGCAAACAATGAAATGTTACGTAAACGATGAAATTAAGTAAACAATGATGAAAATGCAACTTGGAAACAAAAAACACGTAGATTTTTCAATTTTTTTTTTGTGATAAAAATGTTGATAAAAGCATAAACAATGATTTCTTGAATTTAGGAGACGAACGAAGAAACAAAAAAATTAATCGAATAAAAAATGAAAGAAACGCAACAGAAAAAATCAACGCATGTAGATTTTCCGAAAAAAAAAAGTCAATGTTTTTATTATAAAAAACGTAATACAGAAGTCAAAAAAATATTTTACTCGTGATTCCGGTGACGAATAAAAAAATCGTCGCCTTGTCCTCTCGCGCGCGAGAGCGCAACAATGTTTTCTCCTTTCTATGATTTTTCGCATGATGCTATTTTTTCCCAGCGTTACATGTTTCCGTCGCCTTTCGGTTCATTCATCGCGCCGTAGTGAATTAAACTGCTCCCATCGCGAATTCCCGGAACGATTATTACATCCGAACTTCTTGTATCCCAATTGCGACACACAATATAAATAAGAATTATCAACAAAAATTAACAACCGGAAATACCCGGATACCCGTGAAGCGGAAAGCTTCAACGATCTCTGAATTTAACGTACAATTGCTTCTCCGCGGTATAACCGGAAATTTCGTGTCGCGATGGCTATATCTTCATTTTTAGATCTACAATATCCGTTTTATTTCTCTCCCCAAGTCTCTCGCTCGGGAGCCTTTCTTTTCTCCTCAAAGTACCTACTAATATTACTACTCGGGGCAAAGTTGTAATACCGCTTATTAACATTTTCGGCTCTCACGCCTTCCGGTTCCTGGTACCGTCAATGCCGATTCGCGGGATATCCGGGAAACACTTTCGTATTAATTTGTATACTCGTACCTCGCGTTTTCGGAATACACGGAATAAACGAAATAAAAAAAGAATGGAAATTAAATTAAATTGTATTTTTACTCATTTGTTTTTTATCTGTGTTTACAAAGACATTTTATAGTAAAGTCAGTTATTTAATTTTTAACTTTTTTAGCGACGATAAAAAAAATTAGGAATCGACACATATATCGACACATTTGCAGGCACTATCGTGAATTTCGATATTTTTGACAAAATTCAAATTCGTTAGTCAAAATTTTCAAAAATAATAATTTTACGGATTACACTGAAATTTTACGGATTCAATATTTTTTGCATCGGACCCATAATCGATTAGATAAAATCGATCGATTCGAATCGATGTGGCGATTTTGATAAAATTTAGTAACGGTAATTCTTTGAATTTATTAAAAAAATGTACAAAATATTGCTTCGATATTTTATAATTTGGTCAATTCGCATAAAATTAAGAAAAAAATGTACTCTTCTTACAAAATTTAATAGGGATCACCGGAACAGTTATTGAGAACGAAGAATAAAAAAAAATTTGATTTCACTTAAATTTGGAAAAAACAATAAATATTAAAGTTTTCTCGAGTTATAGTCATTTAAATCGACGCTTCGACGTCTCTGTTGAAAATTGAAAAGGTACAGTCGTGCAGTCAGTGGATAGAGGTAAATTACAACGCCGGGGGTTCCGAAATTGTCAACTTAATTGTTGCGGAAGATCGTATAAATTAGATACCGTGGACATTTTTGTTCGTCGTGTTATTAAACTTTTGTAATAAACTAACAATTACGCGATTTCGGTTGCGTTGGCGCTTTCGCGGTTTCATTGAGTGGATCTATCTTGTTAATACGACGGATGATTCCGATTGTCTATTTAAAAGTGATTTCGAAAGTGATTTTTTTTTTTTATGAAAAGTTTTCAGTTAATAGTTTGAAAAATGCGAACCCATTAGTAAGGTGTTCGAGATACCGCTTATTGTTATTGTTTTGTATATACAGGTGGAATAATCGACATTATATAGTGTGAAATGTGTAGGAAAGTCGCTGTGACATATTCACCCACTGACTGAATGACTCTTAACCCTCCCTATTAAATTTTCCTTCCGTCTTACGTCGTCCGCAACGGCTAACGGCTCCTCTGACCTCTTTTAATACCGTATCTCATCCTCTAATTGCCGGATTTCTCTTCATCCCGTTTGAATCGAGGATTTTGCCCGACGATCGCTCGAAGGCACTCGCAACTGCGAATTCGTGGGATTAGAAAATTTGGCCGAAGGGGTTTTCAGAGTCAATCGCTTACAGATTATTAAAAAACGTGCCGTAGTATCGTATATTATATATCTCAAGACAATTAGTAAACACGCAGCGAAATTTCAACGAAAGTAGGAGAAAAAAACGTATGAAAAAAATGCCTTTCATTCGCTCGTTTTTGTCCGAACAATGTGATTCATTTAGTTTCTACGACAGTTTATACTGACCTACAGCAACGGTCGTTCCATTGAGGAAGCGATCGAGAAACGATGATGTGTAGCAAATGCATAAATTAGCACCGCAAAAGCAATTCAAGTATATAAAGATTTAAATGTCAATCAAATCTATTAAAATCTATAAAAAAAACTCATTTTCCCCAATAAAAATGTATTAAAAAAAATGTATTCTCAAATAAATTCGATACAATTTTTCTGTCCCAAATCCGCAAAGCAATAAAAATTATTGAATAACAATTCACAAATGCCTCTTAAAGCCGTTAAGCGCCACGGAAAAAAAGGAAAACCAATGAAAATAATGAATTAGCTTACCGGCCGAAGATGCGCTTCAGCCGAATTCGACAAAATTGCCGGTTCGGCGTCCCCGACGGTTAAATCACATAATTGCAACAACACGCCGGTCCACACGAGGCACACAAGTTCCTTCCGTCTCATTCTTTCTCTTTTTTTCTTTGTAACACTTGAAAAAATAAAAAATAAAAAAAAAGAACTTTAAGAAAAAAAAATGCACCGCTGAAACTCGTATCGAAGTTCTTCCTCGTGTCTTAGAGACACAGAGATATTCGAGCAAACAGCCGAGAGAAGATTTCGTGATTATGCGAGATTGAGACTCGCAATGGGGGGACTTTCGAGTCTGGGAACGGGGTTGCGACTGACACGAGATCGGAAAAGGCGCGAGAGTTTTACTCGCTGCGTTCACCAGAACGGAGCAGCAGCAGCAGGGAGAAGATATTCGTACCGCGGTCGTCTCTCGTACGTTAAGGTAACGCAGCGAAGTGGGAGATCCGACGTCCAAGAAAACAATCCTCGACGCTCACCACGCGAGTGAACGTTAATCGCACGTCTATACACTCACTTCTTCCCACAGATCTCCTATCGTCGTTGCCACAGATCCTACTTTTTTTTGTCCCGATATCTCAATTAAAAACTCACAGTGACGCGCGCGGTGTATATGTAGAAAATTAATATATTACATTATTCGCGGGATAACGAAGCGAAGAATATATTTGCGATTTTTAATACCGATATTTGTAAATTTCAGTGCTTCAGGACGGTAAATATAGAAATATAACTGAATAACAGAGGAGAACTCATAGGTAAAAACTTGTGGAGCAAAATAAAGAAGCGATGAGCGGTTGCATCAGTTGCCACACGCCATGCAGCGTGCAAAACAGATACGCGTGCATTTTGCTCCAAATCGCCGCTAACGTTATGTTCGCTACGCTCTCGTAGCGCATAATTGGAAAGTCTATCGTAGTTTTGCAGGAGGATAGAGGGATTTTACCGTCTCTGTGTTGTACGAGAGGACGAATAGTCTTCTCGTACTTTTGAGCCGTTGGCGCACAGAGCAGACGCCTCGCTTTTAGCGAACTCCTTTACTGCGCTGCGAGCGTTCCGCTGATTGTCTTTGCAACATCCGAGATGCCCGCCACAGTCCACAAATTGTCTCGAGGCAATTATTGCCCACCGCCTTCTATCCTATTCGCGGACACGAAGACTATACTTCTTCGCGGAGTTATCACGAGACATGAAAAAAACGAAAATATATATACACGAAAAAATTTAAATTATTTAACCACAGAGATGCGAGTATTCGTTGGCATCGGATGCGGTCGCCGCGTACGGCAATGGCCTCCATTCTGCCGCATAAATATTTACGAGAATTCAAAATCGCACGAATTTTTTTTTTTCATTTTCTTTTGGTAACTTTTGTAACGGAACAATATTAATGATATGGGGATTGAAGAAAACGCGGCGGTCGGAGAGTTCGATAATTAGGAACTGAGGATTAACTTTCTTTTCGAACTTTTCGTTTTTTCTAATTCATCACTTTCTGTGAGAGGAGCCCCGCACGAGACTTTCGTTGTGTATTGGCAGTTATTTATCGTTAAATTCCGTTGATGAAAACTTCAATTGGCCTGTGACCCGAAAATTTCTTATTTTGGATGGTTATTAATTCATTACTCGATAATTCCCGGTAATTTTCCAGATTTTTAGAAAAAAAAAATGGTAAACATTTAACCGAACATAACGCATAAACTACACGTCGATTAACTTTTTTTTTTTACTGTTTTATGACACAAAATTAATTTGTTACGCTTATTTATTTTTCGCGTCCGAAATCAAAAAAGAAGTGTCTGTTGGCACCTGAAAGTGGATATAAAAGAGTCACAAAAATGTTATTTTACTAATTACAATTTTCCTTATTATACGCAAATTTTTGCATAACTATTATAGACGATATGCGCTAAATACGCATCAAGATAATAGGACTTTGCGAGACTTTAATGTTTTTCGTGAAGTTAACTAACGCACCAACATGCTTAACGGACTTTTCTCGTTATAGTTGACTAACTGCGCATCGTAATTTGACTAATAATATTCCGCTTTAGTAAACACAGCTGCAGTCCAATTAATTTCGTAATTTTGTGTTTTTTCTCAGAAACAAATATACTGCGGTAAATTCGTAAAGTATCTATCTATCGAGAAACATAAAGTATGTTCTTTCGGTGAAATCGAATTGATATAAAAAAATTTTAATTTACGAAAATAATGTTAAAAAAATTCCGTTAATTTGTCTCGGAAATTCGAGTTGATACTCCGTGAAGAGTCGTTGTAAAACATTTCTTTTTACGACATAAAGGAGGACCTCGTTAATTGAGATTCACCTTCGTTCCCACGAGTTCCTCGTATAGAGGATGTGTACAAACGATTTTTGAAGACTTTATTCACGTTACTATACCGCGAGGACTACCAGCGTCTCGATGTACTCGAGTCATATAATCCCCTTTTGGTAATTCCAATCAACGATTTGTTACGTAATATTTCCCTCATAGAAAAAAAAATCTACGTTCTCACGATCGGTAACATCAAATTTTTTAAATTAGTCATTTTTCGTCAATCCAACGCTCCAATATTTTCCGAATTTTGCATTTCGTTTTTCTCATTCTTTTGTATTTCTATAAGTATTTAAAAAATTTCACAGAAAATTAATAATTCGACTGGTTATTTTTACCCGCCATTAATTTTTTTTTAAGTCATAATTAATATGTCGATATGATTTCAACTGCAAATGCGTCTCTTTACTTTGAATAGTCAGTTTTTTTTCGTTTTTATATACCGCGATATATTTATCGAACTCTCGTAACATCTGTATCGCTTCGCAGTCTGGATAATCGTCGCGGTTTCCAAGTTTCAAACGTTTTTTTTCGATATCCTAACATTCGCCCGATAGACTAATTATAGAAAAGTCTTACGCTCACCGACTTCCGCCGACTCTCGTACCTTGGAGAGAAACTAACCACTCACTTCGTGTCCTTTTTTCCCATATAAGACAGAAGATTCGTTATATTCTCTTCTCCTTACCACACGTGATTTCCGTTAGCAGATTCACCTGCCGCGTCCTTTTCGCGTATACCGTAACGCCGCATCTTCGTCTCGTTATATAATTCCATCGCGTATCGCAAAAACACGTCAGACATCGCGAGACGCGTGCACAACAATTGCCGTTTTTTCTTAATTGGTTCGCTGGATGCACGCATGTCGCGTATCTCATTGTTAAAACTCCGAGAAAAAAGAGAAAAGACGAAAAAAAAAAAAATTGAATAAACTGACGATATGAATGAATTGCGCGCACGTTTGCGGCAATGAGTCGCGATGGATCGCGAATTGGACTTTGGTACAACGAATATAATACACAATAATCGATAAAATAATGCACATCGTCTCGCGGAAGCGCCGAGAAGCCGTGGCGCGATGAAAGAGAAAGGATTATGAAGACAGGATATCGTCGAGAGCCTTTCACCGATTGTGGGAAACGCTATCAAAAACTTCGGGGAAGTTGGCACGTCCTTGTACCTTCGATCGAATATCCACGCTTCGCCGCTCAAATTTTTTTCACACGGCCGCGACGTCGATTGTGTTCGATAGAAAAAAAATCAAGTTACATCAGCGCGTATATTTATTCAGTACAATAACTACAGGTGATAAAAATATACAATTATTCGTTAAACGTAATCAGTTTTACCTGTTAAGAGAGATTCTCCGCGAGATTCTTATAAGTCTAATTCCATTTCGTTGCCCATTGTCGTAAATTTCTTGCACCGGCGTTCGTTTCGCATTATATTTTTCTACGTTCTTACGCACCATCGTAAATGAGGGAAAATTATAATGAATAATAAAGTAATGGTTACGTTATGATATCGAATCCCGTTGTTCTCAGCAATGGAGAGCGTAAAAATAATTACGTTGAAGGATCGAACAGTTTTTTTTTTACGATATGCAAATAAAGGAATTGATGGTTTTTACTTTAAAAGTGAAAAAACACTACATGACGATACTAGTGCGATAAAACTTTTTCGGACGAGTGTCGTACAAAATTTTATTTCATGACTTAAGAAAATGGCGTTGTAGTCACGCGAAACGTGCGTAAAATCGCATTTTACACACGAAGCGAAATAAATATAATTTTTGGGTTTTTTTTTCTTTTTCCAAAAATAATATTTCTTACAATTACAATTTCAAAATAAAAAAACAATTATTCGCTGAATACCGATGGTGACATATACAAAAATCGGTTTTACGTAGTGTAATGGAAGGGGAAAGACGCCGAGAGACTGACGAATTCTATAGATCGGTCCCCTTCCCAGTCACTAACTTTTTTTTTTCGATCCTTCGCCTACTGATGAATTTTCGAACGAGACGATAATCACAATTATTCCGTTGCTTGTTCCGTACGCTCGAAAATCATTTTTCATCGCACCGGTTTTCTTCACTCGGTAATTTAATTTAATTTTTTTTTCCGTGTTCAATCGGAACCGATGTACAATCGGAAATATCTAACAGTCGGGACGATTTTTCGACGGCAAGTTGTCGATGAAACAAGTCGACGGACATATTATGAACGTTATTACAGAATAAAAATTCGTGCAGTTTGAAAATGTCGAGAAAATTTATCGGCAATACTACTGCAATTCCGGAGCTTTTCAAACGTATTTCCGAACAGTACACAGCGATGTTTCGCTGTAAGGCTTTCCTGCATTAGTGAGTGATCATTTCGAGAAAAAAGTTTTTCGTTTTTTTTTAATCCAAACTTTAGAGAGTTGATAATGATAATAATACATTTTTTATCACGATTTTTCAGGTACAACGGAGAAGGAATGGATGAAATGGAATTTACCGAAGCAGAGTCTAACATTTAATATCCTTATATCAACAGTATCACTCATCAATAAGTATAGAAATACTCCGCGCTATCCCCATTGTTAATGCGCCATTGTTAAAGAATATGCTTAATAGTTATGAACATGTAGTGTCCCCAGTGGATTGTGATTTGTAAATGTAGTAAAACGATGTATGATATGTATAATAAAAAAATCAACTACTAATAAGCTGTTTCGCGATTACACAGAATAAAAAGAAAGCCTCAATTAATCGTAAACCACAAACCACTGTTTTTTTCGTCGCGTACTTTAAATGTCATTCCGGGCTTCTGGATGACCTAACAAAGAATTACATACGCGTTGTCATTCCTCAATCCAGTGTCATCCGACGACCTAGTGTCATCGTACTATCGTTCCGGATGTTGCCGGGTGTCACGTATACAAACGCCTTTTCGAGGTTATGGCTGTGAAAACTTGTCGTATCGTTATTAGATTACGATTATTAGCCCTCGCTGTGCACGAATATACGCAGAAATGTCTGCGCATGTCCGTGACGAGACACAATCAAGAAAAGCTAACCGAGTGAACATCGTCCGATAGGCGTAAATATACAAATTCCTCAAATTTTTTGTTTGACTCACGTCATTAATTGAGCAATAAGAAAAAAAATATTTCAAAAAAATTTCTTAAACTGTTGACCTATTGTTCAACCGTATGAATTGTTAACAAAGCAGATAATTTTGATAGAACATACAAAATAAATAAGCAAAATGAAATTTTGAAAGCTGTACAGAGTGTACGATAGTGGGATAATCGATTGTAGAGCTCGAGTTCGAGATTTATCTTTTAGTCACACCACGTCTGTCAGTGAGCAATATGGCGACGAAAATTCTACAGTCCAGAATGTTATTAGTCATCAGTCGATGTTTATGAGCGAATGTCAGCTGGACGTGAGAAAAAAAAAATAAAGCCACAAGAAACTCTGTGAAAGGTGATACGAGAAGTTGTTTCTTCGTGTGTATGTATACATTTAAAGAAACGGTGACAAAATTTATATTCAACTATAAACTGCGTCGCGGGTGTTATAAAGTTTTTTCCAGTGTGTTCTACTGTGCAAACGAAAAAAAAATATAAATGATGGGATTCTTCACAAATTCGTCGCCGTTCGACCAAGACGTCGGTGAGTTGTCGAACAATTATTATTCTTAATTCGTTCAATTCCCCAACAGTGTCCCGAACGATTCAGTCCAGTATCACGACAATTTCGTTTTTTTCTCATCCAATCACTCGATCGTATCGCTCCACTAACTCGATTATAGCGTTCTACTTTTGCGACAATAAACAGAATTTCGCAGTTTTCGGTCGATATTGTGTCGAAGATTCTTCAAAAAAAGGGTTGTAAAAAGACGGGAAAAATAATGAAAAGCCCACACAAGGCGAGAAAATGTTGTTAGTCTCGTTATCTCCTCGTCTGACTAACAGACTAGTCGTGGTTTTCCGCTATGACCTTTGACATCGATAACAAATATCTCGCGTCTCTACCATAATGTAGCATATATTTTTTTTACCATTAACATTGTATCAAACGTTGGGTCGTGTCGATGAACAAAAAAAAATATATAATTTATAATATAATATATAAACAGAAAAGGCAACTAACGAGAAGAATACAGCCGAGGACTGGAGTCTGATAATGGATATTTGCGACAACGTAGGAACGTCGAGTCAAAATGCTAAAGACTGTTTGAGATCAATCGTCAAACGTTTGAATGCAGCTGACCCTCATATCGTCATGCAAGCGATAACGGTGGGTCCAATTTTTTTTTCAATTGCCGATAAAAAACCAATTACTATTTTTCTTTTTTATCACAAATTAACATTTTTTTTGTATCCACCCAGCTTTTGGATGCATGTTCAAGTAATTGTGGAAAGCCGTTTCACCTGGAAATAGCGTCACGGGACTTTGAAGGCGAATTGAGAAAATTGATACAACGTTCGCAGCAAAGGATAGTCGAGAAACTCAAAGGATTATTGAAAAAATGGGCGGAAGGAGATTTTAAGACGGATCCACAGCTAAATCTCATACCGAGTCTCTATAATAAGTTGAAAAGCGAAGGACTCGATTTTTCGTCAGTCACTGAAACCGTGAGTCGGCAGGTAATTACAACTTTCATCATTTTTACGATACAATTGTCACGAATTTTTATTGAATTATTCTTTGTTTTATTTTTGCAGTCCAAACATGCAACAGCTTCTCACGGCAGAGAGACAAGCGCAGTTGCGCCGTCGCAGGAAGAGGAGGATTTAGCGAAAGGTTAACATTTGATGTTTTGATAGATACGTTGATAAAGGTTTTCGGAATGTTAAAGTTGGAAAACGTTAACGTTATGAACGTTATAACGTTTGGAAAACGATGTTAACGCTAAAAACGTAACAACGGTCGCGAAATAACATTAATATTATATGCTATAGTGTTCGTTAGACGATGTTGAAAACGAAAACGATAATTGTAACGAAATGTATTGAATGTTGATCGCTAATCATTATGGTAATAAAAATGTTTATTTTCAGCGATTGAATTGTCGTTGAAGGAGAATAAACAACACGCCGGATCGTCCCACAGTTCGCCGTCTTCGAAAAAGAGCTCAAGTCTGTATCCGAGCGTAAATCCGTCTGTATCCACTGCCGCCGTTCCGGAGGGTCGAAAAGTTCGAGCATTGTACGACTTCGAGGCGGCGGAGGATAATGAACTTAGTTTCTTCGCGGGGGATATAAGTAAGAATATAAATCAAGAATAAAGAAAAAAAAAACAACCCGTAATTTGACGCATAAATATGTCTGTTTATCTGTAAATTTTACGTTAATTTTTTCAGTACATATACTGGACGATTCCGATGCAAACTGGTGGAAGGGAACAAAGAACAAAGCTGAGGGACTCTTTCCATCGAATTTCGTCACCGCTGATCTATCGGTCGAACCCGATCAGTTCATTAGTAAGAAGTTTTAATTTTGGTATTTTTACCGTTTACTGCGAATTTTTTTTTTATTGCAAAACGATTAACGTATTCAAAAGTTCAAATTATCCATCAAGAATACAGACAATCTAACTTTAAATATTTCAGAATTGGAACACGGAAACAAAAAATCGGTACAGTTCTCCGAAGAGGTTGAGGTGAAAACTGTGAAAAGAGAACCCGAGATAATTGAAGTCGAAATCGACGAAGCTAAGATCGATCGATTGTTGCATCTGTTGCACGAAGCTGATCCCCAATCGGATATGAATGATCCACCGGAAATGCTTGAATTGGAAGGTAAATTCGGTGCTTCGACTGATTATTCAGAGAACTTCAATATAGTCAAAGCACTTTTTAGAGTTCTTCGAAAAACTTTTTCAAGTTTTTCAACGTATTCAAAGAACTTTATACAGTTTTTCGAGGTATTCAAAGAACTTCTTAAAATTCTGCAAATAAATATCTTTTTTTTTTTACGATTTGTAAAATGTAAAAAACTTACAGAACAAGTAACGGCTATGGGACCTTTGATTGATGCTGCGTTGGAAAAAGTCGACAGGCGGCACGCGCAGCTAACACAACTAAGCTCCGATCTCGTCGACGCTCTAAATCTCTATCATACGCTTATGCGCGATCCGCCGCATCCCAGTCCGGCAACTTACACACTACCGAAGATCCCACCAACTCACATTTATCCTTATCCGACTCAGGGACAACCCGCGCCGGTAAGTAACGAAACATAAGTTATCGATTAAAGAAGATGCATCGTTAAAGTTTCAGCTAAAAGTTAGAATCCAAACAAATTTCGAACACTTCGCAATGAAAAATATTCCGGACAATTGATAAAAAATATTCACCAATATTAATCAAATATTTTTCCAAAAAACGGTATTTTCAAAAAAGACAAAAAATTCATGTTTTCGGAAAAATTAACGAATCAATTTTCGAAAAAAAAAAGATACGTTGCCCGATGATTCGTTGAATATTTTTTTTTTCCGAATTCAAACCTTTCTCTTCGTTGAAGAAAAACGAAATAAATAAAATTACTAATTTTGAGAATAATATTTAAACATTTTTTTTGTAGATGTACAACGGCATGCCGGGTCATCCGCAGCCAGTTTACGGTGGCGCGCCGGGACCGCAGGGACATTATAATCCAAATATGACCGGAATGCCTCTACCGAACGATTATATGCCCGGTGTAGCGGGCGGAATGCCCAGTATGCCGTCAATGGCGCCGCATTATCACGTTCAACAGGGTCCCCATCAGCATCAACAGCCGGGTCTGCCCCCGCAACATCCCCAATCGCATTCTCAGGGACCACCGATCCATCCGGAGCAAAATATGGCCTATCAACAGCCGCAACCGTAAGTATACAAAACAAAACAAAACATGTATACGGAAAAAAAAACAGCAATGAACAATTTTACGCATTAACTCGAATCTATATGAATTATCATCACTGTACGAAATTAATAAATAAATTCCATACTGCATGACAAATATTTAATTTGAATATTTAAAAATCGCGCAAATCGCTTGCTGGATATTGAAATAACACATTTTTTTTTTATTTGAAAATCGAATGATGAATAATAAAACTTGTATATAACAAAATAAATGAATTATCGAATTGTACGAAGTTGATAAATAAATTATATAATGCATGACGACAATTTTTCATCTAAAAAATAATTAATGACTGAACCCCATTGCCAGATATTGAAATAATAGATTTTTTTTTTGTATTTTATTTTATTTTTGTTAATTTTTTTAACGCTTTACAATAGTCAGATGCAAATTCTTGCATGATAAATTCTTTATTTCAAAATCGATGAATCGCGTTTATCGGTTTGCGGTTCTGGAAATAATCATTTTTTTTAACAATTTCTAAAAAAACTTGGCGGGTTTTTAATGTTTTTTGTAATTTGAAGAAATAAAAACGACGAATTTTAATGTGAAATTTCTGGTGGATTTGTTCGAACGCGCAGCAGATTTCAACCTCAAGGATTGCAGGGACCGTACGTGCAAACTGTACCTCCCGGTGTAACTTCAATGAATCATCAACAGCAGCAATACGCTCCGGCGAACGGTCAGCAAATGATGTGAGGAAAATTATAAAAAAAAAAGAAGAAAAAATAATTTCATAAAAAACGAAAGAAAAAAACGTGAGAGAGAAAGAGAGAGAGAGAGAGTCACCGATGGATCTGCGACTCTATACTACACCTCAGCTGTACAATATTACTATAAATATTATTATGAACTATTAATATCATAATTATTTAAACGAAACACACATACAGAAGGAAACACAAAAATACGAAGAGAGAGAGAGAGAGAGAAGACAGAATAAAACGCAGAGTAGCCAAAGATTCGGATTGGTGACTTTCGTCGATTATTCCATTAATTGGAGTCGTCTGATTAACGAACAAAAAGAAGTTCAATCGATCAACGAAAAAAGCAAAAAAGATATATAAAAAAAAAACAAATAGCTAAAAGCAAAATATTCGAAAAACCCTCGAGTCGCGCTAAAACGGAGAATTTTATTTTATTTTTCTGGTATTACAACTTCTCGATACCATATACACATTCCCGTCGTCTCTTCGTTCGATCGAATAACATATATAAAGAAACGAATTAGTTGACATATTTAAATAATTGAAACTTCGAGAGGTCCGAATACGATTATCGAGCATAATAACAATAATAATAACGTTATTTTAAAATTTTCATTAAAAAAAAAAAAAATTGCCACGTATTAAAAAAAAAAAAAATGTTATTCTATTCTGAAGGATCGTTTGTCTGAAGGATTCTGTTCTGAAGGTACAGTAACATTTGCACTGTTTTACTTTCACCCGCATATCGCGAGGTTAAAATTTCAAATTCGTACGCCGAGAGATATTATAGTTGAGTTCGCGAAATAATTTTTTTTCGAGGTTTTCACGACATATCGTGTGCGATATTTTTGACTCTCGAAAGTTACGAAAAGATTTTTTAAAAATAATTTCTCTTTTACAGAGCGTTGAACGTCGTTCTGAAATTACTGTTTGTTGTACGGTATTTAATCATTGATTTAAATTCGCGATTTTTGCATCACAGTGCGATTCGTAATGCTAAATTCGGAGCTCTCCGCGCGCGTCTCGACGGCGACTAGTCTGTCCATTGTAAATAATCAACGATGTTCCGAGTCTGGCGAGCTAAATTTTCATTTTTTTTCTTCCTTTTTTATTTCTATTTCATTAAATTGAAAAATTGAAAAAAAAACTACGATACATCGTATTTCCATCCCGTGAAATATAAAGATATTGTAATTGACATTGTACGCATTGCGTTTGCCATTAAACTGTCATTGTTTACGTAAAAATAGTGCATTTTATTATTGACGTTATATATCCCCAATCATTGCCCACATTTAAGGGCCGCACTTACGGTACCGATGAGTCGATCGGATATTCGAAATTTGAAAAATTGCGCGTTTCATCGAAAATACTATGGCGATCTACAATACTACTGAATTAAATTGATTAGATTTCGTTCTTAATTTCGAATTATATAAAAAAATTCCCGAGAATTTCGAATTGAAAAAATTGTTAATCAGTAAAAAGCGTAAAATAATGTTTACCGTATAGGAAAATACTTCCGACTTCCGACTTCCGACTTCAGCAAAGCAACTAAAATAATTCAACGGACGTTTCGTCGATCGCATCGGAAATTTTTTCTACATCGCTAAAATTATTTGAAACTGCTTTTTGTAGATTATTTATTTTTTCTATTCGTAAAATTTTGATATTTTTTTTTCCTCTTTATTGTATTCCGAATATTTTCCGTTTTTCTACGGCATTTTTGGATCATTGTAACAATTTTAGGCACAACGCATATTCTTTCCACTCGGCGACGAAAAATATATATTACACTGTATTCCTCGAAAAATTTATTCAGTTTCAGTTTACGAATAATATATTTTTGCGTAATTTTTTTTCGACGTCAATTTTGTCATTTTCGTTCGTCGAAACGTGTTTCACGAATTCGCCGAAGAATTTGTTACTTTTAATCTCTCAACGACCCGAAAGGGTTCGTTAACGTCGCAGCTGCGTTTTTTTTTTTTCACTAATGCATATCTCCGATTAATAAACGCGGAATTTTCGGTGTAAACAGTCATTTTTTTTTAATCAATTATCACACATACTTTTGAAACGTAACCTAAAAATTCTTAACTTCGTATCGATCTTAATATGCGCCAAAAAACTCATATAAAAGGTTTCCAAAAACTCTTTTAAATCGTAATAACGCGATGTATTCGCGGGTACCGCGAGGACTACCTTAACACCAGAATAATAGCGTCATCGTCGTTATAAAAGAGGGAAAGAAAAAAAACACCGTTTTCATCGATATTTATGAACAAATTATCTCACTGTTACGAGAATTATTTTAATTGATTCTTCGGCATATCCTGGCGAGTTACGCGCGTCCCGAGTCGACAAGATCGACGCATCGAAACGAAGGGATGGAAAATGTTCGCGTAACATCGATCGTTCGGTTTGCGAATACAATCTCATGGATTGCTGAATAAATCAATATTTTTTTTGTTTTTTTAATATCCTTATAAACGCATACTTTTCCAGTCGCATTCGCATCTCTCATAGATATCGATGATATTGTTGACGTGAGAAAAAAAAAATGAAAACTGAATGATAACGAATTCTCAGGAATAATAATTGAATATCATTAGAATAAAGATAACGGATGCGCTTGTCTCGTTGACGTTGTAGGTGTGTTTTGCCTCTTCCACCTCCGTAACTGTTCTGCCGATAACGATCGATTGAATAATACTAAACTGATGGTAAACGTTTTTTCCACAACGTCTATCCGGAAATAACGACATAATATAACAGTTCGCGGTGCAACCGCAGCCTTGATATGCAAATTTCGAAAATCGCAGTTTTTTAAATCGAAATCGATCGTTTCCAGATCGATCGATCGCGAAACGGCTGATTTAAAAAAAAAAATATCTCGATTTTTCATTGAGATTTATTCGTGGGATCGGACCTTCGCGGAGGATCGATGATTTTTAGAGGTGACCCGTCTGAATTAATCTAAAACCCGATGAGGAAAAAAAGACATGATGGAAGCGCGTTTATCCGCCTGCGACATCAAAATTCAATGTCAGGTCTGATAGTTCTATTTATATATCCACGAGGCGAATCTTATGCCGGTTCTTCCGACGTTCATATTTTTTTATACCTTCGACGGTTTCGAAAGCTTTTAAAGTTTCTCGATATCAATGTAATGGGGCAGCGGAGTTAAACGACGGGAAATCGGAAAAATCCTATTGGTATTGAATTGCTAAATGAACGAATAGCACGGAGAAGAAGACGAAGATAAAGTTTTAATTGCTGCAATGGGACGTTGATGAATGGATAGACGGTAAATTATGATGGAACACCTTCGCGATATAAATTTTTTATCTGTTTATCGCGCCTCTTGAATTTTATTAAAACACTATCGAGCCTCCGAAGCGCTTGAGAGACGCATTCATATCTTTATTTTGTATCTGTATATTTTTTTTATCTGTCTATTCTATGTATCGTAAGTAACAACATTATTAATCGAGTAATCGAAGACCGCGAATAATTTCGTATTATTTTCGGTTGTCCATTTAATGTATCATAATAATTGACGAGATTTTCACAGACATCGAGCGTCGCGTGAATATTTGAAATTACCGTTCGTCAATCACAAAAACATTGTTTTCGTACGGCGAATAAGTTCGGATGTATTTTACACGGAGATTTCGTTGAGTCACCGAATTACGCGGGTGTCGTAATAATTAACGAAATTGTCACAGATCGCGAACGTCGCGTGAATATCTCGAATTATCATTCGTTAAAAACAAAAACATTGTTTTCGTACGGCGAATAAGTTCCGATGTATATAACACGGAGGTCTCGTTGAATCGACGAATTACACGTGTAACGTAATAATAAACGAAATTAACACAGATCTCAAGCGTCGCGCGAATATTTCGAATTGTCGTTCGTCAAAAACAAAAACATTGTTTTCGTACGGCAAATAAGTTTCGATATATTAAACACAGAGATCTCGTTGAATCGCCGAATTACACACGTATCGTAATAAGTAACGAAATTATCACACGCCTCGAGCGGTCACGCGAATTCGTCGAATTGGCGTTCGACAAAAACAAAAACATTGTTTTTGTACGACGATTAACTTCCGATGTATTTTTTTTACACGACGATCTCGTTAAATCGCCGAATTAAGTACGCGAATGAGCGAACAAATCGCGAATGGTATGTATTAACTATTAATTTATCTCCGCTCCCGTTAAGAGGTTATGAAATCTTCATGAATAATGGCATCTTATTCGACACGTAAGAAGAATAATCGGTTCGAGTAACCGGATAAAACGTTCCCGGATTGCTCAATGCTCAATATCTAATACAGCATCCCACACACAAACACATCGCCATTGCCGAGAAGAAGAAGATTAAGAAGTACAGAAGAATAATAGGTAAAGCCTTCTTCGCTCACGTGAGAGTACGATTACCCGTTCGACTCTCTTCGCTTGTTGCTCGCCTTGACGTCGTCTCACTCTTCTCGCTAAAGGAACGTTTATACATACACATATATATATATATATATATATATGTGTATTTCGTCGTCACGCAGAGCGCTCGCCCTCAACACGCGATATTCGCGGATATAATACCACTGTATTTTTTTTTTTTTTTCAATTTTTTTTTCGGCTGTTAAAAACAGACGCGAATGGAAATCGCGGCAGGGTGTCGCGACCAAAGAAGAGGCATCCTCCTTGGGAATTGACAGTTTATGGGCGAGAAATGGATGAGTTACCCTTGAGCCACATTACACGGAACCGCGATGTGCTCGAGAACTTTCCGTCCTCTCGGTCGGTCTCATCTTCTTTGCTCGAGATCGTCGTTTTTTTTTTTTCATTCTTACGATTACCCTATATGGAGCCCGGAGAATCGTTGGCGGATTTTTTTTGCAGTACGTTTTTGCTTTTTCGATTATTGTGATATGCGAAAGAATTTGCTGTTCGATTACTATTTCGCGCAACGACTGATTGTTTGGTTATAGATTTTGAAATTTTGGGATTTTTGAGGAAGTTGAACATTTCGGCGGTTTTTTCCTATACGTCGGAGTTCACGAAATTCATTAATTGATATCGAAAGTCTGAAAAATGCTAATGTTGACGATGCGACATCGCGGTGGAGGGTAAAGTGGGCCAATATGAAGCGATTCAAATGATTTGATTCGATGACGTGATCTGATTTGATGTATTGTGATATTCGACTATTTTTTAAAGTATTTTTATGATACAACGATTTTATCAATAACGCGCGTTTATCGCGTTCGATAGGAAAATGGGGCAAAATAGACCACCGATCGAAAAATTATTATCAACTCGTAGAACACATCTAAAATATAAAATAAATATTTTTAAACACAAATTTAATTAATAAAATCGATTTGGCGCATCTTGACAAAAAAATAGGGCAAAATTGGGGTATTGAAAAAAAATTCCATTTTGTCCCATTCTTCGTAAATTTAGGAAAGATTTACATTGCTCCACTGGTACATTTTGCCCCATGTCCGCCGTCCCTTCCGCTGATTTCTGCTCTCATCTCTTAAGAATTTAGATCAACCTTCGCGAACGACTAAGATCGAAACTTCAAAAAAAATATAAATGAGTCGGTCGCTGCGACAATGGGAAAATTATTTTTGCGGTGATCCGCGAATGCGTATATCTCTCTGTCGCTGAACGGTATTCTTCGAAGTTCATTAGAACGACGACCGAAGGCTCGAAGGGTGTTTGACCGAAGCCACAAGCCGCGAAAGGTGAAACAATAATATGAAAAAAAAAAAAAAAAACGAGGACAGGGATAAGATAACACTATAATTTAGACGACTGCAGCGTTTTGCTTTGAAATTATTCAAACTCGAGCTTTCAATCGGAATGACACCGACGTGATTTTGATTTTCTACAATACGTATGTATGTGCAAAGCGCACGAGCGCGTCATCCGGTGGAACGAGATCTCCGAGAAATCTCTCGACGCTTCTTTCGACCGTCTGAAACACAACGTTAGTGTTGATACGAAAGAATGCCGCTGAGAATTATAACTCGCAGGCATTGTTTCACCCGGTACGCGAATACAATGAAATAATAGTGAGAAAATATATGACTCTCGTGGTGCTACACGTATATAGCTCACGAGACGAGAAATCATCCAGCGCGTTAGATCCGCTTTCATCTTTGTATTTCTTCGTGTATCCCAACGATATTATTACAACGATGTTGGAAGTATGCAATTAAGACGGATATTATAATTTTGTCACTTTCTCGTCACCGATGAAGTAAGCTGTTTCGGACATATAAAAAAAAACGTATCGCAATCATATGGAAAAAAAAATTCTAAAGATTCGAAACAAAAATTTCGTGACAAATTGATCGCGATATATTTTTTTATTTTAGAAAATTAGATTTCGATTTGTATTGATTTTTTTTTCCAATTATTTATTTATCATTTTTTTTTATTTGAAAGAAAAATAAAGAATAATTGGATTATTATACAATTAGATGAGATAATTCATTGACTTTTTGGCGCTACAATCGACATTTTTCTATTCCTAAATCGATGGACCAGAGACGGAGAAAGGGCGGGGGCTGCGGGATGAAGGAGGGGGAAGGGAACGTATCGATGTTGCTGCGATTACGGATGCAGTTACGAAGGATAGATCATTACGAAGATCATGACGAAGTTAAGGGGCGTCGAGGCGTCGATATTCGTGAAAGTCCCGAAGGCGTTGTGCAACGATGAGGAATATACCGATAGATACGTGTATTTACAACGCTCGAAAAATACCAATGAAATTTGATTAATCGACGATTAAAAACGCCGTGTACATCCGCGAGACGTGCGATCTATTATTTTTTTTTTTTCATCTCATTGACTTTCGTTTTAGGTGAGAATCTCATCACTCGAGGATCTTTACGAAGACGAGAGGGTGGGAGGTTAAAGGGAATAAATCGAAAAGATTCAATGCGGATATGAACAACGGGCAAAATAAAAAAATTCGCCAAACATTTACTTTTTTTTTTCGACGTAATTTTCAAGTTTCATATCAATACAATAACAGTTATATATTAATCAAATTAATTTTTTCATTTCGATAATACAAAAAAAATGTAATATTTTGAAATTTTTTAATTTATTTTGATTTGATTGGTACTTTTTTTATTTGTATATTTTTTTTTCGTTAATTATGTCTATAGCACTTAATACACGTTTTCCTACCGTTCCGTCGGAGATACGATACAAATTGATCCAAAATCTTAGCCGAAAATTCTCCGCTCTCCAATAGTATTTGGTTGCCGAAAATATCGCGAGTCGTGTAGTTAAGCAGTTAAATTCTATCGTAGATAATGTTAATATGTCCTCAAAGCGAAAAATAGATTTTATGCATAGATATTTGTTAATTATTATCGAAAAAAAAAAATTAATGTATACGGCGTACACATAGCGTAAAGTTGAACTTGAAACCGCCTGTAGGTGGAAATAAATAGGTGAAACACCTGTTGAGTTCGAGACTATGGATGGTTTCACCTGTCATGCGTGGGATTGAGGCAGCTGAAGATTATTGACATTAGGGTCCGGTTCTACCTTAACATACACATTCTTGTGTTACCGTATACACGCGTAGACTCCGCGAGGCATGGTCACGGTCTCTGGAGTTTGACAAGTTGAATTCCTACGGCTGTACAACCGTAAAGATCGGATTTTGATGGGGTTGTAGATACGAATGCGGGGAAATTTTCGAAATTAAAATTAATAAGATTTTTTTTTCGTCGGATTTTTAACAGATGGAAACTTCGAGATCAATCTTTCGCTTTTTATTTGAAGGGGAAGCCAATTGATATAAACTTCGAGATTAATCTATCGCTTTTTAATTAAGGGGAATCCGAGAGATTTAAATGTCGAGATTAATCTATCGATCTTTATTAAAAGGGAATCCGAATCATGTAAATTTCGAGATTAATCTATCGCTTTATATCCAAGGAGTATGCAAATGCATGGAATCTGGAGATTTATTTATGGGTTTTTATTTGGGGAATACGTGAATAATTGAAATGTCGTGATTTATCTATCGTTTTTTATTCAGAGGATCCGTGAATAATTGAAATTTCGAGATAAAAAAACTATCGATTTTTTTTTTTTTTTGCGGAGTGCGCGAATAATTGAAATTTCGAATTTAATTTATCCCTTTTTTTAAGGGATCCCATAAGTTCGAAATTAATGAAAAACCCGTTATGTTTCAAGGGGTATAAATACATAAAATTCTGAAAGTTGTTCTAAACAGGTATTCATTTTTTTAGGGTAGAAAAAAGATCGAAAAAATGTTGCGCGCAGGGAAGACGCGGGGATCGAGGTCGGGAGCCCCCGAAGAATCAGGGGCCGCTCGTTAGCGCCCGTTAGCATCTCTTTCCCATATCTCATCTTCGTCCTCCTCTGCTTACATAACTCTCCACCGAGAAACGCAGCATCGCGCGTGTATTCTTTTTATCTTATTTTTTGCATCCTCTTCTTTTCTCGTCTTGTGGTACCTTCGTGATCGGTCGTTCGTGTCAACTCAATGATACTGACACCGGGAATTGTAGATAAATGAGGATTTGTAAAAAACTCAACGGAGGCTGAGATAAGGTCGAAAAAAAAAAAAAAAAAGATCGATTTCCCATTTTTTTTTTATTATATTGGTCACACATCGCTTTGTCGATAACGATCGACCCCTCGACTTACTACGATCGGCAAACCCCCTTAATTAGCAATAATTCCTCGAAGCTCGTTACGTTTAAGGTCGTTCGATCGTCGATCGTCTACCGAGGCGGAGGATAGAATCATTCCTTCCAAGTACCTACCTACCTATCTACCTACCTACCTACCTCACCGATCACGAGGCACAGGCAGAAGAGTCGAATGCGCGTGGGGTGGGAAACGGAGATACTTAAGTCGTGTTGGGGCCCCAGCACTTGGGGGGCCCCATTCGAATGGTGGGGGTATACCTTTTCTATATAACCGTCAACGAAGCCGAGTGTCTCTCCATATCCTGTCAGTGTTTCGATCTTTTTGTTAATCTGTATTCCCGACTTTGAAAATACCGCGCGACAAGGTGAGTTAAAAAAGTTGTAAAATTAAAAAAAAAAACAAAAAATTTCTCGTCGTTCTATAAATCGTCGAAAAGATGAGTGCTAAAGTGCAATTTTTACAGTGATTCGGACAATGTATTTTTCGTTATTCATTATATAAATATATATATTTTTTTTCTTGGAAACGCGATGGAGAAAAAATGAGGACTTTGAATTTCAGATGATGCTGGTGCCGCTGGCCATTGTGGTCGTCTTAGCGGCGGTCGTGAGCGCCGAACCCGCTATCAACGAGGCAAGACCTCACAGCAATCGTCCAGGAAGATTCTTGTCATTGCCTGTGCCCCAGAAGTGTGCCAACCGTGAGTGCCAATTTTTATAAAGTTCTCGTTCGAAAAACAAAAAAGAAAATCCCACAATGCAGTCGATCTATTTGGGACTCAAAGTTTTTATGCAATCGACTGTGTGCGATGTATTTTAATGATAAACAAGAGGTATTCGAGAGCATCCGAACTTTCTTTAGGTCAAAGCCGACTATATTTTCGGGGCGTTCCCGATCGCGACCTGGAGAAACCGCTTTCACGTCCCGCGCTTCCCGAAAGTAAATCTTACCACGCAAATTCGTAAATGGACGTTATTCTTACGAAAGATAAAAAAAAAACTGTTTTGACAAAAGTTCGTAAAATTTGCGTTGAATAAAAGTAAAAGGATTATGACCTTTCCGTGGCTGGTTACTATATTAATTCATCTTTTTTTTCGCTCGAGAGTTATACTCGAGAGTTACAAGAGCGATGACTTCATCGTGGATATTTTAGCGTTTCCTGGATTGAGTTATTTATTGTCCTAATGGAAGCGAACCGGATTCGTTCTTACGATCGAGAAGACACTCTCGTCTCGGCGCTTCGCGAGGGTAATGTTTCAGATCGTTGGTAGTTACAACGGCGGTTTTATTTATTAAACGCGAGAGAAGGCAGAGAGAAGGCACAAACGGGTCGTGGGAGTCGTCGTTGCGCGGTGAAACAAGCAATGTCGCAATTATCCCAACGATCTTCGGGTTCGTGAGATTATACAATAATCCCGAATGCATTTCATTTGACTCGCTGCGGTGTCAGTGGCAAATCAACGTTACATCTCTTTACAAACATTTAATATTGTATTTATCGGTTGAACATGAGAGAAGGTGGTCGGAATTATGTAAAGATATAGAAATTGCCGGATTATTCAATTTTTTTTTCATTAATCAGAATTACGCTTTAATGAAAAAGGGTTAAACATTTGATACGATATCGAAGTGAATGACGCGGAAATCGGTTTTACTCGATTTTAAAAAATCTGATAACAAAACGGGAAAAAAAGGAGAAAATTACAAAAATTTATTGAATTTCGAATCGGATTCGTCGAATGACTTTATGGTGATTTTAGTAGCAAAATTTCAATTTTTTTACAACTTCGATCTCCAAAATCGCGATAACTTCGTAACAAAATACCAAAAAGAAGTAAAATTTCTTACAGACTTGAAAGAAAGTCTCCAAAAATTGACTATGACGTTTCAATAAGATTCATTAAGTAGATGGGATTTTACTTTGATTTTTTCCGCGAAATTTGAATTTTTTTACAATTTCGATCTCAAAAATAGCGATAACCTCGTGACAAATGACGAAAAAAAAGGAAAATTTCTTACAGACTTAAAATAACGTCTTCAAATGTTCACTAAAACATTTTAATACGATTCGTCGAGTAAAATAGATTTTCTGACAATTTGCAGAAACTTTTTCAATTTCTTTACTCCTCCGATCCCCGCAATCGCTTCAACTTCGTCGACTCGTAGCAATAACTATAAACGTTATCTCCCGCAATTTTTGGAGGTATTTCGTCGAGTGACTCCGCGAACTGCCGTGTATTTGCCGATGGCGAGACAGAGATGAGATGTTTTTTTTTCGCATACGCTAAAAGTGGCACACGAAGACGAACGGTTTTGTAGTTATCTCGTGACGGGATGGATATCTCGAAAAGAGATTTCGCAATGTAACGAGACATGACATTTTAGGCTTCGGGGGTAAGGAAGAGGGACGCCGTACACGACGATGGGAGGGCAAAGAGGGCAACAGCCTTTTGTAAGCTCGTCGTATTGTCGGCTGATCGGCTGTCCGATCGGGTCGGACGTTTCTGTGTTGCGACATCGAAGCATCCAACGTATCCCGCGGTCGCTCGGGATCGTGGCAAATAGCCTTAACTCTCATTAACTATGAAACGAACATACCTCTTCCATTTGCACGTTTTCTTGCGTAATTATACGAGACGAATAAGTATTACGAATTAAATAGCGATAGGAGCATCGTCCCCCCGATCCTTTCTCTCGAACATAAAGTTACGGGGCGGTGCAGTGAAAGCAGTTTCGATAGTTTCCACGACTTAAGCTTCATTTTTTATTAACTTTGCAACAACTTTGTCACAATATTTTCTTTTCGCTGAACACTCGATGATCCCGAATGCACGCGGAAAAAATTCATATACGGTGTAACGCGGCACTCGTGAGATATATATTTATGGCTGAATAATTACGTTGAACTCTCAGTAGTACGTGAGACCACAGCGCGAAAAGAAAAAAAAAACAAAAAGTTTCACCTTCGCGGTCTCTCTTTTCGTCGCGGCGCTTCTTGTACCTGTCGTATTCCTCTGTGTAATCAACGCAACACCCGAGGCGAAGGCTTTCCTTTTCAATTGTCGAGTTCTTTCACATAGAAACGCGCGTCTTGAGCAGAGATTCATCTCACTTATTATTCTTACTATCGTTCGTGCGGTGCTTGCGGTACGTTGTTATTAGAAATAAAATTAACGTTTTTTTTTTCGTTTTTTTCGTCAACCGGATATCCGCGATCGCGATTAAGTTAAATCGGAGCAGGGAGAGTTGGAACTTTAATCGAATTTGGAGATTGTTGCTCGAGTGATTTATTGTGGCTTATTTTTAATAAGCAAAAAAATTATTTTGTTTTTGCGTCACGGAGATTGCGATAAATGGAACCGAAATTCAATTAGCCGTCGGTTTGTCATCGGCTAATCCGGTGATCGGGGCCGATTTTTTTTTTTATACGAAGAAAGTCCAAAAGAGACAACTCAATCCCTGAACATTATAAAGCTTTTCGATATATATATTTTTTTCGATCATTATTTATTTCGCCACGATAAAAATTGACATTTTTGTTCTCCTGTTTTTTTCGGACTAATCGTACCATCGGGCGCTCCGTGCGATTCCTCGTGTTGCGTGTAAACACGCGAATTACGAAATTCTCCGATTGAGAAACGCGGACAGTGTGACGGTTGCGAGAGTAAGAAAGATTTTAATCAGTTCGAATCGTGGAATAAATCAATGGAGAAGGCGTTTTGTGGGGGTAACTGTGAGTCGTACCATTCAACGCGGTTGATGTCATTAACATTTTTTTTTTTTTCTCTCTCCAAATTAATATTATGCATACGAAGACCACGGATCGTTCGTTATTTCGTAGCAAATAATATTCGTTGCGAAATAATGACGAAGAAGACGTCGTTAATGTTTTTTCGATAGTGAACACATGAAGAAACCGCACGAGGGGCCCATTGATCGCGTGAATTTATTATGTACCATAACGTTCGTATAAATCACGAAAAAACTTCGTGTGTTTCAGGAATCGATGTTATTTCTCGGATAACGAAAAAAAAATGAAGATAAAAGTAAACACACGAATACCATAGATGACGAGAATTTATCGCTGTCGAGCTGAATCGACGGTTGCTTGCGACAAAGTAAAAAATCGAGAGACATAAAAGGAAGGCATAAAGCTAAACCAGCGTATCCGCCCCGCGTGCATCGCGAATTTTTCGAGAATTTTTTTTTGTGTCGTTTTGATGAAAACAAAAAAAATTGTTGATATTAACAAGCGAATAATAATGTTCCGAGACTGGGGACTTTCTACTCTCGATTATTCTGTGTGGCTTTCCTGTTCGCTTGCTGCATCGAGGCCCCGAGGCACCGGTAAAAGCGGTGGGCTCGTTGATCATGCCGCATGTAGAAGCGATTTCTTAATGGGGAAGCAACATCAGCGACTACGGGGGACGCGCCTTAACGCACAGATATATATGTATATAAATATATATCTATATACACGCGTAAGGGACAAAGAGAGACGGAGAGACAGTTCTCGACGTACAAAAGTTTCGGTGTTTCTCGGGTGTGTAACACTTTCACGTGAAATAACTGCACCGCTGCAGGTGCTCCGTGAAATGTGATCGAAGCGTCGGGTCATTATGTTGACTGGACCATTGAATAATTACTATTTTAACTCTCTTTACGCGACATGATACACAAGTAATGACATTAATAAGTATACATCATTTTTTTATAGTCATAAAAAAAACAAAATTCCGCGAATCACGTAAATTTTTTCACAAATTTTCTAAATTCACTTTGTTTGATCAACAAAAAGTACTGCAAGGATAAAAATTTCTTCGGCGCTTGTGAAATCATAAAGTTGTTAACTAAAAAAAATAATTAAATTTCGCCGAAAATTTTATCGAGTCATTTCAATTTAATGACTTTTCGAAAGAAAAAAAAAAAAGAACTTTGGATTTTTTTTACTGTCCGGATGTCCCGTGGTTCGCTGTAAAGCGAATACAAAGCGTCGAAACGGTCGCAAAATTTTGGGTTCTCGACTTCACCTTTGCTATTCAATTTGAAAGAAATTCATCGATTGATTTGCATTTAACGCGAATTACCGAACGACATAATCGGCAACCAACTTCTGTTGGATTCGCTGGCGCACACCCTCATCCGGCGAAACATAGTATCGCCGGTTTTGCATTTTTTTTTTTCCGTTTTTACGTTACGTCGTTACAGGAGCCGAAGGCTCGGCAAATTCTTTCGCAACCGGTCGGACAAACGCCTCCGGAGAGTCACGCGAGATACAGTAGCAGCGGTTAAATCGCTCGACGCGCTCGACGATTATCGAATCGACGGATAGCCGCGATCGATCTTTCGCGCCTTTACGATCGCGTCACCTATTACATAGACGGCAAAAGAAGATATTCCGCTATTCTACTTAATGCCGTTAATGCCCTCGCGTCGGAGTCTCCGGGACCGATGACATTTCGCCGGGGAATGACGGACTAATGACACTCGTGCGAACCTTCTCTCGCAAGCAATTACCAATCTCGATTCCTCAACGAGCCTTAGCACTCCTCGCGAGAAATACTTAACAATCTTTTTCCCTCCCTTTCCCTTCCCCATTCCAATCGTTTATCCTCATCGCGAGAATCCTATACATCGCGTGAAACCAAAAACAAAATATTCATTCCCATCGTTATTTCGCCGCAAAAAAAAACTCTGAGCCGCGAAAAAAAAAAAAAAAATTAATATCTCTGATTGACGAGCGTAAGCTATTTGCGAAATGCCAAGAGTTCAGGAAACTTAATTCGTACGACTATCGTCATTAGCATAGGGCAATTGCGCGATGACTCTTTTTAAATCTCGTCAAACGTTTATGTCGCGACTTTTCGCGATTGTGAAAGTTGCGCAATAAGGAATAATCAAAGGCGTCGAGAAGTTACGATGTTTATAGCGAATTTATGTGTATATATTAAATTTTTATTTTTTATCGTTTTGCAGGGCCAAAGGAGTTCAATTTCAAGGGCCGCAACTACTTCTACAGCGGTCACGTGCCCGCGCACGCCAGTCAGAAGGTCGATTGGCTCGACGCTCGTAACATATGCAGAGAGTATTGCATGGATCTCGTGTCCATCGAGACTCAGGAAGAAAATAATATGATCTTCAGACTTATTCAGCAAAGTGAGTATAAAAAAGACATTGATACGGATAAATTACCGATGAATTGGAATTTTTATATTAATTATTAAAATCACAAATCGCCAAAAAAAAGAACCGATGTAAAAAATTTTGAACCTTTGCGTCTATTTTTCGATATTTATTCGTTCGTTCGCTATGGATTTTAATTATAAAAACCGTAAATCGCAAAAAAAATCATGTAATAAAGTTTAAGTCTTCGGGTCTTTTTTTCGATATTTTTTCGTTCCACCGCTATGGGTTTTATCGATTTTTATCGAATGTCGTGCGCATAAAGTTTCTTAGTAAATACGAAAAAATTCGTACGATAGAAAACTCGATGAACCGCGAGTCACGGGACGACGCGTTCGATTTCAACGTTAGAAACGAACGGAACAACGAATCGTACGTAGAGAAGAGACGCCTAAGGGCTTAGCTTATGCTCGATAATCTGACTGTTAGAAAGTTTATGTCCGTTAAATAACAGGTTGCTACTACATGCGCGGGGGGTGCGCAGGGTATCGACTGACTCTCTGTGACGATCGTTAGCATAGTAGGCCACTGGAATACCAAAGGATATTTCGCAACTTTTTTTTCTTTTTTTTTTTTAACACGTGTGTAGTACGCGTCGCGGCTTTTCGCTCGAGGAGTATCCGCGCGTATAATATGCACTCAGAGAAATTTAAATTTGATGCTCTCGGGTTCGAGCAATTTATTTCACATCGCGATAAAGTAGAAACATCAATTATTCGTGACTTTAATTAACAATGATTAGTTATTTATTGTTGTTGTTCTTGGTAACTATTAAAGATAGGAAAGGGGAAGTCAAGAGGTCAGAGTGCGATAATTAGAGATCGGAGACATAATCGGCCAATTATCCGATGTATAAAGGTGACGAGAGACGCGATGGTTGCGAGAGGATAAGCAACGAACGCGCGCGCGATCACCTCTCGGCTTACATACTAAAAGTGGGTTGAGGCTAAACAGTCGTAGCATCGTTTTTACATAATCGTACGCGCGCTTCTTCGATCTCTCCAATCGATTTTTCATTCATACGGAATGTACGAAGATTTCTTTTAATTTTTTTTTTCATTATTATTTTACGCGATGATCGTTTGTTCTTCTGTATTAAGGGGATATATCCCGAGTATTTAGAACTTCGTTTCGTTATTTCGTTTGATTGATCTTCGCGCGTTAATTGCCTTTTTTCGCTTTCTATTTTCATACGACGACCGCTTGTGTTTGTTTACGACGGGATATATGCGGCGCTTTCAGAACTTCGAAAACGACCCGAAGTTATTGATTTCGAAGTCAATTTGTTCGTTTCATCTTCGCGCGTTAATGGCAATTTTTTCGTTTTTTTCGTTTTCGTAATAACGCGATCGATATTTGCCAATTTCAGACGACGTTCCTTACATCTGGACGTCCGGACGTCTCTGCGACTTCAAGGGTTGTGAGAACCGCCGCGATCTCGAGCCGAAGGCTCTGTACGGATGGTTCTGGTCGGCGAATCGCGAAAAGATGGCACCGACGAATCAGACGCCCAACGGTTGGGGATACAATCCGTGGTCTCAAACCGGACACAAGAAGACTCGTCAGCCCGATAACGCCGAATTCGACATCAACGGTACAACTGAGGCGTGTCTTTCGGTTCTCAACAACGTTTACAACGACGGAATCGCATGGCACGACGTCGCTTGCTATCATGAGAAGCCTTTCGTCTGCGAGGATTCCGAAGAACTTCTCAACTACGTCGCCAGTACCAATCGCGGCATTCGTCTCTAATTTTTCTTCGTTCTCCTTAAAAATTTTCCTCCTTCTCGCCATTTGTCCCTTCGAAAAAAAAAAACAAAGAAAAATGAAAAAAAAAAAAAGAAAATCAAACAAAAGATCCCAAAAAATTGCGATTTCGCAATTTTTTTTTACCACTCTATCTCTTTTTTTTCTATATTCCTAATTTTACAATGTTATTGATGATTTAACGCGATTAATTAATTATGTACACGTATTTATTGATAAAAAATTCCTGTGCATTTCTCTCTGTACATTTTTTTTTGCTGCGTAAAATACGAGAACGCGAAAAACACGAAAATACGCGAACACTTACACACACACAGGCGTAATTATCATTTACACACACATATACACGGATAACACGAAACAATAAGAACAAAAAGTTGAAAAAAATGATAAAAAAAAAGTTATTGTGTCGTCGATATTGACTTCTTTTTCTTACTGATGTCTACGCTGCTCGACCATTCTTCGTCCGAATCCTCGGTATCCTTACGCTTTTTTTTGCTTCGCGTCATTTTTAACTCTTCCGTCGTAAGTCTTCCGAGACGCGTGTTTTTGCGAATTATTCGTTTTCGCGGCAATTTCGTCGGATCTATTTGCCGAAATGTTGGAAAAATGAGAATACGATTTGGAGACTCCGAAAAGAAAAGAAATTGTGAGAACATTGTACTTACGATCCTCCGGAATATTCATTTGTTTTCTGAGAACCGCTCTGACCTGACGATTTATTATCTCGCGACACTGATCGCTGAATCCGCTCGGCAGCCAACCGCGTTTTTCGTCGCACTTAACGCCCGGCAAGTGTTTCGGTAGCTTCGCCAACATCTCCTGTATCTCGTCGACGTGAACGTCGCAATACTGAGATCATAGAAAATTGATTATTCAGTTTATTTTTTTTTCTCAAAATTCTTTAATTTTTAAAGATTTTTTTCAAACAATTGCCGTTGTCACATTTTGTCCCAAATTCCCCGATTCTCTGTGAAATGTGCTCTGTGAATTCGAAAAAAATTGAGAACTTCACATTGTTTTTTCATAATCACGGAATTCTTGTTTAATGGTTTTTTTAAAATCATTTTTGACAATTTTTTGGATATCAATATATTCGCAAAAAAAAACACAGCGAAATCTAAAACATTGCAGGTGATTATGATTAAAAAAAAAACAAATTCTGATCGGAACCGATTCCGTGACTTTTCAACACTTTTTTGGATTTGATAAGCTAATTATCTCAATTATCGCGACGATGAAAAAAAAAGAATTTCTGAATAAATGTGCAATTTTTTTTACCTGATAAAACATTTGTCGCGACGGTGGAACGATGCCGTCGCGATAGATATAAACGTTTTCGTCCAATCGTCGATCTTTTTTCTGACTCTCACTCTCGTCCTGCATACTCGTTAGAATCGTAGTTCGAGGTCTCATTCCCGATGCCGATTTGTACGGCAATGTGTACTCGGAAGACGTACGTTTGCACGTTACAGCCGTTTCCAAACCATCTGCAATAACGCGAGGGAATTGCATTACGATAGTGTAAAAAAAAAAAAAAACGAAAAAGTTGAACAAAGATCGCATGGGACTGCGAAACGATTTTTTTTTACGAAAAATAATAACAACTGAAAACATTAAAACCATTGTTTTGAAATATCGAATGCGAAGAATATCGCCAAAGAGCCGTTCGTAAACGCGAAAGCATTATTAACTCATTAGAAAAGAAACTGAAATTAAGAATACTAACGCATAGCTTTGAGTCTGTAGTCGAGAGTCTGATACTTCTTCGCGTGAGGATCTCTACGCGGATCGTAACCGAGTTTTACCCACATAATTCTCCACGGACCATTCATGAAGTAATAAGCGACGGACGGTAGAAGAAACTTAAGTTGTTCGCTCGTAAAATTCGTGATACACATAAGTGCGTTTTTCGACCATATGGGACGTTCTTCGAATATCTTTCTTATGCGATCGAGTTGAGGTTTTTGAAGAAATTTAATTTTCATCGCTGTCTCGATACCGGCCGGTGGTTCAGTCGGCGTTTCTGGTGTCGTGAATTGAATAAAGTTCGAAAAACCGGCGCGACGCTTTCGTGTTTTTCCAATTACGTTTTCGGGCCCTTTGTCGCTTTCGGTTTTTAAACTGTACTGCTGTACGCTATCCATACGACTGAATGCCGGCGGTGGAAGAAAGTACGGTACTTTATTTTTTAACCAATGATACGACGGTATTTCCGCTGGATATATCGAATCGTAGATACACTCGTCGATATTCGGATCCGTTATACTCTTCGTTATCGGCAAATATTGAAAATCGCAGAGATCTGAAAAATGTGCAAAAGCGTTAATAACCTTTTTTTCTTTAATATTAAATAATAATACTAATATAAAAAATATTAAAAAATACAATATAAATAACACCATAATAATAATAATCGTTTTTATAATTATTAATATATTTTGTTTTTTATATGTTAATTTAAAATATATTATTAACAAAGTAATAATTACTCTGAAAAGTGAATTCAGTCTCAACTCGTCCCAAAACTCTCACTTTTGGTATTTCATAATTTTCATCCTGCGACAAGTCATCCCAATTTTTTTTTCCCTCCCCATCGCCGATTTTGATGTCACATTTTTCGGAAAATAGAATTTCTCTCTCCACTATCGGCGGCTCTTCATTGCTTTTGGTATCCTGAGATTCGACGTTACAGTCTTTTGTGATACTTTCGCTTGACTCGTTGACATTTGTTTTTTTCTCAACAGTATTAACTGTGGTTTTTGCTCCGTTACCCACTCCTTTGCCGAGATTGCCGAAGAGTTCGTTGAGTTTGTCGATATCGTAGGGACCTTTGTATTCCAATTTTTCAATACTTTTGATTTCTCGTATTCTATCGGCTCGGCGTTTTTTTACTCGAATGCGCAGAAGAAAACCGGCGCTGTGATTTCTGTCGCCGCATGTCGGCTTGCAGTAGCCGTCTTCGGGACGAAATCGAAGTTCTAACCTACGATTCGACGTACTCACCGCTGTGGACATCGCGCCGAGACCGCCGAGAGTTTCGATCGCTTTTTCGGGATTTTCGACAACACCGGGATATCTGACGCACAGAAGTTTCTTGTCAAAACGATGACCTCCCGGCAATATCGGTCCCGTGTATTCGTGTTCCGATTCCGTTTCGTTCGCGTCGACCTTAGTATAGCATTTTTGACGATATAATTCGCGTAATTCAAGGGGAAAAGAAATTACATATACTACGCGCATACGATGAGAAATTTCTTACATCTTCTTCGTCTTTATTAGCATCGAAGCCTTCGAAGGATTCATCGCTGTCGATGTCTTCTTGATAGTCTTTGATGTTGAAATCGTCGTCTTTGTCGTCCTCGTGATCCGTCACATTGTCATCGTCGCTTTTGTCCATTTTTTCAAATTTTAAACAAATGTATATTGCGCGATCGAATGGCTCGTTGGATTGTGCAAATAATAATAATTAAACCGGTATTTTAGGTTAGAATAATAACGCGCGCACGACAACGGGTGTAATATATATAGTGAGTATTTCCCCTTCTTCTTCTTCTCATTCGTATTGGCTTCATGCTTTCGCCAACCACGAGTTCTTCCCCTTCTGGGGTACGTTCCGAATCAGCGCCGAATGAACTTTCCTCTCATTCTTTCATTCGCGGTGAGACAGAGAGAAAAGTCGCCCGGCGCTGATTCGGAACGTACCCCTGGGGTACGTTCCGAATCAGCGCCGAACGAACTTTCCTCTCATTCTTTCATTCGCGGTGAGACAGAGAGAAAAGTCGCCCGGCGCTGATTCGGAACGTACCCCTGTGGTGCTCTGCTGCTGCTGCTGCTGCTGAAGAAGAGAGCAGACTGAAATGTTTTTGAATTTATTGGCGAAATTCTTGTGGAACCGCCATTCGTGTACGCTATTGGGCGTTTGCTAGTAAGCATCGAAGAATTCACTAATTCACTTTTTCTTCACCACCACCACCAAACTGTCGTCCGATGATCCCCAAGTCCGCTGGAACAACAACAACAACAAGGGGTTACCCGCTTTTGTTTTAACCTTTTCGTTTCGGGATTCACGGGTTGCGTAGTTGCGTGGTCGTCGCGGCGGGAAGAGTGTTAAGCCAAGCAGCGAGTATGGTTAGTATTCGGGTCTTGACGCAGTCTCTGACGAGCACTACGTTGTCGGTTTTTCATCATGATTATGACGATAAACAGCTCTATGTTTCTCGAATAAAAGTGATGAGGACGTACCCACTTTTACAGGTACGTTTTTCTGTTTTACGTTCGTAACATCCATCGATGTTTGTTACTGAGATTTATTCCGTTGCTATTTTGTGCAAAATTCGCGGCGTTTAAGAAGATGTGGCACCCCTGATCAGTCTTTCTCTCTTGCGCCACCGTGACCGGCTATGTCACTATCTCTCTCGCACTCTTGAAGCGCCGATAACTGTGCCACACCTGTAGTGTACTTTACATTCAAAAAGTAATCCAACGAACTCGAACGTGTACTACCCAAGTTTATGGGTCCAATTGTCGTCTTATCTACGATTTTTATCACACTTGTATAACACCCGAGGATTATACACCAAACTTATCGAGTGAGTAAGAATCGTTAGTATTTCTGACAACGACTACCATAAAATTTCAAACCTTATCTCGAACGAATTAGATTAGTAATGTAGTATTGTTCTATATTTGTCGTACACGCGACATTTTGTCAGACACAGAAATGAATACGCGTACTTTGCATTTTACGAGTGTTCGTAACACGGAAGAACACTACAAGTGAATTTTTAAAAAGCACTTCTGAATTTAACGAGTATATTTTTTCACGTGTATACCTGAGAATTTTTCGAAAGTCATCGATGCCTATTCAGCAATTCAATGACGCGCGTCATTGAATGACTGTCGAAATTTCCGACCCGTCCGTTAATATGCCGAACACGGATATAGGCGCCGCGCGTCATGCGATAAAAATTAAAAAACGAAAAAAAAAAAAAAGTTGCGTCACTGGGAATGATTTGGTAGAAACAAATTAAGCCGTATTCACGTTTCAAGTAAATATATTTGTCATGTTTTAATTCTCGCAATGTATTATTGCACATCGGAAACAATGTAGAGTTTTGCGCGTGTAATTTTGTAATACTTCAACTCTACAATTTATATATGTATATATATATCTGTTGTATTTTTTTCTGCGCGATCGAACATTTTTATTATATTTTTTTTGGAAAATATGATAGAATAATTTCTTTTTTTTTGTTCTAAATAAAATTCGTCAATGAACGGATATTGCCTGAACGAGTTCTTCCGGTTTTTGTACACTTTTCGGTATATTGAGGCTATCGAAAACATCCAACGTGTCCCGTACGAATTTATCCATCATGAGACGCGTGTGCCTTGGTGTCGGCGCTAATCGTAATTTTTCCCCGCCCTTCGCGACGGTCGGATAATTTATCGCTTGTACGTAGTGACCCTTTTCACGTATAAGCGTATCGGCGATTTGGCTGCAGAGCAATGGATCTCCTATCTGTTTGGACATATAAACAAATTAATTGAAAAATGATAAAAAGAAATACATTGATGTTTTTTTCGCGAAAAATCGATTAATATCGATAGAAAAAGAAAAAAAAAGTCACCTTAATCGGAATGATATGAGAGGGCGTTTGTTCGATTGGTAAACCAGCGGCAGTGAGAACGGACTTCATATAGGCGACATTTTGTTGATGGGTCGCTCTGAGGGAGCGTCCCTCGTCCGATGCGAGAATTTCGACGGCGGCAAGTGCTCCGTAAAGCACAGTTGGTGGCAGTGAAGTAGTGAAAATAAAACCGGCCGCGTAGCTTCTTATCATATCCACGAGTTTCGACGTGCCGACGATATATCCGCCGACATTGCCGAATGCTTTTCCAAGAGTACCAGAAATGATATCCATTTTATCGAGAACCCAATCTCTTTCGCCAATTCCCGCGCCGGTGTATCCGTACAGACCGACCGCGTGTACCTCGTCGATAAAAGTCAGAGCTCCGTATTTGTGCGCAATATCGCAAAATTCTTTCAACGGACATATAGTGCCGTTCATGGAATGTACCGTTTCGAAAGCAACAATTTTCGGAACATTACGATCGACGCTACTCAACAATTCTTCCAAATGTCTCGGATCGTTGTGACGAAATATGTGTTTCGGAACGCCGCTGTTTTTAATTCCCTGTATCATCGACGCGTGATTACCGGCGTCCGAAAATATATGGCAATTCGGCAAACTTTTCGCGAGCGTAAATAGCGTCGAATCGTTTGCTACGAAACAGGAAGTGAATAAAAGACCGGCTTCCTTCTGATGCAGCGCTGCTAAACGCTTTTCCAACATCTCGTGACCCATAGAATTGCCCGATATGTTTCTCGTGCCTCCGGCGCCTGCGCCAAATTTCTCCAAAGCCTTTCGAACGGATCCCGTCACTTCGGGATGACGCGACATTCCCAAATAATCGTTCGAACACCATACAGTTATTGGCTTTTCGCCCCACGAGTATTCGACCGCCGATGGAAAGTTCTCGGCGAGACGATTTACTTTTTTGAAGATTCTGTACGAATGATCCTCTTTTTTCTTCATTATCTGCTTGTGGAAGAAATCCTCATAGGGAAAGTTCGACTCCGCGGTGGGGACGTTTCCAAGATTAATAACGTCCTCTTCGACCGCCACACTGGCCTCCTTAACGGCGTCTTTCTCCTTCGAAAGAAACGGACATTTGTTCGCCGCAGGTGTTGATTGACTCGGCGCTTCCTCCGTTGGCTCGACGAGAGTACTCGATAGTCGCGACATTACCGGGCAATGCTGACGATAATTCATCAACGATGCGCCGTAATTGCGAACGTAATTCGCCGATAGGCGAGTTAGGAATGGACACGGCATCGTTAGTTCCGATTTCTTTTTACCTGAAAAAAAAAAAAAAAAAAAAAAAAAAAAAAAAAAAAATTGATATTAGCGATGTATTCGGGAAAAAAATAACAAAAATTGATTCATTAACCTTTAAAATAAAAACGATATTACGAGAATGCGAACATTAAAAATCGTTTTGAATAAAAAAAAATATTAGCGATGTATTCGAAAAAATTCATCCATTGATTTTGAAAATGAAAACAATATTTCGAAAATGCGAATGAGAACATTATTACAAGGATTAAAATATAAAAAATCTTTTTTTATAAAATAAAAACAGTATTATTGATTGTTTTTTTTTCATTCTTAGTTCTTTTTCTCGCAAACATATTCGGGATAACATGCGAGAATCGTTCGTTTCCCCATTTATGATGATCAATAGAAAGTAAAATTGACTTTTCGATACTCGCGGTTGTTGCTTAATATCAAGCGATACGTTACGTAAAACACGGTTAGTCGTGGAGTTTTGTTCACGAGCAAAGATTGTGGAACGGCGAGCTGAGGTCACGAGAAAGTGAGAGCTCGCGAATAAAATTTCGAACGATGTATTTTTTTTTGTCCGTCGACTTGTCCTGATTATGATAAATTCCTTACCTTTCGCGACGTTCGCTAATTGGTAACTCGCTTGACACACGCCTCGTCGAATGAGCTGCAAACAGAAACGAATAACGAGTTTTCGTTTCCCGTACGAGTGTTGCTATGAGGGACTGTGGAGTAGCCGTTGCGAGTGGACAAATGTATTCGACCGTCGAATGGAGGGGAAATATCGACGAAAGCTTAATGATAGACGCGCGTTTAACGTGCGACGACAACCGCTTCGCTCGGCAGCTATTGCTCGACTGGCGTCTGACCGCTACGCTTGCAGACGAAGTCGACTCGCTTGGTGGCGAGAGAGAGAGTCTCGGCCGCGCGCGCGGCAGGTCTACGTAAAAAAAAAAGTCGAACGAGAACTCGAAGGCCTCTAACCTCTTCTCGCCATTTTCGCCGGAAATAAATAAGTGGGACATAATTCCGATTCTCCGACGGGTATACGTATTTTTAAAAAATTAATTAATCAACTGATATTATCTCAGTCGGTAGGCATTGTTTTAATATCATTTTATCGATTCGTTACACATCCGCAATGTTTTCGCGTTATCAGCTGATTCGGTTCGATACGATAATATTTCGTAGACGCGCTTTTTAATTTTCGGTTTTTAAATATTTAAAAAACTTTGACAATAATTATCGCTACAGATGCGGCAATATTTTTATAATAAATAACACTTTTTTTTTTTTTTTAAGAAAAAAAAAAACGTGATTTAGTTTTTGCGGCGATATTTCGATTAAAAATGTTTTTTTTTCTTAATTCAAAAAGAATAGTGTCACGCAGAATTGATTGGAGGAATAGTTTCAATATGCTTTATGGCGCCATCGCATTTGATCCGTACGCCGCTGATTCTCAATCGATCGAATTTCATAGATATATCGATGCCAAAAGGGGGGAGGGGGGATTCACGGGACTTTACAATGTGATTTCACAACAATCTGCTCTCGCGGGACCTCGATCCGCAATGTAGAAAATTGGAGTACAATAATCGATTCATTCACATGCGAACTCTGTTCTCGTAGAGCCGTTGATCTCGAAAAATGTCATATTATCGATCTATTTAACCGTTCAAATGGGTGCACGCGCACCGTGTGTGACTTTCGTGTTAAACGGATTTCTCAACATTTTTTTATCGATCCGACTGAATAACTATCGATTTATAGATATTTACCATTTTCGTGAGAAATTTTTTTCGTTTTTATTATCCAAACCGCAAATTTCACTATTCGAGTATAAAAATCGAACTGATCGGAGTTATGCACTATACAACTTGACGAGTGACTGACGAAACAACGACTAGTGTTTCGCCGTGAGATGTATCGATATTTAATGTCTACGAGGCGATAGAACAGGGGAAGTACTTACGTTTAGTTTAAAATATTCCGCAACGTCAGTATCCCGTTCGGTAGGAAACGCGAAACATCGCATCGCTAACCAATCGACGATAAGAAAAGTTAACCTTGTCGTTCTTTATTCTGCATATTCAAAAGGCAAAATGCAGCCGTCATCGGTCGCCTCGCGGTCGTAAAACATCGAGGGAACTCCCAGCTGCGTGTCCGATTAAAATTTTCCCCGTATTCCGTTATTACGACAACCACTTAGATAATTGTATCTCAATTGCAGTTATAACCGTTTATTTTACGATTATTCGACTCGAAAGCGATATACTTCGATGAATTAGAGTTCTCGTTATTAATTGAGATATTTCATTGTTATCCTCGTAAAACATTACAAATGAGTTTATGATAATTATTTCGGAGCAAGTAAATTATTTCCATACTATATATATTAGCGGTATCACCAAGAAATTGATTTTCCTCACTATTCATCACAGATAAACTGAATTTTACGATGTTTTCTCGTTATTAAAAAAAATGAAAGTTTCCCTTCGATTCTTGCATTTGGTTAACCTAACAATGTTTCGTCTTAAAAAAAAATCCAAGAAAAGTTCTCCTTCGATAATTGCGTTTTTATCTGACAATGCAACCGGAAGTTCAGCGCGAATGGGTATCGTGGCGACCTTTGGACATTTTTTTTTTTTTTTTTCAAATGTCAGCCACTTGACCTTCAAGTAGGATATCTATTTCTATATTATCTTTATAATGATTTAAGATATAAATGTCTCTTCAAAGGATCGGATGGGTGTTGCGCCACTGTTATCGTTTCTTACACGAACTCACAAATCGTTCGTCGCTTCAAGTTTCTCACAGTCGATTATATTATTTATTCTGTAAGCGCAAAAAATGAGATCGTATCAACCCGCGGGATTAGGCATTTGTAGCGCCATCTCTAAAGACTGCGGACGATACTGTTGAGACTTACAGTAGGTAATAATGCGAGAGACCGCAAAAAGCGAAAGTTTGCGAACGCGCCGCCTCGGCGCTCGTAAAATATTTCGAATTGATAGATCAATACGGATGAATTGCGCGGGAATGCGCCGGAGTCAAATTAACCCTTGCAGGCTCCTTGATATTCATCAATCACATTTTTTCATTTTTTTTTTTCAAATTTTTCGATCCTATAGTCTCCGAAACAATAAAAAATGCAAAAAAACGATACATTCGTAAATTCCTATATTTCTATACCTCGCATTTTTCGGATTTTCTCGAATCGTCGATTATCAATTCTATCGACAACATCGATTCATTGATCCCCCGTTTAAACCCCATTAACCATAAATCGCAATAACGATACTTTGTTGGGAAAAATCGTTGTCTCGATGAAACAATATCAAGGAAAAATTGATGGAATAAAAAAAACGAAACGAGGCTACAAGCGTAACGAGGCCTATCGACGTCCGACCCTTCGGAGTCGGCGCGTTGGTCATGTAATTCCTCCGATGCGTCCCCCTCTCCCTTTCTTCATGCGAGAACCCCCCGCGGCTGGTCTATTGCGGATCTCAGAAGTCAGAATCCACGAAGCGAGTTGCCTGGTATTCAGTGTCATACGATCCCGCATCCAGTTCATTGTTTTATCTTTTACACGACTGAGAAAACACTCGTAAGCTTCACTGTGCGACGACGAGACTCGAGGGGCTGAATTACGCGACAAGAGAACGAAGTGGAGATTCCAAGGATTCTCCGGCTCTGTCAATCTTCGCTGTCAGCGCTGTCAATTCGTAGTGAGTTTCCTTCGTCCACCATTGCATTAAATAAAAAAATGAAAAAAAAAAAAAAAAAAAAAGTCGATTTAAAATCTTTTTATTTCGATGTTTTTTCTGGAATTATTATTTTTTTCTCTATCATTGTTTTGTTACGTTCGATATTACTGATCCACTTGCTATTTGCAACACTTGCGTCACACCGGCCCGACAGCTGGCCATTCAGAGGCATAACGTAGAATCTGCGTCACGCGTTGAGTACCTCGATCGATAGACCTCTTTTGTTGTTTTCCCTCCGAATGAGATGAAAAACTGCGTTGGTTTATCCCATCTTTCGCGAAACCCACAAAAAAAAAATTCATTTTACGAAAATTTTTACGAATCTCCGAATTCGAAAGATTCACTTTCACACGCAAAGCTTTCGGTTACGGGGCTTCGCAATCCTTCGTCGAAAGTGTTTAAAGGTCCATGACCCCGGGTTGCGTCGTGACCTCGGAAAGGACGATTCTCAATGTCGCGAGATTCGCTTCGTCGTTGCATCGTTTGAAGCGAAACAAAAAAGGGGAGGATTTTCAGTAGTCGAAGTCAACGATAGTCAGACAAAACATCGAATACCGAATTTTTTTTTTCATCGCCACAAAATTGTTAACTCGTTTAATTATCTTATAGATAAGATTAATTATCTTGTGTTCGGCGAATTTCTCGTTATTCGATTCGGTTCGTAATTTTTTTGTTTGTTTTCGATTTATTTTAAGTCGCAACACCGGAGAGTAATCAGATTCTATGAAGAAATTTGTCGATCGAGTTGATCGCTCTATTTCTCGGGGGTTATAGTTCAATTGGCTTTATTGGCTCTGAAGGTGGTATTCATCGTGCGGTTCATAGCGCATAACGAATCTTAAGCATAACTACGCACAGCTGCGTATAGCGAGTCTCTCGATAGTCAGATTTAAATTGGCTCCGGAAAGTTCATTCGCTTCGATCGCAGCGAGATAAAGGAGGAGCCGCATGACGAATAAGGCGGACGTAAGCGAATTGATAAGAATACACGAGTTTGAAGCATCGAACGTCATTTATTCTCGGGGTATAGATATAACCGCTAAGTTCGACGTGTTAAAGGATATCGACACGTTCGTTGCGCGATGTATCGAACTTCCGATAAAACGGGAATTCCGGATAATTTTTCATCGTCACCGCTTCTTTGTCGTTAGAACCGTACGTGCCGCACTCTCGGCTCACGAGTACGCAGACGGTGAATAACGGAGATTTCTTCATTGCTAATACATCGAAAACATTTGTCTAAAGTGTCCCCCGAATAAAGAAACAAAGAGGAAGAGAGAGAAGATACGCGATCGTATGACGTCGGTTTTTCGTGCTCGAGACTCAAATAGAGTGAACTATAATCTGCCCCCCGAGTCAAGTACCGAATCAACGTTCTTCGCCACTTTATTCGACGATTGAGAATAAAAAAACTTTTTAAAATATCCGAAAAAAACAAAAAAATTTAGTTATGATTGACAATTAAAAATAATTCTGATATTTAATTTCTATTGAGTTAATTCGTTTGTATTTATTATTATTGTGACATTTATTCGAAAAGAAGATAAATATCTAAAAGTAACTGATTCTCTTTATACGAAAGCGGCCAACGGAAGTTTTGGCAGTTGCGCGGTTCAGAGATCAACGTACCGTAAGAATATACAACGTGTACTCGTTTCTATTTTTTTTTAATGTAAAAGAAGGTCGAGAGTCTCATTGCAATAGATATTCTTTGTCGTCTTCTCGTTGCCACGAGCAACAACAGCCCGAGAGTTCAAGAATGAGTCGCTTTCGCGTAGAATAATGGTACTCCACTCGAGTTGACGGTGACTTTTGTCCGCTTATAACAGATTTAAAAAAAGGCCTTGTGAGATCGCATACGTGCAATGAGAATTTATAGCATGCAATTTCGTGCCGCAGTAGCCAACCGCAAGGACAGTGACACGTATCGCCGTTGTGGAACGAGCAATCGACATGTGCGTTAACGTGATCGTTGATTGAGTCTATCATTTATAATGCGCACGTGTCCTACTTATTTCATGTTTTTCAAATCTTTTTCATCGTAATAATTTCATCGAAAAATTTATCGAGGCATTTTTTTTCTTTTTCGGTAATTACGATAAAATTTCGAAATTCTTCGAAAATCATGATCAATATATTACCGTATCTATTGATCGTGAATAAATGTTAATTTTTTTACGCGTGAGTAACACGAAATAATAATTTTTTCGGTATATTTTTAATTGCGGGTTTCGCGTATAGTGAAAATTTCTCCTACGGTCCACGTTCTCGAATTCTATGAGTCACGAGATCGCGGAACCTTCGTGTACAACATTATTATTGTATCTGTGCCAATACCGTACAGCGAGTAAACACGCTGAGCGAAAGAGTACAGTAAAACACCTTACGCAGCGTCCAATATAGCGGACTCGATATTCCGGGGGCACATGTGCGAAAAGGGAGCAGAACCCGAGTGTGACGAGGGTTCCGGTGAACGTTGAGAGAGCAAAACGCTTGTCGTGGGGTATATACGGCGAGTAAAGCTGGAGGTACACACAAAGCGGCGATATACTATAGCTAAGTAGAGAACGACTCCCCGACACGACGAACACGCGGATCCCCGGTGATGTGCACGTGATTCCAGCGTGCGCCAGCGAACTCGACGGCATCGACCGCCTTCCCCTTCTCACTTTTACTCTCAACCCGCTCCCAACAGCTCGAAGCCCCTCTGTTCGTTGTCGTTTTTTTTTTTTCCTTTTTCGTCGTCTCTTCCTATAACTTCTGTTCACTTGACATTACACAACGCCGCAGCGAAGCTCTTCTTCTTTTCTTCGTCATTTTCAAAACACGAACAAAAGGGTTCTTTGTTTGTTTTGGAGGTTAACTACGACGCAGAAAAAACTAACTACGGAAAGCTTTCATGGAGATTTCATTTAATTCGTACTTAACTCCGAGTTAAAAGATTAATGCAACATCGACTTATCGTATTTCGCGCACAACGTCAACAGGTGAAATACGCGATTATCGATGACGCCATTTGACAAAATTATTGATAAAGAATCTCGTGTATCGTTACTTCGCGATTAGATCAGACGATATAAATACTATGCGTTAATCCTTTGGTAAGCATATAGATGAATGCATCGTGAGATTCGTGCACTATGAACAGTGGCTGTTAGTGTTTTTATTTACATCGGCCTCTTGTTTTTTTCATGGAATGGCCTTCGCTATCGATAATTTTTCAGTCCCTTCACGCGTCGCGCATAATACGAACTCCGCGCTGAGGACCGTCTCTCGAGTTATAATAGTATTGTTCGCGGGGATTAAAGATACTTCGTTAGATCCGATGTTTTTATGAGTACAGGAAATAAACTGCGACCCTGAAGTTATAACGATTTAGTTATTTATCTGTTCTTCGCGACGACTTGAACGCGTTGGACATGACCTTCAAGTCATCTTCCTTCGTTCTTAATCGTTCGTTAATTTTCTCGATCGATTAAACAAATTATCCATTTTTTTTTTTCGCGAATCGCATATTTCGGATATGTCACGCGATCTTTTATCGTCGAAATGTACGCCGGGTATAAAAGAGTAGTACAGTTTCGCCTGCAGTTATTCCAACAAAAATTCTTTTTATTTGCTGATGTAAACACGCGTGATGACCTCGACGCCTACTTTTTTTTCTCAGATATAATCGATATTTTTTTCAGAGAATGAAATTATTTAGAATTATACTGGTTTTTATAATATTATCGAAGAAAAATAAATAATAAAATTTGTCGAAAAAAATTAAAATTTTATCATGAAATTATTTGAAATAACGACCACGCCGTTTAAATATCCGCGTGGTTCAAAGGGAATAATCAACTTTTGTCGATATTTCTATTAATAGTTTGTCCAATTTACACGGTTGAACGAACATTTGGTTTCTCTTGAACTCGAAAAACCATGACTAAACATCACCGTTTTATCAGTGTGAAAGCCGCGCGGTTGTGTTTACGCTGAAGAGTCCCGACATCGCGCTGCGATCTCCGCGCAATGGAAAGAGCAAAATCGACCTCGTAAATATATCTCGCATGCCCCCCGTGTGTTGGCGAGGATATTATTAATGCGTGCAAATGTTATCGTTGAACATTTTAAGTCACTTCACTTTTTTTTTTTTTTTTTTTTTTTTAGGTAAAGTTTCGTACTTATGCTACGGAAGGAAAATGACTGCGCGAGAAGTTTTCAGAATGATCATTTTTGAGAAAATGATTATGATTGCATTTGTTTTAATTACATTATATATTTGCTAGTCTTCCATGTGCCGTTATATCTGAAGTATTACGTCAACGGCGTAAAACATAGCCAACTAGATAATGATCGAGACTTGCCTGATGGCCGGCGCGTTTACGTCGCGTTTATCCCTATTACGATCGATAGTTTTTTTTTTTTCTCGATCGTCATAACGATCCATAGATTTGCTAAATCGATGCATAACATCATAACGGTGCGATGTTTTTTTTTCTACAGTCCCCAATACGCGAAGTAATCCTTGAAACGACAAGCGATGGAACGTTGGACTTGTCGATATCGACTCGAAGTATCCATGACGCCATTTTTCACGTAATAATAGTTTAGATATACGAGAATAAGATTCGACCCGATAAATTCGGCAACAAATTATTTACGTTCAAAAACTTTCTTGTTTTATCATTTTCTACGAAAAGATATATTATCTCTCGCACAGTGTATATAAACGCGAGACATTCGAATCGACGATTACATTTTTCATGTCTATCGAGTTCGATACTCGAAATATCTTTGGATAATTTTTCGAGTACCACACGGGTTGTTTGTTCGGTAACTCGAGTGGTATTTGATAACTTGGTTATCGAGAAAAAAAAAAAAATTCTCGATGCGTTTTGTTCTATTCGAAGTTTTACGGATGTGGGCTTCGCGTCTGCGGCAGAGTTGTCCGACTGCACAACAAACCTATTATGAGTCCGCAACGAGGTCAGACGATGATAGTCGCAGACGTAGGCCACTCGTACAGTTATAGTTTCTCCCGGGAACCTTCGCATCTACATATCTCGCGAAATACATCCCAAGTTTTCCGCATAATCGAGGCACGAGCTGTGTTTCGAATGTTCGAATTGTATCGTCGCGTCGTGAGACCGTCGTTAATTAGCGCGAACCGCGCGGCGCGGGAGGCCGGTAGCAACATCGATAGATGAGTCACTTTCATCTCGAGAAAACTTAGAATGCACTTAGGACACCTGAGAAACTGTTTCGTATTAATTAAGCGGATGTTCGTCGTCGTTACCTGTATCGTCGACGATAATTCAAATTTACGTTAATGAGAAACGACGACACTCCGCGGTGCGGCGTCGCGGAAAATTGATAAACAGATAGCGTCTGGAGCACGTAATTGAAATGTTTTGCTTCTTGTTACGCGGCTATTTTTAAACGAATTCTCGAGTGCGTCGCGATCACTTCCGGAAAGTCTTATATCTCAGGCAACAATCGTTTCTCAATGTTATTTAAAAAATAAATCTTTTCTCGGTTACCGATGTCTCGATTTTCATAAAAAAAAACAATCGCCACGTAAAAATAATCGCTTCTTCGACTTATCAAAAATTGGTTTTACCGGAAGGTTTCTTGGAACAAGTTTTCTTTTTCGAATTTTCAAGGTTATGATGATTTTTTTTCCATTGATCACGCGAATCTGCCAATTATTTTACCCCGAGTTCCATATCGCACATCAAAATCGCGTCGGAGCGTAAGAAATATTACTTCGACGATACTTTCAGTTGTGTAAATTCAATTACGAGACTCGTTCGCGAAATCGTGCACAGCTTTAAAATCGAACGTTGTAGAAACGGTATTCGTATATTTTTAATCGTAAAAACAATGTTAATAATGAGAATAAAAGAAAGAAACAGTTGAAACGATCAATATATAGAGGAAACGATATAAAACAGATTGAAATCCACGGGGCGGTAAGGGAAAGAAACGATATACGTTTCATCGGAGAGGCCTCTCGGGATTTCGTTGAAAAAACAAATCGTTTCAAGGAGGCAAAAATGTGGTCTGCGATCTATTCTATACAGCCACCGATTCACTATCTCTTCACGTGATGTATAGGACGCGCCACGCGCGTGCCTGTCGACCTGACTGAATCAACAAATAACAACGCTGTTTGTCTAACATCGCGGATTCTATTACTTTTTTTTTAATAAACTAAGTGCTGAAACCACTCCCGTGCGGCGCATCGTCTGCTCCGACATGGTGAAGGACATGCGTCGAATCATTCAACATGCAAAACAACATTGGCCTCCGTTATTCCATTTTTTTTTAACAGTCGATTATATCGCCGTACGTGTAACAGATAAAATGGATATCTATATATGTCGCCTCGAAGTCTTTGACCTACTGGCGTGCTTTACATCGATTGAATATTTCGTATCTTTGTTGAACTGTGAATTATTATTCTTATATTGTGAATTATCTGTGAATAATCTTATACTGTGAATTATATTCTTATTTCAATAAAATAAAAACTTATAATAACAGAATACTTCATCTTGTTTTCTACTCCTATCGAACTACTCGTTGTTTACTGATATTCTATGATTTACGATAAGCCTCTGGGCGTCGTAGTTGAACGAACAAAATTAACGTATGACTCAGTAAAACAATCTGTTGTCGACGTTTTCATGTGTTAAAAAAAATAAATAAATAACTGAATCCTTCGCGAAAAATCGTAAATGTCGTTTCACGATGTTTTTATTATTTATTTATTTCCATTTGCAAACACCCCGAACGGGTACACGAAGACGCAACGTACACATGCGCGCGCATTCGAGATTCCCATTCAGTTGACGCTTGCGTCGTTGAATCACGGCTTCGAGAATGATGCGTTGCGTGCTACGAAACAGAAGAAAACAGTCGGTTGCACGCGTTTCCCGAGTGTTCGTCCAGGTTATCCCCTCTCCGAATTCGGAGGAGATTCCCCTCCGTGTTGTGCCGCGACATGCCCCGAGCCTCCGTATAAAAGCAAACGAGAATAAGCGAGTCCAGTTAATACGTCACGCGCAGCTGTTTGTGTAGCGTGCGAGAGTTTTCAGTCCGAGAACCGTGAAATAAAGTTACACGAGAGAGTTTCGCTTTCCTTGCATGTTTCACGAGACAAAAGTCGAAAGAAACTCCGAAGTGAATCGAAAAGAAAAATAAAACGTTTATCGTCGTTTGTAAATTCGTTAAGTACGTTTATCGCGAGTTCGCGAAAAAAAAAAAAACCGCAGCGCTGAGTGGAGTAATTGTTCCGAGTGAAGGATAATATTCGCGAAGGGAAAAAAACAATAATTCGCAACAATGCCTGTCGAGTTGACACCCATACCTGTAGCTCACAAGGCGCACAGTACTTACAGCAATGGGTACATCAAACATTTTTATAATAATTTAATTTACTCCTCTCGAAAGTTCGCACACAAAATTACCCATTAATTAGTGTCGAACGAAACGCAATTCGTTTCGAGGAGAAATATATATACAAACTAAATAATGTAGCAATAACTATAATGATACATTATTAAACAGTAATAAATGTCTATGTAGTCGATTAATAAACTATTTACCTTAAAAAAATACTTGAATTAAATATATTTATTTTTCTACCGGAGAACTCTATTTGAATTAAAATCGATTTTTTTCCGAAAGCCGAAAACGGTGAAACATTTTTGTTACAATTTAATTTATTTCTCTCGAAAGTACAAATGCAAAATTATGTAAAAATGGAAACGAAAAGAACCAAAAATCATAATAATAATAACGATATATTAAATAACAATATATCTATTTATTCGATAAATAAATTATTTATAGAAAAAAAATGTCGTACTTTGTTTTTTTTTTCTATCGGAAAATTTAATTTTAATATTCATTGCATTTTTTCAGAGAGCCGAAGATGAATAAGTTGTGCCGTCAGCTGTCGATCGAAAGTCCAATAGTAGGAGGTCGCGACTGCGTCTTCAGTTTTGATGTTCCGGTACCGGATGTTCCCAGTCACGGCGCGAGGATTCGCGTCGTATGCGCGGGTGCGTGTTATCAGCCGCGACGTTCGCCGAGCCTTACGAGTCTCACATCGGTATCGAGCTCCAGTAGTCTCGCTACCGAAGTTTCCGTCGAAACCGATTTTCCAATAATGCCGCATCAGCCACACCACGGATTTCGCGATGCCGCATTATTTCCGGGTTACGAGGTCGCCGGTGTCGTCGAATCTTTGGGTTCCGGAGTCGCCGAGGATTGCGGCTACGCGATCGGGGATCGCGTTATTCTCTATCCGTTTGACGGCATTCCCAATGGCTACGTCGAGTATCTCGTTGTTCACGATCTCAAATATCTCATCAAAATTCCGGATACAATGTCTCTCAGCGTCGCCGCTATGCTTCCCGCCGGTGCGCTTTTAGCGATGAATACCGTTTTCGCGGCTCACGAACATGTGCAGGTAATTTTTTTTCACAATTCGTATTATTCTTAAAAAAATAAAATTCCTCAATTTTGTCCGATAAAAATAATTTTCAGCATTTTTTTTGTTTTCGATCATTTTTACGATTTCTCAATTGTATTATTTTAATTGTTATTTATTTCATTTTATAGACACTGCTGCGAGAAAGAGGCGAATCGAGTGTCTGTAAGATTCTCATAGTCGGCACCGGAGGATTGGCTCTGTGGGCCTTGAGAATCGCTGCTTATCACTTCAGCAATATGAAAGACAAAGTTCAGATAACGATCGCTTCGCTAAAGGACGACGAACTGTTGATGGCGCAGGAATTTCAACGGTAAAGATATTTGTTTTTGTAATTGTTGTTTTGAACGAAAAATTCGATACTAGTTGCGCTCTTGAAGTTTTCTTATCGTGTATTATTTTTAGCGATTTAATGAAAATATCGTTATCGCGCGTTAGGATAAGAATTTCACGACCGAACAATACATTGGGAGGTTATAGAAAAATCTTTATCTTTGAACTTTTGATGATATTGTCGCACGACGATCGCGGATAGTGACGACAAAAACATTAAACACTCGACGCGTTACAAATAGATAGCAAAAAGATTCAATCTATCAATCTGTTTAATTTGATGGACACGTGCGGAGATCGTGATATCGTATCAGCATTATTCTGAATGCGATAATTCGTCACTTTTTTTTTCGACAATAAATCTCACCCTTTAGGTATCGATAAAGAATCGATAAAAATTCCTTATTTTCAGTTATTTTTTCCGAGTTAATTATTACATTCAATTTACGATAAGACGCAAAATTTCGATACTATGAAAAAAAAAAGCAAAAATGTAAAAAATCTCCGCTACAATTGATCGAAAGATCCTTATTTATAAATGATTTTATTCTTCCCGTAAATTAACAATTATTAATTTCGCTGTAAATAAAATTAGATTTCAGAGTTTATTATTCGTGTAATTAACAATCGAAGAAATGACGTATCGATTCTCTATTAAAATATGAATTTTTCTTTGCAGAGTAAACGTCGTGCAGTGGAACGAAGTTCTCTACGAGAAGCAATTGATTGAGCGAACAATGGACGCGTGTCAGGGAGCCGTCGACGTGGTAATCGACTTCGGCACAACGTCGAGAAGTCTCCATCGCAGTATGCAATGTCTCAGCAAAGGTGGTGTCGTCTTTGTCATCAAAGATGTGGCGGACAGACTTTTGCCAAAATTCAGCAGACGCGCGGAGGAACGTCAGCAGAGTATTAAACCAGTAGAACCCGGAAGTCTCGAGCAGTTGCGAGAACTTGTGCAGCTCGTTGCCTCCGGCGAAATCGAACCGCCGCCGCACACCGTTTATCCGGCCGAACAAGCGATGGACGTCGTGCAAAAGCTTTGCCACTCGGAAATTCACGGACGCGCGATTCTCCGTTTTTATCCTACGGATTAGATGTGTCCGTAGAGGTTGAAAACCTCGATGATACGAGTACATGTCGCGTTCGTTTCCGTCACTCGATCGTCCGATGGGAATTCCTCTTACAACGGATTCTTATCGCGCGGAATGAAATTTTGAACGATGGCGTGTACGCTGAGCCCCTCGAAATGGCACAGTTACGTCCCTCGAATGATGTCTGCTGTTTGTCTTATGCGGATTACCCAATATCTGCAATATCGCGAGAGTTTGAGTCGCGCAAACGCCGAATTGAGAGAGAAGTCATTTTTTTCGGAAAAAAAAAAAACTAATGAGATCGCGTAATATTTATTTCGTACGCCGCGATCTATGGGTCATGATAGGCCCGCATTTTACGTTTTTCATGTCGTTTTCATTACACGTGCACCAATGGGACACGTTATTTATATTATAATTGTTCAATCGATCAATAAGGATCTTCTACTCTCTCGCAATTTGGCGCTATTGCGTTGTAAGACATTCGGACCGTAAGTAATTAAAAATAGTGGAACATCTATTTGCCATGTAAATCACGAAAAATTACGATTACTTCGTAGTGTAGATTGACATACAAACCTTACGATAGAGACGCGTTGTACAACGTTCGATATAAGAAACATGCATTTACGATTTTCCGTCGCGATACTCGAGTCGATTTATAAAGAAAATATGTTGCGCGTCGGTGAACTCAATTTGAAATATGTCGATGGTGAAACGTTTCTATCGTATGGACAACATGTATGGTATGAATTTATAATCGCGTAACGTTGAAAAAAAAAAGAAAAAAACGTTGAGACACCGTATCGAGAACTCGAATTACGCGAGGCATCGAGCAAAATCATTACAAATCTTGTTGTTAATCCCTTAGTATCAGTATTTTATCGAATCGAAAGAAAAAAGAATGTGAATATAATGAACAATCGTAATGGCGACAAGTCAATTAACGACTACTGTATTGTGAGCGATATATGCATCACAAATCGTTTATCATTATATAGAGTTATCACTATACACCGTGAACGCAGTTCGAAATCCTTGTAACTTTGAAAGACTGTGCGTTTTATTTGTTAAGTGTTTTCGTTACTTCATTTATTGGATTTATGATTTTCACTTTTTTTTTTTCGTTTCGTATTATCGTATTATGTGATATAGTTGATTAGAGTTGAAGCAAACGCGTCATCATTGTATCGTAATGACTAATGGCTGTTGGAAATGCCGGCAGCAGTAATTGTATTATATGAATGGTAAATATAGCATATACGTTTTTTATTAAATTTAAACGAATTTACAATTATTTTATCCCCTTCTCTCGAACGCTGAGTTTTTTTTGTTCGGTTTTACGGAAGTTACGACTTTCGGTGAAAAAGTTGTTTCGTAACTTTGTAATTTTTCGGATCGTCGAAAGGGGTGAAATCTCGAAAGTTACAAATAATTTTTGCTACATATTGTCAAATAAAGACGGGAATTCGTGAAAATTATAGCCGCTTGAATTTTTTTTTAATTTAACTTTTGGAGAACGGAAGTCTATTTTTTTCATCGGTGTTATCGGTAATGGGATATAAATTCTTCATCAAATCGTTCGAACGTTTGATTTTATTTGCGCAAGAGAAAATTTCACTCGAAAGATTAATAATCATTTATTGATTATGATAAATTGGCCAATAATGATTGATTTTTCATTTTACCGTTTTTTTCTGAGAGTAAAATTCCACTTTCAACATTGTTGTTGCGCCGCTTTTTGGAGTGGTGGGGATGATCGTCGCGGACGGAATGCATTGCGCATACGCACGGAGCTTGCGAAATGCCGGCTTCAGTGTCTCGCGACTTGTCCGTTGCACGCAAGCTCTCCGCTAAGTGTTGCTTCGTGTTTTGATTTTGTTTCCCCGGCAACGAATGCCTCGTCTGTTATCGTATTGCACAGTTTTCTTATTAGCCGCGCGCTTCTCTTCAAGTGCAGCTACGCGTTTCGTTGTCGTGGAAAAAATAGTGAATTAATCAGTGATATAAGTGTGAAAAATCATGCGGTACATTCGGTGTCAACACGTGCGCGATCGTCGGTCTTGTGGCTTTGTAAACAACATTTTTCGGATATACCGCAATCGGATTCAGCTATTCAGTATGACTTTCCTCGATTCATCAACATCTCCTGTATTTACCGTAAGGTTTCCAGTCACAAGTTTTCGTTCTTTAAGTTGTTATTATTTCGCACGCGCGCGTGACACGAAAGTTCTCGCGCCTTAAGTTCGCTCTCGTTCCCCGACAAAAAAAATAAACAATCTTTCTATTAAATACAAACCTCGACCATAGTTTTTCTGCATCGAGTTGTCGGTATTTGAAAAGGTGATTAAGATGCAAGTTTCACGTCGTGAATAATTAAACATGATAATCTACTCCAACGTTTTTTTTTTTCATTTGTCACCGTTTATTTGCCTCCGAGGCGTACCGCGCGTGAAAACTTCGGAGACGCAACAATAACTATACAATAGTTTTGTTGTACGAGGTATATAGCATCAAAGTTGATGAGTAACAATAATCGGACTATGAGTAGCGTCGTTTCTCAATACCGAGTTTTTTTTTCTTTGCACAACGCCAGACGACACGACGAAATCGTTAAAATCGATCGCGCTTTTAAATTACACCGGTCGTCTAGACTCGCCGCATAAATTCTATAGTAAAGTTATCCAGACTGTCTGATAACTTTGAATACCGGACATAACTTCGAAGTTTCTCGTTGCTCGCGCTCTATCATTGTTCGATGTGTAGAATTAAATGACTCGATCTCCAATTACGTAGTCACTTTTCTCGACGAAACAATATCGCGATCGTTCTATTGTTCTTTATTCAAGGGTTGCGTTCCATCGCGTTTTTCAATGCATCGGCAAAGAAAAAATCAGAAGCCTATAGCCCGTAGCATATTTAAATACGCTAACGTAGTTTTCATTATCTGGAAAAAAATTTTCGTTTTTTTCGTCATTATTTCGAACGCGTCGCCATTTTGCTTTAACGACAATGATTTTTTTTCGTCTACCAACGACACTATACAATATTTTTGGAAATTCGAAAAAAAAAAAAAAAAGAGAAAAGAAAACGAAAATCTACTCACGGAACCGAAGCTGCTGATAGAAAGTTCCATCATTCGACCGGCCGTAATGTTTCGCGGATAATTTCTCGTCCCTATTATCATAACAACTGCAAGACCAGTATTGCCGGGTAATTTGTACCAATCGCTCATATACGCAGCTCTTTCGATTTTCTCGCACTGTTACGAATTTCTCATCGGGTATATATCGCGTGGCAATAGTTCGCGTTACCGTAAAATTCACTGTACAAATGAATTATCGCACCTGTTCTTTTAGTAGTTCGCCGATATGACAAAATATGAATATATTGAAACTCAGCGATATCAATACACTGACGTACGTTAGAATAGACAATGTCTCGCTGTTTTCCCATTCCTGAAAAAAAAACGTCCATAAATATACATGTGTACGTTAATTTTTGTTTTATATATTTTTTTGTACCGTCATACAGTAGTATTCGTCGAGACATATTATAAATGTCGATGCGACAACTTCGACGCAACATATCTCGCGTAGAATCTCTTCTATGGTCGCCGAAAATCTGACGAAATTATAAAAAAACAAAAATAATAATAATAATATTTCGAGTTAATAATCGACGAATTAACATAAAAATTGCCGTTAATCTAATCGAATAACATCGAAAATAACATTTCGCATAATGTAAAAAAAAAAAAAAAAACAGATAAAAATCGATGTTAAAAAAAAACTTCGCTTACCCGAGCACTCGCACGTGAGTCCGAACGATTATTTTGATTCTCATTTGCAAATTGTCATTTTTATCAACTTTCGCGATATCCAGCAGATTCTCGAGTTTCGAGACGACTATTTGAAATTGTCCGCAGGCGTGACTCACGAGTACAGCGGCGATGTTACACGATGTTACGGAAATCGTAGAATTAACGCACGAAGCGAGAAAACACGTGTAAAGTATAAATTCATACGCGGGACTTTTTTGATCGTTGATAAACATATCGTAACCGGGAAAAACGAGAGTTCTCGATGTTTCGTTGAATTCGTTGATAAAACTTCCCGACCATAGCGGCATTATTAGATGATAACACAGCGTACAGGTATAAAGAAAAAAGCTACTGACGATCGTCAAATCTCTTCCGACACGAACGTTCCTCGTCATTATTTCGCGATCTTTTTCGCTCTTTATGTTTTGCCAATCAATTTTCATATGCGACATGGAATCCTTTAACGCATCACGTCGGTAAATTATCGACGCGTACTTTAGAATATTCGCGACGCAAAAACCAAAAGGACCGATCAGCATCATTCGAACGATCGGATCTTTTTCCCGCAACGCGATGTGTAGTGCACAAGGCACAGTGACGAAAGTCATCAACGAACATACGATCGTTATTATGATTTTGGAAAAATATATTTGTGATTTTGTCGAATTTGTCGAAACCATTGGCCAAATACCGAGAAATGATAGCAGCCATTTTGTGTAATTTGTCGTGAAATTTACGTCTTCGGACCAATTTTTGTTGAAAATTATTTCGTTCGATCGATCGTCGATTAACATGTTGACTGTTCGAAAGTTCGCGATCGACTGCGATGGGAATCGCGAAATTTATCTTTTCGCACTTCCGGTGTTGCGCCGATTTGTTATTTATTATTTATCCACCGGAGTTCGTTGGCTTTGCCTCGGTTACTTTGAGCTTTGCTCGTTCTTTGTTTGCTGGACTTTGCTTTTTTTTTTTACTATTCCGAGGATTTGGCTATAGGATTCACCGTAATCACGCGGCAGCGGGTTCAAGATTGCGATGTGATTTAAAAAGTAATGGAAGACTTGCGCAAAGAAAGGTTTACTGCTTGCTCTGCACATTTGTTTTTTTTTGTTTTTTTTTTTTCGTTTGCACTTCTCCCCTCTCTGTGATTCTTTGGGTTGAGTTTTCTACGGCGCAGAATCTCGCGATTTGTTGCGTGTCTCGTCTCCGTGACAACTGCTATCGTGAAATCGTCACATTTTGATTCATTGATTTTATTAGTTGCTTCGCGAACGTTCGTCAAGTGATAAACTCGAGAAAATTATCGTCATATGGCAAAAAAATTTAATGAATAAATAAAAATAAGAAAATAATAATAATAATGGCGGTGAGTCGGCGAATATGTTACTTAACGATTTATTATATTTAACGATTCAACTCATTTATTCTTAGAAATCCTTAGAAATATCCATAAAAAAAAGATGCTGTACATTTTTTTTATCGTATTCACCGAAAAAAACGACAATTTCGTGAGGATACAAAGTTTCTATCATCAATGGTTAGCTGACAATTATTCGATTTATTAATCAGTTACGCTCCGTAACATATTTAAATAAGTGAGCGAAGTCTTCAAAATCTAAAAAAAAAAAAAAAAAATTGTCGTCTCGTATTATAGAATAAAATTAAATACGAAGAAATTTTGCATGCGATATATTGAAAAAAAAAACACATTGTAACATCGCGACGCGGATTTGCAAAATTTTTTTTTTTTTTTTACGCAAAGCTAATGAAATCGGGATGCGCTGCATCCGATTTTAATGGAAATTATAAAATTTACGTTTTTTATGGTTCGATACGCGAGGAATATTAAAGGAATGTAAAATATTTGAAAATTTTCGATACGAGAGAAATTTCGTAAATTTGCATCGATTTCTTGTGCATACAGCGTGTTATCGTTTATTACATACATAACTTTAACTTACCGTCGCGAAAGTATTGATTGAAAGTTCTATCATACTGCCAGCTGTTAGTTTTGGGGGATAATTCGCCATTGTGATAATCATAACGAGCGCCAAACCGGTTTTTCCTGGTAATCGGTACCATTCGAGATTGTACGCTGCGTTTCCGATCTGATGACACTGATAGCATCGTTTCAAATGATTATTTCAATACCTCAAATGACAAGATCGACGATGATTTTTTTTCGATTAATTACTTGATTCGTGAGAAGCTCACCGATGTGACAATATATGAATATATTGAAAGACAATGAGACTAAGAGAAGAACGTAAGTGAGTATTGCTACACTTTCGCTGTTATTCCATTCCTGAAAGAATTATTTCTTTTACTCGTAAATTAAAAAAACAAAAAAAAAGATCGATCGATCATTTATCAATCTAAAAAAATGTTCTACCGTCATACAGTAGTATTCAAGCAAACATATCAAAATAGTCGATGCAACGACTTCCAGTAGGCATATTTCACGCAAAACCCCGTCGATTTTTGATGAGAATCTAAAATTTACGAAAAAAAAAAAAATAGTCGGTATCGCCGATAATCGTAAAAAGATCGAAAAAGAAAAATCGGAGTTATTACTTTAAGACTCTAACGTGAAACCGAATGATAAATGCTATACGATCGGCAACGACAACGTTGTCAACGATCTTTTCGTCTTCGGTAATCAAGAGATTTTCGAGTCTCGACATTATTAGCTGTGTCTGTCCGCATGCGTGAGTTACGAATATCGCTGCGAGATTGCAAGCGCTCGTGACCACCGAGTAAAGGAAAAACGATGAAATACATATCGTGCAGAATATTATCTCGTAGTTGTAACCCTTTCGGGGATCGAGAAATATATCGGCACCGGGATATGCGAGGGGTCTCACTGTTTCGTTGAGATCGTTTATAGTATTTTCTGTCCACAATGGCATTATCGCGTGATAAAACGTCGCACCGCTGTACATGAAAGTCGCGCATATTATCGTCATTTCGTTTCCGTTTCGAAGATTTTTCAACATGATATTTCGATCGTTTTTGTTCCTCCAATTTTGCCAATCTTTCTCCATATGCTGTATGCATATTTTGATCGAATTTGTTCGAAAAACGAGAAGAAAGTGCTTGAGAACGTTGGTTACTTGAAAGCCTATGGGACCGATAAGTACGAGGAGTTCAGAACGATGCATATCGCGCAAAATAACGTGTAATATCAGATGAAAAACTACTATTAACGTGAAAAACGAGGAAATCGGTAAAATTAATTTCGACGCGAATCGCTCGAGGGCCGTAGGATTCGATATTACGTCGGGCCATATGCCGATAAACGTTAGAAACCATCGGGTATATCGCAACGCGTGATTTATATCGGAGACGCGATTTTTCGTGGATATTCTTTCGACTACATCGTACGAATCATCGAAATTCATGGTGCCGACGCGGAGGTACACGAGTAACTGCGATTTCGCTTTCGTCGTTTTATTTTTCTTCGATATCCGGGACTTTTCTCTCCATCGCGAATTCGATAGATATCGTTCATTTTTTATAAGTTGAATCGGACATTTTTTTTTTTTTTTTATTACAAATCGGCGATGTATCTATGTTTCTCCCACCTTAGGACTCAGTCTCGGAGTCTAAGAAGGGGTAGAAAAATAAAATAAAACCGGTAGATGAAATGTCGATATTCTCTAAGTTGCAAAATAATGAAAGACATGCGCAGGAAACAGTTTCGTGATTCTACCTTTGTCTTCCGCAGACTTTTGTGTACTTTTTTTTTCTTCTATTTTCTCACTATTTCCGTGCGAATCTTCGTGTCGTACAGCGCATACTCTTGCGATTTGTTTCGGAGTTTCGTATCCGTGACAACTGCTATAGACGAATATCGTGAAAAAGATATATACTTTGATTCATTGATTTTTATCAGTTGCTACACGGTCTCCGCGAAGTGTAAAACAGAGGCCACGCGCGATAATACAGTAAAATCGAAACTAATTAATTATTATTGTTACCGTTATTTATTGCGCAAACGCGTCGGACGACTTTGTAAAGTCGGAACGTAAAATTCTAGTGGTGATACGTCGAATTTATTAGCGTAATATTTTACGAAAATATTATTATTTTTTCAATGCAAGAGATCAAAGCAGAATAAAGTATCGAAGTAAAAAAACGCCTTTCGCAATTGATCGCATAAATTTATTGTGCGATTTTTTTTGAAATTCTAACTTTTGAATGTTTATATAGAGAATCGAAAAAATTACAATACGCGGGAAAAGGTACCGTCGACTTTTCGTTATTCCCGATTACCTCTCTTTTTACGCACGCGATTTTTTTTTTTTTTGGTAAATTATTGAATAATCTATGTTGATGTTATTTAATGAGTGCATTATTACTTACGGGGATATATCGAAAAATTCTCTTAAAATCGGTAGACCAATTTTATTCGGCAACCGTTCGTAACATATTTAAATATGCCAGCGATGTTCTCATTATCTATAAACAAATTATTGTTCCGTAACCAGTGAAAAAAAAAAAAAAAAATTAAATAATAATAATAAAAAATGAATAAAAGTAATTCCAGTTAAAAACTGATACATTTAATTTGCCAATTTCATTGCGAACTTACTGTGCCGAATGTGTAGATTGAGAGTTCCATCATTCTGCCGGCCGTAAGTTTCCGCGGGTAATTAGCCATAATGATAATCATGACGAGCGCGAGACCGGTTTTTCCCGGAAGTCTGTACCATTCGAGATTATACGCTGCGGTTTGCACTTGATGACACTGTTAAAGATTCGTTTAAACGCATAACTTGACGCACTAATTTGCGATCGCGAGATTAATCTTACGACACATCAAAAACGATTATTCCAATGAATTACTTGGTCCTTCAAAAGTTCACCGATGTAGCAATATATGAATACATTAAAGCAAAACGACACCAGCAGAAGCACATAAGTTATTATCGCTATACTATCGCTGTTGTTCCATTCCTGAAATTTTTTTTTTTTAATACTCAACTAAGAATTTTTTCGTAAATCATTCGTCGATTCAATTGTTATTTTCTACCGTCATACAGTAGTATTCAAGCAAACATATCATAATAGTCGAGGCAACCACTTCTAGCAGACATATGTCTCGCAAAATTTGCTCGATCTGCGATGAGAATCTAAAATAAAAAACACCGACGAGTTACAGAAAATTTTCGTAAAAATCAATTTTTTTATAAAATTAAAAAAAAATTGTAAAAATAAAAAATTTTGTTAAAAAAAAAAAAAATGTCGAAAAAATAAATTACTTTAAAACTCTGACGTGAGACCGAACGATAATCGCTATTCGTTCGTCGATAACATCGCTGTCGATGTTCTCGTCGTCGAAGTTGGAAAGATTTTCGAGTTTCGACATGACGATTTGAATTTGTCCGCAAGCGTGCGTTACGAATATCGCTGCAAGATTGCACGCAGCAGTGACGACGGTGTACAGAAAAAAGGAACAAATACAAATCGTGCAGAATATTATCTCGTAGTTGTAGCCGTTGCGAGGATCGAGAAATATATCGCCACCCGGATAGGCCAGCGGTCTTACGGTTTCGTTGAGATCGTTTTTACTGTTTCCTCTCCAAAGTGGCATCACGACGTGATAAAACGTCGATCCGCTGTACATGAAAATTCCGCACATCAACGTTATTTCGTGTCCGACTTTGAGATTCTTTATCATAGTTTCGCGATCCTCGTCGTTGTCGATTTTTCGCCAATCAATTTTCATCCTTTTTATACACATTTTTATCGAACGCGAGTGAAATAAGAGCACAGCGTGTTTTGTTATACACGTTATTTGAAACATTATCGGTCCAATTAGCATCAACAGCTCGGAACTACTTATGTCGCGCAAAATAGCGTGTAACGTCAGAAAAGTTACAACGATTAACATGAAAAACATCGAAAGTAGTAACATTAGTTTCGACGCGAAGCGCTCTATTTTCGTTGCTTTCGTTATTACATGAGGCCATATGCCGAGAAACGTGAGTAACCATCGTGCATAACGCATAGCATTATCTATGTCCGATAGGTGATTTTTGTTGAATATTTTTTCGATTTCGGAGCGCGAATCATCGTTATTCATACTGTCGGCTCGCGGCTTTGCGGATAACTGAGACTCGTCTTCCAATTTTTTTTTTCTCTTTCCGCAAACTCTTTTCTATACCGCGAAATCTGAATATCTTTAATTTCCTGTGAACTGCGCGATGTTTTTTTGTTATTATTATTATTATTTTTTTTCGTATTTCACGATGTATATGGATCCCCCACCCCTTCCCTCCCTCTTCTTCTTTAGTCTCGTGTCGGAAGAAGGGGTGGAAAAAAAATCAAACGAAACTCGTGGATGAAATGCTATATATCAGTTACGAAAATATGAAAGACCTGCGCACAGAATTGTTTCGTAGTCGACGTTTTCGGCGAATCTCCGCCTTCCGCGGCGCAAACTCTCTTGCGATTTGTTTGCGAACTTCGTATCCGCGACGACTACGATAGGTGGATATCGCGGAGAAGCCATATTTTCATTCATTGATTTTTATCAGTTTACTACCCGACAGCTGCGAAACAATAGCGGAGTCAACCGATATAGAAAAACCGTATATATTCAATTGCTGTTTATTATTATTACAATTCGAATTCTATTAATCGATTACGAAATTTCAGTCGGCAATTTTTTGTTGTTGTTTTATTAAATGCAATCGTTTGTTATCAGTGAAATACTTGACATGGAAAATAAATATATGAAAAAATATATTCGTGATATACAATTTTTTAAATATTTTTATATATTCAGTATAATATATCTAATATATATAATATATTTAAGATATATGAAATACACAACGTTTTTTTTGATATACATAAAGATATAAAGAATACAAAACATATATACACGTACACTATACACGTTATCAAAAGCTTCTCGGTGAAGAGTCGATTTTGACAATGAAATGGTTATTTTGGTATCGGCGTTATGCTACCGTTCGCAACATATTTAAATATCCGAGAGACGTTCTGATTATCTAAAAAATTAATAAATATCTCGTATCACACGATAGATAAGCGAGAAAAAATATTCGGGACAGTGAAAAAAATGTTTATTCGACAAATCGAATTATTTACTCACAGTGCCGAACGTGTGAATCGATAGTTCGATCATTTTTCCGGCGGTCAACTTTCGAGGATAATTAGCCATCGCGATGATCATAACGAGAGAGAGACCCGTTTTACCCGGCAATTTGTACCATTCAAGATTATACGCTGCTACGCGCACTCGATGACACTGCGATTATATCAGATCGTTAAACATTATTCGTTGCGTTATTATAGATAACAAAAAAATGACGACTCGTGGAAAAGGTTTTTTTAAAAAACATTACTTGGTCCTTCAGAAGCTCACCGATGTAGCAATATATGAAAACATTGAAGGAAAACGACACTAGCAGAAGAAAATAAGTTATTATTGCAATGCTGTCGCTGTTGTTCCATTCCTGCGAATAAATCGTTAGCAATTGAAATAGCAATAATCGATTACTATTGTCTATCATCAGCGAGCGTTTGGTAGTCTACCGTCATGCAGTAATACTCCAGCAAACATATAATGATTGTCGCGGCAACGACTTCCAGGAGACATATTTCTCGCAAAACCTCGTCGATTTCCGATGAAAATCTGAAAATTACCGATACATACTCGTTAACGCGAAAAAAAAAGAAAAAAACTGAAAATATTTTATTTTTTCGACTTACTTGAGTACTCTGACGTGACGACGAATTATAAACGCTATGCGATCGGCGACAACAGCCCTATCGATCTCCTCGTCGGTTTCGGAGCTCAAAAGATTTTTGAGTCTCGACATGACGATTCGAATTTGTCCGCAAGCGTGAGTTACAAATATCGCGGCGAGATTACACGCTGCCGTGACGACCGCGTATAGGAAGAATGAGGAAATACAGATTGCGCAAAATATGATTTCGTAGTTGAAACCGACGCGAGGATCGAGAATTCGATCGATTCCTGGATAAACGAGGGATCTCACGGTTTCGTTGAATTCGTTTGTACTTTTTCCTCTCCACAGTGGCATTATCGCGTGATAAAACGTCGCACCACTGTAGACGAAAATCGCGCACACTGTCGTAATATCCTGTCCGATTTTTAAGCTTTTCATCATAATTTCACGATCGCTTTCATTATCAATACTTTGCCAATCGCATTCCATGTGTTTTATGCACTTTTTTATCGAATTCGATCGAACGAATAGCAATAGGTATTTCAGTAAACTCGTTACATCGAAACTCATCGGTCCTATCAGTTTAATAATCAGCGCGTAATGTACGTCACACAAAATAACATGAAGTATCAAAGGAACAACGATTATCAGCATGAAAAACGACGAAAGAAAGAAAAATAATAATGATAAGTATCGTTCGATATTCGTTGGATTCGGTACGATATGAGACCACACGCCGAGAATAGTGAAATACCAACGAGTATAATGCATAACATATTTTAAGTCGGATGCGTGATTTTTGTTGGTTATCTTCTCGACTACGGAATGCGAATCATCGATATTCATGCTGTCGCTTTCGGGAAACACGAGTGACTGCGGTACGCCAAGTTTTTTTTTTTTTTTCATTTCCCGGAATATTTACGATTTTCGTGATAAACCCTATTAATGTTTCATGATGAACGACTCATATTTTCGTTTCGTTGGGATCGTTCGTGTTGTACGAATGTTTCTCGAGAGTCACTGTACCAAGTAGAAGGGGTAGAAATGTATAAAAACTCGCGAATCAGATGTCAACGCTCCGAGAGTTAAAATTTAACGAAAGACATGCGCACTATGCGGTTCTATAGTTGGACAGTTTTTTTTTTATTATTTATTTTCCGTCTCTACACAGTTTCGCGATTCGTCGCTATCTTCATCCGCGCCATAGCTTTTGCGTATCGGTTACCTTGAAAATCACTGTTCCTTTGATCGATTGTATCAGACGCTTCTCGATGCTCACGAAAATACGAAGAGAGCTGCGATATCGTGAAAAAGATTTTATTTCAAAGTTTTTGTGTCCTGCGACCGGTCATTGAGATTTTATCAGTAAGAAAATTATTGAAATATTATTGCAAGTGAATTATTGATTTTCGTCATTGTGCACATAATACGTAAATTAAAAAAATAGGAATATCAATGGTATTATATACTTACAAAACAATCGGTTCTTATTTTTCGAAAAAAAAAAAGAAAAAAAAAATGAACTCAATAATTATTTTTTCACTGTTTATCATCTTTATATCTAAAGAACGTATCTAAAAAAAATGGTGAACGGTGTTAATCATTCAACAACTCGAAAATCTTCGGGATCCGAAGACTCGGTGACTGTTAATCGTCTATTAAATTCTACATGAATCTTTTATTGTTATTCCGTCATTGTTGCCAAAAGATTCAAATACGTAAATGATGTCTTCAAAATCTGAAAATCACTTGGCGTTTTACTGATATCAGAAGAAACATTCGTTTTTTAATGCGAAACTTACGTTTCCCCAGCTGCAGATCGATAGATCGATTACTCCACAAGCAGTGAGTTTACGAGGAGAATTCGTCATGCCGATAATGAGTACGAGACTCAGAGCTGTCGTTCCCGGTAATTTGTACCAATCGGTCATGTACGCTGTTTTTCCAATTTCTTGACACTGATAAAGCGTTCCGTTACAATAACGTCGTATTCACATGATAATAATTACGATAAATGTTTACCTGATTCATCAAAAGCTCACCAAAAAAGCAATATATGTATATATTCAAGGATAATGTTACGCAAAAGAAGAAATATACAAGTGCTTCTACCGGATTGTTATCGCGCCAATACTGCAAAATTTGACTCTTGGAATGACGATAATCATTCATAATCGATCGATCGAAAGTTTCATTTAATTTCACTACCGCGATGAGACTGTATTCGTAAATACACATAAGTATAACAGACGCTCCGACTTCCAACAAACACATTTCCTGAACAACTTTTTCGACAATCGACGTAAATCTACAAATCGCGATGTATTCGATGAAATAAAAAAATTGATAAAAATTTTCGAAAAATCGGTAAAAACGAAGTGTCGAATAAACTTTTCGACAATTTTGTACCGCAATACTCTGACGTGAAATTCAATTATGAAGTTTATGCGATGTTTGACGTTGTCGTTCGTTACATCGTCCGAACGAATGAGCGTCTCGATTTGGGATGTGACGATCTGAATCTGTCCACAAGTATGAGTTACGAATAGAGCTATGAGATTGCAAACAGTGATTACAACGGTACATAGGAAGAACATGGAGATACCAAAGCTCCATAATGCAATTTCGTAGTTAAGCGCCGATTGGAAATCAAGAAACCGATCTAATCCCGGATAAGGGAGACGTCTCATTGTCTCATTGAGCTCATCAATCGTTTTACCCGAATAGAATATCGCTGCAAAGGGTACCCAAAGCGTAATACCACAGCCGTAAACGCTCATCATACACACTGTTATCACATCCTTTCCAATTTTTAAATTTTTCATCATAATACTTCGATCGTTGTGATTTTCAATATTTCGCCAGTCATCTTCCATATGTTCAATGCAAAGTTTTATCGATGCCGAACGAACGAAAAGTAACAAATGTTTGAGTACATTGAACGCTTGAAATATTGCCGGACCGATCAACATTAGCGACTCGAGAGTATCTAAATCTTCCGAAACAGCGTGTAATGCCGTAGGAAGCGGAAGTATTACAAACATGAAGATCGATGATAATGGAAAATGGAATTTCGATACGTATCGCTCGATTTTTGTCGGATTTGATGCGATATACGGCCAAATTCCGAGTACAGTAAGAAGCCATTTGGTATAACGCAAAGAATATTCAAAACCGGAAGTGTCGCTATGATTCGATGTTTTTTCAACTGCCGGCACGCCATTTTCAACATCCATAGTGCCGATTCGGAGGCATACGAATGACTGGTTGGTTGGTACAATTTTTCAAAAGAAATTCGACAATTTTTTGCTGGCTGATGAATCGTATCAATTTTTTATGATACGCGATTTGTTCCTTTGCTGACCGCGAAATTTTATTATTCATCAATTCTCTCTTCTCGACAACAGACTAAGTATCAGAAGTGAGGAAAAATACGCGAAACACATATCGATGTTGGGTTTGTAAAAAATTGATGAAAGACATGCGCAGAAGTTTCCCCTATAGTTCGCCCGCCCATGTCGCCTCACTTTTCGCCGTACTTTTCTTTTTTTGTAACCCCTTCCGCTTCGCAGGGTAGAGTTTCGTGTAGAGACAACGAAAAAACTGTAAGGTTCTTTCATTGATTATATTAGACACTCTGTCGAGTCCGTCGAGTTGAAATCTTCGTCTTCGTAACCAACAGTGTCGATTGAGCAAATTGCAAAATCGTTAACCGAAATTTAGAAAATATACGAATTACGATTTATCATAAGAAATTCGCGAGTGGTACGTTACCAATCAATTACTTTGTATTCGATTAAATAATACATTTTTTTAATTACAGTTCACGATATCGAGAAATTAAGTCAGAGTACCGAATATTTTTTATTTGTGCGATTTACAAATTCATAAAAATTACGATGTACACAAATTTACAAAATTCGTTAAATATGTTAAAAAATTGTTCTAACTTTTCTAATTTCTCGCGTCAGTGGATACGCGAGTATCGGATATTCTCCTGAAATGAAGTTTATGAAAGTAAAACGATTTCTAGTTACGGTAATTGAAAAAAAAATGCTACTTACGGTGTTCTTGAGGTCATTTACCATACATGTCAATTCGGTGAATAGATTAGTTATTCTACCGTTCGTAACATATTTAAATACGCCAGCGACGTTCTTATAATCTAAATAATAATAATTATTACTTAATTAATGGTTTTTATTTTTTACTGCGACACGAATCGGTATCTAAATAATTATCTTCTTAAAATACGGAACGAATATAGAATTTTCGATCTATACGCGTTGTACTTACACTACCGAAAGTGGCAATTGAAAGTTCCATCATTCGTCCAGCAGTGAGTTTTCGAGGATAATTCGCCATAGCAATTATCATAACGAGCGCGAGGCCGCTTTTACCCGGTAATTTGTACCATTCGATCATATATGCGGCCCTTCCGACTTCATAACACTGCATCCCACAGTACGTTGCATAATAAAAAAAAAAAGATCGGCAATCAATTATTACCGATTACGATTTCAAACAAATATAAAAGATTGCGTCATACAATGAATTACCTGTTCCTTCAAAAGTTCGCCGATGTGGCAATATATGAATACGTTGAAACACAATGAAAATAGTAACAAAACATACGTTATTATTGCAACACTGTCACCGTTGCTCCACTCCTGCAAATGAATTAATCTACCAATCGTCGAAACCGGAAAAAACCGGTTAACAAATCGGCAATTGAATCGCAATTTTTCATACCGTCATACAGTAGTATTCAAGCAAACATATGACGACTGTCGAACCGACGACTTCCATGAGACATATTTCCCGTAGAACTTGGTCGATACTCGACGAAAATCTGTTGGATCGGTTTCGATCGAATGAAATTTCATCGCATACCGATGTTTTTTTGAAAAGTTTCTTACCTCAGTACTCTGACGTGCCATCGAACGATCAAAGATATTCGACGACCAATAATCTCATTACTCGTATTATCGGCATTATCGGTATCAACAAGACTCGATATTCGCGATATAACGATCTGTATCTGTCCGCAAGCGTGTGTCACGAGTACAGCCGCGAGATTAAAGATACCAGTGACGACGGTGAAGTGGAAAAACGCGGCAATGCATATTCCGCAAAAAACGATCTCGTAATTGATACCGATTTGCGAATCAATGTAAATATCGGTACCGGGATAGGCGAGCGGTCTCACTGTTTCGTTAAATTCGTTTATCGTATTGCCGGACCATAATGGCATTATCGCGTGATAGAATATGCAACCGCTATACATAAACACGATACACGTAATCGTCAATCCGCGACCGATTCGTTGATTCTTAATCATAATCGTTCGTTCGTTATGATCGCCGATTATTTGCCAATCGTTTTCCATATGTCGCACGCAAAGTTTCACTGTGTCCGTACGAAAAACGAGAACAAAGTGTTTCACTACATTACCTGCGTGAAAACCGATCGGTCCGAGAAGTATGAGTAATTCTAGACGATCGGTATTTCGCATTGTAATGTGAGACACCGTAGGGACGAGTAACATTATCATAACTATCGAACAAAATGGCAATGTAAATATCGACGCATATTTTTCGATTTTCGATGGATTCGATGTTACGCGCGGCCAGATTCCGAGAAACGTGAGAAACCAACGCGTGTAGTGCACAGCATTATTCATGTCCGATACGTGATGTTTGTTGCACGTTTTTTCAAATACCTTTTCCTTCTCTACCGGCGTCATCGCGGCAACTAAAACGAATGCTGTAGCTCGCCGATTGGTTTTTTTTTCGATACTTCTGCCATTGCGACATTTTTTTTACTGCGAATGATAGTTACTTTTTCATAACCTATGAATTTTAATATTTTTTCTTGGTATTTCACGATATCCGAATGTTTCATTTCCTTTACGATCTTTTTACCAACGAATCACGAGAAGGGGTAGAAAAATACGAAAGCTCGAGCTTTGCGCATGACGTATCGATACCTATGGCTTATTGGCGAATCTCAAGGCATCGAAAGACCTGCGCACATCGTCGGCTTATAGCCTCGAAGTTTTTGCTTAACTGTTGTTTTTATTTTTTTATTTTTGTGTTCACTTCTGGAAAACTATACGCGGAATTGTGGAGCGCAGCTGCTCACAATTTGTCGAAAAATTCGAAGAGAATACTATCGTACGATATTCCATTGATTTTATTAGAAGTATCGCAGTTGCCATCGAGCAATGAACGACAAAGTTCCCGTTGAATCGTAATGAACAATAATGTGTTCGTGAGTTCACTTTTTTTTTTTCGTAATCCATGAAATTTCATTTTATCGAAATTTTGAGTTTATAGCTTAGAAATTGTGCCCATCGACGAAAAAAAAACGTTCGGAGATAAACTGTTTTTTAAATTCTCGTATAAATTAGAAACATTATATTGGTTAACGAAAAACTTGGATATTTGGTTATAAACAAAAAATATGTGCGCTCTGTTTCGCGAAATTATTAACGATTAACGTTAGAGAGGCGATGAAAGAAAAAAGTCTGTTGAAACTTCGCAAACTTCTCGTATCGATAGATGTGCTCAACGGGCGTCTGAAAATTATTGTTATTCCCAAATAATTGTGCGATTAATCGTGTAAAAGCGACTGAAGTGGTACTCACGGAGTAATATGAAATTATTGAATGTACAGTTGACTAATCGACGAAATCTGTGATTTCATTATTCAGCTACAGCTCGCAACATATTCAAATACGCGAGAGACGTTCTGATGATCTTAAATTTCGCGAATTACACATTGGAAATTAAACTTACGATACGTTAATGTGTACTTACGGTACCGAACGTGTTGATCGAAAGTTCCATCATTCTGCCAGCAGTTAGTTTCGGAGGATAATTCGCCATAGTGATAACCATAACGAGCGCTAAACTTGTTTTTCCCGGCAGTTTATACCAGTCGATCATATACGCAGCTTTTCCGACGCGTATACACTGATAGCGGAATGTTAAATATTACGTGTCGAACGATCCGCGAGTTATTACGTGTGTCGCGTGTTTCCGACGTGAAAAAAAAAAAATATTTATATATATCGAAAATTCTATCTATAATATATTTCATTCAAAAAACGATGTATCCCATTGATATATTAAATATATATAAATATATTTTTTGCATACATTTGGTTTTAGTGTCGCGCGCGCATCGAATGAAATTTTAATAAATCAATTTACCTGTTCCTTCAAAAGTTCGCCGATGTGACAATAAATAAATATATTGAAACCCAATGAAAAAAGTAACAAGAGATACGTTATCATTGCCACGCCGTTGCCGTTATTCCATTCCTGCAATAAACTTATCTTTTCATTTACAAAAAACGAAAAAAAAAAAAATTTTACCGTAAGACAGTAATATTCGAGTAAACAAATAATCACTGTAGATGCGACAACTTCGATGAGACATATTTCTCGCAGAACTTCGTCGATTTTTGACGAAAATCTTAATAGTTGATAAAAAAAAAAAAAATGGAGCAATCAATAAATTTTTTAAAATAAATAACGATCGCTATATGGCGAAAAATAATCTTGACTTCGATTACCTCAATACTCTGACGTGCACTCGAATAACAAAAGCAATTCGATTCCAAACGGCAACGATATTGTGCTCATTTTCTACCGAATCAACGAGACCCGAGAGTCTCAACATGACGATCTCGATCTGTCCGCAAGCGTGAGTCACCAGTATAGCCGCGAGATTAAAAATTGACGTTATGACCGTAAAATGGAAGAAAGCGGATACGAAAATGCCGAAAAAAATGATTTCGTACGTGAAATTTGCTTGGGAATCGATGTAAATGTCGGTTCCCGGATACGCGAGCGGTCGAACTGTTTCGTTGAGTTCGTTTATCATCTTTCCCGTACACATTGGCAATATCACGTGATAAAACATGCAACAGCTATACATGCAAAAAATACAAATTTTTGTTAATTTACGACCAATTTTTAGATTCGTTTTCATAATTTCTCGTTCGCTCTGATTTTCGATATTTCGCCAATCGCGTTCCATGTGCCGTACGCACAGATTCACCGCGTTGGAACGGACGACGAGAGCAAAATATTTTATTACATTCGTCGAGAGAAAACCTATGGGACCGAGAAGTACGACTAACTCGAGTCTATCCACTTCCCGCATCGCGACATGCGACACTGTAGATATCGGCAAAGTTATCATAATTATCGAACAAAGTGATATCACTAATTTCGACGTGTATCTCTCGATTCTCGATGGATTCGCCATTACGTTGGGCCACACGCCGATGAATGTAAAAAACCATCGCATATATTGTATCGCGTAATTAATGTCGGATAAATGATTTTTGTTCAATATTTTTTCAACTATCGCATCCCGATTGTAGACTCTCATTGTAACGCCTCGAGACTATTCGTCAGATTGTCATCTTTGCCAGAAATTTTTTTTAATTTTCGCGACTTGGAGGATTTTTTTTTTTTACCGCAAGTCTCGTAGTTTCTCGTCAATATTTCACTGTTCTTTGCATTTTTCTCTTTTCTTCCGTTACTTCATCATGTATGAGTGTTCGTGAACTCTGCTTTTCACTACTACGAATCGCGAAGAGGGGTAGAAAAATATTTTAAGAATCCGAAGCTTTGCGCATGTCGCGTATCAATATTTAGTGAATTCGCGAATCGTCCATAGAACGAAACGCCGGGATAGGCGTACGAAAGTTCATGTTATAGTCTGGAATTCTGTTTTTTTCTAGTTTTTTTTTCTATTTTCTCCCCTCCGTTGTATCTATGGAATGATATCGTAGTGCGCAGACTCTCGAAATTCGGCTGGGAATTGGATAGAAATTAAGAACGTGTCGTACGATATTTCATCGGCTTTCATACTGTCGCATTGCCTTAAAATACCGAAATAAATTTCAATTAATCCTATTGACGATTATTTTTTAGTCGTATCTGATAAGAAGGCGTTGGGTTCGTCGAAAAAAGGAAATACGCGTCTTGCATATGACGAAACGATATTTTGCGAGTTATCAATCAATCGAAACGAATTCTCTCGAAGTAATTGTACAATGGTATTTCTTGTTGTTGTTTCGTCTTTTAGTTTCTGCGATTGAAAGTTACGGACCGATGAGAAGCGTTTGGGATCTTATAGACGGGAGAAGTGTATCGATTGCACGTGAAGCTTCGCGCCGCTGAGTTATCGAGAGGCGAAAGAAAGTTCGTTGTTAATCGTTATCAACATTTTATCAACCGGATTATACACAGTTTTACGGTAAGTTTCGTATTTTCTATATACAAATTAACAATTGACTAATTAGTCAGAGATTTTTTCGTCCAATTATTCGGCCATTGATTGCAACATTCCTAAATACGCGAACGATGTTTTGATAATCTGAAAAAGAAAATATATATAAATGTTTAACTTGCAGTGCGAATGACTTTAACGTGCGCGATTACTACTTACGGTCCCAAAACTAAAGTACGATAGTTCCATCATTCGTCCCGCCGTCAGTTTCCGAGGATAATTAGCCATAGCTATAATCATGACGAGCGCGAGACCTGCTCCGCCCGGTAATTTATACCAATCTATCATATACGTCGCTCTTCCGACCTGTTGACACTGAAAATCAAAAAAAGAATTTGAAAAAAATATCTCAATATTAATATTCACAATAAATAATAATTCAAAAGCAAAAGAAAAGAAGTGAAACGAAAAAAAAAAGTAATTAGAAAATAATAAGTAAAAAATGCGAGGAATAAATAGAAAATAACAAAAAAAATTCTTAATTTTACATTTTTTGTAATATTTTGAAAAAAAAAAAAGTAAACACTTTTTACTGCGTTTTCGATTATCCGTCGTAAAGATGGGACATTTTTTACATTACCTGTTCCTTTAAAAGTTCACCAATGTGGCAAAATATGAATATATTGAAACACAACGAGACAAGTAGAAGGAGATACGTTATTATTGCAACGGTACTGCTGTTTTCCCACTCCTGTAACGTTTGTTAAAAATTTTCTTTTCACGATAAATTTTGTATTGAAATTAAATAAAAAAAAAAATAATTATAAATTTTTTTTACCGTCATACAATAATATTCAAGCAAACATATGATCAGAGTCGACGCGACCACTTCTATGAAACACATCTCTCGTAAGATTTCATCGATTCGCGACGTGAATCTGTCGTCAATTACACTAACTGCATTCTGTTAGTTACGAAATAATGTTGGTAAAGAAGTATTTAGAATGCCATTTACCTCAGAACTCTAACGTGTTGACGTATAATAAAATTTATTCGATCCTCAATAACGTGATTCTTGACGTTCCCATCCGATCCGATGAGATTTTCGATTCTCGACATGACTATCTGTATCTGTCCGCATGCGTGAGCGACCAGTACAGCGGCGAGATTACATACAGCCGTAACAATGGTATAAAGAAAAAATGCAGCGATGCAATTGCTGCAGAAAACTATTTCGTAGTTGTAGCCGACTTGAAGATCGATGTAAATATCGGCTCCGGGAAAAATCAGCGGTTTTACGGTTACATTGAATTCGTTGATAGTTTTGCCCCTTAAAAGTGGCATTATCGCCTGATAAAAAATGGCACTGCTGTACATCGACGCCATACACATGAGCGTTAATCCGTGACCAACCCTTAAATTTCTCGTCATAACGTCGCGATCGTTTTCATTATCGATTCTTCGCCAATCGGTTTCCATGTGTTGTACGCAAAATTTTATCGAATCCCGACGCGTAACGAGTATAAAATTCTTCAGTATATTCGTTATGCGGAAACTTATCGGTCCGAGAAGTATGAGGAGTTGAGGACGCGCCATGTCTCGTAATATTATATGTGAAATAATGGGAATGACGAGTACAATTATGGAGACGGATGGAAATGGCATTAAGATTTTAGACGCGTATCTTTCGATTCTCGTCGATTTCGTTACGACATACGGCCAAATTCCGAGAAGAGTTAAAAACCATCGTGTGTGCTGCAGAGCGTAATTAATGTCATCGACATGATGTTTGTTCGATATTTTTTCATCAAATGGCCCACCGCTATCGATTTTCATGGTGTCGCTTCGACGGTACGCGAAAGACTGTCTTCACCGTGCCGTTTTTTTTTTTCCTTCGCGATTCTCGGCTATAAGATTCGTATTGAATAATCCCGAGACAAGCGCATTTCGCAATTGCCATTGCGCGGTTCACGGAATCGTACTATTTCGCTTTTTTTTTGACTCATAGTATATAATTATTGCTCCCTCGCGGCTTTACACTCGAGGGGTTGGTAAGGGTGCAAAAATAAGTATAACACAGAAAAGACAGAATAAGAATCGAATGTTGGATGAGTTATTCAGAAACTCGAGACATGCGCAGTAAGTTGTCTTATCATTATAATTTCTTTTCTGCGCGTGTTTTTTTTTTTTTTTTTTTCGATTCTCCTACCATATGAAATTTACAGTTCCCCTACGGCGCAGAATGTGTCAATTTTTTTGCCGTCTCCTGCCCCGTGTCATAGATTTTATTAGATGCTTCGCGTCTTTCGTCGAGTTGGAGACATGACAGTCTTAAACACGCCATACTAACGTCTGTTTGCAATCATACCAATGAAACATTAATTAAAGGTGCCGCGATGGAAAATCGTTTCTTTTACTTTCTTCGTATTCGTCGTACTGTCGTCAGTTCAGAATTTGTATACACAAGTTTATTCCTAAAAGTGATAATTCAAAGTATATCGATTTTTTCATTAATTATATTTCGATGAATTTCCTTACGCTGCCGAAACTGTAAACCATCAATTCCAGAATACCCTCGTAGTGACTTGGCACGACGATTTTTCATCATTGATCACTGCTACTTCAAATCTCAAATTTCCAATTTTTTTCGTGTATCTCGTCGAGAAACAGTAAAAGCTTTTTTTTTTAACGCGATATCGTAATTTTATCAATCAGACGATAAACGCGATGATCCGAAATGCGACTTTTATCGCATCCATTTTTGGTGGTGCGGTTTTCCCTTTTTTGCTTTTAATTTTGTATATCGTAGTAACAATTGTGGATAATATGAATTCTATTAATTCTAAGAACATTGTCGGACGAATCATAAAAATCTCATAATCTGGTGACCCATTTAATGCGTAAATGGAAGTACAAAGCTGCTCCGCGCTTCGCATAGAAAAACTTACTGACTTTATACAATTTAACAATTGACTAATTAGTCATAGTTATTATTATTCGGATTTGGATTATTATTCGATCAACGAGCGCAGCATTCCCAAATACGCAAACGATGTCTTGATAATCTGAAAAATCCATTTTGTTGAAATCGTTTGTCTTTCCACACGAATACTGTGAATGTATTCATTGATGACGTATTTACCGTCCCAAAAGTAAAGTACGAAAGTTCCATCATACGTCCAGCGGTGAGTTTGCGAGGATAATTAGCCATTGCAGTGATCATTACCAACGCGAGACCAGCTTTTCCCGGTAATTGGTACCAATTCATCATATACGTTGCTCTGCCGACTTGCTGACACTTTTACAGATTGGTATCCTATTTTACCATTCGCTATTCAAAAAAATAAAAAATAGTTCATTTCAAATTACCTTTTCCTGAAGAAGTTCACCGATGTGACAAAATATGAATAGATTGAAACACAACGAGAGAAGTAATAGCAGATATGTTATAATGGCCACTGTACTGCTGTTTTGCCATTCCTGCAATGATATTTCCTTTAAATTCAATTTGTGACTGAAATGATTTTTTTTTATGGAAATAAATACATTTATGTTCGATTTTTTCTTGAATTACCGTCATGCAGTAGTATTCCAGTAAGCATATGATTAGAGTTGATGCGACCACTTCGATGAAACACATTTCTCGAAGAACTTGGTCGATGCGCGACGAGAATCTACCGATAATTTAACTAACTGCATTCCGTTAGATACGCAACAAACGTTGATAACAACTCTCCCGATTTCCTTTACCTCAGTACTCTAACGTGATATCGTACGATAAAAGCTATTCGATCCTTGATAACGCGATCCCTGACGTTGTGATCGTCATTAACGAGATTCTCGAGTCTCGACATGACGATCTGTATTTGTCCGCATGCGTGAGTCACAAGTACAGCCGCGAGATTGCATACAGCCGTAACAATGGAGTACAGAAAAAGTGCAGCGATGCAATGGCTGCCGAATACCATTTCGTAGTTGTAACCCACTTGGAGATCAACGTAAATATCGGCACCGGGAAAACTCAGCGGTTTTACGGTGACGTTAAATTCGTTGATGCTTTCCCCTCTCAGAAGCGGCATAATTGCTTGATAAAAAATGGCGCTGCTGTACATCGACGCCATGCAGACAATCGTCAAACTATGTCCGATCCTCAAATTTCTCTTCATGATGACGCGATCGTTTTCATTCTCGAGTCTCTGCCAATCAGTTTCCATGTGCTGTACACAAGATTTTATAGAATCGCGACGCGAGACGAGTATTATGTTCTTCAAGATGTTGGTGATTCGGAAACTTATCGGACCGAGAAGTATGAGAAATTTTGGACGCGGCAAATCGCGGAATATGATGTGCGATATGACGGGAATAAGAACAAACGCGATTATCGAAATCGACGGAAAAGGCAACAGAATCTTTGATGCGCATCTCTCGATTCTCGTTGATTTCGTTATTACATGCGGCCAAATACCGAGAAGCATCAACAACCATCGCGTGTATTGTAGCGCGTAATTCATGTCATTAACATGATGTTTGTTAGATATTTTCTCGACAATTGGCCTATCATTGCCGATTTTCATCGTGCCGAGTCGAGGAAACGCGAAATACTACTTTGTTCAGGCGCAGTTTTCGTTCTTTCGCGGAACTCGTCTATAAAATTCATTCTATACCAGTAATCTGACGCATCTTTATCGTACTTTATCGTTTATTGCTTCATAATATATGATTACTCGCCTCCTTCTCCTTCAAGCTTTACACTCGCGGCGTGGAAGGGTTAGAAAAAAATATATATCAAAATCTTGCATTACTCACGCGTCTCTCTGTGAGTTATTGACCAATTGGAGACATGCGCAGTAAGTTGTAATCATCACTTTTCTGCCTTTTTTTTTTTTTCTTTGCCCGGAAAAATCTACAGTCTCATACGGCGCAGACGCATGCTTTTCATTGTTAAATCGTACCCTGTCTATTTAATTTTATCAGACGTTTCGGCTCGTATTCAAGAGTATCGTACCGCCATGTCGTTGCAATTGTTATATAATCGGACATTGATAAGTGCTGTGGTGTAATTATGCATCCTCTACTCTCTTCTACCGGTTTTCGACGTTCCCGCAATAAACGATTCAATTGTTTTTGGTTAACAAATTTATCGCAACGTGACAAAATCACTTTCTTGTTTTTTTGTTCAATTGACTAATCGTAGCGGCAATATTCCGAGTATTATTCGCCCACCGATCTCAACATATTTAAAAACGCGAACGATGTCTTGATGATCTAAAAAGTTGATTGACGAATCGTAAAAATCTTTCGGATCGGAGAGTTCCATCATTTGTCCGGCGGTGAGTTTGCAAGGATAATTCGCCATTGTGATTACTAAAACCAACGCGAGTCCAGTTTTACCCGATAATTTGTACCAATCCATCTTATACGATGCTCTCCCGACACTCCTGAAACGTTGTTTAACTGGTCGTCGTCCGGATTGTGAGCTCCGCGCTCACCCTGTTTTAGGTAGAAAAAAAATTCTTTTCTTTTTGTTGAAAAATCGTACCAACACACTCGGTACCTTCGAGTAACGAGTCATTTTTCAGTCATTTTTATTAATTGTTCGTTCACTTTCGTGGTAATTTGAAAATAGTGATTTAACTGCGTGAAAAAACAAAAATTCAAGTTAATAAACGATTTTTTTTACAAATTAAAGTACTTTCTCATTGTGAATTATAATGCTTACCGTTGGTATCCACGGTGAGCGCGGTGCTCAACGACGAACGATAACCCACGAAAATCATATTCCATCGATTAAACATTTTTTTTACCATATGACACCAATATTCCACCCAACATATTATTAGACCCGCACAAGCGACTTCCATTAGGTATCTTTCTCGTAGAAATGCGTCATTTTCGATGCAAATCTGAAAAAAAAAATTAAAAATAGCCCTTGCGAAATTTTTTTAAATAGTTTTTCGAATTGCGCGTTAAAAACGATTTTACCTCATTACCCTGACGTGATTTTGAATAACAAAAGCTATCCGATCGTCGAAGCTAACGATTTTTTTCCCGTTTTTGTCGTTGTCGACAAGACTGTCGTGAGTTACGAATACCGCTGCAAGATTGCATATCGGCATAACGATTACGTGAAGAAAAAATACGCTGAAGCAGTGGCTAATATAGACGAATTTCCAGTTGAAATCATTATGAAGAACGACAAAGATATCGGCGCCCGGATGGGCTAACGATCTCACAGATTGATTTTCGGCATTTATGTAAGAGGCGTTGTAAAGCGGTTTCGAATTAAAGAATACCGCGCTACTGTACATGCCGATTACACAAATTATCACAAGTCCACGTCCGACTTTTAGATTTTTCACCATTAATTCGCGTTCATGCCGATTCTCGACTCGCCACCAATCGGTTTCTATGTGCTGTACACACAACTTTATCGTGTTGCGACGCGATATGAGAATCGAATTTTTCAGAAAATTTCACGATTGATAACAAATTGGACCGAAGCCTGAGAGCAATTCGTCACGACTCAAGTTTCTTAGTGCAATGTGACATAGGATAGGAATTAAAAGTGATAATATCATAATTGAGGGACAGAGTAGCAAAAAATTTGATACGTATCTCTCGATTCTCCTTGACTTTGATGGAACGGAAGGACATATGCCGAGTAGCGTCAAAATCCATCGCGAATATTGTTCAGCGTAATTTAATGTCCGATTCGTGATATTTGTTTGATATTATTTCTATCGTCGATCGACTATCGTGAACGTTCATTTTGACTGTGTGAACGCTCACGAGTGACTGAGGGTTGCAGAAAATGCTTTTTTTCTCAATTTTTTTTTTAATATAAAACAATCAATCGTTTATATTTTTTTCACGAACTGCGCATGCTTTGGATATTTCGATCTCCTTTATGTAAGAGGGGAGGAGTCTTCGCTACTTCTCTATGTAAATACGAAGAGTACAAGGGACAGGAATAATACTTGGAAAAAGATGCGCCTATAGCCCGACATTTTTTTTTTACTTTTGGTGAACTCCTTCGTGCGTTCTTGTATTTAAAAAAAAGTACAGGTCGCGCTGGTCGTTTCATTGATTAAGTTTCATTGATTAGCGTCCCTTGTCGAAGAAGACTGAAAATGGACAATCGCGATATCGTAATAAAGAAGACACTAAATCACTGAGTATCTCATAATCGTTCGATTCGCTCCGTTTCATTCAGAAATTAAAGGTGCCGCGGTGCGATAGTTTCTATATTTATGATCGGTGCGTTCATTCAAACGTTCTTGAAGATCGTATTACTTTTTCAGGAGTTGTTCGGAGAAAATAAAGATTGAAATTTTTATACTAAAAAGACTATTAAAAACATAACACTGTTCAGGTTTTGGCAATCGGCGATTTACCAATTAATCAATCACAATACTATACAATTTTTTATGCAGCCATTGTTCGCATCATATTTAAATAAGCGAGCGTCGTCTTCATAATCTTAAAAAAATGACATTCCGCGCATTTAATAAATATTATAAATGGATATATGCATTTGTAAAAAAGTGATATTTGCTTACACTTCCGAAACTGTAATATGAGAGTTCCAACATTCGCCCGGCAGTCAGTTTGCATGGGTAATTAGCCATATTCATAATTAGGATGAGAGAAAGTCCAGTTTTTCCCGGTAATTTATACCACTCAATCATATACGAAGTTTTACCGATTTTCTGACACTGTTGCGATATTAAAAAAAATTGAATGTACTATTTGAAATGTTTGATAGACATTTCTTTACCTCTTCCTTCAAAAGTTCGCCGATATGGCAAATAATTAATAAGTACGAAGAGTGCGAAATCAGCAGTAAAAAATGCTGTAGCGTTGCCATGATATCGTTGTTCTGCCAGTCCTAAAATCGTTCAAAGTACAACAATATTTCACTGTTTATCTATATTTTTAAACATTAATTTTTTTCGTTCTCAAAATTTCTAAAAATATAAACGAAATGTAAATTTTTGAAAAATTATGAAACCTCTCGATCTATTCGTTTTAAATACCAAAATGTTTAATTTTCGCAAATAATAGGCAAATTGCTTTTCTACCTATTTTTTTTTTGTTTACCGTCAAACACCAATATTCGCCCCAGCAAAGTAGCAGCGTTATGGCAACTACGTCCACTAGACATATCGCTCGTAGAAACTCATCGATACTCGATGAAAATCTTGAAAAACAGAATCGGTTTTAAAAATCGTTGAATACGTCTCGCGAAACGCTGTAGATGCACTGTACCTCAACACTCTGACGTGATTTCGAATAATAAATTCTATTCGATTGTCTATGGTAATGATGTCATCGGTAGTGCCAACGAGACTCTCCAATCTCGACATGATTATCTGTATTTGTCCGCAAACGTGAGTTACGAATATAAGCGCGAGATTGCGAATAGCCGCGTCGACAAATAGACAACAGCATACGCAGATGAGACTGGCAAGATAGACAATTTGGTAGTTGTAACCGACTTGAACATCGACGAAAATGTCCGGACCAGGAAACAGCATTGGTCGCACAGATTGATTCAATTCGTTTGTATAAGTTCCCATGAAGTATGGAACCATACAGTACAACAAAGAAGAACCGTACAAACCGAGAACACAACCCGTCGTTATGTCGCGTCCGATTTTGACATATCTGATCATCGTGTCCCGATCATTTGGAGTCTCGAGTCTTCGCCAATTGGCTTCAATATGCTCTATCAGTGGTTTTATCCCATCACAGCGTGAAACCAGAATCAAACTTTTGAGAAAAATGCCAGCTTGGTAGCTTATCGGACCAAGCAACACCAGAGCCTCTTCGCGATGCGTTGCGCGGATTGTAGCATGGCATAGGATAGCGCCGAGGAGTGAAGCTATGGCAATCAGGCAAAACCCTAATGTCACGTTTCCTACGTATCTTTGGTGTTTCTTTGGATTCGATATGACTCGAGGCCACATGCCAATTAGTGTCAAAATCCATCGAGTTTGTTGCAAAGCGTATTTGGTATCCGATTCGTGATATTTGTTTGATACCTTTTCGATCCGTGCTTTTCTTTTATAGACCTGCATGGCTACGATTCGAAGCTTCACGAAGGGGGCCGTAGCACTGATGGAAGCTCTACTTTTTTTTCTTTATTTCCCATCAACATTATTCGTTACTACCAACATTGTAGAGCTCAGTAAATTTGCATGAGACGCGCGCATGCTTGGTGCTTTTTTTTTTTGCCATTTCGTTCGTAGAAAGCGGTACGGCGGTAGTTGCTCCCTTTCTTTCAATGTCGATGCGTTCAAGAGGTGGAAAACAAGCTAAACGCTTCGGTGAATTATCAATACTCTGTATTATACGAATTAATCAAGTGTGGATTGTGAGTCGGTGCTGCATCAAACATGTTGAATCGCCACTTCAGACTGAGTGAATTATTTTCATTTATCATATTGTCGTCAGAGAAAATATAGTTTTGTAACGATATTGGTATAATCGTCATGAATGTTCCCGTCGCATATTTAAATCAACGAACGATGTTTTCTAAAAATCTAAAGAAAAGGTATATCATACGATGAATGTGTATACTGTTCACCGAAGTGCTATGTATTGACGTTTCCCAAAACTAAAATAGGTATTGCCCGGTAATCTGTGCTATTTGATCAAATACGAGGCGTTTTCAATTCCGAAACACTAAAAAATGTAATATTTTTACTATATTCTTTTGGAAATAACGCATCATGAAATTAATAAGAATATGTTGGATACTGTTGATCGTATCCATGTCGTCGCTTATTATCAACACGTAAAATTCAGAAAGAACTTCGACAACTGTCTTTTGGAACAAAAATCTGAAAAAATCAATTGTTTAGTAGGTGTTGAGAAAATAAATTTTTCATAATAATAATTCAAAAAAGTTGTTTTTCGGTCGTTGTTCAGTGTTTTCTTAGCCTTTGTCATCAACACTTACATTATTGATTGGAGTCTTCAACAACTGGCGCCCGGTTCCACCATTTTTTTTATTCGGTTTCTAAATAAATTTTCCTATTATTCCAAAGACAAACTCATTGATTTTTCATGAACCGCGCGTGTCTTGTTCTTCCACCATTTTCCGAAGAAGGGCGTAGTCAACACGCCCAATTCAACTTGACAGAGAGGGGAGAAACCGAGTGGGAAAACTCCCCGTAGAAGAGCTATTAATAGTTTTAATTGCCACAAATCGTCGACGGTTGTAGAAAAAAAGTTTCGTATTTAGTATTTTTCTGGATTTTACTCGAATCTTTTCTGCCTCTCGCCTGTTACTTTTCTCTTACACCCTTCAATTTTTTAAATTATTTTTCAGCACGTAGGCGATTTTAGTTCATAACGCACACTATATTATTATTGGCCTTTTCGTAAAGCAAACAAAAAACCAGGCGAACTAAAAAACTAAACTAAAAAAAAACATTAATCGCTACCAAAAAAACAGTTATTTTATAATTGTTTACTAGTATCCGTCGAGTATATTTCACTGTGTATTGTATATCTATATTCTTGGCCTCCGTAGTATCTATTTTCATTGCTTATTTTAAAATGCTTTAAAATGCTCTTATTATTGTATAAATCAGACTTGAAAAATTTGTGATAAGATGAGCAATTTCTTAATGTGCTTTTTCAACAATAGCGATAAACTCTATCCTCCGTTTGTTTATGGACATTGATTTGAGGTGATATTTAAACAAGTCGCGTGTGAAAATTATTTATTAAGAAGAAAGAAAAAACATGAAACAATTGAGACAAAAACAGTTGTTTTGCAATTTTTTCCACGTTTTTTCACCTGGATAAGCTACTAACAAATTAATGCTTATAAACGTCGTTGTGTTCGATTATCGTGACCGGTCGGTCTATGGACTTAATTTCAGTTGACATTATTCAGTTGAGTTGATTCGTATTAACATAATCTTTAATGAATTATTACTCGTCGAAGGCTCTCAGCATATTCAGATGCGCTAGCGACGTCTACAAAATCTTGAAAGTTATGAATTGTCGCTTAATTGGTAATCGTTGTAATTATCACAAATCATTTGATAAATATATACGGACGGTATACTTACGGTTGCAAAAGTTGCCACTGAGAAATCTATAATATGTGAATCTTCGAGGTATTTTAGCCATAGCCGTTGCGACTTTATGATACTGATATAGAAATGTTAAAAAACATATTATTCAATATCATTGGTAAACTACTGCAAGCTGTGATACCGCGGAAACATCATTTTCTGAAGCTGTTCCTTCATAAGTTCGCCGATATAACAATAAATAAATATATTGAAAACGTATGACATCAGTACGAAGATATACGGGATTAGCGACGCGACATTACCGTCTTTCCATTTCTGCAATAAAATTCTTCTTTTCATCGAGACAAATTTGTTTAAATATCAATCAGTGATTTTTCAATAATTTTTTTTTAATCAATGTTTTACCGTTAAGATGGTATTTTCAAGTAAACACTCAATGTGTGTATCCAATGTTGCTTCAATGAGGCATACCATACTCAGTGTTTTGTTGATTTGATGTAGATAATCTGCGATTTAAAAAAAAAAGGAACATTGAAATATAAAAATATGCATTGCCGATGATTTTCGATTGCCATTACCTCAGTCCTGTAACATGACATCGTACCGCAGAACAAAGTCGTTTTCAGAAGAATCTTCAATCCCATCGACGATATTTTTGAGACGTGATATTACGATCCGTATTTGTCCGCATGCGTGACTTGTAAATGCAGCAGCGAGATTGCATCCAGTCATAGTAATGTTGTAAGCGACCATAAACGTTAGGAATATACAGATATGTATGATTTCGTAATTTGGTAGATTTCGTAGCCAGGATACAACATCGACGGCCGTACGGGTACGGTCTGTTAATGTCAATGCCTTGACTATCTGTCTTATCACGATATGAACCACGTCGAGACTATTTCACTGAATAGTCTATATCGACAATCGAACTTTGAGGCATGGTCGGAGCTTCGCTGTACCAACTTTTACTTATAATTTCAAGAGAAGCAATGAAGCAACTTCCGGGATATAGAATACTCGATGCGGGCTCCCAGATATTGCTCAATCGTTCTTGTACTGGTTATGAATAATGAATCTCGGGGTTGGACCTTCATGAGAAACGCGCGTCCTTCATTGTACGCAGACTCGCGACTATTGATGTGCTATTTTTCGCCTGACGAACCCGTCCGAAGAAACTCCGCCCCTTTCGCTTGTGTTTTAATTGATTCCATTAGGTAGTGTACGATACTCGCCCAGTTAGTACGCTTAAAGAACGGACAGGAACTTTGACGGTAAACCGGCCTTCGGTAAATAATCTTCGTTCAAATAAAATAATTTAAAATTCTTTGTTATTTCAATTAAATTCAAAAATGTATTATTCTTTTGGTATTTCAACAATAAAACAAATAATGGTGGAACGGGAACTCTCGAAAAATGTGCTGCAATTGATATGTTGTATTCATTATGTGACGAACGATCGAATCAAGTATGTTCTCCTTTCTTTATTTTCTTCGGAACCCATTGAAATTACTAAATTTTTGGTAACGTCGAACTTGTGTTGTCGATCGTATCATTGATGTTACACGACACGATGATGGACACGATGTTATTACCTAGTAGTAGGTACGGTAGACGATGAATAAACGTGTGAAAAGCTATCTATAAATATTATCTTAAAATGTATAAACTTCGCTTTTGGCATCCGGCATCTCTCATCTGCGTTGAATAAAGTGACATTCGGCTGTGAGTATTATATTGTGGCGCAATTGACTATGCAATCATTTAAGAAAAAAAAACATTACTTAAAATCAAAGACCGTGAAGATTCTATCAATCTTTATCTCTTTAATTGCTTTCACAAATTATAATATTTGCGATGCTTGGTATCCTCGATCTCTTTCATTACCAGTGGCGTTGTTTATCGCCCGAATAAATTTTAACTTACGAATGCGTGAATTTGTGTTAATTACAGTTGACTAATATGAATTGGATGAATTCTACATTTATCTAATCATTAATCAGCGAATGTTCGCAGCATGTTCAGGTACACAATTGACGTCTTTATAATCTGAAAAGTGGCGATAGTGACATTGATTTTCTCTGATTAACATGGGAAATGTATGGAAGATTGGTATTTATCATTTTTGCCCTAAATACCAGCGTATGTACTCACAGCTCCGAAACTTGTCACTGAGAGATCTATCATTTGTCCGCCAGTGATTTTTCGAGGAATATGCGCCATGGCTATGACCATTACTAGTGCCAAACCAGTTTTGCCAGGTAGTCGGTACCATTCAATCATATACGTGGCTGTTGCTACCTCGTGATACTGCCAAAATGTACTATTTATGAAGTAAAATAGTGCTTGATACAGTAAGGTAGTCCTTTCGTAGAGTCTGACGTCACCTAAGATCGAAAAATTATAAGAGAATTGCCAACACTTTTCGATGAGATAAAAATCTGAAAAAATTCAACATATTGACGGTGCTGAAAATATTAATTATCCGTGACAATAATTCCAAAAAGTAATTAAAAAATTACTGAAATAAAAAAATTGTGCGATCAATTACCCAGCAACCTATTTTTTTTGTTATCAAAATAATTTATTCATTTTTCTGAATATGTATGAATTCTTTCAGAATTTTGCGTAATGTTTAGAAATTTCGTTTTTTTAATGATAAAATCGAAAAAAAATTGGATATTTATTTTCATCAAATGAATTTTATCAATTTTTTATTTTAGTAATTTGTTAATAAGATTTTTTAAATTATTGTTATGCAAAATCAATCTTTTCAGCACGTTCCGTATGATTGATTTTTTTTAGATTTTCATTCCATCGAAAATTGTTTGAGTCGAATTTAAAAATTCTCTCACATTCCTCTCTCGAACTGCCGTGGCGTCAGACTGTACGAAAGGACGACCTTAACAAAGCATTTTATGCTTTACGTCATAGAAAAATGATTTTAATTACCTGTTCCTTCAGAAGTTCGCCGATATGGCAAAGTATGAATATATTGAATACGTAAGATACCAGTAATACCACATACGTTATTATTGCGACAGTCTCACTGTTATTCCATTCCTGCAACGATATCCTCGTTGTAACTAAGACAATTGTCAATTATCGTCGACAATACAGAGTTTTTTATAAAAATTTTTACCGTCATGCAGTAGTATTCGAGTAAACATATGATGAGCGTATCCGCACCCGCTTCGATGAGGCATATCTGACGCAGAGCCTCATCGATTTTGGAAGATAATCTGCACTATCGTAAAAATAAACGAAAATTTGAAAAAAAAATGCTTATGCTAACGATCTTCGATGGCCATTACCTCAGTCCTCTCACGTGGCAATGTATGGCGGAAGAAATTCGCTGCTGTATCTTATCCGTATCGGTACTCTCGTCAATTCCATCAAAGAGATTTTCGAGTCGCGATATTACGATTTGTATCTGTCCGCACGCGTGGGTTACGAATACGGCAGCGAGACTGCATTCCGCAAGGGTAACTCCATATCTGACAAAACCCGAAATGAATAATACAAAAAATATAAACTCGTAGGTCGGACTCTTTTGCGGATCGACAAAGATATCGTGACCCGGATAAATTAGCGGTCTGATGGTCTCGTTGAATTCATTGATTTTGGTTCCTTTCATTACCGGCATTATCAAGTGATAGAAGACACCACCGGCGCACAATAGCGAACCGCAAGTGATCGTTAGACCGCTTCCGATTTTTGCATTTTTAATCATTATCGCTCTTTCCGTCGCGTTCTCAATCTCCATCCAATCAGTTTCCATGTGATTTAAACAGATCTTTATCGTCTTACGGCACATAATCATTAAGGCGTATTTTAACCAACTCGCGGAACATGAACTGATCGGTCCTACGAGCATAAGTTTCACCATCGGATTCTTTTCTCTCATTATCATGTGAAGCACCGTTGGTACCAGTATGAATGCCATTATTGAGTTACATGTCATTATCAAAATTGGCGAAAAAAAAAGACTTGTCTTGGATGGATTTTTCGATACCATTGGCCAAACGCCGATACACTTGAGAATCCATCGTGTATATTTTATTGCGGTGTCAATGTCTCTTTCGAAATTCTTGTTTCCGGCTTTCTTCGAAATTGAATCATCCGATTGATTGTTTAGATGCATCGTCGCGGTTCGATGATGCAGTTTCGACTAGCGAACCGTTGAGGCTATCGCGCAACATTCAAGATATAAAGTATTTCCCCTGATTTTCTACGTTTTGTTCTCGGCCATTGGTGTGCTATTGATGAGCAGTGATTCTAGGAATGGTTATTCATGACAACACTTGAATATTGTAGTCGTATCATCGAGAATGTGCGCAAACTCTTCATTCGTGTTTATTCCCACAATTCCCGTGGCAACCCCATCACACGAACCACGCCTCTTTCGTTTTTCTTATTGATTTCATTAGACTGCGCGTACACCTCGTCGTGTCAGTACCCTCGGAGAACAGACAGAAGCTTCAACCATCTTTGCGCTTTGGTAAATTAATCGTTCAACACGTCAAGTTGTTATTAATTGTCGTATATTTATTGGAAATTTGGGTGATTACTTGATATGGTAATAGCGTGGAAAAAATATCGGAAACTGAACTTTGCACCCCAATGGCATCGAATTCCTACGCTATAAGAAAAGTGACTGATGTGTGCTACGATACGGTTTATCCTGTGTATTGCGATACGACTGATGATAAATGACTAAAACTAATGACAATTGAAATAATTATCAAAATTTTGATTGCCTGAATCTGCGATCTCTCGCATTGAGGTTGACTTCAATAATCATTGATCATCGAAATAGTACGGAAAATCATTTTGAGGAAGAGCTCGGTGGATTGATTGACATTTCTAATGTATTCTCGTCACGATTGAGCAAAGATCGCGAAATAAAAGAAGACATTCAATTGTGTAATTTTTCTTGGATTTATCGACGGTTAAATCTTTTTATTTTCGCACATCATCGGTTTATTACCCCTTGAACTTGAATTTTCATTAACCTCTTTGCAGTGCTCATGGCATGAAAACGATGCGGGCAGTTGATGTAACTAATTGAAATTGCAAATTTATTTTCGTGACAATTTCTTGAAATTCGTGTAGCAAAATACATTTCAACACTGTCTAATACCGTGTAACAGTAATCCATGGATATTGAATATTCATCGATTTTTATGTTTTTTCGAGGACAAAACTTGGTAGTTTCGTTTTTGGTAGATACGGAGCGTACTGATCAGACGAATTGAAAAATTTCGTGATTTGTTTAAAAATCTGCCTGTCCTCGACGTTATTTCGTATACGTCGGATAGAGTGATAGTCAACCGTATGCAGTTGATGTCTTTCATTTCTGCGATATTGATAATGAAAATAAGTAAAGTCAATTGATGCGCGAAATGGTCTAAACGTTCTTTGATCACTGAATAAAATTAGTAATATTACACTTATTATCGAACGATTAGTCTTCTAAAGTTCGGAACATGTTGAGGTATACAACGGATGTCTTTATAATCTAAAAGATGATTATCATCGCGTTTAATTGGCATCGAGATAAGTAAACGCGTATCTGTTGTCGTGTGATGTACTTACGGCTCCGAAACTTGTCACCGATAGATCTATCATGTGTCCAGCCGTAAGTTTTCGCGGAATATTCGCCATTGCTATAACCATGACCAATGCAAGCCCACTTTTCCCCGGTAGATTATACCATTCGATCATATATGATGCTGTTGCGACTTCGTGATACTGATATAGAATTGCTTATTAAATATTGTTCGATGTATCGTGCAGCTACTTCAGAAGCAAGCGTTCTACGGTAGGAAAATGATTTTCCATTACCTGTTCCTTCAGAAGTTCGCCGATATGACAAACAATGAATATATTGAAACAGTAAGATATCAGTAAGATGAAAAACGTTATTATCCCAACGGTGTTACTGTTATTCCACTCCTGCAATGAAAACGTTTGTTTTTTTTTTTCATCGACATTGAAATCAAAGACAAAAAATCATTTATGCCTTTTCCACTCGATATTCTACCATCATACAGGAGTATTCAAGCAAACATATGACCAGTGTCGCTGCGACGACTTCGACAAGATATATTTTACGTAAAGCCTCATCGATTTTGGAAGATAATCTGAAACATGAAAGATAATAGAATAAAATGAGAGAAAAGTAGATGCTAATTGATTCCCATTACCCCAGTCCTCTCACGTGACTATGTACAATGGAAGATATTCGTTGTTCAAGTTTGTCGGCATCAGGCGACTCTTCGATTCCATCGAAAAGATTTTTTAGTCGTGACATTACGATTTGCACCTGTCCGCACGCGTGACTTACGAATACAGCAGCGATACTGCAACATGCGAGTGTTACGGTGTATCTGACGACACCTGAGAGAATTGTCCCGAAATATATGATTTCGTAGTTCGGACTTTTTTGAGTCTCGATGAAAATATCAAAACCGGGGTAAATAATTGGTTTTATCGTCTCGTTGAATTCATTTATCTTGCTTCCCTTCATTATCGGCATTATCAAGTGATAGAACACACCACCGGAATACATTATCGCAGCGGCAGTGACCGTGAGACCGCGTCCGAGTCTCGCATTTTTCGTCATTATCGCGCGTTCATTCACACACTCGATCATCATCCAATCGGTTTCCATGTGTTCCAAACACATCCTTATAGTCTTACTGCAAAATACGATCAATCCGTACTTCAGGAAACTCGCGCAACACGAACCGATCGGAGCTATCAGCATTAGTTTGACCATCGAACTCTTTTCTCTCAAAACCATGTGAAGCGTAGTCGGCACTACTATGAATGCCATAATTCCGTTACACATTATTATTACGATTGGTGAAAAATATTGACTAGTTTTTGATGAATTTTTCGATATTATTGGCCAAACGCCGAGAAGCGTTAGAAGCCATCGAGTGTATTTAACTGCACTCTTCAGATCGGTTTCGTAATTTATGTTCGCCGGCTTCTCGACATTTGAATCATTCGATTCATTCTCGAGATGCATCGTCGTTGATCGAAGCTTCAGTTTTGACTGACGTTCAAGAGTTGATCCGCAATTTCCGGGATATATAATTGCAGCTGACTTTCTCACGCATTATCAGAGGCCATCTGTCCAACTATTGATTGATAAACAACAATTCGCGGAATGAAAAACCAAGAAAAACTTTGCACATTGTACGCTGCTCAATGATCGACAGTATGCGCAAACTCTTGATTCCTGTTGTGTTGCCATTCCCGTGGCAACCTCATCCGTTACGCCCCTTTTCCGTTTTTTATTGATTTCATTAGACTGTGCGTATTGCTCGTCGAGTCAGGACGCCTTAAGGCCATCCAGAAGTTTCTGCAATCTTTGCCCTTTGCTAATTAATCTTCGAACCCGACAACGTGATTTTCGTCGTCTTCAACTTATTAAAACTTTGTGCGATTGTTCAACGATCGACGGATGTGAAAAGTGAACTGCAACTTCTGCGATATAATCCATGCAATTGGAAACTTTACCTTATTGATAACAGTGAATATACGTTTCGCTTTTGAAACATGATTAAAACTTTTTCTTTTTTTAACGCGTTAGTATGCAGAAAAGTTAGTTTCAATCAAAAGAATCAAAATCAAAATTACGCTAGTGTTGTATTTTTGTGACACAAATTTATGATTTTTCAAATAAATTCCACTGAGGATGACTTTTTTTTATCGATGCTTTACGCGTTTTTCGAATACGACACGAGAAAGTTTCGCCTCCGTAGATACGGAGAGTAATCGGACACTTGGAAAACTTGAAATCGTATCGATAAAAATGATTTCGTAACTTGCAATTTTGAAACTACCAAATTATTGCAGTTGCCATGTATTCCTCGAATTAGCTGTTGATAGCAGATGTTTGAATCAGTTGATCGCGTAATTGTTTATAATAAAAAAAAAACCTCAATCACTCAATAGAAAAGCAATCATTCTATGAAAGTTAAATCCTTTAATCGGCATAACAATGGCAAAATCTTGAAAATATCATTCTGTTTTATTACCGTGACATTGGCCCTGAAATAAAGTAAAATCAATCTTACGGATTATGAAAGTCCATTCATTACAGTTGACTAATGATTCGTATCGGCATTACATTTATCGAATCATTACTCAGCGAAAGTTCGCAACATGTTTAGATACACGAAAGATGTTTTCATAATCTAAAAAGTTATGAGACTCCCCTTTAATTGCCATCGAGATGAATATGTAACGAATTTTTTCGTCAAATGCTTGTGCGATACTCACAGCTCCAAACGTTGATACAGAGAGATCCATCATTTGTCCGGCAGTCAGCTTTCGCGGAATATTAGCCATAGCTATTACCATCACTAATGCTAAACCACTTTTTCCCGGTAGTCTGTACCATTCGATCATATATGACGCCGTTCCGACTTCGTGATACTGATCAAATTTTTCACTATTGTTCGATGTATTGACAAACGCTTAAAAAAAATTAATCTCTTTACCTGTTCTTGAAGAATTTCCCCAATCTGACAAAATATAAATATATTGAAGGAATAAGATATCAGTAGTATGAAATACGTTATCAATGCCAAGGTCTCGCTGCTGCTCCATTTCTGCAATTGCGTTAATTGCTTTAACAGCCACAGCGAACCGAATTATTCAGTGATTTGACATTCATCTACCATCATACAGTAATATTCGAGTAGACATATCACTATACTCGATGCAATCATTTCTATGAGACATATTTGCCGCAAAATCTCTTCGATTTTAGACGATAACCTGCGAAAAACATATCAAATCTTTCGATTTCGATTTTTTTTAGGTGTACGTTACGAAAGAGCGGTGCAAATCAAGGACCGCGGATAGCAAAATGTGCTCATGAAAAAAGAAATATTTGAAAAAAAAAAAAAAAAATTGTTTTTAATAGTACATTATGCTACAAGGGAGGAAAGTGCGTGTTTTCCACCGAGTGGGGTTTGCAGCCCGAGCGAAGCGAGGGCTGTGATCACACGAGGTGAAAAGCACTTCCTCCCGTGTGGCATACGTTACTTTATTCCCGACCACTCTATAAAGTTCACATTCCGTACCTGCGAGGCGGGTGGAAAGTGGCGAATTGTAATCCAGCGGGACGTAATTAATGGAGCGGGCAATAAAGTGCCACTTTATTGCCCGGCGGGAAATAAAGTACTACTTTATTGCCCGGCGGGAAATAAAGTACTACTTTATTGCCCGGCGGGAAATAAAGTACTACTTTATTGCCCGGCGGGAAATAAAGTAGCACTTTATTTCCCGCTACCGTAGTACTTTATTTCCCGCCGGGCAATAAAGTAGTACTTTTTTTTCCACCGTATGTTGTTATTAAAAAAAGTTGTTATTAAAAAAAATATCAGTATTATAATTTATATACGCACGCCCTCCCGTGCCCGTACTCCGATGCCCGAGAGGTGCCCGAAAGGTGCCCGTACTCCGAGTTAACCCTTTTCGCCGTCGCATGTACGGAATATAAACTTTATAGGGTGGTCGGGAATAAAGTAACGTATGCCACACGGGAGGAAGTGCTTTTCACCTCGTGTGATCACAGCCCTCGCTTCGCTCGGGCTGCAAACCCCACTCGGTGGAAAACACGCACTTTCCTCCCTTGTAGCATAATGTACTATTATTCCCGACCACCCTATAAAGTTTATATTCCGTACATGCGACGGCGAAAAGGGTTAACTCGGAGTACGGGCACCTTTCGGGCACCTCTCGGGCATCGGAGTACGGGCACGGGAGGGCGTGCGTATATAAATTATAATACTGATATTTTTTTTAATAACAACTTTTTTTAATAACAACATACGGTGGAAAAAAAAGTACTACTTTATTGCCCGGCGGGAAATAAAGTACTACGGTAGCGGGAAATAAAGTGCTGCTTTATTTCCCGCCGGGCAATAAAGTAGTACTTTATTTCCCGCCGGGCAATAAAGTAGTACTTTATTTCCCGCCGGGCAATAAAGTGGCACTTTATTGCCCGCTCCGTTAATTACGTCCCGCTGGATTACAATTCGCCACTTTCCACCCGCCTCGCAGGTACGGAATGTGAACTTTATAGAGTGGTCGGGAATAAAATGAAATTAACATGTACAAGCAATTTGCATTTTCATCGTTGTTTCGTCGAATTCCATTGAAAAAAAAAACTCAGTAATTTCGCCGTTTTGCTTCGATGTCCATTTCTTTTCGTCATTATTTACCTCACTCCTCTCACGTGACTCTGTATAACGGAAGCCATACGCTTCCGAAATTGCTTACGACTCCGATTATCGTCGGTTGTACCCACAAGAGTCTCGAGTCTCGACAATACAATTTGTATCTGTCCGCATGCGTGAGTTACGAAAACGGCAGCGATACTGCAAGCCGTAATGGTAACGGTGTATCTGACGAAACCCGAGAGACATGTTCCCCAAAAAACGATCTCGTAGTTCGGACTTTTTTGAACCTCGACGAAAATATCGAAACCTGGATAAACGATCGGTTTGATCGTCTCGTTGAATTCATTTATCGTAGTACCCTTCAGAATCGGCATTATCAAGTGATAAGACAATCCACCAGCGTACATAAAGACAGCGCAAGTGACTGTGAGACCGCGTCCGACTCTCGCGTTTCTCGTCATAATTTCTCGTTCGTTAACACTGTCGATCGTCATCCAATCGTATTCCATGTGTTCCATGCAAAGTTTTATCGTCTTACAGTGCGAAACGATCAATCCGTACTTCAGAATACTCATGAAACACGAACCGATTGGACCCGTTTGCATTAGTTTCGCAATCGTACTTTTTTCTCTCATTATCATGTGAAGAGCAGTCGGTACTAATGTGAAAGCCATAGCTATATTACACATTACTATCAATACGACGGAAAGACATTTTCGAGTTTGCGACGATTTTTTCGAGACTATCGGCCAGATGCCGATAAGTTCGAGAAGCCATCGAGTATATTGGACCGTGCCGTTTATATCCGTTGCGTAATTTTTGTTTGCCGGCTTCTCGACACTTGAATCATTCGATGTATTGCCGATATGCATCGTCGCTGTTCGAGATCGTAATTTCGATTGACTAGGTGAAAAAAAAAAAAAATATAGCACGTCAACTTCCGGGTTATAGAACGAACATAAGCATTTTTCCCACACTTTCGCGACTCTTTTTGCGCTATTGACGAGTAAAAAAGATTAAGTCATGCGAATCTTGCGCATTGAAACATTCGACGATGTGCGCAAGCTCTTGATTTTTGTTACGATATTATTCCCGTGGAAACCCTTCCCAACATTCACGCCCCTTTATTACATTATTGATTTCATTAGACTTTGCATACTGCGCGTCGGCTCAGTGCGCTTTAAGAACAGTCGAAAGCTTCAACGATCTCTCATCTTTGGTAAATAAAAAAATAAAACGATTTCCTCGAATGTTGTAGTTTTTCTATTCTTCGAAGATAGTAAATTCCGCTATAATTTTTTTTTTTTTTTCGTATTTCGATTGTTGTATATGCAATTATTTGTATTTTAAAAAAATCATCAATTCAGACACAAGTTATTTTGGGAATCGGCTGGTTTTCGAAACGAAAAAAGTCAATATTACGGACGTGCAGAAGAATTGTGTTTACCTACTTAAATACTTGACTAATGATTCGTATAGACGTTATATCTATCGAATCATTATTCAGTTAAAGTTCGCAACATGTTTAGATAAACGAATGATGTTTTCATAATCTGAAAAGTGATGATAGACGTCTTTAATTGGCATCGTGACGAACATCGCGTGTCTCTTAATGAATAGTAATTCTCACGGCTCCAAAACTCGATACTGAGAGTTCCATCATTTGTCCGGCACTTAGCTTTCGTGGAATATTAGCCATAGCTATCACCATAACCAGCGAAAGACCAGTTTTTCCCGGAAGTTTGTACCATTCGATCATATAAGTCGCTGTACCGACTTCGTGATACTAAAAAAAGATTTAATTATTGTTTAATAGATAAAAAAAATAAAGAATAAAAAATTAAAATGCGCTTTACTTGCTGCCGAAGAAGTTCACCGATCTGACAAAATATGAATATATTGAAAGTCAGTGAAATAAGTAGTATGAAATACGTAATCAGTGCCAAAGTCTCGCTGCTGCTCCATTTCTGCAATGGCGTCGATATCTTTAACAACTTATAGTTAAATAAATGACGAATTGATTTGTCATTTTTCTACCATCATACAGTAGTATTCCAGTAAACATATGACAACAGCAGACGCGACCATTTCAATGAGACATATCTGTCGCAAAATTTCTTCGATTCCCGACGACAATCTGTGAGAAATTAGATAAAATCGAAAAATCGGCAATGAATTGTAAAAACGAATAGTTAGTTGAGAAAAATGTCTTCCTGATTGGTTTTCAAGAAGAAAAAAGTCGTGTTTCAACTTATTGTTACTTCTCTCGACTCATTATTCGTTCTTCGAATGCTATTACCTAACGCTTCTCACGTGACATCGTATGATGAATGAGATGCGCTCCCGAAGCTCACAGTGGTCGCGCGTATCGTCGATTCCATCGAAGAGATTTTCGAGTCTCCATATTACAATCTGTATCTGTCCGCATGCATGAGTTACGAAAAAGGCAGCGACACTGCAAGCCGCAATGGTGACGGTGTATCTAACGAAACCCGAGAGAAAAGTACCGCAGAATATGATTTCGTACGTCGGACTCTTTTGCGACGCAACGAAAATATCGTAACCCGGATAAACGATCGGTCTGACGGTCTCGTTAAATTGGTTTATTTTGCTCCCCTTAATTATCGGCATTATCAAGTGATACGAGAAACCACCGGCGTACATAAACGCACCGCAGGTGAGCGTCAGACCGCTACCGATTTTCGCGTTTCTCCTCATTATCTCGCGCTCCTTTGCACTGCCGATCGTCATCCAATCGGTTTCCATGTGATCCATACAGAGTTTTATCGTTTTACAGTGCGAAAGGATCAATCCATACTTTAAAATACTCGCGAAACACGAACCGATCGGACCGGTTAGCATGAGTTTCACTATTGTACTTTTCTCCCTCAGTATCATGTGAAGAGTAGTCGGTATTAATGTGAAAGCCATAGCTACGTTGCACATCACAATCAATATTACGGAAAAGCATTGTCTCGTTTTCGTTGAATTTTTCGAGATCATCGGCCACACGCCGAGCAGTTCAAGAAGCCATCGAGTATATCGCACTGCGCTCTTCACATCCGTTGAGTAATGTTTGTTCCTCCGCTTCTCGAGTATCGAATCGTTCGATGCATTGTCGGGATGCATCGTTGCGATTCGAAATTTTTATTTTGACTGACGATGTGAAAAAATATATAAAAATAACAATAACCGAGCAATTTCCGGAATATAGAGACGTCAGAAGCTTTTTTTCCCACATTTTTTTTTTACCTTCGCCAGACTATTGATGAACAATGCTTCTCGGTAATGAGCTTCATGAGAACATCGCGCGTTGTAAACTCACAGTCTACAATGTGCGCAAACTCTTGATTTTTGTTACGATTGCCATAACCGTGACAACCCTTCCGAAGCAACACGCCCCCTTTTTTTCCCCTTAATCGATTTTATTACACTGTGCGTACGCTGTATGTCGAGTCAGTGCACTCGAAGAAGAATTAAAACCTTTGACTGTCCATCGTCTTTGGTAAATAACTATCGGAGACATCAACTTATTATTAATTATCGTATATTTATTGCCATTTCACGTCGTTGCTATAAGTTACTATAAATTACCGTCGTAGAAAAATTCATTGAAAATTACCATCCAATATTCGTGTCAATAAAAAAAAAAACGTCCCGACCGATCTGTGCTCCGAGACAGTTTTCCGTTACAATAACTGACGATAAATACACTAAATACAATAAATAAACGAAGTTAATTGAACATTTTTATACATGACGATTCTCATTCAATCTTCTATCTCCCGCAGTAAATTCAAATACATAAACGTCGTTTTTATTATCTAAAAAAATAAAATAATATGGAACGTCTCGAATTATTGAAAATAACTGAACGATCTGTTGTACTTACATCACTGAAACTTCGAAGTGAAAGTTCGAACATACCGCCGGCAGTGATTTTTCGGGAATAGTTGGACATTATTATTATCATGATGAGGGAGAGACCGGTTTTACCTGGTAATTTGTACCAATCGATCATATATGCGGCTTTTTCAACGCGAAGGCACTGTAAAAATGTCAAATATCGTTTGATATCGTTAAAGTTGATTTTTATTTGAATATTTTTTCGAATATTTTTTTTCACCAATTTACCGATCAAATTATTTTTCAATCGTTTACCTGTTCATTGAGAAGTTCGCCGATATGACAAAATATGAATATGTTAAAGCTGAGCGATGCGACTGCCGCGAAATACGTTATTATTGCCATTACATCGCTGTTATTCAAAACCTAAAATTTTTATAATTTTTCGATTTTTTACATTTACAGTTTTTTCATTTTTTATACCTTAATGAAGCAGTATTCGTTGATGCATATTACTAAAGTCGAAAGAACGATTTCTATGAGGCATATTTCGCGAAGCAGTCGTTCGATTCTTGACGACAATCTTCGCGAAAAGAATTCTGAACAAAAATATCAAAAATCTCCCGAAGGATAATATCTTACGAATTGCGAGGTACTATCGTCTCTGCTTACCTCAACACTCTCACGTGATATTTTATGACTGTCGATATTCGTTTATCGAGGGAATCGATACTTTTACTCATCTCGTCGACACCGTCGACAAGAGTCTCGAGCCGCGAAACAACAATTCCGATTTGTCCGCACGCATGGCTCACGAATACAGCGGCGAGACTGCACGACGCGGTGACAACGCTGAAAGCTACGAAAGCCGAGACGCAAGTTGTCCAAAAAATAATTTCGTAAGTCGGACTTTTTTGCGTATCGACGAAAATATCGAAACCCGGATAGACCAACAGTCTCACAGTAATGTTTAACTCGTTCGTCGTTTTTCCCACACAGAGCGGCATTATCGCGTGATAAAACGCCCCCGTTGTGTACATAAACGATCCGCATATGACGGTGAGATCGTGTCCAATTCTGGCGTTTTTCGTCATTATCTCCCGATCGTCAAAGCTCTCAATCGCCATCCAATCGTTTTCCACGTGTTCGACACATAGCTTTATCGTGTCGCTGTGGAACACGATGAAACCGTATTTGAAAAAATTCGCAAAAAAAAAGCTCACGGCGCCGACAAGCGTTAGAATGACTATTAAATTTTTTTCTCTCATTATCGCGTGAAGACTCGTCGGTACGAATACAAAAATCGGCGCGAAAATACAAACAATCATCAAAACTTTGGAAATCATTTTTTCGGCAATTGTCGTGTTTTTTGTTATCATCGGCCAGACGCCGAGAATTTCCAGAAGCAAACGGGTGTAGTGCATCGTTCGTTTAAAGTCCTCCGTATAGTTTTTATTTCCGAGTTTAAGGGGAGTCGAATTATCGGAGTCATTGCAGAGCTGCATGTTCGCGGCTCGAATATGCGTCTCTGACTGATCAACGAGAAAAATTGCCGCAGAGCACTTCCGGTTTGTAGGGTGGATTTTTTTTTGTTATTTCGCTCCGTTAATTTCGCACGCTGTATAGCCGAGTAATGATTTTTCATCCCGCAATTTGTTAATCAACTTGCGTACGGTAGGCGTTTATTTTCCGCCGATGCGCAAACTCTTCGATTGCACTGTTGTGGTCGTTATTTCCTTGGCGACGCCCCCTCGCGCGTAAACGCCATTTTTTTAACTTTTCTTAATCGATTTCCTCAGTCAGTGGTTGATGTTTGTCATGTGAGTACGTGTACTCGAAGTGTCTACCGTAACGAACGGCTGAAATAAATTTAAAAAAACGTTCGAAGAACTAACGATCTTCGGGTGCATCTCACGTTAACAATTTCATGTAAGCGATCGAAAAACAAATTACTGTTATTGAGTAATAAATAAATTAATAATAAAATTATAAACAATACATTTGAATAATAAATTCAAAAAATTCGAATAATAAAGAAAAATATATATATATATGTATTCGAATTTAAATATAATAAATATTACATTTCAATAATAATAATGAGAAAAATAATGAAATAAATAAGTTTTTAAACGGCCATCGCTCGTAGCATATTTAAGTACATCACTGATGTTTTCATTATCTGAAAAATCCATGAATACCGGTCATCGTAAATAATAATATATATAGTTTCACGGATGTCGTACTTACAACTCCGAAACTACTGAGCGATAGTTCCATCATACGACCCGCTGATATTTTTCGTGGATAATTAGCCATAGCTATTATTATGACGATTGCGAGACCCGTTTTACCGGAAAATCTGTACCACTCGATCATATATGCCGATTTTCCGACTTGGTGACTCTGAAAAACGTTTAAAACGTTATCCAAATAAGTAATCTGAGATTCGATTTTCGAAAAAAAAGAAATTTACTTGTTCTTTGAGTAGTTCGCCGATATGACACAATATAAATATATTGAAAACGTAAGATACGAGTAGTAAAACATACGTTATTATCGCCACAGTTTCACTGTTATTCCACTCCTGCAATGAAATTCCCATTGTAAGTAAAATAAAGTCTCAATGATTATCGATCATTGGTCGTATTTCATTGATTATGCTACCGTCATACAGTAGTATTCGAGTAAACAAATAAGCAACGTGACTGCTATCACTTCGATGAGGCATATCTCGCGAAGAGCGACGTCCATTTTGGTAGATAATCTTAAAAAAAAAAATGTGCGACAGGAAAAAATGGAAGCTGTTTGAAAATTGATCTTTAATCGCAACTCGATTACCTCAGTCCTGTAACGTGACAATTTATAATGGAAGACATTCGTTGTTGAAGCTTTTTGCTATTGCGAGTTTTGTCGATTCCATCGAAGAGATTTTCGAGTCTCGAAATAACGATCTGTATCTGTCCGCATGCGTGAGTTACGAAGACAGCGGCGAGACTGCAAGCCGCAATCGTTACGGTGTATCTTACGAAAGCTGAGACACATGTGACAAAAAATACGATTTCGTAGATCGGAGTCTTCTGCGAGTCGACAAAAATATCGAATCCGGGATAAACGAGAGGTCGAATCGTCTCGTTTAATTCGTTCATCTTGTTTCCCTTGAGCAGTGGCATTATCGCGTTATACGATAAGCCACCGCTGTACAAGAATACGCCGCACAAAACTGTCAAACTCCGTCCGATTTTCGCGTTTCTCGTCATAATCGCGCGTTCGTTATCACTCTCTGTGCGCATCCAGTCGGTTTCCATGTGTTCGATACAAAGTTTTATCGTCTCACAGCGTAGAACGATAACGACGTATTTTAGAATACTGGAGATACAGGAACTCACGGGTCCCAACAGCATTAGTCTTACCATTGGACTTTTTTCTCTCAGAATTATATGAAAAGCTGTCGGTACGAGTGTAAAACTCATAAGAATCGGACAAATGAATAGCAAAATTTTCGATAAATATTCTCGCCTTGTCGACGATTCTCTCGAGACCATCGGCCACACGCCGAGAATCTCAAGAAGCCATCGCGTATGTTGCACCGCATTTTTTATATCTATTTCGTTATTCTTTTTCGAAATCTCGACGGTCGAATGTGACGATGCATAATAGTCGTGATGCATCGTCGCGAATTGACTGATCTGTAAGTGACGACGAAGTCGAGTTCCGGGATTAAGGGACTTTTTCCACGAATGCATAAATGTGCAATGTATTCATTATTGATGCACTTACGGATAAGCTGCGCGTCGAAAGTTCATTGCGGACGATTTGCGCAAACCGTCGTATAGCGCGTATTCTTGACATCGTCATTCGACATTTTGCCTCTCAGTAACCGCCCCCTTTATCGACGAACGCCATTTTTTTCTATCATTGATTTTATCAGATTGTATAAAACACTCGCCGAGTGAATATCCCTACCTAATGGTCAGTTCTGCCGATGATTTTAAATCATTACGAACAGTGATAAAAAGTGCAAATGCAATTTAAGGTAAAAACTGAAAATCATAGAAAAATTCTCATCATATCCGTCGCGGAGAATGACGATAAAAGAAATGTCGAAAAAAAAAATTTTAGACAATTAATTGATGAATATCAATAACATCGATATCGATCGGTTTATTGTCGTTCAAATTGTCTAAACTTGATTTACAATAGAGTTTCGTAATTTGCATCATCGTACGATCCTCATTACGTTATCGTTCGTAGCATATTGCAATACGTTAGTGATGTTCGAAATATCTAAAACATTAAAATTCCGAATTACCGAGGACCGCATTTGTGTGCAATAAATAGAAATCGCGCATATCCTTACGGTGCCAAAACTGGCAATCGAGAGTTCGAATAAGCTTCCGGCGGTTATGTTGAGAGGATAATTGTCCATAATTATTATCATCATTAGATCGTGAGCCGTTTTTTGTGACAATCTGTACCATTCGATCATAGAAGCGGCTTTTCCAATCTGATGACCCTAATAGATCGAAAAACGGTAAATTATAGCTATTGTACTGACATCGCGGCATACATCCGAATGTATCTCAATTAAAAAAATATTTCTACCGATGTGCTCCACAGATTCGCCAAACCGTACGAATAGCGACGGCGTAAATATTATACAATGTGCCGATTAGAATAGAAGTTAATAATACAGTAGTTTTTCCATGCAAACGCGTTATTATTCACCCTATTGAACTTGTGTAAAAAATATACGAAATAACGGTTACCTGTTCCTTGAGAAGTTCACCGATATAACAAAACAATAAAATATTTAAACTACTCGAGACAAAACCTAACAGATAGCTTAGCATTCCCGAAGGATTGTTGCTGCTTCGCTCCTGCAATTAACTTTCTTTGTAATCTCTAAACACTGCATATGTTAACAAATCGTTGAGCGGTCTGTTTTTTTTATGATGACTTTTTTTTTACCATCAGCAAGTAGTATTCGATTGTGCATATTATCAGAATCGCGGAGATAACTTCCACGAAGCATATTTCGCGAACTGCATCTTCGATTCTAGACGATAAGCTGCACGAAAAATACAAGAAAAAAGAAACAAAAACAAAACAAAAGATAATCGAAAAAGTATAAAAATAGTAAGAAAAATGCATTGCTCACCTCATTACTCTAACGTGAGATTGCGCAATGAGCGATAGACGCGTTTGCAGTTTATCGCAATTCTCATTTTCGTTGATGTTATCAACGAGAGTTTCCAATTTCCATACGATCACCTGTATCTGACCACAAGCGTGGCTAACAAATGCGGCAGTGAAACTGCACGAAGCGTTTATTGCACTGTACGATACAAACCCCGAGAAACAATTGGCGAAAAATATGATTCCGTAAGTGCGACTCGACTGTAAGTCGAATATAAGATCGAAGCCGGAAACAGCGACCGTCCTTATTGTAACGTTGTATTCGTTTACGATTTTACCCAACCAAACTGGTTTTATCACGAAAAAAATAAAGAAAGTCACCGATGTAACGACGCAACAATTGATCGTAAGGTTCTGTCCGAATCTTACGCTTTTCAACATAATCAACCGATCGTTTTCGCTCTCTACCGTCATCCAATCGGCTTTCACGTGTTCCAAACAGATCCTCATAGTTTTATACTTATACGCGAACAAGCAAACCCTCAGAAAGCTCGATGAATAATAAACAATCACAGTGACGATCGCAATCCCACTTGTAGCGTCATTTTTTCTTACGATCAAATCGACACTCGGCGGTACTATTACGAACAACAGTGACATCGCGCATATCGTTATTAAAAATCCGGAAAAACATTTCTGCTTTCTTGACGAATCTTTCAATATCAGCGGCCAAACGCCCAGTATCTGGAGAAAAAATTCGGGATATTTCACGGTGTGTTTCATGTCGCTATAGTAAAACTTGTTTGATGGCATCTCGGCAGCTAAACCATCGGCTGCATTGTCGAGACGCATGCTCGCTGCTCGTGAGTGAATTTTACACTGAGGCTTGTGGCAGTATCGGCTTCCGAACTTCCGGGTGTTGCGCCCCTGCGATACCCGGAAGTTGTGTTGGGTTCATATTTTTCAATCACAATTTCCAGTATTCATATCGATGACCTGCGCATTGCGAACTCAAAACTATGGATTTGCGCACACGACATACAGTGTCATACAATATTCTACCCCTCCATCGAAGAACGCCATTTTTTTTTCCATCATTGATTTCATTACATTACATACGACACTTGTCGAGTGAGTACCGCCTACTGCGTGTCCTATCAATGATTTTTAGAATAGCAAAATGTGCCGAAAACCCCGAATAACTTGAGTTATAAATACACTTTAAGATACAGAATTGTAATCGGACATAAAGCTTATTCGATGGTAGAAACGGATTGACAACATTCTTTCGATTGGTAAATATATGTTGATAAAATCGTCTAAATTTCATTTACAGTAAAATTTCAATATCTAAGTTATTCTATGTTCATCGCTATGTTATCGCTCGTAACATGTTGCTATACGTCAGTGACGTTCTAATTATCTGAAAAAAAAAAAAAAAAAAGTTTCGAGTTGCCAAGAATTACATGTTTATGCGATCTATTTGATCGAAAGTACTTACAGCGCCAAAATTAGCTATAGAGAGTTCAAATATACGACCCGCTGTTAAGTTCGGAGGATAATTATCCATAATTATAATCATCATCAGATCGTGGGCTGTTTTTGGGGATAACCGGTACCATTCTATCATAGACGCGGCTTTTCCAACTTGATGACCCTAACGAATTAGCGAACTTTAGACATTGCAATTGACACGTCATGTCATATATCGGAGTGTGTGTTCGTCTAAAGAATAGCCAACGTGACGAAATACACGTCAATATGTACGAATAACAACCCCTTAAATATTATTTAATACGATAATAAAAATAAAAGTGATTATTGGATAACTCCGCCTTCGGGTAAAAGTCGACTGTGGCGCCACCTATGAAAAAAATGCTCGATATTAGGGGAATTTATACCAAATTCATGGGGATTTTTACCATAACCATATTCTACGATAGAAATTCGCATAGTTCTGGCAATTTTCGACAGGTGGCGTCATTGAATCCGCACTATTAGAAGTTTACGATATTTTTCGCCAGATACATGGTAAATTTTCTCTCTGTGCACTTTTATTCAATTCAACTTTTATGAAGATTTAACATGTTACCTGTTCCTTCAAAAGTTCGCCGATGTAGCAAAACAATAGAATATTCAAACAACTGGAGATAAAACCGCACAAGTAGCTTAACATTCCCGAAGGATTATTGTTGCTTCGCTCCTGCAAGCAGCTGTATTTGTAATCTTTAAAAACTATGTATTGCGAGGTGGAAAAATACCACGTCATTTTTGAAAATGTGATTGTCGCTTTTTTTATGATTTTTTTTTACCATCACCAAGTAGTATTCAATCGTACATATTATCATAGTCGCTGAGATAACTTCCACGACGCATAGTTCGCGCACCGCTTCTTCGATTTTGGACGATAAACTGTGCGATTAACAAAAAAACGAAAGATGTTTGGAAAAAATGTGCAACTTGTAGGAAACATCGATTGCTTACCTCAATACCTTAACGTGACGTTGAGTAATGAGCGATAGACGCGATTTGATTTCATCGGAATTCTCATCCTCGTCGATCCTACCGATCAGAGTTTCCAATTTCCATACGATTACCTGTATCTGACCACATGCGTGGCTAACGAAAGCGGCAGTGAAGCTACACGAGGCGTTTATTGTGCTATACGACACAAAACCCGAGAAACAATTGGCGCAAAATAAGATTCCGTAGGTACGACTCGACTGTAAGTCGAATATGATATCCGAACCGGGAATTGCGACCATTCTGATGGTTATGTTGTATTCATTAACTATTTTTCCCAACCAAATTGGTTTTATCACCATAAAAACTAAGTAAGCCATCGATGTAGCGACGCAACAATTAACCGTTAAGCTGTGTCCGTATCTCGCGTTTTTCAACATAATCATTCGATTGTTATCCGTCTCTATCGTCATCCAATCGGTTTTCATGTGTTCCAAACACATCATCAGAGTTTTATAGCGCAAAGTGAAAAATACGAGTCTTAGAAAACTCGATGTAAAATAAATTATCACCGTGAAAATTGCGATCCAATTTGTTGGATCATTTGTTCTTATAATTAAGTCGATACTCGGCGGAACTATTACGAAAACCAATGAAAATGCGCAGATAATTATTAAAAAAACTGAACATTTTTTCTGCTTTGTTGTTGTGTCTTTCAATATGAGAGGCCAAACGCCGAGCACTCGTAGAAATAATCGAGGATATTTTACTGCGTATTTCATGTCACTTTCGTAATATTTGTTTGATGGCTTCTCGTCGATCGAAACATACGATGTATTGTCGAGATACATCGTTGCGCCTCGAGAGGGAATCTGATATTGACGACTGCGAAGATCCGTTTTGAGATTTCCGGGTATTGAAAGTTTTGTCTTATGCACATTATTGACTAATGAATAACGCTATATTTGACCTGCGCGTCGCAATCGTGAACCTTTGTATTTGCGCACAATGCTACAGTGTCATACAATGTTATACCCCTCCAGTGACGAACGCCATCGTTTCTGTCATTGATTTCATTGGGTAGCGCACAACTCTTGTCGGGAGAGAAGGCTTACCGGACAGTCTGTGCTATCAATGATTTTTCACAGTAGCAATAAGTGTCGAGAAACCCGAACGGTTTGTTACGGCGATGTTTATAAACACCAATTTAAAAAATACAATATAAGAAAAAAATTACTTCGTTACTAAAAATTTCTGCAAATTCATAATCACTCGCGATGAACCACAAGTTTTTTCGTTAACCGTTTTCTCTTCGTATCAAAAAATATTTTATTAAATTGACGGTGCTCCACGGCGATCAAAAGCGTACTAAATCGATTCTACGGAAATTCGTTGTTTAATCTTTATACCATTATTACTATACAACTCGTGTAGGTTCGCGTCATTATTCATCCTTTGAAAATCTTTAATGAAACTACGACTTGTTAAATTCTTCAACCAGTTAAAAATCAATTTGTGTTATTTGTTCGCGTAATTTTAATTTGAATACCGATAACCTGCGCAGCGCAGTTTGGAAATTAAAAGTTTGCGCAGATTACTGCAGTGTCATACAAATTTATTAACATGAATATTATTGCCCTTCCGCAATATTGAGGACGCAATTTTTTTTCCCGAGTGATTTCATTAGATTGCGACATACGTCGAGTCGAGTCGCGTCGTCGACATTCGTCTGATGTTAATGACTTTTGAATAGCAGACGATGTCGAAGGGAATGCATCAAGTTGTAAATAAATTTTTACGCAGAGAATGATAATAGTAAATTGTAAAACAATATTACATAAAATTACAATTGAGTAAATCGAACAGGAAAATTACGATTTCTCTCTATAAAATCGCAACTTTGACTATAACATTCGTTTGATGAAATAATACGATAAATACGTTTAGGTAAAAATTTACTAATACTTATTTGCGTTTCTACATTTATTCTAATCTACGATGACTACGCCGTCATCGCTCGTAGCATATTGCAATATGTCATCGACATTCTCATTATCTGTGAATCCAATTGTCTATATATATATATCGATTGTGGATATTACGTTTTTCATACGATTACTTGAAATTTATCGGACTTACAGCGCCAAAACTGGCGATCGAAAGTTCAAATATGCGACCGGCTGTGATTTTCGGAGGATTATTGTCCATAATTATTATCATCATTAGATCGCGAATCGTTTTATTGGACAATCGGTACCATTCCATCATATACGCGGCTTTCCCAACCTGATGTCCCTATTAAATAATTAAAGAAATTCAACAAATATAAAGAAAAAACAATAATGAAAGAAATTAAACGATTGAAATGTTACCTGTTCCTTCAGAAATTCACCGATATAGCAAAATAATAATATGTTTAATACATTCGAGGCAACAGATATGAAATAAGTTAACATTCCCGAAGGATTGTTGTTGCTTCGTTCCTGCAATAGAGTTTTATTAAAAAAAACACGATAAATCGAAAAAACTAGGATCGATGTTTTTTTTTTTCATCGTCATTTTTCTACCATCACCAAGTAGTACTCGATCATGCAAATTATCAGAGTCGCGGAGATAACTTCCACGAAGCACAGCTCGCGAACTACTTCCTCGACTCTGGACGCCAAACTATGCGGAGAAAAAAAAAATCGTGAAAATTTTCGATTGGCAAAGAACTTGTATTTCTTACCCCAAAACCCTAATATGACTTTGCGTAATGAACGACAGACGCGTTTCAGCTTCATCGCAGTTCTCATTCTCGTCGATACTATCGACAAGAGTTTCCAATTTCGAAACGATAACTTGTATCTGACCGCAAGCGTGACTAACGAATCCCGCAATAAAACTGCACGACGCGTTTATCGCGTTGAACGAAACGAAACCCGCAAAACAATTAGCCAAAAAAAGGATTTCGTAGGTACCACTCGATTGTAAATCGAATATAATATCGAAACCAGAATTTGCTACCGCTCTCACAGTCTCGTTGCGTTCGTTTAACGATCTTCCCAACCATATCGGATTTATCACGTGAAAGAGTACGAAAGCCGCCGATGTAATGATGCAACAATTGACCGTTAAGTTGTGCGCGAATCTGATATTTTTCATCATAATCACGCGATCTTTATCTGTTTCTATTGACATCCAATCGATCTTTACGTGATTCATACAGATCCTTATATTTTGATAGTGCAATATGAATGAGCAAAGTCTCAAACAGCTCGATGTATAATAAGTTACGGCGGTAAAAGTTGCTATCCAACCGGTCATATCGTTTTCGCGTACAATTAACCCGAGAATCGGCGGTACCATTACGAAAATGAGTGCCAATAAGCTAACGGGTACTAAAAATGCTGAAAACCATTTTTGTTTCGTCGTTAAGTCTGTCAACACAAGTGGCCAAAGGCCGACAAGACGCAAAAAAAGTCGGGGATATTTTACACTGTGATTCATGTCGTCTTCGTAAAATTTGTTTTTCGGTTTCTCGATGTTAGAAATACTCGCAACCTTATGGAGATGCATCGTCGCGGCTCGGGGATGAATTTGTTACTGACGATCGCGACAGGTAGTCCTGTCACTTCCGGGTATAGAAGAAACTTTCTTTTTTTTCCCCTATCTGAGAAAACTTGAGTACATGACTCGCACATCAAAAGTTTATCGCCTATAATGTGCGCAAACTCTCCGTTCTGTTACGGCAGAGTTGTTCCCATGACAACCCCCGTAACAAATCGCAACCCTTTTCTTTTTTTTATTATCCATTGATTTCACAAGTCAGTTCGCGATGATCGCTCAGTGAAGATCGCGTATTCGCGAAAGCAATTAAGAAATAATAATAATAACAAAAAAATTTGCGACGTAATTGCGATTTTTTAAGGGGACGATATATCTTGTGATTCCAGAATACTGAATCCAGAATACGTGAGTCTGGGGGATGATGACGAAGACATCAACGTCCAGTGGCTCTCGCAACTTTGAAATAAAATACTCTTAAGAAACTCTGATGTATTATACTATTGAAAATAATACAATCAATAATGTTTCGTCAAATGATATTTCGAAAATTTATTTTTCTATCACACTTCCGTACGTCATCCATCAATAGAAAAAATCAATATTATGAAAAAAAGAAAAAAAAAAACCAATCAATTCCTCGTGAGCGACATTTATGAAAGGTCGCCATTTTTAATCCGCCATCGTTCGCAACATATTCAAATACATAAACGACGTTTTCATTATCTGAAGAAGAAAAAAGAAAAAAAATGAAAAAATGAGAATTGCTGTTCGATGGACTCGAAAGTGATTCACGTCATCGTACTCACAGCTCCAAAACTGCTGACCGAAAGTTCCATCATCCGACCGGCTGTTATTTTACGAGGATAATTAGCCACAGCCATTATCATGACGATCGAGAGACCAGTTTTACCGGGTAATCTGTACCAATCAATCATATACGTTGCTTTTCCAATCTGATAGCACTGTATTCAACACATCGCACTATTTAATGATACTTATTATTATCATCGTAACGAACAGTGCACACAAATGGTATACCTGATCCTTGAGCAATTCACCGATATGGCAAAATATAAATATATTGAAACTCAATGACATTAGCAGCACGAAATATGTTATTATCGCAACAGTTTCGCTATTGCTCCATTCCTACTGAATCGTATTGAAAAAAAGGTCATTATCTCTTACGAAAAAAAAAAAAATGAATTTAATTAATTAATTATTCAAAATCTACCGTCATACAGTAGTATTCCAGCAGACAAATAATCAGAGTCGAGGCGACAACTTCTACGAGACAAATCTCACGAAGGACCTCTTCGACTCTCAAGGTGAATCTATACTGTTAAACAATTATTTGCATGAATATGAAATTTTAAATGAATCATGAAAAATATTTTTTTTTTAGTGCGGGAAAAAAAATTTGTTAAAAAAAAAAATGAAAAAATAATTGAGAATACGAATTGTCGATTTCTTACCTCAGTACTCTAACGTGACATTGAATAACGAATCCCATACGCTTTTTGACAACGTCGCTTTGCTCGTCAACGGAATCGAACAGTGTGTCGAGACGCGACATCATTATTTGTATCTGACCGCAGGTGTGAGTGACGAATATCGCTGCTAAATTGCACGCGGCAGTTGTCACGGTGTAAGTAACACAGGCGGAAACGCAGTTGGTGCAAAAAATGATTTCGTACGTAGGACTCGATTGGGGATCGACGAATATATCGTAACCGGGATAAACGAGGGGTCTCACCGTCTCGTTGAATTCGTTTATTCGTCTACCGGAAAAAAGCGGCATTATCGTGTGATAAGATAATCCACCGGTATACATAAAAATCCCACATATCGCGGTGAGACCGCGTCCCGTATTGACGTTCCTCTTCATTATTTTCCGATCATTTTCACTGACTATCGACGCCCAATCGGTTTTCACGTGTTCGATGCAAAATTTAATGGCGTCGCGACGATATATTATCGAACAATATTTCAGTATATTCGTCAGACAAAAACCTATCGGTCCGAAAAGCATTAATCTGACGATCGAATTTTTTTCTCGGAAAATCATGTGAAGGGTACACGGAATCATGATGAATCCCATCAAAATTGAACAAATGACTATCAAAAATTTTGAATAAAATAATTCATTTTTTTGGGGTTTTTTTACGACCATCGGCCAAACACCGAGAATCTCGAGCAATAATTTGGTGTAATAAATTGTATGATTTATGTCGGATTCATAATATTTATTCGGGATTTCAATGGACGTCGTTGTGTCTCTGTGAGAATCGCGATCCATGATCGCTTCTCGAGTCTTCTTCAAGTACTGATCATCGGATACTCGGAAGACTCGAGACGCGCCTGCGTTGTCATTGGTCGGTTGGGGGTCGAGGAACTTTGACCCTCGAGGAAAAAAATGACTCGGAAGCGTTCTAATAGTTCGAGGAACGATTTATAAACGCAGTTAAAATTGCATGTCAACAATTTTCATTGTTCAAGAAGAATAATCGGTTACTATGAAAACATTCTGACGAATAAGAGATCGCGGAAAAAAATTGATGGAAGGGGAAGGAAAACATGCGTCGTCGAACGCGAATAATCGCGAGACTCGCGCATCAGGAAAAGAGAAATTGTTATCCGATGTTGTGACGTTTATTGCCGTCACGACGACTCGGTAGATTACGTCTTTTTCATTTATTTCTTTTTATATCGATTGCGTTGATGCAACAACTTTCGTTGTGTAAATTCTCGCAGTGGCAAAAAACCGCAAGAATTTCTTTTATACAAATGAAAAAAAAAAATTTGTGGCTCAATGGAGTTTTTGTACATCAATTTTTTTTTCTATTTTATTTAACGTATATACAGTATGCCACATTTTTGTTTCTTCCCAATGTACACGAAAATCCATCGACCTTTTAACTCGCGATCGTTCGCAACAAATTCAGGTACGTCAGTGCAGTCTTCAGTACCTTAAATCACAAGGAAATTCCATTAAATAAAAATCGGTACAAACCATTCGTCTTTATTTTTAAAAAATCACATTTACGGAAAAACATCGTGATACTAACACCGCAAAAACTGCTTAACGATAGTTCCGCCATTTTTCCAGCTGTTATACTACTCGGATACTTCGACATTAAGACAACCAAAATTAAATCGCGTGCTTTGGTACCTCGTAATCGGTACCAGTCGATCATATACGTCACCGTTCCGACGCGTTTGCTCTATCGTAAAAAAAAATGTATATATATATATATATATATTTTACCCCGTTACGAAATTGTATCAAAAAATTTTTTTTTTACTTGCTCGGTAAGCATCTCGCCGATGTAACAAAATATCAAAATATTGAAAGTAAACGAGACGAGTAGAACGCAATAAGTTACGGTACTGATTGCCGCGCTGCGTTCCCATTCCTGGAAAATTGTTTAAAAAATGGTTTATCCCATCCAGTGACTATTAACCGGATAGATAAATTTTCTTACCGTCATGAAATAGTATCCGAGAAAACATATGTTCATCGTGCATCCGATGAATTCAACGAGGCATACCTCGTTGAGTATACCTTCCACACGTCCAACAAACCTGCAATACGGCAATCATCCTCTGCTGTATGCCGAATAGCATAAAATTATCATATTCAATGCGTCTAGACGCTCTAACCTAACCGTTTGCTCTCGTAACTTTCGTGTTTATATATCCGTTCGTCTAGACTCGCGGGAATAAAGCTATTACTGGTAATAATACGGTACACTTGGAAAAAGTGCAAGTAGCGAACGCCGTGCCGTATAGTACGCCGAGCGTATAGTCACATGTATAACATTCACTCGATAGATGTAAAGAAAATAATGTTCGCAACAGTGGATACGCATAGTGCATAATTTCTTCGTAAAAATTCAAATAAAAACGGATTCTAATCACTCATTGCATTGAGACAAAAATGAATAAAAAAAATTAATAATTTATTGTCGTTTAGATAAAGTTTTACTGATACTACGAATTATTGAATAAATCAATTATTTACTTCTAGAAAATAAAAATTCATTTAAACGACGAAAATATCGATTTAGTTCGACAAAAAAATTTCAGTGCACATAAAACAAATGACGATTCGCGATTTTATGTTTTTCATCGCTCTGTAATAATTCGAAAAAAAAAAAAAAAACGCTTCTGTAATTCTTCGAAGTAGTTAATATAATGTTTTTTGTTTCGCAAAATGGACTGATATATTGATGGTGAGCACGAAAAAAATTGCTCACCCGAGTGCTCGTAGATGAATCTCGACGATATCGGCTATTCGATCGTCGACGGTGTCAGACCTCATCTCGTCGTCACCGTCGACCAATTTGTCAAGTCTGCTCATGAGAACCTTAAATTGTCCGCAAGCGTGCATAGCGAAAACAGCGGCTATGCTGCAAGCGCCGATCGTTATCGTATACATAACGAATCCGGAGAACCATTGAGTGACAAAGACGATCTCGTAAGTCGGACTCAATTGAGCGTCGAAGAGTGGATCGTAAACGGGATAAGTCAATGGTCTCAGACTTATATTTTGTTCTGTTACGATAACGCCGCAGGATAGTGGCATTATCGTGTGATAAAAAAATCCGCCACCGTACATAAAGGCGGCGCACAGGGTGGCAACGAAACGTCCAAATTTCGCGTCTTTCAACATTATTCCGCGATCGCTCGACGATTGAACGTTCGACCAATCTTCGGCAATGTGCTCGAGGCAAAGGTATATATCCTCGCGACGCATCACGAGAAAGCAATATTTCATTATTGCCATTAGACAGAAGCTAAGCGGACCGATCATTTTTAATTGCAATGCCGGATCGTCCTCGTCGAGAAAAGTGTGAAGTCCGCAAGGCACGAGGAGAAAACATATGAGAAAATAACAACAAACTATTTGCATTTCCGTGGTTATTTTTTCTAAAATATTGGCGTTCGGGAGAATTGGCCAAATTCCGATTGGTCTTAAAAACCAACGATTCATCTGAGTTGTATATTTTATGTAATTTCGCGTCGCGGATTCTGTCGATAATTTTGGTTTTTTTTCCGCATGGCGAGAAAGATGCATCGTCTTCAATGGTCAGAAGTTCCGACAGACTGACCATTACGATGATTGTTCCTTGGGAACTCACGTTGCACTGAATGCACTGAATAATCGCGACATCACCGGGCATCGAACGACGGCGCATGCGCTCGCGATTATTCTCGTACCGTATTCTTTACCAGAAAGTTTACGACCGATTGAGCATTCAGGGAAAGGAGGGAAAAAGGGTAAATATCGGAGAGGTGACCGGAAAAGGGTTGTTGCACGCGACATGCAATATCGAGAAAAGTTTTGAGATATTATCGAAGCCATTATGTTTCTCCGAGGGTTGCAGCTTTTTTATCACGAATTTCGCTCGAAGAGAAACTTCTGTAAAGATCGAAAAAAAAAAAATGTTACGTAACGATTATTTGAATATTCGTTTGAGAGATTTTATTCGCGTTGCTTAAAGATTGGATGGACGTTGTTTGTTTCATACGTCAGGTGAGTAAAGTGTATTTCTTTCGATATAACTTTCTTCAAAAAACCGTTTTTATTAAATAAATTACACATTTACCATTTGTTTTATTTGTCGCGGCGGATTTTTTTATTGATCGAATGGAATTAGTGATACGATCACTTTTTACACACGAAAAAAGCTTTTGTTCTTTGAAATCGACTAATTTTGGATATTGATTGATCCACACTTTTGATCGAAGGTAAGTCGCGTAAAGGTTGTTGCGGGCAGATTACGATATTTTCAATGTTTGTAAACGCTTTTATTGCGCTTGTTTACAAATTTCATTGCGGAGATAATTGTTTTCTCGAAATATCGAAATTAACTAATGACTCGTAAATCACTGAACGTGTTGGAACGTTTTGGGAACTTGTTTTAATTTTTTAATTTTTCGTATTGATGATTTTTTTTTCAATTCAATTTGCAGAATATTGATTTCTTCGCGTAATGTTGACGATGTATCAAATTTCGAATAGTTATTAACAGACATATAACAATATAGGGAATTAATATACATCGTTCCGTCGAATAGAGAAATATACTATTGGCGCGTGAATCACTAAAACGTGGTGATTAGGCATCGTACTATTGATAATAATTATTTCGAGCGTTTAGTCCATTACGGTACGTAACATATTTAGATATCCCATAGACGTTTTGACAACCTGAAAAATGTTATCGAACGGAAAAGAAGATAATTCAGGTCGAAATTAACCAACAGCCGTGTTTAGCCGACGATAAAACAGACAGGTCGACGATACTTACGCTCGCGAAACATATGAATGACAATTGTATCGCTCCACCTGCTGTTAACGTCACAGGGCTTTGCGCCATTGTGATAATGAGAGCCAAACTCAGTGATCGTTTTCCCGGTAATCGATGCCAGTCGATCATATATGTAATTTCGCCAACTTTTATGCACTGTCGGTAAAGTCGTTACACAAATGTTATAAATAAAAAAAGAACAATCGCAAAAAAAATACCTCCTGAGTGAGAATTTCGCCGATGTAGCAAAAGGAGAATATATTAAATATGAACGTGAAAAGAAGAGTCGTATAGGCGCATATAGCTATCGGATGTTTGACTGCCGCTCGCAATTCCTTTGAAAATGAGTAAAACATCGATTGTCAATAAACTTTGATGATTAAGAAAAAGCATATAAAATCAAGTAAATCTGTTTATACCAGCAGACTAAAATATCCCAAACAGCAAAGTTGCAACGTGCAACCACCGAGATCGACGAGGCATATACCCCGTAACATTTTTTCGGCCGAAGAGATAAATCTACAAAAATCGTTACCAAAATCAAACGAAAAACGAAAATTAACGAAAATCCATCGTTGAAAACAAATTATCCGCGGAAAATATTTATCTCTTCGATATATTCTGATCTTCGTAATTAGTATTGCAATAAAAAATGAAATGTATATTAACTCGCCTGAGAGCCCTTACGTGATGCTTCACGATATCGGAGATTCTGCTATCGACGTTCTCATGTGTCGTCATTTTGCCACCGCCGTCGACAAGTTCGTTTAGCTTTCCCATAAGAATTTTAAGCTGTCCGCAGGCGTGCATAACGATGACGACCGCGAGACTGTAACAAGCGATCGCGATCGAGTGCAGCATAAAAGTAGCGATCACTTGACTCGAGTATATAACTTCGTAGATTGGAGTTGTGCTAAAAACTGCGAAACCGAAGTGGCTGGGAACAGCGAATCTTCTCACTGATACACTTTCCGATACGTTAGTATTATGCGTTTTGACGGCAAGAAAATTTCCGAGAACGATTGGCAATATAGCGAGAAAAGTAGCACCGGAGTATGTAAATGCGACGCAAACTCTGGTTATCAGATGTCCGAAGCGAGCGCGTTCCATCATGATATTCCTACTGGCCGTGGATTCAAGTTTAACCCAATCGAGTTCAATGTGTTTCATGCATTTTTGGATATTTTTTCGATGAAATCGTAAAAAAATATATTTTATCGCTGCCATTGCAACGAATACGCAACGAACGATAAGTCTCAATTTTTCGGTCGGTCGTTTCTCGTCGAGAATTATATAAAGACCGACGGGAATGGCTCTTATGCCGATACCGAAATAACAGACGATAACAGAAATATTGCCGAGTATCGTGTGCCAAGAAAATACGCGAGCGTCGATTGGTAGCCAAACACCGAGTACCTTTAAAAATCTCCGACATATCTGTATCGCATAAGCCGCGTCATTCGTGAAATTCGTTCGATTTACGTCAATAATTTTTTCTTCGTTATTAGTGCGCGATGTCGAAGTTTGGATAGTCATTGATATTTGATTTTATTCAACATGCAACTCTTTCGAAAGATTTCTTCTCACTAAAGTGGAACTTTGTTCAAACTGAAGGAAAACCGACGCAGAGCACAGCACGGATCGCAGGCGTTGCGCATGCGTGTACATCGCAAAATAGAAAATTGTTTCTTTGTGTTGCGGTCGATTTAATGATAGTAAATTTGTACCCCATACGCTACGTCATTAGAAGTTAGATTGTTGTTTCACTCGTGTCACAGAAATGTCCAGAAACCCTTTCCCTCCATAGCTTTCTCTTCGATAGTACGGGATACCGATCGAGTTTGCGCAATGCATAGATTCACAGACCTTTCCCGGTCAATCCGTGACTATCTTTTCGTCTATCAACGTCACAACGTTGCATGATTTCTGCCATCTGAATTAATGAAATTTAGCACGTACCATTTCAATGAGACGTTTGCTCGTGCAACAGAACAGTGAATATATTAATGGTAAATAAGAAAACAAAAAAAAATGTGTATATTGATATAGAGACACCGTAATTTTTCTTCACTTCTTAAGTTCATCATTAAATTAACCACTCAATTTTTTATAAATTACAACTAATTCGTACCGGAAGAAGCCACCGGTCCACGAGTCAGAAAGTCAATGTGCAACATACAAATTATAATCGCTAACGGTACCATTTTTAACTTTAACGCAAATGTTCGAAATTGAATGAATTCCCGAAAAAAAAAAAAAAAAAGTTAACGATATTGTGTACAACGCAATTTGCAGCATTTAATTATTGATTTTCCGCCGCGTCTGGTGTTAACGGTATCATCTTTTCTTCCGGTATCAGCGATTCATGGTACGTATTTTTTTTTTTTCAACTAGACATTCTATATATTTATTACCCATTTACATCTTATCGCATACATTGCGCTCAATAATCAATGAATGTACATATATTATAACGTGCTGACTATACAGTTGTAAAATCTATATGAAAATCAATCATTTAGTCCATTACAGTGCGTAACATGTTTACATATCCAAGAGTTGTCCTCATTACCTGAAGATAAAAAGTATCGATTGACAAATAAAACGGATATAAAGATTAAAAAAAAAAAAAATACGATATTCCTAAATAATACTAACTGTCGCGAAGCACCTCATCGACAATTGAAATGCCCCACCGGCTGTCAAGGTCACCGGACATTGAGTCATTGCGATCATAAGACCCAAAGCAAGAGATTTTTTTCCCGGCAGTCGATACCAATCGATCATGTAGGCCACTTCTCCGAGTCTTACGTACTGTCGGTATAATAGTTACGCGATTGTTAAATTAATATTCGGACGCTTCTGTATCTGATAGATCGATAGATAGACGAAATACCTCTTGAGTTAGAAGTTCGCCAATGTAGCAAAACGAGAGAACATTGAACATGAATGTAAACAGGATAGTCGTCCAAGCGCACGTCGCTATTGGATTCTTAGTCTCCGCTCGAAATTCCTATGACCATTTTAAGCTCTGTGCGTTAATCGACTTCGATAGAAGAGCGGATCAATAGAATACAAAATCAATCTGTTTATACCAACAAACTAAAATATGCCAAACAGCACATTTCGAAGGTGTAACCAACGATTTCGACGAGGCATATTCCCCGGAGCATTTTTTCGGCGGAAATGATAAATCTACCAAAATGACCTTCGGATACTCCTTATATTTTCAAGATATCCTTCTTATCCTAACATTGAAACGAAATAAAATCTGTTGAAACTCGCCTCAGAGTCCTTACATGATGCTTTATGATATCGGACATTCGGCTATCGACACTGTCGTGCATCACCATTGTTTCACCCCCATCGACAAGTTCGTTTAGCTTGCCCATGAGAATTTTCAGCTGTCCGCAGGCGTGCATGACGATGACGACCGCTAGGCTGTAGCAAGCGAGCGCGATCGAGTGCATCATAAAACTACCGATCACTTGACTAGAGTACACAATTTCGTAGATTGGAGATTTGATGAACAATGCGAAACCGAAATGACTCGGCACTGTAAATCTTCGTACAGTCAACGTCTTGGTGAGGTTAGTGTTATGCGCGTTATCGGCCGATATAGTTCTCTGTGCGATTGGCATCATAGTCAGAAAAATATAACTCGAGTACGTAAAAGTGACGCAAATTTTCGTTATCAGATGTCCAAAGCGCGCCTGTTCCATCATGGTGGTCCTGTTGGTGATGCAATCGAGTTTCTCCCAATCGAGTTCGATGTGTTTCATGCATTTTTGTATATTTTTTCGATTCAATCGCAGAAGAATATATTTCATCGCTGCCATAAAAACGAATATCCAACGAACGAAAAGTTTCAGTACCTCGATCGGTCGTCTCTCGTCCAAAATTATATAAAGACCGGCGGGAATGCCTCTTATGCAGATGCCGTAATAACAGAAGATAACAGAAAAATTGCCAAATACGGTGTACCAAGAGAATGCGCGGGTGTCGATAGGCAGCCAAACACCGAGTACTTTCAAGAATTTTCGACAAATCTTTATCGCGTAAGACGCGTCATTCACAAAATTCACTTGAGATGCTTGAATAATTTTTGCTTCTTCATTAGTGCGCATTTTCGAACTCTGAATACTCATTGATATTTGATTTTCGCTTTAACATGCAATCCTTTCGGTTGTTTCCTTTTTACTAAACTCCTATCTGATTTAACGTAAATGAAACCCGAGCTGCATCGGCGCAACATGAATCTGCCATTGCGCTTGCGCGTCTTTTGTTCCAAGAAATACAACATTTTTCTTTGCGTACCAATTTCGTTGATGAGGGATAATATAGTATTTCCAGAAACGACTTCACCTCTTCTTGGGATACGATTCGAATCGTCCAGACGAAAACTACTTTGCATCGAAATTAATGCGATTGATCCAAGTCTTATTGATTGAATAATGTTGAAACTGTAGAGACGCATGCGCGCCGCGCTTGCGCTCGTCATGTACTCCAACAGCGCAGAAGCAGAGAAGATGTACAGGTTTAACTCTTTCAGGGACTTACCGGTTTTTTTACAATGTTCGTCGCGACGACTCTAACCTTTCGGCACTGTGATTACACCCCTATTTCTAGGTAGAGCCTATGGCTCGGAGGGAGGGTGACCTAAGTTAGCTAAGTGGAAAGAGCGTTTTTTTGGCCTCCGAGTCGGACAGAAATTCCGAGTGGCGACGATAGCAACGATTTTGTGTTACAAGAATTGGACACAATTGGCCGCGTAACAACGGGTAAACGGTGAAACTCGGTTCAATGTGAAAACGATATTTTTTCTCTGTCTCTCGAATACATGACGTTCTGGAGAAGGGGAAAGATTCCACTCCGGAGAAGCGTCACCAATAAACATCGCGAGACGGTCTGTCTTAGTTCCGATTCTTTCCATACCGTCGCGTTCTTCGTCGTTCATAACGATCCGAAATTCTGCAAAGACCCAACACACGACGACGAAAGATTTTGGTGCTTATGGACTGTTTAACGACTAATGTGAAACAACAGTAAAGTGATTTATCTCCTGTGAAAAAAAATTCGCCAGTATAATGGAACAAGAATATATTAATCATGAATACTATATACGGCCTTTCATTAACGCCAAAGGATATTTGCAAGCACATCGAGATTTCTGTAACGAAGTTGAATAAATAAAAAAATCAAAGTTTCTGGTTCCTTTCATATCAGAGAAATCAAAAACAGTGTTTTTTTTCAGCAGAGGACAAATGTCTGGAAGCGACTAATTTTAACAGATATTTCATTCTATTGATATTCTTTTTCGAAAAAAAAAAAATATATCATAGACTATAAATGACAAAAGACGGTGTACATGCCAAATATTACAAATTATAAAAAAAAAAAATAATAATACATTTTGTTTAAATTAAATTAATAAAATAAAAATGAAAGAGAAAACAAAGAAAAATAACAAGTGGACAGTAATAAATCTAAGTATTTGATCTTTCGTACTTAAATTTGTACAAATCACATAAATTGCTTATCAGAAAAATAACCCACGAGGCATAAATTCAATATCCAACAATAATCTACATTTGGCTAAATTTTTTAATAATCATTCGGTTAAATTATCATTGAATTAACACGATCGATTAACTGAACATATCACGGAACTGTTCGAACGGCTGGAAAACAATGTCCAGCATTCCCGAAACATTATTAAGTGGTCTAACGTCCTATAAATGCATAACCTCGTGATCGGCATAATTTTAATATCCATGTTTATAGCTGTACATTTTTTTTCTCTTGTATCAGTGAATTAAAGTGGGCGTATTTAGGTAATCGTAAATAATACAAATACGTATTTTTATTTTAATATACATTTTGTATTTACTATATAATGAGCAAATGTACAGATATGATAACATATCTGCTGCATAGTTGTAAAATCAATACGAAAATCAATCATTTAGTCCATTACAGTGCGTAACATGTTTACATATCCAAGAGTTGTCCTCATTACCTGCAGGTAAAAGGTATCGTTTGATAAATGCAAAACGGATCCGTGAAAAATCAAACAAAAAACGTAAAATTCATTTCAACAATCTCTGTAAAAGAGTGAAAGGATTAATTAAAAAAAAAAAAAAACACACGATATTCCTAAATAATACTAACCGTCGCGAAACATCTCATCGACAATTGAAAAGCTCCACCGGCTGTCAAGGTCACCGGGCATTGAGTCATTGCGATCATAAGACCCAAATCGAGGGATTTCTTTCCCGGCAGTCGATGCCAATCGATCATGTATGTTACTTCCCCAACTCTTACGTACTGCCGGTAAAATCGTTACGCATTTTTGAAATGAATGTACGTACGCGTATGTATCTGATAGATAGTTTAACCAATCGAAATACCTCTTGAGTTAGAAGTTCGCCAATGTAGCAAAACGAGAAAACATTAAACATGAATGTAACCAGGATAGTCGTCCAAGCGCACGTCGCTATTGGATTATTAGTCTCCGCTCGGAATTCCTATGACCATTATAAAAGCTCTGTGCGTTATTAATCGACTTGTACAAAAGAGCAGAGCAATAGAACATAAAATAAATCGATTTGTACCAACAAACAGAAATATCCCAAACAGCACATTTCGAAGGTGTAACCCACAATTTCGACGAGGCATATTCCTCGGAGCATTTTTTCGGCAGAAATGATAAATCTGCCAAAGTAACCCTCGGATACTCCTTATATAATCAAAGTATCCTTCTTATCCTAACATTAAAAGGAAATAAAATCTGTTGAAACTCGCCTCAGAGTCCTTACATGATGCTTTACGACATCGGACATTCTGCTATCGACACTGTCGTACATCACCATTGTTTCGCCCCCATCGACAAGTTCGTTTAGCTTTCCCATGAGGATTTTGAGCTGTCCACAGGCGTGCATCACGATGACGACCGCCAGGCTGTAGCAAGCGATCGCGATCGAGTGCAGCATAAAAGTAGCGAGCAGTTGACTAGAGTACACAATTTCGTAGATTGGAGATTTGACGAACACTTCGAAACCGAAGTGGCTCGGTACTGTGAATCTTCTTTCAGTTAACGTCTCGGAGCCGTTACCATTATGCGCTTTATCGGCGAGAATAGTTCCTCTAGCGAATGGCAACATAGCGAGAAAAGTAGCACCGGAGTATGTAAAAGCGACGCAAACTTTGGTTATTAGATGACCAAAGCGAGCGTGTTCCATCATGATGTTCCTGCTAGTCTTGCAATCGACTTTTACCCAATCGTGTTCGATGTGTTTCATGCATTCTTGGATATTTTTTCGATGAAATCGCAACAAGATATATTTCATCGCTGCCATTGCGACGAATACCCAACGAACGATAAGTCTCAGTTTCTCGGTCGGTCGTTTCTCGTCGAAAATTATATAAAGACCGGCAGGAATCGTTCTTATTCCGATCGCGAAATAACAAACAATAACCGAAATGTTGCCAAGTACGGTATACCAAGAAAAAACGCGAGCGTCGATTGGTAGCCAAACACCGAGTACCTTCAAGAATCTGCGACATATCTTTATCGCATTAGCCGCATCATTCACAAAAATCTTTCCGCTCGCTTTAACGATTTTTCCGTCTTCATTAGTACGCGTTGTCGAAGTCTGAATATTCATTGATACTTGATTTTCACTTCAACATGCAATCCTTTCGGAAGTTTTCTTTTTACTAATCTCCAGTCTGATTTAGCGTAAATCAAACCCGACCTGCTGCTGGTCAACTTGAATCTGGCATTGCGCTTGCGTATGTGTTCCAAGAAGTAAAACATTTTTCTTTGTCTACCAATTTATTTGATAAGGGGTAATACAGTATTTCAAGAAATGCCTTTACCGCTTCCTGGAATAGGATTCGAAACTTCATTGCATCCAAATTAATGCGATTGATTCAAGTCTTATTGATTGAATAATGTTAAAAACTGTACAGAGGCATGCGTCGCGCTTGCGCTTGTCATGTACTCCAACAGCGCAGAAGCAGCGTCGATGTACAGGTTTAACTCTTTCAGCGACTTACCGGTTTTTTTACAATGTTCGTCGCGCCGACGCAAACCTTTCGGCGCTGTGATTACACCCCCACTTCTAGGTAGAGGCTATGGCTCGGAGGGTGGGTGACGTAAGTTAGCTAAGTGGAAACATCGTGTTTTTCCGAGTCCGACAAAAATTCCGAGTGGCGACGATAGCAACGATTTTGTTTTACAACAATTGGACACAATTGGCCGCGTAACAACGGGTAAACGGTGAAACTCGGCTCAATGTGAAAACGATCTTTTTTCTCTGTCTCTCGAATACACGACGTCCTGGAGAAGGGGAAAGATCCCACTCCGGAGAAACGTCACCAATAAACATCGCGAGACGGTCTCTCTTAGTTCCGATTCTTACCATACCGTCGCGTTCTTCGCCGTTCATAACGATCCGAAATTCTGCAAAGACACATTGATTGACTAAAACACACGACGACGAAAGATTTTGGTATTTTTCGACTGATTAACGGATAATGTGAAACAATAGTGAAGTGATTTATCTCCTGTGAAAAAAATTGGCGCGTATAATCGAACGAGAATATATTAATCATGAATAATACTATATACGGCCTTTCATTAACGCCAAAGGATTTTTGCAGGCACATCGAGATTTCTGTAACGAAGTTAAACAAATAAATTAATCAAAGCTTCTGTTTTCTTTTATATCAGAGAAATCAAAAACAGTGGTATTTTTTCAGCAGAGATGACAAATCTCTGGAAGCGACAAATTTTAACCGATTTTTTAGGTCGTACATTCATCGAAGAAAAATATCATGAACTATAAATGACAAAACTCGGTGTATATCCAAAATATAACCAGTTATAAGAAAAATTAAATTAACAAAATAAAAATCATTAAAAAATGATAAAAAAAGAAAAAAAAATGTTTTCCCGTCGCATTATTTCTGCACGATAACTGCATAACCCCGTGATTGGCATCGTTGTAATATTCATGTTTTTTCTAAATTATACATATACGCATTGTTTATTTATTTTGTGGTTGCTACATAATCGGCAAATATACATATATAATAAACATGTCAGCTGCATAGTTGTAAAATCAATACGAAAATCAATCAATGACTCAATCATTTAGTCCATTACAGTGCGTAACATGTTTACATATCCAAGAGTTGTCCTCATTACCTGAAGATAAAAAGTATCATTTAATAAATGAAACGAATACGTAATATTCATTTAAAAAATCTTTATACGAGTGTAAAAGGATATTCCTAAATAATACTAACTGTCGCGAAACATCTCATCGACAATTGAAATGCTCCTCCAGCTGTCAAGGTCACCGGGTTATGAGTCATTGCGATAATAAGACCCAAATCAAGAGATTTTTTTCCCGGAAGTCGATACCAATCGATCATGTAAGCCACTTCTCCGAGTCTTACGTACTGTCGGTAAAATCATAACGCATTATTTAAATCAACTTACTCTGTATCCGTTAGAAAGAAATACCTCTTGAGTTAGAAGTTCGCCGATGTAGCAAAACGAGAAAACATTGAATATGAATGCCACGAGCGCAGTCGTCCAAGCGCACGTTGCGATTGGATTCTTAATCTCCGCTCGGAATTCCTACGACCATTATAAGCTGTGTACATTAATCGACTTCAACAAACGAGTGAAGCAATAGAATAGAAATTAAATCCGTTTATACCAACAAAGTAAAATATCCGAAACAGCATATTTCGAAGGTATCACCAATAATTTCGACGAGGCATATTCCCCGGAGCATTTTTTCGGCAGAAACGATAAATCTGCCAAAATGACCCTCAGGTACTCCTTATATTTTCAAGGTATCCTTCTTATCCTAACATTGAAGCGAAATAAAATTTGTTCAAACTCGCCTCAGAGTCCTTACATGATGCTTTATGATATCGGACATTCGACTATCGACACTGTCGTACATCACCATTATTTCACCCCCATCGACGAGTTCGTTTAGCTTTCCCATGAGGATTTTGAGCTGTCCGCAGGCGTGCATGACGATGACGACTGCCAGGCTGTAGCAAGCGATCGCAATCGAATGCATCATAAAAGTACCGAGCACTTGACTAGAGTACACAATTTCGTAGATCGGAGATTTGATGAACACTGCGAAGCCAAAGTGACTCGGTACTGTGAATCTTCTCACAGTTGACGTCTCGGTGACGTTATCGTTATCGGCCGGAACAGTTCCCCGTACGAGTGGCATCATGGTGAGAAAAATATAAGTGGAGTATGTAAAAGCGACGCAAATTTTGGTTATCAGATGTCCAAAGTGAACCTGTTCCATCATGGTTTTCTTATTAGCCATGCAATCGAGTTTAACCCAATCGAGTTCGATGTGTTTCATGCATTTTTGTATATTGCTTCGTTGAGATCGAAGAAAAGTATATTTCATCGCTGCCATAAAGACGAACGTCCAACGAACGATAAGCTTCAGTTTCTCGATCGGTTGTTTTTCGTCCAAAATTATATAAAGACCGGCGGGAATGGCTCTTATGCCGATGCCGAAATAACAGATGATAACAGAAAATTTTCCGAATACGGTATACCAAGAAAATGCGCGAGTGTCGATTGGTAGCCAAACACCAAGTCCCTTCAAGAATTTTCGACACATCTTTATCGCATAAGACGCGTCATTCACAACATTCGTTGCTTCGACGATTGTTCCGTCTTTATTAATACGCGTTGTCGAAGTCTGGATATCCATTGATTTTCGATTTTCACTTCTTTCGGAAATCGCAATCCTTTCGGAAGTTTCCTTTTTACTAAACTCGTATCTGATTTAACGAAAATGAAACCCGACCTGCTGCAGTGCAACGTGAATCTGTCATTGCGCTTGCGCGTCTTTTCTTCCAAGAAGTACAACATTTTTCTTTGCGTACCAATTTATTTGATAAGGGATAATATAGTATTTCCTGAAATGTCTTTACCTCTTCCTGGGATCCGATTCGACTCGGCACGACGAAAATTATGTTCCATTCAGATGAGTGCGATTCATTGGCGTCTTATTGATTGAATAATGTTGAAAACTGTATAGAGACATGCGCACATCATATACTCCGATTGCGCAGAAGCAGCTTCCTGAACTCTTTTAGCGACGAATCGGTTTTTTTTTTTTTACAATGTTCGTCGTAACGATTCAAACCTTTCGGTACTGTAATTACACCCCTACTTCTAGGTAGAGGTCATGCCTCGGAGGGTGACTGACCCAAGTTAGCTAAGTGAAGATAGATCTTTTTTGCCTTCCAAGACAAGACACCGAAAGCAACGACGTTGTCTTTCAAAAATTGGACACAATTGGTCGCGTAACAGCGAGTAAATGGTGAAACTCGGGAGAATGTGAAAACGATTTTTTTTTCTTTGGAATACACGAGGTCCCGGAGAAGGGGAAAAATCGCAAGACTGTCTCCCTTAATTTCGATTTTTTCCGTATCGTTGCGTTCTCCGCCGTTCATAACGATCGGACATTTTGCAAAGACACAATACGCGACGATGAAAGATTTTGGTGCTTTTCGACAGTCTGTAGTCGATACTAAAACTCTACAATTGTTTTTTTTTGTCGCATCAGTGATTCTTAGTGACAATTGTGAGTTACATATATACATAATGACTGTCTTCCTCTTAATATATGCTTTGCGTTTGCTACATAATCGGCAAATGTACGTATGTTATAACTTTCTATATAGACGTAAAATGAATCATTTAGTCCATCATAGTTCGAAGCATATTTAAATATCCGACAGCCGTTCTAATAACCTGAAAATTAATTGTATCGTTCAATAAATAAATGTGCTCGTTAAACAAAAAAAAACTAAAAGTAATTCCAATAGACGAACAAAAGTCATACTGTAGTTAACGAGAGACGAAAAGCAGAGTTTCGGGTATTATTCAGATATTACTTACAGTTGCGAAACATCTCATCGACAATGGTATTGCTCCACCAGCTGTTAAGGTTACGGGACTTTGCGCCATTGTGATAATGAGACCCAAATCAAGTGATTTTTTTCCCGGCAGTCGATGCCAATCGACCATATATGACACTTCGCCAACCTTTATGCACTGTCGTTAAAATCGTTACGCGAGTCAGTATTTAGCCAATTTGAAGACGAGAACCTTTTTCATCGATAAATCAATTAACGAAATGAAATACCTCCTGAGTCAGAAGTTCGCCTATGTAGCAAAAGGAGAATACGTTAAAAGTGAATGTAATGACGACCGTTGTCCAAGCGCCGGTCGCTATCGGATTTTTAGTTTCAGCCCGGAATTCCTATGAAATTTATAATCTTCATGCGTCAATCGGCTCCGATAAATGGTCAAAAGAATGTAACAAAAAAATTAATATTTATACCAACAAACTAAAATATCCCAAACAGCATATTTCGAAAGTGTCACCCAAAAGATCGACGAGGAATGTTCCGCGTAACATTTTTTCGGCAAAATTAATAAATCTGGAGAAATAATTACCGACAGGTTGAGTGCCTTAATTACATCGATCTGATGGCAAAAATGATTTTAACTCACTTTAACGTCCTCACATGATGTTTTATGACATCGGCCATTCTTTCATCAACGGTATGATAGTTGGTCACTTTACCACCCCCATCGACAAGTTCATTAAGTTTACTCATTAGAATGTTGAGCTGTGCGCAAGCGTGCATAACGATAACGACCGCCAGACTGTAACAGGTCATAGTGATCGAGTGCAACACAAAAGCACCGATCACTTGACTCATACATATCACTTCGAAGAGTGGACTTTCACTGAAGACTGAGAAAACAAAGTAACTTGGCACCGCGAAACTTCTCGCGGCCGTTCCCTCTGTTAGGTTAAAGTCAATATCATATGTCTGATCGCGGAACCTTTTCGCTACGACCGGCAACAAAGCGAGAAGTATTGCACTGACGTACGTGAAAGAGGCACAAATGATAGTTATCGTATGTCCGAATCGGGCGTAACTCAGCATAATATCTCGACTGGTCGCGCACTCGAGTTTAAGCCAATCGCTTTCAATGTGTTTCAAACACTTGTCGATTTTTTCCCGATAAATTCGCAAAGACATATATTTAAACAACGACATACCGATCCATACAAAGCGAATGAGGAGCCTAAGCTGCTCACGCGGTCGCTTCTCTATAAAGATTAAGTACAGACCGGTGGGAACGCCTCTTATCCCAATACCGTAATAACAAATTATAACTGATATATAGCCGAGTATACTACGCCATACACTAGTGCCGATCGGTAGCAGCCATATACCGAGTATCATCAAATATCTCCGACATATTTTTATCGCATAAGACGCATCTGTCGCGAGATTTTTTTCATTGGCGTCAATTGCCATTGGAATTATGTTTTCTTCTGTTATCATATCGCGCGTATAAGAGCTTTTTGGTAAAGTCTGAGATTTTTTTTATATTCAATTTTTACATCAACATGTAGTTCTTACGGAAGTTGTCTTTTTACTAAAGTCCTATCTGATTTTAGTTTAAACGAAACGTCAATCTGACATTGCGCCTGCGCGTCTTCCAAGAAATACAACATTTTTCTTTGCTTACCAATTTACTTTATAATGGATAACATAGCCATTTTATAAATGCCTTTACCTCTTCCTACCATACGATCGACGTTTGCGCGACGAAAACTATTTTGCATTTAAATCAACTCAATTGATTGACGGCTTATTGATTAAATAATTTATAAAACTGTATAGGGACGTGGTTAGCGCTTGCGCTCTTCGCGTACTTCGAGAGCGCAGAAGCAGCATACGGGTTTAAGGTTTTCAGCGACGTATCGATCTTTTTTTACAATATTCGTCGCGACCACTGAAACCTTTGGCCACTGCAATTATACCCCTTCCCTTAGATAGGCGACATGGCTAAAGGGGTGAGTGACCCAAGTTAGCTAAGTGGCGACAGAGCTTTTTTTGTCTCTCAAGTCAAACGGAAATTGCGAATGGCAGCGAAAGCCCAACGATTCCGTCTTTGAATAATTGGACACAATTGGACGCGTAACAACGGGTAAACGGTGACTCTCGTAGGACAATGTGAAGACGATCGTTTTTTCTTTATCTCTCGAATACAAGAGGTCCTGGAGAAGGGGAAAGATCCCACTCCGGGAAAAAGTCACCAATAAAAATCGAAGGACCGTTCCCCTTAATTTCGATTCTTTCCATACCGCGTTGCTTTCCCCACCGTCCATAACGATCGGAAATTCTGCAAAGGCACACGACGCACAAAAGGTTTTGGTGCTTTTCGACTGTCGGTAGTCGTTACTAAAAGTTTACAGTTTTTTTTGTTTTTCTTGTATCAGTGATTTCTAGTGAGCGTATTTCGGCAATCGTGCATTATCTATATACACAATGATCTTAATATATACTTTGTGTGTTGCTACATAATCAGTGAATGTACATATGTTATATATGTATAACTTGTTGGCGGTAAAGTGGTAAAATGAATCAATCATTCAGTCCATCATAGTTCGTAATATGTTTACATATCCAACAGACGTTCTGATAACCTGAAAATTCATCATATCATATGATAAATGGATTTGCTACCTTAAAACAAAGAAGCTAATAGTAATTTAAACAGACGTAGTCATAGTGGTCGTTAACGAGAGACGAAGATAAGAGAATCGGAAATATTTTAAATATTACTCACAGTTGCGAAACATCTCATTGACAATTGTATTGCTCCACCGGCTGTTAAGGTCACAGGACTTTGCGCCATTGTGATAATGAGACCCAAATCAAGTGATTTTTTTCCCGGCAGTCGATGCCAATCAACCATATATGTCACTTCGCCAACTTTTATGCACTGTCATTAAAATCGTTACGCGAGTATTTAACCAATTTAAAGGCGAGAATCTGTTTTATCGATAGATCAATTAACGAAATACCTCCTGAGTCAGAAGTTCGCCTATGTAGCAAAAGGACAATACGTTAAATATGAATGTAATGAGAACCGTTGTCCAAGCGCCAGTAGCTATCGGATTTTTAGTCTCAGCGCGGAATTCCTATGAAATTTACAACCTTAATGTGTCAATCAGTTTTGATTAAAAAGCAAATTAATGTAAAAAAAATAAGCATTTATACCACCAAACAAAAGTATCCCAAACAGCATATTTCGAAAGTGTAACCCAAAAGATCCACGAGGAATGTTCCTCGCAACATTTTTTCGGCGAAATTTATAAACCTGCAGAGATAATAATAGTACATTTTGCTACAAGGGAGAAAAGTGCGTCATTTCAAAATCCGCTCCTCCCGTGTGGCATACGGGATAAATATTTTCTATTTATCTATTAAAAATGGAAAAAATTCGCTGAGACACTTTTACTCCCGCTGGTCAAGAATAGGTAACTGTAAACCCGCGCCCCAGGCATGAAATATGGTCTATTTACCGCAGTCTGGGGAAAAAAAAAAACGATTTTAACTCACTTTAAAGCCCTCACATGATGTTTTATGACATCGGCTATTCTTCCATCGACGGTATGGTAGTTGGTCACTTTACCACCTCCATCGACAAGTTCGTTAAGTTTACTCATTAGAATATTGAGCTGTGCACACGCGTGCATAACGATAACAACCGCCAGACTGTAACAGGTGATTGTGATCGAGTGCAACACAAAAGCACAGATCACTTGACTCGTGCATATAATTTCAAAGAGTGGACTTTCACTGAAGACTGAGAAAAAAAAATAACTCGGTACCGCGAAACTTCTCGCGGCTGTTCCCTCTGTTAGGTTAGCGTTAATGTTATACGTCTGATCGCGAAACCTTATCGCAACGAGTGGCAACAAAGCGAGAAGAAGAGCACTGACGTACGTAAAAGAGGCGCAAATGATGGTTACCGTATGTCCGAATCGGGCGTAACTCAGCATAATATCCCTACTGGCCGCGCACTCGAGTTTAAGCCAATCGCGTTCAATGTGTTTCAAACACTTATCGATCTTTTTCCGATAAATTCGCAAGGACATATATTTAAATAACGACATGCCGATAAATACAAAGCGAATGATGAGCCTCAGCTGCTCAGGCGGTCGTTTCTCTATGAAGATTAAGTACAGACCGGTAGGAACGCCTCTTATCCCAATACCGTAATAACAAATTATAACTGATATATTGCCGAGTACACTGCGCCATACACTAGTGTCAATCGGCAGCAGCCAGATACCCAGTAACATCAAATATCTCCGGCATATTTTTATCGCATTAGACGCATCTTTCGCGAGACTTTTTTCATCCGCGTTAGTCGCCACTGTAATTATGTTTTCTTCCGTTATCATATCGCGCGTATATAAGCTTTTTCTTAAATTCTGAGATTTTTTTGTTTTTATAGCCGATTTTCACATAAACATGCAGTCGTTTCGGAAGCTGCCTTTTTACTAAAGTCCTATCTGATTTTAGTTTAAATGAAACCTGACCGGCAACTCAACGCGAATCCGGCATTGCGGCCTGCGCGTGTGTTCGAAAAAGTAGAACGTTTTTCTTTGCGTACCAATTTATTTTATAATGGATAACATAGCCATTTTAAAAATGCCTTTACCTCTTCCTGAGATACGATTCACCTCGGCTAACTCAAGTGATTGACGTCTTATTGATTAAATAATTTAGAAAAGTGTATAGCGACGTTCATCGCGCTTGCGCTCTTGGCGTACTCTGAGAGCGCAGAAGCAGTTTAAACCTGTTAGCGATGTACCGATTTCGTTTTTTACAATATTCGTCGCGACCATTCGAACCTTTGGCCACTGTAATTACACCCCTTTCCTTAGGTAAGGGTCGTGGCTCAGGGGGTGAGTGACTCAAGTTAGCTAAGTGTGGAGACAGAGCTTTTTTTGTCCCTCAAAGCAGACAGAAATTGCGAGTGGCAACGAAAGCCACGACTGTCTTTCGATAATTGGGCACAATGGGACGCGTAACAAGGGGTAAATTGTGAAACTCGTAGGGTAATGTGAAGAAGATCATTTTTCTGGGTCTGACGAATATATGAGAGATCCTGGAGAAGGGGAAAAATCCAACTCTGGAAAAACGTCACCAATAAAAATCGAAGCGCTGTCTCCCTTAATTTCGATTCTTTTCGTACCATTGCTTTCCCTACCATTGTTAACGATCGGAAATTTTGCAAAGCGTACAGCAACGGAGGGCTTCGCTTCTTTTTAATTTACCAAACAAACGCGCCATAGATCGGTAATTTTTTTTCCATATTCAACGACACGGTACGGTCCGAAATAAATTAGACGATAAACGATTATACGACGATGAAACTGGCAATAGATTTCTTCATCTATATTGACGTCAATCGGCTAGACATCGACGTAAAAATACTGGTCAGTTAAAAAAAATTGACGAAAATACCAGTTTACCAGCGAAATATTTCGACTATTTTGTCTGTGACGGTGCATTCGAAAATCCAAAAAAGCGCCTCTTTTGGATAATTTTAAAATCGCAAAAATCCTGACTGACGTGGAAAATAGTTGAATTACAACGATTTTACTTTCAACTGCGAAACATTTTGAGTTTTAACGTGATAACGAGACTTACTCCCGGAGTTAGTGTTTTCAGGTGTCGATACCAATAGATTGCGCAAATTCTTTCAGTGTTAAATAATAAACAGTTTAACGGCGAATGTAACACATATTAATGAAAAATCTCCTTCATCTTAATATATGCTTTATACTCGGTGAATAATCAGTGCTGATTTTATCGTCGTAAAAATAATACGAAAATCATTAAATCATTAAATCATTTAGTCCATTACAGTGCGTAACATGTTTAAATATCCAACGGCTGTCCTCATAACCTTAAAATAAACCGTAAAATTATCGAAAGTAAAAATCGTTTCATTAGTCTGAAGCATAAAAAGAACAATAATAATCAACATGACACTCACCGTTGCGAAACATCTCATCGATAATTGAATTGCTCCACCGGCTGTTAAGGTCACAGGACTTTGCGCCATTGTGATAATGAGACCCAAATCGAGAGATTTTCTTCCGGGCAATAGATGCCAATCAATCATATAAGTCACTTCGCCAACTTTTATACACTTTCGTTTAAATGGTAAATAATTTTCTTTTTTTTAAATCCGTATGATGAATTGATTAATTAATGAAACGAAATACCTCCTGAGTTAAAAGTTCTCCTATGTAGCAAAACGAGAAAACGTTAAATGTGAATGTCACGAGAACCGTCGTCCACGCGCACGTCGCTATCGGATTTTTAGTCTCCGCTCGGAATTCCTATGAAAATTATAAGCTTCGTATGCCAATGTCTTTTAATAGCGATAGCGAAACAGTATGATAAAAAAAAATTGCAAACCAGTAAACAAAAATATCCCAAACAGCACATTTCGAAAGTATAACCCAAGAGATCGACGAGAAATATTCCGCGTAACATTTCTTCGGCGGAAGTAATAAACCTTCAGAAATCATTGACAAGTTGTTTAATTTTCGAAATATCGAGATAAAAGCGTTTCGCCCTCACCTTAGCGCCCTAACATGATGCTTTACGATATCGGATATCCTGTTATCGACGGTGTTGTAATTCGTCATTTTGACACCACCATCGACAAGTCTATTAAGCTTATTCATCAGAATATTGAGCTGCCCACACGCGTGCATTACGATAACGACCGCTAAGCTGTAACAAGTGATAGTGATCGAATGCAACACAAAAGCTGCGAACACTTGACTCGCGCATATAGTTTCGTATAGTGGAGTTTTACTGAACGCTGAAAAGCCGAAGTAACTTGGTACTGCGAAATTTCTCGTGGATATTTTCTCTGTAATGTTAACATTATATGTCTTATCATCGCGAAATCTTATCGCTACGATTGGCAACATAGCGAGAAGAGCAGCGCCGGCGTAAGTGAAAGCCGCGCAAATTCTGGTTATCGTATGTCCGAAGCGCGCATATTCCAACATGATGTCCTCACTGTCATTGCACTCAAGTTTAAGCCAATCGAATTCAATGTGTTTCATACATTTGTCGATTTTTTCTCGATGAAATCGCAAAGACATATATTTAAACATCGACATGAAGATGAATACCAAACGAATGATGAGTCTCAGCTGTTCAGCCGGTCGTTTCTCTTCGAAGATTAAGTACAGAAAGGTAGGAATTCCTCTTATCCCAATGCCGAAATAACAAACTATAACTGATATATTGCCGAGTAAATGACGCCAAGAGAAAGCACCAGCGTCGATCGGTAACCAGATACCGAAGACTTTCAAATATCTTTGACATATCTTTATTGCGAAAACCGCCCCATTCGTGTTATTTATTTTACGATTCACTTTAGGCGTCAGTCGGATGATTTTTTTTGCGGCTATCACATCGCGCTGATGACTATTTTCCGTCGAATTTTCGTTACTCATTGATGCGCTATTTTTTTTAACACCCTTATTGAAAGCCTTTCGAAACTTTGCTTCCCACAAGACACGACTTGAATCTCTACCTTGGAAAAAAAATGACGCTAAATTCACCACGCATCCAGCATTGCGCATGCGTTCGCTTCGAGAAGTAAGAAATTTGCCTCTGCATAGCGAATGATTTGATGATAGATGATTTGTACTTTCCGTCCCGAAGGGACACAAAGTTCCGCGATGGTTTTGTCGATATTGCGGATATTTTCAACAACCCCTTTCCCATCGTCCGTATTGCGAATGGAGTTTGCGCAATGCAAGATTAGTCGATGTTTTTTCGAGCAATTCGCGACCGTCTCTTCGCCTGACAACATCTTAACTTTGAATAAACCGACTCTGTTGATGTTCGGAAAATTTACCAATTTTATCGATAAATCGTACAGAATAATTGGAAAAATAAGGCCGTTCCCTCGATAAAGTAATTATAGACGAGATATCGATGTAAAAGGTAATGTTGGCACAATATCGAAACTCCAATAATCGTTAAAATTTTTATCAAATTTACCAACATATATAGACAATGCATACGGGCGTTTATCGGTTATTTTACAAAACAACAGTTCTCAACAGATTCAGATAAGTTACCGCTGTCCGAATGACCTGAAATCATTTCGGAGTGATTTTGATCGTAAATTATGTGGAAAATTTTGGGTCAAACTCACCTGGCAAAAGCTGCTAAGCGATAGTTGAACCAATTGCCCGGCTGTAATAGTCGCGGGTCTGTGAGCCGTTGCCATCGTCAGAATCAAAGCGACAGCTTTTTTTGCCGGCAAACGATACCAATCGATCATATATGTTGTTTCGCCCACTTTTCGACACTGTTTAAAAAACAAATATCACTCATTTTTTGCTGTCAATGAAGTGAAAAAAAAAAAATTGAAAAAATTTCGAAAAAAATTTCACCTCATCGGTGAGAAGTTCGCCGATGTAACAAAATAATAAGATATTAAAGGTAAACGAAATCAGAAGAATTGTATACGTCAATATAGCAACGGCGTCGCTCTGCTCCCATTCCTAAAAAATCACACTGTACACGATGATCCACTGAATTTGCCACTGGCGTTCGGCACAAATGATGCGTTAATTTCTTACCAAAAGAAAATAATGACCCAAAAGACACAAATTCAAAGTGCAGCCTGCCATTTCGACGAGGCATATCGTTCGAAGGACTCTCTCGACGCAGTCAACAAATCTGCGAATAGTCGTGACGTTCTGCATTCGTTGACATTCAAATTCAGTCGATGATCGTACGGCAAAATTTGTATTTTTTTTTAAATCGAACTTTCGTACCTCAAAACTCGTACGTGATGCTCGATAACCCGAGCGATTCTCGAGTCGAGGCAATCCGTATCTTTTTCATTGCCATCAACGAGATTTTCGAGCCAATTAACGAGAATCTCGAGTTGACCACAAGCGTGCATAACGAAAACTACCGCAAGACTGCAACCGGCAGTGGCGATCGAGTGCATCACAAAAGCGCAACAGCAATGAATGGCAAAAACAATCGTGTAAATCGAGTTTTCTTGAGGATCGAAAAACACGTAATAACTTGGATAAGCGAGGGGACGAAAAGTAATATTCAACTCGGCTATGGCGACGCTTCCGCGCAAAAGTGGCATTAAGCACGCGTAGAACAAACCGCCTCCGTACATGAAAATTGCGCATACGAGGGATCCGTAACGTCCGAACAAAGCATTTTCCAACATTATTTCGCGATGGTTTGCATTAATTACGCGCCGCCAATCAGTCGCGAGATGTTCGATACATCGACCGATATCCCGGCGACCGGTTATTAACGATCCGTATTTAAAAATTGCCATTACGCAAAAACTGAGAGCCCCGACGAGCTTAACTCGCATTCCGGTGCTTTTTTCCTTAACGAAGGTATAAAGACTGCCGGGAACGAGAATAAAACCGAGAAGAAACGAACAAACGACGACGAAAAATCGCGCGGAAAATTGCTCGAGACCCCCGGCATCGTGACTCATAGGCCACGCGCCCAACGTCTTGAGTAGCCATCGATTTATCTGAAACGCGTATTTAACGTCTGTCTGGTAATGCAAATTAACGTTTGTGAAAATGATATTATTGTTATTCTTATCCCTCATTTTTCATGTTTCCGTTAACCGTAATGGTTTTTTTTTAAGCTTCCAAACAGCTCGATGACGCTTTCGGCACTGTCGGTCCGCGTTTCACAGACATCGAACAATCTTTCGAGATACTTACGCATGCGTGCATTACGTATTCGTCGATTTGACTATACGGAAGGGGTTACGTGTTATCGGACGCGCATGAACTTTGTGAAATTAGGGAGATATTACTACGGGAAATGATACAGCTAAGTTTAACTTATCGTTGCCGGCAGTCTATGAAAAAAAACACAAATCTGTGCAATGAAAGCGGTCAAAGAACTATGAAACTGACGTGGAGCAGTCCTCTATCATCGCGAAACGTTAAAGGCAATTGTTCTTTCAGAATTACTTGGTCTAAAGTTTGTATTGACGACAATGGTGCTTTTGTTTCCTTTTCGAATAGTATCGACTACATAGAAAGTTGCTGGATTCTCGACTCCGCATCCATCGATTTTATAATGTCCTTCGTGCATTTATCAAAATCTCAATAACGCGCGGATACGCGCGAAATGTTGATGAAATTTAATTAAATAAAAATTATTGTTAATTAAATACACGATATTTGAATTAATAAAAATACAAATTAAAAGTACGGAATATCAATAAATTTAAATTACAATTAAAAACTTGAGATTTTTATTAATTAAATAGTTAAATATTGGCAAACCAGTGGATTTTTTAAAATCGTGTATTGTATATACATGTCTCTCCGCATAATCAATGAAAACACAGTGCACAGAAAGCATTGCAACAGTGTAAATTTATATGTTACAAAATTGCTTTGAAAATGAATAAGAAAATCATTCGATCATTCGACTATTCAGCCCATAACAGTTCGTAACATGTTAACATATCCCAAAGATGTTCTGATAACCTGCAAATCAAGCAGTCGAACTTAGGACGTGAAAACTGTTTTCATTGAAAAAAGCACTGCTGCAACGCGTATAAAAAAATATCATATTATTTCGGCGATACTTACGTGTGCGAAACATCTCATCGACAATTGAATCGCTCCACCTGCCGTCAAAGTTACGGGCGTGTGTGCCATTATAATCACGAGACTCAAACTGAGAGATTGTTTCGCAGGTAATCGGTACCAATCGATCATGTAAGTTATTTCTCCAACTTTTCTGCACTGTCGGTAATGAAGAACAATGAAATTATGAACTGATTAGAAATTTGCGAATTTTTTTTTTTTTTTAATTCACCGATACCTCCTGAGTGAGAAGTTCGCCGATATAACAGAACGATAATATATTGAACATAAATGTTATATAAAGACTGGTGTAAGAAATTATCGCTACAGGATTTATCGACTCCGCTCGAAGTTCCTATGAAAATAATAAATTTAATGAGAATTAATTAATAATAAGTATTTAAAACACTTTTCTTTCTATACAATATAATTGGAGTATCCCACGGCGCATAATAATAAAGTGTAACCTCCAAGATCCGCGAGGCATATTCCTCGCAATAATTTCTCCGCAGATGAAATGAACCTATAAGAACGACCAATACAAGCCGAAAAACCATTCGCAAAAATGTCTTATATTTTCACGATATGCTCACTCTAAAATTCTCACGTGATCCTTAATAACATTGGACATTCGATGATTGAAGCTGTGATTTATCGTTCTTTCATCGTCTCCGTCGACAAGCCGATTAAGCTGTCCCATCAATATCTTGAGTTGCCCGCACGCGTGAACGACTATAACAACAGCTAAACTGTAACAGGCGATACCGATCGAGTGCAGAATAAAAGTTGCCAACACTTGACTCGAGTATATAATTTCGTAGAGTGGAGTTTTCGTCACTATAGAGACACCGAAATGACTCGGTAGAGCGAACGTTCTCGTTGATACTATCTTCGTAGTGTTATCATAATGCGCTCCCGAATGTCTGCTTCTCACCACGAATGGCAGAATGGCGTACCAAGTAGCAGCGCAGAACGTGAAAGATATGCAAATTCTTGTAACCATATGTCCGTACCGCGCGTGTTCCACCATAATGTTTTTGTGGCTCGATGACTCGATTCTCTCCCAATCGAATTCAATATTTTTAATGCACAGTCCGATGTCTCGTCGATGAGATCGTAAAAGATAATACTTGATGCCTCCGATAGCGGCGAACCAAACTCGCGCGATGTCTCGAACTTTTTCAGCATTGTTTTTGTGATCGATAATGACATAGAGAAGCGTCGGTATCGATCTTATTACAACGCCGAAATAACAAATTATCATTGAAACATTGGCGAGAAAGATTCGCCAGGAATATGGACCGGGATCGATCGACGGCCACACGCCGAGAAACATAAAAAATCGACGACATATGTGTATCGCGTAAGCAGCGTCGTTATGAGTCGTTTTTTTCGGAATCTGCGGTAGCAATCGCAAGATTCTCTTGTCGTGTACCATCTTCTCTCTTGCCCCCTTCACAATTCGCTTCAAACTACACCCGAGTTTAATTTCTTTTATTGATGAAGTAACGTGAAACTCTGTATCGAGACGTGCATTGCGCATGCGCTCGTCATGAATTCTCGGTACGCTCAAGCCGCCTCTATGCAACTGTTTAACCCTTTCAGTTACGTAGCGTTCTTTACAATTTTGCGAGATGACTGTAATGATACCGTTACTTCTCGGTAGTGCAACATAGCTGAAAGTACAAATAACTCCCTAAGTGGAGACTGAGCTTTTTCCTGGTATCCGTTCAACGAAGATACAAATTTCGTGTATAGCGCCGCTATACGTCGTTTTTCTATTGAAATAAATGGACGAAATTGTCTGCGTAATAACGGACGAATGGACAATGTAAGTGAACGATCTCCCTCCCTCACTATCCCTTCCCTCGATGGCGAATTTAAATCGCGAGTGCCCGAGGTCTTGGAGAAGGGGAAGGAGAATCGCCCTTGATGGGAACGTGACCAATAGAATTGTCAGGACTGTCTCTCGTAATTGCAATCCTTTCTGTTTCGTTGCTTTCTTCGCGTTTCACAACGATTGACAACTCATCGACGTATACTTCGGTTACGATTTCTTCTTTTGCCAAAAATTTATAAAAACGTACGCGTTTCGTGTTTATCAAAAAATACGCGTAATAAATAATTTTTTTTTTTTTATTTATTTTTTCGCCTGTGCTTTTTTATTAGACTTTGAAGAATGTACACTATTTGTGATCTGTGAAAAATTGTGGTTCGGTGGTGATTCGTGATGTCGATACTCTTTATCATCTGTGTGAACATTGCGTGACGAAATTGTGACACAACAATGGTGGTCAGTATAACAAGTGAAAGCAAAAAAAAACGTAAATTTATGGTGATAAAATACTTGCTTTACCTTCATGAAGTAAATATCGAATTTAACGACTCTTTCGGCTGATTAGTCCATCACGTTTCGTAACATGTTCACGTAACCCACAGATGTCTTGACAACCTGACAGTCATTTTATCAGTTTCTGGGAAACAAAAAGTCCAGAAGGGTAGATATACCGGTTGTGGCCATTTTTAATACAAAATTGCTGTCGAATCGTCGTTCGTCTGGATTTTTTTAAATTCCTTTGATAAATTGAGATTTTTCATAAAAACATTTTGAAATATCAACGCGCCGCCATTTTAATTCAGTTTTCTTTAAAATTATCTTTGCGATAAAAATGGCCTGAAATCGGTACTTTCACCCTATTATCCGCGCGATAATTACACTCGCGAAGCATGCTATCGATAATTCAATCGTTCCACCTGCTGTGAGAGTCACAGGAGATTGAGCCGTTATAATGACGAGATTCAAGCTGAGAGATTGTTTTCCCGAAAGCCGATACCAATCGGTCATATATGTTATTTCACCGACTTTTCTGCACTGTCGACAATCATAAGCTCGTTGAAATGAAATTACTCGAAACGAGTAATGTGAAGAATATAAAATAATTTCCAAATACCTCCTGAGTGAGAAGTTCGCCGATGTAACAAAACGATAATATATTAAACAAAAATGTTGTATAAAGACTTATGTAAGAAATAATCGCGACGAGATTTTTATTCTCTGCTCGAAATGCCTATAAGAGTAAACGAAACTCGATCGAAAATATTGTAAAAAAAAAGCGATTTCTTTCGCATTATATCATAGCAATACTCTTTATACAAGATAATTATAATATCCCGTGGCGCACAGTAAGGGAGTGTAACCCCCGAGATCGACAAGACATATTCCTCGTAGCAGTTTTTCCGCAGACGATATAAACCTTAAAAAAAATCGAAATTCAAACGAAATAACCAATCGAAAATATTTGAAAAATCGGTTGAGTAGTATACACACTTCAAAATTCTCACGTGATCGGCGATTACATTGGACATTCGAGAATCGAAGCTGTGGTATACGGTACTTTTATCGTTGCCGTCGACGAGTTCACCAAGCTGTCCCATCAAAATTTTTAGTTGTCCACACGCGTGGACGACGATAACAACAGCTAAACTGTAAGAAGCAATACCGATCGAATGGAGAATAAAAGTTGCCAACACTTGACTCGAGTATATCATTTCGTAGAGAGGAGTTTTGGTCGCTATGGAGACACCGAAATGACTCGGCACGGCAAACGTTCTCGATGATACGATTTTCGTTATGTTATCATCATCACCTGCAGCATGTTTGCTTCTTACCACAAATGGCAGAATAGCGTACCAAGTAGCAGCGCAAAACGTGAAAGATATACAAATTCTTGTAACCGTATGTCCGTATCGCGCATATTCCAGCATAATGTTCCGATGGCTCGATGATTCGATTTTCGCCCAATCGAGTTCGATATTTTTCATGCACAAGTCGATATCTCGTCGATAAGATCGTAGAAGATAATATTTTATGCCTCCTATGGCGGCGAACCAAACTCGTCCGATGTCTCGAACTTTATCAGCGTTACTTTTTATATCGATAATAACATAAAGAAGAGTCGGTATCGTTCTTATCACAATGCCGAAGTAACAGATTATCACGGAAATATTAGCGAGTACGATTCGCCAGGAATATCTTCCCGGATCAATCGACGGCCAGACACCGAGAAGTGTAAAAAATTGACGACATAGATGTATCGCGTAAGCCGCGTCTTTATTAGTGGATTTCCGAGAAACCTGCGGTAGGGATCGGAAGATTCGATCTTTCGGGACCATTCTGGTTTCACGCAGCTTACCCCCGTTGCAAACCGTTTCTAACTAAACTCGAGTTTAATTCGTCTTATTGATGAAATAAAGCGAAACTTTGTGTAGAGTCGTGTGTTGCGCATGCGCTAGCCATGTGACGCCGGATACGCCGAAGCAGCGTTTTGCAACAATTTAACCCTTTCAGCGTAACGTAAAGTTTTTTTTTTCCCAATTACGCGCACCCAAGTCTAATTACACCGCTTTTTCTCGGTATCGCGACATAGCTGAAGAGACAAATAACTCGCTAAGTGGAGACAAAGCTTTTTCCTGGTATCCGTTGGCTGCAGATAAAAATTTTGTGTAGTTTGTCGATTCTGTATTCCAAGAAATGGACGAAATTGTTTGCGTAATGACGAACGAATCGACAAAGTAAGTGAACTATATCCATTTCCACTCCTTCCTTCGATGACGAATTTAAATCGCAAGAAGCTCTTGGAGAAGGGGAAAGAGCATCGCCCTGAGAAATATGATCGATAGAATTCTCAGGACGGTCTTGCGTAATCGCAATCCTTCTTGTATCGTTGCTTTCTTTCGTTCATAAAGATTGACAAGTCATCGAAGTAGTTGTGTATTCGTGATCTGTAAAAAATATGGTTCATTCGTGACTCGAAATATCGATATTCTTTACCATCTGTGCGACGAAATTGTGACGCGACAATGGTCGTCAGGATAATAAGTGAAAGAAAAACTTCGATTTACGGTGACAAAATTTTAGCTTTACCTTAAAATAAATACGGAATTTGATGAATCTTTCGGCTGTTTAATCCATTACATTTCGTAACATGTTCACATATCCCACAGATGTCCTCATAACCTGAGAACCGTTTAATCAGTTTCCGACGTCGCGAACAGCTTTAATTACAAATAACAATCCAGCAGAGTACATGTACCGATTTGTCGCAATTTTTGTTACGATTTACTCCAATTCCAATCATTGTTTCATCATATTTCGATGATGTTAATACTTTCAAATAATTCTTAAAAATTCAGAAAATTCAGCCGGCATTTTAATTGAAATTTGTTTAAAGTTTTATCCTTTTGGAGATAGCGGCGAAAAATCGGTACGTCTACCGTACGATTCGCGTAATACTTACACTCGCGAAACATCCTATCGATAATTCAATCGCTCCACCTGCTGTGAGAGTCACAGGAGATTGAGCCGTTATAATTACGAGACTCAAGCCGAGCGATTGTTTTCCCGAAAGCCGATACCAATCGGTCATATAAGTTATTTCACCAACTTTTCTACACTGTCGTCAATGATAAACGCATTGCAATAAAATTCTTAACGGATAATGTGAATTAAATAAGTGAATGTCGAAATAAATACCTCCTGAGTGAGAAGTTCGCCAATGTAACAAAACGACAGTATATTGAACATGAAAGTTGTATAAAGACTTATGTAAGAAATAATCGCGACGGGATTTTTAGGCTCCGCACGAAATTCCTATAAGAATAAATGGAATTCGATCGAAAAAATTGTAAAAAAAAATAAAGGGGATTTTTTTTCGTATTATAACTCTGCAATACTCTTTATACAAGATAATTTAAATATCCCGTGACGCACAATAAGAGGGTGTAACCCCCGAGATCGGCGAGGCATATTCCTCGTAGTAATTTTTCCGCAGACGATATAAACCTTAAAGCATTGAAAATTTAACCCAAAAAAATAGTTGGAAATATTTCACAAATTTTTTAAGTATACTTACTTCAAAATTTTCACGTGATCCGCGATAACATTGGACATTCGAGAATTAAAAGTGTGATATACGCTTTTACCGTTGCCGTCGACAAGTTCGTTAAGCTGTTCCATCAAAATTTTAAGTTGGCCACACGCGTGAACGACGATAACAACAGCTAAACTGTAACAAGCGATACCGATCGAATGAAGAATAAAAGTTGCCAACACTTGACTCGAGTATATCATTTCGTAGAGCGGAGTTTTCGTCACTATGGAGACACCAAAATGACTCGGTAGAGCGAACGCTCTCGTTGATACCATTTTCGTAATGTTATCGTCATCCACTTCGGCATGTTTGCTCCTTACCACAAATGGCAGAATAGCGTACCAAGTAGCAGCGCAAAACGTGAAAGACATACAAATCCTTGTAACCATATGTCCGTATCGCGCATGTTCCACCATTATGTTCCTATGGCTCGATGATTCGATTTTCGCCCAATCGTCTTCGATGTTTTTGATGCACATGTCGATATCTCGTTGATGAGATCGTAAAAGATAATACTTTATGCCTCCTATAGCGGAGAAACAAACTCTTCCGACGTCTCGTACTTTATCGGCGTTACTTTTTGTATCGATGATAACATAAAGAAGAGTCGGTATCGATCTTATCACAATGCCGAAGTAACAGATTATTACGGACATATTAGTGAGTACGATTCGCCAGGAATATCTTCCAGGATCAATCGACGGCCAGACACCGAGAATTGTAAAAAATCGGCGACATATGTGTATCGCGTAAGCCGCGTTTTTATCAGTGAGTTTTCGAGAAACCTGCGGTAGAGATCGGAAGACTTGATCTTCCGGTACCATCCTGTTTTCATGCAGTTTATCTCCTTCGCAAACCACTTAACAAGACTCGAACTTAATTTGCCGTATTGAAAAAATTACGGGAATCTTTGTGTAGAACTGTGCGTTGCGCATGCGCTCGTCATGTATTCTGGAAACGCCGAAGCAGCGTCTATGAAACAATTTAACCTTTTCACCCACGTACCGTTCTTTCCAATATCGCAAACTCGACCGTAATTATACCGTTACTTCTCAGTAACGCGACACAACTGAAAGAACAAATGACTCGCTAAGTGGAAACAGATCTTTTTCCTGGTATCCATCAACGCGGATAGAAATTTCAAGTAGCAGCGAGTTTATCGATTCTGTATTCCAAGAAATGGATTCAATTGTGTACGTAAAAACGGACGAATGAACAAAGTAAGTGAACAAAGTATATCTCTCTTCATCCCTTCCCTCGATGGCGAATTAAAGTCGCGAGTGGATGAGAGATCCGAGCGTTTGGAGAAGGGGAAGGAACATCGCTCTGGAAAACTTAACCAATAGATTTCTCAGGACGGTGTCTCGTAATTGCGATCCTTTGTGTATCGTTGCTTTCCTCGCCTTTCATAACGATTGAGATCTCATCGGAGAGCGCGTCAACGAATAGTTTGGCAATTTTTTCTTCTTTTGGTAAAAATTAAAAAATATTCCGTGTTTCACGCTTGTGGTTCGTATACAAAGTTCGAAGAACGTGTACGTTAGTCGTGTTTTGTGAGAAATATTTTTCGGTGGTGTTTCGAAGTGTCAGTATTCTTCATTATCCATGTGAATGTTGGAATCGTAACGCGAAAATAGTTACCAATAATAAATTTAAAAAAACCATCGATTTATAATGACAAAATACTAACTTTATCCTCTTGTTATAAATACAGAATTCAATGAATCTTTCCAACTTTTTAGTCCATTACATTTCGTAGCATATTTACGTATCCCACAGATGTCTTGACAACCTAACAATGATTTTGTCAGATTCTGCCTCTCGGAACAGATTTTATGAAAAAGCGCGTATTATTCGGCTGATACTTACGCTTGCGAAGCATCCCATCGATAGTTCGATTGTTCCACCCGCAGTCAGAGTTACAGGCGCCTGCGCCATTATGATGACGAGACTCAAGCCGAGAGGCTCTTTTCCCGATAGCCGATACCAATCGGTCATATAAGTTATTTCACCAACTTTTCTACACTGTCGTCAATGATAAACGCATTGCAATAAAATTCTTAACGGATAATGTGAATTAAATAAGTGAATGTCGAAATACCTCCTGAGTGAGAAGTTCGCCAATGTAACAAAACGACAGTATATTGAACATGAAAGTTGTATAAAGACTTATGTAAGAAATAATCGCGACTGGATTTTTTGGTTCCGCCCGAAATTCCTATAAGAATAACGAAAATCAATCGATATTATCGTAAAAAAAAAAGAAGAAAAAAGCGGATTTTTTCGTTTCACAATACGGCAATTGTTCGTATACAAGATAATTCAAATATCCCGCGATGCACAGTAAGAAAGTATAACCCCCGAGATCGACGAGACATATTCCTCGTAAAAGTCTTTCCGCAGACGATATAAATCTACAAAAATTCGCAATTTAAGCCGAAAAAAAAAAACCATTCGCCGTTATTTTTCTCATTTTTTTGCTGTACTCACTTTAAAATTCTCACGTGATCCGTAATAACGTTGGACATTCGAAAACTAAAGCTTTTGTATGACTCGCTTTCGCCGTCTCCATCTACAAGTTCATTCAGTTTTTCCATCAAAATCTTGAGTTGTCCACATGCATGAAGGACGATAACCACAGCTAAGCTGTAGCAGGCGATACCGATCGAGTGCAGAATAAAAGTTGCCGTCACTTGACTCGAGTAAATTATTTCATAAAGCGGAGTTTCAGTGACAAAAGAGACACCGAAATAGCTCGGTACAGCGAAAGATCGCGATGTTACGACTTTCGTCGCATTTTCATTATTCGCTTTGGACGCTCCACTTCTGACGACAAATGGCAGAATTGCGTACCAAGTCGCTGCGCAGAAAGTAAAAGATATGCAAATTCTTGTAACCATATGTCCGTATCGCGCGTGTTCCAGCATAATGTTTCGGTGGCTCGATGTCTCGATTTTCGCCCAATCGAGTTCGATATTTTTGATGCACACCTCGATATCTCGACGATTCGATCGTAAAAGATAATACTTTAATCCTCCAATAGCGGCAAAACAAACGCGCGCTATGTCTCTAACTTTCGCAACATTATTTTTCTGCTCGATAATCACATAGAGAAGAGTCGGAAGTGTTCTTATCACCATACTGAAGTAACAGACGATCACCGAAATATTCGCGAGTACAATTCGCCAGGAATATTTTCCAGGATCGATCGATGGCCAGACACCGAGAAATGTAAAAAATCGACGGCATATCTGTATCGCGTAAGCTGCGTTATTTTCGATCGGTTTTTTACCACTCTGCGGTAGCAATTGGAAGATTCGTTCTCCTGATAGCATCGTTTTTCACAAACGAGATTAATCCCTCGAGAAACCACTTCTAACTATCCAAACTTATTATGTTGTACTGACGAAATAAGGTAAAACTCTATATAAGCCGCTGGGCGTTGCGATCGCGTTTCCTTTTAAACGCGAAGCCCTTTCGACCTTTTTTAACCGTCGTAAATGTCCGAACTCTTGGCCTCTACGCTAATTACACTGTTATCCCGCGGTCGGCGACATGGTTCAGAGCGGAAAATGACCCTCTAAGTGAAGACAACTTTTTTTTGCGCCCCTTAAGGCGGAGAAAAATTGCCAATAGCGGCGAATTCACTCACCCGTTTCATATACCAATGCGCGGAAATAATTGACCATATAATAACGGATCTATGGACAAAATAAGTGGATCCCTCTCCCCTTCTTTTTGTCCCTCGACTGCGATTGCACAAACTGCTGGAGAAGGGGAACCTTTTACCCGGAGAAGGTGACCAATAGAATCGCCGGAATCGCCTCTCGTAATTGCGCATCTTCGCCTAAGGCTTCGCCGCCTTTCAAACGATCGAAAATTCTCCGAGGAGTGCATCGACCAATGGTGACATTTTCTTTTGGTTTCGGTGATACAAAAAGTATTTTTAAAAATCGGGTTTTTCAAAAATCTCATAAGCAACTCAAACAAACAATTATTTTTGTTATGATTCAAATGTATTTAAGATTTCGAAGAAAATGCATTGGTTGTGATGTGCGGAAAATGTGTCGTTCGTGATCAAAAGTGATGATAATTTTCATAATCTATGTCGGTAAAGCGGGTCGTGATTGCGACTCGTCGATACTGGACATTAACAACAGTAAAAAAAACGAACAACAGCCTAACGTCACTAGCATTGACGTCCTTAAATAAATACTGAGACCATTCAGTCGATGACCGATCGTATTATGTTGAGATATCCGAGAGTTGTCTGCATAATCTAAAAAACGTAGAAACGCGAAAGTTGTCGATAAGAATTAACAAAAATTAGTATTTTCCGAATGACACTTACATTTGCGAAACATTTGATTGACAATTGAAAATGTCCACCTGCTGTCAAAGTTACAGGACGACGAGCCATCGCGATTACGAGAGCCAATTCGAGAGATTTTTTTTCCGGCAGTCGATACCAATCGATCATATATGACGCTTCGGCAACATTAGTAAACTGTCGTTAAAAAAATCACGCGAACGTTAAACATTTTTACGAAAATTCGTTAAACGACGGAAATATGTCTGATAGATAACTTAACTCTAACTCTAAATCTATAACTTTTAATTTATTTAATATTTAATTTTTTAGAATGTAATTCTTACATCCTGACGTTTCGATTCGACTACCAATAAATCGAAGAAAATCGATTTTTTTTACCAAGTTTCGCAATAACATCGACATCAGTTCCCAGATGCATGTGTGGCGTTATAAAAGTGCAAAAATATGTGTAGTGTTCTAAAGTCAACGAAAAAAAAATACCTCCTGCGTTAGAAGTTCGCCGACGTAAGTCAATGCAAATGCCTTGAAAGTGCACGCGAAGAACGCGAAAGTCCAAGTGAATATCGCTATCGGATTTTTTATCTCATTTCGAATTTCCTATGACAATTATAGGCGTATTTTGTGATAATGAAAAATCCATAAAACATCGAAATTATAGATAAAAAAAATCAACGCATTTATACCAGCAACATAAAGTATCCCATACAGCATAGTAAGAAGCTGTAAGCTCCGAGTTCAGCGAGAAATATGCCTCTTAGCATTTTTTCGGAGGAGTCGATAAATCTGCAGAAATTACCTTCGGGTACTCCTTACACTTTATTTTTTGGATATTTTTGGCATTTTATCATTGAACTGATAATAAAAATGACTTATACTCACCTCAACGCGTTCACATGATGTTTAACGATATCAGACATTCTGCCATCGACGCTGTCGATTTTCGTCATTTTACCATCCCAATCGACGAGTTCGTTGAGCTTCGCTACCAAAATTTTCATCTCACCACAGGCGTGCATAACGATAACAACTGTCAGACTGTAACAAGTAACAGTGATCGAGTGCACCATAAAAGAAGCGATCACTTGACTGGTGCATATAAACTCGTATAATGGAGTTTCACTAAACACCGCAAAACCGAAGTGACTGGGGATCGAAAAACTTTTCACAGATAGTTTCTCAGTTACATTAACGATATCTGTACTATCATCTCGTAATCTTGACGCCGCAATGGGCAATAGAGCGACAAGAACGGCCGCACTATAGATGAAAGCGGCATAAATGTCGGTCAGCATATGTCCGAACTTGGCATGTTTTACCATAATATCTCTACTCATCGTTTGCTTGAGTTCAAACCAATCGAATTCTATGTCTTTCATACGTTTTTTTATATTTTCCCGATTGTATCGCAAAGAATTGTATTCTATTGCCGATATGATAGCGAACGCGCAACGGAACGTAAGCCTCAATCGTTCAGCCGTTCGTCTTTCGTCGAAGATCAAGTAAAGACCCATAGGAATAAGTCTTATCCCGATACCGAAATAATAGACTGTAATTGAAACATAGCGAAGTATGGTTCGCCATGAAAATACACCGGCGTCGATCGGTTGCCACACACCCAACACTGTCAAATATCTACGACACGTCTGTATCGCATAAGCCGCGTCTTTCGAAAGATCGTTTTCTTTAACTTGAGACGTCGTCCGAATGATATTTTCTTCCATTTTTCGAGTATCCATTGGTATTTATGTTTGCATGTAACCCTTCCAAAAGCTACTTATTTACTAAACGTTGATGTGATCGCGAATGGATCAAACGTCATCTGATACTCAACATCGACGTGGCAGTGCGCATGCGTACATTTCGATACAACATTTTACTTAGCATTCCGACTTATTTGTCGATGGATAATTTGTCAATTTCGGAAATGTCTTTTTCTTCTTCTGGAATTTGATTAAATAAAGAGGGAAATGGGCATAAAGTCGCGGGCTGCGCTTGCGCTCGTCGCGTATTTCAAATGCGCAGAAGCAACGGCTCTGTAACAATTTAACTCTTTCAGCCGTGTAACCTTTTTTTTTCTTTACAATGTTCGTTACGACCTTTCGAACCTTCGGTCGCCGCTCTAATTACACCTCTTAGATGCGTGGCATCGGGTAGAGGGTAAGTGACCACACCGATTTAAGTGGAAAGAGACCTTTTTTTCCTTAGTCCCTGAAAGCCGACGGAAATTGATCGCAAAGAGAAAAGCTACGATTTCGTATTTCTATAATTGGGGACAACTGGACACGTAATAACACATAATTGGCAGAGCTCAGTGGAGAACGATATTTTTTTCTTTGTCTCGTAATTGCGTGCAGGCGAACTCCTGAGAAGGGGGAAAATCCCACCTCCGTAGAATGTGACCAATCAAAATCTTCGGATGGTCTCTCTTAATCACGATTGGCTCAGCGCTGTTGCTTTCTTCGCCTTTGTGCCTTGAGAAACTTACACGTTATGTTATGTTATGTTCACCAAAAACGGAAGTCATAGACCGGTATTCGTTTTTTCTATGCATAACAGATACGGAAAATATTTTACGTGAAAAAAATGTTTCTTTCGGTGATCCAAAGTGTTATCGACAGACTTGTATAAAAATTCGTCTATAAAAAAAATAGTATTGATTTTTTTTTACGTTTTTTTTTTAATGTGAAAATATAGTGTTTATAGTGGGAAAAAAATCATTTCACCCTTTGAAAAAACGCCAATATAAAATAATTATCAAAAGTGCGCAGTATGTTTAAATTCAAAAGAAAATCCTTCGAAATGACACGTTTATACGGAAATCTCAATGGCATAAAAAACAAGTGAACAAAAACGAAGCCTATATTGTGCTAACGATAGGTACAATTTTGAAACATTAAATTCAAAAGTACATTATTTCAAATAAAATACTCGAAGTTTACGCAGTGCATTGATACTTTTTATTTTATTTTCATCAATATCCCACGACGCATAAAAAGACAGTAAAATATTCAACACTTACCGCTTAATTTTTTTCCTGCGCAGACATTTTTTGAAAAAAAAACGAACTTGCGCAGATTTTTCAGGTTAAATGTTTATCGAAGAATAAATATTATAAAGCAGTTATTACCGTTGCTATGCATGAATTATATGACATTTCGATATGTATTCGATTGATTGTTCGGCAATACCGATTACTTACAATAAAAAAAAAACGCTCGGTCCATTACACCAAAATACTACTTTTTCCATATTAACGTAAATACAGACGTCAATGAAACAGCTATCAGTTCAGTCCATTACGGTTCGTAACATATTTATGTATCCCAAAGTTGACTGCATAATCTGAAAATCAACATTCTCCACATCCCGAGACACGAATTTCATCGACGATAGTTGATAAGACCGAATAATTAAGTATTAACCGGATAACACTTACAGTTGCGAAACATTTAATCGATAATTGAAATTGTCCACCGGCCGTTAAGGTCACAGGATTACGCGCCATTGTGATAATGAGTCCCAAATCGAGTGATTTTTTTCCGGGTAATCGATACCACTCAACCATACAAGTGCCTTTGCCAACATTTACATACTGCCGTTGGAGATATCAAAATCATTACCAACGGAAATGTGTTTGATAAGCGGGTTACCGAAAAGGAATACCTCCTGAGATAGAAGTTCACCGATATAACACAATGCGAATGCTTTGAATACCGAATTTACGAAGGCCGCTGACCAACCAATTAGCGCTATCAGCTGTTTGTTCTCATTTTGGAATTCCTGCGACAAACGTAACAATTTTTTTGTCAATTAATTTATATAAAAAAGTGAAATGATGTGCTAATAATGAATAATATTTATACCAGTAAACAAAAATATGCCAAAACGCATAAAAAAACTGTGTAATTTCCGATTTCGCCAAAACATATTCCCCGGAACACTTTATCGCCCAAAGCGATAAATCTGCAAAAATGATTATCATGAAGAAAAATTTCCTAAATCCCTACAATCTTCAAATGATATGTTCATACGGACCTTAAAGTTCTTACATGATGCCTTATGATTTCGGTCATTCTGCCATCTATACTATTGCACATTGACATTTTACCACCTCCGTCGATAAGGTCGTCGAGTTTTCCAATCACAATTCTTAACTGTCCACATGCGTGCGTAACGACAACGACCACGAGACTGTAAAAAGCTATCGCGATCGAGTGCAACATGAAAATCGAAATCATTTGACTCGTATATATAATTTCGTAAAATGGCGTTTCACTGAACACGGAACTGCCGAAGTGACTGGGTACTGCGAAACGTCTCGAAGATACCATTATCGTCGCGTTCATGCTGTGTGCCTTGTTGACACGGATTTTTCTCGCTATAATCGGCAATACAGTGAGGAAAATAGTGGACATGTATGTCAAAATGGCGTAAAATGTTGTTAATCTGAGTCCCAAGCGGGAATGCCTCAGCATGATGTTCTTACAAGCCGTAGTATCGGCTTTAAGCCAATCGACTTGAATGTGTTTCATAAATTTCTCGATATTTTCTCGATTGGATAGCAGAGAACAATACATATAGGTCTTCATTACGGTGAATGAGAACCGAACTCCGATTCTTAATCGCTCGATCGGTCGTTTCTCGTCGAGTATTAAGTAGAGACCAATAGGAATGCCTCTTATCCCGATAAGAAAACAACAGACTGTAATTGACGCATATCGTAGTATGGTTCGCCAAAAAAATACACCACCATCAATATCTTTCCAAATACCGAGAATTCTTAAGTATGCACGACATATTTTTATTACGTGCGCCGCGTTTTTCACGACATTTTCTTCTCTCGCGTCTGACAATTTTCGAAGGGCGTTTTCTTCAGTCATTGTATCGTATTGATGATAGATTTTTCTCAAAGTTGAAAATTTTATTTCAACATGCAACCCTTTCAAACGTTTTCTTTTTACTGAACTCAAATCTAATGGAAATTGAATCAAAACTGATTTCTCATTAAATACTACGCGCTTGCGCTCTATCAATAATTTATTCGTTTCGGTTATTTTCTTTAGCGTTTCCTGGAATACAAATCAAGTTTTCCTTAAGGCTCTTTAAACTAAAACGCAACTTAATTTACCGTATTTATTAAATAATATGACAAAATGTGTATCGAGCGCCGCGGTGAGTTTGCGCTCTTCATGAATTCCAAAAGCGCAGAAGCAGAATCTATCCAATGGTTCAACTCTTTCAGCCACGTTATTTTTTTTTTTTCTACTATGCACGTCGCAACCTCTCGTACTGTTGGTCACCTTTCTAATTACATCCCCACTCCTCGATGACCTGGAACGCGAGCGACCCGAGTGAGGTAAGCACAGCTTTCCTTTCTTCGTCCCTCAGATCAGACGAAGCAACAATTTTCCATTTCAATAATTGGACGCTTGATTACGTATAAATGGTCAAACGCAGTGGACAATGTAAAAACGAACGTTTTTCTTCTTTTTTCCATTGCGAATTCATGAACCGCTGGAGGAGGGATACTTCCCCCGCCCCTGGAAAACGCGACCAATAGAAATCGTACGAGTGTTTCGATTAATTACGATCTGTGTCTCTATGACATTACTTTCTCCGCCTTCCATAACGATCAAAAATTCTCCAGAGTCGACGTGAAGATTCACTGTTTTTTCGTCTCTTGGTGAGAAGATCGAAATTTAAACTGATTTATCTGAGAAAAATATGTTTCTCGGTGGTGTAAAGTGCCGATAGACGTTATCATATCGAATTGCGACGCAAACCTATTTATCATAGTGGCAAAACACTGTAAATGGAGTGCACAGTGAGTCTTACGGAAATTTGCGACAATCTGTGATAGTGCGTAATATGTACGAATAGCTAAAAAAAAAAATCCTCCAAAAACCTAAAAATCATTTAATCGGCCTCTCCATCGCGCAAAATCGTCACTAACATCGAAAAAAATTGAATTTCCTTAATTTTTTATACAAGAAATTAAAAAATATACATTACGTGTGGTCTCTGCAAAATTTATTTTATTGGGGATTTAAAGTGACGAGAATCTTCGTCGTTTATATCGATATCGGGTAACGTGATTATGACGCAACAATATCGATCGGTTATATTAGAAGAAAAAACCATCAGTCGATGGTAACATAATACTAATTTTAGCATTTTTTAAAATTATTCGAAATTTAAACGAAACTGTTGATGGTTTAGTCCATAACAGTTCGTAACATATTCACGTATCCCAAAGTTGACTGCATAACCTAAAAAACGACTTTTCCGACACTGAGACACAAAACTTGGGGGACACGAGTTAGACAAAGAGATTGACGTATTTTCGCAAAAATACTTACGGTTGCAAAACATTTCATCGATAATTGAAATTGTCCACCGGCTGTTAAGGTCACAGGATTACGTGCCATTATGATAATTAGACCCAAATCGAGAGATTTCTTTGCCGGCAGTCGATACCAATCAATCATGTATGTTACTTCGGCAACATTTATGCACTGTTATTAAAGGCGTAACGTAAACGTAATATTGAGTAGCAATGATCCTGTATCCGATAGGAATATTAATAAAAAACATACCTCCTGAAATAAAAGTTCACCGACGTAACACAATGCAAATATGTTAAACACGGAGCTCACTAAGGTCAGCGTCCACGCGCATATAGCTATCGGCTGTTTGATCTCATTTCGTAATTCCTATGAAAATGATATGCCTCATTTTTCAATAAAATTCAGTAAAAAAACGAAAGTGCATATTGGAAAATGATTATATCGATACCAGCAAACAAAAATATGCCAAAAAGCATAGAACGCCGGTATAAGTTCCGAGTTCGACAAAACATATTCCTCGTAGCATTTTTTCGGCAAAAGCGATAAATCTGCAGAAATTCAGGTACTCCTTACATTTTCGTGAAATTTTTATACAAACATAAAATAAAAATAGAATCTACTCGCCTCAAAGCCCTTACGTGATGTCTTATGATATCAGATATTTTGGTAGCGACGTTGCTGTATATCGTCATTTCATCAACTGCATCGACAAGTTCATTGAGTTTTTCCATCAAAATTTTCAACTGTCCACACGCGTGTGTGACGATTACGACCGATAAGCTGTAACAAGTTACCGCGATCGAATGCAACATGAATGTAGCGATCACTTGACTCAAGTATATAAATTCGTAATACGGAGTTTCACTCAACACGGAAAACCCGAAATGACTGGGTATTGCGAAACGTCGCGTCGGTACCGTGAGAGTAATGTTAATGTTATGTGATTTATCGGTGCGAAATTTTTTCGCCACGATTGGCAACAGAGCAAGAAAAATCGCAGCAGTGTAAGTGAAAAAGGCATATATTTTCGTTAATATATTTCCGAAGCGCGCATGTCTCAGCATGATCTTCTTACTGGCCATTGTTTCGAGTTTAAGCCAATCGAATTCAATGTGTTTCATGCATTTCTCAATATTCTCTCGTTGGCATCGTAAAGAATAATACTTGATCGTTGTTATAACGACGAAAGCGAAGCGAACTATGAGTCTCAATCGTTCGATCGGTCGTTTTTCGTCAATTACTAAATAGAGACCGCAGGGAATACCTCTTATCCCGATAAAGAAACAACAAACTATAGTCGCCACATAGCGGAATGCCGTCCGCCAAAAAAATACACCGGCGTCGATATGTCGCCAAACACCAAGCATCGTCAAATATCTACGACACATCTGTATTGCATGCGCCGCGTCATTTACGCGATCTTTATGTTCCGCGTCAGCCGCTAACTTAACAATGTTTCCTTCCGTTGTCATATCGCTGATGAGACCTTTTTTTCTCAATGTCCGTTCGAATGTTCCCTTTTCACTGAGCCAAAATCTGATTTCGCGGGAATAAAAACCGACCTACAACTCTACATGTATCTGGCATTGCGCATGCGCTTGTTATCAGTAGCCGAACGTTTTTTTCTCGTATCGATTTATTTGATAATTAATTATTTATTTCTACAGATATTTCCTTTTTCCTGATATACAATCCGAGTTTATGCATTGAAAAGTAACTTCTCGAGAAATGAACTTATGTCCTATGGATCACTCTTGTGACTGAACACCAACTTAATTCGTCTTATTGAATAAACAATAAACAGTGCGTAGCGCTTGCGCTCGCGTTGTGCTCCAAGAGCGCAGAAGCAGCGTCTATGTAACGGTTTAACGCCGCCAGCAACGTACCTTTTTTTTTCTTTCCTCCGATGGTCGTCACGACTGTTCGAACCCTTGGTCACCGCTCTAATTGCACTTTGACTCGTCGGCAGGCGGCATGACTCGGTGGGTGAGTGACATGAGTGAACCAAGTGGAGACACAACTTTTTTCTTTGTCCCTCAAAGCAGACAGAAATTGCGAGTGACGGCGACAGCAACGATTTGTATTTTAATAATCGCGCAAAACTTGACGCGTAATAACGGATAAATGGTCACTCGACAACGTGAAGACGAGCGTTTTTTTTTTTTCTTTCTTAAGTTTCTCGATTACGAGTACATCACCTCTTGAAGAAGGGGAGAAATTCCACCCCTGGAAAATGCGACCGATAACAATAACAGGACTGTCTCTGTAAATTGCGATTTTTTCTACACATTGTTGCTTTCACCTCCTTTCATTAAGATCGATTATTCTTCAAGTCCGCGAAAGATTTCACTGTTTTTCTTCTTTCGGCAACAAGATCACAGCTTACAATGATTGTATGTTTACGAATAAAAAATCGCGGAAACTAATAATTTTTTTTTTTTTTCGATCTTGGATCGTAAAGTAGAGTCCGAAAAATATATTTTTTTTATCATTGGTGAAAAATAAGTTTTTTTCCGTAATTGGAAACACAGAATAAATGTAATTGTTCATCAGTAATTGTAATTGACTATACTTGAACTATTGTTCACAATCAAATTTTTAAGAATAAACATTACTCGTGGATTGTGCAGTATATATGTTTCGTTGGGAGTTCGAAGCGGCGCGACAGTCTTCATCTATGCCGATATCGGGTAATGTAATTGTAACGCGATAATACTGATTAATAATGATAAAAGAAGAAATCGTCAGTCCATAGTATCAAAATACTAATTTTACCGCCTTTAAATGAATACAAAATTACATGCAACTGCTGGCGACTGTTTAATCCATCACAGTTCGCAGCATATTCACGTATCCCAAAGTTGACTGCATAACCTAAAAATCTTTTTATCAGTCCCTGAGATACAAAACTCGGGAAGAAAAGTTAAATTAAAATAATTTATTATTATCCGAACTCACAGTTGCGAAACATTTAAATGACAATACGAATTGTCCACCGGCTGTTAACGTCGTAGGGTTACGAGCCATTATGATAATTAGACCCAAATCGAGAGATTTCTTTACCGGCAGTCGGTACCAATCAGTCATATACGCTACGTCGGCAACATCCATACACTATCGATAAAGACGCGACGTTAACAAAGATAGTATATTGCGCAACACGAGCCGAAAGTTCGCTATTGCCATGAGTGTGCGATTTGCGGCCTGAGCGCAACGCGGCGCGATTTCATGGCAATTTTGTAGGACGAACAGTGAAATGTAAGGTTATTTTTTTATTTTATCTTTATTAACATGGCGATCTGTAGACCACCATTCCGTTGAATGTGTGGTTATCATTTTTTCGTCCCACGCGACGAAAGTGAAACAATCGGGAACGGCGCATGCGCGAACCTATATTTTCGCTACTGTCACGAAATCAACCAGTTTCGTCCCGCAAAGTTGCCAAAAAATGCGCCGCTTTTCATGGACGAGTTACAAAATGTACAAACGAACTCTGATATGTAGATTTACAAAAATAAGTACCTCTTGAAATAGAAGTTCTCCGATGTAACACAATGCGAATGTGTTGACCGCTGAGCTTACAAAGGTCACAGCCCACGCGCATATAGCTACCGGTTGTTTTTGCTCGTTTTGTAATTCCTATGGCAATTATACGCGAAATTCTTCAATAAAATTCCATAAAATACGGAACGAAATAATGCAAAATTAATGTGTCGATACCAGCAAACAAAAATATGCTAAAAAGCATAGAACGACGCTGTAAGTGGCGAGTTCGACGAAACATATTCCTCGTAACATTTTTTCGCCAAAAGCGATAAATCTGCAGAAAATACTCTCAGATTGTTATCACAATATCGAAATGAAAAGAAAATGTGTTCGTATACTCGCCTCAAAGTTCTTACATGATGTCTTATGATATCAGCCATTCTGCCGGCGACACTGCCGTATATCGACATTTCACCAACACCATCGACAAGTCCATTGAGTTTTTCCTTTAAAATTGTTAATTGCCCACATGCGTGAGTAACGATAACAACCGATAGGCTGTAACAAGTTACCGCGATCGAGTGCAACATGAATGTACCGATTATTTGACTCAAGTATATGAATTCGAAAAGTGGAGTTTCACTGAATACGGAAAACCCGAAGTGACTGGGCACTGCGAAACGTCTTGACGATACCATCCCAGTCGTGTTATTGTTGTGTGTCTTATCGCTGCGAAATTTTTTCGCTACGATCGGTAAAACAGTGAGAAAAATGACAGCGGTGTATGTGCAAACGGCGTATATTTGCGTTAACACATTTCCGAAGTGCGCGTATTTCAGCATAATCTTCTTACTGGATGTGCTCTCGATTTTTAGCCAATCGATTTCAATGTGTTTCATACATTTGCCGATATTTTCTCGTTGGCATCGTAAAGAATAGTACTTCATTGTTGTTATAACGACGAACGCAAATCGAACTATGAGTCTCAATCGTTCGATCGGCCGTTTTTCATCAATTATTATATAAAGGCCGCTGGGAATACCTCTTATCCCAATAAGAAAGCAACAAACTATAGTCGCTGTATAGCGAAGTAACGTCCGCCAAAAAAATACCCCGGCGTCATTTTGGCACCAAACACCGAGTACTTTCAAATATCTACGACATATCTGTATTGCATACGCCGCGTCTTTCATGAGATCCTTTTGTTTCACATCGGGCGATGTCTCAATGATATTTCCTTCCGACACCATATCGTATCGATGAAAACTTTTCGCGAAAGTCTGAGTATTTATTGATATATGAATCGCTGCATCCAACCCCTTCGACGTTTGCTTATTTACTAAAGTCAAATCTGATTTAACTTGAATCGAAACCGACCTGTCACTCAACGCGCATTTGGTATTGCGCATGCGAGTGTTACAAATAGTATAACATTATTCTTGGCGCGCAAATTTATTCAGTAATGGATAATATCATCTTTGGCGGTATCGTTTCTTTCTCTTCCTGAAAGACGATCCGCGTTTGCGCAATGATTACTGCCAAGTACTAAACACGAACTTAATTCGTCTTATTGATTAAATAATGAGACAAATTGTACGGAGTCGCGCGTTACGCATGCGCTCGTCTCGTATTCCAGGAGCGCAGCCGCAGCGTCCATGTTACGATTTAACCCGATCAGCGACGTTACCTTTTTTTTTTAATGTTCGTCGCGAAGATTCGAACCCTCACGGTTGTAATTGCACTTCTCCTCCTCTGTGAGCGACATGACTCAGAGAGTCAGTGACCCGCTAAATCGAGACAAAGCCTTTTTTCTTTGTCCCTCAAAGTAGACATAAATTGCGGATAATGGTGAAAACAACGATTCTGTATCTCAGTAAATGGACGCAATTGGACGATGTAATGACGGATAAATGTTCAAACTCAGTGGAAAATATGATGAGGTTATTTTTTCTTGACCTCTCGATTCGAAGTACATGAACTCCTGGAGAAGAGGGGTAATTCCCACTCCTGGAGAACGCGACCAATGGAAATCTCTGTACTGAACTGTACTGTTTCTTATAATTACGTTTTTTTTGTATAGCGTTTCTTTATCCGCTTTTCATAAACATCGAAAAATTTCCGAAGAGTACATCGACCAAAGGTTTCACTACGTTTACTTCTTTCGGCGACAAGTACGAGACTCGTGGTGGTTGTATGTTTATTAAAAAAAAAAACCCCCGCGTCATAGACATAGATTATTTTTTCCTTCGCCACATGAAAAAATATACATTATTTGCGATCTGTGAAAAATATGTTTCATCGGTGGTTCAAAGTGATGATAAACTTCACAGCATTTTCGTCAATATCTTTCGGCAATATTACGACACGCGAATACTGGTCAGTAAAATAAAACATCGCTCCATATTCGTGATAAAATGTTAGTTTTACCGTCTTAAACAAAAAAAGTTGATTGCGATAAGTCTCTCGACTGTTTAGTCGATGACAGTGCGCAACATATTCAAATATCCAAAAGATGCTCTTACGACCTGAAAACTGTTTCATTAGACTCCAACGAGACTTAAACAAAAACTGCGCAAAACCCCCACAGAAATGAATTATATACCGAAATATCTAAATAAATGTAAATATGAATAAAAAAAATAAAATATATTTTTTATATAACGGAAAAAAAATTCGATATCTCGAATATAATTTCGAGATATTTATGATGAAATAAATAAATTCAAATATATATGTATCTTGCGAAAAAAATGCATATTTAGATCGCCGCATATAATTTATTTCGACGGGGGTATTGGCGGATAATACTTACACTTGCGAAACATCTCATCGACAATTGAATTGCTCCACCCGCCGTCAAAGTCACAGGCGCATGCGCCATTATAATAACGAGACTCAAGCCGAGAGATTGTTTTCCCGGTAATCGATACCAATCGATCATATAAGTTACTTCGCCTACTTTCGTGCACTGACGCCAAACGCCAAAAGTTTAAATAATAACGAAATTTAATCGGAGTGAAATTACGAAGTGCGAAGTGTATGATAAGTTAAAAAATACCTCCTGAGTGAGAAGTTCACCGATGTAACAGAACGAAAATATATTGAACATAAATGTCGTATAGAGACTTATAAAAGACATCAACGCAACGGGATTTTTGGGCTCTGCTCGCGATTCCTGTAATAACAGTAAACCAATAAAATCGCCGATGTTTCCGGAAGCGCAGTAATGCGATATTCTTTATACCAGATAAATAAAATATCCGATGACGCACATCAAGAGAGCGTAACCTCCGACGCTTACTAAACAAATACCTCGTAACATTTTTTCAGCGGACGAGACAAATCTGCAAGAATTATCAATTTCAAAAAAAAAACAAAGATTATTTGTTAGGGACACATCTACAATGGATTTTTTTTTCATGTGAGAACATCTTTAACAAAGTTTTTGAATACAGATGTTCTCAAAAAGTGTTATTTTTCACGAAAAAGGAAAAGTGAAAAAAATCAGAATGGAAAAATGGAAATGGTCTCAAAAAGTGACTTCGCGAAAAAAAAGGGAAAAAATTCGAAATGTCTTTAAAAAGCATTACGCCCCGTTTAGAGTAAAATTTTGATCGGAATTTTAAAGCTAAACTTACTAAAGATGTTTGCACATACATTTCCCGACTTATTATTATTATTTTTTTAACGATATGCTCACTTCAAAATTCTGACGTGATGTTCGATAATATCACCCATTCGGCAATCGACGTTTTCGTAAATAGCACTTTCGCCACCGCCGTCCACGAGTTCGTTGAGCTTTGACATCAAAATTTTGAGTTGTCCGCACGCGTGTACGACAATAATTGCCGTTAGACTGTAGCAAGCGACACCAACAGTGTGTAAAATAAACGTAGCGATCAGTTGACTACAATAGATTATTTCGAATATCGGACTTTTGTTAACGAAAGACACGCCGAAATGGCTCGGTACGGCGAAAGATCTCGTTGAAGCAATGTCCGTTGTATTGTCGTAAATCGGTTTTGCATGATGGCTCATCGCGAAAAACGGCAAAATTGCGTGCCAAGTTGCCGCGCTGAAAGTCGCGGAAAAACAAATTCTCGTTACCACATGTCCGTACCTCGCGTGTTTAAACATTATTTTTTTGTGATTCGAGGAATCGGTTTTCAGCCAATCGAGTTCGATGTGTTTTACGCACAACTCGATATCTCGCCGATGTGATTGCAATAAAAAATATTTCATTCCTTCTATGAGAACGAAACAGACGCGCGCGAGATCGCCGAGTTTCGCGACGTTGTTTTTTTGATCAATAATGACATAGAGAATCGACGGTATCGATCTTATCACAATGCCGTAGTAACAGACTATCACTGAAATATTCGCGAGGACGATGCTCCAGGAATGTATCTCAGTCGCGGTCGACGGCCAAACGCCGAGAAGCATAAAAAATCGTCGACACAGGTAAATCGCGTACGCCGCTTCGTTATTGGAGCTTTTTTGCCGAATATCTTTTTCCAACTGAACGATTTTTTCTTTCGATGTCATATTTTTAAAAAATTGTTTTTTTTTTCAACGTGTTTATACTTTGAAAGGTTACTTCTTACTACCATCGAGAATAAGATGCCTTATTGATGAAATAATCTAAAACTCAATATAACTTATAGCTTTTTTCTGCGCACGCGCTTTACCTCTGCATTACGTAATATCAGGAAAAGCCTAAGTACGAACGATTAACCCTTCCAGCAACGCAATGCTGTCCCCACTACCCTCCGTGGATAACTCTCGTTGGTGACTAATCAAATTACAACGATTTTCATCGTATGGTGGATAGTCGACGTAATAAGGAATGAATGATCAAAATAATTGGAAAATTAAGTGGGAGATCGATACATCGCGAGTTCATGAACTCTTGGCGACGAGACAAGGGCGACGGTCCGGACAAAGCGACTCATAGAAATCACAGATTTGTGGGAGAAGCTATGTCTCCGATCGTTTCAATGCCCTGAGTAACGCGAGTTTTCCGATTTAGAATAGTGCACCAGGCGTCCGCTTCCAAATGCACGTTGATTTGTTGATCTTTTGTGATCTTTGGTTTAATTTTGGATAAAAAAAAATTTTGAGTTACTTTTTTTCCTTTTTCACGTAATTTTTTTATTTTTTCCTTTTTTTTTTCAAATTGTAATTTTTTTTGGGATTTGTACAAATTATTAGGATCATTTTATATCCTATCGACATTTAATTCCCGTACTTTTATTGCCCACACGAAAATCTGTTTATCGTGAAAAAACCGAAAGTGCAAAATTGTTTGGTGACTTTTAAGAATGGTATACGTCGGTATTATTTCACACAAAAGTAAGTTACTCCATTATTTACACCATTAAATTTCGAAGCATATTTAAGTATCCCAGAGACGTATTGACGACCTGAAAATCGTATTCATTTGATCGAATTTTTTTTTAAATTTATTTTTCAAAAATCGTTTTTATGAAAAAATGGCAGTAACTCACTCTCGTGAAGCATGTAAACGACAATTTAATCGCACCGCCAGCTGTAAGAGTAACCGGATCGTGAGCCATTGCGATAATGAGACACAAGCCAATCGCTTGTTTGCTCGGAAGTCGATACCAATTTATCATGTAACTCATTTCTCCGAGTTTTTCGGACTGTATAAAAAAAAAGTGACCAAGTAAACTTTATGAATATTCACGCGAATAAATAAACAAATAATACTTATACTTCTCCGGTGAGAAGTTCGCCGATGTAACAGAATGAGAAGATATTGAAGATAAATGAAATAATGAGAATTGTATACGTAAGCATCGCGATGGCATCTCCACTCGTCGACGACCATTCCTATGATTTTTCGATCGTTAATTGGAGCCCGAAATTTTTTATTTCATGATACAACCTCACCAGCAAAATAAAGTATCCCAATAAACATAAATTAAGCGTACAGCCCCCAAGATCACTGAGGCATATTTCTTGCAGCATTTTTTCGGATGCTGAGATAAATCTATAATTAGAAGATTCGTAAAAAAAAAAATTTTCTTAAAAAATCATCTCAACCAACTAAATTGTTAGTATAGTACTACTGACGACTATTACTAAATAATTCGGATAATAGTTGGTGAAATCTGTATTTTTTTTGTTTTTATACGAAACGTATGCTTAACCTATAAAATAAATCGAAATGAATTTTTTTAAAATTCTTACCTCAATACACTCGCGTGATGCCTCACCAAGTTAGACATCCTGTTACGAATGCTATCGTACGCAATATTTTCGACATCACCGTCCACAAGTTTATTCAATTTTCCCATTACAATCCTCAGCTGTCCGCATGCATGCATTACGACAACGACAGCCAAATTATAACTCGTTATCGTGATCGAGTGCATCATAAACGAAGCAACCAGTTGAATCGCATAAATAATCTCATACGCCGGAGTTTCGGTGGCGTCGAAAAATATAAAATGACTCGGCAACGACAGTGTTTTTGCAGTTGCATTGTCATTCGCATTGTCGCGATTCAATTTTCCGACGACGAATGGTAGTATCGCAAAGAAAATACCACCGGAATACGTTAAAGTCGCGCAGATAATTGTTACCAAATGACCGTATCGCGCGTAGTTCAGCATAACATCCCTACAAGTCTCCGACTCAACCCCTAACCAATCGCGTTCAATATTCTTCATGCATTTTTCGATGTCCCGTCGATGATATTGCAACGAAATATATTTTAAAGTTGCCATCAAACAGAAACTCCACGGACCGATTAGCTTAACTTTGCCGATCGAATCCTTCATTTCCACGACGATATAGAGACCCGTTGGTACCACCGACATCCACAGGCCGAAGCAACAAAAAAACATCGATACATCGGAAATCGCGCGTTTGAAATAATTTTTTTCATCATCGCCGGATTTCCAGATTCCGAGAAGTTTCAAATATCGACGGTTTATCCGAACTGCATATGCGGCGTCCCGCGTAAATCTTTTTTTATTCAATTCCGACGATTTTTTTACATTTATCGCTTCATGCGACGCTTGCGAACAGAAACTTTTTGAAATTTTTGGTGATTCGGCGTCAAGATTTTTTGGTTTTTTTTCGTTAGGAAACATTATTGTCCATCGAGTCTCGAGATCTTACTAAATTTTCTCTCGAGTTATTGATGAAGCAATGCGAAAGCCACAACGCGGAGATTGCGCTGCGCTTGCGCGCATTATGCGTTCGAGAAAATTCGAAAGTTCGGACGAATGGTAAGTAATAATTCGATGGTAAGATAAGTGGAGATTGGAGAAGGGAGCTTTTTTTTTACTTTTACCCCCGTGAGCGAAGGCGGAAAGGGCAGCTGTTTCCTGTTCGACATCGGAATAACAGTCTCTCGTATCAATTCGCGTCCGCAAATCGTTGTTCTTGCGACTTTTCAACCTCAAGCTGCCGAATCGGGAAATGTAAAGAACGAAAGTCAAAGTTGTCATTTTCCTCGATGCGGTAAGCAAAAATTGCAAACTACTTTATTTATTTCAAGAAGACAGGTTATGAGCACCGCGACTGCGACACGGTATCGCGTACCGTGATAGCAGCGATTTTTCAGCGAGGTTCGTGAAGCGAGTTGACTTTCGAATATTTTACTCCCTTTTTCGTCGTTATCGTTCATTAAATAGACTCTGCAGTTTTTTAAATATTTTTTTTATTCGCGATAATACAGAGTGTTAAAATTTTCAAAATTTTGTTCGTCTATATGTGAAGAATGGAACACTTTTGTAGCCCAACGACGTTTCATTGTTCTATCGTTGAATGGATTACGCGATTTATTGTAACATCTCTAAGCGACCATCGCTCGAAGAAAATTAAGATATGCCGCGGAAGTTTTCACGACCTGACGAAGAATTTCTTAATTTTCTTATAAAAAGTGATAATTATTAATATGTTTGCGAATGAATGGTACCAACTTCGCAAAAGCCCTGCAGCGAGAGATCGAAAACTTTTCCAGCTGTAAGACTCGATGGTCGATTAGCTCTCAGCATCACAAACATGAGATCGGCGACAACATCTTTTGGCAAATCGTACCAATTGAGGTCGTAAGTGCATTCGCTCACTTTTTCACTCTTCGAAAAAATGTGATCCGTTCAAAAATCGTCACAAATTGTCGAATAAAATGAAAAAAAAAAAAAAAATACCTGTTCCTTGAGCCGATCGCCGGTAAATGAGAATATGAATACATTAACGAATATCGAAGTCATCAGAACTGCGTAAGTCATCATACCGATAGTTTTCTTATCTTCCCAATCCTACGAAAACAAAAATCGTGATGCACTAAAAAAAAAAAAATCCCTGGAACTTCACTTTTCGGCACTCAAATTAATAATAAAAAAATTCCACTCGATCTGTACCTTTAGAACGCCGAACTCAAGAAAGCATATAATCACCGTACATCCCACCATTTCCGATAAAAAAACGACATTCAATGCTTTTTCGACTCTTTCGGCATATCTGCAAGTCGCATTTACAAAATCATAGATATACTAGTATCGACTAGTATAAAAAAAAAAAAAAGAATGCTCACCTGAAAGCAGCGCTATGATTTTCGATGATATCGGCGAGTCTTTTCGCCATATCTTCAACAGATTTCGATTCATCGATCAGAGACTGCAGCTGTCTTTGTACAACTTGAAAGAGGCAACACGCGTGCATTACGTATATAGCAATGAGACTGTAAACCCCGCAATTTGTAGATAGAATGATGCTACTTATGAGAATTTGCGAAACAAATAGCATCTCGTAACCGGGCGAATCTTCAGGTACGAAAAACACGTAATCGCTTGGATACGGCAATGGTATTTGCGTGCTGTTGTCCTCTTTAACGATTCTCTCAGCAACGAGTGGCAAAACAATATGATAAGGCAAAGCTCCACCGTAAGACAATCCAAGATATGCGATCGTGAATAATCTGCCGATTTTCGCGCTTTCCGTCATTACCGATCGATCCTCTTCGCAATTAACATCGCGCCAATTATTCACCAATTCTTGAAGACAATATCGCAAATCCTCTTTATTTATTATCATCGTCCAAAATTTAATCATTGCCAAAAGACTGAATATCTGAGCGGCGATGACTTTCATCAATCGGCTGAGATCCTCGGCGTCGAAAAACGTGTAGATGAAGTGGGGAACGAGTAAGAAAAGCATTAGACAAAAAACAACGATTGTCTGTAATCGCGCCAATGCTCTGTCGAAGGCGCTGTCGTTGCCGTAAAGCGGATAAATTCCTATCGGTGTTAATAGAGTTCTCGCTATTTTCACCACGTAATCAGTATCGGTTTTGTAATTTTTATTTCGCACGAAGAAACCGCCGGAATCGTTATTAATTGCGTCATCGACGTTGGAAATCGCTTCCATCTTTCTCGCTGAATGTATAGATCGCGACTGACGGAGATTCCTATTTTTTTTTTATCGTCGATGACTCAAACTTCGAGCTCCGGAAACGCATCGCACTTATTTTCGTTTACGCCTGCGCAGCTCCTCTTTCTCGACGATGAAAGGTTTCCACAAAACTTTTCCCTGTATCATTATGTTCACTCCACCCTTTCGGCAAAAATCGTCGATACCCAGTGATTTGCCAGTGGAAATATTAGACTCGGAAATAGGTCGCCCGTGCATAATGCGTGCGGAGGGGTCGCGGACTCGCCGAAAGAAGGGTTGACGACAGGTGGTGGGGATAAAGAACGAGGAAATCGAACGAAACATAAGAAGATTTGCCATTTATATTTCGAGGGAAAGTGTGTATTCTTTTTTCCGCTGCAAAAGCACCACGTAAAATCAATAAATCATGACGTATAGTTGACGAAAAATGATTCTGTGTACAAAAATAGTGGCGAATAATCGAAGGGAAATTCGCCTTTTGAAAAAGAATAAATGGTTTTCCTGATTTAGATTTTTGTTTTTCTTCGCCTATCGCACGCAATTGATAATCGTGAAATCTCAATCAGTTTCAATAGTATCCACGTGATTGCGTTGCATAATGACCGTTCGATACCCTGAGATAAATTTTGCATCAGACTAATCGCAACTGATTATCTGATTTCTCAATGGTGAGAGCGCTAATCATCTGATTACTTGTGATCAGTGTATCATTTCGATATCACAAAGATTGTCGGTATTCGGACAATCAGACGTGTGCGATAGACGCGTAATGGGGCAAAGAACCAATCGGGTACCACCTTCAAGTTCTATGATAAGCATATATTTTTTTACGGATCTATTGGTGAGTATCGATCTTAGTAATTCGCTGACAGTAATATCGAGAGCAGCGCTCTCGGGCGCCACAGGTCCCTTCGACTTCCATCGAACAATTCTGAGTACCAAACGATAATTTCCGTTCTTTGAATTAAAATTTTCGTCCGATTATTATCAAATATATTCATTATTATGGAACTCGTTAGAGAAGGTGAGATTCACGAAAAATCAAATTTTTAATTAATTATTATAATTGATGATTAATTATCAGAAAATTATGATAATTAGTCAATTATAATAAACACTGATTAATGTCTCATTAAATATTAATATTATGTTAATTAGCTAATTATTATAACTAATACCCTAAAAATTATCATAATTAATTACTAATGTTGCTCATTAAATTGTTATTATGTTATTGATTATATCGATACTAATTACCACACTAATAACACAATTATCATAATTCGTCATACATTTTTCATTAAATTATGATAATTAGGGGATAATCATTAATACTCATTACGATGTTGAAATTAAAACCGGAAATTCTCATGTATAAAATTTTTTTTTTTTGTTAACAGAAGATCGATGGAAAGTTCAGAAAGGTACGACCACAATGTTCCTGGCGGAGATCGTAGGCACGGGAGCGCTACTCTTCGTCGGCTGCATGGGTGGCGTCGGGACGTTGTCACGTTTTCCTCCGTCGTCTTTGCAATCGGCACTGACGTTCGGAATGACCGTCAATCTCATTATAATGGCAAGTTCGCAAATTTCTCTTACATCTTCCAATTCGTATGTATAACAAAAAAAAAGAACAAAGTTTTCGTCGCCGCAGATGTTGGGACACATAAGCGGAGCGCATCTCAATCCCGCAGTGACGATAGGCGCAGTTATATGGGGGCTGAAGAGCATTCCCACGGGTATTATTTACATATTCGGACAATTCATCGGTGCGACTGTCGGATACGGGTTACTAAAGGTCAATTTTTTCCCCGAATAAATTCCTCACATTCAAATTTCCGCCGTCGGTAAAATCAACGCGATCTTTTTTTTTTTACCGTAATTTTATAGATGGTCACACCACCCGAGTTATTTAACGATGGAAATCCAAATTCCACGGTACCGCTTTGCGTCACAGCGATTCATCCGGAAGTCACGTCGGTTCAGGCAATTCTTATCGAAGCTCTTTGCACCGGAATAATCTTATGTACCGCCTGCGCAACTTGGGATCCAAGGTGTTCGCATACCACCGATTCCACTGCTCTGAGATTCGGATTTGCCGTCGTTGCGATCGGTTGTGCAGCCGTAAGCAACGATTAATTTTTTTTTTCTTTTCGTAAAGTACTCCGCGATCTTTGCAGATCGTATAAAAAAAATTGAATTCATCTGCGACAGGGTCCATACACGGGATGCAGTTTGAATCCCGCGCGGACTTTCGGACCTGCATTGTGGAATAACATGTGGAAAGATCATTGGGTAAGTCGAAAGATCGATCGATCTTGAACTTCAAAGATCGCGATCTACGACTGTAAGAAATCACTGCAATTTCTGACTCTCGTATCTTTTACTATCGGCGATTGCATTATCACAGTGATTACGCGATCACGTTGTATTCTTTGCAAATTCCATCCTCACGACGACGAATCTACGCGGCAATGATTCAGGACGCGATTCATCGATTTCATCGAATTGTTATTCTCGATCGTTCTGACGAATGGTTCCGAAAAAAAAAAAAAAAAAATCCGCACAACCCTTTCGTTATCGTTTCGCGCACTTCGCGTCGATTATGAACAATAAACAGGACTGCAGTAGTCGCGATTAGTTGATAACGATTTTTTTTTTTCGATCATTATAAGGAATCACTACGCGATTGCTGCATATCTCTTATCGACACAGATTCGAGGTCACGCGCTCGTTGCATAATAGTCGGAATGTCGCGTTATCTGAAGTGTTGTATTTTTTTTGTTTTTATTGTGTTTCAGGTGTACTATATAGGACCGACGATGGGAGCTCTTCTGGGTACTTATACTTATCAAATTCTCTTTGCACTGCCCAAAGAACCGGAAAGAGGAAACCATTGTCCTTTGGAACTGAAACCCGTGGGTTTGGACGAGACTATCAATTACAAGGAGGAAATCGCATGAATCTTCCGTAACGATCTTCCGTCTCGTCTCCGAGACGTAACAACGATAATTATCGTTATCTTCCGATTGCCCTGCGCGAAACTTAACAATTCTATGAAATTATTTATTATGAAATTCTATGAATTCTATCAATTATCTCTGTGTACTGCCAGTGACCTGTTGTTGTATAAAAAAAAATAAAAAGAAAATAATGAAACTTCGAACAATAATTCACGCGATTGTGAGGATCGATCGTAAACTCGACGATTGCGATGAAAGGGGTAAAAAAAAGGATTTTAATCATATGGGCGAAGTTTTTGAAGACTTAGCTACCCTTTCGTCGGTTTACGACCGGTAAATCTCGTTTTTTTCTCTAACCTCAAATTACCAACTTTTCGTCGATTTATTCATGAGGGGTGCAATTGAAAGTTGCCGAAGGGAGTTTCTCAGACTTTCAATACAAAAGTGTCTCGTCGTATCGTCGTCGTTGAATCTGCTGGGGGTCGAATGACAACCCGTTTCGACGTGACCAGTCGTTTGACGGACACCGACACAAGAAGAAGTATCCCTACGAGAGACGAGCGTTTGAAGAGGTCGCATCGGGGGTTCTATTGTTCGTCTTTCACATCTGCAGTCGAGGTATCGTTATTGTTTGCAGTTTTTTTTTTGGAACGCTACACAATCGAATATAATGCATTAATTGAAAGATGATTTCTATTTTCTCATCGGCAAGCGATATCTACCGGTTTTCAACGTCCATTCGATTCACTATACAATTAAACTCCCATAAATTACGGCTTTAAAAATCATTGTGATATTCGTACTTTTGAATATTGCCGTCTACCATAACATTGCATTAGCACTCTGCACCCCGTAGTCCTGAATTTTCGAACTATTCTTTGATGGTGCAAAATTTTGAAGGGTTGGAAATATCGGGAAAAAAAAATTTCGATATAATTTCTCGTATTTTTTTTAAATATTTTTTTATTAGATTTTTTTAGTAATAGTTATTTTCGTTTTTTTTTTTTATGAAAAAATTACCACCAAATTTTGTCGTCAGTACCCTCTCGATCATTGGTCGGAAACTTCGTATCGGCGAGTTTCGATAAAATTTGCAGGTTATCGACGACGAATACGTCGGCTGTGTGAGCAGTTGGTATTGCGAACACGACGAATATAAGGTAATAGTTAGGATTTTTCGACCATCGACAAGGAAGATTTCCAGCCGGGTTTTCCTCGTGAATGCCGACGCAAGTTTCGGTTGCGTGTCCTGAAGAGATCGTGACGTGTATATCTTGTAATACAAGAAACTTGAAACACGCACTACGCGTTAACCTTGACCTTGAAAAGCCGAACGAGGGGAGGCGAAAATAAAGGAAGGATAGGACTGCTGCTTGTTATTGCCCCTCCTTGCGTATTACGCAGTGTGTGCCTCGAACAACCAACGGTCCCCCGAGGCCACCCTAATAAAGGATAATGCCGGATAGGGCAGCCGGCATCCTCTTTTTTTTCGTGTTCTTTGTCGTCCTTTACCTGCAGCTTTTTGATTCAATGGTTGTCAACAAAGAAATATGCAATGACAAGATCGCCTTTGTCACGATTTTTCTTACCAAAGACGAAAGAGTTCGCGACAGTTTATACTCCATTCATATTCGCGACTGCATAACGCCATACGTGAGACGATAATGTATTTTTTTTTTAAATCTCATGTATCATACGCGTTATTAACGAATAGAAAATTGAATGATCAAAAAGTCCACTGTAATGACACCTATTTACAAAACATCGAAGAAATTTAATGTGATTCGATGTTTTTTAAATTTATTTTTCGATGTTTTTTTTTGTGTTTTATTTAATTCAGCGATGAAGAGACCTAATATATATATATATATATATATATATATAACCCGAACAGCTCAATATCGTCAATGCTAAACGAGCTGTCGTTTCCTGAATGCATCTATAGCGAAGAACGGTACATCGCAGGAGGTCAGTTACAGCCGCCTAGAGAATCGATAGACCCCGGCTGAAGCCCGGGCGTTCACGGAATATTTCGAGAACTTTCGATTCCAGGTATATAGATTCTGACGATTTTATCCCGTACATTCCTCATTTCCTTGCCAATTTCCCTGTTCCCCACGTATTCCCTATTTCCATTAACTCTGTTTATCCTTTCACGTGCATCATTGATCCTTAGGTTATCTCTGCGATGTTTTCTTTTATTACGAACATAACCTATGCGTCAAAGAGGATTTTGCGAATGATAAACGACAACAAAACGGTAATCGAAAATCGAAATAATGTAATCACTTTCAATCGTATCAGATATTATTATTATTACCTTTATTGACGAATTATTTTTTTTACAAATATAATTTTACATATTTTCTCTGATTTGCGTGACATGTATACTTTATTGATACTTTTATATAATTATTGTGTGTTTTTCTTCGAATTTCTTTATATCTATGTATGTGATTTTCTAATTTTTAAAATTTATTGTACTCGCGAATCTTTCACTCGACTACGAAAACATCGAAAGTATTATTAAATTCTAGGGATATAGCATCATCACTAACTAATTAATAAACAATACTGTGAGTAAAGGAATAACTTTTGCATCTAATAAAAAAAAAAAAAAGTTACGATCGATATATATAGAATCGATAATAGTATTAATTAGCGCGTAATCCGGTAGATAATATCATAGTTAAATTTTTACCCAATTTTTTTTTCCAACAAAAAACAAATCGTCGGAAACTTTAAAGTTAACAGTTCAGTGCTATCCGAGGGATATAACTGCACGTAAATATTCGCATGGCTCTCACGTCTGAGTCGCTATCTGTGTCATGGCTGCCTGAGATAAAGAAAAAATGCGCCTCGTCTCGGTAAATCCATTCGTCCATTTACGGTTGAAACTCCGATTCGCATTTACTCTTGCAGAATTCTCTTATACGTTTTCAGTTTATCATTCCAAACGCGGAAAAACTATTTTTAATATGGAATAGAATGACATATTGCCTGATGGAGTATAAATAATTTACGACAATGGATATGGACTCATTCCGGTCTTTCGAGACTCATAACACATAGATAATGTCGTTTTATCGGTATTGGAATACGAAGTGCTCCTCAAGCACACGGGACACGCATACAAACGTAAAAAAAAAATAGAACAGCCCTAAGTCCTGCGCACTGTCGACAGTCGCAGTTATCGTACATATAACGAAATTTCTGTACGAAATATAATGCAATATCTCGTAATTGCGAATGAATAATTTACGACAATGGATGGATGGACTCGTCCATCGTCTATATACCACAGTCACCGTGGCAACTACGTTCTATTTAAAAGCGGAGAGATGCGACGCCATTCATCGATCGGGCCGCTGCGCCTGGGCACTCGGAACCTTCCAGAAGCCGGCAGCAACACTTCCCCAACCGTATGTATACTTTGTTTACGTTACGCCTGTGATGCAATTCGCCGACTGTTATGCAAATGGAAAATAAAACGACTCGCTAATCTGTAATCCCCGATGTTACTATGTCGCGTTGGGTCGCTATGGTATCGGAAGATTTTCAAGGTTATCTTTAATTTCTTCCGAGATTCATTATTTTTTTAAATAATTTTTTTTTTCGACAGATAAGATTGGTTTCTATGCATCTTTTACGGTATATAATTACGAATGTTATTAAATGATAGTCGCGAATAGAATATTTCCAATACATTTATATATATTTCGTTGATTACGCAACGACGTAGTAGAAGGCACAGCTGGGCGGTGCCGGTCGTATCGGCTTCGAGCGTCACGTGGCCTCCCTGCTGTTACCGGAATTTTATTCGATGAAACATTTTTTTCCCGTCTCGGTAAAGCGAGAATTTGAATGTTCCGTTTAGATTTTTATTTATGCGCATTCTTTTTTCGCCATTAATCATCGTCTGACCGCAGATGACAAAAGTGTCGCAAGAAATAGCGTTATTTATATGTATCCTCCTGTCGACCGCACGAAACGCCTTCCGGACGGCAATACGCAGAATGTAAACAACAGATTTTTCATTTTCCATTGAACTCACAGACATAAACAGATATCCAATTTTATTGTGATCTGTTTTACAATGTGTTCGTCAATTTTGTTATTTCGTCTCTACTAACCTTTCGTCAGCACACATATTTTTCAGACCTTTCTAAGTGTCGAGTACATTCACCAATAGAAGGATATATATATATATATCCATATATCCATATATTTGAAGGATTTATTAATAAAGAATAAAAAATAAAATTCGTAAACAAAATTCACATCTCCAGTGTGGCGACAAAGAATAAAACTGAATTACACGTGTCGTATGAAAATACATCGATAAAAACGAAATTACGCAATATTATTAAACATACGATAAGACAACAAAGAAAATGAAATGCGTCGTAATTTCATCTCAACGTTTTCGGCGGATCGCGCGAATTTTTTAAATCTCATTTCTATTAAAGTAAATAAAACTCGTACATCGACGTACCATTAAAATAAAAAAAATTACACAATGTTACTGCATATACAATGAGAGAGAAAGAAAATGAAATGCGTCGTAGTTCTGCACCGGCGTTTTTGCTGTCCACCTGAATTTTGTTATCTCGTTTCCATTAAATTCAATTCGACACAGTACATCGAAATATATAACGAAGAAAAAAAAAACTTACGCAATGTTACCAAATATACGATAGAAAAGAAAAAAAAAACATTAAATACGTCGTACTTCGGCACCGGCATTTCGGCGGTTCGCGTGATATCCCCCGAAAAGTTTTTGATGAACGGGACGCACCCGGCTTGAGGTTATACTAGAATCGTCGCATACACGTTAACTGCGCACAATATTAGTGGGCCAAGCCGGCACGTCCGCCTCTCTCATCTCGTTCGTCGGTTACCGCGTAGTATGTTCTTCTATCGAGTGCACATATGTGGTATACTGTGCGAAGAGAGTACGACGACGAGTTGAGAGAACGGTTGTGTTCATCGGAGTGTTATGTACATAGAATACTCACGGAAACATCGCGGAGAAGTAGTACCGCGTAGTAACTGCGACGATTACGTGTGTGTAAGTGGGGATGAGAGAAAAAAAAACGAAAAAAACAAGATGGATGCCGGTTGTCCGTGTAACCCGGGCGCATTGGTAGTAGAAACGTCAACAAAGCACGAGAGGCAAAACGATAGGAAGGAAACATGCACCGGGGTCGAGCGAGGGAAAGGGGGGGAAAACTCACGGTTCGGTGGGATGTGGTGGTAGTGGTGGGACCCGGCGAACGTGCCAGAAATCCCGTCCGCGCGACGATCAATACTCCGACAATATTCCAATAACAAATCTCTCGCAGCAACAATAACTTTGTTAATACGATATTAATCGTATTTTCAAAAAAAAAAAAACGTTAAACGACGAATATCCCGTGAGAATTTAGTGGTTAAATACGTTTTTGTAGAAACGGTTTGAAAGTTGTGCGCAGTTTGTCGTCAAGGGCTTTGCAGGGCAGCGGCGGAACATTCTAGAAGCTCCTGCCCAGCCGGCGTCCCGCGACTGGGGCCTATATAAGCCGCGCGAACCGGCGACTCCGCGCATTCGTAAACAAACCTTCGCTACGTTCGGATCTACGGAACACCCGAAGAGCCCCACCAATTCATTTCACCAACGATAATTCATCGCTTAATTCACTTCAATCTGTGTCGTCGGATTGTCGTTATCGACGCCTCGTAATCATCGAGAATCAAGTTTTGCAAAATGTAGAGACGTCACGGGAGCGTGCGGAGCGCTTCATTTAACCGTACGTATTCTTTTTTTGTCCCCTCTATTTTCGATATTTTATGCACGATAAATAAACATATTCGTTTTTTTTTTTTTGGTAGAATAATTAGTTTTGGTGTTAAAAATAAGAATCTTCGGAATTTCATCGATTTTCGCATGTATCCGCTCTTATTACGAAAATGCAAATGTACACTATAAGAAAATAATGTTTTTTTATTAATGAAAAATTCTTACAAAACCAAAAGTTTTTTTTACATCACTCCGCGACATTATCAGAGTAACGTCAGTCGAAAAGATTATTTATCTGCCGAGATATTTTTTTTCACTCGTTCGCGAAATATCGTAAAAAAAAAAAAAAAAAAACCCAATGAAGAAGAAAAATAAGAGAAAGTCATTTTTCGATGTTTTTAAGACTGTTCGGTAGTTATTACGTGTTCTTTGGGTGCTTCTTCGACTTTTGCAGCCGCGGGTACTCCGGTTTTTACAATGTCGATAAATCGTTCCCCACCGGTTGCATTCGGGTTCTGAAAAAACAACAAAAAACCGATTAACTCAATTAGCCAATTCTTTCCGAGTGTCCGGATTCACGAAAATCGAAATTTTTTGTTTCCAGAGCTCCCTGCGGGGTTCATGGTGTTTGAACAATCCGTAATATGAAAATCACGTCCGGTGTGGTTAGATTACACCGTATCTACTACCCACCAAATCCCATCGATTTCGAGTATTAAAGAGAACAGCGGTAGCTCCAGGTAAGCAAATATAACAATTCAAAAACTTTCTTAAAAAAAAAAAAAAAAAGAAAAAAAAAAAAAATTCGGGATACTAACAAAATACTTTTATTTTGTTAAAAAAATGTAGAGTCCGTTTGTTATAATCGAGATGTAGCATCGACGCCGTTCTCTCCGCGGTACGAGAGTGCATAGGGAGAGTACAAAGTAATATAATAAGACGAGAGAAGGAAGAAGTGGAGAACGGCGTGGAAGCCGAGTAGAAATCACGATAGAAAGAAAAACAACAAAGTGGTTCTCGGAGGAGCGTAGACGGGGCGCTGTGAACGGCGGTGACGGGGCGGGAGAGCCTCCGTTTCGGAGAGGGAAGGATTCCGCAGGGATCCTTGCTGCAGGGAGGAGAAGATTGACCGAAACTCGATCATTTCCTCACCTTCTTTGGCGCTGTGATCGTAAGAACACCGTCCGACGAGAGGCTCGAGGTGACTCCCGAAGCGTCGTGAGAAGACGGTAAAACGTATCTCCTTACGAAGTGCCGGCTAATGTATCCGTGTTCGTCCTGTTTTTCTTCGTGTTTCGCCTCAACCGTCACGCTGTTGCCGACCATCTTCACCGTTATCTCTTCAGGTGAGAATTGCTGAACGTCCAATATTACCTGATCGACGCAAAAACAAAAAAAAAATAAAAATCATATAATACAGAAAAACGAACAAAAAAAAAGAAATATAGACACAGAAAGAAACATCTTCGGTAGTTAAGGGCGCCTTTGGCGCGGCCGCGTAAGAAAAAAGAAAAGGAAATTCTGGAAAAATTTCAATAATCGCATCGATCAAAGATTCAAAGCACAGAACAGCAAAACCTTTGATCTAAAAGCTCATTACACAAAAAAAAAAACGGAAGCGTAACTGAAAAAACTTCGTTCGATCGGTAATCCGTTTATCGATTCTTTCTCGAAGTTCATTGATTCAGCGATCGCAAAACAGCGTCGATACACGAAAAAGAAATAAAAAATTATAAGTTCTAGAATCGCTCGACGCAACCGCGGCGTTTACGTATTAAGATAAAAGACACATTTTCATCGCTCAATAAATCGATCGTAAACACAAAAAGACACATCTACACAAATACACGGGATACAAAATCGAAGGAAACACATTAAAACAGTTGAACAAAGAAAAAAAAAAGGAGAAATTTAAAAAGAACCAAAGTATAGCGTAGACAAAGCAAAGAGAAGCTTTCGTCGGAATAAAAACAGCGTAACGGGCGAAGGGCTTCGCGCCCTCCGTTCATAAATTCCTCGATCGATACTCGATCTCTGAGTTTTATCGATTTATCGATCCGAATATTTTGACAATTTTTTTTTATTTTCGTCTCAATCGACTAGTCGTCAGCCGCAGTATCGACAACTTTGAAATAATAGTCTTTGACTAATTTTAGAATTAAGACAATCAACTAGTCTAACGATAAACGCGGTGATTATCTTTCTCAGCGAAAAATCATTTTTTTTTTTTTCGAATTTTTTTGTTTTTTTCCAATCCTCGGTGAGGCGATTGGTTGGTATATCTCAGTCTTACATGTGATTAAAGAGGTCTCATATTTTTGTTCTCTAAGTTACAAAAGCAAACCGTAAAGATGTAGCAACCGGGTGCACCTACTTGTGTGAATAAATGCTCTTTTGACGAAAAGGCGTCCGCGCATACAAGTAGGTGGTTAACGATGTCGCTTCTTGTTAAACGCAAATTGCGAGAAATCATTGCTAATAACGACGATGAAACAATATCGTCATATCACAACAGCGGATTCGTTAGAGCGGAGAATATTGATAGAGAAGGCCAATGCGCATCAGGGATACAAAATGAGCTTTGAATACAGTTATTTACATCTGCTGCAGTGAAAGAAAGAAAAAAAACAACAACAACAAAAAAACATCGTTTCACCTTAAATTTTTGCGATACTTCGAAGAGAAAATAACGAGATCAGGTGTGACGATCGTGAAGAACGAAAAGACAAAATCGCACATATTTAATTGTAAATAAGAGATTAAAGAAACAGAAAAAAAAACAAACAAACGATTAAGAAAAGATCGCTGGTGAAACTTCGTAAACGTTTTTTTAGCGTCGAGGTTTTCCGAGCATTTATTTTTGTAACGTTAGAGTAAAAGAAACAAAAAGAATAAAAGTTTATAAAGAAAGAACAAGAAAAAGAAAAAAAAACAGCGAGAAACCCGCGAGAAGTAGTCGTTTTAAGGTCCTTAAGCCGCACGCGACCCCGTCTTCGGGGTCACGTGGGGCCGGGATATCGCGACTCCTTTGAGTTGGGAAATTGTTGAATAATATTTCGTAAAGCGACATCGTTTTGCATAATATATAACACATTTCGATTGTTTCGAGAAGACTGAGCTAAACCTTCGTGTACCGACGGGGAATAGTAAAAAAAAAAACAAAAAAAACACAATTTTTTTTTCCAACACCTATCAACTCTCAATTTTGCAAAGATTTTTTAATAACGAGAGAAAAGCGTCAGTGAGATGTGAATCCGAAGACGCGAAAGAGAGAGAGAAAAAAAAATTGCGTACTTCCGGTGCATATAGTCCGTGAAAAAAATCGATTAAAAAAAAACGGTTTTACTGTGATCCGTAGATTTTTTGCCTTCGTCCATAACGCTGTTTTAAACGATTCTAACAAAAAAAAAAAAAAAAAAAGCAAAAAAAAATTAAAACCCCAAAGAAAGCAAGCGATTCGATCACTTGACTGCGACGAGGGGGTGTTACGGTGGAATATCAGTGTCATAAAAAGTAAAAAAAAAACATCGAGACATTTTCAAATTCTGAGTCACTGAGCGACTTTAGCCCCTCCCTGCGGGGGGGCATCGGCGCCCTGCAAAAATAGCTCATTCGGCATCACCCGCTTTTATTATAAAATCTCATCTCGAGTCTCGAAACCGATTTCGTTGAGACCGACGGCAAGAGAAGTTTCGAAATTCATTCGCATCTCGAGAATTCGCTGTTAGGTTTCGACCTCAAACTATGTCACGCGAAAATAGAACGTTTCGTCGTAAACGCATAGCAAAGCGGGTCTTTTGGTGTTCCGAATTGTAATTTTATTCGTTTATCATTATTTTCGTGAACCTCGCAAAGTTCCTTTTTATATTTCGTATCGTCTATTTCCGTTCTATTATCGCGCTATAGTATAAAAGAAAAAAAATCACGAAATAAAAGACGAGAAAAGAAAATAACAAGAAGCCAAAAAAAAAGCGGCGCGAGAGTAGTCTGTGTGGGAGAAACCCTTCGGGGTTTTTTCTCGCCCTCCGGTAGATGGAAGTCTTGTCTGGAAAACCCACGTATATGTTGCTTCGATTTAATTTCACATTTTCTTGTGTTTCTTAAGCATTTTTTTTCACGAATGCCCCTTTAATTTATAAAGAAAAAAAACGCAACCATACGAATTTCGTACAGGAAATTCTTTTGGGCCTCCAATACGACTTCCATAGAGCGTAACGTATGTTTAACTTCGAAAAAAAACTTTGGTGTTATTACGTTTTATATTCGGAGATAAAAATGGCGGTTATTTCTTACGGAATAGATTAGGCAGTCTGTGACCATTTGCCACATTAACGCATTTCTATAAAAAAAAAAAAAACAATTAACGAAGGGATCGTAACGAGATATTACGCATTGTAGAACAAGCGAAACACTACACTACACACATTCGTATTTATAACACAAAAACACAAAAAAAAAGATCGAGGAAAAGCCTCGGAAACTTTTTTTTTTTTTTTTTTTTTCGAAACGACCCGAGTAAATCCAGCAATTAGCTTCATAAATAGCGATTCCGAAAAAAAACTTCGTAACACAGACGAGGAGCGGCACAATTAAGAAACTACGAGTTACTAAGTTACGGTTTTTTAGTGATTAAGAGTATATATAACGCGTTAGAAAGTATAAGGCACGAGGTATAGAGTTATAAGACGTTTTATCCAGTTACCGAGCGCATCGATCTATCGACGTGAATCGAGAATCCAAAAACAATCTTCTAATTCTCGTATAAAAAAAAAAAAACAACAACAAGCGAAAAAAACACATTTTACGAAGGGATAGTCAACTCGAAAATAAATCGACTGAAAGAACAAATAGACCCTTCGCACGGTTGATCGTCCACTCTTATCGTAGGGTTTTAGGGCACAAAAAGCTCCTTTTAGTTTCGATTTGAAAACAAACTATTCTCCCGATTGACAAAACTTCAGATTTTTTTTTTACAAGTGATTCGAATATCCTGAGAGTTTAGTTTCAATTTCTTTCGCTCGTTCGTGTCGTGGAAGTTTACGCGGTACGTTTTATACGTACTTCGCGTACTTCCACGACACGACCTCTTTGTTTCGCTTTAAATTAACAAATTTTTTTTAATATTTTTTTTTTAATCTTCGTAATTCACACATTTTCCATTGATTCTGATTCGTACGTATATTGCGAGCTGCTGAATAGCTTTTCTTTTATAAGCGGATAAGGACCGGCCGTCCAAAGTCTAACGTGTTTCACGTAGTCGCGAGACACGTATATTTAACTCTTTAAATCGTAAGTTTTTATTAATTGCATTTTTTTTCTGGTTAAAGTCAGTCGTATTTTTTATATTATTTTTCTCAGATAACACACATTACACGTCGAGCATCTCGTCCGCTTTGTCTTTCCGTTAATCGTATTTAAATTTTATATCGTCAAATTTTTAATTTTGTAATTTTTTTTAAATAATTTTTTTGTGCGCAGAATAACGATATAAAAAATCCTATCCTAAGAAACAACAGCGCGATAGTTTTTTTTTTCAATTTATATTTATTTACTTGATATTCTTCATTGAAAAAAAAAAAAAAATCAAATAGCCTTCTTTTATCTTTTGTTTTTCTAACGTCCGCTTCGTCTTTCCGTTGATCGTATTTAAATTTTATATCGTCTAATTTTTTATTTTTCCATTTTTTTATATATATTTTTTCAACAAACACTAACGATATAAAAAAATCCTATCGATAAAAAGAACAGCGTGATAGTCGTTTTGTCAAATTAAATTTATTCACCCGATATTCTTAATTTAAAAAAAAATTGAATAGCGTTCTTTTTCTTTTATTTTTTTTGTTTTTCTAACGCCTCTACCTCATTAATTCGATCAGATAGGATCACATAGAACTTCGGTAATTGAGAAGATTTGAAACAATAAAAGTCGGACGATCTTTGGCTCTTCGACGCCGTCGTTCGCGATAGCGCAACGATCGCATCGGAGAGCCAAAGGTTGTCCCGTCTTTTTCGGCGGCCAGTAAAAAAAAAAAAAAGAAAAAAATACGAATTCAATGGAAAGACTAACATCTTAAAAAAGTAATAATATCAATAAAATATAGCTCGTCGAAAAACAAGCGACGCGTAGGGAAAGAATACTGAGCGTCAATTTCGAACCTTTGAAAAATTCGTAGCGGAAGAGAAAGAAAACAAAACAAAAAATACGCGACGTATTAACATCTTTAAAAAAATCGAACGATCTTTTAAAAAAAAAAAAGTCGACGATCGTTCCGGCCTAAAAATCACATTTTTCCTCCACGATTCTGTTAAACTCGGCGTTTATATCACGAGAGTAAACGAGAAATTAGCGTTAAACTAATCGCGAGTTCCTAGTTAATAAGGACGAATCTCGTCTCTTCCATTGTTGTTAACCTCAACAATGGCGGAGACGAGATTCGTCCTGTGCAATAACAATAATGCAAGTAATCGTTAATTGACTCGAAAATAAGAACAATGAAAAACAAATGAACAAAAAAAATTGACAAAACGGAGACGCGTGAAAAGTGAGGAGTACAATCGAATCGAGGAGAGGATAAGGAACGAAAAATAATGAAAAAAAAAAAAAAAAATTCGTCGAGTTTCGACGTGAAAGAGAAATCGAGAACTGACCTCGCGGCCAGTGAATGAAAATAAAAATAAAAGAATCGAAAGCACGTCGTCCGCGATGTATAGCAGGACGAGATCGCGTCGACGGCGGCATCGATTTGCGAGACAAAACAGCGAAAAATAAAAAGAAAAAGGAAAAAAAAAAATGAGAGAACAACTTGAAACATATAATAAACACGCACCCTGTTAAGCTACGTATCGTACTCTATTGTCCTGTCATCCGGCATTAAAAGTGGCATTTTCGCTTCGTGCAAATCTTCAAAATACAAACACACGAAAAAAAAGAAAAAACAACAACAATAAAGAAGCAAACAAAAAGCATCAAATCGAGAGTATGAGACTCGAGCGTCCGTCTCGTCTTAGTGAAATAAAAAAAAAAATGCTGAAACCCGAACGTTTAACAATATCCGAGATAATAACTATATATGTGTGTTGTCGTATCGCTCACTTCTATTAGCTATTTCTTGATGGTTAGCAATAACGCATTGATTCAGAGAAATAGAGAGAGAGAAAAAAAAAAACAAACTTCCAAAAGCAAGAATAGTCGTGTATGAGACGACGTCGCGTTCACCATCATCGTGCGTATAAATCCGTAAAAAAAAAAAAAATTATGGAGAAAAACAAATATTTACGAAACACGATAACAACGTTCTGTACATCGTGTATTCTCGATGCTGTCTGGTATAATCATTGATAGTTATAAATCGCTAGCATACCAATAATATGTTTAGATTATAACTATACGATAGTTATCCCGATGATATCGCGATATAAATATATAGTTCGTACACTATACTGTTTAACGATAATTCCCGCGCGTCCCGATACGATAAATTAGTGCACTTAATATACTCCGTTGCTATACGTTTGCCACTATAATCCGAATGTACTTAGATAATACGACAAATAAGAGAGAAAAAACAAAAAAAAAACAAAAAAACAAAAAATAAACAAGAATAATACTAGCGGATCAGAGTCATCGTTGTCAGGTCGATAACATCGCGTTACTGAAAAATCCCGAAGGCGAAAGAAAAAATTGTATTTCAGGGGTCGTCACCAGTCGAATAACATCACGAATATCGTAAAAATCCCGAACATGAAAAAAAAAAGCGTTTTTAGAGCGTCGCGAGTAATGGTTCGCCAAAGGCGTTAAGAGCAACAAAAATTCAGAAAAATCGCAAAAATGTTACCTCGAATCTTTCCTTATCGCAACTGATGGTACTGGCGCCACCGGAATTCGATCTGACGAGGTTTCTCCACGGGCGATAGTACGATGCGTTGCCAAACATCGATCGCGGCCTCGCGGCGATCCCGAGGGACGATAATCCCGACAGTAGATCGTCGCGATTCAGACCGCTTCCGAAGTGTTGATCCATCAAACGCGACATAGGTCGATCGAAATCATCCCACCAGTCGCGAAACATTAATGGCACAACCGACATTTTTCCTGCGTAAAAAAAAATCAATAACAATCAACGAAACGATGAGTCTAATAATAACGTTCTTCTCGATCTTCCGTACGTATGAGGTAAGCGAGAAAATTAACAAAGAAAACCGTAAAAAAAAAAAAAATTGTGTAGCGTTAAACATCGACGAACGTAAAATAGAATATAAAAAATCGGAACAGTTCCACCATCTGTCCACATCTCTATTTCGAACACCTTATAGATGATAAGAGATAAAAAGGCTATTTCTCGATATAACGCGAATTAGTATTTTACGCCCGATGAGAATTGCGTGACAACGCTTAATGGATCGTTTAGGGGAACAAAACAAATAAGCGAATCAAAATTATAAGGATTATTAACATCTTTTTCCATTCGATAAGAGTACAACATCTTAGGGTTAATGAGAAAAGTGGGCGAGAGAGAGAGGGAGAAAAGGAAAAAAAAATACAAAATAGGGTATTAAGAGGGATAAATAATGATAATAATTGCGGTAGTAACAACGTGAGAAAAAAAGAGGAGATTAACACTGAAAATGTCTAACAATTGCTTCGCTTAGAATAACTCGAAAAGTTGCGTATAATTATATCATAAATTCAAATTACATTTAAACATAAAAAAAAATATATTTCGAGGACGAAAAAAAAACGAAGACGCGGGAGTAAAAGTACTCATATATATCAGTTACAAAAAAAAAAACTACTATTGCACAACAACGCGAGATGTAAATTTCGAATACTATCGATAGTTACATATATAATATATATGAGGTAATAGGATAGATAACAATGATAAGGATCACTTGTCATTCGCACAATAATTAAAGACCATAAAAAACTCATTAATTTTATTAGTGATCGGTAACCGTAGGACTGTAATGGGCGACTGTTGAATTATCGCAGAATAATTTTGATTTCGATAAAAAAAGTAATTAACATGGCAGACAAGAAAAAAATTGAACAAAACCACCGAAAACCTCTGCGATATAAATTGTCAAGTCGCTCCCCCTATTAAAGTTACAAACGATGTCCAATGATAATAATTGACGAAAGCATTTCGCGGCTGTCGATTTTCCACAAAAATTACGATGGCGCGAAAGATTCCACATCTCTATTTCATAAGTATTATTACATCGAAAGAAATATCAAAGAAACGTTATTACGATCGAACGTTTCACATCGTCGCTCATCGCGCGCGATTCGTGTCAAATAATTTTAGGATTAGAATAACAAACGTTTCTTAAGTCGCGAGGATAAAATAAATGAAACTGTATTTTAGCGATAGGACACGTGACCTGAATTTTCTCAAATTTTTCCCACTCGAGTCTGTTACACGCGTACTATTTTCACGATTACAAAATTCATGGCAGAGGGTTGAAAAAAAAAAAACATCTTAGCTATCGTACTCTGTCTTTCGAGTAATTGCATTAGCATGTAATGTGCAAAAGAGAATCAATAAAAAAAAGGAAACACTCGTGACCTTCGTAAAAGTTCCATGAATCCCGTGAATAGACTTTAGAAAGTAGGGCTGAAGATTTACCAATAAGTTTAGGAAGATCCGTTAGAGTTTAACGAACTGTGTTTTGATAATATCAGGTAAGAGATTTGACCAGTAGAGAAGGTATCGCAATCGCAAAAAAAAAAGATCGAAAAAAAAAAGAGACAACAGGCATCTCCGCGAGTTATCATAGATTCGAAGATAAACAAAACGAAAACGACAGATAGGAAGGAATGAACAGGGAATGAATAAACTCCATTGTATACCTTATTAATTAATAACGATTATCGATAACGGAAAATAGCGCCTTAAGTTTAGCGACAGCGTGTATTAGTGACAAACCCTCGAGAAGAACAAAAAAAAAAAGACTCGTCGTTTTCCGCGAGAAAAATTGAAGCGCCGCTTTTCAACTCGCAAACGAAACACAGATATCGGTTAAAGGTGCCGAAAAAAAAAAATAATAATAATGATGAAAAAAAAAAAAACATACTGAATTAAAGTTTCGCCAAGAGCAATGAGAACACAGATCGACTTTGAGATTTCGTGAGTAACTGCGAGAGGATCGCACACCGCGAGCTTTAAATAGTAAGCTTCGGTGGATCTCTCGATCGTTGCGCAGCGCCCACTCTTTTGCAAAGAGAGATCCACAGCGGGGGATGACGCCCCCGTAAAACGCGAATCGCTCTCTCATCCCTGCATTACACTTCGTCTAATAATAGTTCGAGGAAACATCGCGGCGATTCCCACGCGCGACTACCGTTTTCATTCCGGCGTTTCGTTGCTCCGGCGTTGTGAGAATTTTCGGGATTAAGTAAACGCGAAATTTGCTCTTTTCGTTCGCACGTGAATAACTTTTCCACCTGCATAACGCATAACGCATAAAAAGGATCGTAGAAGACGGAAAAATTTACGTTCCTATTGCATCTGTGCACGTGAGGCAAAAGCAGCAAAAAGAATAAAATAAAAACCAACAATTCCATTGACGACTGTTGAATTTCGATGATAAAACAGAAACAACAAAAAAAAACAGCGATATTGCTTTTTTTTTAATCCACGTGCTTAAAGCTTGAAGCGAAATACATATACTGAAAATAACGGGAGAATAAGAGTCCAAGCGGATTGTCGTGAGTGTAGAGGAGGAATTGCATTGATTCCCCTCGATAAACGATTTTGCCGCATCATTCGCGTACTATCGATACTTTACGCATATTCTGGTCGTTAAAAAAAAATCTATGTATTTTAAAACATATAATTCTCTTACTCTCGTAATAGCTGTTGCACTCGATGGCGTCACTGTGGGTAAATAATAACGTCAGAAAAAAAAAAAATGAAAGTCCGACACGATGAATCTTAATGTTAGATTGAGGGATTATTAAAATGGTAGCGAGAACAAAAAGGATACAGAAGAAAAAAACGAAAATGTGGATATAATAATCCCGAAAAAAAAAAAAAAAAAAATATCTATATATCTCGATTGATTATTTAACGTCACCGTAAAAATCGATGACTCCTAACGGAGTTTTTTGCGACGTGTGTAACTAACGCACGTTTTCGCGTGTTTTATTCTACAATATTAATACTCTTCTTATTATTATTATGATTATTAATGATATACTTGAATAATTTTCTTACCAGCGACAAGTATGACGTATTCGTGATAAAATTTTTACGAGAAACGGACGCGAAAAAAAAAATCGTCTCAGTGTCTCTCGATCAATTGATACTTAGGTGAAAAATGCTTCGAAGTTAAAAAAAAAATGTACAAACACAAACAAAACACATTGCACGGTGACAAACATCTCGATACGGAAGTCGGTGCGATAAGCGATGTAACGAACTGCTAGATTCGTCAACGGCAGACGCCTACCTCTATGGCGCGAACGTACGCGTGCCAACGAAGTGAAATACGCGCTAAAAAAAAATTGCATTCTAGATCACGAAAAAAAACGCTATACTTCCGGATCCACGCAAACAAATACACACATTACGACGAAGCAGCCGCTGATCAATAAAAAAAATCGCATTACCTTGCGCCGTACTTGTTGCGCGTAACAAAAAACTACGGCGGGATTCTTGATGAAAAAAAAAATAAAAATAAAAAAGGGAAAACAATAACTGATAGGAGATTAATTGAGAGGGGAAAAGGAAAAAAAATCTATCGTGCGGCATTATAATAGGCATAAGAGTGATGTTTTAGAGTTAAACGAAAGATAGATTTACGCAGTGCTTTACCGAGTACCCCGTGGCGCGTCCGTCCGCGTGTCAATGGGTACTTTTTAATAGTGCGATTTACTTCTACAAATCTATTACGGTTAACGTCTAAACTAACGACTATTATTGCTAAGATTAGTAAGTTTACTCACTCGCGCATTGAAAGTGGGCGAAGTTTGCGATCATAAAATAGTACATTACGATACTTGTGCGAAAGAAACTTTATCAGACGAGCGTGACGCTGCAGCACGAGCCGAAGGGCGAGTATTGCAATCACACGAGTTCAAAAAACGTTTTTCCCACGAGTGTCGTACAAAATTTTATTTCATGTTGTGAGAAAATGGGGTTTTTGGCAGAAAGTGTGCGTAAAATCGTCTTTTACGCACGGAGTGAAATAAAAGCGATTTCAACAGCTTTGATTCAATCGTTGTGAAGACAAAAAAAAACCTTGAAATGGGAGTTCCGACGTGAAGCCGAAAGAAGGTTTACGCGTCTCGCCGGTACTGGATAAAACGACTATTAATTGTAATATTAACGTATTTTATACTGTTCGAAGTTAATATCAATGCGAAATATCTGAACTCTATAATGTACTATGTAAAAACCCCCATCGTGCGTATTATTTGTACTTATATACGTATATATAATCGTATTATACGGCTTGTAACTTAGTAACGCGGGTGACCAGTAAACACTACGAAACGCCGAAATTTTTCGATCAGTTTTCACTCCCGTCTCGGATGCAAATCAGAGAGAGGTTTGGGACGCGTTCGGTTATTCTGGGATATTGCGCCCTCTGTATCGTTACTTTCAGATCAAAAAAAAAAAAAAAAAGAAAAAAAAGAATACTCGTAACTTGACTCGTGTGTGTTATTATTCCGCTTGTATCTCTATCATCCGATGCGTTTGCTGCTATATCGTGCGCGATGTTTAGCGCCAACATTTTGTCCGATGAAAATCGGCGATCGACGAATCTGCGAGACAAATTGCGTAACGCGCGCTGCGGAAGAGTACTCGTCGTCCATTGATTGGCTTACTATCGATTATCGGCTTATTCTTTGATAATCGATTGCCAAATTGTCTCGATAACGATCCCAGCGTTGTAATGTTTACGTCGAAAACAGAGCTATAGTGACTCTTATTATGTTTAACACTGTAATCGCCGCAGAATTTTTAGTAACACTGTACCACAACAACAAACAGCATTGTGATTAATTTGTATACATTGGTCGAAGGAAAAAAATAAATAAAAAAGAATTATGTCACAATAATAAATCGGCAACTATTCATTGATCGAAACCTGCACGTTGTCCTCTTCTTCATCGTTCTTGAGGCGGAAATCGATGGAACAGTTTTATTATTAAATTAAATGATGGAATCGATGGATCAGTTTTATTATTAAATTAAATGATTTAATCGTAAAGTTAATAATTTACAGAAATAGCAAACGCGAGTAATTAATTTTGCGTTATCATCGTGTATTTCTTGTCAAGTATCGAACTATCACTGGCGTTCTCTCTTCTCTCTCAGTCTACCAAGCGGACGGTGAAAAATTTCTGATCATCTTTCTCGAAATTTTTTTTTTTTTCATGGCAAGTGGGGTATCTTTAGTTCCGGTTGAGTCAGCAATCTCTCGATATCTGCCAGTGACGAGATCCCCTGTTCCTGAAATAGAATATTTATCGATCCATTTTTTTTTTTTAACAAATCGTTAAATCGCTTGCCGTTCATCGATTTTTTATCGAATTTATATGACAACAAAAAAATAACTACTTGATATTCCTTCCATTTTTCGTAATTGTGTCTCATATGCGTAACCATTTCCGGCATATCGATGAAAGCTGTGAAATAAATGAAAAAAAAAAAATAAACGTAAATTCGGAATAAATTTAATAGTAAAGTTGTATTTTGGGAAAAATAAAATTTTCTCACCGTCCCACGCTTCGATCATATCGTTGATTATGAAATCTACGAAACCGATTTGAGACTTTGGTATCGAACAACTCGCCCTGTCGAACATCGGCATCACAACCGGCATTTTCTTCTTCTTCTCCTCGTCGGTCTTTAAATAACAATCGCATACGTTACAAAGTTTAACATTCGTAACTTTTGGCAATGAAAATAACTATCTTATTAAAGAATTTCTTGGCTCTCTGAAGGAAAATATAATTTTTATAAGGGGGTTTTTTTTTTACCTGACTGAAATACTCTTCAGCTATGCGTCGCGCCCACTCGATGCAGCAACGCAGTGGTCTCGTTGGATTCGACACGTCGGCGCACTTTATCATCATTATCTTCACGAGAGTCACATTCTCGGGTTGCATCAGTACCGCGACGTCCAGTGCATCCGGAAAATACTGAAAAAAAAAATGTATTTTTGTTTATTTCATCCAAATAAATGACATCCGAAAAAAAAAAACCAAACATTATTTTTTTTTCTCTCGTAAAACTCGTAAAATTGACAAATTTTAGAGTGTTCAACCGAAAGATCGTACTGCCGTTCGTCAGCCGTTGAATGCCATTATCTCGAAACAGCGTTTTCGATGTCGATAGCCGAAAAATCTCGAAAACAATTCGACTGATTGCCTCCAAATTTCAAATGATAGTGAATACTTTTTCTATTGCGAGATATAAGGTTTTTTGTCCACTAACATACTTTTTTTTTTAATTAAACCAAATAGAAAAAAAATTACGTAAAAACCGAACTATAAGTTTTAGTTGACGCGATTGTGCAATAAAAAAAATCGTGACAACGTCGCTTCCGGTAGACTAATTTTCATAATAAAAATAATTTATTAAATTGTATAAACTTTCGAATAAAAAAATCCCAATTCTCCCATAGAATTAATTTTTCGAACAAAAAAATTATTTTCATTCACTTTTTCCTCCGTCCACTGAATCCCAACGAGAATAGTAATACTTATTGTTAAATTAGAAACATCGAGAAATATCTAAGCAATGAGTCATTTACCTCCGATTGCGCGTCACCCACACGACTACTACAAACGTTGACAAACTTTGCCAAATTTTCGAAGTGTTTCGTCATTTCGGTGGCGAGAATCATGTCGATGACGTTTTGTCTCATCATTTTGTAGGTATCTCTCTCGAGATTCTTGAAAATATTTACGCTATCGTCGGCGAGCGTAAGTTTGAACGTCAGAGCTGCGTGATGCGATTCCAATACCGAAAGATCGTTGTAGAGAATCGCGAGTTTGTTGTCAGCGTTGCAGAGAAATTGGCTGCGAAATTAATTAAATTTTTTATTTTCTTTTTTTTTACGAATATCTCTGTTAATGAATACGAGACTAACTTTTGTCATTTACATATCAATATTCGTTTAAAAAAAAATTACCTCGACTTTCCCGGATGATCGATATCGTGCGCAGCTGCGGCAATCAGTGCGGCGACTTCGTCCAACGGATCTAACATCATCTTTAATCTCTCGGATTGCATAAATATGGCAGTTGCCTGCATCACGTCGGCTGCGTGTGTCGAATTGTGATAACTGTTATTGAGATGATAATTGTACTCGATAACCGTCAACCAGTTGTGAATCGTTTTTTCGTCGATGCCGAGCCTCGCGGGGACGTGATAGAGACACATAAGATTTGTTCCCAGATGAACGAGTGGTCTAGAAAAAAAAATCCGGTGATCGGATAAATTTTTTTCAATTTCTCAAATTTTTATTTTTTGCAATGTACCTTCTGCCGGTAAGAACTTCGAGTCCAAAAATATCAAAATCCCAGTCGAGGCTTCGATCCAACAAATCTTCAATGGCATTCGGCGCCTGTGGATTTTTCAACTGCAGCCTAACAGCGGACGGTATGTTTAGCATCCGCAGCGCGGAGCTTTTCGTCGAGTCGTTCGACGATCTTCTCGAGTCTCTTACATAGTGTGAACTTTTCTAATCGTATCAAATTAAACGGAGAAAAAAAAATTAGAAATATACAAAAAAGATACTAAAGAATTTTTTTTATCGTAAGAAAGACGAGAAAATAATTACCGATAAAAGTGCTTCTATGAGATCCGAAGCAACGGGATCGTTATAGATTTTCGTGTCTTCCTTCAGATAAGGTCTGTAAAGTTCCGTCGACTTGAGAGTTTCGATCGCCTGAAACATTTATGGAGCTTTTCAACAAAAAGCCTTTCGATGAATAATAAAACAAAAAAAATTCGATATTCGTTGAACGATCGGATTCACCTTATCGATTTGCATCGCCATTTCCGGATGTGTTCCGGTAATTTCCGTCATCGCATTAGTAAGCAGAGTCATTACTTTCGTTATGGGAGCTTCAAGCGGCAGACTATTTAATTTTTGTAGACTCGAACGTCTCTGAGCTGTTAAAACGGTGAATGGCAAATCCCGCGATAAGAAAACCGGAGGATAATTAAATCGTATATAGTACAACTTTATGGTAGCAATGATAAGATAAGAAACAATAGAAAAAAATACACAAAATATACATATAAGTCTATTACTTCCGATATCGCTGCCGATCGACTTAACGTCGAACGATCCGCGGCGCAACGAGTGTAAACTTCCTCTCGGATGTTGTCCCCCGAGCGTCACACCTGCTACTCCCATATTCTCCAATAGGTACATCGTGTCGTGAACGTAAACGTAATGCGATGGTTTTCTAAAAAAAAAAAAAAAAATCGAAAAAAAAAAAATTTATCGATGTTCGTTGATTTCGATATATCGATCGATAAACTCACTTTCCAGTCGCGCAAAACGGAACTATCCGGCAATTTATAGTTATAGTGTCGTTGAATTTTCTCCTGCAATTCATATTGCCTTCAAATTCTCTTCCTCTCTGAAGATGTTGATCCATGAGAACGAAATTCTCGCACGTTATTATCTCCGACAGATTCTTCCCGAGCATTTCTTCGTACATATAACCCAACAACCTTTCACTGGCCTTATTAACGAACTATAACACGCGAAGAGAAGATGAAAAAAAAAAGAAATACAAAAGAAAAAAGCGCTTTCGTGGAGTTCTTTTGAAGATATCGAGGATTATTCCGACTCGTCGCTTTCGCTTCTTTGATTGCGCGTTACTACTGTGTGTTATGCATAATTTTACGTTTACTCACCCGTACAACATGCTGATCGTCGGTTACGTGGACCATATCTCGACACCTGTCGACTGCAACGTACAACGCGTGGGCCGCTGCCAATTGCATTCGCGGCTCCACTTCACTCGCGTATATACCGACCAGTTGATTGCTCAGCATAACGTCGTGAGAACACTCCATCATTGCCTGTGGCAGTCGGATGAAATAATAGAATGAGATTCTTCGTTCGTTATTCTCATTCATCGTTTCGATCAAAAAAATTTCGATTTTTTTTTTTTTTTTCATTCGTTCGTTTTAAAATTTTTTTTTCTTTGACTCACCCGGCTGAAACCCGTGTTCAGGAGATCCAAAGTCACTATTTCGTCCTTATCGCTCTGAGTGAAGAATCTGAATGGTAATTCATCGGATTTTTAGATTGACGAAAAAATCAATCGATTTATTGTGATTTTTTTTTTACGATGAGATATTATTTGTGTTCTTACGATTTTTTTACTAAAGCTAAAATAACACTGCTGTGATGGCAATTCGTGTTTCTTATGGCTCTGCATACCGCGTCACCATCGGAACCACGCTGTCCCCTGTGATCTATTATCACCACATCGTGACAACGGTTCTGAAATACTTCGACGGCTTTTTCCGCATTTTTTGCTATAGAAACGATCCATCCTAACTTTCGAGAAACCGAAGCGAGAACTTCGACTTGTTGATCGTCGCGCGGAAAGACTAATAGCACCTGAAGAAATTCGGATAAATATTAATTACGAAGATTAACCGGAAAACAGCACATTTTCGTCCAGGAGAACCATTTTTTTTTTATTCAAACGAATCTCTGCCGGAAATCAATGTTTTTAAATTTAGTTATAAAGAAATCGAAAGACTACTGTAAACTGCTTATCGAGAACAAATATCGATATCGTAAATAATATCGAAATTACGCGCTTTTAAAAATGACGTAAAAAATTTCAACAAAATCCGTGCGGTGTTCTTCGATTAACCTAAATTTTGCGATTACTATAATAATAAAAAAATCAATAATTTCCTAATCGATTTACCTTAACGACTCGCGAAGCTGCGGTTATCGATAATGTGGAATTAAAGTCTTGCGGCCCCTTCTGCAATAATGAAAAAAAAAATTTGTAATTCTTTCGCAAAATAAATATTTTTTAATTGACGTTAAAATCGACGATTTATACTATGGAAAAAAAATCAATCTTGTATTTGTATTAAAAATGTCGCATTCCTCGTTCCGAATTTCTAATTGATTTCGACGTCTCACGCGAGCGTTCGTGCTTATCGACTCGACACTCGAAAAATCGAACTCTTTCGTGTCGGATAAATACATTTCTTTTCGGTTTTCATCCTAAACTATGTACTTCAGCTGCGAATGATAAATTAGCGAAAAATTCAAAATAAATACAACTGAAGTTGCCGCGGAGAAAGTATCGTCTTTTATTTATATCGTATTGGAATAAAGTCGAAATGAAAAAACGCGAAAAAGTCGTTTTTTTCTATGAAAAAAGTATAGTAAAAAAAAAACTATGTAGTCTCGAATACCTTACGCGTCGCGGACGCTGATTCGTTAGAAGCCGGAAATGGGGGTCTTACCATCACCTGCACCTTATTTCGGTTAACGAACCATTTATAGCCGAGAAAACGACCGCAGAATATTGAGGAAAGTCTCGATACCCAAGAGGTCGATTCGGCTTCATTTTTGTGCGGTTGACCATCGTCACTTCCGATTGAACCGGAAATATATAGTGTCCGATGGGTAAGTCGCCTTGTATCGCTTATTACCTCCGACACCATCGGAACGACACTTTATTTGTCTCACAATAAATCCTCACAATTGTTCACCCGCTTTGCGCGTCACTTTGCGGTCATTCCATGTCCACCATTTTTTTTTAAGGATTGTACATTTATTTGCGCGACTTCCGGCGAGCTAAAAATCGACGACGTTCGTCTCCGCGACACTATTAACGCGTGTTGGATCCGTACGACGCGGAGTTGCATCAAAAGCGATACTGATCGAGGATCACAGAGGTATCGAGATTATAGACGCGATACAATCGTTGCAACGCGAATAAACTACACTTATCCGATTGATAAGGGATCTCTCGATCGATGCGCGAAGAACTTCCTACACTCGTCTATATCTATAGTAAATCGATGGAAGAGTCATCGGTACCTATTCAGAAGTTCTTCGTTTATTTATCGAAAACAAGTTTTCATTTTTTTGTGTTCGAAAAAAAAAAAAAAACACGTGTTATCCTCGTACTATCGGATTGATTAACGTATCTTCGCTGTATTCGTATAGTTCATAGTAAATATACTGTAGAGATTCAGGATGACAATTCCGATCCGGTGGCCTAAATTTCGATGGATTAATCGATGTACTCATACTATTATAGCTTTTTGAACTCCGAATCTTTCAAAGATTGGAAATCGATAAAAACGATTTTTTTTTCTTACGGGCCGATTGTATGATACGAATTATTGAGGTACGAGCAAAATAGTTAATTGAAGCGTATTAAAAAAAAATACATCGCCCATTTTTGGTACTTTTTCGAAGCAATGTCTTCGCTTTTTGTAAGAGCAGCGAATTCGATGAAAAAAAAAAAATACCGATAATACGGTAGTTGGCGGAATTAGGAATTTTTTTCGCGTCGTTATAAGGTGATGGATAACCTGAAAAAAACATGATAAAGGCATAAAAACGCATTTTTACGCATTTACTTGTATAAAAATCGAAGATTTTAGAAGAAATTTCTGGCTCACACCTTGCCATGTATTTCTCCGCGAAAAGAATCGGCAAAAAAAAATTGTCTTTTCCTATCAAATAATATCGAGGCATAAATTTTGAACAGAATTTTTTTTTTTTTCGATAACGACATATTTAATCCACGTATCTATTAAGATTCCTCATTAGTTTAAATACAATGATAATGTATCACGAAAAAAATGTAATACCGTTAGCATTATACGGTACAGTCCCAAGCGAAGAGTCTGTACAGCCTATTGATTGTTGGAAAAGCAGCGTGAAGAGATGATCTACTGACCTCGATATCGTTCTAAACCAAGCAACGCAAGGGTTCTGTCAACCCCCCAGAAAGAACCCCTTAACATCCCATCCACCAATCCGTTCGCGTAGCTGACGCCTGCGCAATTACGCATCAACCGGCTGCAAGAGGTCAACGCCTCTTGACAGCGAGCAACGAGCTTTACATTCATTTTTCTTCTTCCCCTTCCACCCACGCGATCACGTGCGCGTTTTCCCGATCGAGCAAATAGAAAAGCAAAATAAAATCTTTCTTCGGAGGTAGAAAAACTTTTTTTTAGCGTTACAGCGATTCTTCATAAAAAAAGAAAGGGAGAGGGAAGCGGGGATGGAGCATAGAGATACTCGATACGCGAAGAAGGGTTATGCCAGCTGTAGTTTTCCCATCCGCCTCCATTCTCGGGCGATCTATAGTCAAAAGACTCGTAGAGCTCCTATAAGTCCGCGAAGGGGTTATTGCACCGCGTCGTACACGATAAAAGTTTAATCCTCGATCTCCCATCCCTCCGCGTTTTTTTTTTTCGCGTCGAAGCGAAGCGCGCGCTTTAATTTTTTTTTCTTCTTATAGTGCGGTATCTATACACTATTATACGTTGTACGGATAAAAAGGGTTGCTGTTACGAACATAAGACTGATGAATAAATAAACTCGAAACTGGGAAGTGGTAAAGCGCGTTCGAGTGATATCGCTCCTCATCCCTACGATTTTATGAATTTATGGAACTGCGCATGCGCATTTTTACCTTTGTCCCTACAGAGTTTCCATCTTCCATTTCATTCCCGCAATTATCGTACCGACGATTTCACAGAAAACGGTCGGCAATATTTTTTTTTGCTTCTTCTCTGTCGCTACGAAAGGCAAGTTTGTGGCAAAACTCGACAATGGTCTCGCGATTACCGATGAATTTTTTATGAAGCTCCACGAGGATTAAACTTTGAGACGAATGCGCATGCGCCGCGCAAAGCTCGAGAAGGGGTTCGCGACTCCTCAGGATTTTTCCGATCGTCAGTTCGACTACTGCTCTCCTCGGAGAAAGAAGAATATACTCTTCGCAAAAAAAATTGTATATGGATATATTGCGTATATATATATTTTTTTTTCCGTTTCCATTGCCGCAAATTATTTATATCACGTTTGATAAAACTTTGCGATAACCGTTATCGACGAGCGATAAAGTACTTCGCGATTTCGATGACGTCGTAAAATATCGTCGAGTGAGTAGCGAAGGCGTTGTAAGCACCGATACGCAGAAGCTAACTTTCTTCGTATACTTGTTGCGCGTAAGATTTGTCGCGAAAAAAAAAAGCTCCGACGATCCCCGACGATACTGAGAGACGTCGATTGTTTCCTCATTATTGTTTCACAACGCGACACAGAGTGATGAGCGCGATGAACAATGCAATGGGGAAACCCACCGATACTCGCGTGCCGACTATCGTTCCTTCGTTATTCATTGTCTTATGCGATCAAAAAAAAAGTCGAATGGCTTTACACAAACGATCTGTTGGAAAACCGAACGTGATTCCACGATTGAGGTCCTCAATGTCTTTTTATTTACAGTCGCATTGTGATGCGGAGAAATTGTAACGCTTTCTGCTCACGCGATTAAACGATACGATGGAAAATTCATCGATTATCGTGAAATGCCGGATATCTCGGTATTTTTTTGTTATTATTGTTCGCAATATGCCGTAAGCACTAATACTTCGTATTTAGGGGATGAAAAATGCGAGAAATTTACCGATTTTTTACCGATTGTTAAATCGATACATAATTCATCGAATACATTATCTTCTTGGCGATGCTGAGTGCAATGTATGCTTCGATCTATATATGACTATCGAAGAATAGGTTTGCGCGAGTGCTGTACGGTTAAACGATCTTTTTGATAGCCGCATTTCTGCTTCGGAACGACTCGAAAGTCTCAAACGAAACAGACTGAGATAAGCAAACGCTGAGACGCTTATAATTTTAGCTCTTCAATATATGGCGAATGATTTGATCGGTATGAATAATGTAAGTATGTGGAAAGATGGCGAAGTTATAAAAGAAAAATGAAATCCCGATCCGATTTTTTTTTTTTTCGATTTCGAATAAAGCGTCCAGAGACGCGCGCAGAGCTTTGATTACGAAAGGTACTGCGTCTACCGCTTCTTATCGGTGGTCTGCGAAGGAGAGTCCGATAACGATGTATAAGATCGGCGGTAAAACGCGGTTCGTTATCGATACGTCACGCCGAGCGTCACACGAGGCATTTATTATTAAAATCGATAAAACCTATAAAACTGCGAAAAAAAAAAAAAAAACATCGACAAAAATTTCTTTACTCACAGCTGCCGAGCATTCCATGTCCTCGTCGGCTGTAAACATGAGATCGCTGACCAGAGATTTTTCCTTCCAAAAATCGAGCTCCTGCATTCTCGACCCATCGCCATTGTCGCCTTGAATGCGAGAAAAAAATCTTTAATCTTACGATTAACGATTGCGAAACGATCGAAAAGATCGGCGCTCGATCGGTGTGTGTCGATCGTTTTGTACTTTGATCCCTTTATATAAAGTATGAATCATACGATGGCACTGAAACACCAATGTGAAACGAGGGCAGACGGTTAATTGAATCATAATTGCCAACACGTGAACTCGTTATCCGATTGTTGTTTCGAGAGGTCCTTCACCTTTGCTATATTAATGAATTGCAAATGCGCGTTATGGAGATTCGCTGATGCAGTTCAAGTTGATTGATCCTCGACAATTATAAATTAATAACGCATCGATGAGATTAACGTCGAATAAAAAACTGAGAATCGATTAATCGATTTATTGATCATAAACTATCGATCGCAAGATCGAAAAATTGATATTATTCTTTCAGCGAAAAACATCGTCAAAGCTTTTAAAAAATATTACAAGTAAGTAAAAATATTTTAAAAAATCAAAAAGAAAAACTTCGGTTTATCAACGAATTGTCAATGCATTTCCTAGAAACTTGTGATGCGCTTAAAATCGATTCGATACAATCGATTAGTACATCGCTGCGTTTGGCGACGTTAAAGGAGTTACGAAAAAATAAAATAAAAATGATTACTTGCGATAAGAAAATGAGGGCACATGCAATCAAATATCTATTACGCATATCTCGTAATAAAGTATTCTACATATATATTAGAATGCCCTCTCGTTACCCGTATTATCGTCAATATTTTTTTCTCCAGCGAGAAACGTTTTACTTTCTACAAAGTAACTTTAACGTGTACTTTAAAGAAGCGAAGAAGAAGGAGGAAACCTGCGAGAGGGCTTTTGCCATAATCGTCGTATAACCCCCCCGCAACTCCCCTCCCTGTGCCCCGCCCTGTGATTGTAACTGCCGCAGGCAGAACTTTCTTGCGACCTGGTAGAGTTATTTGGAGTATATCTTGACTCCGCTATGGACTGTGTTACTACAGTAGTCTGCGCGTCGATTTCGAAGGCCAAGTCGAAAAATCTCGTTCAAGAACGTGACGCGTCGACTATTATACCCCGAGAGTGTTACAGCCTTCTGTTATACTCTCCGCAAAGGTCGCATTCAAAACCTCGAATTTAGGACAGTAGACTACTACAGTATTCATAAGAAAGTCCGATAGACGAATCGAAAAAATCGTCGTATCACGGAAAATATATTGTAATATATATTTCTATTATAGAGTATTAACTTTTTTTTATTATAACTATCGTAACAATTTTTTTTTTTTCGTACACTTTATTGCACTCCACGATGTTTATAGAGATTACAATGAAAAAGTGGACGTATTTACGATCAGTTGCATTAGAGCGGATATCTACTGGTCAGTGTAGCGAGTAGGGCTGATAAAATATACGTGTAATATAGCGATATGTATAAGTGGGGAAATGCGAGAGACTCGGAGATTAATATTCATGACGCAAATCGTTGCCAGGTAATACGGAGGGCAATGAAAGGATATACGATAAGTTTTTATAAGGTTTTTTTTTTCAGCCAACGTGCTTCCGTTTATGGGTTTATAGACAGAAAACACTGATAGATCTTTGTATAAAATATTACGGCAAAAATATTGATTTTTTTTTTCGTAATAAGGAAAATGATTAAATTCGACGGGGTAAATACCATTTTGAGTGGCTTCCTCAGAGCCTTCGACGTCATCCTGGTTCTCGTTAGGAAGATAAAATTTCCCTTGAGGCGATGTCATGTGGATCCCTGACACGTTATCACAATCATCTAACAATCCCGTACTCGCGGGACTATCAGCCCGATCGAGAGACCTCATCAATAACACAATATTTTTTTTGATATCAAAAGTTTATTATGACATCACATATCACTTATTTTTTTTGTCTATCCACTTCGCAGGCGAAATTCACGATAGTTTTATGTTTTTTTTTTTTTTTGGATCACAAAGACACGAGAGTTTGGCTCGTCGAAGAATGTTGCACTCAAATAAACTAATCCACGTGGGAATTATCCTTTAATCGACGAACGATGAATTATTAATCTCTTTAAAATGGGATTTCCGATATATTGTCATTATCCGTACGATTTTTTTTGCGATAAAAAAAAAACAAATTATCGACTTATGTTATCGACGAATTCAAAGTGCATTGCACGATGCGACCGATGGCCTTATCGCTCGAACGACAATGTTTCTTTGTGCTTTTTATTGTATTGTGAAAAAAAAGAGTCACGAAGGAACGAATGAGACTCCGAAATAAAAAATATATGCGCCGTTAGATCGATTATGAAGAACGAAAACGTCGCGTGTCCTATTATCAGCACCTTCGCGCAGATAGGTACAGCAGAGAATTCGTAGAGATAAGAAATTTGACTCCACGAGGAACGCTTGTGCTTTGGTCAGCTAATACAAGGCGATTATAAGTTTCAGCCGGACGTTCATCCTTGAAATCTCGTCGTTATTAATTTATGGTCGTTTCGTTCCCGAGTCCCCCTCCGCGATCTTTTTTTCCCTTCCCTAACCAATGCTGATATATATCTGTATTTATTCCTACGATGTTAGATCGGATCTAACGTAATCGATAGATCGAAAAAACATTTTTCGAGATGATATTTTTCTTTTTTATAGCCTCACAATCTATCGAATATAAAAAACTAACCTAAAAATAAAACTCGAAATTTTATCGGAATGCGACAAAAGTCACGTAACAGCGTTTGATTGTTCGAAGAAACAATTGCATTTCATTCTTTTATTACGGGAACTCTCGTCGATCTATATTTGTATTTTATACGAAAATTTTACGATTGATCGATAAATCTATCGTTTCGCGACCCACGCGAAAATTCGAATGTCACGCGGAACTATGTTGTGTAATATGTATATATATAAATATGTGTGTGTTTTCGTTGAAAAAAAACAATTTTACGCGTTTTGACGGAGAAACTCACTCTCGGCGCTACGAAGCACCGATATACAAAATCGTACGGTTTCTCTTGGACTTTTGACCCTCGCAGGCTATACCTTTCCTTTCGTTTTTTTTATTCACGCGACAAAAGTTTTCCTAATTAAATAAACAGTGAGTTCACTTTTTTTTTTGCATAATATTGCAAGAATGTCACATAATTACACGTATTCAAAAACAAAGATCACTCGAAAGTTTTTTTGTCCGTTCGTTCGATGTATTTGAGTTCCGCGAACTCCGTCACTGCACGTTTGGCCCGCGTAAAAAAATCGCAGAAAAAAAAAATTAACGACTTCCGGTGCGTCGGTGATTCCAATGGTTGCGATGTACACTGCACGGGACTTTAATTGAGGTTTTTTGATACGCGGATATCGGGGGGGCCACCACGGACCATCGTCAGCGGTTTTATCACGACTGAGCCGAATCGCCGCCGTGAGTATATTCGCTCGGGACTTCTCTATAGGTACAGAGTGTGTCTCGCCAGGAGTGAGAGTGAATGGCAGCAAACGTGATAGCCACCGGGTTTGCTCGGTTAACACGATTTGTGGGCCAATCTTTCGTTCCACACGTGCGTATAGTACAACAACGCATAGTACATAAACTACGGCTTCGCGGCGACGATTAATTATTTTTTTAGATCGAATCAATGCGAAAATGTATTTTCGTCATTGATTACTATAATTCCGAAATATGTCCATTTGATTAATTTTTTTTAATTTGCTCATAATTTTTTTTTTCGTAATTTTTAATTGTTTATTTCATCGAAGTTCGCGAGATAGCAAAAAATGTTTAAATGACGATGGTGTTTGAGGATACAATAAAAAATGTATCATCACTAAATTTTTTTTTTTTTTTTTTTCAATAAAATTTTTTTGGTTTTTTTTTTTCTTTTATTCTTTTTCCTTTTATCGAAATTTGTGAGAACATTTTTCAAAAATAGATAACAAATCTGCCCAAAGATCAAACGAGTTTTCCATTATCATGCAAATGTATTTTAAGTCGATTTAATAGCCGTATTCATCGGACTAACTTACAGCTTCCATTAGATAAGAGCGAAGTACAACTACTCTTAAGTGCTCTTTAAGTCGGTTAGGTGCTCTGATTAAATTCGGTACAAGTCAAAGTACCGTTAATTGTTAGACAAAAGCTTCTTGTAAATCGTATTATGAGTCGAAAATCAAATTTGCGATTTAATCCGTTCCGTACGTCGTTCGCACGGAATAACGAGAGCGCGAGAGCGAAGGCCCAACAGATCCAACACGCGATACCGCGCGCAATGAGTTATCGAGAACAGAATCATTAATCACGCAGTCGGAGCTGATCGAGAAATTCCGGACGATTTTATAGTGGAGTTATATGCGTTTCTCATAGATAAATGAAAAAAAATAGCTTTAGGCAATGTACTTTCGTTACGAAGAGTTCGATCGATCCTCGAGGTGATTTTCGATGTATATACGACGTGTTACGATTACGCGGAGCAAAGTTTCGTACATAATCATTGATCAATCAACGCGCGACTTCACGATTAGAAAGGTGATGCACGCACGAGGCTAAACCGAACTCTCGAGGGTTCATGTACCTAATACCGTGTATATATATATATACGCCGCGCTCTCGCGAGGATATACCCGCGAGCGTTTTAATCAAAATTGAACAACTCGTCAAAGACTTTGACAGATAGCGTGACGATTAATAAGAGGATAATTGGATTAGAAATTTGCATAATCGAAGATCGTTATCGGAAAATAAAAAAAAAAAAAGTTTCAAAACACTCGAAATGTTATGATTGCTACGTGTAATACGAAATAATATTTATTTGACCGTTGTGAACTGACCGAATGCACGAACGATATCGTTATCATCGGAAAAATATGGTTCCTCGAAATCATGAGGGCCGTGCGCATGCGCTTCGCTCAACGGTCCTTTCAGATCATCCGAAATATCTGTAAATAAGCGCCGCGAACGTGAGTCCTGTCTTCGCAAATTGACTACCGTAAAACTGTCAATTCGATAATGGACATTGGTGTTGAAATGATATTAGTAAACAAATATATGCGAAAGAAGACAATTTACTACGAAGAGTATTCCTGTTATGTGATTAAAACTTACCGCTGTTGACGAGCGACTCATCGGCTATTCCATTCTCAAGCCGCTTGGCGTTTCTCATGCAGGCGAGCATCGCGCTCGGCGAACAACCCATTTTTTATTTATTTCTTTCGTTTTTCAATCATTTACAGACGTTTATACAAATTTTTCTTCCACACTTTTTCCTCTCAAACGGTTCATCGCGAGTTTTGTTTTTTTTTTTTTCGATTCACTTTAAAAACTACGAATTAATACGCGAATCGCGTGAATTGCGCCGAGATGCAAAAATATCTCGAAATCATTTGCTAACGGCACACATTTTTATAAATTATAATAATAAAGAATATTTTTCGTCTGTTGTTTGAATGTTTTTTTATTTATTATTATACGAGAAAAAAATATATTTTCAATATATTCTCAAACTCGCAATATCTTTTTTTCGCACGGCAACTATTCCAGCTTTTCGATCACAAGATCGCCGACAGCAACGATCCTTATCGAAGCGTTCGTTTAACATTCGCATATTTGTGTGTGTTTGTAGTGTAACAGCAAATATTTTTTATAACTCGTTGTTTAATCAAAGAAACACTGCAATGCCGAGCATCGTTGCTAACGAACTCGTGCGATGAGCGTTAGTGAATCGCATAGCGATTGCTCTTCTGGCGTATCGCACAATCGTAACCTCTACGCGTGCAGACAGGTTAGTATCGAGAAACACGACGAAACCGCGACGATTGGAAGTTTCGTTTTGCTTTTCTTTTCGTTCAGTTTAACAACTTGTTTACTCGCGATCCGAATTAATATATATCACACGACCGAATAGGGCGCACAAAACTATGAGATCGAAAGAATGAAAATCAACTGAATGATTTCTCGGCTTCCGTCGCCGTCGGCCTCCACCTCGACTAAACTTAGCGATATGATCCTGCAGAGGTGGAGGTCGCGACGAAGAGCCTCAATACCACGAACTACTTGCAACCGAAGTTTGCTATACATTGTTATATACATGTAGTAGTAGTACGTATGATAATGAATTTCGCTCCGTTGAATCGTAGCAGCGTTCCCAAAGCTCCGCTCGGCAAACAAATTTGCACGCACGTTCATCCCACAAACGTCTCTGCGTAATCATACGTCGAAGGCATACTAACCGGTCCCCCCGTTCGATAAAATTTCTTCGTGTCCTTAGTGAATTTTTCAATAGAGTTTTTTTCTCTGAGGTAAAAAAAAATGTCCACGCGAAGTTCGATGAAACTTCCAATCGATTTATCTGCTGCGTTGAAAATGTATCGTGTTCGTGATGAGCATCCGACACAATGGGGCATTCGGATTAACACGAAAAATGAAAATTGACACATGGCCAGTTGTAAACGTGGCGCAGGTTGCATCCAATGAAAGATTCAACGCGATCCCCTTGAGAATCTCATTAAATTCGCACGCGCTGTTTTTTCTCTACATGCGCCGAATCGACAATTCATATGTTGCAAATTTATCGCGAAAATTCGATGAAAAACATACTGTTTCGTAAATAAAAAACGTTCGGAAGGGCTTTTTTTTGTGCGCATGCGTAGAAAATAGATCCCTCCGATTCTTTTTGTGTCATTATTGCATTATAATGTTATGATTGGTTTAATCGATGAGATAAAGAAATGAATTCTCATTGCACCGGATTACTGTGCATCGAAGTCTATAACGCAGGTAGCGTCGTTCGTCAGGCGAGTTAGCGGTTACATGCATCTAACGATACAGCGTGTTACTACAACAGGGTATATCCCCCGACGTCTCAAAAGTTTGCGTGACGTAAGTTATCTCGGTGGAAGCGGCTCCTTATCGTCTGTATGTTTGTCGCTGTGTTTGTTCGACGACGTATTTTTTTTTTTTTTTTTTTTTTCACACGTACGACCATTGTGACTTTACACGCTCAAGGCAAATATAGAAACGCGATAGAGGATATTGCGAGTATGTTAAACCACGTACGGTCCTCGATACGTGACCGTAGATCGCTCGACTATACCTACTTGGGTTTACTCTACCTACCTACCTACTTGCCTGTTGCTCTGTCTTATTTATTATTTATCGACTGCTTATCCCCGACTATTCGACCGCTCGACAATGAAAAAAAAAATTCTAACGATAAATCGATAAACGATCGATCAATTGTGGTAAACAGAAATATTTATAAAAACTCATCGTAATATTTGTACCAAGAAAAAAAATGTATACAAAACAAAAAAATTACAAATCACTCGTTATTACTTGGTTTCTTTTCTGGTGGTAATAGCGAGATAACAAAAAGATCCCTCGCGAGGTACAGGTTGAAGAGCGAGAAAAGCTCCACCATCAGGCGATTTTTCCATCACCGTCGGCTTCCCAAGACCATCGCCGGCAGCTCGTTCCTCGTCGTCCGACAAATTTTCGTCGACGTTTATCGTATGATCCTTTCTTCCAGGCTAAATTTTTGTTTTTTTTTTTTTTTTTTTCATGACGATCGTAAACGAGAAAATTACCAAAAATATACCATATTCTTCATGAAATATTTATATTTTGTATTGAAAAAAAAAAAAAAATGTATTTAATAAATCGAAATAAATGAAACCGGAAAAAAATAATTAAAATATAAAAAAACTTTTTGCTTATTATTAAATAATAATCATTCTCCTGCAAAAGTTTTTTTCAAAATAAACTTTAAAAAAAAAGTGTAATCAAACTAACGATGAGATTAGCGATCGCGGCGAGAGGCGTGGAAGTCAACGGCGGAGCGTCGAAAGGTGGTCTCAGGCAGCCCTCTTGAAGATTTTGCACCAAATGATGAAGAAAGTCGTTTCTTAATTGCATTTCCGCTATCGTTTTACTCGCTCTCATTAAATAACGCAACCAATCAACGGCGCAATGACGTTCTGTTAGCAAAACCAAAGGTCACGTGACTCATAAGCAAATGGTTTTTTTTATCCGTTATTATCAATTGTAATGAGATATCTTCCTTCGGAAAGTTGTACCTTTGCTTTTTTTGACATCCCTGATGAGTCGTTTGGCCAATAAAAGATTGTAATTGCAATCGTAATTCAATGTTTCTTTCTCGTCCTCCATATGGAGTGGTGTCGCTGTGGCGAGATAACGAACTAAGAAATTATGCAATTCTCCGTATCGCGATAATTAAAGATAATTGGATTATTGTTAATTGACCCGACGAGAGCAACGAAAAGTGAAAGCAAAACGAAAGAGTTGTGAATGAAGTCAAACGCTATTCGGAGTTTTCTCGATTCTTTTGTTGCTAATTTTGTAGAGACAAGGGACGAGGCAAGAGCCCCTGTCGTTTAAAAAACTTCTTTTTTACTCGTCTTTTTATATTTCTACACGATATTTTGTGTAATCAACAAAAATAACCAATGGGAGAAATAAAGAGATTCAAACGAACCAACCAATTCGGTCAGATATACGAAATTCTTTGCGCTCAGAAATCCGTCAGCCCGTTGACGTCGATTCGAATTCACTTGGCGGAGAATCGATTAAAATTTTGTTGCGATCGCGTTAATCACGAAGATTGGTCACCGATTCTCAACAGTCTCGCTGCCGATCGCAGCCTCTCTGAGATTCATGTCTACAGTCATTATTGTCCGAAGAGAATTCACGAAATTATCGATACGGAAGCAAAGCTCGACGAGTATAGGTAAAACTTTATTAAACATTAAATTCCCGTAAGTTTGCGAATTAACTCCGAATTAACATTTTTTTCACTGAACTAAAAAAAAAAATGTTCTCGATGTTTTTTCGAGTTATCGATTCGGTATCGACCGGCGAAATCTTGAGCACTTTTTCTACCAACAGGAAATGCAAAAGAACGATCTCTCGGAGACCGGTAATCTATACAAATTTTTTGCTGAGATGTTTCATCGACGCTGTCGCAGTTTGCGCGAGAGATTCGAGTCTTTTAACGTCTCTTAGTCTCGACGGGATCCCTCTGACTAATTCGAAATATCTCGAGATTCTCTGCGCCGGATTGGTCAATAATCGTAATCTTGAAAGCATTTCTCTGGCAAAATGCAAAATCGGAGACGGAGGTACGATACGCATGTTTATCTCTCCGCAAAAATCGATCTAACAACGACAGCGGTAACGGATCGAAAAACGTTTTTATCTCCAGGCTGCGATACTCTTCTTCGCGCGATTTCGAACGATTCCAATATCCAATTCTTGGACTTAACTCTCTGCTCGCTAACGTCCGGCAGCGCGGAATCTTTCGCGTTGTTCTTGACAAATAAACGACTGAAGGTATTGGAGAACGTTTGGCATCAATCTGCCGCTGCGTGCCTCAAAAAAACTGGAGCAATCGAATCGCGTCGGGGATTACGAATCCTCGTGTTGGATAAAAATCGACAATTCGGTGACGAAGGATTGCACCTGCTCACTCGATCTCTAAAAGACGATTTTTGGTTGAAAAAATTAAGTCTTCGCAAATGCGGATTAACGAAGAACTGTGGCGATGCGATAACCGATCTTTTGGAGTCTAACAGCGTTTTAGTCGTCATGAATTTAAAAAATAACGATGTCCCGGTGAAGATCGTTCGATCGGTACGACGCTTGCTGAAGGGACGTCAGGAAAACGGCGAAACGATACCATTCGAGAGAAAACTGATAAAACGGAAGAAAGATTCGAAATGGAAGGTCGAAAATTCGTCGATTGAGAAACGAGTGCGAAATGGACGAAAAATGAAACGAGTTAATTACAGGGGAAGGATATCGAAAAGCCGGAATAAACAATGCCCCGAGGCATTCGGACAAAATTTGAGGCATCTGACTGAACGCTTGTCGACGATAATTGACGGCAATCGTAATCTCATGCGCGCATTGGCGAACGCGAGGCAATTGCTCGTGAGAGAAAAACGCACGAGACGCAACGCCGAACGTTCTTATCAATTGCTGAGACCGGTTTTTGAGAAGCTGCGTTACGGGATACAGAAGCATAATGGCACACGCTACCGATTAATTCTCGAAAGTCGCTTGTGCTCCGATCTCCGTACGATATTTCGCAGCTTGGAGCATATATCTGCAAAAAATGCATCTCGCAAAGTTCTCAATGAAAAAATCGAGAATTCGACTAAAATGATTCGCGTTGATAATTTATTCCAAGTCGATGAAAAAAAGAAAATTGTTGGAGAAGTTCAAAAAAGACCCTATTGCCCTCCTAGAAAAGGAATTTGAATCTCACGTCAGCATCGTCTATCGACGCCGTTAAAAATGAAAAATAAAATATGTATATGTGATATTTCTTTATAAATAAAGAATTTTTTTGACGAAATTCCTATTTGATTTATCGAAACTTAAATTGAAAGACTATATTTTTAAATGAAAATTATAAATTAGGAAAAAATGTATAGTAACATTTTTCGTTGAAAAAATCTATCAATTTATGTTGTGTTTTACGAGCTGCGGCTTCGGAACGACCTTAATTATTTTTTCCTTTTTTTTGCGTTTCAATCTCGATCGAGATCATCTTCAAAATTTTTATTTTTTCCTTTTTCCTATATATATACAATCGCTTGCCATTGTTATTATTATTCTATTCCTATTCTATTATTGTTATTATTATTATATTTTTTCGTCTACGTAATTATTATTATCGTCTACGTATTTTTTCACATTATTTATTTATTTACAGCCCTTTCGTTGGAAAAACCCTTTCACTGTTCTAATGAAAAAATAATTAAACACTGTTTCATCCTGTGATTGGTCGAATTCGGCAGAACTCAAAAATTAGAACAGAATTGAAGGTTAAAACAGGATTAAGAGCGTTGCAGTGCCCAAAATTTCTAAGTTCGAGGGCGCAGACAACTCGACTAATCAAATAAATGCCTTATAATTCTCACATAGCTTTATAGCAGATCCGTACGTGTGGAAACCAAAGCCAAAAAACGAAGAGAAGAAGTGGAAAGCGTTATAATTCGGGATCAGCTCATCAGCTGTTTTCTCAGTCAGCTGTTTGCCGGAAGAGATAAGACGCAAAAATATCAAACGTTGTAACATTCAGTTCGAGAAAAAAAAAACGTGACAGTTAATCGGATAACAATGAACGTCGCAGTTAAATCCAGCATTTCGCTGGTGAGCCAACACTGACGAAAATTTAATCGATTTCTATTTCACATCTTTATTATTTATCTAACATAAATGCCATTACTCCGCTGCAGGTTAGAAACTTCGGCAAGCCGCGAGCGATCTCTACGTCAGTGTTGCAACGGGGAGAACACGATTTGCATCATCCCGAAGGTCGTGAACCAACGATCCCGCCGTACGTCGAACGCGAGGGTGAAAATGCCGATCTCAAACGTGCGCGGTAAGTTTATTTATTCATTTATTTCGATTGACCGCAACGCCCTTTTCAAACGCTCATTATTAAAAATACTTATCGCTTGATTCGAAAAAACATTAAAAAATCGCTACAGGAAAAAAAATGAAAAGAAAAAATGATAAAGTCCGAAAAAACATGCAGTATTGTCTTTTTAGCTATTAATTTTCACCTTTTCAAGTTTCGCACGTTTCGTTCTTAACGTCAATTGTTTCTTTTACCGTCAGATTGGTCTATCAGTCGCGTAAACGTGGAATGCTGGAAAATGGCTTAATGCTGAGTACCTTCGCCAAGAAGTATCTGAACAGCTTTGACGACGCGCAATTGCGACTTTACGACAGATTAATTAATCTGCCATCCAACGATTGGGATCTCTTCTACTGGGCGGCGGGTGTAAAACCAACGCCCGCAGAGTTTAATCACGAAGTGATGGATTTGCTGAAAAAACACATCAGAAACGACGATCGTCAGGCACGCATCGTGCAACCAGAGCTATGATAATTTTTTTTCAGCTCCGTTAGTCTCTGTAAATTATTCAGTCCAATAAAAACCTCAAAAGTTCCTCTTATATTAAAAAAAAAAACGAAAAGGTGTAATTATTGTAAAACTCGATAAATTTTATTAAAAAAGTACGAAAAAAATTATATTTATTTCTTGTCATTGAGTTGCGATGTATTTACACGTATCGAAGGTTTTATCCATTATTATATATCCGTTATAACATTCTTCAAACTCTCGGCGAGTATTGCAAAAAAAAATAATAAATTAAAAAAAAATAAAAAGATCGAATACATGTTTAGACGAAAACATCGTTTGAAACTCGTTGCGGCTACGCGTGGGACGATGAACAGGAAACGGTAGAACACAGCCGATGATTATCTATAACGAGAAAAAAAAAAACCAAACCGGTGTCGATCACAAACCGAGATTTCCGAATCTATATGGATCGGCGAGAAATTCTTTTTTTTGGGTAAAATCGACCAGTCCCGGGCCTTTGGATGCATAGCGTCCCCTACCGGAACCCGATGACGCTGATCCTCGAGCCGACGATCGTCCTCTGTTACTGCTGAAAAATAATAAATGTTTCATTGTAATTAATTAATTATTTAATTAAATTTATTTACGGGACGAATCCCTTTTGCAAATTAAATTTGTTAATTTATAAGTATATAGTAATAGTAAAAAGATCTCGCAGTTTAAATTACAATGATAAGTACTCGTGAAAAACGTATTCTTCCGAAAATCACAGTAATAGTGTTGAAAAAAAAAAAAAGTGTTTTGGGCGCAAGTCGTTTGGGATTTTAATTTTTTTTAACCTGGAACTTCCTCTTTTGTATCTCTTAGCACCATTGCCGCGACTGTATCCACCGCGACGTTTTCTTCCCCGACCTCTGTAACTCGTTCCCGTCGGCGATGCTGCAGCGTCGATCCACGGTGCGTCTTCTTCTTCATCTTCCTCGTTGTCATCCTCCGCCAATAACACTGAAAATAAATAAATGAATATACATCTACACAAAAATTCCGAATTTTCTATATCATTTTTTCACCAATTTTTCATTAAATTTAAAATTAAGAAAAAAAAATTGCGAAAATGATTCAATTTATTTAAAAAAAAATGTAATAAAATTTGTAAAATTCAATGAAAAATATATTAATAAAAATTTTTTAGCATTACTCTGCAAGTCGAAACTCACCGATTTTTTCGGCTGCAAATTTTTGCGTAATGTCAAGCAACGCTTTCCCGTATTTCTCGAAATTGGCTTTCGTTACATGAGGAATTCTCAGCATCGCCTCTTCGGAATCGGGTAATTGTTGGCTCATCGCTCGTATAGCGATCATATTCATTATAGACGATGCTGATACGTCGAGAGCGCCGGCGATACCCTGCACTATAGCCATCAATTCGGTATAACATTTGTCCTGCAATTCCTTAAGTATCTTGTTGACTGGTTGTGCAACTGCCGAAACCGTCGCTACCGCTGTTGAACCGGTCGACGATCGCATCGGGAAAAGCATCTAAAGAAAAAAAAATTAATTTGTTCCACAATATTTTTACAAATGGAAAAAAAATATTTAAAAAAAAAGAAAAATGTAAGCATAATTTTGAAGTTACGCCGACGTACTTTGGAGTCTTTAGATTTCATGAAATCATTGGCTTTGACTCCGAGTTTTACGTATCCGCAGGCAATTTCGTTTTTTATATACATCTCCTCTTTGAGATACTCGTCGATAACTAATTTGTGAAGTAATCTTTCGATGTCGACTTTACTCCACGATCTTCCGCGACCATAGATCGGACACGTCGTAAGATTCGCCTCTCGTATTTTCGCCAAATTGCTACCCTTGTAGATGTCGGCGAGATAAAGTAGCGTTAGTTTGCAAGTTCTTGATACATTGATGTCGCGCACAGCGGTTATTATTCCTTTAACGTCCGTCGTTACGTCGATCATCGTGAAATCGTCCTAAAAAATATTTTTTCATAATAACATCAATTCATTTCATTTTATAATCTTTATGCGATAAATCGGAAATCTGATATATTGTGTAAAATCTCAAAAAAAAATAAAAACCGGAGAATACGAAAATCAAAATTTTTTTTTTTTTCGATTTTTTTGTTCCCGCGTACCATTTTCCATTCCATAAATTTCTTATCCTCAATAACTGTATTATTTCGTCTAAAAAATGTACCTTGCATCGGCAATTATCGCAGGACGTTGTCTTGTTAGCGATGCACTTTTCGCGTCCAAAAGTTTCGCCGAAATAATTCAATTGCTGCGTTCTACGACAGTCCGTTTGATTCTCAGCGAAAGTGACCATTTTTACGAGATTATCGAGATGAGTTTTCGTCGCGCCGGGTGACGCGTTCGCATCCGTTTCTATCATTTTTCTTAAGCGAAAAACGTCGCTGTAGTTGTAGAATAGTATGCATTCCGCGAGTTCGCCGTCGCGGCCGGCGCGTCCGCTTTCCTGGTAATAGCCTTCAATCGATTTTGGTATCGAAGTGTGAATAACGAAACGCACGTTTGGCTTATCGATTCCCATACCAAACGCTATCGTTGCGCAAACGATTTTTACCTGTTTTCGAAGAAAATAATTCGGGTTAATAATCGTTGATTTATCAGCGATCGATTTTCATAGCAAAAGGTATGCCAATATTTTCTGTTTTTGAGTTGAAAATAAATTGAAAAAAATCGTTCAACAGTAAAAGACTCACATCTTCGGATATCCAACGACCCTGAACTTCGCTTCGCTGATTATCGCTGAGACCGGCGTGATAAGCCAATGCTTTTAAACCATTAGATTGCAATTGGGCGGCATAGTCGTCGCATTCTTTACGCGATAAACAATAAACTATTCCAGACTCGTTCTTCCACTTCGTCTTTATCATCGCTATCGTCTCGTCGGAACAGTTTCTTCCCTTTTTTGCTATCACGCTGTATCGCAAATTCGGCCGGTTGAAGCTGCTGAGGAACCTGAAAAATCATTTTTTTTATTAACTATGAAACGTTTTTGATCTTTTCGATCGTTGCATTTGATATTCCGAAATAAGATAAACGACTGCAAAATTCGATTGATAATATCTCTGTATACTTAAGTTTACCGACAAAATTTGAGATTTTTTTCGTGTCCAAACGTGAATCTAAAACTCACCACTTGGGACTCGTCATTCCTAACTGATGCAAAATATCAGTTCGGACCCGCGGCGTCGCCGTCGCCGTCAGTGCCATTATCGGAACTCGCGGATAACTATCCCGAAGAAATTTCAATTTTTTGTAATCCGGACGGAAATCGTGACCCCATTGGCTGACACAGTGCGCCTCATCGATGACGAATCGAGCCAAAAAATTTCTTTCGTAAAGTGTCGCGAGAATGGAGCAAAATCTTGGCGAAGCGGATATCTTCTCGGGGGTTACATACAGAAGCCTCAGCCCGGGATTGTCCTTCGAAAGTTCACGATATATTGCGTCGGATTGCTTTTCCGTGATGTTGCCAGACATGTGAGCGGCGGGTATCTGAAAAAAATATTTAAAGAGAATTATACTAATGAAATTGTCATCGATCAGCCAACATTTTTTTTCGCATAAACATTATATCATTTTTTTGTTCTGTTTTTTAAATTATATAAAAATTTAGTTTTTTTTTAATTATATAAACATATATATATATTTTTTTTTCGTTATTTTTGTGATAACCAAATTTTTTTTTCTCATGAAACTTACGTCGAGTGATGTTAATTTTTGCACTTGATCCAGAATAAGACTCTTAAGCGGTGATATAACGATCGTCAGTCCGGAAGATACAACAGCCGGCAATTGATAACAAAGCGATTTTCCTCCTCCCGTTGGCATAAGAATGAAACAGTCATAAGACAAGAGAGCGGCGTTTATAGCCTGAAGTTGATTCGGTCGGAACGAGTAGAGACCGAAAATTCGTCGAAAAATCTGCAAAACATTAGGGAATTATTCATTCACCGAGAAATTATTGAAATCTGAAATATCGAATAAAATAAAAAATCGATTTTTATGCAATAGAAGGTTAAATGTGAGAATAGAAGAAAAGTTAAGAGTCTGAATAACCTTAAAAAAAAAAAAGAAATTATGAAAGAATATTAATTTCTAACGTACTTTCAGCATTTCCCTCGAGTGTTCGTAATTGACTCCGTCGAATTCGCCGCTTACACCGTCGTTCTTGTAATTTCCCGTAAAAGTACCGATTTCAAAGGTCTGTTGACCCGCTTTGATGCAAACTTCCGACGATTTCACCGGACTCTTTGCTTTTGGTTTGTTTTCACAGTAAACGTCTTCGAAAACCGGATATTCCATGCTTAACATCGGTTCGATCTTTTGTGACAACGGAGTCAAATCGGCGGACGAAAAATCGTCGGGGAATTCGCCCCATGAATCGGAATTTTTCATCTTTGAGTTATTCGACGGTTTCGAAGTTTTCGGCGGTAAGGCGTAAGCGGAATCTGGCAAAAAGGTGTCGCTGATATCCATCTCGTTGTTCGGTTCGGCGCGTTGCGGTGTCGAGGATATCGATGCGTTGGATTCCGTAACACTTGAACAACTGCTTCTTACTTCCGGTTGAGACGCCGCTTTCGTTAGTTGTTTCCTCTCCCAAATTTCGCCAATTTTTTTCGTCATTTCCGTGGATATTGTCGCCTTTACGGGTCTCTTTAGCTGAAAAGCACTGCGCTTCGGTTGTACCGGTGATGGAGTTTCCGGTGATTCTTTAGCCGTTTCGATTTTTGGAGGATTTTTCGATTCGCGCGACAAGTCGATACTGTCGCGCGATAATTGAAGACTCTCTCGCGAAATCGATGGCGATTTGTAGATATCATCCTGAGACGATTTTCTCGCGTAGGTACTGGTTGACGCGACGGTTTCTTCATCGTAGAGATTCTTACGAATATTATTCAAACTTTTTATAGGAACGTTATTACGAGACTCGGCGTTTTTCTCGATTCTCAGCGGCAAAGGCACATAATCGTCGACGTCAGCGGGATATTCCGATTCCATCGATTCGTCGTGAATTTTTGTTTCCGTTGAAATCTTCGCTTCGTTTTTTTCCGCCGTGGATATTCTCTTCTCCGTTAAACGGATCTTCGCCCGGACGTGTTTTTGAAGAGTTTTTAACTGTTCGAAAGCGGTAACGTCGAAGTGAGGAAATTTTTCTAATATCGACACTGGGATTCTACTCAAAGCGACGATGAACTTTTCCGCTATATCGGTGTGGAGTTCACGAAGATCGCGGCAGTGATCGGTTAACTGGTCTTTCTTCGCCTGTAACGCAAATGCATAAAAAAATGTTGTTATCGAGTTGAATACATCTAGAAACGCATAAAAAATTGTTTTTTTTTTTTTTGTCAAAAATGATATTATACTCACGGGGATCGATGTCATGAGAGGTTTAGATTTGATGGACTCAATCCAATTCGGTAATTGACTATCGATTCCGAGAGGTTTGAGATTCAATTTAAAATCCGGACCTTCCCACTTCTTCGTCGGAGTCTTTCGAGGACTTTTTATCGGCGAAGCATCGCTTTCGGAATCCAACCAAATGACTCCCTTACGCGAGTTTCCGCAACGATTCGCGGCTATTCTACCGAAAGACTCGTCCGACTCGCTGTCAATTTTGATCGGTGACTCCGCAGCCGTCGCTTTCCCGTTTCCTCCTTTTCCCAGCAAAGGAGAAACTTCGCCACGATATTTAAGCTCTCCGTTGCATAATTTTCTCGTCCCATTCTCTGTCGTCGCACTTCGTCCCGAAATTTCATCGCGAGGCTCCCCTTCATCGTCGTCACTTTCCGCTTCGTCAATAAAATTCTTGTTGATCCGTCTGTTCGGCGGCGCGCCTTTCGCCACATTGTTATTGGTGAGGCGCAACATCTCTAATTCATTTAGAGATTCATAGCTCTCTAATGAATTGTTATTTATATTTTTTCTCGGTAAGGATTTTCCCATCAAAACAATAAACGAATCGCTTGAACTTCCCTATTATAGAAAAAAAAAATTTATTAATACAAATTTTTTGGCAGTGTAAAACGTAGAAAATTTTTCGATTCAAATTGTCAGTTTTTAGATTTAATTCTTGACGCATCGATGCTTTACCATAATTAAGTTGCATTTATTGTAAGATTTTTAATAGATTTTTTTTTTTTTTTTAAGAAAATAAACACTGATGCATCGAGTCTTAAACTCACGAGGGAAAGTTCAGAATTTTCTTTTGTAGCTTTGAACTTTGACAATTCATTGTCGATCGTTGGGTCCTCTATAAGTGCAAAACAGTCGACAGCATTCGCTAGTCTTTCAACTTCGGTGGTTTCTTGATTAGAGCTATTAAAACAAAAGAAAAGAATATTCGTGCGGATGGTTAGAGATGCAGGAAAAGAATACTGATATGATGGGAAAGAATGGAAAAAATTATTCGAGAAAGCAAAAACGAGAAAGAAAAAATGACAATACGAGAAAGAAAAAATAACAATACGAGAAAGAAAAAATGACAATACGAGAAAGAAAAAATAACAATACGAGAAAGAAAAAATAACAATACGAGAAAATGAATTAAGTAACGCAGTGATGATACTGGAAAATAACAGACATTGTCGGCATCGATCGAAAAGCGAGTTCTAACCTGTTGGACGACTGCATAGTCGCGTCGAACATTTCTGACGTTGATTCTTCGAGAGATAATTTGTTTTCATCCCCGTCGTGTGAAAAATCATTCCACATGCCGATCAGTTAATAAAAATACTAATTATCGACGGAAGAAAACATGATAACAAAACACAGTAGGATGGAGAATAAACTGGCGGGTCGCCGAACCCCGACACCATTGGTTACACTCGCACGAGAACGTTTTCCACCCATGCAGTACGATTTTTTGTAACGTTAATTTTTATTGTTTACTCTTCTTTCGACAATTGTTGTGGCACTAATGTTTTGTGACTGTAGACTTTTGTACAAAGTTTTTTATGCAATGTTTGTGTATATTTTTCTTTGAGGGAAAATGATAATCAACATGGCCGCCAGTGTTAGTTCCTCAGTTTAACACGCGGGCGGAAAGTTTTGCGACGACTATAAAATTAAATTGTGTAAAGTTCCAAAGATCTCATTGATGCTGTGAACATATTATTGGAAAATCATAGGAGATACTATCCTTGAAGGTGTGTAGTTAAGTTTTTGGACGCGGCATGATACATTTTTCACGCTTCGACGATAAATCTGCGTCGACTTCGAACAAAAAATTATTTTTCATTCATAAAAATGAAAGAGAAGGAACCGCGTTGTTTTTCTGGCCGAGCAATTGCTCGTATTTGACGTATCTCGGAATGTACTTTACGAGGAATTCGATAACACATTTGAATCATCACGAACATTTATCGAGCCCTTAAAAAAGATTTTTTTCTTCGCCCAAAGGAAGCGCTGCCAGATTCCTCAGGGCTCCTTCCATTTCCTAAACTCTACGCTGCGTCTTAAATTTCAAGAGATTAGAGATTTTGTTGCATCACATCGATTATCAAAGGCACTGCGGAGCCGGCAAACAGTTGCGACCTGACATGCTGTGTCGATAAACTATATCAAGACGAGGCGAATATTGCACGAGTATGTAGTATTGACGTCTTCTTCATTCATATTCATATTTTCATGCGTACACATTATCGAAAAGAACATCAGTTATATTTTTTCGGTTTATACGGTCAATGTTTCGTATACTTTTTTTATAATGATAAAATTATATTACAAAATCAAATTCCATTGAAATGGTTTTTAGTTCTAAAAAAAAAATACTATTATAAATAATTCAGTTCTCGTATGAAAATACATCATGTATTTGCTTTGTACAAATATTACAATTGTTTATTGTCTATTTTTTCATTAGAGTTTTTTTGTTATAAAAAGAAAATACTACATTAAGAATTCGTTATTACCTACTTTAAGAATAGTTCATGAACTTTTCGTTACCAAACACATAGTTTGAAGGTCACGAACTGAACTCAACCTCTTCAGATAAGGGGATCCGCTGATTACCCACTGCCTTCGTGTATTCTATAAAGAAATTAATCTTCGTAACAATTTTTCTTTTTTCTTTACCATGTAGTATATTAAATATTTAAGAATTTTCTATTTTTATATATTTCCTAAAATGTTGTCCTTTGTTATTGAGTTGTATAATCAACTTCAAGGTCGCGAAATCGCGCGGGAAACTATGCGCCCGAATAATAGTATTCGTGTTTAGAAACTAAAAGTTTTGTGATGAAGAGCTTATCGTCCAATCAAACAACATTATTACATTTTAAGAATTATATTTGCCTTATTACGTTACTAAAACATTTAACAGCTTCAAGGTTGTGGATCGATCCCCGACCTTTCCGCACGTAAACGCGCGCACGTATAATCCCGTACACGTTCCATCTATTCGTACAAATTCATGAAAGAAAAACATCGTTGATCAATCATAAAGAAAGTGTAACGCATTGAATAAATTCCGTTTCGCTTATTACGACGATATTGGACCAAATAACTCTTAATGATCTGCATCCGTATATAAAATAGACGTTAAAAAAACTCGGTCAATTCGCTGCTGCAATTGATACGGCCCTGTGGTCCCCTACTAGATATATATCTCGCGCGATACTTTAGTGAAAGCTCCCTCCTGTCTCATTCGCGGATTCACCAATAACACGCGATTATATTACGAGAATGCAAACTACGTCGATAGTCCCCGGAGCTCAGCTGTGCAAATACGCTACGGCAATAGCGTCGTTACGTGCGATTCAAAAAAATAAATAAAACATTTTCACCTCAAAGTCACACCACCATGTAATTTTCGTGAAAAAAAAAACAAAAAAAAAACATCGCGAAAGAAAATGTTTCGTCACGTTTCGCTTATTTATCGCATAGTCATATGACACGATTATGATTGTCAATCTGTTCGGCAGCAACGATACTGAACGCGACGTTGTTTTGGTAATGCTAATGTCATTATTTTCATCATAGAAATTCGTTTTCGTTAACCATCGTCATATAATCGTATGTCGTAAAAATGTCCTCCCTCTTTTCTTTACGATCTTTTTTTACGAGTAACGCGTCATGAGAAGGTTGTCCCGGATGATAGATAACTTGTTACTGACTTCGTTATCACCCATAGCGACGCTTATCAGTTTGCGTTGGTGTCGATGAGTTCAGATTGTATTCAGTTCCCCTCTTGCGCTGGTGGCGAGTGCTTCGGCTTCGTTTCATTAACGTTATCATTGTGATTGTTATTATCTATTATACCAAACGTCATTGTCGTCAATGTAATTTTTTTTTTCCTATGAATTATTGTTTTTATTTGTTTCGATTTAAAAAATAGGCATAAAAACGCAGTATGGAAAAATTGTCGGATGAAGTACATTTGAATATCACTGTAGATGAAAACGATATTATTGACGGCGCTACCAAAGTTGTTGAGAGCATCAGACCAAATTGGCCGACAAATGAACTCCAATTCAAGGTAATTATAGTACACAAAATATATATAACTTTTGTACTTGTGCAAATTTTTAAAAATTGGAGATGCGCTTTGTAGCGATTTGGAGATGAAAATACGAAAAACTCAGTTTTTCATTAACAATTGTGAATCAATCGCAGAGTTCTATCATACCGCATTTTTAAATCTTTTCTTAGTTTCACATGGCTGTCGATTGATAATAGCGTAATCAGCGTATTGAAATAGTTTCTTATCTGTAAGAAAGCGTAGCATTTAACGAGAAAAGAAATTGCTAGCAAACAGTCTAGAAATTGGTTTCTATATATATATTTTTTTTTCACAAACTGTGATGGGAAATATTTCGGAAAAAATACGAAAAAATTTATTGTGTAGTCGCTTAAAAATAATTGTTCAAATTAAAAAAAAAAAAAATTTCATTACTGATTATTATTAATTATTATTATCAGAACCAACTGCTAGAGACTAAAGATCGCCCACCATATTCTTTCGTATAATCATTTGGAATAATTTTCTAAGTAATTAATTCTTTAAATAAATAATAAAGAAAAATCACAGTAATTTTACTCTTATCGATAATTCTCATCGGAAATGTTTAGAAAAATCGATTAATACCTATTAACTACGTATCGAAAATATTTCACTTTCTTGAGTGATAAAAACTAATAGAAAAAAAACCCTCATCAACACTTCCGTCTTTATGTTCAACAGAATTTTTATTTCATTATTTTCATTAAATATAAGTTGTCGCTTCGGGAGTACATAGCGAATTATCAAACTTCATATTTTGCTTAATTGAGAGACAAACTTCGCTTTAAAAATTCGAATTAATATCTTACAAACACATCTTTTGAAATACATATCGATATCATAAATTTCGGTCATTTTTATTGCGATCGAAAATTATTCAAATACGAGGAGCGCTATGCAGGGATTTATCAAACATTCGGTCGGTATTGCGAGATACTATTTCGAGATAAAATATACGTCGCGCAGACGGGTCGACGGAAGGTGTTTTCTTGCATAGAAAACATTTGTCACATTCCATTTAATCTCCACAAGGTGCATGAAGCTTATTAGCGATTCTTATAAAAAATTCTTATCTCTCCGTACGCAACACGCGAAATTAATTTTTACATTCAATACTTCGATGAATGTTTTAATCCATAATTTCCCTATCGTTTACAATTCGCCTCCTAAATTATTTGATTTTTAAATAAATATTTTCTTCACAGATTTTCACAAATGGTATCACGAATAAGTTGATAGGCGTTTGGTATCCCGGTCACTACAATCAGATGGTACTGGTGAGAGTGTACGGTCACAAAACAGATTTGCTGATCAATCGTAAAGATGAGACAAGAAATATCAGGGTAATTAAAAAAAATGTAATTCATTTAAAAAAAATCGAAATCATTTAAAAAAATTTTTTTTTTTAATATTATTAGCACTGCATGTGAAATAAATGTTATTATTATTATTTTTTTTTTGCGCAAATTGCTCCGTTGGAATAAATTCGCAAAAATCTTCTATCGCAATATTACTGCAGCAGTGCGTGAGAAAAAAAAATCGATAAATTTTCTCTGTTTCCAGATTATGCATAAAGCAGGATACACGCATTCGCTTTACGCGACTTTTAACAATGGATTGGCTTATCAGTTTATCGAAGGCGATATTCTTACCGTGGAAAATGTGAGACAACCGGAAGTTTATTGGCTCGTGGCAAAGCGCATGGCACAGATGCACCGACTGAAACCCAATCTGCCGGACATCACTGAGGAACCAATGATATGGGAGAAAACGGAAAAATTTATGAATATTATGCCAAAGGAATTCGACGATCCGGAAAAACAATCGAGGTATCAAAAAAAAAAAAAAAATCCGCAAAAAAAAATTAAATCTTTTTATGTAAAAAAACCGTCTTTTTTTTTCAAAAATGAAATCAGTGAATTTTTTTTCTGGCAGTAAATAAATTTAATTTTCTAAAAATAAATTCCACAGATTCGAGAAACTCGTCCGACCGTACGATGTTTTGGAAAGTGAGTATCGAACGCTGAAGGAAGTACTCACGAGATTGAATAACCCTGTGGTTTATGCTCACAATGATCTGCTCTTGGGAAACGTACTCTACAATTCCAAGGAGAACTCCGTTACGTTCATCGATTTCGAGTACACGGCATTCAACTATCAAGCGTTCGATATCGCCAATCACTTTGCCGAATTCGTCGGTAATACTTCTTACTTCTGCGAAGATAATCCAACCGATTTTCCATTTTTTTCAGTGTTTCTCGCGACTTAGTTTCATCATCGGAAAAATAAATCGTTAAAAAAACTTAAATTAAAAAAAATGGAAAAAAAAAAAAAAGTTAATGAATTAATGAAAAATATGAATTAATGACCCGAAAAATGCATAGAATTTTTTAATAATGTCGATGATAAAGTTTTTCTATACATTTCAGGTTTAGAAATGCCGGATTATTCTTTGTATCCAAGCGAATCGTTGCAAAGATCGTGGATAAGGATATATCTTCAAGCGTACAACGAGCGCAGCAGCGTATCCGAAGACGACGTTACCAAATTATACGAACACGTGAGAAGATTTGTCCTTCTGTCGCATTTTTTCTGGGGCTGTTGGGCTCTCATACAGAGCAAACATTCCTTCATTGACTTTGACTTTTTGCAGTAAGTATCGACAATGAAACACAATAATAGCCGACAAATTCTGTGTCTCGATGTAATTATTTTTAAAAAATCGCGTCAAACGACACGGGTATTTAATAGACAAACTATATAAAACTATATACAGATAAAAATTATTAATAGACAAACAACGAACAAAAAAAATCTCTTGATTAATCATTTTTCTTATCTACAGATACGCGTCCATCAGATTCGATGAGTATTTCAAAAGAAAAGAGTGTCTCGGCGGAGACCTGATAGATCTGTGAAAAAGCTCCAACGCTTTGTGAATTAAAAAAAAGGATATTAAAAAAAAATGACGCTTTACACGCCAACATCACCAATAAAAAAATAATTTTAAAGAAAATACAACGCAGGAAATATCGAACGAAACTATAATACACTATTTCTCTAACCAAATCGCTCGGACGACTTTAGGTGCATTATTTTTCGCTTTTTTTTTGTTTTTAGTTCCCTGGTGGAAATATCAGTATTGTATAGGTAGCAATATATATATCGTCGAGTTTCGTGTTGGAACTTTGGAAGATATCTAATGTTTTGTTATGCAAATGTTATGCAATAAAAAGATTTTATTCGTTTTGTCATATAATCTGATCGATATATTTCACGTTATCCGTTATTTAATGAAAATGATTTCGAGGAATTCCGATCAAATTGTTTATCAGACCTATTTTTGTTTGTTTTTTTTTTTCACACAAATCTTATCGACTTAACAACTGTTATGTTTTCACCTTTGACAGATTAATTTTCGTCAATAATCACGTTTCTACGATGGTAATTAATAAATCGTCAAATTCCATTTTGTAATTGAGAAATTATCTATTTATTTTTAAAAAAGATTGTTTACTACAGCTATAATTAGTTGTTTTTCGTACGTAATCAATTTTATCAGCTGATCGAGAATTTTCACCTTCGACTGATAACTTTTTGTCAATATTTACCTTACTACGGTTGCGATAATAACAAACCTAATTCGCGGTTAAAAATAGCAAAACTATTGGCGAATAAAATTCGACCGCATTATCGTAAACAATAGAACATGTATAGAGGTTTCGCCTTAAAACAAACGATTCAAATTTTCCCGCATTTGTCACTGACAGATCGCGTCACACGACTCTAGTCATGTTAACTCTTAATTACGCTTTTAATGCAAATTTCACTCAATTTTAATAGATCGTTGTACAATGCACTCTGAACCTTTGACTTACGTAATCATTTTTTATTGTATTAGTGTTGTCACAAGAATGCGTACGTAAATTTGATACTATTTTGACCAGCGAGTATGTTTTTGTCTCGGCGGACGATCTCACGTACGCGACGTTCCATAAATCAGTGTTTATTTTTAGTGAGGCAGAGAGAGAGCACGCAATTCATCGACGTGAAATAAAAAAACGTTTCTCCCCAATTTTATTTTGTAAATAAAATTTCATCTTGACGAGTCTGTCTATCATCGAATAAAATTTACGATATTTCCACGAAACATCGCGACGGACAATACGCAAACGGGGAATAAATTGTGCAAAGACAATTTTTTTTCGTTATCGCTCTCTCTGCCTGTAAACCTTGCTCGCGCGAGACCGAACGCGGAGAGTCGAAAAACAACATCGGCTCCACGCTCGCAAGTGTAACAGAGATGAGAACACGCAGAATTCGCACGTAATCCCCGTTCGCACATTCATCCGTCTCACCTCAGTCGCGCGTAACGTTATTGCATAGCTAATTGTTAAAGACATTTGTTTTTCATTCTTGTAATAAACGTTCGATCAATCGCAGCAAAAAAAATTGTGACGATACGATTTCGCGTACGATATATATGTGATAAAAATACAAATACGATTTTTTTTGGGGCTCGCGCAAGTACGGCGTTTCACCGAACACGAATTCTTCGACGATCGCAGCCGCAATAGAAAAAGTGATAAACACCGACAATTCTCGCGAGTGAAATCTGAGATTATCAAAATCAGCCTCGAAGTCGCAAGAGTGATTTTTTTTCGTCGCAAAATATTCGATCGGTGCAGGAAAGAGTGAAGATTCGGGTGCTCGCCCCGTCGGTGTTTTAACGTTCCCGAACAACGCTCTGTCAATGTTGGCTTTGTTTTCTCTAAAAAAAAAACTAAATAAACAAAACTCAATTGATGTCGTGAAAATGTCGAATTAGAGTGTTTCAAAACGTGAATATTTTTTTTGTTTTTTGTGAAAAGTTGTTCGACGTGAGTAAATTTTCAGCTGTTCGCGTCGCGCGGCGAGTCGACGACAGTATAGAAGTTCAGCTCAGCGGCGGTTTTCACTCTCGTCTTTGTCCGTACGCGACATCCCTCACGTACGCGCGTTCTAACGAGCTGTTATTTTGTTTTCGTTTTTACGAAAAATAAACAAGAATCGCATACATAATTATCTCATCATTTTCGTAAAGTGTTAAATCGTGAAATAAGAATAACAAAAGTTTGAGCAAAAATGTACATCACGTGCAAATGCTTGAACGTCTCGATAAGAACGCGAGGAGCCGAATTGAAGAGAGTCGAGGACGACGATATAGAACTCAACCCGGTCGAGAGGTCCGATGGATTTTTTCGAGAGGTAATTCAACCGAAATTTCTTAAATTATCGCATTTTTTCAACAAAAAGACATTTGCCAATGTTTTATTCGTCACTCCAGTCAAAATTTGTCCAAAACTTTTATTATCTTTAATCCATTGAAATTTCGTAATTTTTCGTTTTTATTTGATTTTTTATTGACAAAGTTAAGTCATCCGGGGCACAATGGCACAAGGCAAAAAATTTAGAGCAGATATAAAAAGTCGAAATTTTTTCAAAAATAACAAAAAATTTACGAAAAACATTAGTTACGCTGAAAATTTGCCATTGCTAAACGATTTTTTGTTACCTTTATATGTGAAACGAATTGTGACGACAAAACAGAGAAAAGATTATTAATAGATTTGGATGTTTCAGAAACTCGCTATGGCCACTGAACTTGAAGGAATAACTAAGGAACAGTCGGGACTCGTTGAAGTTAGAACAGTTGGATCGTGGATTGTGCATTATTGTTACAATTGTTCGTCGTACACTCATGCGGTGCACAGAGAACATGGAGCGGCGCTTGTCCTCATTAACACCAACATTATTGTGAGCATTGCGCAGATGAGACAATTTTGTTTTCGGGAGATTTTTTAGCGGAGATTTCAATTGGTATGCAGAAAATTATTGTCAGGGATTTTTCAGAATTATATCGTGTTAAGTAAATCGACAAAAATGCGATCATTTTACGCCATATACTCAAATTGGCTTCAGTAGCTATAAAAACGCTTTAGATAAAGATTTTTAAATATAATTTTATTTTATTTACGATACTAATTTCGATTAGCGATTTTCTGAGAATTTACTTGACGAGAAAAACTAATACCCGATATTCGTAATTAAAAATAAATATATGTACGCGAAACCGCGGTTTTCTCAACAATGCAACAAAATACTGTTTTCCTGCGGAATATAAATAAGAAAACCGAAAAAAAAATATTTCTCACGTGAAAAGCAATTTTTCGAAAAAATGTGTGACATCCTCGTTCGGTACAAAAAAAAATTCTCGAAAGTATTTTATATATTCGAGACGCATGTTTGGGGTGTTGTAGAATAATAACACGGATTCTCATCTTATCGAATCATCGCGTCTCTAATAAAAAAAAAGCATCGTCTACGCATAAACACGACGGCTAAACGCTTGCGACACGGAGCAACATGTTCGGATATCAGTCACTAATCCCATCTCTTATCGGTTGTGTATTGAACAAAAAAAAGTCGCATCTCTTCTTTCGTCTAATGAAAAGAACAAAAAAAAATACCCAATTATCAACGGTACAACAACATCGCGGTACTTGGATACCGAACGTAAATTACTAATTAAATGTCATCGATGGTCCGATAAATTTTAGATAATTTCTTCCTGACATTGGATTATTTTATTTATTTATATTTTTTTTATAGATGTCTTCTGAAGAAATAGACAGATTGAGAGCAAGTCCTACCTACAGTCCTATATTCAGGATAGTCATTGATCAAAGTTCTTTGGACGATGGCGATCTTCCGCAACCACCGACTAAATTTTCCGGTGAGATCGCACTTCTCTCTCTCTCTTTCTCTCTCTTGACGCCTGTTTTGCAGTAAAACCCCAATTTTCCTCAGCTAATTGTCTCAAGGATTAAAGGCGCCGCGAGTTTATCAGTAGTTACCACGTGTAGCAATCATCGATGTATTAAATTTAAGACTCGAAAAATTAAAAAAAAACGTTTCGCAATTGCCTAAAATTGGCGAAAAACTCTGCAGTACATTTTTTTTGTTGAGAATCGCAATAACATCGAACTGCAACACCCATAAATTTTTGGGTTTTTCAATTTCAAGCGCGTTGAACTCTTTTCTTTTTATTGCGTCGCGTAAAATAAAATTACGTTGCGATTTTCTTCGGATTTCATTTTTTCTTACATTTTTTCGCGTTTTTTCCCGATTAATTGAGGTTTTACTGTACTTTTATCTGTTATTACGAATTTCTCGCGCAGAGACTCGCGATTACTCGAGTCTCCAAGTCTTCGACTTGCATATTTATTTTTCTCCGATTCATCATCATTTCAACGTCGATAATTTATTTTTAACTCAAAGACTCATTTTTTTTTTAACAAACAACGAGAGGTGAAGAGTTCTCACGCATTGACGATCTTATCTATTGCATTCGGCTTATCGGTGAATATATTTATTATAGCGTGAAATTTGAGTCGCGAAAAAACGATTATTTCTTAATCTATCATTCGCGACGATCTGTGCTCAGAAAATAACGAGACTCGTATTCAATTTAATTGACTATTCCAATAACAATGTTCAATTTTCATCGACAAAGATTCACTTTTCTTTGTAAACAATTAACTGAGTGTTAACATGAAATTGTTATCTTATCATTTTCCTTATTGATAAATATCGATCTACATACATTAAATTAATGGTAAATTGTTATTATCGTTCCGAATGCATTTGTATGTTTTTTTTTTTTTTCTACGCGTAAAGAAAAATTCGGCAAAACATTCAATCGCGAGACGACGGCTCGAGTACTGCGAACCAATAAAAAAAAATAGAAGCTCTCAGTACTTTCTGTGTGAATAAATTGTATAAAAAACGATCGATGTATCGTTTTTTTTTTCGAAGTTTTTATAATTTCAAATTGTGGTTTATTTTTCAAGTGTCTCAGTTATCGAGGCCACTGCAGACAGCACTCGCGGGACTTCAACAACAACTCGAAGAAGCTGTGCAGAGAAAATCCGCGGCAACGGAGGAAAAAATTCGCGCATTCACTGCGGAACAGTGTCAACTTTTGGAACAATTTCGTGAACAGGCGCACGTCGAACACACGCTTTTGGCGAGGTAATCGCTTCGAACGACAATAATAGGAAATAAATAACGGAAAAAGAAAATAAAGAAACAATTTTTTCGGATTTTTCGAAACTTTTTAAACACTAAGACGGTGAAATGATAAATAATTTTTTCATTCTAAGAATTATATTCCGTGTAAATAATTTTTTTTTTATGTTTCTGTTGATTCGCATTAATTCGTTGATATACAATCGCTGACTCGTTGCTTTTCATCGTTTTTTGTTCGCGAAAGATAATTTCAATTAATACAAATTCGTCTTTCGTTTTTTTCCCTCTTCAGGTTGATTTGCAATGCCGCGGAGACCGCCAAATCGACGAATAACATGGAAACATCCGGCGCAACGCCCGAACGAGCTAAAGACAATTCAATTACCTCAATAGCCCAATCTGTGAATCCAAAGTCATCGGTCGTGGCCGAAAGTGGTCTTATCACCGGTACAAGCATAAGACATCAGGCGGCGACGAAACATCCCGCACATTTACAAATGGTAAGCATTATGAAGGACAAAGCTTTTTTTTCGCTATTATAGGATCGAAAATTTATCGAGTAATTTTTCACAACGGAAACTTCGGGGAAAAAGAAGAAAATTAATTAATTAATCAATTAATTAGAATGAATGATGAAAACGCGGATATTGTTTTCGATGTTCGACGGACTAAAATTTTTTTTTTTTCTCTTACAAAATTCAACATTTAGCGCGAAACTTTTTCACGATGGAGAATTCGGCGAAAAAGAAGAGAATTAATTAATTAAAATGAATAATAAGAACGCGGATAATAGGCGACAATTGTCTTTAATTTGTATTTTTTTTAGAACGGCAATAATGAGAGGAGGGATAAGCTACGAATATTTTCCAAAGAACCGAGTAGCTACGACGCCGAAGCAATGTTTCAACTTGAAGGAATGGACGATACCATTACTTCAGAACATTTGGAACCATCGGAAGACGAATCCGAAACGGACGGTCAGCGTAACGCCAAAAACTAATGCTAAAATAAACATTCGTATTGCAATACGTAAATTTTTAATTGATTTTCAGGTCACGACGAGGGAATTCACATACCGAGAGGGCAGAGAGGTGGACATCCGACTCTCGCGAAATCACTGCCCGTTACAGTACCTGTTTTTCCATCTTACGTCAGACGAAACATTCAGGACGAAGATGACGATCAGGTATCGATTTATCTCTCCTCTACACGTATTAATAATTAAATTTAAAAAATTTTTCCCCGAAATATTTCACGATAAACTATTTATACAATTTTGTTTTGAGATTTGAAATTTAACTATAAAATTTATTAATAAATCATATCGTATTTCATTGTTTCTTCAGTTATCGAGAGATCCACTCGATCCGCACAACATTCGCGCCTCGATGAAGGCGTTGGCAAAGAGTATCCACGGCGACACGGTCTTCGGGGATTTGCCGCGACCGCGATTTTCCACGCAAATCTGACTTAGCATCCATCGCGAGGTAATCCCGAACTTCGTCGTTCGGCATCCCGTCGATAATGGCAATCGCAGGCCAAAATCATTGGTCAGTCGTTTTATTCGCTCTCACGAGCCGAATATCACAAGAGTTCGATAAAAAAAAAGGATTGCATACCGAGCTGAGCACCGCAATGGGCGATCGTTATTATTTAAGAAAAAAAAAACATCCGAACGTTTGCGTATCTCGTAGGAACATTTGAGCGGTAAATATAATGCCTTAAACTTCGATCGTCGTGTATAATTATAGTTTTTTTTCGTAGCTGTAACGGAAAAGCTTTAAATACAAATGAAGAAAAAAAAAAACAAACATAACACACACAAAAAACGACGATGTATCCACGTTGTACTGGTCGAAAGTGAACGCTATCTTTTTTAGATAAAATAAATATCAAAAAAATATTGCGAAAAAAAAAATTATATCGAGAAAACACAATGAAAAGAAATAACCGAAAGCAAAACGGGACGTATCCTTCCGTGAGATACGATTAAATGAAAGTTGCGTAATATAATATATCGGCGATTTCATTATTTTCGTTATATCCGATCCTTGAAAACACACAAATCGTAAAGAAGATTATTGAATGATTTCTAATAATAAAAATTTTTGTTTAGCCGGTCAAAAAAGCTGCGAGCAAAAACTGCTTGGAAATTATATTACGATGAATTCGACGCAGCAGTTGGTATCTTTTTCAATTTTCTTTTACTTTTTTTAGTTTTCTTGATATTTATTTCGTTTTCAGAGATCGCAGGTCTCCGCTTCTGGTGTTTCGCAGCTCTATATAATGTTTTCCGTATGTAACGGATTATCTTTTAAAACTTTTTTTTTTTTTTTTCGGAAATTTACTTTTTTCCTTTCAATGAATTTTTTTTCGCCATCCTGAAATATTGAAATTAATGTATCTGTATCTGTAATCTGTGTCCATAATTTTTTTTATACATTTGCGAAATTACTTACCGACCGGTGTTTGAAAATCGACAATTTTTTCCGAAATTTTAGTTGTTACCGTAATTTTTGTACAATTGTGATAATGAATTCAAGAAAATCGTTCCAAAAACGAAAAGCATCTCGTCGCGTTACTGCAGATCGATAAAAAAAAACGACGGGAATTATAGAAAAAAAAAACTTTGTATTTCATCATAAATCGATAAAAATTGATAAAGATTAAAAAAAAAAAAGTTTTCGTGCGTTTATCCGCAATTCAAGTAAAAATTATTAAGAAATCATCGCAATTTTGTAAAAATGTGTCACATAAATCGACCAGAAATACGTTATCAGTGAATTCGCACACAGATGATGACTAACTCTTTGGCGGATATCTGCAACTCATTTATACAAATTTTTGATAGCATCCTAAAGTTACTTAGATTCAGTTGAATCGGATCGCGCGATCGATCGATACCGGTTTTCGAATGCGGCTTGCGTGCGGCGTCTTCTCGTATTATTTTTAAAATTTATCCTAAAAAATAATTGTCAAAGAGAACGACAAAATTTTACTTTTATTTTTGACAAAATCTATAATTGACAATTACGCAAATCCCTGAATAACGATGACGATAATACGAAAACAAAGATTAAATTCCCGAGCTGAATTATTATATTTCGTTGTTTATTATTGCAAAAGAGCTTATATCGCCAAAAGTTAGGTAGTTTTATCGATCGCACTCGTCGTTTTTCATCGACAAAATCGTAAAATTCAGAGTAATTCACGAATATGAATTTTCCATACATTTTTTTTTACGAAAGCCCTAATCGAATGACCCATAAGAAGCGAACGAAGATTCGCTTTAAAAAATAAATCCATATTGGCCTTATATGATTGTAAATTGTAAAATTTTTAACGCCGTTTCTTTTTTTATTGGAGATTTGATTTATTTTTCTATGAAAAAAAAAATGAAAAAAATAAAAAACAGAAACAAACGAAAGAGAAAAGCTGAAAAATGCATAACGGCAAATTTTTTGAGCGATCGATTGATTATTTGGTCACAAATGCATCGTGATAAATAGTTTTTTGTTTTTCTTTCTTTTTTTTTTAAGTTCGAACCACCGAATGACCGTTGAATTATCACGCATAGTTTATCGTTCCGATATATATTTCATTGTGTATCGACGCATCTGAGTTATCGATGTAAAATTTCATAACCCTATCGCTAAAATTACCTATAGATAGATTTATATATATATATATACATATAGTTGTAGAATAGATTTTTTTTACTAAAATTCTACAACTGATACTCGATTTTTTTTTATCATTTCATCGCAATATATACGAGTAACCGATTTACTTAGTTTTTTCTTTTGGTTTTTCTCGATATTCAATGTTTCTTGTGGGCGGTCGCGAGAAATATCGATTGAGAAGAATAACTTTCAGAGGGAATTTTGTAAAACGGTTTATAACATTCTAAAGGTGCTTTGCAAACATAATAATTTCACTTCGATTTCATTGCGACTGCAAAAAATAAAAGAAACTGATAAATTTCTATCACAAGCGATCGGTTCCATGGAGTTTCGAAAGGCATTTAGAATAGCGAAATAGCCGATAAACCGGCAAAGTTTCATTATCATTTACTTTATTGTTTTTTTTATACGTTCACACAGCTGTCTTTTTTTTCGATTTCAATTTCTCGACATGACACCGTCACGAGTTCGATGTGTTTTTTCATTACCGGATAAATCATCGAATGCCCACGAAACATTAGTAAAATTGCAATGTTGTGGCTTTTGTGATCGTGAAAACACGTAAAATAATTGTAGTTATTGTGAACATTTTTATGAGAAAAAAAAGAAGAAAAAAAATGCGCTCGCGATGTGTGTTAAAAAAGTTGCTCACCACGAGACGGCTGAAATGATTGTACAATGAGAGAAGAAACAAAAAAAAACTCTTATATCATGTATCATAAGAAGGATTTATTGAAATAAAGAGAATATACTGATTATAATTAAAAGGTAAAGAGAAGACTTGTCGACAATTTCTTTTTTACATTTCGTAGGATTTATTCGTTTCGATCTATTAGCTGTAGACGAAGATTACTGTACAAAATGTTTACGACGACGTAATTATTGTTTTCTATTAAATAAGACGGATTTTCCGATTTTTTTTTTCAATTTTTCTTATGTCTTATTCTCGTAGTTGGGTTGTAGAAATATTTATTTTCTTTTTATTGTAAAATGTAATCAAATTAAGTTGATTTTTTTTACGATTGAAAAAGTCCATTTCGTTCGTTTGAAACGCTGAATTGTTATTTATTGTTTCCGAGCAAAGATCGAGTTTCGAGTTAATTTATTATCCACTATCCCAACAAATTCCCGCATTCCGACATTTCGACACAACTGGAATGTTCGTGTCAGCGTTACGAGTTGTTTCTTTTTTTTTTCGATCGACGATGGGATTTGAAAATAGAGAAGAATTTGATGTTACGGTTCGTTTTTAATTTTTTTTTCCATCAATGAGTCAAAGGGGCTTTCGCTTTTGCCGCGAGATCCATTTGTGCCGCGGCGACGGTCTTCATGCTGTCCTGAACCGCCGAAAGATTCGACTTCCACGCGGCGAGAAGATCGCGAAGTTGCATCCATTGCGGACGACCGAAAGTTCGGTGCATTGTACTCGAGATAAGAACTTTGCGACCCGCCTGATCCATACGTGCCCTCACGAGTTTCGTTTTTAGAACTGCAAAAAAGTAAATTTGCCAATTTTTATTTCTCTATATCGTCGAATTTTCAATAATCGAAAAAAATCGCTAATAATTTCGTCGATTGCGATTTTCATAAACGTTTCTTAAAACACTTCGAATTTTCATATTCGGAAAATAGATACCGGACAACCGGAAGTTCATTAGTTATTCGCGGAAATGTTTGCATTTCCGTTAATAATTTTTTAAAAAGGGAAATCATGTCGAATTCTACGATAACTCAGTAGTTATTAACGAACTACTCAGCCAGTACTGATCCTCTCAATATCTCCTGCGTAAGTGATCTCGGCTCAGCGATAAAGATGCCGAAATAATATTTTACACAGGAATAACGAAGCAAAGTTTTCGAAACTACGAAGTCGACTTACCGTCAATGATGAAACTCTCGACATCGACCTCTTCGATCTGCAATTCGCTTTGAATAGTGTCGAAGGACATTTCCGGATTTGTTTCGGCGAGTTGCATGAAAGTTAACAATCTCATTTTCTTCATATTCTGTTCGTGATTCAGACCTGCAAATGAAATATTTTATTAATCGTCGATATCGTAAATTAACCACAAAAAAGTTTGACCGAAATCATGTAATTAAAAAAAATACTCACGAAGCGTGTGTTCGACGAATTCCTTGTGATTCTTGTAAAAAGTCATGTAAGCCGGTAGTTTTTCTTGAACAAATATCAAAAGAAGATCGTGTATGAGTTCTCCTTCCAAAAATCTAACGGGTTTAAGCGCCAGTAAAGGATCGAGCAGAAAGGTGTTTGGATCGGCGAGAGCCGCAAGGATACAGTGTTGTGCGTCTTCTCTCGCCGCGGATGCGTTTTCAGCGGTATAAGTTCCCAACAGTTCAACCATCACAGCTGCTGCTTGGTCGCTGAGAACGAAAAAAAAATGATTTTTTAAAAATTATCATTCATAATTCGTAATAATAATAAGCGTTTCCTTTGCGGAATAAGAATTGGAGGCAAAGTGCTAACCCCTGTTTACAGCTGAGCAAAACTTCGTGCAGAAGACGCAATAATTTTTGCATTTGTTCGTTCGTCGGCGGAAAAGCTTTGAATTGTTCTTTCAGCTGGTCAACGCCGCTGTAAACGGCTTTCACCTGATCGACGCTCCTCGCTACTTGCACCAGATGATAGTAAACGTGATATCTCATCGGGGATTTCTCCTCTAGCGATTGAAAGAGAAGCCATAGTCTGGAAATCGATAAATTTCGATAAAAGTGGGGTTTTTTTCAACGATTTGTCTGAGAAACGATACACTTTGATAAATCTCAGTTTTTATTTGACGATTTGTCTGCATGAAAATTGCCAAATTTTCAGAACTCGATGGCATTTCTGGAATTTTTTTTTTATCTTTTGCATTAGATCAGAAATATGAATACAAGTGAACTGTTAAATTTTTTAGGCAATAAGCATCAAATACAAAAACCATAACTCTCTGGAATATTATAATTATAAAAAAAAGTGAAAAACAAATATAAAAAATAATTTTTTTCTATAAATATAGAAATTTTGTTAAAAAATACAAATTTGTTGTAAAATGTTTAGTTTAATTTTTTGATCTGTTAATCATTCTTCTTTCCGTAGGACTTAATAAAAAATAATTTATCGGTTTCGCTTGACGATACTCACGCTTTGAGGCTGACGAGTCCGAGTTTTTGTCCCGGTGCTTTCTTCAGCTTCTCGCAGAAAGCGAGAATCAAATTCTCCGCTCTTTCAACCGGTATCTATGAAAAATAAATATAATTTTATTTTCTTTCCAACAATTTTGTTTCAAAATTTTTAAACGACGAATTATTAAAAGTCCTTACGTGAATCATGATGGAAACTATGTCATTGAGTATAGTTTCGATTTCGGTTTCGTTGCCGTCCTTGAAACAGGCGTCGCAGACGCCGATAATTTTGTGAAGATCGTCTTCAATACCTCGCGGCGATTTCTCATCGCTGATCTCGGCCCCGAGACTTTTGAAGTAAATTCGCAATTCTTGGGCCTAAAAACACACGACAACCGTCGACAATGACAAAATCGATGCTGACTCGCGACGAGAGGAGGGAAAACATAACCTCGAAATAACGAAAATGATCGTCGCGTCGAATCCGATATAAGTGAAAGTACAAGGAAATTCGTGACAACAGATTAATTTCGTTCATTTGTTAAATTATTTTCACATCGCGATATATCGCATTACCTGATCCTCGGGAGGTAAATCCATAAAAACTGCTGGAACCGACATCATGATGGGTTATTCCACGTTTCGACGCAGCGAAATCCGGCCAGCAAAGGGGATCGGCTTCTAACTTCACTGTGCCGAAACGTGTCTACCAACCCGCGAGGAACAAAACTTACACAAGATTGACAGCATACGCGCAAGAATGAAAAAAAAAAAAAAACAAAAAGTCAAAGGATGTAATTTGATGAAGTCAACAACATTGTTGATAAATGTAATGTTTAGTACCGTTGTTTATCTGCCCGAAAAACGTGTTTTTTTTATTTGCGTCCAAAAATTCCGAACGCGGAAAAAACAACGATTTTTTGTAACCATCGGACGATAATTACCCTCCCCCTCCGGCCCCGCCGCTCAGCTTTTCGTCTAAAAATTGCTTATTGCCGACGTACGGCGTCGTCACGTAAATTTACGACCGATTCGGATCTGTTTTTTTTTTTAAGGTGATGTGAAACTTGTATAAGTGCGAGAGAGACAGAGCTACTCGTTAGATCCCGAAATTCTCGGCCACGCTTGGTGTTACGGAAAAAAGGTAAGAACGTCAGTATCGCTTCACGAAGGGCAACGTTCTCGTCTTTTACGCATAAAAACATCCTAGGCAGAGCAATTTGGATTACAGTTTTTGTTACCGACCGAGTCGTATCACCTCACCTTAACCGCCTAGAAACAACGATGCACGGAACGGAACAATTCCTCCGATTTCCCCTTATAAAAACGTGGAGTTCCCGCGGCGATGTCGTCTATCATCCAATCAGGCGTCTCGAAGAAACGCCCCGAGCTTCCGCTTTACTCGGCGGCGTAAATATTATTGTTTTTTGCACGGCATATTTGGTCCTACATTAGTCCACGTGTATTCAATTGATAAAAAATTGATTTCCAGTAGATAATTCGAATTACTCTCATTAGGTTTCTACTGGCAGTCTCGTCCAGTAGTAGTTACCCAGAATTTTGCTTCATAAAGCTTTTCCGTGGGGAGTCGAGAAAAAAGCAACATTGAGAAAACGCCGTAGCCTTTACGCGTACTATAACGCGATTCCTTCGGCTCTATGAGAAAAGAAGGGTTGAGCTAAATTGCATAAACGGTAACTTCTAATGAAAAAAAAATGCGACCCGTTCGAAGTTCGATGACTCAATGCAGCAATAGGCTGTCGGTGACGTTGATATTTTTTCTTCAAGGCGATAATGCGAAACATTCTTTTATTCCCCCTATTCGCGCTGAGTCGATAATAAAAACTGTAATGACATTTTTTTCAGGATACGTAAACTTTAGCGTCTTGGGAAAATAAAATGCCACTGCGTCTGTAAGTTTTACATGCAGTGGTATCCTATGTCCTGTACTTAATAGCCAAATTTTCAGTATTCCGGAAAGAATAGCATTGCAGTTTTCATTACCGACCGCGGCATTTGACGTATCAAAAGCCGATAGAGTTTTAACTCGTAATTCGTTCTATTATTTGGTTTGAAATCCAACCAATAAGGAAACAATCTTTTTTTTTCATAACAAAAACAATTCAGCAATTTTTTTCTCAACCTCCATAACAATTTGCCGAATAATTTCAAGATTCCAAAAAAAAATCAGAAATCCGTGCGACGCACGGTACGACGCATGCAACAGCGCGGTCCAAATCGCCGCTGCCGTCGTACCAGAGGGTTGCGACATCCGTCGCTTCAGTGTCAAGGTACCACAGTCTCCAGAGTCCCAAAAAGAAAAAATCAATCAACACCTCTCGGTATCTCAGTGTCGATCGCGCACCAAAAATAACTTGTTTTACCATAATTTCTCATTAAAAAAAAATATAGCATCGCGATTCGCGATATTAACGTTAAATATTTAGAACCGAATGAAACATTTCCGTGGGTAAAAACAGAATTCGTAAAAATATAAAAAGATAAACATTCGGCGGGAAAAAGTGTTATAAAAAAAAATACACTACGACGACGAGGGGATGGGGAGTCGTTGACGATACATCGAGAGTTCGAATGAATTTTTCGTTGAGTCTTCGGAGATGAATGAAAAAATAAATGTTTGTCACCTTTCCCGCTTGTGCACTTTCGGAGCTTAAAGCAGCGTGGACCCGAACAGATTCAACCCCTAACACTCTCGTGACGCGACGAGCGATTTACCTTAAACGCATTAATCCGCGTAATACGCTCATCGTATAAGGACGATATAATTTCAATCGAGAAAATGTGTTAAACATTAAAATAAACATCGAAGAGGCTTCGAGGGGGCATCGTTGACCTATGACATCCTCGATACAACATTCAATCGTAACAAAGAACCTTTATCTCAGTGGCGTCGTATTTCGCCGACAGCGTGCCAACGAAAAATCGATGAGCCTCTCGTACGCTGCTATTCCTTGTCGTGTCACGTGATCGCTAACCCCGGAGCGGTAAATTCTTCTTGTTGTTATTTTTTTTTCGATCTCCTTTCCCTTTAATTCTCGTGAAATAATATATAAATCAAACGTATCTCTCTGCGACCCTTGCACGATCAGTTTATTGACCTGATTCGTGTGTTTAATTCATTATTCTGCAAATGCTTGTTGGTCCAGTCTACCGCGGGACATCGCGACGTCAAGTCTGTAGGTTTTTCTATTTGTTTTACGAAAATTTTTATTTACTGACCAAAATAATTATCGTCGTCGTAAAAAAAAGTGCTATATATATATATATATGTATATTTTTTATTCTGGAACCACGTGATTGCGAATGAAAAAAATGTATGGTTATCGTTCGTAATTCGGTGCGGAATAGTAATTTTCGATTGCACGTTAAGGAAAACGAACAAATTTTCTGCAATACTGCATTTTTAATTTGTCGTACAGTGCCTTTTATGGATTTTATGAATTACTGATGACAAACTCCTCGAGGATACGTCCCGATTTTTTTTTACATGAAACTCGTAATTAAATTCAAATAATTCGCACAAACTTTTCAAAAATTATATGTATTTTTTTTAATGCGGATGAAAATGCATTTAATAACGTTAATATCGAGTAGCTTTTTTGTTTATGGAAATTAAACAAATGAAAACGAATGAATTTTTTAATTTTTATTGTAGCGAAATTGCCCGAAAAAAAACGCGCGATATTGCGCGAAACTTGAAATTTTTAAATTATTTTCTACATATCCAATAAATGAAGTAATACATCCCTAAGCCGAGTCTCATATTCGCATACATATATTTATATTTTTTTCATTCATTAAAAAGTTTAAAATAATCAAATTTCCGTATCAGTTCGATCGAAAAAAAAAGAAAAAAATGGCGGATTGCTAGAAGAGTTTTTAAAATATATTCAACTTTGCAGTCCTCTTAAACCAGCAGAAAAAAAAAAACAAAAACAAAAATGCCACCAAACGAAACAATGCCCGACGAGACGAGCAGCGATTTGAAAGATTTCGCGATTCGAGACGATCCCGTCGAGGACAAAAAAAAATCGGGGGAAAAGCTCGTGATTGAGGGACAAAACGAGGGATGGTTCGACTTCAAAACTCCGGTGATCTGGTCAAATGTCATTCATATCTTTACATTTCACGCTATAGCGTTGTACGGCTTATTCACGTTTCCTATACTTGAACACAAGTTGCTAACACTGTGGGGTAAGAAAGCACCACCTTCTCGATCTAATTTTTTTTTTCACATATTGCTTTTGCAAATAAATCGTCGTTCGTCATTGTAAAGGTTGCTTTTTGTGTGGAACTGCTGGGTTTGGAGTTACCGGAGGTGCGCATCGTTACTGGACCCATCGATCTTACAAAGCCAACTTGCCGCTTCGAATTATTCTTCTCATCAGTTACCTCGTCGCTGGCGAGGTATTGTCACGTTCCTCCGTAGTAATTTGTTGTTCTCGTAAAAAAAATAAATATCAAAAAAACAATTGACGAACAATTCGATGTTTTCAAAAAAAATGTTATCGATTCTCAATAAATAAAATTTCCGTCCTGAATTAGTTTTCTCATTAGTTTTCATGTCGCTTGCGAGGTATTTTCACGTTTGTCTGTAATAATACGTTACTCTCGTAAAAAAAAAAAAAAATTCACGCGCCGTTCGGAATTTACATGAAAAATGTTATCGATCCCCAATCAATGAAATTATAGTGTGGAAAGTTTTGGGATAAAAAGAAAATATGAATAATCTTCGAGAAGCTCTTCCGGATTAATTCGTAATTACGAACTTCGGTACTCAGCGCCTTATCTTCCGGCGAACGGAGAAGCGCGTCGCGATTCTTCGATCGTCAGGAATCTTTCTATGCAATTCTTATTTAAAGATTCTTCTGTTGTATCAATCGAACGTATTATCACTCGGAAACACGTAAAGTTCTTTGCGCGCACAATAATGTACCTCACGTCTCTCTCGCACCGCTTATCCCGTTGCGCTGATCAAAACCGCGTGATATAAAAGTCTCAAATTGCCGAATTCTTTAGGACATAACGGCAAAGGACTCGTTTATTCGAACGAAAAATTTGTTAATAGCAATCGTCGGCTATTGTATAGAAATTAATATGTAATTTTTCTATAGAACTCTATCTACGACTGGGTGAGAGACCACAGAGTGCATCATAAGTACACGGAGACCGATGCCGATCCCCACAACAGCAAACGGGGATTTTTCTTCTCCCACGTCGGTTGGCTTATGATGAAAAAGCATCCAGAAGTTCTGAGATGTGGTCGTCAGATAGACATGAGCGATGTTCTCGCAGATCCGGTCGTTCGATTTTCTCAAAAGTGCGTACGACATCATTAAAACACAATTCTCGTTAAAATTTCAACGCATCGCGACATCGTTGTTGAAACTGAAAAAAATATTAAATCCGGTTAAATTTTTTTTTTTTCAAAAAAGTTCTCCCATCATTTTCCTCAACAAACATTTATCTCAAAGAATATCCGGGAAAATTAAATTATTTTTTATGACCCGATGATTGATCGATTTTTTTTTTATTTTAAATTTCGAAATTTTTTATTTGGTTTTTTTTTTTAATTTCATGTGATTTTTTTTCCCTCGTAATATTGACGATCGTCACACGGCTATCATTCGCCGGGATAATGATTGATGAATGTCGATAAGGCAGTAGCAAGCGATTGGGACACGAAAGCTCTTTTCTTCAATGGCATAGCGTGTCGTGGGTCTCGTGTTATCGTTAGGGTCAATGGGTGGTGCGATCACGTTTTCGATCCGAGTAAAGCGCGTGTCGCGTCATTTTCGCTCTATAGATCGTTCCATTATCATCATCACGATCGTCGATATTCGAGATGCGAAAAAAAAACTCCCCACAAGAATCCAATTTAACGTATCCAATAACATACATATATCTCATGTTTGCAGGCATTTTCGTCTCTTGAAACTGTTGGTATGTTTCATTCTCCCGATCATCATACCGGTCTACTTATGGAACGAAGATTGGTATTACGCAATAATATCTCAGGCGTTCATACGTTACGTGATGTTTCTGAATTTCTCGTGGTCCGTCAACAGTTTCGCTCATATCTGGGGATATCGGAGTTACGACAAGTCAGTTGCGCGAAACTATATTTATTTTTTGTTGCATTTTGTTTTACTTAAAAAAAAAAAAAATTGACTTAAAATGTTTTTTTGTTTTCAGGTCAATATCACCGGCAGAGAATAAGTACGTTGCTTTGATGAGTATGGGAGAGGGTTGGCACAATTATCATCACGTGTTTCCGTGGGACTACAAAGCAGCAGAGTTTGGAAATTACGGTCTCAACATGACGACAATGTGGATCGATTGTTTCGCAAAGCTCGGCTGGGCGTACGATCGCAAAAGCGCGTCGGATAACCTTATAAAAAGAGTTGCTGAGAATAAAGGAGACGGTAGTCATCCAGTTTGGGGAGTTAGCGAGACGGAGGACATCCAAAAGCAGCAATAAGTATAATAATAACCGTATTAGTCACGTAGCGACTCTTGTAAGTCGAGTAATTAAGGATTAGATGCCATAGATGCGTTAAATTTTCGGGATTTACGACGTCAAAACAGAAATAGCGAAGAAGATGCATCGCGCTAAAGATCGCTAAAGCCGTACTGTAGCCGATAGAAATCCCGTTAATCTTAATAAACTCCAAAGTACTTCCAAAAACAATTGAATTCATTTATTAAAATTCCAATTTTCTCGTAATTCTCTTACGGAAATCGCTAATTCATTATTTCAACTCATCCGATCGTATAATTATTACGACTAATATGTAACGTAATGTAATTAATGAAATATGAATATTCGTAGAACTGTAGATGAGAGTAAAAAATATAATTAGACATATATATATACGATATATATATTTCACGTCAAATGATCCGGGAGGTGAACATTTTTTTTTTTTTCGAATCGCGTTTAATTTTTACTTCGTTCGATCGCTTTCTCCAGAAACATATCCGGCGTTTCGGTGGCCTAATCGCCGGTGAATTTTTTCAAAATCGTATTAAAAATTAAGAATAAAAATCATCTCTGAAATGATTGATTCAGTTCGTATTCAACTTACTTTGGGACTTTTGACATGGAGTTGAAAAATTAATGAAAAAAAAGCGTCGAAGAGTCTCTTTTAGTATTACAACTATCAAATTATGATATTCCGAAAAAAAAAAAAATGTGATCCTGTAAACGTCTTCCAAAGAGACGATCTCCGTTGTAAGATTGAAATGTCCTATAGTTCAAAAATCTGTAGAAATAAATGATGTTCGTCGATAAAAAAAAAAGTTTTTGCGTCAATCGAAAACGAAACTAATTTACGCAGAAATTCGATAGGAAGCCGAATGAGACGAATGCGGAATGAGTAACGTAGTTGCGCTAACGCCGTTTGCTCGTTCTTTAAATTACACGACCTTTGTTCTTGCAAAGAGGGATTATTCGGCAAACGCGCGGGCGGTGGGGACCGTTGAATAATTTACAGCTCGTGCCACTCGTTTACATTCGCCTGAATTTTCGATAATCACCGCGTAAGGTAATTATAGTGCGGTGAATCATTTGATTTAAGTACTTTGATCCGGAATATTGTTTTTTTTTTTTAGTTTTTGAACGACCGAAGCATTTCGGAAATGAGTTCGCAAACACATGCGTTTGTAAATCAGAAACTCATTTCCATTACTTAGTCACGTTTGGTGAATTTTCTTTGAGTTCATTTTCTTTTTTTCTCATTGGAATGTCTATTGGAGCGAAGAAATTTTGAGGGAAACTATAATTTCCATTTTCGGTGTTGCAACGGTCTGTAATATGCATATATAGTGGAAAACGACCAAGGATAACCCGTTATCCTTATATTCCCCTTTTTTCATGATTCGTGTGCATTTTTGTTTTTTTAATTATTAAAAAAACGATCTTAAAAATAACGAACGCAAGGTGACCTTTGAAAATTATACGTGAAATATTCCTTACATATCGCCGCACGAGGGCGCGTAGTGTGAAAAAGCGTTAGAGGAAAAAAAAAAGCAAATCAATCGCATTGCGACTTGCGTCCAATATTTCGAGAACTGAGGCTATCGCGCAATGTGTTGTCGGTTAAATTTCTCTGGAAATTGACGGCGAAATATAAAAAATTGAACATCGACATTGATAGAGAGAGCGAAATAAGAAAGTTTAACAAACAGAGGTCGCGCATTGGTCATTTGCTTCATTTTACAAATTGAGAGATAAAGACGTGGAAAGTCTTTTGCCAGATTCGCGCAAATAATTTTTTCGTCTCGCGATAGGAAAAGTTCAAAGGGGATACCGCGTTAAAACAAAAAAAAAACGTCAGTGGTACCAGAAAAACTTGCGTATAGTACGAAACGTTTTTAAAATGTTCCACTAGACGAATAAACTTCCCGCGGAGGTCGAGAGTTACGATCCATCTTCGCATCTACAGGAAATAATCGATTCACAGCGAATTTTTGCCCTGAACAGCATTTCTCGCAGTAGCCGACTCGGCAATGCGGGAAATTTTGTATGGCAACGAAATCGATCCAAGTTTTTCTTAACAAAGATATCGCGAGAATATTGAATGATGAATTGCATAACGCGCTTTATAACTTCGTGTAATAAAATTTCTTTCGACACGTTTGAAAAATCACGTGTCGCATGTAATCTTTCATTGTCTTCTCCACGATCTCGGGTCGTTTTGAATAATGAGAGTCGACGCGTTATTACGGCAAAATCGCCAATTCTACACCGCATCGCTTTCCACTGCCGTGGATTTTGCGTTTTCACTGAAATTCCGTTGCGAATCCATCGCATTATCGGAACCGATCGCTAATTATTCGTCGGATTCATAATTCCCCGTAATAATGGATAATTATTGACTATGAAATGATTTATTTATTATTAACGATATTTCCTCTCACTGTTTGGCAGCAAAAATCGAAAGAAATCTCACAAATCTTTGCAGTTTCGATCGATCGAACAATTGTTTTTGTGTCATTGGCACTATATCTGTTTTATTGCATCGACGTTCGATGACAATGTACACGAATTTTTTTTTTTTTTCTGTGTCGTATACTGGAAACTCCGTGCGTCGATTATTCATCAGAATCCAAAGGTCGCGCATCGTCGGGGTTTGCATGTCCGTACGCAATAAAAAAAAAAAAAAAAAACTCGTGGTGTTAGGTGTACGAAGCGATTTGACGCGATAATCTATTACAGAGTGTGTGCGGTTTGAAAAACGTAACCCGGCGTAGTTGAGTGTCACATCAGTCGGGGGGGTCGAGGCGAACGCAAAAAGCACAGTTTTCGCATTACGTGTTTGCAGATGAAAAATCAGGTGATTTAGTAGGATGCGAGTTTATCTATTTTTATTCCAAATTCACCACAAAAAAAAATTATAACAAAAAATAATAATAATATATTTTTTTTTGTTTATAAACCTTAAATAAACAACACAACATAATACTTATGACAAAAATATATTTTAAATTTGAATATTTATTTATTCAATAAATACTAAAAAAATCCGGAAACATAGATTTTCGAATTTCTTGAAAAAAAATTTAAAAAATTTACAACGTTGCAAATACGAGTCGAAGAGTTGCATATGTAAAGTTGAATTCTCGATAGCTATCGTCTATATATATCAGCATTTTCAGCGTTTCCGTTGGTGAATGCGCCGTCATAGATGGGTTTCTAAATTGCTTAATGCCGTTATAAAGGGTGCATACGGACTAAGTAACGGCAAATGTATAATCCGCGGTTAGCATACAATTTTTCCGCGATATACGAAGTCGTACGACATTAGCGTACAATAAAATTGTTGCATCTGTTGCTACTGCAACATTAGCGAATGTCGTCATGATCGACGCATTGCCGATAAGAAAATTATTGATGAACTTTGATCCTCTTACATGCGGAAGATACAACAAAAAAATGTATACATTCGTATCGAATCCGAACGACGAATCGGACTTTCGTGACTCGATAATTATCTTGCAGAACATCACGTCTGGGAAACTGAACGATCGATCGAAATTGAAATATCGAATGGAATCACCCGGAGTTCCGTTGCGTGTCGATAATGACCGTGAGAATTAAAAAATTGCGCTTCACAACTCATAAACAACGCGTTTTATTCGTTGTCCTGTGTTTTTGAGAATAAATGAGTTCTCTTCGTAATCGTGCATTTTTTTTTATCGATAATCGTAAATTTTATGGTCAGCAAAAACCGCGGAACACAAAGTTTGATCATTATTCGTTGAATAAACTAAATGTATCTATCTGACAATCCATGTAGCTATCTACATATTGTTTTTTTACATAGATATGCCAATAAATTTTTCCGACGGATCGCATTCGTTTTGCATTGGAATATTAAACATGTGATTATCAATGTCCATCGCGTGTTTCATTAGTTCTATGAATGTTATCATCTTATCGTATAAATCTCAATCCCAAAGTCTCTTTCCATTACTTTTTGTCGTACAGAAGAGAAAAAAAACAGTTGCGAACAAAAACGTTAAATACCCCCATAACGCCCATTGAAATTTTTCTGCGGAAAATAGCCCCAAGAAATGTATTTTTTCTATTTTTTAAGTTTAATTAAAATAATGAATAATAATAATAATTAAAATAGTAATATTAGTAATTATTATTTTCATTTAATTTTTTTATTTATAATAATGAATATTAAATTCATTAATACGTAATTAACTAATTAGTTACTTTTCACTTTTTATTTAATATTTTTTTCATCCAAATTGAAGAAAAAAAGAAATTGATATTTATTGCGAATTACCCGGTATATGTATGAAATTATAGTACGAAATAATTGCATACCCCGCAAACCGTTTACGGGACCGAAGGATTAAAATTAAATTTCGTCACGTAAACGTGGGCAACTTAAACAGACTTATCTTTATGCAAGGTGTCGAGTTCAACTTGTAGTATCTATGAACGCATGCATCGAGCATGAGTTTGGCATTCGTAAATCAGCTGTCTTGTTAATCAAAGTTTTGTATTTTTTAACTTTTTTATCTGCTCACTCCGTCACTCAATCGTTGCGTGTAATTGAGTGTATTACAACATAAAACAAATATTATGGCGTTTATCGTCGTACCTCGCGGCAACGACACTATCACAATTGTTTTTATTATTGAATCCTATAGTCGACCGTTTCGTTTTGTTTTCGAATTATTCTCATCGAGTTTCATCGTTAAACATTCATTTATTTGGGTCATCACCTATAATAACGATTTTTCTATTTCAATTAAAAGTCCGATATAACTTCGATTTATATCGAAATGACAACAAAAATTTCACTTGAAATATTAACGAACGTCATAATTGATACAACAGCGGCAGCCATTTGTAAACGAGAACTACGCGAAACAGCATTCCATTAAAATATTTTACGAAAATCCTGCAAGTTGTGTTTTAGTGATATACCTTTGCCTATGCATCTGACTAACGTGTAAAAAAAAAAGAAAATTAAACATTTTCTTTGACGCAAAGAAGTTCACTTGAGAATTAACGAAATATAATTAATGGTGAATATTCGTTCGATGTTTCGTGATTCACGAAAAAAACAATTGTTTAAAATTTGAAGCACGTGCAACTTCCGGAAATGCGAGAGTTAATGCCGTTGGCGGGCTTCCTTTTTGCCATCGGAAGGTCAATAATGCGGGGCGCTCATTACTTGCGGCCGAATGAACTGCAAGCGAATGCAATGAATAATACGCTCCATAATTTAATCGAGTTTCGTACACTTTGTCTCTAATAACGCTCCGCGAATACATTACGATGACATATACTGTATGATGATAATCGTGATTGATAGTTCCATTTAATATCAGCAGATTTCAGACGGTATATTTTGTAAGAAACAACGATAACAGTGTCTTGCATGGGATTAGAGACGTTTTGTCATTGTAGCACTTCGTTGCTACATTTACAAAGTCAAATTTTGGCAATGTAAACATTTCGGCGATAATTGTTATGCTGGAATTCGTAGTTTTCGTTGCAGAGATAGTATGTCCAACGGCGGTTCTCATAAAAAAAAAACACCTACACGTGACTGGTAATAGATCGAAAAAAAAAAAAAACTAATCGAAATCAAAAAGTTTACGAATTTTTTCCTTCCATAGTATTTCGTTGTTGAGAAATACCTATATTTGCAAATGCGGAGAACATTTCGCATGTTGACAGTGTAAAAAAATTGCTTATCGAAATCTCGCGAGTCTATATAGCTGTCTGGATAGACCGCTCGTTCCGAACCTCCGCGTCGCGTCATACTTTTTGCAAATAATAAAACATATATTTATCTACCTTTGTACTCTCGCAATGGATAGTCTTTCGCAATCTTATTTTCACTGTCAATCCGATTAAACTGTACCGAGATTATCGTATGATAAATCGCGAAGGCTCATCTCTCGAATCATTTTTTTTTCGCGATATTATTTCCGGTGTTGCACGGTAGAGAGAACGCGCGCCGACGCCGAGTCGCGGCGCTGCGGAACGTGGCCGCCGACCACAGCCGAATCGCCGACGACCAACGAATCCCTATTTAATCTGTCTCGTGTTACCGGCGTCTTCAGTCCGTTTGGAGCTATTGTCGTGCGTTCGCGTTTGTCGACAGTATCCGCTTTAATTTCCACACAACACGTTGTCATCCGTTCGGCGAATTTCTTGCATCGACACTTGAGGCTACCGTTCAGTATTTTTTCGTCGTAAGAAACATTTTAACGCAAATATCGCGATTTTATCAAGCGTTTATTGAAAAATTTTGGAACCTCGTTACATAGGGGGTGAATAAAATATTAACGAGGATAAATAGGATACGAATACGCGAAAATAACGAGAAGGGATCGAGCAGAGGTGAGTGAACATTTGTCAATCCTGTCGTATTATTTATATGTGAAAGCTACATTCGGTATAATAACTTCGCGAAAATATTTGAACATTTTTTTTTTCATTTCAATGGGAATTTATCCGATAAATTTAAAGTTTTTATTATATATAAACGTCGAAAATGTCGACGTGCCATTTTCGTTTTCTTACTGTTACGTGCTCGTCAAAGCCTAACGCGACACCGTTACATTTCCATCTGTCCGGTCGAGTGGAAGAAAAAAAAAATTTTCGAGTCTATCGTGCGTAAATCGCGGTGTACGGATAACAGACGACTCGGCGAGAGGAACCAACAGTTTACGAATGTCTTTGCCATGTTTACATAATATAACTGATACCTATAACGATATTTGTTCGTTCGCAATTTTTTTTTGTACCGTTACTCGGGAACCGAGTGTCCGACTATATATTTTTCGATCCGAGGTATCTGAATTTATACTCGAATCGGGAAAGCGATAACAAAGTACAGGCACGAAGATGTATGTCCTGTTATACGAATTGGTTGAGTCTTTTTTGAAATAACTTTAACTTCGTTGGTTACAATGAAAACACGAAAAAAAAAACGAATGGAAATTTCTTTTTTAATCGATCGCTCGGAGCGTTCGATAATTTTTTGATTAAAAAAAAAACGATCGAAATACGTTGTGGGGTTAGAAAAACTCGGATTAGCGTACGAGTTGAACGAATATCTTCGAATGTTCTCGAACTTTCGTAGTTAAGCGACAAAGTTTTTTTTTTAAGTGAAACGCGATCTATTTAATGAAGTGTGCGTGGGTGTCGGCTTTTTTAATGCGATTATTTTTCACACAATGTTTGTAACTCATTGGGCCGAGAAACACCGTTGCGCATCCCGCTGTCTGTCGTGTGTGTCATTGTGTATGTAGAGTAGATAGATGGGTTATATATAATACGGACGAACGAGACAACGGCGACGGTACGGCTCTCTACGAGCGCTTCGTTCGACCGGCAGATTGGTCCTTTGTGAAGCCGACGCGTATTTCAGCTGAACGGTGTTTCCTCGTTAAAGGAGATGGCCTTCTATGTTGCGCCGTCTGTATTTTTCTTTTCTTTTTGTTCGGAAGAATAACATCAATTTTTATCTTGTCACTCGTCGCACAAAGCCCTATCGTTTACAATACGATACTCTTAAGTACACGAGACGGTACTACGTATTAAGTAACGCAATTGCAGGGTAAACTCTTTTTTTATAGGTAAAATACCACATTAACAACAAAAGAACTTCGTATGTAACGAAAAAATTACTACGAAAAAAAAAGTCACAAATTTTTCTTTTTACGTATTATCTGTTTAAATTTAAGTTGCGCTGCAGTTGAATTTCATTTCTGACGATCGCATCCTTCATAGAAAAAAAAATCTTTTATCGGGTCCGACAAAAAGTTGTTGTTGCGAGAAGACCGATACGGTGTTCAATACATATGATTAAATAATTCGTCACCGAAATTTATGAGCTGATAATAAAAAAAAAGGATAATGTTAATTAATAATGTCTCGACGGTTTTTTTCGTCTCGTATCTCGAAAATATTTATAGGACAGAGGGCAATATCCAAAGTATAATTTTTGCGATTTGAAAGTGACGCAGAGCCCTTGGCTCGCAGCGTCGAATACTCATTCATCGATATGCAAAACACCAAATGCGACTCGATGAAACTGTCGAAAGATTACGTGGCAGTGGAAAAAATGGTGATGGAGCAAAACATTTTTGAAATTATTCGCGAGGATCGGTTATCCAATTGAAAAAAAAAAAAAATCTCCGCAAATTTCACAGTGATTGGAGTTTAGCTTCGCGGCATTTGGAGTTAACCGTTGATAAAGCATCCCAACTGCTATAGCTGTTGCGGAAATTAAATTTGTGCAGATCTCGTCTCGCCGTTCGTCAAAGCAGATTTATTGCAATTGCACTTTTGAACTTTACGCGAATTATCGATGTCCCATTTGAACTCTACTCGCAAGTAATTCATCACAAAGTTACGCTCGCTAACAATAATGGTAATCAGAATAAAAAATTATTATGAAAGTAATATTATTTATGATTATTATTATTATTAGTTATTATTATTATTATCGAATAATGTTATTTTTACTTTTGTTTTAATATTCATTTACGATAAGCCGCGACAACGATAACGACGACGACAATGATTATTTTTTTACACATGCGGATTATACTCGAAGTATAATTTTAATCACGCTGAATATTTAACCGCATTCTATATTTTTCTGTACTCCAAAAAAAAAAGAAAAATTCGATGATACGCTTATCGTGACGTCGGGTCTAAAGTTTCATTGTTTTTCTATCAAATTTGTTTTTAGCTCCAACAGTATATCTGTATTTCTCGGGTTATTGTTTTAGATATAAAAACCATCACAACAATATTGTTGTTATCGATTTCATCGAGATTACTAATACGCGACATGTCCGATCATTTGCACATTTTTAATGAGGTTAAAAGGCCGCACGTTGCAATTAGCGTTTCAAACAAATGCTCTATTGAAAATTATCATATCTGTCGAATTAGAAGCAATTTGAATTTCGTAATCGATCGTCTGTATCGCGAATCGACCAATCGATAATTTTCGAAAAAATTTCTTTCGTTTATCTGCGATCTTTCGTCGAATTCGGAGCGATGCGGTGATAGAGAAATATTTTTGTTCTTTTATTATTTTTATTTTTTTTTCGGTTTATTATTATTATATTATCGAATTAATCGAACTTATGGGGAAATAAAATTTCCGGACTAAAAAAAATTGATACGATAATCGATCTGAAGGGCGTCTCGGGACCGTACCGCTCCGTACCCAGTATCGGTAAAACCACTTCGGGACATTGAATGTTCCGATATAGAATCGAATAAATCGACAATACAATTGAACGATACATTTACCGCACAAAATAACCAATGAGGCCGCAAAACCGAACAGATAAATTTCTGTCACGTAGTCTCCTGCTAATGTACGATAACACGTTTTGCCTAAAGCTCATGAATTAAATATCATCATTATAAATTTGTCATCGCAAACGCGCTGTTTAGCATTATGCATTTTTATGAACCTCGATAATATGAATATATCGTCACGAAAGCGAATCGGAACGTAAATGAAAAACGATATATACATTTTTCGTGTTAAAAAGAATTAAATGGGCGACAATTCGGTTTTTCTAACCTAAAAATTATAATATCGTTTTTTACATCGAAAATTGTGAATTATTGGGTATTACGTATGCAATAATAATAAGCGTAAATGAAATATTTCTATTATACGAACGTAACGAGCGTAACGATGTAAAATGGCGTAACAGAGATGAAAACAAAATCGATTTAGCGAAATGTATTATTGACAGAAAAATCGTTTTCGTGGATATGGGGTCCTCGATGTATCGTAGTATCGGCGTCGCGGGTCGCGCGCGTTACGCACGCAATTATCTGTTAACTCATTCCCGTCCTTCCGCAACAGTTCAAAGACCGGCACTTCAGTCGAAAGACCCGACGTCGCGTTACCGACTCGCTGTGGCACGCGCGCGTTTTATCCTTCCGTTACAGTATCGCGATAAAGTAAAACAGTATTCATAGGATATACGGAAACTTTGCTACGGAAAACGAAAGTAGGTTACCGTAAATTTTTTTTTTTTTTATTTCTAACTCTATCTTCGTGCGGATCTTTACTTTTTTCATAATACGAGAATAGTGCAACGGTTTCGTACGAATTTTACTTCGCGACTTGCTGCACGAATTTTATTTCACAATTATTTCACATTTTCCGAAAGAATCTTAAATCCGAGTTAAACATTACCGCGGATCTGTAATAAATGGGAATTCATAAAGTGCAAAGGAATTTTTATCTCGTCCGCGTCGTGTCCGCGCGTTCATACGTCTGCATTAATGTGACAATCGTCGAATAAATTATAGCTATTAGAGATAATTGTAGTTATCATTATTCAATCATCAGTGTCTCGCAATTTGTCCGTAACATCGGAATATCGTGCGATCGCGTGTAACGAATGAAAAAGAATCGCGGAAGAGATATGGATTTTATTCACGAAAGGTCGAAGGCTGATTTTTCAACTAATCGCGAAACAGATAAACCGACGCGGAAGATTCGAAGAGAAAATCAAACGCGCGAATTGGTAGTTATCAACGAACTAATTTTTATACATCGCGGAGGGCATAACGAAATCGACACGTGACGCAACGAGGATAAAAAAATTCACAACTTTGTGATTAAACGTGAAAGCAAATTGAATTTACGCATTGTTAATTCAATTGGTATTTACAATCAAAAATTGTATCATTTTTTTTCCATTTTTTTTTAATTTCATGGACTTTTTTTCATATTTTTTTTTTTTTGTGTTTTTTTTTTTTTTAATTATTGCTGTTTTTTCGCACCCGACAGTCTCCGTCGGGAAAAATCACCGATTGGCTCCATTTCGGAATCGTATTTGCAACAGTTGTCACGCGAACGAGAAGTTTCCTTCAGTTTGCCAAAAGAATTAATTCAAACGGCTTCGAATAATGATAATAATGAGATCGAGAGAGAAAACGGAGTCGTGTTGTGCTCTCGGACTCTCTACAGTCTCCGAGTTCACAGGCAAGGTCTGTGCGCAAGGTCGTCAAGGTCAATGGAAAAGCGCGTGCGCCTTCGCGCCACGCGTCGCGCGGCACTCGCGAACTCCGTGAAACACGTAGACCGTTCTTTCTCGCAGAGTGTAAACACGCGTATGACCACACGACCGTCCTGTACAAGAGAATCGCTCTCCTTATTTCTTTTTTTTTTAATTTCTCCGAAACGTATATAAAAATATCTCATATCGATAAAACATCGAACGAAAGAATCGCGCAAAATAGTATTGACAATGGAGAAAAAAAATCTCTTTTAATGGCAAATATAATTTTCCATTTATCGAAAAAAACAAGATTTTTATTTTTTATTGTTAATATTGTAAATAATTGGAGGGTAGAAAAATCGAATTTTTTTTTTTTAATTGAGCGAAAAATCGATTGTATTGTAGTCGATATACGACTTCTTGTAAGATTCAGTTCGTCGAGGATGACAAGAGCCGATTTAAGAAAAAAAAAGAAAAAAATCTTCGTCGCAAATATAGCTTAGCGAATAGTAAATCTCTTACGTGGTCCCGGCATCTCCTGATCGCACGGGTCACCATGGTGACGCGCGCGAAGCGCGGACGGGGAGGGGGGGGGGGGGCGGGTTACGTCGCGAAAGAACGAGAGCGGGAAAGAGTGCAAGAATGAAAATGACGAAACAGAAAGGGAGATTAAATGGTAGCTTTGGCCACGTATGTGTTTGCGTATCGATCGCATCGTTCCACCCGAGATGATGCAACGAATTTTTTATCGTCAATCGTATGCGTTATAGCGTTAACGGAAACGTGAGATGTATGACGAGTCTTGTTGTTATACTATCGTTGCCTTTTTTGTTTCCGCAACTACGGGCAGTTGCCACGCACGTTTCGAATGTCGTGGCCGCGAGCCGTCTATTGTGTATATCTCTGCGCGTCGGCACCCTCTTTCGGTATCTACGTGTTCCTTCGCCAATTTCGAGTACTCGACGAGTATGCATCATCGTTTTCATTGCATGATACGCTTAACGCGGATTTTATATCTTCGAGAGTAAAAAAAAACATCGAAACAAACTTTTTCGATGATTTCCGTTATACGATATCGTATTATGCGCGTGAAAAACGTGCTTCGCGTATATTTAAAAAATAATGAAATTTTTTATAAAAAAAGATTTAATATCTCGTTATATACATTTATAAATGTATTAAACGAGATTCTCAATGTTTCGTAACGTCTTTACGAAATTTCGAAAAATTTTGAAACTTTTTCGTAATGGTATTAATTGATTATTCAATTTTCAGTAGCAATTCGAATTCAAACGAATTTTAGGTTAAAATGAATCGTTCGGAGTTGAAAATTCGGATATTAAAACGCCGATATGTATGTTAGAAACGACGAGACAGGTGTGTCGTAAAGAGTTAGCGGTGATTAGCTATCGTGATTTTGTGTTACGATCGAGCGAGAAGCGAACAGTCGGTCGGTTAGACTTGTACAATGAAAGAGCCCACGAGTTTGCCTTACGGCAGGAAAGTATAACTGCCGGCGGGGTGTTCCGTTCGACCCTCAGGATTCGCCGGATTCAGGTGGCGCGAGTAGCGCGATCGTCGACGATTGGCCGTTCCGAACTCAGCTGAGCCCTGCTATGAATCGCGCGACTACGCTCGCCTGATTCTCGCTGCCAACTACAGCTGTATCGTTGCCCGGCTGCTCGCACGCAAGTGGTAGTAAAAAAAAATCGATGCTCATATGGCTCTCGCGTTTTTTTTTTTGCTATTCACTTTTCTGCCGATTTAACGAATAAAGTTCATACACCCGACTAAAACTGCCCGAGTAACGAACATTTCGAAATTTATAGGTTATGCGCACGTCAAATTATGAATAAACCTGTTGCATTATTGTTCATCCATAATTAACCTAACGAACCTTCGCGATAATGAGTTCGCGATGTTTTTCTGATCAATTTGTCAAGTATAATGAAACGGCGTGTTAATCAATGAGAATATCGTTGCTAATTCCGTGACATAAAAAGTTTATGGTTCCCGCTTGGCGCGAAAAAAAACTTATCGGTCGAATGAGATGAAAAATTGTTTTTCGTTTCCTCGAAAACAATTGAACACAAACTATTCGCCTTGTGAATTGTTTTTTAATACCATTTTTCCTGAGTATCTTTCGAATAACCAATAAATTTTAATGAATTCCGAATGTATTCATTTATCGTTTTTATTTGATAGCGTCATATAATTTCGAAACGATGTGAAAAAAAAAAAAAATTTCTTTTGGTTATTCGTGATTTTATTGATACTGGTGCGAATTTATTCGATATTTGCGAAAATTATTTTGTAGAGTTCAGTCGATCGTACAGTTTCGACGAATACGTGGTTTTTTTTCCGGCAATCGTCGCTCGAGCAATTGCAAAGATTCCTTCAGCCTTCTAAGGTCTTCTCTTTCGTTCTTTTTTATACGCACGTATATATAGCACATATCGCCACAGAAAAATGTGCGTGTGTACGAAGGTGTGGCGTGGTGAATTGCACGAGTTTGACATTCGAGCTTTTGCTCTCGTATTGCTCAATGCTGAACAATCACGTGATCCCAGAGACGTCTTACGGATGCGAAGATGTTGCAAATTGGTAGGGAGCCGAGATCACGACAATTCAATTACGGACGCTACACACACGCGCTTGTTCCGTGTACCAACGGTATCTCGATTGCTTCCTATTTCTCGTTACCTCTTCGAACGTCTATTTTTTGCAGCTTCCGTTCAGGATAATTGCAAAAATAAAATAAAAAAAATACATCGAAGAATTGAAAGCATTCTGTTAGATGGATAATTTTTTTTCATCAATCACAATATTTTTACATCGATCATCGATCATATATCGATTATTTCGATCGGTAATTCATTATATCAATAATCTTAGTGAATAAAATTTTTTTAAATGATTCCAAAATTTTATTATTAAAATATTTTTATAACTTTGTTTGTCAAAAAAACTGCATAATTTTTCCCTTGAATAAGTTAATTGCAGCGCGCAGGAAGTGAAGGTAAAAATAACACGTAACGTAAACTTGAATGCGTGAAGATTACATATCGTACAAAATGAGAAATTATTTTATCAGTGTGTAATTTAAGAACACTGCGTGCAATAGCGCGATTATCATGACGCGTTGAGTACCTCACGTGGTTGTTCAGTTTTCGTAATGTGTTATCGATGTTCGACAAAATACCGCGAAATAAAAAAAAAACTTTTTTTTCGTCATTAAAACATAATTAATTAATAAAATCGCTAAATAAATTGAAAATCTAAATTTCTAAATTATCGATTTAAATAACTTATGTAATTAATTTTTGAAGATTTCTATGGATTTATTTCCTAAATGTATTACATTTTTTTTTATTTCGGGTCAACTCGTTTTTTTTTTTTCAATCTTTCGATCTTTCGATTATTATTGCCTCAAAAAACTTTAAAGTCGTTCTGAAAAGGAACACTTTCGATTTTAATTATATACAGATAAAACGGAGAGCGATACATTACTGCGCTGGTGACGTTAGATCGGAATGAAGCGGCGCGTGCCAATGTATCGCGTGCCATCGTAAGTTCGTGGGTTCGCGGTTGTGAGATAGTTGCGAGTCGGTGACTGTCTCCGCGTTACACGGAGCTGCTAATCGGCGGGTCATTCGAGCGGCGTGTGCGAACGTTATCGACGCCAAGGCTAACGCGTAATCAGGGTTAAGGTAATAATGTCGATAACGCATATCCATTTCTCAAAAATCCGAGATTTCGCTATAATTTTCCTAATTACAAAAAAATTTTATTCCGATTTTCATACGCGAAAAAATGTTATCACGAAAATTCGAAAGGTTTAGCGTAACAAAGATTTGAGAAAATATTGACGATATTTCTCATCGACTCGAGTAGTTTTATAATTTTTTAAAATTTCCGGTAAATTTAAAAAGCCTGAATACCTTCGGGTACTTAATGAATTAATGAGAATTCGTAAATAAAAAAAAAATAAATTGGGATTCGCCGGAAGTTTACCAAAGATACGAGCGATAATAGGAGGAAATCGCGTTTATCGCGCTCGTTTTTTCACTCACGTGCCGATGTTTGGCCCCCCCCCGCGTCGCCGATCGGATACTTTTCCCGCTAAAACGCCGTCCGACAGTTTTACGCGCAAGAGAATAGCGCTAAAGTACGTACGAGTGATGTAGAATTTTTGGCAAGCGTATCGCGTACCTCCGTATGTAATATATATGTAGACGTATAATCGAGATGTCGAGACTACCGCACGGGTACAACGACTTCCAAAAATAATACTTTAGACATCTCGACTAAACCCCCAAACTTTCGTATGTTCGCAACTCGTCGCGCGTCATTTTCATTCCTCTTTTTGCTATAGTGAAAATTAAAAAAAAACACACAAATAAAATTTGCACATCGCTTCTGCTTTTTTTAAATCGGCGTCTACAAAGCTCCTCTATGAAAAAGTCGAAAAGAAATACGAATTTTTTACTTTTCGTAAATACAAATAAAAAAAATAGAAAACGACGTTTAAATTACGGAAAAATCGCGAGATATATCGCATTTACACAAAAAATTCAAAGTTTTTGATAAAAATTCAAATTCGGGTATTTTTTAGAATTTTTTTCTAAAATCCGAAAGATTCAAAAACCCAACATTTTTTTAATGATTCCACCGATTTTCACAAATTTTAAGGACGAGGCATTTTTTTTAACATTTCGAAAATATTTTCATTAAAATGTCGAAATCTGTTTTTTTTTTCCATCAAAACAAATATTTTTTTACGAGAAAGCAAAACATCAAAGTAAAACATTGATCGTAATAAAATTTTGATTTCGGATACGAGACAATGCTTATCGATGACAATCGATGTCGATAAGCCACGGGCACTTGCGTTGAGAGCTATTTGCGAATGAGATTAAATCTTCGATCATCACGAGTCGGATAAAATTTTTTAAAAATAAATATCGATATTTTTGAATCTGTATTTTCGATAAGATAACGCAATATTGATATATCTGCTTCTTTTTGTTTGTATTTTTCGCGATTTAATTATTCTCGTTCTTTATTCGTATCAAATACATCGGGGTGGATGCAACGGCGATTATGATTGCTTTGCGGTTGACACGCGTATGCGTTGCCGATTGTAATCAACAGAACTGATTTTCCGCATCGAATTAGATTCGAGAGCACATTCCCGATCTCATCGTACTCGTCGCGCGAAGTACGATTAAGCGATGAATGGGTGACTCAACAATTCGATTCGCTCCGTATTACAATTATCGAAACTATTTGCACGAATAGATTTAATCGAAATCGATAAAATTTTGTTCCGAAAAACATCGATCCTAAATATATCGATTTTTGAACTCAGCGCCGAGAAAATCTTTTTGCTCGAACAAAATTCGACGTTACAAGTTAAGGAATCGCCATGAACACGTAATAAAGTCACTGGGATTGTATAGCGAGGCGCACGTGCAGTGGAGAGCTTTATAAAGGGCTCCAAGCATTTTGAAGCGCTGAAGAGGCGAAATTACAGAGAAGTAATAGAGAGTACCGAATACAGATGTACTATCGTTATGTTGATATTGAACTGCCCTCTCTACTCTGATAGTATATATATGTATAGACATTGAATACACGTACGCGAGGCTAGAATAGGAAGGGATAGGCCAACGAAAGGGTTGAAGGGTTGAAGGAGAGGAAACAGGGAGGTTAGAGTGAAAAGGAAGATCGCGAACGATGGGAGATGTGTAGGAGAAACAGAGAGTGGTGTCGAGGAGCCGCGCGGCAACAAGCGCCGAAGGGATGAACGGCGTCCCGGCGCGAGTCTGCGCCTCGCGATCCTCGACGACTCTGAAGGATGCGACCGGCAGTCGATAGGCCGCGTAGACGAGGGCCGGTTGTGTTAAAATTTCATCTGTTCACTCGCAACTACTCTATTATACGAGAAAAAAAAACATCGGAAAGGTTATGTTCGTCGTGTTCGCAGGTTATTAAAAAAAAAAAAAAAAACAACACAAATTTCATTCCGAATTCAAAAAAAAATTCGCCGTCCATTTAACGGGTTTTCAACACAAATCCATACGAATCTGCCGACTGGCGACTGAGCAACGGAACGCTTAGGAGAACACGATGAATCCTGGTATACCGCTCGCTCTGTTCGACGAAGTCGCGTCGACTTCGAGCCGAAATTGCGAACGTCGGAGCTCTACGAAACTTTCGGAAGAATCAACGACTACTGGCGAATCATCAAATTCAACGACCAGCAACAACGAATCGTCCTCCTCGTTGCCTTCGGCTACGTCGACGACCACGAATACGACTACGAAGCACGAGATATCGAACGTTTCGAAGCTTCTCGATGGGCCGTACGTCCTCTGTACTTTATGCATTTTTTCTCCTAACAAACGATTTTCGCTTGATTTTTGTTTCGATCTTTCGTGACGCTTCTTCTTCTTCTTCGGTTTCTTCTTCTGTCGTTATGCACAATTGGAAATTTTATTTTCATACGGTTGATGCACTTTGGCCTCTGAAACGGTATTTGCGGACGATGGCGATAAGAATCTTCGATACGCACACCTGTTCGGGTTCTGAATGGATGAACGCCGATGGTGACACGAGAACAACTTTTTATCGACTTTATCGGAAATTTTTTTTTTTTTTCAGTTCGACATAATTAGCCCGATTATTTCTCGATTATCGTGTCGTAACTTTTCGTTCATGAATTCTCGAATACTTTTTTTTTTCGAAGAATTGCGTTAGTCATTAATATTTGATGAATTAGAAAAAAAAAAACGTTGGGATTTATCAATATAATTTTGGAGCAGTCGGCGAGTCCTTAAGGGTGCGGCGAAGGGAACGATAGCGGATTTTCCAAAGACGAAAGCGATGACACAGATAACTTCGAATTTCAAATTGCAAAAAGCAATTTAATTATATACCGAAGAACGGCAAAGGGTTTTCAATGGCATTGCAATTTAAATTGGCAGTGTTTTCTTTTATATTCGATTCGTCGAATTTATTACGCTGTTTATCGCGTGTTTTGTAACGCGGATGATAATTACGAAAAAAAATGTCGTTGAATAGATATTAACATCTATAAGTAGTCAAGTGCTCGTGAAAAAAAATGTGAACGTTGTTTTCCGCGTATAAAGAGTCGCAAATGTTTTCCACTTTTTTCTGCCAATATTATTTTGCCGACGATCGATAAATATTTTCATAACGCTTCTAAAAAGAAAAAAAAACAATATGAATGCTTCGGTGATTGCACTGTAATATATTTTTGCCAAAACTTTGAAGTACGACATTTTTTTTCGTAAAACAGGTATCGATTACTTTGTAAAAATGAAAAAAATAGAAAAATTCTCGATTTTCGCGGAAATCTTTTTTTTTATAAACTACAATTATTTTTTATGTGCATTTTTTTGTTATCAATTTTTGTGCACAAAAAAAAATTGGGTTTCGTAGTGCGACAGAAGCTGTTTTTTGTTTGCGAGACTTGTTTTGTCGTATCGTTCTGAAAGTTTTATGATGAAACGCCAATTTTGCGCATCGTACTTGAGAGCTTACGATAAGCCCTCTATATATATATATATCGCATGGCTTCGAGTATACTGGACACGAATCTCGCGAGTGTTCATTATTCATTCATTAAGTCAATTACTCGTGCGCCACGTCGCGGCGCTGCGATGTAAACTTTTATTTATGTTTAAATAACCCGACGCTGGTAGAGTGCTTTTTGATTAACGGCGTCGGCGTCGGGTTTTTTTCCTTTTATTGGTCCTGAGAACGCCTTTCTTACGGTCACTAAATGATTTTTTTTTATCGCGATCGCTATTTCCCTAAAAAAATCATGAAAATTCATCGAAGATACATACGCGGATTTCATAGGTCAACAAAGTTTCTTAATCCATGTAAATTCGATTACATTTCCGGGAAGTGAATCCGATGCTACGTCCGGCGTATTTTAATGAAATGTATTTAAATTTGTACCGAAGAAACGTGTTGACAATGAGTGCGTCGACTTTTTAAGGAAAAAAAAAAAAACAAAAAAAAATCGATATGCGTAAAATGGTAAACGCAAGATATAGGGGAGCAAAGTGGACCCGTGCGGAAAAATGGGCACATGACGCATACAGGACAATACGAGAAAATTACTGAAGTTATTTTTTTTTTACATAAAATTTGATAAAAATTGCGAAATAAATACAAATTGCATATCGCAAATTTTTTTTGTCAAGTTTCTGTACATTTTTTTAACATTTATTCAACGTATGAGTAAATTTTCGAAATTTAACGATTCGTTACGACATTTTTTCTTACATTTTGTGGATTATTTCTATTTCAATTGTCCATTTTGCGCCGCTTTCCCGCACGAGAAAACCTCGCAATCTCTCACATAATCGTCGTATGGATTATCAATATGTGTGCAACAAATGATTGTCTACTCTCGCGACACATTGTCCGCAGTTTTTCAATAACAAAAATAATTTTTAAAAATGATACAATTCTCGTGAATTGTCGTATAACGTATCGTACACACGATGACGACGACAATTGTACTCAACGGACATAATCGCCGATCTTATAAACGTATTTTCACGTTAAAACATCCATTGTGTCGAGAACACGTCCGTATAATAGGCATATCTTCGAAGAACAAAAAGGCGTACAGCCGATTGAACACATAACACATAACACATAACACATGCATTATCGTAAAATTGCGCAATATAATTCGATGCGATCGTAAATAATCGGGACTATTGGGTGTAATGGACTGTAAGAAAAAAAAGTAAATTTAATGCACTGGTATCGGAAGATTTTATCCGTAAATTGGTACAGTCGATTTAATGTATAATACGGATGACAAATTAATGGATTTACAGAACTTTTACGGTAAAATAAAAATGAATGATTAAAAGTAAAGTATTTCTACAATTTTTAATACATCGGATATTGATTTTTCGTCATAATTGCACATTAATTTTAATGTATCAGTTATACATAAAAATTTTCCATATCATTAAAACTAAATATCCAGCAAATTTTTTAAAAGTATTTTTACTTCTTCTCCCCCCTTTTTTGCATTTGCGACACTCTCGCGATTAAACCCGAGTATCAAAGTGATGGTAAACGGTCTTTCGAAATCGGGCACCTTAACCTCGAAAACAACAGAGTATCGTTATCGTTAATTAAAAATATTTGAAAATGATGTGAACAAAAAAAAAATCAATATCTATGCGCAATATTTGCGCAATGAATATTTCATAATATTTTGCAATACATCGACGATGTTTTTTAAAACAAAATTTCCGTTATCGTAAAATTGCGCATATCGTAACAAAGGTAAGAAAAAAAGAGTTAGCGACGACTCCATGAGAAGAGAATACAAAAATCGTTCGTATAATGATCGAAGTCGATGATAACGAGGAAAGATCGGAAGACGGCGCGTGCAGAACTCGTTACTTATGCTCCGTAATTTCCGATCAACTTTGTTCGGCCCGGAAGTGGTTTTGCTCGTCAGAATAAATTACGACATTGGATGCGCCTCCCGAGTGAATTGCATCGCGACCTTTCCGTAACGCACACACGCACGCAATTTTTTTTTTCTTCGTCTCTTTCTCTCGATCTCTAATTCGTCGCTATCATAAAATCGCGAATGCACATTGTGACGAATCGCATTTTCTCGTTGTAAAATAATAATAGTTTCGACGTGACATAATAAACCGATAAGTACAAAGTTACGCGTTCGAACGATTCTCACCCAATGACTATATAGATTTTTTTTTTCGAGCGAACGGAAACTTTCATCGCTCGTGATTTAGATATTCAATTCGCGAACTACAAGTAACGCCGATGCGCGCGACTTTGTTCTTATATATCGTAATTCGTAATATTGTACGTCCATCGATCGTCACTTTGCATGCCTTAAGACAGTTACTTGAAAACTTTTTTTTATATTTATAATACATTTTTGTATTTTAATAGTAATAATATATATATATTTTTTTTCAATTAATATTTTTGATATACCAATTTTTTTTCTGCACACTAAAAAATCATTACGCGTTCCTTACAAAAGAAATTGAAATAATATTTAGAATTTTAAGGGACGTAATGAAATAATGCATTTTTTTTTTTGGTTCACAGAACAGACGATAAAATGGCACCGAACGTAACAAGTGCGCCGACTGGTGTACTTTACGAGGGTGAGACCCTCGATGGTCCCCAAAGCCGAGGGGCCGGTGAACCGACCAAACCAAAGGTCGAGTACCGAAGACGTCTCGTCTGGATGAATATCGTGATATTTACGATGCTTCATATCGGCGCAGTTTACGGAGCTTACCTCGTCTTCACCTCTGCAAGAATCTATACGACTATATTAGGTGCGTAACATCTCTGAGATTTTTTTTAATCTCATCACAAACGCAACAATCGAAGAATCGATCGTTTTACGCGTTTTGCCGATTATCTCAGCGGCCCATTGTTAAAAGTCATTGCGGAGTATTGTTTTCGTTTAGTATTCGAGAAAAGTAACGATAATTCGAGATTTTATCGATCGATCGATCGATCGCTGGAGACATTTTTGAAAAATCTGTAATGTCGCAATCTTTAGCATTCGTTGACTCGGTATCGATAAACGGCGAGAAGAGATTAAAGTTCATGCGTACGAAACACTTTCGTCGGGTGCTGTTGCACTCGTAGACACCGACTTGTCGGTCGGTGAATTATGGCAAATTGCCAAATATTCCAAGTTTTATAAGGAGTCTTTGAAGCGGATTGCCGCACGTGTCGCTGATATATACTCCGCGAAAGAGACGTTGCTGTAGTTTTTTTTTTTTATACTAATAAATTAATCCGTTTTTTGCAAATGGATTGAAAAAAATCGTAGAATATCTCAATTTATAAATTTATAGTTCAACGGTTGATTTGTTTTTAAGTGCAATACCTCGCAATTGCGGTTATCGAAGTTGAAATTCATTCGGAATTCAAATATTACCTCCGACAGTGTTTGATCGTTAATTGGGAAGACGGATTGTATGTTATTGCATGAAAAATCCGACAACGCGGTATCAGAAATCTCATGCCGGCGGCGAAAGAGTTAATTGATTGATTAACTCGACGCTACGAGTCGTCGACTCGCCGCTACGACTGATTGCGAAGAAAAACGAAATCTGTCTGTTTTCGACGGGGAAACCGTTAGATATCAAATTTGTCGCTGCAAAACGTCGCTAAATGATGCATTGTAGTCGAGCAAAATAAAAAAAAACTAATTCGTAAATTGAAATTTACAATTTTGTCGCTTTTTTTTTTCGTTATTTGCGACCTCTGAGTACTAAACGCGATGAAAAATTGAATCGTTCGTGAAAATTACCGATATTAATTTAGCAAAAATAACTTTTATAACTTCTTTTTTTTCCGGTTTCAGCTTTCATTCTGTATCAGTGCACCGGACTCGGTATCACAGCGGGTGCCCACAGATTATGGGCTCATCGCGCTTACAAAGCGACTTGGCAACTCAAAATTATCCTTATGCTTTTCAATACTATGGCATTCCAGGTGAGTCGAAGCTTCTGATATAAGTCGTTTCACGGTTATGTGTATATGATTCGTATCTTGAAGAAAATACTTGCTGAGCGTAAGACGAAGTCAAACGCGATGAGAAAAAAGGAATTTCAGAAAAAATTTGGAAAAATAGAATAAAAAAAAATTGTTTTAGAACACCGTAATCGAGTGGGCGAGAGATCACAGAGTACATCACAAGTACAGCGAAACTGATGCCGATCCTCACAACGCCACCCGCGGTTTCTTCTTCGCTCACGTCGGTTGGTTATTGTGCAAAAAACATCCGGATGTGACCACCAAAGGCAAAGGAATCGATCTCAGCGACCTGGAAGAAGATCCCATTCTTCGCTTTCAACAAGAGTGAGTAACTTCTCGAGCGGCGTTTCCGACCGGCAAAACTAAAAAAGAAACAGTTTTTATTTTATTGGAATTTTATTGAAATTTCAATATCGATTTATTGAATTTTCAGTAATTTTTTTGTTTTTCGAGTCCATAGATAGAAAATAGTTATACAATACAAAATTCTGTGAAACATGTGGCAATAATTTTTTTTCTTTACTATTGCAGTCACTACGCCTACTTTATGCCGTTCATGTGTTTTATTCTGCCGACCATAATTCCTGTTTATATGTGGAACGAGTCGTGGTCCAACGCATTCTTCATTGCGACTGTTTTCCGTTATGTATTCACGTTAAACATGACGTGGTTAGTTAACTCTGCGGCGCATCTTTTCGGTGGAAAACCTTACGACAAGTGAGTTAATTTGATTACCTGTTAAAAAAAAAAACCTTTTTTCGGCACGAACTGTAGTTCCTCAAATGCATTTTTTCGATATTTCGTTTATTATGACTGTCAAATAGCGAAATGTCAATTTTTTTTCAACTTTCGGCATTTATTATCTTTTTTTGTTAATTCGTTTCTTTGGATTATTTACAAAACTTGATAACCGATCGACGCATTTTCTCAATTTGATAGGTTTATCAGAGACACCGGAAAAACAAATACATATATGTAAAAAAACGATCGATACACTTGCAGATTCATAAATCCGGCGCAAAACAAGACTGTGGCATTGATGGCATTGGGCGAAGGATGGCACAACTATCATCACGTGTTTCCTTGGGACTACAAGACCGCCGAATTGGGAAACTACAGGTACAATACAACAACGGCATTCATCGATTTCTTCGCAATGATCGGTTGGGCATACGATCTAAAGAGAGTTTCCACGGAAATGGTGAGACAGCGAGTTGAAAGAACTGGCGACGGTACCCACGAGGTGTGGGGATGGGGCGACAGGGATCAACCGCAGGAAGAACGGGACGGTGCGATACTGATATATCCCCACAACGACAAGAAAGATTAGGATATTGCGCGTCGAGCAACATAAGTGCAAATAATTCCGTAATTTTCACGATCGTGTTTCGCCGCATTGATAAAAAAAAAAACAAAACCAAAACGAGACGCAACGAAAAGTATAATCGCAGTCGACCGTCGAGTGGAACATCGAGGAACGACTTCGTTGACATATAAACATAAAATAAGATTAAAAAAAAAATAGAGAGACAATCGAAATTCTTCGCCCGACGTTATTACTCTACACGACTGGTTCCAACTTCGTCGTAAAAAAAAGATTACGCAAACATAAAAAAAAATTGTATAACTATTCTCGGTAAAAAAAATCGATATACGTCGCTGATGGCCCCTCTGTAATCACTTGTGTCCCTTTTCGTTAATTTTTTTTCTTTTTTTTTCGTATCTCTCGCAAAGTCGCGCAATCACCTTCAACCGGTACCGTTGCCTTTGCTTTACATACTTTTGGTCGCGAGTGTTTCGACTCAAAAGCGAATATATTGAATTTCCCGGATCTGATATAACTTTATTATTATTATTATTATTATTATTATATCATTATTGTCATTATTATCGTAATTTTTTTATCATTTCCGGGCAAATTGAGAATTCGCGCAATTCTCTGGTTCCTAATTGCGCAGGCGGCGGTTACGTGAGATGATCGTCTTTTCGCGTCCCATCGTACATTACTACACATTCTATCACTTTTTTTTTCTTTTTTTTTTCCGAGAACCCCGAAACTCGAGGAGAAGAATCTTTAGGTTTAACGCACGAGAATCGAAGCATTTCCATCGCTTATCTTTATTATTATACTCGACTGATGATAATACTGCATAGGTGAACGTTTGCGCGATTCGGATTATTCCGCAGGATTTATGAAATTTCATTGAAAACAAAAAAAACGTATTTTTTGTGTGTTATTTTCACTTCTCGATGGATCGCCGGGCGCTTGGACTTTAGTTATTAATAATATCTTAGGCGCATGTATACGAGAAAAATTCGGTTATATTTCGGGACAATTTTAAATTGTTTAATCGAATTTTTCTCCCGTATCTATTAGATTTTAAGTTTCGTAGATTAATATGTTGTAACTTATTGAAGAGGTTGTAAATTTACGTTACTCATCGAAAATCCCGTACGTCCGGCTTTTCTTAAGCCCCCTAAAGCTCGTCTAGGACCTCTGAAAAAAAAAATCAGATCGCGTGGAAAATTTGCGAATCGTCGTTATTCTCGAAGAAAAAACAACATCGCATTTTACTTTAATCTCTCGTTGTTTCGTGCGTCGTAACGACGTTTCAGTCCTCGAAGATACACTCGACCACTGCGGTTGATTCTCTATTTTCAATTTTACGGTGAAAAGAAAAAAATTTTGAATGGTAAAAAACGAGAATATGTGAAAAAAATTAATTAAAGAATTATACACGTGGTGTCGCTAGGAGTGTTTTGCGCGCACAAACTTCGAGTGCCCGAGTACGACGAGAACAAAAGACAAAAAAAAAGGTACACGTAAAATACTGAAAATTGAGGAAAACACGAAAAAAAAAAAACAACAATAACAACAAACACACAATCGAAGAGTTCAGCGTAGTTGAACGTCGTGCTGGTCGCGAAACGCTCGATGCATAACCGATAACCATGCTGAGTCTTCGAATTAGTTGATTAACGATACACATTATCATAAACATTACTACCTTACTATACCGTGTATTATACAATAACCATACATAATGGTATTTGAAATAAAATATTCAATAAATATATATATTTTGAAGTAAACGCGTATCTACGTGTTGTTGTGCAATACTTTTATTCTATTCCTTCGCGTAACGAAGATTTTTATTTACGAATCTCTGATTTCGCAAAACTGACAATGATATTCGATAGCTGAGAATTTTTTTAAGGCATTTATACATATCGGAAAACTAATGCGTTAAAAAAAAAATGAAAAAAATTTTTCGATCGATACTTATATCGAAATATATAACGCTACAAAAATCGAGAGATATCACTGCAAATCCCATTTCGTAAGTTTGGTAAAAAAGTACAATCGTATTTTTTTATCGTAAATGATAATTCGCATAAAAATAAAGCGATGTGAAAAAACTCGGTCGGTAATAAAAACTGTAATCAATATTTTTTCGATGTTTTTCAAATATTTTAAAACAAATGAGAATTATTAGTTTTGTCATCTATCCTCTGTGCAAATAATTTCAGTTTTTTAATAAATATTTAGTGCTTCAAAAAAAAAAAAATGTTGTTACCAACTGGAATCGCGTTAATTCAACTTTCATTCGCAGCACTTTAACATTATTGAAGAATTAATTATTTTAATACGATTCTCGCGATACCTTGATATATTGAAAAAAAAAAAAAACAACCGGAAACTGATCTAATGAAAGTCTCGTGCCTAAAGAAAGGAAAATTACGAAAAAAATGACGCAACGCAGACGGTGGTGACCTGCGATCTCGCGCATCGCAATTGATGCTCCCGTATCGTAAAAATAGAGGTCGTATCGTGTGATTGGTACCTCGATGACTGTATAAGTAAATCAGCGGTCCCAACATAGAAATTATTCGATCGATCGTTTATTTTTAATACAGTCGCAACGATGTTACAACGCACGTCAATGTTATACAATTTTTAATTAAGAATAAATACATCGGTTTAATGAGAATACGAGAGTTTTATTGTCGCGGCGTCTTGTTCCGCGATTTTTTTAACATCTTCCAAAGCCTTTTCGACAGTTACGTTTTTCATTGTCGCAACTCGGTAAAGTGCGTCTCTCAGAGATTCATTCGACGCCGTAGTGAGAAGAGAAACCCATCCGAGACGCGACCAAATATGTAGAATTAGCGACGAACAACCCGAATCATATGTTCCGTATTCGCCGCTCTTGTAGTCCCAACTCAGTAGATAATGATAATTCGGCCAATAAGACTTTGTAATAATGAATACACTGTTGTCATCGGCCGGATATCTGCAACGAATCATAAAGCATAAATTTACGAAAAAAAAAAAACATTTTATCGTCACCGTCGCGTCGCTCCCTCTGGCGTACGGTCTATGAATGCGCGAGAAAAAAATCGTCGAGGAACGGAAAAGTTCCACGAACTATTGTTTCGAAGGAAGCGAAAGAATCTGCGAGATTAATACGAAAGCCGTTTACGAAGTTTTACCGATTTATTGAGGGCTGCAAGAGGCAATTGGACTATTTATCTTTTTCTTTTCTTTTTTTTTACAGAGCATAACTTTTCATTATTATAACGTATGGAGGCCCTGATTATCGATCATAACTGTTCCGTGGCTTTTCGGCATACGGAAGAAAAGTCTGAAAAGTAAACTGCAAGTATCGAAAATAGGTATTAACTTGTCTCCCGGTTTGAGGCCCCAGATGAGCATCGAACTGTTGACGAGCCAAGCGAGATTAACGGTGATTGCGAGACGGAGAAATCCGAGAACGAAAAGCGAAGTCATCAACGACTCTCCCCAGTATTCAGCCGGTGCATTTATCGGCAGTAATAGACCGACGATGATAAAGAGCGGCCAGTAGAGTCTACGAAATGATATCGTAAAAATCGGTATTGCATTCACGGAAATATAAAAAAAAAAGAAGAAAAAAAACATTTCTTTTTTTTCGCAAAAGAAATTTTTTTTTTCGATGTTAAAAGTTGTATTACACGCGCTGAAACGAGACGTAACCGTCCAACTCGATGTCACGCATATCGATCGATTGCACGATTTTTTCGTGCTCCGAATGCGGCTTCATGAAATTCGCAAATACGTGACTATACAGAAATCCTCTGTTGTGATTGTAAGGATCTTTGTCGGTTCCGTAGTTTTCGTGGTGAATTCTGTGCGACAAAACCCAATCGTAGATCGGACCCTAAAAATAATAATAATCATTTTTTCGATGTTTTTTCGGTTACTTTTTTTTGTATTTATTCCCGATAATTTTTTTTATTTGTTTTGATAGTGTAGAATATTGAAAATATTGTCGAATTTCATTATTAGATATTAATTTATTTTTGGATTGATAAGCCTTTCGTTGGAACTCACCACACCGACGATCGTTTGCGCCAACATAAGGAAAAATCTTACGTGTCCCTGCGCTTGAAAAGTTCGATGAGCCCAATATCTATGGGCACCAAGTGTAACTCCCAAATAAGCGATGAATACCATTAATGCAACTGAAATTTATAGATTTTTGGAGTTATGATTCGCGTCTAAAAATCAGTAAATTAATAAAAACTAATAAATTAGGCAAATTAATTTTAACACACAATTTAAATGTATCAAAATTATTAATGAATTAAAAAACAAATTTCATAAATTATGAAATTTATTTATCGCGTAAATTAATAAATTTCAAACGGTAAAATTTTTCGTTCATTCACTAAATTGTTTTTTCACGAATGTCCGCAAACTTTTTCGTAAGAGGATTCCGAAAAATATTTTTGTAAAATTACAAAACCAAAAAAAAATTTTTTTTTTTGTGATTTACAACAACCCCGGAACTGAATAAATGTTAATACGAAATTACGCAATTAATATTTGCAAAAGTAAATTTCCCTTTTTTTTTTCCCGAAGAAATGGTTACATATTGCGTTGCGTCAATGTTTTCACTTACGGAAGAAAACTGTGAGCCATTTTGCTTGAGTGAAGAGGACAAAGACGCCGTAAAGTCCGAGAGCGTGAAGATGAATGTACCAAAGAACGGCGATCCAATTTAGGTCTCCTCTCGTTCCTTCCGGTTCCGTTTTTTCCGATATCTCGACCATTGCCAACGAAGATATTATCCAGCAGAAAAACGTTCCTTGCAATCTTAATGATAAAAACACCAAAAAAAACCCGAAGAAATTGAAATCACCGAGTGTTTGGCGAATAAAACTAATTGCAACAGCGTACATACAATACGCACGAAATTTGTTGGATTTTTAAAAAGTTGCCACATACCTAATACGTTCAAGAGAACGAGTCGCATCGATGGACGGCCCAGCAGAGACTACGAAAAACTTCCTTGAAAGCGTTTAGCTTGATCCCCGACGACCCCATTGAAGAATTAATTATCCACGAATCGAATTTCTTCATTGTCATTTCCTCCCTTTCGGTCGGACTATCGAGACGAATTGTCATACGCGCGTACGAAATACCGGGGCTCTGTAGAACATTTATTTGCGGCCTTTTCACCTGTAATTGACGAACGAAAAAAACACCGCGCATTTGGTGTTATTTTCATCGCGTCAATTAAAATCCGCGATTCGATCAATCGATTTAAAATTTTTTTTTACGATTCGTAAGTAAGTTGTGTCTCTGCATTTGTTGTACACTAAAAGTAATTGGCGACCGAAAAAAACATCGCGCATCGATCGATCGATTATTTATATTTTTTTCGTTTTTTTACGACTTATAAGATAGTTGTGTCTCTGCACTTGTTGTACACTAAAAGTTATTGAGGGATTAATGAGGACAAAGGTTGCATTTTCAATAAGAATATTCATTGCGTATTATCGCCATCGATTAATTATGTATCCGTTTTATTTCGAAAGTAAATAATGGGGAGAGTGGGGATAACCGATAACATTAATGCCGCGTCAATACTGTTAGGTCGTTGTATAATAACGTTAATAACAATAATAGTAATAATAACATTGACAATAATACAAAACTGGCGCGCGATGTTATTTCGTGAAATCTCGAAAAAAAAATAACAATAATAATCTTAATTCGAAATTACGGTACCTGAGGTCAGCGGCGGTCGATAGACGCGGCGTAAGATCGATATACCAGTCTTTGATAATCGTTTACCGCAATATCCAATTATGTATACGACGCCGACGCATTCCACATAATTTAACATGACGAACGCTGTGGGACATCCTTCCGCTTTTTCGAAGTCGATATATAAAGCTAAAGTTTCATTCATCGGACAAATAAAACAGACAAAAAGTTCTTCAAGATAAAATCTCTAAAAGAAAGTTGTGGAAAAAAAAATGTTAAATTGTTTGCGTGCGTAAATTTTTAACTCAATAACCGAAATATCGTAATTAATAGAAAAATCGCGTTATTGATAACTTAAAAAAAATCGAAGATAAAGATACCGAAAAACGGTGCGTTTCGATAAAACCCGATAAACAGTTGAAGAAGACGTTCGATCGATAATAAAAACAGAGGTAGAAAATCAGTAGCTTTGCTTGCAATTTAATGGATCGATAATCCGACCGATAATCAGTTTCTCCACTCCGCGCATTATTATTCACTTCGTTAATGACAATCAATGAATATCGGTGTTAATCGATAATTCGACAATCGGATCAAAACGACGAACGACGAACGACACTGACGAACAATAGCGTTGTTCGCGAAGCATTAGCTACACTTACGTTTGTAAAGTGTTGCGTCGAAAAATCGTATAAATATATAAACCGCGACGCGCTATCGCAGCATATTTTTAGTAAAAAAAAAAGAAATCTAATAACGTTAATCGAAATAATGTTATTAGTTTTTTTTTGTTTTTATGAAAATCGTAACACCTATTATAACTTTCGCTCATTTATATTTGCAATATATATATTAATATATTTATATTTCTTTCGATTCAATCAAATTATATTTCCTTTCCGTCGCAATCTTTCATCTCATTGTCCGTCTCACGCACTGGAACTTTCGTTCCCTATTTACAAAAGTTTCGACATCAGAAGATTCGGATTGGAAAGGCACCGGTATCGCGAGAAATACGCGGAAACGCGTTAATACAATCATTGATTTTGCACTGCAAAGTTCTTTTTCTGTATATTAAGTTTTCTTCATTCTGTGGATTAACTCTTTCGGCTTCTCGACGATCAAACAGCTTTGAGTGCGTGGAAAATAATATTTTCTTGCGATATCTTGGGACGGATCTTTCAATCACGCGATCACACATACAGCATCACAGGATTATTACATTGAATGAGGAAGAGACGCGTAACCATTACGCATTTCATATTTTTTTTGTTTTTCGAAGACGGCAAACGCTTACAAGCTTGACGAGTATCGAACAAACGACTTCTCGACTTCGTGCCGTTGTCCGGTTAAAAAGCGTTTTTTTTTTATTCAGAAATCTTTTCACGAGTTCGACGAGTAACATTATCGTTTTTACTTCGAGAGAATGTTTGGCAATTTGTGATCGACAGCTTTTATCGTTGCTATTGATGCCTTTCTTTTATTTTTGGTGATCGAAAAAAAATCGGCAATTCAAATTTTCGATTTTTTTTTTTCATTTAACATTTGAAAAATCGATATTAATTATTTGTTTATTTGTTTTTTGTCCCTTTGATCAGACGCCACTCACGATCGACGAATTTCGAGAAAATTGTGTTTTTCTCTCATCGTCGGGTCGCCGGAATAGGAATAATCAATCGACTCGTCGCATAATACTCGAACAATATGACAAATCTAAATAGCAATGACGAGGCGATTGAGAAAAATATTCGGCGCTGAGTTACTCGTGATCTCCGAGTGACGCCCGATTAATTGTCAGGGATACGAGTGTCGCTCGAAGTTAAAAAAAATTATATTAAACGACAACAATGTTTTAGCACCGAATGACGAATTAAGTACGCAAACGTTGCAGTGGCGCTTAAATATTAGAAATATAGGTTCGTCGCTTTTATTTTTTCTTTTTTCTCTTCTTTTCTTTTTTTTCCGTTTTTTCGTTCGTTTTTCTACGACAAAATCTTCGCTAATTCTTAGAGACATTTCTTGTCGTTCATCTGATCCAATTCTTCGCGATCTTCTTTTGAAATATCCCGATCGCCGTATCCCCAAACGTGACTACCATCACCCGAACGACTCGCCCGACGTCTCACCATTTCCGGCGACACGTACTTTCGATCGTAAGCCCAACCGAGCCGCGCGAAACCGTCGATGAAACCGGTTGTTATGTTGAACGAGTAATTACCGAGTTCACCGGTCTTGTAATCCCATGGAAATACGTGATGATAATTGTGCCAACCTTCGCCCAGCGCGGCTATCGAGACTATCACGTTTTCCACTGGTGAGATGTGCCTACAAAGTGCATCAATTTTTTATTTAATTTTTTTCATAGTAAAATTTTTTTCAAGTTTTAATTTGTCTTAAATTTCGGTTTTTCATTAAAAGTTCAGTTTGTAATTTAAATTTCAAATTTTCTTAAAATTCTATCATTACATCTACACGTACCTAAGCGCGAAGATATTTTACGCAACGAAATATCGTTTGTCCGAAAAATTCGCGCTCTCGAAAAATAACCGACGAATGTCAGAAGTGAAGAAAAAAAAACCGGCGTCTCGAATATTATAATTTTTTATGTGAATTTAATATCGCGGAGACTCACTTATCATAGGGTTTTTGACCCCACATGTGCGCGACGCTGTTCACGAAGAAGGCGATGTTCAGTGTGACGCAGAATCGAAAATTGAAGTTCACCCAGAAGGAGACCCACAGAGACTCGTTCCATAAATAGCAGGGAATCGATACCGGTAAACCGATCGCGAGTAGGGCAAAAAGTGGCACGTAGTACCTGCATTGTCGGAAGAGTCGAAAAAAAACAATTTTCCATTATTAATAATTATTAAAAAAAGAATCGAAAATTGTATAATGGATTTTATAATAGTGTATACGGTACTCGTAACTCGTACCTCTTCTGCCACATCACGATGGGATCGTCTTCCAGGTCACTCATGTCAACCGCCGCCCTCTTTGCCACAACTTCCGGATGAGGAGTCGTGAAAAGCCAACCGACGTGAGCGAAGAAAAAGCCTCTCTTCGCGTTGTGAGGATCAGCGTCGGTCTCACTGTACTTGTGGTGAACTCTGTGATCGAGGGCCCACGCGTAAACGTGTCTCTGTTAAAAAAAAAAAAATCATAGAATTAATTAATGCGTTAATTAATGCAAAATGTTGTTAATTCATTTCATCGTCGAAAATTTCTCATACTTGACCCGTTACGGTGAACAGAAGAACGAGAAGAAAGCGCAAAGGCCATTTCGCTTTGTACGCTCGATGAGACCATAATCTATGAGCGCCGGCAGTGATCCCAAAACCCGTCGTATAGATCGTCAAGAATGCTAAATGGTATCGAGGAATTTAATTATCATTTATTTAAAAAAATGAAAAAAGCCATTGAGCAAAAAACGAGTTAAAAGTTAAATCGTTCAAATAATTATTAAATCATTTCAATAACTTCAGTTTATTATAATTGTGATTTTTTTAAAATTATTACGATAATAATAATAATAATAATAAATTAACTACTAAATAATTGATTAGTAATTTTATCATCGAAAATACTATAGTAATAAAAAAGTTTTTGAATTTATCTTCAATGGATAAAAGACGTCGTCTCGTCGCGTCAATAACGCAGGAAACCTCTTTATCCGCGCTAGTTATTCGATAAGTTGTCACCGCTGACGAAATTTCTTCTTTTCCACCGCCGCGTTGGATACGTTAACATCGAGAGGTTCGTAACGATCGTTCGTTGAATTAAATTCGATCAATTGAATGGAATAGTCACGAGCGACGCGCGTGCGGCAAAACGAAATGTAAACTTTTTTCAATGCCCGCATCACTGTTTGTTGTATTTATTCGTCATAGACGATTATTATGATAAAAATACGTGAATTTAAACGCCGCAGCGATTATTTCGAGTTGTTTTAGTATAAATATATTTTTTTTTATCGACTTTCGGACGCTTCGGAGAATCGACTTTTTTTTTATGCGCCGACTACACGTGCGGAACGAACCTCGTGTTCGCTATCAATTCCACTATCAAATTTTGATGAAACGCCGCGCGATTAATCGCAATTGAAATACGTGGGATCGGGGCGCCCGTTACTCGGTTTTACTACGACCCCAACGGCTGGTCACAGTAACGCCCTTCGAATCACAAGGTCGATCGACCGATTGGACATTTGATAAGAAAAAAAAAGAGAAAAAGAAAAAAAAAACCTCGCCGAGCATTCATCGCCCCACATCGCGGTGACCTATGTTTTTATTGTTCCCCGAAGTATTCGTGCGCGTATTTGGGAATAACCCTCACGACGAATAAGCGGCGAGGGTTTGATATTTATTCGTATCGCGGCGCCTGGCGTCCCGGCGCCCTATGACCAAGCGTTCTACTTCTACTCGCAAAAGAAATGAGAAATGAGACAAAAAAAAAACGAGGAAAAAAATAGCCCGACGGCTTAGCGGCGTTGCGTCTCCTCGCGTCTCGTGATGTCGCATAAACTTTTATTACAGTGGAAACGATGCTTTACGCAGCGTTTTCTCAACCGGCATTGTGTACTGCGAAATGAATAAATTATTTATTCGAAATTCGTAGACTTAATCGTAAGACCTCGGGATCAAGATATTGGCTTCAGTACCGAGTAATTGACCAAATGTGCGATTTTTTTTGCCGGTCAAAGTGAATGACCATCGATCGTATGCTATAACACTTTTTAGTACTTTGCGATATTTTAATAATAAAAAATATTTGAATTAAATATCTCGCGATATGAATTTTTTTTCTGTTCATTTATAACGAACTTTGATACCGATTTTTTGTGATTCATCCTTTGAGCTGTTGATCTATATTTTTCGTATGAATAGAAATCGCTAATCATATCGGGTCGCCGTTAATGAGCATTTTTATCGTCTCTATTTGTGTCGTTTATTTACGTAATAGAAAAATTTGAATTACCTAGGATTTCTTCATTACCGATCGGCAAAAGACCGAGAATTTTTTTTTTTAATGAGGAAAAACTGTGCCGAATAAATAATGCAACTCTGTGGTCGACAATAGCAATGCGAACATTCAAATCGGTTAGTATCGGTTAGTACCGGCGTTAGTATCGAGTTTACCGGTAACGAAAAGACGTTTCGAAATAAATACTGCGAACGATTATTCGTCAGTTTTTTCATTCATTTTCAATAGCAGCGAGAAAAGAATTTTTTTTTGTCTTTTCGTCTCATTAATTCGATTTTATTTGACGATTAATATCGAGTAAATTATCGCCGACGACCGGCGTATATCGCGGATAAAATTGGCATCGCCTAATTTGTTCTTTCCCTCACGCGCGCGATAGCTATCGATCTGTTACGATAAAATCATTTTAAACTATTCGTAAAACACTAATCCGACGCGTTGTTGCTGCGTTCGAAAATCGATCAAATTTCGTGGAATAGTAGACACGTTTACGCGGATGTATTTTCGGTCGTACAGACGAAAAAGCATTTTCGCTGCGCGTAGAGTCGAATGAATCCCGGGAAGTCCGGCGTGTGCGATACGTGTCACGGATATTAATACGTGCGCCGGAAATATTAGATGCTCTATTCGTGTCGCCGTCGTCGTCGTATCGTTTATCAAACAGTTGAAAAAAGAAAAAAAAATTGTCGGACGGAATAATGATTGATTACTATTCGAAAAAAAAAAGCACAAAAAAAAAATTGACGGACCAAATAATAGTTGATTATTATTAATAAAAAAAAAGTTGCTTCGTACCGAATCGCTATCGACTTTTGCGGATAATCGTTTTTTCTCGAAACCCGTAATTTTTATCAGCGTACGCATCGGCGTGCGAATTTCTCATTAGTTGCGCAATGTATTGAAACAAAAAAAATCAATGATAATCGACAAATCTACAACTCTCGTGATGATGTGTATCGATCATCGAAATTCTCTTATCACCTCGGGTTCATCGTACATACAACGGTAACACGATGGAAACATTTGTCTACTCGATAGTTGTCGCGTCGCGTGTGACGAAACGCAATTACATTTGCTCGTCAAAAGTTCTCGTGACCTCATACCTCTGAGTTTCTAATCTTATCGGCGGATATGAGAATTTTATAAGTTGCCGCGTCGATTGCAATTGCTAGTCCACCTAACTATCGCCTGCACTCGAACCGCAAAATTGACCGTTTCGATTTTTCTATATATTCTGCGATGTTAACATGCAATCTTCGAGAATCGATCGTCGACGTCGACTAATTGTGTCGTTACGACTATAATTCGCTCGAAATAAATCTTTTCGTGATTATTATTATTAATTTTTTTTTGTGCGTTGTATCATGAAATTTTCGGGTGACGATCGTGGACGTCGAACAATTGTGTCGTTACGATAATAGTTCGATCGAAATAATTTTTTTCGTTATTATTATTATTATTATTATTATTTTTTTGTTTACGGAAATAAATTTGATACGTACCCCAAAGCGACGTGAGTAATTTCGCGTGAGTGAAGAGCAGAGAGAACCCGTAGAGACATCCCGCGTGAATAAAAATCTGAACTAAGAGATCGGGCCATTTGATCCTCGGAACGTAAACGACATTTTTCTTAACATCCTCGCGAGAAACATCAGCGTTTCCGTTTTGCGAGATTCCGTTTCTCTTCGTCAATTCGGAATCGGCAATTTCACCAATTCCCGGCGATCGCATAGCATCCATTTCCATTTCCCCTGTGCACATCGTCGGCGGTATTCTCTCCTTATCCGGAGACATGTCTCAATCTCGCGATATTATTCTCGATAGAGAGAAAACGAAATTCAATCTCAGATAATACGTTCGTTGATTCTTCGTTGGGAATCGTACCAATTTCGCGGAGCGAAGTTTGCGCTTTGCTTTAGTTGATTGTTCTGTATTCGGTTTTCACTTCGAAAAAAGTCAATCACGACTCTCGACGGGATCCTTGTTTTCTATAATCGATAAAACAGAGATGACATTTTTTTTCGTACATTTCCATTTTTTTATTTGTTTATAGTTTTATTAGATATCTAAAGTGAAAGAAATGTATTTGTAAGAATTAATAGTTAGTTGAGACAAATAACTAATTTTTCGGAGAAAAAATGTAATTTACTAAATAATGAGTAATTCGGTGAAATACTTTTTGATTTTCCGAAAGACGAATTTTTTTTTTGTGTATAAAATACGCAATTTCATCAATCGTTCGGCTTTTATGTACGACGAGTACGAAGGCGAATAGTTCTCTGTTTATTTTTTTTTCAGGCACTGAAAGGCGATTCTACGATGCATTCGTATCTAAAGTAACCCTCGAGAATGTGTCGGTCGATGCACTCATCGAGCACAAATAAATATCGGTAACAAGACTCGCGTTAGTTTCGTGTTTCTCGATGCGATTCATCGATGCGAAAATACCGCAATGTATATATATGTGTCTACTTGTTTGATCGTAATATTGATGTGACGTAATGCGAGAAATACCGACTCCAGACAAGGAGTGGCAAAAGTTACGGCGTCACGTCCCGCGAGCGCTAATATAAAGGATAACATCGGGAGCTCTCATCCGCATTAATTACATGTTAAAAAAAACTACGCGCTCATTAAGTGTCACAGCAGATCAATTGAAATTAACATATCACGCCAATATCTTTTTTTCGTAACCGACTAAAAACGGTAAATGCCTTAAATTGACCAGCGAATGATTCACCGAAAAAAAAACCGTTGAAAAAAATTTCCGAAAAAATATTCTTCGGAAAGAAAAAATCCCGAAAAAAAAGTACATTTTTATTTCGATGTATTTATTGCCCTCGCATTTTTATTTCGAACATTTTTCTATCAGTGTTTTTTCTGTCCCATTTTTTCCGTGGATTTGTTGACAACGGATATTTTTTCCTACATTTATATATTGACGAAATAACGAGTGTTCTGTGATACGGCATATTTTTCCTCCGATTGATTCTATGATTATTTTCGTATTAACCTCATTCCAGCTGCAAATTACCTTAACTTGCAATAGCCTTTGTTTCGTACACATACGATTTGCTTTATCATTCGCTATATCATGGTAACTGGACGAACAAATATACAAATATACTTTTATTTCAGTAAAACAATATCAGGCAAATTCTTTTTTTTTTTTTAATACAAAAAACACATCGTATCACAAATTTCACGCGATTACTCGGAAATTTCTAATAAAAAATGTTCAAGTCTAAATATGAAAAATTGTTGAAAAATTTTCATTTTTTTCGATTTCATTCATAAAGAAATTGGTATAAAAAAAAATTCAACTGCTTCTACAAAGATTTTCGTGAGAAACGATCGAAGCGATGAAAAATGGTTTCGATCGTAAATATGAAAAATGAAGATAAAGAAATGGTTGTTAAATTTAGTGAAAATGTTTCGAAGGACGATGCTGGGGGTGAGGGTCGGGAAGGTTATTCGTATTCGTTCTGATGCGACCGGCGTACATCGGCGAACGAGTAAACAAGGGTTGGATCGTCGGGGTATACGGTCGTTGCGCTGGACGAGCGCGTGGAACTCGGTCACGGGGGTGGTAGCCGCGGGTTATTCGCGGCCATCACCCATTCGCCAACGCTATATCCTCATCAGCAACGACATAGGCAACAGCGCGAAGCAACGTAATAATCGGACTAACGTCGCGGACATTATATCTATCGCATACTCTCCTTTCTATCGTTCTATCCTTTAATCCTGTTAATTCTCTCGCTTTCTCTGGTTATAATGGATTTCCAAGTGAGCCGAACGAGCCCCATGGCGCCTCGATGCTCGCCGTTGATGCATTACAAAGGGTCGACTTTAATCCTGCGCGCTTCTACTACAGCCGCTCGCACACGTCCATTTGCCCGACGATAATCAATTTACCATTGGCTCAACGACGTCGATACTTCCGCACTCAACCGATTCACGATCGACTTACCCTCGCGCGCCTTTATATACATTTCAATTACAGTATTATACGAGGATTCCGGGGGCGCGTGTTTTTTTTGTCGCAACAATGTTTTAAAAACAGGTGTTCGAGGTGTTCGATTGATATTGACGATACTGCCGCGAACATTCGAAGGCTTTCTATAGAATTTAGTTTTCTTTTTATGAAATTTATTAGGCGATTTATACGTAAAAATACATCGAATAGCGATATAGGAAGCTAAATTTTATTAGCGTGTATCGATCTATCATCGTTTATTGCCGATTATCAGTAGACAATCGGAAACTGTTGATTGTTTTTACAGTTGAGACGCAATCGTTAATGTACTGTTACTATATCTTATATTTTGTATCCAACTGTCGTTCAATGTATATCAATGTCGCGATGCGATTTCATTCCGTGAAATCGTTCTGATTTTATCGAAAAACAAGATTGCGCTTAGTGATAACCTTTGAACAAATACAATTTCGTGGGATTGCGTTCGAGATGAGTCAACTGGTTTAACAATCGATTTAACGCGATATCGTCGAAATCCCGCGCAGGATAATCGACGTAGCGATAAAACTTCGTGTCGCTTTATGACTAACCGGCGATCGAAGTTATGAAACTTTTCACTCCCGCGAGAAAAACAGAGTCCTTCGGCGTCGTTGTTAAAGTGTTTCTCGAGTCAACAACGAGAGCTGAGGACACGAACCGATCGTTGGCAATTTATTTCTAAACGAAAAAAAAAAAAAAAAAAAATGCTTCGCAGTCACTGCGTTCGCAGAATGGATATCGCGTTCGAATTAATCGCAAAATAATTATTTATCCGATTCGTTGGTATTTTCCAATCGCCCCAAAAAATGACGCATAAAAATTTACTTGTACTTCGATAACTTTACGCTCTTTCACCGAATCGAGTCGAGCAATCTGCAGTTTGTTTTATAACGTACTTGGAACCCTCGAGATATCGTTGTGTCTACCGTTGTATCATCGTTCGTAGTAATCGCTTCATCTTTAAATATTTATGTGAAGAACGATATCGTATATTTGGTTGCGATACAGACGATCCTCGCGACAGAAAACGGATGTAATATTGATTCTTAAAAAATTTTAATAATCTTCGCGAATCACAAGTCTCCGATTCACCTGGCGGTTATTACGTGTTCCGTGATAATATCAATTAAAAAAAGTTTTAAGTTACAAAAAAGCGTTATTCTCGTGCAAATTACAAAATTGCGGTCTTTACGGTTGAAAAAAAAATTGCATCGTAAAATTTGTGTCTTAAATGTTTTTACCGCCGATGCAGTAACGCTATTAATGTATGAATTTTATAGTTTTTTCTGCATTACAACACCACATCGCCGTGAATTTAGGATTTAGTTCATTTTTTTAGGATATTGTTTAGGATATTGTTTGCCAATCCAAAACATTTTTTCAACGGAGATTCAGCGATTTTAGGAAAAAATTGCGTTTCATTTTTTTTATAGGTGAGAAAAAAAAGATCGCGCCGCTATTCCATTAATTTATTTCTTAACAAACGCGTAAAAAAATCACGAGCTGCAAATATCACAGTTTATACGAAAATTTTTTTTGAAAACAAAAATAATTAAAAAATGGATAAAAAATGCAATTTTCTTCGCGTGTTATAATCGGATTTGAAATTTTTTTCCTACGAACCTTCGATTGCGTGGGATTGTCGATAAGATCTTTTTTTTATCGATACGAGAAAAAAAATTTTAACCTGAGATCGCCAAATCCCCACTTTTAACGGTGAATATAGTACGGTGCGTGAAAAAAAATTCCGCTCTGAATCGCCATTGAAATATTATCTATCGGCCGCTTTCGCAGCTTTTTTGCGTATTAACGCGATACCTGTTTTCTACGTACTGTGTATGAAAAATCGATTTATTTTTATCGTAATTGATTATATGACGCAAGAATGATCGGATAAAGGGAAATGCGTGGTACAGTGAACACACCGTCACTTCCGTATTGCGGCGTGTAACATGTGGGATTTTTCCTCGTGCATTGCGACGTACGGCGATTCGTGGTTTTCTTATCGTTATGTATCGCGTTATCGCGTTCGAGTGTTATCAGGTATCTGGTCGAATAGAGGTGCCGACCTGATAAGCTGCGATCGCGTTCAGAATCAACATAAATTTGTGTCTCCCGATAATACTTCTTTACCACTCCAATACCCAAATATAACGCTTCACGAATAAAAAAATTTCGTGAAAAAAGTTGATATTCTCGATATACGATGAATAATAGAGTAAAAATTATGATATCAATGGTTTGAGTGAATGTATGCGATCGATTTACACAATCAATACTTAGCGTTATTATTTTTTTCATTATTGCTTAATTAATATTTATATGTTACTTTTGTATGAAAAATCGATAGGTAAACTGCGTCGCGTCGTATTTCCGAAGGGGAATTTGCTCGTTGCTAAAACCTAATAAAAATTCGATGCAACTCGGAAACATTTTTAGGTTATGAATACTTTTCGAAAACGTCGTATCTCGCGTTATATTTACGAAACAACTACTTGTAAATTAATTTCAGTTGCGATAGGCTTCGTACTGTATATATACGATTCACTACATTCTGGCGATTGGACGAACGAAAAAATATTTTTTTATTTGGTGAATCGAATCGACATAAAAATCAATTTTTTTTAAATGCGCAGCAAAAACATCGAAATTTAATAAAAAAAAAAAAAAAAAAAACGACTGCTTTTGCAATTAACTGCAAGAAACGAGCGACGCGACGAAAAGTCACTTTGATCGTAAATATTAAAAATGAAGATAAATAAATGGTTGTTGAATTTTAAAAACGCGTTTCGAAGGTCGAAGTGGAGGTCCCGAAGGTCGTTCGTATTAATTTTTAAGCCACCGACGCAGATACAATTATAAATTCTGACAACGATTTTCTTTCGTATTATTTCTCAAATCAAAAATGATTTAAACGACTCGAAACCAAATTTACGGATTTTTTTTCTCAAAATTGATTTTTATTCGGACGTTGTGTACATATAATCAATAACAGCGGAACGCGAGAGAATTTAATTCAAGACACTTTCTTGACGCGATGAGTCAACAAAACACCCGCTGAGAAGACGAACGCGTGAAGAGATTGAAAGACCATGTGGAGCGCAATTGATTAAAATAGGAACCCTGCGACTTGTACGCGTCGCTCACTAGAGGTCAATGGTGACTTCGCATGAAATTAAGATACTTCTGATACATTCGCTCACGAGGATACGAAAAATTAACGGCTAATCAACATGCATACGCCATTTTTCCATTCGTAATAAAAAAAAAATCGCGAAACCGGAAATAGAGTTTATACGTTTGGCGTATAAATATCGATATCTGTGTACTCAGCAAAAATATGCAAACAATGAGTGAAAATTTAAGAAAAATTCGAAAATCAATAATCGATTGAATTTATACGATCAATAATCGCGATCGTCTAAGTTTCATCGAAATTTTTCCACTACTCTTGTATCAACTTAATTTGTTCCAATAAACAAAACGATATATCTATTTGCCCGATAAGGTCGTATTAGCGATCTATTGGAAGAAAAAAAAATCGCGATGCTGAACATTCGTATCTTCACGTCGATCAATCCGAACTTATTGTTACAAATTTACGGTTCAAGTTCGGGTTAATTGAAGGGTCAGATTGACGTCATCTATCGCGACATTCAGCCCGAATGGCTCGTGGAACAAAAAGCGTTTACGATCCCTTAACCGACATCGCGATCTCGAGGAAAGTTTGTTAATTTACTCGAGCGACGAGACCGGCGTGTATTCGTGTATAAAAGTTTCTTTAAAAACTATAAGGGACCGTATAATCATTTCAATGTTAAAAGGGAACACAACATAATTCAATATCCGATTCATATCTCAGTGGCGCACCTACTGGTTGCCACCCACATTAGTCGATTAGAAAAACGAGATTCAGTCGCGTGAAAATAGCTTTCGAATCGAAAATCCGTTACTTCCAATAATTCGCAAAACTTCGAATAATTCAATTTTTTTTTTTTTCGAATTTTTCGAAAGTTCAAAGCGCAACTACGAAATAAACTAAAAATAAATGTACAGATTGACAAATCACAATTATTCAATTTTTCACCGATATTAAGATCGGTATATAAGATCGACACGATTTTTAGCGTTATTCGCTCAAATTTTCAAATATGAATTTTAAATTCGTATCGAAATAACTCGACGTATCGATAAGGTAATAAAAACGATTCTTCATATTTCGATCGGAGAATTGAAACAACGAAAAAACAACACAATAAGGAAAACTAAGGAATATATTATCATTATTATTATTATTATTCCGAACTATCATTCGATCAGATATTTTTATAGTTCGTGTCACACGGGGATCGATTGAGTTCAGGCGACAATTAGGCAGATCCACGAACGATGAGTCTGCATAAACGTTAAGAGCGAATTGCACGTTTCGCGTTTGCGGGATGACAAAAAAGAAAAAAAAGAAAAAGATACGTAATAAATATCGACCTTGACACGATTTTACGAGCAAACATATCGCGGTCAGGATGGAATATCCAGCCGCGAGTATGTTTATTAGTGGGGAATGTTTCGATGTTAGTAGCGCGCGCGACGGTGCTATTCGGTACCGTCACCGACGACGGGCGTTAGTCACAACTTTTTCCGCGCGCGCGAAGTATACATTGGCCATTACTCGTACGTAGACTATAGCATATAATTTGCGTTTACCGCGTGGCTGACCGCTGTCCAGTTATGCAATCCGGTGGCAACGAACGCTCGCAGTGTAATGATGCTGTTGTTTTCGTGCTTCGTTCGTATTCGTACTTTACAACGCGGAGGAGAAAAAAGTTACGAAGAGAAGAGAACGGAGTCGATGGAGCCTAACGACTTCGTACGAAGTGCATTTTCCGTAACGCGAACTATCGAAGCGAAAAAAGAAAAAAAAAAAAAAAATGGTGAAACATCATTGTGTCGTTTTACCTTCGACCTCGTAGATTCGCAAGAGTAGACGCACACGAGTTTTCGTAGGCGATGTGTATACGACCGCAGCATGCGTGACAGCGTTATAATTAACATACGTGACTCCAAGGGAACGTGCGATCTTCACCGACACGCCCGACGATCGGCCGGACACGCGATTACGACTGGGATGCAATTCTATCGCTACACCACTGTTACGGTACGACAAAATACGTGCGAGGAGAAAATTTTCAACCCAACCGTATGATTATCACGAGGGGAAATCTGTTTACAGTCAACGCTCGCGTTCCGATAGACTATATACGCATAAATTACGAGTATCGATTCGTCGTAGAGAAAGCTTTCTCGATGCAATCGCAAATTCGTAAGAATTGACTTTCATCGTGACGCATCGGAATTAACGGCGAACTATTCGTTAATGTTAATTATCCGCGTTATTGCAATTTTTTCGAAGAAATATTATTCTTTGAATTTTGTATACGCGAAAAAAATTTTGCGGTTAAATAAAATTGAAATCGTATTTATCGGGGAAAAAAATTACGATTAATCGGTTCATTGAAAGGGCAGATTTTTTTTCTCGTTCCACTGGATTAGTTTTTATTTCTGTGACTGTAATTAAATCGCAACTAATCGGTAACTGCAGGTCACTGTTGAAGTTTTTTTTCACGTCGAATCTCTCTTTTCGTGGGAGTGGTGGCGTACTGTATCTGTGACTGTCGTAATTAGTCGATTTGTCATGAGATTATTTCGTCCTCCGCTGCGACGAGAGACGATATAGTAATGAATCTGTTTACACTGACTTACGTCATCGTAAATCGAAGGTGGGAGGGGACATGTATGTAAATCGTACGAAAGAGTGTTCTCGACACTTTCGGCACAGTCTCTCTCCGGCCGCCCGAGTGCTTTCCTGTTTGATGATAAAACTATAGTCTATTCGCACGCTATATTCACTCGCGACTGATGACATATATAATCCTTTTTTTTTTCGTTGAGAAATAATCGCACACTTCGCGAGAAGTATTTGCAGTCTCAAAGATTAGTATTTCGCAACAGTTTATTCAGTCTTCGTAATTTTACGGAATTTTTTTTCTTTTTTTGTAACAGACTTCGATTCGGGGATCGCGATGTTTCGAAGAATTTACGGTAAAAATCGCCAAACCGGCTAATGAACGAGAAAAACAACGAAAAAAAAAATACTTCGGTTCCGCGTGTCAACGTTTACCGTAGTGAAATAACAAACACTAATGAAAAAGACCAATAAAAACTCACCTTTAATCGCGCGATCGACTTAATTGCCTCTTTTATTTCGCCTGTTGCTCTCTTCGCATGTTCTCTGCCGAGAAGCTGTGTTGTCACGTGTTTATTATATTTCGATACAATAATATCGAATTTCACAATCGGAGTCGATCGATGCACGCGCGTGTTACGAAAATATCGAACAAAATGTATTATCGATACGATTTGCTATGAAAAATCACTTAACACGATGGAAAATTAAAAAAATAAGAAATAAAGGCGTCAAGATATTTAGCACTGATTTATTCGCAACGACATTGCTCACCGATGTTTTCTGTTGTGCAAATTTTTTTCCTACACGATAATTCGTTAGTTAGCCTTGAAGTTAGTGAATGTTTAATTTTACCTTTTTACACTCGAACACATAGATTAATTGTGAATATTAATGTTTTTTAACGTTTATCTCATCTCGTGATGATTTAACGGATTGCCAGAGAGCGATGCAGGGACGAGCGGGATGAAAGCTCGCCGGTTAATGACGCGTGCGGACATTGACTAAAGGCGCCGTATATGCTTTGAGCGCCTCGAGGCTCGGCAAGGCGGCGATACGCGGTATGTCCCTCCGTCGTGCCCCGCGAGTTCCTCTCTACGCCGTCGTCATCTTCGTCGTTTCACGTACGTCGTCATCGTCGTCGGCGTGTTTGAGAACTCGTAGATTACACTACACTACACTAAATACACATCGATATATAACATTTCGTCGACGAGTCAACGAGACAGACACACGAGGACCAATCGCCGTGGGTTTCTATATATATATATTTCGTTTTATTTTCTCGGGGATCTTTTCGAAATAAGCCGCGAAAGCGTCTGCGCGGATCTGAACCGACGGGCACGTCGGGATATGCCGACGTCTCCGCCGGTGTGTGACGACGTTCGGTGCGCGATCGACTACGCCGCTTCTATGAGGTTCTCTACCAACAACGGAACTCTGCTTCGAGCTGACGAAGGACGCCGCGACTCGACTGTTCGTCGTTTTGCTAGTTCTCCGCTCCTATGTTCTATTCTTTCACTTTTATATTATGAATGGCGGGGGAAATGAAAAAAAAAAAAAAATCGAAGCTTCGCGAATGGTGTATTATTTTCATAAGAATATTTGACCAGTCATAAAAAAAACAATTACCAAAAAATTTCATTTTATATAATTTTTTTTTTTTTCATACAATATTTGACTCCAATAAAAATTTTACTCGATTGGCTATTTCGAGCAAAGTATATACATTTTTTTTCAAGGTTTTTTCACCCGTACACTTCGAATTAGAGCTTTACTCGCAGAAATGTTTTCCTTGAGTGAAAATCTCAAAATTATTCACTGTTGTTGCGCCATGTTCTGCGTGACGAATTGCCCCGGTAAATTCGAGACAGAAATCGCGACGACGAAATCGGAAAAGTTTTCGTAACTTCAGAGGAATGACAAATGTACAGTCTTCGATATAACCGAATTCATTGCTCCCAAAAACATCGCCACTCGGAAATAATATTGTTCCTCGACGTAATATTCGAAGAGCCTCGTGTAATCGTTGTGAGATCTCTGTTTACATGATCCCGAACGTGGGTGCGGGTATGCCGTATGCCAACGAAAGACTTGGTGGGGAGAGGGGGGGGGGGGGGGGGGGGCGCGAAGCGCGTATGTATCGCCGGCTCCTGCCTCGCGGAACGAGAGACTCTATCGTCAACTTTACTAATCCTCAATTTCTATCTCGTATTCTTTTACCCGTACGTCTTATATAGAGAACTTTTCTTTTTTTTTTATTTCGATGACGAAAGGTAACATTTTTCGATAAGATGAGAAATGAATGAATTAGTATCGAATAATAATAATGAAAAATTACGAGGCGTACAATTTTATTCTTTTTTTCTTTTTCGTTTTCATCCATTATTTCTTCACCACCTGTATGATTTACCTTGGCCTCTCGCCTCCTCTCGACGCCATGGAACCCCCTCTTTTCGTATTCTTCTTCTACAATCTCCGTTCCACATATGCATCGGCGTTCTAACATTCTATACCGAGAATTCGCATTCGATGTACAGTGAAATAGACAGTCATATGATTCGCTACGCGACGTAATCGCGATTGAGTAATGCCGAACGACAAACTGTATTTTATACATCGCGCGATGGGCCGCATTAGTTACTTACATTGACTCGACGAAAGCCATCGATATATATCGATTGTACGGAGAAATATGCATTTGTAAGATCGCCTGACAGTCTGACGGTGTTGCGTAAAAGACTTTCGACGCAAAGATTACTAAACGACAAAAAAACTCAACGCGAAGTATTCGACAAATAAGTTTTTACGGTTCACGTGTTTTCGATGTTTTGTCATCGATAAAACGAATTGATTCGGAGAATAAACCTTAAAAACAAACGTGTATTATATATACATCGTGATCGAGAAACGTTTTCTATTATTATATATATTAAGAAAAAAAGCAATCCCCATTCGTGCCGCGTGCAGAGAAGAGATTTCCGTGCGGTATAACGTAGAGATGAGATCGAGAAAAAGAAAGAGCCGCGCCGAAGCAATATCGGTAGAGGTGTATTACAGATACAAACGCCGAGCTCTCGAGCGACAGACGAGAGCGGATTCTTCTCGAGTGTAAGTCTATTTTTATAACTTCGAAGATTTTTTTTTCTAATTCCGGTAGGTATAGACTTCAGCCGACTTTCTCGTCTTCGGACCCAGTAGTCTTGTATGATAATTATAGTTTCGGCAATTGTACGGGTCGTAGACAAGTGTTGTTTTTCGCTGGATACCACCGCATCCTTTCGGCGGTCGGCCATCTTTTTTTTTTCAACGGCTTTTTTAAAACCCGCGGAGATAACCACCTCGACGGACATGCAATATAGGTTGGCGCTCGTAAAACTAAAGCAATTGTAGTGCACAGTAGTGGAGTGTAATATATATATACTAGAGTTTCCCCGGGCTCGCGCGCTCGCATTTCTTTTATCAACATTATAATAATGTTTAATCACCGCCGCAACTTTTCACCAATGGAGGTCGCCGCCGCTTTTTTTTGTATTTTTACTTAGTCAGTCCCCCTTGAAGGGACTTAGAATATTTCCCCCCCCCCCCCCCCCATTCGCCATTACTCCTTCGACCAAAAATATTCTAAGTCCCCCCTTGAAGGACTTAGAATATTTTGACTTTCCCCTCCCACGACCCCCCCCCCCCCCTTCAGAAAAATATTCTAAGTCCCTCTAAGGGGATTCCCCCCGCCCCCTTCGACCGAAAATATTCTAAGTCCCCCTTAGAGGGACTTAGAATATTTTTCTTTTCCTCCTTAGAGGGACTTAGAATATTTTTGCCCTCCCCTCGATTCCTGACACGGCGGCGGCGGCGGCGGCGGCGGCGGCGACAGCGGCGGAAACTTTATATATATAGAGAGATATATATGCATTTCAATAACCGGTAAAAGGCTATACGTTGTTTTAAACCGCAGAAATTGTAGAAGCGTTAGAAAAATATCGTAAAAAAAGCTTAGTGTGAATATCGAATTAATTGGTAAAATGATCTATATGCAAACTATTAGAATTAAAAGACAAAAAAAAACATTTTGCAAAAAGTCGTTACGAAATACTGCATTCATACCGCGAACTATTGTAAACGAAAATATAATAAATATCGTTCGAACTACGAAAGCAAAATGGTCCTTTTTTTCCTACACGATTGCACCTTGACAAGTTTTAACGCCGGATAGTTGATAATCGCTCAACCGGAAGCGATGTTATCGAGTGCCACAACCGCTCGCAACGGCACAGTATAAGTTACAGCTTACAAAAAAAAACTCATATATATCAACATTCATGAATTTTTAAACCGAAAAAACGAATTTAAAAAAAATTCAACACCGTTTCCATAGTTACGATTCTCGAAACAGCGGTTTTCATCAAAATAAAGAAAATTATAGCGCGCGTATTTTCTATGAAATACATTTCTGAAACGACGAATAAATGTCACGTGAAATTTCGTGTTATGAGTTACAAGTGGCAATACGATATTGTTCGGAATGAACGGATGGTGCAAATTGCTGGGCAACACGATTCAACTCACAATCCTTTCATCCAGACTTACAGGTGTATATCGTTGATTATCCCTCGGAATTCTCGTGGCAAGTTATACAGTCGAAATAAGTCGACCGCTATCACGATCGCAACGGTAAACAAAAAATCCAACTAATAATAATAATAATAATAATGTTAATATGAATTAATAGTGATATGTTATCATTATATATTATTCATAACAATGTTATTACGAAAAATTATCAAACATATAGAAATACAAGACAACCCATTATTTCGCGCGTAAAGCTGAACGATTTACTGTAATTTCTTTTATGAATGTTTTTAACTCGAATTACACATGAAATCGGTGAATTCTAACCTAAAAACGCGATAGAAAGCTTATGGTCGAATAAAACTGTATATATAGCTACTGAGCGAGAGGCATACGAGAGATTATATCTTTCGACTGTCAACAGCGAGAAAGAGCGGATGTGCGACAATAACACGCGATCGTACCGGCAATACCATAAAACTTCACCTACGTTACCATATCTCCGTTTGTTTGTTTTTTCGCTTTAATAATATTCCGACGCGACCCTTAGTTGCGATTACTAAAACGAGGAGATCGCGGAACGTGTTATATGCAACGGGCAAAATAATTGCCGTAATTAATTTTTCTATTATGATTATTAAAATCGCGGGTGATAATTAATTGTTCGACGGGAAAAAATAACGAGAACGGAAAACTCCACTCGAAGATTATACAATTTCGATCGATATTGTTTTTTTCGTAGAAATTGTCAACAGCACCTGCAATCACTCGAAATATGTCTCATCTTCGATTCTGTAAGAAATATCAACACCACCTGCAACCACCTGCAAATCTTTCTCATCTTCGATTCGGTACACGTGTTACATAGAAATATCAATACCACCTGCAAAACTTTCTCAATCGTTATCGTAACCAGACGAAGATTCAATCAGCTGAACAAACAATTTTTCTATAATTGCTTCGAAACGTAGACGGCAAACATTTGTAGTGAAACTGGACGTGGATGTTCGAGATTATATATGCTTCGAACGTCTGAAGAGACGAAAACAGTAATGAGTCAAACAGCACAATACCGCGGAGAAAATAGACCGGTTGACGATTCAAGATTAATCGATAAATAAATACATCGCTGACTTTCCAATTTTATCGGAATTGAGTAATTAATTGGTAAATCATGCAGAATTGATTGGGACGATCGAAATTTTAACCTCGAAAACATTATACGTTCGCGCGAGAGGTTATTTCGATCGATCTTTTTCATAGCGTACATGTCTACAAATTTTTATGAATTTCCGGCTGCGTGAAAAAAAAATCAATTGATCAATTTGTATAGTAAAGAGCAGTTAAGAAAAAAAACGATGTTTCGAAGTGCGCTAAAAGTCATGCCCTCTTAGAAGTGAATCGATGGGAATAGTCGTAGACGGCCTCTTATGAAACACCTTGCGATGTGTCATATTCTGTAATACATGACTAATCTCTCGATCAGTCCTCCTGCATTGTTGCGCCGCGTACACTGCGCATAATGGTGCAATTCCTACGATGTTATTCTAAGAAGTATATTCGAAACTGACATCAATGGATATTTTTTTATGTTTGTATTCTTTGACCGCTGATGACTCGGACTCGTCAATATTATATATGTATATACCTTCGCGATACGTGTAATGGTATAACGATATTGTTGTTGCGCGACGACCGAAGTCAGAATCCCAACACTTTGCTTTTTCGAGAAGAAACTATGTATAAGGCGAGACATCGCGGCGACTCGTGTTATAACGATACACCCACGAATCAAAGAACTTGTCGCGGAGATTATTATCATTATCTTCTTACGAATTCATGGAGATACTTCTGTTGGACAAAATTGTGCAACAAAATGTTTTAAGATAATACGAAAATAAATACAATGCTTTTCATTTATTGAAATATCCGACTCTCTTGCGGAGTAAAATTCCCGCTGTATGTCTGTGAAGATTCGCTCGAGACGTCGCGGTCGAGTAAGTAGTACATCAATATTTTCGGTACCGGTGAATTTATGAAAATTTATTTAGTTTTTTTCACGCGACTTTCTGCCCGTCGATTGTGTATTATCAATCATTGAATGACGATACTAATGTATATGTTCGATATGTTCTTATGATTCGCTTACATGTTTTTACGTTTGTATATGTTTTATATGTTGTATGTACTTATGGGTTACAAATAAATTCCACGACTTCGAATAACAATTATTATACCCGATTTCCCGTGCGAAAGTCCGACTTTCAATAACCTATATTCACTGCACTGAAAGGGCTGTGTACAATATTATCAAAGGTTTATTTGTTAATCAGCGATTGAATATCAATAAAGTAATCCACTACAAAGAGAGAGGTAGAACGCTCGTTTACCAGTGACCGAGACTCCGCGTGTCGTGTCGCGTTGTTAACAATCGGCAGCACCGTACGCTCGCCATTTCATCGAGGCTCTCGCGCGCCAAGTGCCTCGGCTATTTCCGGTTGTAGATTGTTTTACCAACCGATTTCGCAGTATGTCGAAAGAAAAAAAGTTCCGACAGCTAATCTCCGACAAACCTTTAGAACTGAAACCATTTCATAATGATAGATTACGGTATTTTTTTACGCGCGATACAGCGAATAAGCGCACGAGTTCGGTAGCACATTGCCGTTCGTTGACATTATCGGAGTAATCTGTAGAAAATTATCGTGTCACCGTTACGAGGTTAGTGTCAGTACATTGCTCGCAGAGTTTATATATATGTATATATCGCGTTCAACGATATCAATGATTAGTTCCTCGAAGTGTTGAATAGCGAAAAAAAAAAACTTATTCTACAGTTCCGCGTCAAGGTGATTGCCATTCACGTGTCAAAAAAAAATTGTCTGTTTTTTAAATTTCGCAGTTGAAAGTTATACACGCTTGTAATTGTCAATTATGGTGCTGAACAATCGTTTTACTCTCGAACATGCGTTGGAGGTGATGAAAAACGCTGAGGAAGAGCCACACGTTAAAAAAGCCTTAAAAATATTGCAGCAGTGCTGCAACAAGTTAGTACAATGATAGAACACATTCATTTTGTCATTTCAAGGAATACGGTAGTTACGTCAGTCTGTTTGTTTTCTTAACACAGATACAATGCCGATGAGATATTTTTGAGTTTCAATGGAGGAAAGGACTGTACAACTGTCCTTCACTTGGCAGCGACAATATTCAAGACAAAAGAAATTTCACCACTGCTGTGCCTCTATGTAACGGAGGATCCCTTTCCAGAGGTAATTTTTGTTAATATGTAAAAAATTTTGACAAATTGACATTTTTTTTATTTTTTTTTTACAAATTTTAAGGTCCGATAAATAAAAATAAAAAAAAAATTTCAGGTTGAGGCATTTGTCAACGAAGCGGCGAGTTATTACGGTTTGCAGTTAGTGAGAAAAAAGAAACCCATGAAAACAGCACTGGAGTCCCTGCTGACTGAAAAACCAACTCTGAAAACCAGTTTAATGGGTACAAGAAGAGGGGATCCCGGATCTGAGAATTTGGAAGCTTTTTCGCGCACGGATCCCGATTGGCCAAAATTAATGAGAGTTTTTCCCATTTTGGAGTGGAATTACAGTCAAATTTGGCAATTCTTACTAAAGCACAAAGTTCCTTATTGTTCGTTATACGATCGCGGATACACGAGCCTCGGATCAAGAGCGACAACATTACCGAATCCACTTTTGCGAAACTCCGAAAATTCACCGTCCTACGCACCCGCTTATACTTTATGCGACGACTCGACGGAGAGGAATGGAAGAGGATGAGCGATTTGAGCGTTTAGACAAATTTTTTTTTTTTTCTTTACATAAATGTATTAATAGGATTATTAGATGAGTTGAATTACTGTTGGGAAATTTTAACACCTTTATACGCTAATCGGAGATGTTAGAGATCTGAATAATTTTTAGATTATTTATTATTGCACCCGGTATCGGCGGTTTTATTAAATTAAATTGTGTTATATATACTTATTTTAATTTTATCAATTGTGACTCAATTATCGAAGTTTTTAATTGAATAAATGCGGTTGTCCCGTGAAATTGAATTTTTCTCGATAATTAACTCCCAATGTATTTTAATGGTAATTACATTAATTGACGACGAAAAAATCACGAAGAATAACAAACGTATGATAAATCACATGATTGTAATAGTTAATCGAAGATTCGGTATGAAAATTTCACGTATTATAAATTGTCATATTTTTGCTTGGCGATTTTTCGAAAGTCGCGCCTCGCACCGCGAACCGGAAACGCGATAGGTCCAAAAATTGTATAGTGGAATAAATGGATCTGTCATGGCTGCCTCGCTAGCAAGTAGCAGTCCGTAGAAACGTCAAATCTGTCGAATAAAATGTAATAAATCGTTCAAAAAAATCATTTAATAATGGCGTATTTATTTCAACCGGATTACGTGCGTTACGCCTGCAGTTGCAATTCCCTGAAACCGATATCAAAAATATATTTTTGTCGTCATTGCCTAAAAATTCGATGTGGTTATTGCGTGTGTCAAGAGGTAAATCTTTCACCGATTCTATCGATGTATTTCTATAATTTTTTTATTCCGAAAAAAAAAAGAAAAAAAAAACAGCAACATTGTCACATTTGACTTTCGTATTTTTATTGAAAACAGATCGACACGTACTATTGTCCGAATTGCTTGGAGAATCTTCCGACATCGGAGGTTCGGCTTAAGAAAAATCGGTAAATTTTCATAATTCAACGTTATTTTACGAAACAAATGAAATTTACGAAAAAAAAAAATTTCAGATGTTCTTATTGTTTCAACTGCCCGTGTTGCTTTCAAACTCTGTCCACGAGAGCCGGACACGCACCAACGCGCCCTTCAGCTCCTCCTGTAGGAGAAGACGTTAAGGCGACGCCTAAAAAAGTTTACTACTTGTTCTGCTCGCTGTGCAGATGGACCTCTAGAGATGCTGGAATTCCGGATCAATTCGTTGGTACGAAATCCACACGTCGACATGATGATTAAAATGTTTCCAGTGTGCTAATAAAATGATAATTGCAGCGACCGGCGCTTGGCCAGAGCAAGAGAATCCATACGCAGCAAGAATCAACACCCTAATAGATTACCACAAGATATTGGCATCGAAAGAGCGTCAACAACGTGAACGCAAGAAATTTCATCCAAAGCGTTCATATTTGCAATTTGTAAATAACTTTTCAGCTAAAAATCACAGCATTTTTTTGAAAAAAATTATACAAAAGAAAAATTGATTCTTTAACTATCGATCTATTGCAATATTTTCGAGATATCAGATTATTTCGATTATTTTCGAGATATTTGATCGATTTTTCGTTTATTCCGATTATTTTCGAGACGTTAGATTGATTATTCCATTATTCCGATTAGCTTCGGTGTTTTTCATTATAATTTTGTGTAACAGGAGAAATTTGGATTGACGTCGGCAATGGCACGGAAACGCGCGGGTCGACCGCCGATTCCCCAGTCGAAATGGCAACAATCCGATCAGCCGCAGCCATCCGTTGCCTCAGAGGACGTTGACGATTTGCCGGAAGGAATATTTACCGAAGCGTTGGATATCACGAAAAGTTAGTGTCCCATCTGCACGATTATTGACTGCTATAGATATTAAAACGGTTTATTTTCGTGATATAAAAAAGAAATACATAATTTATATATACCATATGCATAGTTACGACGCTGGAACAACGACTGAATCATCCGGACGTACAAGCGGAAGGAATAAACGAATTGCGTCCGCAGCGAAAGCAATTTCTCGTAAAGAGTTCACAGAGATGCAGGGCGTGTGAACATAACGTTAGCAAACCGGAGTACTGTCCTCAATCGATCAAATTTAAGATTCAATTGGCGGCTTTGTAAGTATATCAAAAATAATTTTTTTTCTCGAAAATAATTTTTTTAGTTTTTGCTCTGTTATTTCGCGAATTGTTTTTACCGTACGATATCGATGTTTCCAGTTATCACGTACCGGAAATCCGTATCGTTACTTGCGAACCGCTACAGGCTGGAAAAACGAGTGAACTGCTCTTGAAATTTTGCAATCCGACACAACATCAAACGCAGATAACTCTATTCCCCTTTGATACGCCAACAACGCCGACAACAACTACTGCAGCCGGAGAGATCGAAAAGCTCAAACGCGAAAATATGCAATTGGTATATTCGCCATTAAAAACAAAAAAATTAGTAACAACAAAATTTAATAAAATAATGATATTTCGAATGATGGATTTTATTTTAGGGTTGCGAATCTCCAAATTTGATGCCTTCGGTGGTTCGTCAGGCATCCGTTATCGAAGATCCGAAGATCATTAAAGTCGTCCCTACCGCGGACATAACGCTGCCGCACAGCTCGCTGATACTTCCGCCGCGCGACGATACCGCCGAATACGACGACACCGCCGATTCTTACAGTTTTCAAGACGATCCGAAGCTCGTTGTTTGGCGAAAGGGAAACAGAGCTGTTATCCGACTTCACGTAACTCCGCGTATACCGAACGAAGATAATCGCGACAACCCTATCGTCGTTGGGTTCGTTATGCAACACGGATACGTTAATACCATCGCGACGTTGGAGCATAAAGCGCCACAAAAACTCGATTTACGAGTAAAACTCTATCTAACTCTCGATAAAATCGGTGGACCGATTCATGTCGAATGATTTTTTGCTATTTATCATCGAAGTACTAAAGATATTAATATATCGCATAACTTTACGCGCGATGTCATCGCGATAACATTTTGCACGCAGTATCATTTCTACGTAACTTTCAACGCACGTATTTTTTTTCGTTCCTTTACTTTGTTTTAGTTATACTAACATGAAGCTATTAAGTTATTTTGCATGAATCGGCGATAAAAAAAAAAGAAATTCGATAAAATTTCATTGCGTCGATAAACGCTTTTTTTCGGAATGGGAACTGATTATCCGAAGAGTATAATTAGTCCAACGAGATTCGTTGTTTGTTCAGCAATTTTTTTCCTTTTTTCTGCAAAAGAATCGAATTATGTTCGTTACGATGGTATCATCTCGACAGCAAAATAAAATTTGTCGATCTGTAAGATTGGAATTTTTTATCGATGATAAAAACTTCGGGATTACGAATTTTTTTGGTATTGTGTCACATAGACTCGAATAAAAAACGATACTATTTAAAGTTTTGCGGTCTTTTTTTTAGATGTTTATTTTCGTAAGGTAACAAACCATACAGAGTGAAAGTAAAGCTTATAGCCTGCGACCACGACGACCGCCCTTCCTGCGAGTCGAATCCGAAGGAATCGGTGTAACGTCCTCGATGCGGCCGATTTTCATACTCGAACGGGCGAGTGCACGGAGAGCCGATTGGGCACCGGGTCCGGGAGTTTTCGTCTTGTTACCGCCAGTAGCTCTCAGCTTGATGTGCAGAGCTGTGATTCCGAGGGATTTACACTTTTCTGCGACATCCTGAAAATTCATCGACGTGACTCTTTTATCGTACGCATATTATTGAAAAATAGAATACGTAATAAAATGATATAATCGATATTTATTTTTCGATAAAATAAATCAAACATTTTTTTTTTTTGTAATATTTAAAAATATTATTGAAAAAGAAACAATTTCTATCATAACTATCATTGATAAACAAAATTGAAGGTTCCATAACAAATTGAATGTACTCTCTATACACTGAGAAATTGTGCAAAAAAAAATACAATTTCCTAAATTAAAAGAGCAGTTTTCTGTACCACACGCATGAACGCCCCCGAAAATATTATTTTCAGCATCTGGGTGCTGCCTGAGTGTGGAATGCGGGATCATTAAGATTTGGATTTTTTGAGATTGAAAAATTACGGTGGGTCGTACCTGAGCAGCTAACATAGCGGCATAGGGAGACGCCTCGTCACGATCGGCCTTAACTTTCATGCCACCGGTGATACGGGCAATTGTTTCCCTGTAATAAAAACATTTTTACGAAATGAGAAGATGATGTTTTGGAAAATCTGAGGTAACAGAGCGACGATTGTGCAATGCTGCGGCGTGTGGGTAAAAAGAAATTCTTACCTTCCCGACAAATCGGTTACGTGTACAAATGTGTCGTTGAAACTGGCGAAGATATGCGCGACACCAAAGACGATTTCACCTTCACGTACTTGAGGTCCGAGGGAAACCTGAACCTCTTCTTTCTGAACCTTTCCTCGTTTCGGTGCCATTTTTTACTAAACATCGCAATAACAAACAAACAAAAAAACACCGATGAATTAGCGGATATTCTTGCGAAACGTAGAGATCGTTGTAATTGAAGTTGAAACTACGTTGAACGTATTTTAGTTGCACTTTTACTTCGAAACTCTCGTTCGTGTTAAATTTTAGGTTATATTGTATTCAGCTGACAGCCACCATTGGAAAAACACATGAAACCCTCGTCTCGTCGTCGCATCTTTATCCGCGTACATCGCTTTCACGAAAACTCGTATAACTATTTTATCAACGTAGAACTATTCGCGTGAACGAGCTGAACACCGTGAACACATTATTTTCGTGTCTTCATTTTAAATTTCTCAATAAATTTGACGAAATAGTACCTACTGAAAACTCTCGTATACGGCCCGTCCGAAACAGGAAGTTTAAAAGGAAGGGGCTTCCTGCGCGCAATGTTTTCAAGACCAACGCAATGTCGAGGATCGAAATATAATAGTCGAACGCATTTTTGCACTTAGGAACTATTATTCTTGCATAGGACGCGATCCATATAGTTTGTTCATGATTGAGAAACATCCGCTGGAGTAAACAATTCATTGTTAAAGTTGTTTATTAAACATTTGAACTTTGAAACGATTTTTCAAGCGGTGTATGGCCGAAACTGTCAACATCCACTGCCCTCTGTGTAGTTAAAGCGGAAGCTTAGATAAATCGGTAATCGCGCCGGCATGTGAGAGCGAAGAACATATATACAAAACTCGGCCGAGAGGTGCGAAGCGTCGGCGTCGGCGTCGTGGGTGTCGCCAGGAGTTTTCATTCGAAGGCCGTTTGTTTTCACGAAATGTGAAGAGAGAGAGAGAGAGAGAGATAGGTAAGCACCGAAGACGAAGGTGGCGCTACCTGACGAGCTCAGTCGATTATCGTCCTCGTATCGAGGTGCAAGCCAGCAGAGCGGAGGTCCGCTCGCCATATTTGTTGTTGTCGCCGATGGGGTAGGCTTAGAAGGAAAACTGGCAAGTGCGGTAGTGCGTTAAAAAATCCCCAACATAAAGGATTTTCGGTTCTTTGTGCGCGAATTATTCGCGACAGGAGTTCCCAACGCGGGCATCAATATAGTTCGGGATTATTTGTCAACGGATTGTTTTTTTGTAGTTCACAAACGTGACAGCGAGCGTTACGATGACTCGTACGTAGGTGAATATAATAAATAAATATAAACTGGCGGGTTTCACAGCTCAGCTGTCCTTGTTTCGTGTGCCGAGTGTGTGTCGATAACGTTTCCGTGTCTCATTATGTGGGCAGGGTGTGTGCAGTGAGAAAAACCGTGAGAAAATATCGCTCGAACTCGTAGGGTTCGAGTCCAAGAGGTAAGCTCTCCCCACGAAAGATAAATGCCATAACGGAATATCGAAGTTTTACGAAAACAAAGAAAGATAATAATAAATTAATAAAAATCGGAAATGGTAAAAGACAAAGACGGAAAGTATCGATGAGGATGTATAGAGTTCGTAATCCGATAATTAGTGAATCGAATTATTAATTATACGCGATCGTTTTTAAAACGAGAGGGTGAGGTTTTGTTGGCAAGAGAACAAACTATAACTGGTTAATGAGCGGATTGCCAGTAGATATCTATATATCTAAGTTGTGTTCGGTTGGTGTGCATGAGAGTTCGGGGTCGTCGCACGTTCTCCTACTCCTCGAGTCTGTCGACCTGCCAAGGTCCTTCTGCTTGTGCTCCGCTATACTATTCTTCGCGATGCCCATATGTTCTCTCGTCGTCTCACTCTCGCCCTCTCGCGTCTTGTATCTCGCTTGTGTATCATTTTGTTGCCATTCGTATACATACGAGCATTATGCACCGTAATCGCGATGTATGGCAAACGAGACTCGAAATTTTACAGTGTTATGTCCCTACTGCCGCGATAATCGAGTTGCATCGCGTATTGCCTTTCGTTTCACTACACGTATATGTGTATAGATATATATGTATATATATATAGAATCATTTTACCGTATTTTCGCGAACGTCACGCGCGCTCCCGAGTCAATGCCGCGGGAATTGAGAACATTGTCTCGCGATGCGTTCGTGTGGTAATAAAAAAAATAATAATAATCAATAATTTTATCGTAAAACGTGGATCAGCTGTTTTTCATACGTTGCGTGTTGACGTTTATGCTGATAGACGAGAAAAAGGGTAAACGGACGCTTAACGGCCTCTATATACGAACGCGAGCGTTCAATGCAGTAATATCGGATTCTCCGGTTCTCGTTAAATATCCGCCGGTTACTCACGAAATTTCTACGTTTTATGACAGAAAAAAGTCGTTTCATTTTTTTACGTTTATTTACGAGACATGTCGGGTCTATCGATGCGCGCGATATATTTCGAAGAAAAACAATGACGATAGATGATCGAAAGGCAAACCAGTGATTGCGGTTGACGAGATGCAATAATAGCGATGTTACGGATGTTAATTCGGTATATCGAGAATAGAACAAACGACGCACTCTTCGAGAGGTGAAAGCCATTTGCATTATGTCATAACCGAGACGTCGGAGTGAAAGGCTTCGAAGCCGCTGATTGTGCCCGACTAACGCACGCCGAAACGACTGATACAATGATTACGAATTTAACTCGACTCTCGATTATTTTTTTACATTTTTTTTTTCACTTATTCGCGATTTTCAACTCGAAAATCGCACGTGGGGACTTCACTAATACGTGATTCATTATCTGTGATCGTTCGCGCGCGCGGCGATAATTGCTTTATCGTGTTACTAAAAGTATATTTTATTCGCTGCGCAAAGATTTATCTCAACTACCCTTCTAATCATTGACAGCGTTTTTTATCGTTCCATAATAAATGTTAATTCGTAATCTATTTTATTTGATTAATAATTTCAAACACACGAAAACACACGAGAACGAATAAAAAAGCAAAATTCGAATATTAAAGTTTATAAATTTATTATTTTATTTATTATTCGTTATCGATATATTTTTTTTTATTATTTGTCCGTTGCGAAGATTTCGTAAATTTGAAAATTCCGTTCGTATAAAAATAAATTCATCGAAACGACTGATCGATTGAAAAAAATCTTAAAAATCGCTGACAGTCGATAATAAAATGAATATTGATAATCGATAACTAAAATGTTCGTTTGATATTGTTATTGTCAGGTAAGAAGGTGTTTCGCTCAACGTGGATAGAGATTCGGGATCGTGGGTCGGGTGGGGGGGAGACGGGGGGTGAAGTAGTTGTCGTGGATCCGACGACGGTAAAGTGAAAGCGCGCGTGGGTCCAGCCTCGTTGCTGTCCATCGTGTCGCGGATAGATAGTACGACAATTAAAACTGGCGGGCAATCTGGCTCGGTCCCCCGTGGTGGTGGGTGGAAGCGGCGGTGGCGGTGGGAGCGGCGGTGCGGGATCGGGAGCGGGTGGGGGTGCTAACGGAGCCGGGGGTGGTGGTGGAGCTCCCGGTGCGGCGGACGATGCCGGACAGGTACGACCGATTCTGGATTGGGTCGATCCCGGTGATAGATTCTCCTTCGAGGATTCCGACCGCTTCGAAGAGGATTCGCTGTGCAGCTGGAGCAGCGAGGCGGAGTCTCTCATCAACAACTGGCGGGGATGGAGACGACCGCCTGCGGGATTCGGCACATCGAAGAAATCCGCCGACGGTAAGTGTCTCAATGATTATCCTCCCAAACGTAAATATAAAAATTAAAAACACCAACATTTTTTCAAATTACTCCGGAAACCTTCTGCGATCGATGAAAATCGATTAAATCGCCGATAACAGTGTATTTATTGACTACTTACAAAAAGAACACTAATCGCGGGAATCTGAATTTCGATGATTCGTACTTTTCGAATAATGCAGAGGATGTTTTTTGCTTCCTGCGAGAAAAAAAAAACTCGGAAAAAAAAAACTCGGAAAAATTCCGAAAAATGTGTCCCTCGAGGATAGAGAAGCGTTAGACTCCTGTAAGAGGCGCCCGTATGCGATAAAAACCTTAGCGTATCTACAGTAAACGCGTGTTACTTGTAGCCGCGTATTTGTGTGCCGCAATGCTTAATACTCAACAAAGAATAAAAGAAAAAAAAAAAAAGAAAAAAATGGAAATAAGAGGCACAACGTCGAGAAATAACGAGCGAGAAAGCGTAGAGGGTTTAAAAAAAATATATATACATATATAAAAAAAGAACGAAGCATATAGAAGGCATAGAGACTCAACGGTGTGGAGTCACCGGCGTCGAGACAAAGAGAGCGTAACGTGTGTAGCTTATACGTATAGAAATGACGAGGAGAAACGAGTCGGGCACTTCGGACACTATGTACGAAGAGACCGCTTTCCTCGCGAAGAAGAAGAGACGCAGCATCATCAGTCCCCCTTTTTTGTTTCTTTTTCTTCTTCATCTTTTCATTCTCCTTCCCTCCGCTGCCGAGAGGCTCCCTCTCTCTCTCTCTCTCTTCCTTCCCGTTTTTTTTCTCGTACTTCTCAAAGCGGCGCTCGATTTCTCTTGCCTCCTTGCCGCTGCTTGCTGCCTTCTATAACGCCAGTTACTAGCTGCACAACATTACATCCTCGTCGGTACGACGCTTTGTCACTGACAGCACGCGAAGCTATTGTCCCTCTCGACGGGCATTAACGATCATCGTCGTTGTAAGCTCGTCGTGTGTTCACTCGTGGATCCTCTCGTACGAACCCTCCGCGCCGCGTCCGGTGTACAGCACACATCACGACGTTTCCCTCCGCGTTACCTCGTGCGCCACGTTTCTTCGGCGCTCTCTTACGATACTTCTTCTTCTCCTTATTCCGCGATCTTTTCATCCGCAGCCCATTCGACAATCTAAAACGACTTCTCGTTGATCTTAGTTTACGCTACGAATACGTCACGCGCGCTTATCCACCGTAACGAGAGTACCTCCTGTACGTACGTACGCTAAGGCACTCCGAAACTGTATATATCGCGCGGCTGTGGTAAACGCGCGGCAAGTAAAACTTACATTCGTGTAGAATACGCCGCACACCTATATACGTATGTATCGCTGTGACGAAAGCAGCAAACGTCATCCGCACTACACGAGTCTCGGGAAACATATTCGCAAGCGATGAAATAACAAGTGGAATACCTGACTCACGAGAGACACTCGTCACCCTTCGTGACTTGTATTCCCTATCATCCTGACTCTCGTTACCATCGAGTCATTGTTTCGTGAGAAATTCACTGACGAATCTTCGGAGAATTTATGATTATTTTTTCGCGGTTCTTGACGATAGTTTTCCCGAAAGGAAAATTAATTTTCTATGGTAATTCTATATAATTCTTTTACAAAATTTATCGATTTTCATTACGCACATTTTTTTTATTCGCTCCAAAAATTCTCGATGAGGGCATTGAAATTTTTAGTTTTTTGACAAATGCGGAGAGACTCGGCAAGAATTCGGAGAGTCTTAAAGAATTTGGCTATCGAGGTGGCTGTTCGCTCGCCTTCTTCGATTCTCGAGAGGTCGTGCAGAGCTGAACGACGAGAGCTATGAAATGGAAGATATTCGAAGGGAAATAGAGAATGAAGAGATTCCGAGGGGTTCGACGTCTACGACGCGAAGATAAGATATTCTGTATATAAGTATTCGAGATAACCGACGAAATGGAAGAAAGTTGCAGAAAAGTTTGGGGGGTGAGGACGGGGCGGGGGTGGAGGGGGTTGAGAATGGAGAATGGCGAAGAAAGAAAACTAAAGAGAGAGAAAGTACATAAATAAACAGGTCTTACAAGGTACGAGAGAGATTGGGTTCGGGTAGCGAGTGTGGAACAAAGGGAAGAGCGGGTGCACAGTACAGAGGGATAGAGTATAGAAAGTACATACATTGAAGAGACTACGCGAATGATAGAGAGGGGGGGGGGAGGAGGAAACGGTGAAAACCACCCCTCGGTACGTTTTCTTTCTTTCTTCGAAATAAAAGTGGAATTCTACCGCACGAAATCGATATTCGCGCAGAACTTCGCAAACCCTCGCCGCCCAATATCCACAAAGTCCGGAGTTGTTGTATTTTTTTTTTTTTTTTCACTTCGTCGTCGACTTTTATTCACGCGCTTCGAAACGATCGCTACTGTCGTTAGAAATAGAAAAATGTCCGTCGACATTAAATTATTCAACATTTTAATTACGCAAATGCGATATCTCTGTCGATATCCTTTACCCGTTATTATTGAGATATTAACCTTTTTTTGTGGAAATTCTGACGTGTGATAAAAACTTCATTTTTTTTTTCGATATCTAACAGCTAATTCTTTCAACAGTGTTGCTCTAGATATTGCAACAAACTTTGACGTTACGGATGAAAAGTTTGTACAACGTAGAGACACGAAGGCCGCTTTTAGAATTCAACACGTTCAATTTTTCATGTTCAACTTTTTTTTTCTTTCGTCATTCATTGTATCTCGCCATTGTTGGCGGACGTCGCAAGAGAGAGAGAGAGAGAGAGGTCTTTTGCAACCGCTCGGCGAATTTTGCCATTCGTCGAAACGACGAATGATCGAAAGCGATAGGGAGGCTATAGCGTGGCGGGACGTGAGAAACGACTTTTGCCCGCGAAGAGCCCCCTTGCGACGGATTCGTGAGCGCTTTCTCGTCCGTGAATCGCGCACACACAGAGTCCTTGATCCATGGTCGGGGAGAAGAGAAAAGCGAGGTCGACAAAAAAAAAAGAGTCGAAACAAAGGGAAAGGGACTGTTGTGTATTGCAACGCTGCTGCTGCTGCTGCTGCTGGTGTTGTGGTGGGGTTGATTTTTCTCCCTCCGATATCCTCGATCGTATTTCGTTTCGAATCGAAAATCAGGCCGCTGTCCTTTGCTCTTATTTGCGATCTTCTTCGTCTACATCTTTCTCCGGCGTTCTTCCGGCCTTCTTCCGCTATTCGCGAAGGACGCACGACTGTGTTGCGTTCGATCGTGTGGCAGACGCGGGGCAATTGCACACACACACACGCACACACACACATGTATATATATGTATCTTTATATTGCGCATTGATGGCAGCAAATCGCAATGAAGAGCAGCGGCTCGGAGGACACCATATACCATTCAAAGGAGACGGACTCGTAAACGAGAGGCTGCCGATTCGTCACGCATTGCTTTTCTCCATTGAGAAGCTATTCGCGCGGTATAATTATTAGCGTTGCAAACGAATATAAACTTATTGCTTGTTAAAGAATACAAATTGTGAGTATTTTATTATTTAACGTACCAACCAATAATTTTTTTTCCCTCTCCATAAATTTCCATTTTTTCGATACGAAGTTTTCGGAGAAGCGATTTTTTTTTCTTTTCGCGGAAGTTGGAATAAAGTAGGATACAGACTGATGCATAAAACACACACGCATACACGGAAACATCGATGGTTGAAGTACGCGAGAAAAACAATGCCGCCGTCCGGGTTACCCAACGCGCGAAGAATCAGTGAGAGAAAGAGTGGGGAGTAACGAGAACGATGCGAACTTGTAACGAGGCCGCGAGCGTTCGCGAGCAGCTCAGGCCCCGTCAGCCGGCATAGGGTCGAATAGCGTAGAAGCGAAACGTTGTGCGGAGAATGCGTGAGAAAGAAAGAGACGGATTTAGCGTCGCCTCGCAGTTAGGTAGGCAGCAGGACAAACCAGTAGGGGTGAGTGAGCCAAAGCGCGATGGTCGTCGAGGAGGGCGGTAGCGTCGAGGGTGAGGAGCGGTCGCGAACGCCGGGCCTCGGGTCGATGCTACCCGTTATATGTGTATGTTATACCTATCTACAGTCGAAATTCTCATAACTTAACTTCCCATTTTCTTTGTTTCGCGAAATAACCTAAATAAGTCCTATGTTCACAATTGTATTGAAATTACGAGCAATTTTTTAGGTTAAATATCAATGGAACACGAAAATAAGTATTTTGGTACATTGGAAATACAGTTTTTTTAATATATCACAGAAGTGTACCTATGATTCGTAGTGTTTAATTGCCACGAAAATTTTATTCCCCATAGCAACGACAATCTTCTTCAAGAAGCATTTAATAATAGCGATGAAACTGAAAGAAAATAGAGGAAATTAGTGAAATTTAGAAATTGGACAAAGAAGATAATACGATAAATTGGATAAAAAGATAACAAAAAATAAATTATCCGAAGAGTGTAAAAAAAAAGAATATAGAAAAAAAAAGAATGAAAATTACGTCAAAAATTTAAAAAACCGAACGATGTTCTTTGCCCAAAGTTCCCGAGAATATATCGAGGAACTCGATCAAAGCCCGAAAATTTTTTTTTAGAAATTCCGAATAAATTTTCTGGTCCATTTTGGATGCGAGAAACACCGGTAATCGATTTTGAATCGAATTTTTCAAGGTTGACTTACGTGAAGTTCTACTGTACAACGACAGATTCGCTCTTACACCCTATCTCACTCGGGAACCCCCGGTACACATTCATGCGATGTTATTATACCTTTTACGAACACCATTGCGTATCTATGTGTGCATTTTTCACGTATTCGAACTTTGCATCAAGAGCCTTTGTTCATATTTCGTTGGTCCATTGCATCGATATTTTTATCTCGAATAATGTGAGCCAATTGAAGCTTTTTTTCCTTCGCTCTTTCGATGAAAAAAATGAAAAAATAAAAATAAATAAATAAAAAAAAGTTCGAACCGCGATTTCGCGTGGAGTACGCGCAGAAGGTGGAGTGAGGATGGAAACTGCGATGGAAAGAGGAGAATCAAATTTTCGGACTATGCTTCGGTGTTCGTCGCGAACCGTTCGGTCTCTGCTGCCCTTCCTCTACCTAAATATTACATATACTGTGTTCTGCATACCTATATTTATCTACAAGATCCGTTGTTGTCCGATTCGGCAAGAGCCGTTTAGTTACGAGACTCTCCGCAGCCCTCACGTTTCGCTAACGAGCTGTGCCTCTGTAACGATCGATTTATACACTTCTCTCGCATTATCATCGATCGCGATCGTTTGCGATACGATAATGTGTCGTAAATTTAATTAAAAGCCCGCGCCGCGCGTCGTTGGTCCGCTGTCCGGTATCGCAGATAGCGGAGACTACCATACAGATACACTGCACATGCATGCAGTACTTTGTACACTCGATAAACACTATATATTATTTGTATACACGCTGAAAATTCTATCGGAGTGGCATTGCATTGCAGTTCTCGAGGCCAGCAACAGTGTATGGTAACTGTATACGCGAGGAGCTCGGCAACGGCCTTGTGCAGCGACCTTAATCCTTTCCCCCGGCCTCGTTCCTCGCGATGTATATGTTCACGGAATCATCGAGTGGTTCATTTATAGGCTAAAAATCGTTGTACGATCATATTAACGATTAAAGAACACTTCGAACGATATAGAGCAACCCGATCGATAAGTCTATGTGAGAAGTAATATGAACCGAAATTGAAAAAAAAAAAAAAGAAAGAGTTATTGTCAATTTACACAGACTTTTCGCTGTTTCGACTTGAAGATAAATTGCATCACTCTATTAAATCACTCAGCGTGCAAAGTTCGTTTACGCTGCTAATAGAATTACGAGAATTTGCCGTAGGAAATAGACAGGCTGGCTATTCGCCAATATCTTTGATGGGCGAAGATTTTTTTTGTTGGCAGTAAAGAAAAGAAGTAATTTAAAAAAAAGGCTATTTGCTTTACTATTTGGTCAGTTGCTTCTTGTGATATATTCCCAATGACAATAATAACAGAGACAAGTATACAGAAAGAACTTTCCGGAAAGTTATTAATCACTCTTGCGTCTCAGGGGTTTGTCAGCGGACAGTTTTTCGCAATAAATACAGGCGATAGAAACGAAGAGAAATACACGATGCGGTGGGGCAAAGGGTTGACGATATTACGGGATGCTACACGGCCCTTCTATGCTACAGATTGCTAAAAAAAAAAATGCGATAAAAAAAGCTCTTAGAAGACGGAACGGAAGGGCCGAAGACCTCGATCATTTATGAGGCGACGTGCTGAGAGTGTGAGAGGGTGAGAGACAGAGAGAGAGGTCATAGAACTCGTTAACGGGCTACCGTGACGTTAACTTTTTCTACTGGCAACTTGTTATATATACATATACAAGTATCTATGTATGTAGAATCTCTCGCGCACGTAGACGTGTTCGACTCCTTTTAATTTCCTCCAACCTTCTCCCCTCGCCTTACTAGTGCCCTCTATAATTTCCATCTCTTTTCCTCTCGTTCGCTCTCCGCGTTCGAAACAATAATTGAGCAGTACTACGACCCTTCGACGCCGAAGAGAGCGTCGGACCATTGAACCCGCGGTTATTAATATGGATGAATGCATGTAACGTTGTACTCCGTTCTGCATTCGATTCGTACGAACAAAATCGAAACTGCCTACACATTTATTTGACATTAAAGTCCTTTAGTTGCGCCGATTGTCGATTACCACGATATTGAGACTCGTTTTGTTGGACGCGAAACTTTCTCTCCCGTGTAATCGGATCCGTGCTATTTTGAGAGACCGTCAATTTGGTCGGCAACTAGTGGTACGAATATCTAGCCAACACGCTTATCCGCCGTCTCTTTGTCGTTCAGAACGGCCGTCGGCCTCCGCGAGGGAGAGAGCTCTCCCGCTGTGCTCGCGTGCCTATTACCTTCCTTAACAGACACGTTCATACAAACACAAACAGCCAACAAACGACGCGTCCTATGTCTATAGAGAACAATGGAAAACCGGGAGCTCTACGTAATTACCGGATAGTTTGCTCGTGCAGCCTGTCGAGGGTTGGTATCTTCTTCGCTCGTGCCTCTACCCCGTGTTTCTGTGCAATGAGAGCTCTTTGTGTCGTCCGACAGAATCGGACTTGTAAGTACCGCTGGGTACGTCATCATATTTCTAATCGCTCCGCCGCCATGATTCATGAGCGAATACATTGTCCGATAGACGTTGGCAATCTTTACCGACTTGCTTGATCTTCATTTCTGAACTACAGTCATATTTGTTTCGGATTTGTAGGTAACCAATTGAAATGGTCCAAAGCGCTTGATGATATCGATAACCTTTCAACTGTGCAAATGTACCCATAGGTATTTGTGTACCGTATTCGATGAAATTTCTCGAAACCATTTGGTTCCATTGTCTAAACGAAAATGGCCGCGACACGCAATTATTATTCAACGGTCGCGATCTAATTGTTTCACGATCACGGGGCGACTCCACTCGAACGTTGAAAATGCCGGGTACTCAGAGTGCACGTAGCGACGTGGACTGTATAGATGGGGGGTAACGCTTATGTTGGCCACGAGTATACAACGCCGGGGTGAGAATGGGAGAACGGGAGCTTTCCGTCGAGAAGCTCGGTGGCGAATAAGAAAACCCGCTATACAATATATCCCGCTATACAATATATACCCAGGCAGAGAAAGAGCGAGAGAAGGAGCGAACGGGGATGCAACTATGCGCAACTGCGATCCCTCGTCCATACCCTGTACGTCGAACGCAAATTTTCTTAACGCAAACAAACTACTTGATAGCTTGCTGTTGTCGAGCGAACTGGAGGCTTGCTGCGAACTTCGTCGGTTCTCTGTGTAAGTGGATTATGTATATTTCACGGCTTTTCGAAGTAGATACAACTTTTGGTTCGTAACAAGTAGCGGTTGCAGGTTTTGAACGAACTCGGAGTTGCTAATGTAGACGAAGGGAACCGCAAGAACGGAAGAAAAAAAAGCTATCGTCTCAAGTTTGTATAAATAAGAATGAAAAATGAGGCTGTGGAGTTCAAATCCCACAATTATGATTGAAGTGGATGGCGAGTACCAAAGCAGAATGTTATTGTTAGTAAGTATAGCAAGTTGGTTATTTCGTCCATTACGAATAGTATTATACGAAGCCATAGTGCTAAAACAGACCACGCTGTTGTAGCAGCTGGATTTGGATATTGACTGCTTGGAATGGTAGAAATTAGGTTTCCATCGGCGCATTGTCGTGATTCTGGTTCTGTCTTCTTGATAGCCACTCCTCTGGATGTTGAAGACGTTGGGTAACGTGTTCATGCGTGCCACTAGTCTGTACAGTTTGCCAAATCGCAGTGGTACATTAATTTAATGCAATACATCGCTATAGATTATATTTCTAGCAGTATTAGAAAATACGTAAACTATGACCGCAATGTTGACTTTGTGCGCAGTGAAAGAATGGCGAAGAAAAATGTGTCAGTGACCCCGACGTGGCCAAAGTGTAAAGAAACTAGTGAAATAACAGATGGTGCATGTATTCGAGGGCTTCTCGAGGAATTTCTGTGAATGGTCTACTTGGCCACCGTTCAACGAGACGGTCGTTAGCATTTCATTGCTCTTTCAGTGTCGTGTAGATGAGGAACAGAGATGCATTGTACGATGTAACTGGTCACGGAAGATTTGTTACAGAACACCAACAGGATGAAACACATATTCGATCTTTTTTGCGGTGAAAGTTAAATACAAAAAGAGTCATTCTCTTCATCAAGAAATTAGATGTTCATCGCACGCATCATTTTGGGGACTTTGTACCGAAAATCGATGAAGAGTCTTATCCCATCCGATCATCATCGATGAAGTATCCCATAACGCCGCACACCGAAACAATTGTCAAGTGCTTATACTGTCTGAAAATATATACTGAAACGTGAAAATGTTTTCCCCGACTATGCCATAAAAGTCCCCATTTCATGCCTGCAACGCAGGTGGAAAGTGGCCGATTTTTGACTAGCGGAAAGAAAAGTACTTCTCTGCGTTTTTATTCGTAAATTAAAAAATAAAAAATACAAATGAATTTGAAAAAGTCTAAATAAATAATGATTGATAAATAGTTTAAAAAATTAAAAAGTAGTAAATCAAATTTTAAATAATAATTAATTCATTATTTCATTCCCGTTACAATTTTTTTCGTAAAAAATATAATAAATATTTAAATCAACAAAGAAAGTTGAGGAAATTATTATTTATAATTCTTAATTAATAAACTCAATAATAAAGCTGAATAATTAATAGGGAAATGTTTTCAATCTGAACTACATAAAAAAATGTTAAATAATTTAAAAACAATGAGTTTTTCCCCAATTTTGTATTATTATTATAAGCCAAAAAATGAGGCTAAGATCGGTTTATGGATACTATGCATACTATTGATGATAATATTTATATTTTCAGTGGGGGAGCTTCGCCCCTGTGCCCCACCAGGGGCCTCGCCCCTAAACCCTAATTGCCCCTTCAACTGTGCGGCTATGAAGTGTGCTGTCGTGCCGTTGCAGGCATAAAAATATGGGTTTTTTCAACGTAGTCGGAAAAAAAGTATCGTTTTCCACTCGGGAAGAGCGGATTTTCACCTCGTGTGATAGCTGCCCTCGTTTTGCTCGGGCAGCAAACTTCACACTCGGTGAAAATCACGCACATTCCTCCCTTGTAGCATAATGTTGTAGCATAATTGCTTCGGTCGGGAAACGAACCCCGGCCGCCCGCGTGGCAGGCGAGCATTCTACCGAGCAGGTGCGTGATACGCTGTTTCCTCGGCATCACATCCGTATCTGCATCTTTTCCTGTTCGTCGAATCTGCTTCTAGCCCGTAAATTTTCTCTTCCGCCACCGCATAGAGGCACGCGATTATCCAGTCGTTCATGGTGATTGCTGTTAGTACCGGCGAAGATATCATTATGGCTTCTCTTTACACTACCCGCCCGTAATGCATCTAGAAGGCCCATTCCCGCATCAGCGTCTTCTGCTGTTTTTTCCATTACAATCCAAGCTCCGTATTCTTAACTCCTCTTAATGTAACTGCTGCCTTATTTTAACTTGTTACCATAGCAACGATTTCCCTTAACTGTACTTCCCCTGACTCCGTTCTCCCCATTCCAAGCAGTATCTACAGACGCGTATACTCCTCATTACCCCCACTAGCAGCATCTGACCGAGAGTAGGGACGATAGGGGAAATGCAGATACGGGAGCGTGTCCGGTCCTGTCGAATTAAGAATATGGAGCTTGTACAGGACGTTTTTCACTACTCTTTGACTGTGTATCGTTGTTGTTTCTCCTTCCTTTACGTTCGGCCACTAGATTCCCCATTTTCCAATATTTTATTCCCGTCCGTAATCGGATTTCTCCATTCAGCGCTAGCGAGTCTGTCGTACTTCGTCCTCGTCATCTCTTCTTCCCTGATGTTGTCGTAGGTACACTTCTTTTAGCGTAGCGATTTTACGGCCACCCCTTCTCTCGTTGTTTTTATATTAGACATTGATCTTGTCGATGTTCTGTTCAGGAGGTGTTTCTGTACAAGAAGCTTCCTGATCTCCTTGTCCATGTCAGCGCATCTCTTCAACGTCGACGATCTTTTTTCGAGCTTTTTGTTGTTCTCCCCCTTGCAGCTTCTCGCGTGAGGACGACTTCAGCCCCTTGTATATAGTCACCTTCGTCTTCCATCTTCGGGTATTTTGTGTCATTGTTCTTCCATTTAATTCGTTTAGAGCGTCTCTGAGCACCGTGGTCACTGCTAGTAAGAGTTTGGGGGTTCACTGGCTCCTTGATCTTTTTCATTTTTGTCCTTTACTTTGTCACTTGCGCCCACGCTGCTCGAAATCTCAATTTTAAATTCACGGGTACGTGTGCTGCACTTGGGGTTGCCAGCTGAGGCCCGCTCTCTTCGCGCTGTGTGGTAGCCGGTTCGTGCATTGCCTCGTGCTGTATTTCCCCTTCCATGCCTCCTTGCTCCGCTTGCTGTTCGGTGTCCCGTGCGCTTCCCGTTGCTCCGTTCAGTTGCCCATGTTCTTCTGGCTCGGCATCGTTCAGCTGTCGCGTGGTTTGCGGCCTCACGACACGCTGTTCTCTCGCTTGCTCACCTTCCTCGCTCCGTCTCGCTCCACGGTGTGGCGTCGGCGTTCGGGATCGTTCGGTTTACGTCGGGCGTTCTCGACGGTCGCTTCCCTTGTCTCTCGCATCTCTCGGGATTGCTCCACTCGTGTCGCTGGCTCGTTGATGCTCGCTTCTTCTCTCTCTCGTTCCCTTTCTGGGGGCACCACCTGCTGGGGTCCTCGGCTGCCTCCTCCTGCCCTTTGATAATATATCTCGGGGTGGGTATCTCTCAACTTCGTCTGTATCGCTTTGATGGTTCTCCCCGGGAAATCGGCTACTATATTCCCCATCCTCGCGCCTTTTGTCTCGCCTCGCGCTTCGGTGTATCTTATGGCTCGTTTCCGTACGTTCCTCTTTCGTCCACACCGATCATGTTGGTGGCCTGACCTGTCCTCTGTGGGCTTTCGTGATTCCTACTACATTTTTCTTTACTTGTGGTTGGGGTTATTGTCCTTTGTTTCTGTAGATTCATAAGGTTCTCTTATGGTTTCATCATGTTCCGCCGGTATACCTCCTGGATGCTGATTCAGGTATTCCTCGACTTTGTGCAGCTCTTGTCTCATCCAGGTCGCCATAGCCTCACTTTTTTATCTCCGTTTTCATTAAAAATTATGTATTTAGTGCACCCGTACCCTACGGCCTGATAACTTTGGATGCTTTGGGTGGGACCTCGTGACTTCGTATTTTTTAACCTTTTACGTCAGTTTATTCGTGTTGGACTCTGAATAAACTATTTAATGCCAGCGCCGGGCAAACTTGCGACCCCCATGAGGGGGGTTCTCTTGCTCTTGTTGGGTTACTTGGGTTACTTGTTGACCCAGAGCCTCGATCTTTCTCAATTCACTCACAATCCTTGGCTAACCTTTACAGACCCAGTCAGCGTTAAAAAAATACTTGCATTAACATGAAAGCATGGGCATCGGTGGTTCAGTTTTTTTATTGTTTTCATCTCACTAACGTCGCTCATACGAGCTCCCGTTAGTAATTTATAATTTGTTTTTGTGTTAGAATACATAGGAATTTTTTGTGACTTTTTACAGGAAATGTTCGTAAACAATTCGACGGCTGAGGTTCGGACAACCTACTGATTCGTTTCGCCATACGTAACCTCTCAAGCAAGTCGATCCAATCATCATTTCGTTGTGTTCAACAATTTTTTTGCAGTGAAGTTAATTAAAAAAAAGAAAAGCTTATCGTCGTATATTTTTTATCGCTTCGCTGTGAAATACAATGTTCTAACGTAGAAGCAATGTGAAAACAAAGAACGTTTGCAGAATGGGCATTGAGAGGGAGTCTTGAATAGCCTTCGCAGGAAGTGTAACAACGTCGTATAACTTGCTTGTTTTCTCCCGTGGTATCTAATTACCTCGTACAGGCGTAACGGAAATACAATATGCGTACTCCCTGCAACGGTATCCCGCGTACGTCGTGTGTAACGCGTATGTTTACAAAAACTTTTTGTACATTCGCACGCGTTTTCATTGAAGCATCGATACAACTTTTAATACCAAATGTGTGGCAACTCGTCATACACTTTCGCAACTCAGTCACTTAGCAAAGCGGGTTCATTGTAGAATTTCGGAACGAATTTCGATTTTAGCTTTGAAGGCGTGGAGTCGCGTTGTTCCTTCACGAAATTCTTGCGAAGCGTCCGCGAAAACAGGGACAACGTCAACAACCCGCAGGTATTATAGGTCAGACATCCGGTTGCACCCGGGAGTCAATGCACCTGGATTGGCGCTGCGTCTGCCACGTTTTTTTCCCTTCTTTCGTGTACTTTTATTTTATCGTTTTACAATCCTTTTTCATTTTTACACGCTATTCATGCGAGCGCTCAGTTAAGGAGCGGAGAGGAAATACGGCTTTTGCAAACCTGCAAAAGAAGATGCCTTTTTTTTTTATTTTACGCGTAGACACCGAATCGCCCCTTTTTCATACTACCGTACGATTTCATTCTGCGACTTTGACCACAAGCGGCAAAAGTGCACAATGCTTCTTGACTCGAAGGTTTTGAAGGAAAAGGAATGAAAAAAAAGACCCTCGCGATCTGCAGAACGTAGAGTTCTGAAGATTCAGTATACCTGCCAACATCTCGCTCGTCCCTTTCCTCTTAAAAGATCCAACAGGAAAACGCCGGAGAACCGACAGGTAGGAAACGAAAGGAACGAAAAGAAAAGAAGTAACACAAAAAAAAGAGAGAAATCGTCTCTGGGTATTTCATGAACATCGTCAAGTTAATGGTCCGTACGCGGATGAGAATCGATTGACTCCCAGTTGAGCCCAAGTAGACGTAACATGCCATCTGCACCGAGAGACACACAAATCATGACATCTGCCACATGGAGAAGACGCCGTGTCTCTCGGTCGGTCCGTTTAATCGCAGGAAACCCGTTCTCTATCCGTTTAACCGACGCGGCAACTTGCAAGAAATCGTCGGAGAAGAAAGAAATAAAATAAATGAAAAAAAAATAGAGTGAGAAGATAGAGAGAAAGAAGGAGGTACGTTGATCGTACTCCTGGAGTCTCCGGAGTGCACATCGTTGCACCCGCGTGTGTATCCCCTCAGCGTTTGAACAGTGGTGTAGTGCGGTATCGCAAAGATCTTCTCGAGAAAACGAGACTTCGTATTCTCGTGTGCGTGCTGTTAGTATATAATACGTATAGGAAGAGCAGTCGGTACTGTGGGGATATATCTACCTGAGTAGAGATGCTCGCGAACTGTTGCGGCTTTGGGATGCAGCTGATGGGATGCTGCGTCGCTGCTATATACACGAAGAGCCTTCTTGGGTTTGTAAACACGAAGTGAAGGACCCCGAAGCGGTGTGAGAGGAAACGCGGGGGAGTCTGGTTGTACTCTTTCTTTTTCTTTCTTGTGCTCACCTTCCATGTTCGTTCTTGTTCCGTTTTTTTCCTTCTTTTTCTTCCTCACGTTTTTCTTCTTCTCGATGCTCCACGAGTTCGAGAATCCTCTCTGAGGCTCAATCCTCTCCCCTCCCGGTATTGGTACACAGTGAATACTCAGCTGAGGCTACTATACTCGAACGACGAGAAATCCGGGACGCTGGATCGCTTCTTTGTCCCGCGAGAGATTCACGACTCCGTCTCTCGCCCGGCTTCTGGCGGGTACGACGAGGCTCCGGGTCTCTCTATCTGAATACACACACACACATACACGTAGTACTCTTTTTCAACTGCGATGTCCCGAGGCACAACGAAACCACTGGCTGCCTCTACCCTATTTATTCACCGGCGTGTATTCCCCATGTTTATTCTTGCGACCTTCGTTGCCCGAAAGCCTCACTCGGCTCGCTCCTCGCTTCTACATCGACAGTTTGTTAACCCCTCGAGCCTCCCTTCTTGTCGTCTGCAATATTCGACAAAACGTACCTCATCACTCACATCTTCCTGCGTGACTCGCATCGGGGCGCTATAGAACTTCGCGGCCCTTCGGAGGTGTCGAGCACACGCACGTTATCGCGTGATAGGACAGAAAAAAATGGCCGTCGAATCTAATCAAATGAAAGATTCGTTCATTTGAGAAATTACGACGTTTTAAATATACGCGCTCTGAATCGGAGTAAAAAAAATTCTCATTAGAAAACCATTTGTTATTTAAGAAAAAAAATTGTTCGAAAAAAAAAAATTCGCAATATTGTTGAAAATAAGTTTTCGGAAAAATATTCGAAAAAATGTTTTCGGGAATTGTTGGAAATAACCCAATATTCGAGATCCTTCCGTTGCCGAGATGGATTCCCGTCGCGTCGGGAAATACGATTGAGAGTGGAGAGAAATACTGGTGAATAATGAACGCGGCCGGTGAACCGAGATAGTCGGGTAAATTTAATGCAATCATGGAGACAATAGCACCGTTCCGACGCTGACTATTACCTCGGGCGAGTTTTCTTTCTTTCTTTATTCTTCGTCTCATTTTCTTATTTTCTTAACGTCCCGATATCGTCGCGACGAGATCTGACGATCGATCGAGGCGGCGTCTCCGGGGGTTTATTGGAGCCGAAGCTCGTAATTTCAACACCCGCTTGTTCAGCGGTCGTACGTGGTATCTTTGGTGACGACGGGGATGAGAAGACGAGAGATTGAAGGAAACGAATAATGCTGCTGTGGAATCGAACTATCGTACCAAAGATATCGATGGTGCCTTAAGCTATTAGAGTCCTTATATAGATATATATATGTATAAATCCATATATATTTATACTTTCTATCCACGGCGCGTTAAGTAGTAAAAGGAAAATGGAAGACCTGCCCTCGGGAGGATCACTTTAATTGATTCAATTACCGGTTCGCTTTTCCGTTCGTTAATCTCACCTTTCTCCGCCTCTTTTCTGCCCCGTCGATTACTCGTTTGTTGCTCTTTATATAGCGCCATTACAATGCAATTATTTCTACGCGTCTCGTCTTATTTTTTCGAAGAAAAATCGTCCCGAACTTTTACCGCGCGATTCACAGGAATCGGGGATTTCGCAAATAAAAATATTCGCGAAAAGGGATATTGCTATGGGATCATTTGTCGGTTGTACACAGTCGCGAGCTGTAGATCGTTCTCTTCGTTCGTTCCGGTAATCGCTGTCGCTATGAATAAATTATGCGAAAGACAACTCGAATGCAAGAGGCAACCAGACTGTAGGGCGTCCATTCGCCTGCGCCTTGACGGCCGCAGGTGCGGAGAATCTCACGAGGGCTCGTCGCCGACAGGCTATATGGACACTTTGTGTCTTCGCGCAAACGTATGTATGTCGATGTACTTTCAGATACTTCATCCGCTCGTTCAATATCACAGAGTTTATTTGGTTTTCGCATAAAAACTTCGCGAAACGTATATCATTTTTAAAAATCGTAAACACGCCGTCGGCTTTTCGAAAAAAAAGGGTATGACGCGAAAAATAGAGTGAAAATGTTCGTAAAATTGCACACCAAAATTTGAAACTGCTATTTCCGAAATTAAACATCGAATGAACAAAAATTGATTGATTTTGATATAAATCGTCGTACGCAGGTAAGGACTGCGATACTCATCATATTTGTGTGGTAATTCACAAAAAAAATTCTATACACTGCTACATGTTGAACAGTACTAACAAAAGGGTAAAAATGCCGATGGGCAACAGTATCGAAAATGGAAACGCAAGATTTCACCTTTTGCCTCAGAATATAGCCCATCCGGTTATCGAATCGATTCCGATCGACCTTCCCGATCCTATGCCCATCCGCATCCGCCTGATTGGCTTTTGTGAGTCAATAACAATGCAGGGATTCAGTACGCTTCTGCGGTCAGAGCCATTAGAGGTCTCGTTGCTTATGCATGGATTTTCGTCCGTCCAACGGAACTCTAAACCGCATTCAAATTCCTAATTGATTGCAGTTATTCGTAAATTGACCGGACTTCTTCTTCCTCCGAAAGAGCATACATACATTTCAAAATATTCGAAATAATCATTAAAAAAAAGTTAAGATTCGGTTGCAACTTTACTTGCGTTTACGGAAATGTTTTCGGTCCAATGGCCGTCAAGGATATAATAATAAGGGATTGACGATCGTACAAAGCGCGAAAAACTGGAAGTAAAAAGATCTCGAAAAAGACATACGGTACTGCCAAGGAGAAGAGACAACTTGTATCGTAATGAGATGCACGCCAACAGGTGTCGCTACTCGCCGTATCCGCGAAACTTAAATCGACGATATTGATTATTTATTCGTTATTAATTCGACTCCTTGATATGACGACTTTACTGCATCTTTCATTTGTTCGAACGTTCGTAATCTTTCGAACGATCGGTATCCGAAGATTCGATCTCACGAGATCGTTGGGAAGGAAGTTAGCCGAAGCTACCGAGCTGTTGCTCGTTCGCGAAAGCAAGTCGAATGTGTGTTGTGGCTGCCGCGGCAAGTTTATGACTCGATGCCGAGTTATATTTTGCAAGAGGCCAGGTGTGTTACGACCGATACCGGATACGTCGGGGTTTAACGTTCCGCGTATACGTACACCGCGTTCTCGTTGCCGGAGCTTCGAACTCCGCAGTTAATGTTACCACATGTGTACACATCGATAATTCTTCATTTCCCTTTTTTTTTAACATCTCGAATATCTCGTAACTATAAATCGATTGTTGGGACCGTAAAATCGAGAGACAAAGCGACGAACTTTATTAATGGTTTTTTATAGTACAAATTTAGTGGGTTTTAGTTTATCGAAGAGCGGAGAACGAAGGAGCAGTGAAAATTAAAGAAAAAGTTGGGAGTTCAGCGCAAAGTTGAACTCTGCTGATAGTCAAGTGCAGATAACCCAACGGAACGAGTATATTCTCCTTTCACAGGACGTTGCTTCTCGATCTTTGTACTTTTTTTTTTTCACTTTCACTTTTTTTTTCGATCGTTTGAAGCTTCGAGTGCTGATATACGGGTGGGGGTTGGTACGAGGGGCGCATGAGATGCTGAACGTCCGCTCGTACGGGTTCAAGGTCGTCGAGTTTACGAGGGGTCGACGGCGCGAAGGGGGTGAACGGGGAAGGGTTCGATGGCACTGATCTACCCCTCGAATTCTCTAGATCCGCCTGCTACTTTGACGACTGCTGGCGGCTATGTGTCCAATAACGGGTGATACATCGACAATAGATTCGCCGAGTTGGTTGACGCCTTCTTTTTTTTTTCGTAATAGCGAAGTCTCTTCCGTTCTTTCAAAGGGTAGGATAAAAATGGCAAATGGGGCATTACGATTTTACGTGGAAAACGTGATGACCAAAATGTTGGTCCCCATTCGACACTTTTATTCTACAGAAGAATTAGTGGTAAGCGGTCAGCTTCGGCGACGTGCGTCACTGCGGCCATTCAGAGATCTCGGAATACGAGATTTTTTTTTAACGACCACCATTTCGTTGAATTTTTGTGACCATCGCGTATACACGGTAAGCCGAAGAGAGGTCCCGAGTGGTGTATCTCGACGGTTAGTCCGACCGCGTGAGCCCTCAAAACTTCGAGGACAAAGGATGAGGGAGAAAGAGAAACCTCCGAGGCAACGCAAAGGACCCCTAATATTTTTTCGAGCTCAGGCTGAAAAAATAGTCTACTTGTGTGTACCGGGTGGCTTATGCCGAGGACCCGTAAAGAAAAAAAAAATACGATGTATCGAATAAAAATAAGAATATCTTTACTTTAAAAATGGATAAAATTATCATAATTCGAAAAAAGTCTTTTCTCAAAATGTGATTCTTGTTATTCCATCGATTTGAATGAAAAAAAAAAAAGAAAAATCGATTCATCGATATTTTTTTATTTAATTTTCCCGTCAAAATCATTGATTCGGGAATTTTGGTATTTTGAAATTTGCCGTCCATTTGTTTATCGGAGTCCACGATATCCGAGAAATGATTTAGAATTTCAATGAAAAGAAGCGAAAAAAAATTATGGAGGGTGGGGAAAAAATGCCTTGTTGCGAAGGGTATATCCGGAGCAAAAGAGTGTACAACATTGAGCTGTTATATCCTCTTCTCTACGTGTGTATTCGTACGTTGAGCCGGAGAAGCCCTGGGTCTCCATAGCGACGGTATCGATTCCCGTTGCCTACGGGATACTATACGAAATGATCCAGCGATAGAAGCGCGAGAGGCGAGGAGAAGGAGACGCGCGCGAGCACCGCTGGCGGATACCTACTATCCGTAGCCATTAATGTTAGTGTAGGCTTCGGAGTTGCGGCTCGCCGACGTAGGCGCATTTCGGTTGAACGAGGAAAACTATATACGCGATAATAGGAGAGACAGAAACGGGCCAAACGAGCGGAAAAAAAAAACTTTCGGTCGCTTTTCGCGAGAAGGACGAGGAAAGGGGAGTTGAACGCCACCGAATTCGCTGGAGAGATCGAACGCGACGAAGAGCATGGAGTTTCGTGATTACAAAACCGATCGAACCTCGTATCTCTCCAATGCATTCGAGAATTAAAAAAAAAAAGAATTCTGTCTATGCATCCCGCGGGATTTTTTCGGGCAAATGAGACTGCGGTTGAAAAGCAACGAATTCAATGAAAAAAAAAAAAAAAAAAGAAAAAATCTGTAAAATTAAGAATTCAGATTTTAGTTCCTTTTTTTTTAAATCAGCCGAATCTGCCTTTATAATTTCGCATTCGATCGATGGCCCAATATAAAAATAAAACATTCAGAGTCAATACCGTAAAAAAAAAAAAAACGTATTCGCGTATCTCGACGATTCGTCCAGCGAAACGGATCTTCGAGCGCAAAGGCAACGAATTCGTCAGGGAAAACTGGTTCAAAAATAGGAATTCATTATATTTTTTTCTTTCTTTGACTTGCTTCATGTTGATCAGTCGAATTTGACTTTAAAATTGGCATTAATTTCGTTGGTACGATGTAAAAATAGAACATTTGGAGTCATCGCGTCCAACGTTAGCAGTCTGGACCCCGAGATTGCGAGAGGAAAAGAAAGAAAAAAGTAAAAAACCAAAAAATAACGTCGGTCTCTCGGGGCGTCGGGCAAGAAAGTGGAACGGTCGAATTAAATTACGAGGAACGACAGGTGCAGCAGCTGATCCAGAGCGCGTCTTATACGTGTATACATACACGTATAAGACGCGCGCAGCAGTAACATCGACTTCTCGACGTGTATCTCAACGATTTTGTCGTCTCACGAGGTTTCGACGGAGCTTACGTACTCCCGGACTGAATTTAATGGTGAATTGTTGCCTCACCGGAGGCGCAAGGTCGTCGCGCGGGGTTCCCAGGTGCGGCGAGCGTCTGGTTCAATCGTTCGGACTAAACAAAGCTTTCCTTCGATCGATTGACTCAAATCCTTAAAGTACCGACGATAGAATGCCCAATTGAATAACGCCGTCTATTTCGATTTCAAAACCATTCCGAAAGGTGCTAAAAAAGAAAGTTATCACGAGTTGTTGTAAAAATCGCGAGAAAAATCTTATCTCACAACGAGGCGCGCAGGTGTGCGCATTCGATAAAATCGTCGATAAACCAACAAAGAGAATAAAATCAAAGTCGAGGTAGTGGTCACCGACGCGAAGTGCGTGACGTTGGTTCGGCCGGAAATATACCTTTGGCCCTCTGACCTTTCCATCACTCCGGATAACTTGACGGGATTAGAACGCGGCGGGCAGGCGACACGAAACGAACGGAGGCGTTGCTGACAAAACTCGCGTGGTTGCCATTCCGTTAAAAGTCCGATGTGTGCGGTTTTTTTATATTGTATGACATGGAAATGTCGAAAAAAATTGATAGAAACAGAAAAAAAAAAATTATATTTAAATTTACAAATTTATTTCACTGAAATGTTTCGCTCCGCTCGTTCGTGTTGTGTGGAATTCGCGACATGCTTCAGCGAAATAGGATTTCCGAAACTAAAGATTATCGGGAAACGAATGGGTAACGTCGTTATCGAACAAAGTACGTGTGCGGTATTTGGCACAGTTACACTTTATTCTATACTTATTCGCGAAGACTTTAGTGCCGTTAAGTTTGAAATAGAATTTCTCTCCCTTAGAATAGTTTTTTTCATTGCTCTCTTCTTTTCCCCTCTCAACTCCCGTCGGTCGATCCCCTTTTTGCCTTTCGGCGGGCAAGTCGGAGTGAAGGAAAAAAGATCGAAAAAAACGACTGAATAAAAGGAAATTCTCCTGAGAGCACTGAAAACACAGATTAATTGGCTGCGATAAGGAGTACGAAAGTTTTGAGGAAGTTAAACAGCGAATTGCCGTCATGCACTCGCGACCTCCACGTTCATTACTTTAATGCATTTCATTTAAACTATTCGCGATCTTTTTTTTGTTTTAATCAGTTGTTCATCAAAATACAGTCGAATCGTTCGGATTCTTGCGAGTGATGGATTGAATGGACATTTTCTTGTAACCGATTCATCGCCGATCGATCGAAGGGTGAATTATCGAACAATATATAGTCTTCGGTTTTCCTTACTTCGTCCTTTTCTGCCGATAACTTCTCCCTTTTTTCTTATTGCTCTTCGCTCTCGGGTCGTCCCGCATATTACTCGACGCGCAGGGGTGTTATAATCTCTGAAAAGTCGTCTCAAAGGGGGTAAAGAAAGGAACGAAAAAAAGAAAAGACCGTTGAAGCATTGAGACCTCTTTTTTTCTCATTAAAAATACGCAGCTGTACCGGGTAAAGAAAACTCGGGGGGCGGATGAGCAGCGGGTGGCGATGAGGGTGAATCAAGGGTTTTTTTTTCACGAGCTCTTGGATGACGCTTTGCTCACTGCTGATATTAATTAACGCTCGATATTTTCTTCCCCTCGTCTATCTTTATTCCCTCCCCTGCCGAACGCCGCGGCAGAATGAGAATTCGCTTTTACTTAAGAAGAGTCGCGGAAAAAAAGGATGACTTTTATCGGGAGGAAAAATGTTATTACCCGTTGTTGTTGTTGTTGTTGTTATTATTATTCCGAATTCTTTCGTTGTTTTGCAACGTCCGATTGTATTCCTCATTTGAATTGCATTGTCAGCGCTTAAATCGCGATGTTTGCAGACTTTGCGCAATACGTAAACGAGGGTCAGCAGATTTATTTGTTCGCCTCGTAAAGAGGCCGGAGATTCATTCAGAAATTTCTGTAAGCGAAGAAAATAAAATCTCGTGATGCAGCGAGAAGATTGTTCGGAGTGACGGAGTTCGTTGGCCCCGCGACCATTGAGCTTTTCTCGCGTGCGACCATTAAGCGGCGCGTAGAGTGCGTATATAATGGCAATATAAAGTGACAATTGCGCACGCATCGGCAATGCTTCGGGTTAATTGACAAATTTCGAGGACGAGATCCGTTTATAGATTAATATCCTACAGACTCTCAATGATGGCGGACGATCGGTTGCACTTGAACTGCTTTTGCGCTATTGGTTCCCTTTCAATAGAATATTTAATGTATTTTATTTGATGGGTTTCTCCACTTATATTGATACAAATATTAGTAAATTGGAAAACGCGAAGCTTTGATTGGCTGATTAAATAAATACGGGATGAAACCATATTACTGATAAATTAAAATTACTGAAATTTAACAAAAATTTAACGATATAAAGATAAAAAAATAAAATACTATAATAATTTTTTTATTAATTGTTAATTATTATTTATTGACACCTGAGGATTGCTATATTTCCGAAAAAAATTGATAAAAAATAATGCAAATATTTTTTTTATTTTTCAAAATGAGTTAAAAAAAAAAAATTTATCTGAATTACATTTTTTTCAAATGTAATTCGAAATTTTTTCAAATATCTTTGCTGACCAATCGCGTAATAAATAAAACAACAGCAATAAATGTGATTGCAGAGATCCATAACGCGATATTTGTTCGATATCTACGAGATGTAATAACGTAACCCGCCACTTTTTTTAATGCAGACATCCGAGCGCTTTTATTGACCTTAAATTGTACACATTCGGTATTATCTACACAAAAATTTCGAATTATGAAACATTTGTACGATTGTTGCAAATACGAGGGAAATCGAGACTTCGATGTTTTTTTTTTTTTTGGCAAAATACCGTTATCTTTCCACTTTGCACCGCAGCATTCATTGTCTCTGTGGACTATCGCTACAAATACCTCCTTAACAACGATCTCTACAGTTAAAGATCGTTGTTAGAGCGAACAACTGCAACGTCCATTGTTAAAGAAGTTTTAATTAAAGCTTCCGACACGTCAAGTCGAATAGCAACGGTTATCGATTGATAGTGAAGTTACCGCTGATAAGACGAGCGCCAAACTTGAACTGCTTGACCCATGAATACATAATAATGTCTTTAACATTGTATGCGCGACTGGATTCTGGGTTTTTCCTGTGGTTCCTTCCGACAGATGATTTTCCTTGTTTTGCACGGAGAATCATTGAGAATTATCCTCGTAAGTGATTGGTATATAAGCCGAAGGCTCCCGGCAATGCAGCATCAGTCACTCGCCATCCATCGAGAAAAACAGTAACAGTAGCAGAATAATAAAAAAGCATCCAACGTGTTAATAATGAAGTTCTTCGCCGCTGTATTCGCCTTAATGGCTGTAATCGCTTGCGCTTCGGCATTCGTTCTGCCGAACATAGGCGGTCCTTCTGAAGAGAGTCTTATTGGTTCGTAGATAAAATTCAATTTTTAAAACGCATTATTTATTATATTATTATAATTATTATAGAATTATATAATATGTAATATAATATTTTATATTATTATTATTATTATAATTTATAATTATAGTTATAATTTTTTTAATTTATACATTTTTTCATCGTATGGAGTATTTTCTTATCGATCTCTCGTTTCGTATTAGTGCGCCTCGAGGATGTCGACACGGACGGTGGTATTCACGCATCTCCGGACGATTCGGTAGTAAGACAAAGGCGCTTAACATGCGATTTCTTCTCATTCGAATCGAGTGTCGTTACTCCGAATCACGCGGCATGTGCCCTTAAATGCGTTGGAAAAGGCCGCGGCGGTGGTCACTGCGAAGGTACCACATGCGTCTGCAGAAGCGACAAATGGATCGGATAAACTTCGTAAATTTGAATAATTATCGTAATAATTTTTCACACCGACGTAACTTGTACGATATATTATTATGATTGCAAAAAAAAATGTAAGGTCTTTTGAAAATAAGCGATTTAAGGAAATTATGGAAAAAATGACAAAAAGACTGATATATCAATGAAGGGACGAAATTTCCAGTAAATCGACGGCTGATTACCGACACATCAATATCACTGTACATGTTTTCAATAATATAATCTAAAATGTTTTTTTTTTTATTAAAAAAAAATTTAAAATAAATAACATTTTTTGAATGCATATCTGTCGAATGATTTTCTTACATTTTTTTAGTTTTCTCTTCGTTATTATTAATCCATATTAATTATAAATATTTGTTAAATACTAATAACAATAAGATTAATATTACGATTTCAGAAAATTTATTTGATCCTTTTACGGTTTCATTGAAATCTGAATTAATGGGGGTGTTTATCAATTGCCGTTAAACAGAGCGGAATAAAACGATATCCAAAAGTTCGACATACTAATCGTCTTTACTCCAAAATTTGTGCGCCATAAAAATGCGTTACAGTGGTTCGGAACGCAGCGTCCACTATTCAAGGGGCGTGCATTTTGCAGCGACGACAAATGGATAAATTGCTTCCCGGTTAACGGTGGACTCTGTGAAACTCGGCCACTGTGACGACTGCGTAGATCGAGAAACTCGAGATTCCGACTTTCCGCGGTATACATTGTATATAAATACCGCGTATTTACGAAAAATAGCGACAATCGCGTCTCCGTGTCTCGATAATTGCGTTTTACAACTTCCGTTACATTTTCCTCATCTTCCGTGAATTGCTCCAAAACAAATGTCCATCGATGTCCTCCGCCAGTCGAACATCCATCATTCGTTTTTTTTTAATAACTGCAGTCGCGATGTCGAAATTTTTTTTTTTTCCCTTGACGCGAAATTTGTCGGTGCGAATTATCGACGAAGGGAGAGTCAGCGACGAAGAGAAAAGGTAAACGTCGCTATAGGGTGCCAGCAGGAGGCCTCGTTGAAGTCCCGGGGATTGAATTTTATCGATCGCCGTGAAGCTCACTCGCGACCTGGCTGACTCTCGTCGTCGTCGGCTCGTGTCGTTCTCGTGGAACCCGACCTAAATACCAGCCTCTGGCGGGGTATAGAGAGGGTTGGGGAGAAGGCGGGGAGGAGGGCTGCTTTCTCATAGGTTCCCGGCGCAAGTTATGAATGCCGTCGAAAATGATCCTCTTCTACATACCCCGCATGGAAACAAGTTTCACATCGACAGCTTCTTCTCTCCGCAACCTCTCGTAAACACTGTGTAATAAACATCCCTTAAAAAAAAAAAAAAAAAAGGCGCGGAAACTCAAAGGTTCGGAAACGTTGAAGGTACCGTGACAGAATTTTTGTAAAATTTTTCTTCCATCATTACGACCAAAGCACGAGACGAAGACTCGGAAAGTTGGAAAATGGCAAAGTTGAGAGGAAAAAATATGAGAGTTGCGCGACTGGGAGGGAAAAAAAAATTACAACGCCAAATGGAGCGCTGCAGAGGAGATGGGCTTTTGGTATATTAATGCACATCTTGTCTCGCAGATAGCGCGGGCGTCAGGGATGGAAACGCAGGATAAGACGCGATGCTCTCTCGTCACGGTGGTAGTATAGTAAACCTGCAGTTCACGAAGTACATGGATATTGTATGCGTGGTTCGGTGTGTTTGTATGAGCAGCGAGCAGCACGGTAAGGAAAGAGGGAAAACTGGAGTAGAGATAGGAACCGGTTGACGAGTGAGCGGAGCTCGTGGTACGTAGTTGAGGCTCTGCTATTGGGGTCAAGTTGCACCGCGTGTGCACGAGACTCGGGCGAAGAGGGTGAAGCTTTCTCACATCGAGATCCGTCGCTGTAGAATTTACTGGGTTATTTGTTCCTTCGTTCCGTTTCCCTCTGTCGGCTTGCAACTCTCGTTAACCGTGCGGAGAGCTTTATTCGCGGAAAAGTTAAAATCGTCTTATCTCATATTTGCGATTCAAACAAATTTAATAAACTAATTAACTTCATTTTTATGCTAATTTAGATTCTAACGATCGATAAATGAAAAAAAAAAAAATGTAAATAGGATTTGTATATGTAAGATTTCTATTTCATATTCTCGCATGTGTAATGGAAATTTTATTAACGGCCGCACGGTAAACGTCTCGTTTAAATGACTATTAAAGGGTTAAGAAGTACTTCGCGGTTTAATGTCGCAGCTTACGACTTACGTCGATGTCGGAGCGGATTCTCGCGTAATCTATATAGTCGACATTGCATCGATGCTTACGATCGCTACGATTGAATTTTTTCACTGTGATTTTTTTTTTTCGTTTTTTCCCATCGGTTGTAAACTCGCGTTTAATATAAATGGTAATACGACGTCATTTTATTTCCGCAAAAGCAGTGCAGCACTGACGTTCATTCGTATATATATATCGCTATCTTTGTACACACGTGTGACTATTCGGCTACGTAGGCAGTCTCGAGTGCTGTTATATCTGTCGCAATCGTCAAAATTGAAACGCGTTTATCCAATTGCATCGTAATACTTCATCATCATTTCTCGCGATGCGAATTACCAAATTATCGGCGAAAGTTTATTTTTTTTCCGTATTTACACTTTTTTAAAATTGTTCCACGTAATAAAATATTTTATATTTCATTAAAAAATGTTATAAAAAATTATAAAATATTAAATAATAGTAATTCTATTAATTAATACTTTTATTAATTGTGATTTTTTTATATATTATTTTTTTTAATAATACACGATAGTTGATCGGCGAAAATGATTGGAACGACACGTATAATTACATGTCGCGCTCGTTGCACATCGCGAGAAAAAAAAACTCGGTATATTCTGCATCGTGGAGTGACCATCGTTGAGATTGTAACGAAACGATCGAGAATGCGGGTACCCCGACCGCATCGGAGTCATCTGAGTGTATGCATCTGTAATATCGCGTGGCGCACGACTAGAGCTATCCAACCGATAAATATATCGTTTGCTATAGTCTGCCGGAGAGCTGAACAGATGGCGGGGAAAAGTTGCTGCGGGCGTGGGATACGATTATATTCAAGTTTATGTATAAACCGTTATATCCGTAATAACCGCCCTGTTGCCAGGTGAGAACGGTGGTCAATGGTTGACAAAACATAAACGTACCAACAGCAACACTCCCGTCGAATTGCAATCGATCGCGTCACTGTTCTCGACGATCCTATAACTTGTAAATCAATCGTAATCAAAATAAAAAATTCCACGATTTCTTCTCGAATTTGTAGAATCACTGCGTAAGCGGCGAAAAAAAAATTTAAGTGATTTTTTCGCGGTTTAAGGATGCAAGTTTACTGGGTAGATGTAAAAAGGAATGCAAAAAAAGAGAAAAAAAAATCTCACAATTTCTTCTCAAATTCGTAAATGCACCGCGTAAGTGGCGAAAAAAAAATGAAGTGATTTTTTTCTCGGCTTAGAGATGCAAGTTATCGAGCGAATGTACAAAGAAAAGGAAAAAAAAATTGGCGATTGGGAAATATAAAATGAATCGCGTTATTTATGTTCACGAAACGCAGAGGCAACGAACTTTCCGCAAAGCCATGAAAAACCGGCTTTACTGTGAGATACAAAGCCACCGGAAGCTCAAACCTATGAGACACTCACGCCGGTGCGAGAAGTTTGTTGAACGAAAATCGAAACACTCGAAAGCCCGAGACTGCGAGGCTTTAGTCCGACTTGCCACGAGAAGATTACGGGTTGATAGAATAAAAGCATTAAATTGTATATAATTCATAATCGCAAATATGGACATATAAATGTAACGTACAGATAATGTGATGTGCATCGATGCAGAAAAAAATATTATCACAGTAAATAATATTTACTTTTTAATTAATAAATGACTATAAAAAAAAATGTTGACACTATTATTTCGAAAGATTTTTTTTCAAATTACATTTATTAATAATGACAATGGAAAAAAATTAAAACGAATGACGAAATAATGATAATAAAATTAATAATAGATATTATTATTATTATCATCATTGTGAAGAAATATTATTTGTTACCGACGATAATGATAAAAATTAAAATCGGAAAAAAATTCTTATCCCGGAAACGCTTGGATTGCGAGCATTTGATATAGTTGTGTAATTTTAATTGATTAAATACGCTAACAAGGAAAATGGTCCACAAGACGGAAGAGGGAAAGATCATAGTAAATCTCCCGGATATCGGAATTCTCCGCAACGACGAGGTCAAGCGGTTCAAGTGTTGCTTCGCAATATACATGATATAACTATACTACATCCGTCTCGCTGCCAACCGATAATTCTCGGTGTTTCGACATAATGTAATCCACATTCGTCGTATATAAAAACCTCTGTTCAAAAACAGCGTTAAAGTTTGTTGAATTAATCATTTATTAACAATTATCACATTACGAGTGATCATTGCTGCCGGCCATTTTTTTTTTCTCGATGTTCTTGACAGTTAACTGTGTTTCAGTACCGAAGATTTGTCAAACAGTTTGGGAAGTTACTATAATCGTAGAAATGTTTAATTCAGCGAAATCTTCTCCAGACGAGTATTAATCATCGTCTTAAAAAACATCGTCCGTTTATTTTTTACACTGACTATTTCGTATTCGTTGCTCGCGCCTCTTCGTAATATAGAACTTTCAGCTCGATTGTGCAAAAAAGAAAAAGCCGGGCGAAAGTCCAGCGAATAGTGCATTAGCTTTTCCATATTCACAGCGGAGGACGTTGAGGCGCGAGAAATAAGGGTCTTCAGGGGGGTGGGGGCGGGAGCGAAGGTGGAGGGGGGAAGGCGAAGAACTCTGCGGATCTTCAATTTTACGGAGCATACAGCACGTACCAACCGGAAGTTGCTTTTGGCCGATATGATGCGCATCTCTCCTCGTTGCCTTCTCTTTCGCTTTTCGCCTCTCGGCACAGCGAGAGATTCCTTCACCGTTCGCCGTTCACGGCGACGTGACGACCATCCTCGATCAGAGCTTTACTCGGGACAGTGCGCCTAACACGGATTGCAAGACGTACACATGAACCGACGACGAATAACTCGAGCGTCATACCACCTTTGGCCTCATCTTTCTCGAGACCTCAATTTCTCTTCGTAATATGAAATTTACCGGAGTTACGTGTGCTCCATCGAGTCGGAAATACGACCTGCCGTATTTATTATTATTATTATTATTATTATTATTATTATTATTATTATTTTTACGAAATGTCGAGCTGACGGATTCAGGAGAAATTTATATCTCGTCGTTTGCGCGTTGCGTTGGTGGCTCGGTCGATGCTTCGCCTTCAGGGCGGACGAAACACCTCCGAGATAATCCTTTAGTCGCCGTGGCGGCTCTATACAATACCACAGAATTACATTGCTACCGCAGTTACGTCTCTTGGCTATTCCTTACAAAACTTCTCGAGTCCCTTGCGCATTGTTCTCGGAAACGATCGCTATATACACCTTACAAAATAATTATAAATTTAAGGTACCGGAAAAATGATGACATTGGTAATAAGCGGGCATTAATCGATAATTAAAGTACCCCAACAGCTTGTAAATTTATAAAACATTTATTAACTAAAAAAAAAACATCGAAATCAACAAATTTTTCGAGACATCGCGAATATATTGTTTACTTTTTAAAATTATTATTATTTATTATATGAATATTTATTTGCTGAAATTAAAATGCAAAGAAAACGACAAAAAATAAACAAAAAATCGTATGTATTAATAAAGATTGTGAAAAATTAACGACGATAATAAGAATGAAACGCAACTAATCGCATGGGTGGTGTTGTGTTAAAAATAATGAAATCGGGAAAACAAAGAAAAATGGTAATCAAACGATAAATTAATTAGAATTTTAATTAACAAAATATCTGTAAAGTTTGCATCTCGTATTAAACGTTAACGAACATGCGCCCCCTGTATCTTTCATTCTGATATTCATTAAATCGCAACTACACCGTAGTCTCGGCGCTCTTTCACCCCGTTCAGCGCTTAATTCCTCTATCTTTCTTGCATTTACTGTTTTTTTTCCCTCACTTTCTTTCTCTCGTCGCAATCCTCCCGTTTTTCCGTGAAACTTGAATATTTAACTTAAGCGAAACTCCACCCGCCTCGCGGAAATGCAAATTGTCGGTTCGTTTCTCAAATTAATGATGTTATTAGACCGTTCCGGCTTAGTTTTGTACTCGAATACAAATGAATTACGGTATAGGGAGAGAGTCGAATTGGAAGAGAAAACGAGTGGCTCTTCTGCCGCAAAATTTGCGAATAAAAATAAATGCTTCTGCAACCAGACAGCGTCTGGGATATGGTGGACGAATAATTAATTAACGACGCTACCGATCGTCCACCGATCGTGAGAAATTGTAGTCTATGAACTTTACTCACGATGGACCGGTAGCTGTTTAATCAATTTACTAACAGGCGATAATAATAATAATAATAATAATACAGGATATGAAGAATATTAAATATAAAAAAAAATGTTTAAACGTTTTTTTGCAAAATTAATAAAAGTATAAAAAAATATATGGAGAAAGTATTATTTTATGAAAAAAAAAATAATAATAATAATAATAATCGTGTATGAGAAGTAGTTAATTTTTAGCAAAGTCTAAAAATCGGTTTCATCGTATTGTTGAACGGTTTGCTGAACAAAGCAAAAACTTCGAAAGTGACAAGACTTGCGGGACTTTGCCTGAGAGAATTTGAAAGAGGAGGTATTTTATGGCGAAGAAATGATAAACTTGGTTCGTGATTACGATTTGAATATTTTTTTATTATTTTTTTTTAACATAGTACGTCGATTATAAAGACGATATGATGAGTTACAAAAAAAATTACAGTAGAATAAATAATAGTTTAGAGATGAATTAATAATTGGAGATGACAATAAATATGCGCTGTATATCAGAACTCTGGTGATGCGAAATCGGTATTTTCGTTGGTAAACGCGGTTTTTTTGTGTTTTGTATTCTCGCCGATGCTATTGTCGTCCATTTACCAGGGAACCCATTTGTCATTTCTGCATACACAATTGGTACCCTCGCAGTGACCACCGCCTCGACCTTTTGCAACGCACTTAAGGGCACAAGCCGCGTGATTCGGAGTGACGACACTCGATTCGAATGAGAAGAAATCGCATGTCAAGCGCCTCTGTCTCACTACCGAATCGTCCGGAGATGCGTGAATACCACCGTCCGTGTCGACATCCTCGAGGCGAACTAATATGAAACGATAGATCGATCAGACTAAATTTTTTACGATGAACATTTTTTTACACTTTTATAATAATAATAATAATAATGATAAATAAATACATAAAAGTAATAAAGTAATAAATAATTATGATTCTAATTATGATAATTTAATAATCACCATAAAGGAGTCGTTTAATTTTCGACGAAATTCGAAAAAAAAAAAACGATAAAAATCTACAAACCTATTTGATCGCCTTGACGAGCATCGAATCCGTCGGGTAAAACGAATGCCGAGGTGCACACGAAGGCAGCGAGCATTGCGAAAATAGCGACGAATAACTTCATTGTTGATATTTCGGATGTGTGTATTCTGGTACTGTTTTTCGCGAATAACGTCGATCGACTGATGCTGGAATCGCACAGTGTCGCGGCTTATATATACAGTTTTACAAAGCAGGATAATTGTCGTTTGTTTAATAATCTACGCATTGTAATCGAACGAGGAAAGTGCGAACAGCGATAGTGGCAAAAGGCAGAAAATTCCCGAGTCCGAGGAGCATCCGGACATTGTGTTTGTAAATTTGACGTATAATCGATTGATAGCACTATCGGGTAATCCGAACGTTGCGAACAACTTTCCGGCTTTAGATTTATATATATTCTATATATACGCGAATTATTGCTTCATTGACGCGAACATTCGTATATCGTGTTGATATCGAACTGATCGACAATGTATTACGTATTATATATCATTAAATAGCGTAGCGGATTATTACGATTTGATTAACTCGCGGAAATGCAACAATAATTCAACCCGATATCATTAATTACGATACTTTGTCCATTAATTAGTTCAATCCAACATTTGTTCGTAAATTATTTCGTCTATCGCTGAATACGTAATTTAAAATAATAATAATAATAACTATTAAAAAAATGTTTAAATAATAAGAATACAATTAAATTTATTTATTGGAAAATAAAGTTCAATAAAAATGCAAAACTTTAATATTTCGTATGAAAAATTTTGGTCAACACATATCAAATCGGCAGTGTATTAGGATTGTAGGATATTAGGATGTTAGGAGAATATAGTAAATCGCGCGGAATAGTCAGTTACGAAATTTATCGCGTCTAGTCTCTTCGTTCCGGAGAGTTCGCGGTATACATCCCCGTCGCTTCTACCGGTTAATAAATACGCGAATGTCCGCAGGCATATCCCCGCGGGTTTTATCGCTCGTAAAGCTCCCAGCGTCCTCTCGTTATCGTGCCTGGAATAGTCAAGGGGCCCTTGGGGGAGGGAGGGAGAGGGGGAGAGGGGTAGTTTCGAATGCCCCGAACTCTGTGCCCCCTCAATGAATTTTCACCGATAAAACGAAGTTACCTGCTCTCCCCATTCATTCGGGAGCCACACTACGATCGCGGGAAGCTCTGGAAACAAAAAATACGATCGCCACCTTTCGCGCGGCCTTTGCATCGAAACATTTTCAGTTCTTCCCGTTTTCCTGTTCTCATGTTTATATCTGTCGAAAAATTGATTAAAAAAAAAAAGAAAAATGATGGAAGAAAATAAAAAAATGATTGTCTACTTCCGGTTTATTTTCGCGCGTAAAAACAAATGCGAGAGGATATTAAACGATATAAAAGCTAATAAGATGAAAGTGGGAACGAAACTCTATAGTTCGGGATAAAACGTGAAGTAGACGCGTGCGTTTTTCCATTGCTACTTAAGTGTCTCACCGTCTGCGTTCTTCTAGACGAAAAAAAAATAAGAAGTAACTTTTATTTCAATCCAATTTATTTACTCATCGCACATTTCGGTAGCGCAGACCCGGTATGGTAGGGATCCGTTGATGAAGATTACGAATTTTACGACACACATGGCAATTCTACGCGGCTGATTGCACCCAACTGCATCACACGAAGCAGAACGTTATCTCCGTTTCCTACAGTTTACGGGATTTCTGTAACCTCTGTCGGCTCTGCTGATTCATTTATGCACATTTAACTTTCGGACAAAGTCGTATTATGGATTATTTTTCATTTTGTTACGTTTAAACAAAATGGGCACAGGATGCAAGATGAAAAATGTGCAAATTTCTGATAAATAAAAAAATAAAAAATGGCGCAAAATTTGAGAAATCATTAAAAAAATTCAAATTTTATCTCAATTTTTTTCGAATTGTATCGTAATTTTTTATAAGTATTTTTCTAGGAATGATAATAAAATGTTATCGATAAACCGCGCGTAAATTTCGGGTAGACTAAGAATTCCGCCAATTAGAAATAAAAAACAGAATAATAATGAAGAACAATGCTGGTTGCGGTAGAATGATGCGAAATTGCATCTACGAGACCCTCGAGAGATATGTCTGACTTTTGCATGCGCTCAGCTTTTCCGAATGCGGTGGAGTCGAGAAGGTAGAAACCTTCCAGCGTCGAACGAGAAAAGTATACAGCCGAGAGACTTCGGTGGAGGAATAATGAAAATGGAGAGCGGGAGGTACACAAACGCGAGTTAAACGAAAAAAAAAACTCTTTTGAGGGAAAAGAATTAAATTCCCACGGAAAGTCGGAATGGAATTGTATTTGAAAATCCTGAATGCATACCTGCGCTTCGGCACAACTCAAGCGAGAGATCGAGGAGAAGGAAGAAGTGGCACCGGGTTTCAGAAAGTTTCCGATTTCTGTCGAAAGCTCAACAATGGATGAGCTTCGAGGGCCGCGGCATTGCTATTAATTTAAAGGAGTTCGCGTCACGCTTCATTCGTAAATGAATTGCGATTGAATAGTTCACTCGAATATGATGGAAATTTCAGTGGAGTTTTTAAAGTCTCTTGTCGATTGTTTCGTATCGGAAATTATATCGATTAATAAAAGAAAAACACTATACGTGACTTTTCCCCGCGTCTTTTTGTTGTGCGCTATCGTGTTTTACTAACAGCGAGAGATCGAAGCGGCCCTGAGTGATCGCTATCGCGATCGCGATCGCGCAACTCTGTACTATAATAACGTTTTTATCGACACTCTCATTGAAATCGGAGCCGTCGATATACCGGCGCCCACGCGACCGCACCCTCATTTTCTCGTTCGAATCGCGTAACCCCACCGTCCTCTTTCGACGATCTCCCATCGCTATTCTATATTGTACTTTCCACATTAAAGCTCATATTTCTCGCGTTATCGATTGCCGATTCCACGCCCCGGAATATTGGATAAGCGACAGTGCAATTTTTAGATGCGAATATCAACTTTCCGGTCTATTAAGTTTGTTGCGGTGAATATTAATTAATTGATAACAAATGTTGAATATATTTATATATGCAGATGGATTCAGAATTCATATAAAATAAAAAAAATCCATTTAGTTGTATTTCTTTGAAAATCACCGGAAGTAATTTTTTAGAATGCAAATCGAGACAATTAATCATTTTTATATACAAAGTTATAGTAGTAATAATAATAATTTTAAATTTAAATTATTTAATGACTCGATTTTCATTCGGAAAAATTAATTTCTGACAATTTCAAAGAAATAGTACTAAATCTTATTTAATCCTTTTATCATCTGTTCATTTTTTTTTTTCAAAAAGTTATTATAACGAATTTTTTTAATTTCAACTTTGTTTTCGTCGTAATTCTTTCCTTTTTATGAGAGTTGAAGAAAAAAAAATACGATTTTTATCGATCTATCGCATTTAATTAAAAACTACGAAACGTTTTTCTCTGCGCTTTCGTTTCATTACATTGAATAGAATACGCTTTTCAAAGCTTTTTAATATTCATATAAAACGCTAGTATACAAAAGGATATAAAACAAATTACACAAAAGTACATTGGATTTGACGACTGCAACCTTTGAAAATAAAAGAAGAAACCCTTCGCTATGATGAAAATTTATTGCGGCCGTCGCTGATAAGGATAAAAATTTTGTGTGGCCTCAACAATGGTTTACCCGCTTTTGGCAAATATTTTTCGAATTCTCGACCCAAATCTACGAACGTTCGCTCCAAGCCCATTATTCTACGTCGAGAAACGAAAGGACATACCCATTCGTTTCCCGGACGTACGTCCTATCTGAACGTGTATAGCGACGAAAATATTTTTATCCCGTCTCTGTTATATATCTGTATGGGAAGCAACGGTGCCACTCACCGGAATCCGGTGCGCCGGAAGTCCGAAAATCATTTTCATCTCTGCACAAAGCGGCGGAAACCCGTTCGGTAAAGAGGGAAAGGATGTTTGGAAGTTGACGCGCGGGAGCCTCAAGAAGAATGAATAAATTACTGTTTAGCCTCCGACACGACAGACATGCGAAAAAAAAAAAATTATGGAAAAAAATATTTTCCCGAACTTATTACACTATATATATTATCCTTCATTTTCTACGTACCTCAATCGTGCGGGAGTTCGAAGAAATAAATTATAACAAATAACATGCATGTGTACGAACCGCGAAGCGTATTTATTTTCATTTTTGCCCAATGCAATTATTTCTTCGAACAGAGGGTAGTTTTACTCCCGGAAAGTTCGGAGAACCTTCGAACGACAACGCGATACTGAACTTCGCAATGCCGTTTGTCTTTTTCTTTATTTTTTACTCCGACTGAAATTTAATTTATCGCCTTCGTACGTACGTGGGGTGCGCCTATACGGGGGTTCCTTCGAACACGCCAACTCGCGAGACTCGGGTCACGATACGCGAGAGTTTTAGAGCCGCAAATTGCTGCTCGTACTTTGTGTACTCTTTTACTCTACAATTTAGCCAAACACCACGCGAATGCACCGCGATAAGCCACCGGCGTTCGCGGGTCTCGCGAAAAAAAAAAAGAAATTCTAAAACTCGCGTATTATTGTCGTACGTTCATTTTTTTCATCTCTTCTTTACTACTTATTACTTTATCAACGCTGCATCTCCGACATAAAAAACGAAACGGTACCGTTTAAACGCGAAGTTTTACTTGCGGGCAATTCAACGTTTCGTGACTCTCGCGTATGAAAATCTCCGCGTAGCTATTTGACGCTCGAGTATTAGGAGAATTTTCTCGAGTCGCGAACCAATCTTTTTCCCTTTCTTCTCCATCTTGCGTCCGTTAACCGTCCCTCCGAATACTTGATGCAGATGGGCGTATTAACGCTTAATGCGGTAACGATGACGCATTCACGTGTTGAAATTTTAACGCGAACGTGACGTCGACAACGTGTCCGCATCTGAACATCTCCGGGTGACACAGAGGATTATTTATGTCGGAGAGGCTTAATGCGATTTGCTTTGATAGAACGAAATTTCAGAAGTTTCACTCTAACGGCTCTCGTCCCGTTTCGATGAAAAAGCAAAACAGAAATTCCCCGAAAAAAGAAAAACAAAATTCTACTCATCTCGTATTATAATTTAAATTGACTCAATACAACTCTATTCTTTATAGTCGATTATTATAAATTTGTCAAAGTTTCTTCGGAATTTATAAAGTTTCGTTAACTCCTCGCTCCAATTAGACCGATAATTTCGATCTCTCGCAATAACAATACGCAACACCGTAAAACAAATCGTTTTGAATTATCGAAATAACAACAATTTGAAGTTATTTTACAAGGGTTCTCAATTTTTTTTCGCGATTTTTTGTAGTTAAACGGAGCAATTAAAATTAACGACTTGTAGAAAAATTCGGACTTTTATTTACGTTTTCCGTACGTGAGAAGTTAATGTAAAATTTGGTTTTTTCCTTTTTATCGATGTAATACAATACTTAATAACCAATTAAACGTTTTTTATTTGCTTTTTTTTTGCAGACGGTCAAGCGGTTCCAACGCTCTGCGAATTATCGGCAAGATGCGTCGCTTCGCACATACCATTCGAGTTGGTGGAGCACGTATATCCTCCGGTACCGGAACAACTTCAGCTCAGGATAGCCTTCTGGAGTTTTCCCGACAACGAGGAGGACATACGGCTTTACTCGTGTCTGGCAAATGGCAGCGCCGACGAGTTCCAGCGCGGCGATCATCTCTTTCGTTCGCGAAGCGTCAAAGATCCATTGCAGATAGGCGAGTATCTCAAAATGCTATTGCAATTAAGAATCGCGAGAGCAAAGACATATTTCCGCAATGCAATCTAAAAAGATCAAAAATTTTAATAGATCAAAAAAATCTATAGAAAAATATTTTGTACGTTTATATCAAATTTTTTTTTTTCAAATAATAACGATAATTAATAATAATAATAATAAATGAATTATTATTTATTAAAAATAATAATAACAATAAAAATAATTTGTATTTTTATGAAATAATGATATCTACATATATTTTTTATATTTTTATAAATTTAATTTTTTTCGTATCTTTCGAATCTAAACAATGAGAATAATTTTTTTCCCCCCTCATTTCACAGGTTTTCATCTAAGCGCAAGCGTTCACGTGCAGATGCTCCCGACATCGAGCGGCGGAAGGACTCAGTTCAATGTCGCGGTTACATTTGATCGCCGTAGAATAACTTCGTGCAATTGCACGTGTTCCTCGACGGCATATTGGTGTTCTCACGTTGTAGCGGTTTGTCTTCACAGAATACACATGGTACGATTTTTTCACTCTCTATTTACTTTGTACGTCTCAAAAGTTTCCGGAAATCGAGATATTTCCGTACTCTTTCTTTTTTTTTATATCATTAATTCTCTTCTCTCTGTCCGCAGCCAACGCAAGTCTGTCTGAGAGCACCGGTTAGCGAATCGTTGTCGCGTTTGCATCGTGAACAGTTGCAAAAATTCGCTCAATATCTGATAAGCGAATTGCCGCAACAGATATTACCGACGGCGCAACGTTTACTCGACGAATTATTGTCCGCTCAGCCGAGTGCTATAAACAGTTATTGCGGAGCTCCCGATCCCACCGCTGGGGCCTCGGCTCACGATCAGACCTCATGGTATTTGGACGAAAAGACTCTTCACGGAAATATCAAGAAAATTCTTATAAAATTTTGCGTTCCCGCACCGATAGTATTCAGCGATGTTAATTATCTCAGCACTACCGCACCGCCAGCAGCAACCGAATGGTCCTCGTTATTGCGCCCTCTTCGGGGACGCGAACCCGAGGGAATGTGGAACTTATTGTCGATCGTACGGGAGATGTTTAAACGCACCGATCGCAACGCTATACCGCTATTGGAGATTATAACGGAGGAATGCATGGCGTGCGAACAATTTCTCGTTTGGTGGTTCAACACGAAAGTCGCACTGTTAAACGGCACGGGACACGGAGGCGGTAAACACGGAAGTGTAAACAGCAACGCGCACGCGTCGCAACACGCGTGTTCATCGCTGTGCGACGAAATAGTCGTACTATGGAGGCTCGCAGCTCTAAATCCGGGACTCTCGCCGTCCGAACGAGAAATGCTTCACGCGCAATTCACCGGTTGGCATATGAAGATTATCGACAAAGTAACCAAAAGTCGCGGCAGTTCGGTATCTCATAATTCACAGAATCGTAACCACGGCGGCGTGCAAAAAGACTCGTTGAAAACCGATCTTGAAATCTTCACGGGTTTCAAACCATCGCTCGAGGCTTGTTATTTAGATTGGGATGAATACACTTTGCCAGGAATTACTTACACCGCCGGTAGTAATCCGATGTATCACTGCCCTTTCACGTGCTTTAGACACGCCGGTGATACGAGAACTGAAGTTAATCAGGTTGGTTACTTTTTCTTATTCTTTAAAGCGCCGTAAATTGTTTAAAATAAATATTTCAGTAATTTATATTCAAATGTTGCGAATTTTATTCTCTGGCAATTTTTTAGTAGGGGGACGTGAGGCGAAATCGGCCGGTTTAGTAATTCAGGGAGTTTTTTTTGACACGCGTAACACTTTTTTTTAGTACTTTAACACTTTCAAACAAAAAAAAAATGGAAAAATAAATTATAAATAGAGTGCATGAAAAAAAAAAATTAATTTCAAATACGTGATAATTATACTATTTTTTTTCAGACAATAAAAATTTTTCCGTATCAAAAATAATGGGAACTTTTTTAAAAAAACAATTATCGAATTATAGTTTTATTTATCTGCGTTTCAATTTTTCGTATTGGTCCATCTTCGCGCGGAAAATAAATGTTCGGTTAAATTCGATTACATATCGTTTCTGATCTTTTATAAGGCAAACAGTGATTGCAGCATAAATAGTGACAACGCAATTTAGAAATCAATTTTTTTTCAATTTTATGAATTTTAGAGTCTATTTTTGCTCAAAGTTCTAGTTACGCGACTATCCCATTTAGCCTCACCTGCTCCTTCTTAGTGAATTCCTCATTTCTCGAGTTTAATAGAATATATTCGCTTTTCAGGTGAATTCTAGTGCAGCCGTATTGAATTGTCAGCCTCCAACGTCTCACCATCACGGTCGCCGACCGATGAATCTCGGACTCGTGGAATTCAGTTATATGGACAGAAAACGATTGAATTCCCGTGAGTTTCCAGGTTTCTGTTCGCGTAGCGGTGGCGGTGATGGTAATCGAAGCAGCGTTAGCTCCGAAGGTTTCTGCGAGAATGACGCCGACATAGCAAATCTACCGCCTTTCCTCGGCACACCACAGGTTGTTCTCGTGAGACACGGATACGGCGAATTCGCGAATTGCGGTGACACGGATTCGCAGGTAACACTAATTCTATAATTATTAATTACAAAAAAAAATTAATCATTTATCATATAATTATTAACGATGAATAATTTGATCGATGACCGATCTATTTCAGGAGGGCGGTGGCAGCGAGTCATCATCGAATAGCAACGTCAGTTTGAAGAACGCTCAAGACTCGGACAAGCACCGCTCAAACGCCTCGTCCGAGACACATAGTGATAGTAGTGATAGTAGTAATAATAAAGCGGTATGCGAAGTGAAGTGCGGCAGGACAAACGTTGTGGATTACAGAGATCCCGGTGTAGCGGGTACATCGCGCACCGTAACAGTAGCGAAGGTAACAACGACGGAGAAGCGTGAAAACGAGTCCGACGCTGAGAAGGATCCCTCGAGGCGACCATCAAAGGACGAAAGTTCATCGTCGAGCAGCGACAGCCCTTCCGGCGACGAGTATAACGTTTATTATTACGATCCAAAAGCTGCTGCAAGTATAGCGATCGCCGAGGGTAAAGACGCGAAAAGCGATCCCCAAGGTACCGCGCACACGAGTGCAGTACTCGGTAACCTCAAGAAAACAGAAGATCCGTGGGACGTTTTATTCGCCAGAGCTGAGGGACTCTACGCTCATGGACACACGCGCGAGGCTTGTATTCTCGGTATTAAATTGGCTGAAGAATTACTGGCGAATCCTCCGGATCTTATGATCGAAGTACCGCCGATGCCGGTCAAAGGCAAACGCAAAAAGGTAAAGATCCGCCTCATTGTGTGATTACAATATTATAAACTCTCACAATCTAATTGTAAAATCCTTTTTATCTGTCGTTTAAGCAACCGGTAAATCCCGCATCGCATCAACTCACAGTTCTCGCTTCGGCGACTCTGGCGAAATGCGGATTCCTCTGCACCGTTCTCGCCGAAAATCCGGATCATCATAATCTCGCGTTCAGAGTCGGTCTCTTCGGTTTGGAAATGGCGCGGCCACCGGCGAGTACAAAGCCTCTGGAAGTTAAATTAGCTCATCAGGAAAGCGAACTCGTCGGTTTGCTTAAACGCATACCTTTGGGTCCCGCGGAATTAGCAATGGTGAGACACAGAGCCGAACAACTGAGAGACGGCCTCTTGCGATCGCGAGGACACGCGCTTCTCCCGATAATGCTCGCGAGTTTCATCTTTGATGCCCTCAACACTCCGAGACTCAAAGCCGATTGGCCGATTCTCGCGAATGAGGGCGATGAAAATCTTGGATTCGATGCGGCGGTCGCAGCACTCGGACTGAAGGCTAATGTCAGCGAAGCTGATCATCCGCTTTTGTGCGAAGGAACTCGACGGCAAAGGTACTTCGCTGTTCCTTTTTTCTTCTCTTCTACATCGGGTTTATTCTATTCTATTCTATTCTATATATCATTCATTTTCATATTAATGTTTATTGATTTTGTGTGTTTTTTTTTTTTTACTTTTTCAGAGGAGATTTAGCGATTACGCTGCTCGTTCATTACAAAGACGAGCCGATGAAAGTCGCGAAGATTATGGATAAGCTATTGGATCGCGACGTTCATCAATTGATTAAATCGCCGATTCTCAGTAGTTATTACAGTTCTAATCCACCGACGAAGAGTCAGGTAAAGGATTGTTGGGAAAACAATTATCTTGATTATTATATTAATCATATGTGAAGATGAAGGACGTCTCGAAGAATGATTATTTATGTGAAAATCGTTATTCAGTTGGCAGGTTTCCGTCGAGCAAAGGCGTGTTCTTCGCCGCTTGTCGGTACCGACGCGAGTGGCAATTGTGACAGCGGCGCGGGTACGAGTAGCAGACCTCACAGCAGCACGAGTGCCGAACTCGAGAGCGGAATGAGCACTTTAACCGTTCAACCGCAACCGACTCAGCCACCTGTCTCGACGAGGACCAAGGAAACTCGGTACTCGAGAAAATCCTGCTTCTTTACTTATCTATCTATCATCCAGAGAAATATTTATTTGATTTAATAAACATTTATTTTCGACAACAAATTTTTTCTCAAAATCCAATAAAAATTTCGCAAAATGCGCCTAATAAATTTTCATAAATGAATATTACGGAGGAAAAAAAAATTTCCATGAAAAAAAGAACAATCGAAGAAAATTTCGAAAAGGTTTTTCTCCCCAATAAATTTTCATTGAATCAAATAAATATTTTCCTCGATGTGAACTTAACACTCGAAAATGTTATTCTTATATCGTTTTTTTGTTTTTTACTTCCGGCGATCGCAGATACAAAGGCAAACGAGTCTATCCGTCGATTCCGAATCAGCCGTCGGAAGCCGGTGCGCATTTCATGTGCGAACTCGCAAAAACCGTCCTCGCCAAAGCCGGTGGCAACAGTTCGACATCGTTGTTTACACAAGCGTCGACCAATCAGAATCATCACGGTCCCCAGCGTGCGCTCCACATGTGTGCCTTCCAACTTGGTCTCTACGCTCTCGGACTCCACAACTGCGTCAGTCCCAATTGGCTGAGTCGAACTTATTCGAGTCATGTGTCGTGGATAACGGGTCAAGCAATGGAAATCGGAGCGCCGGCGATATGGTTCCTCATAGACAGCTGGGAGGGCCATTTAACGCCACCGGAAGCCGTCAGCATCGCCGACAAATCTTCCCGCGGTAGCGATCCTAATATGGTTCGCGCAGCTGCGGAACTCGCTTTGTCATGCCTGCCGCACGCGCACGCGCTAAATCCGAACGAAATACAGAGAGCTATTTTGCAGGTAACGTCGACTTTTAAATACTGAAAAATTGGCAAAAATTAAATAATGGATTCTGGAGGCTAAAATGAGTTTTGGAAAAAAATTGTATGCTTTCAGTGCAAAGAGCAGAGCGATCTTATGCTGGAAAAAGCGTGTATCACCGTCGAAAATACCGCGAAGGGTGGCGGCGTTTACCCCGAAGTATTGTTCCAAGTAGCCAAATATTGGTACGAACTGTATCTGCGGGTAAGAATCGTATAGAATATCAAGTTCGTCAAATTTTTTCATGCATATCACTGCGAAATAATAACTAAACAGAATGAAACGATATCGAGAAACTTTAAAACAATAGTTGACGGTAAAAAAAAGTAAAAGAAAGAAAAACAAATATTCATAAGTTAATAACAATAATTAATAATTAATTATTAAATTATTATTTATCTAACATTAATACATTTGGTGGTTTCGTTTTTTTTTTTTTTTTTTCATTTCTTAGCATTCTATTTTCTTCGCGCCTAAATTCGGCTTTTCGACGTTCGTTGATTTTTGTTTTATCCGAATATATATTGCTGCAGCACACTCCCGGCGGTGAGCAACAGGATGAAATACCTCACGATTCTCTTCAACTCGATCCGAATGGTACGCTTTTGGTGGACGCCGGTCCGCAGGTGGACTTAGCAACGGGACAAATGATGCCGGGACCAGCGCCGACGGTCGTTGTGACGAGTACTCAGCCACCGCCGCAGCCGTATCCTCCGCATCCCGCTATAACGACACTGGCGCCGTTGGGTACGTAATTTCACGATCGAAGTTTTTGCCGTAACAGCTTTTTGATACTTCTTTTCATTTGTCGTAAGATGATTAACGAATTTTATTTAATTTTTAGGAGTTCCGATATCGTACGCCGTCGGGCCGTACAGTTTTATGCACCCGCATCACGCGTTACCACCGTTCGGGGGACCGATGCCGCCTCACAGAGTCGCTTTACCGCCGCCACCGCCACACATGCAACCGCGACCTCCGCAGATGTATCACGCGGCGTTCCAGCCTCATCCGGGTCATCCGCAACACTCGCAGCATCCGCAACATCCTCAACATCCCCAACATCCTCGACATCCACCACCCGCTACGCAACCCCCACCGGTACAGCAGTACTACGCACCCCAACCAACAGTTACGACTGTAAATGTACATCCGCCGCCGGGAACGCATCATATGTTCAGTATGCAGCAACCTATGCCGGTTAATGTGAGTGATCGATCAAATTTTATATCGGTGGGATGACAATTAGTAAATGAGATGAATCAGAAATCGTCTTATCCCGCGATAGGTGGTCTTTTAACGAAAAATCTGCGAGATCCCCAAATAGTACGAATTTCTCGTGGCGACCGTTTTTTTATTTTTGAAAAAATCACTGTGTCATCTTAAACTCGGAAACATTATAATCAATACATTTAAAAGTCAAAAATACGACGCTACAACGTCTCATTTCCAATTTCCAAAAGAAAATAGAAATTCTGAAAGAATGAAAAACACGAGAGACACAACGATCTCTTTTCATCTTCGATTTATATCGATTAAATTTTAGGTTCAAGCGAATCTCGCGGGTCCGATGCCGGGACAAAACGGAATGCCCGGTCCGTCGTTAGTTCAGGCGCAACCGATAATATCAACGGTGCGAGCGCAGCCACAGGTACGTGGAGAGTTCTGCAACTCTATCGATGAGTTTTCAACGATGTAAAATCGTCAATTAAACAATGTCTCATTTTCTCGCCGCAGGTTCACAGACAGAGTCAACCGTTCAGTCCGCAACAACTGCGAGCGCTCGTAGCTGCATATCGCGTTGGTATGTTGGCATTGGAGACTTTGGCGCGGAGAGTTCACGACGACAGACCTCAAGCGAAATACGCGCGCAATCCACCGTACGGCGAGGACGTTAAATGGCTTTTGAGAATCTCAAAGCGTTTGGGAACTCAATGTTTCCATCAGTTGTGCATCTGCACGGTAAACAGTATCGTCAGTCCGTTCGTTCTTCACGACGTTGCGCTTGAAGCGGCGAATTATCTTTCGCGAAGTAATCCCGCGCTGTTTTTGCAACATCTGAGATCAGCACTGCTGGCGCCTCTTGTGCACAAGTGTCAGCAAATGTGAGTTACCGTTTAATTTCAAAATTGAATTGTACTTCCGATTTTTATGATTACTAATTATTTTTATTCTCTTTTTCGCTTTCGTTGCTACTTATCAGGTATATTCAGTGCATACATCACAAATTGTATCATCTCATGACCGGTGAGTATGAAGAATTCGCGAGCGTTGTGTGCGCGGCGAGGGCCGCTTTTCACATAACACCCGAAGGACACACGCAATTCAAGGAGTGGCTACAGTCAATAAAAAGGTGAGAGACGCATTTTAGTCGAATTTTCTTGGAAAAAGTCGCAAAAAAATGTATAAATTAAAAAAAAATTATATTATTTAATTTTTTATTTATTTAATGCATACAGAAATCATGATTAATCGTACAAAAAATGTGTTAATTCGTCGTTAAAAAAAAAAATTAATTTCGATTTTGTTGAAATTTCATCAGATCGCCGGCGTGCAACAAGGATTTGTGGGCGCAGATCAACGCGGCCCTACAGACGAACGGCAAATGACACAGAGCAGAGCCAGGCGTGACGTGGCTCACCTCCCATCCTCATCATCCTCCCGCACCGGCATCTCATCAAACAGCCCTGTTATTGCAGCATCAGCATCAACATCAGCATCACTGTCATTCCCATCCACAGAGCGTAATGTGCGTTCACGGTCTGGCAACTCTGAACAAACTCGCCTGGGACAAGATCTCCATTCCGTGTGTCGTCGAGGGGCCCTACGCGCCCAGAATCCTCGCCGGACCTCCGCATCCGACATTAATGCGTCGTGAGATCGTCGATAACGCCAATTCTCAGGATCTCGAACCCATAGAAGAACGGTGTAGTTGATTACGCTAATTTCGTAATTCTCAAAAAAAAAAAAAAAAAAAAACAAAAAAAATAGTAGTTCTCGAAAGCGAGCTTTGAATAATATCTAGAAGAGAAAAAAAAAATAAAAATTACGCTACCGATTTTTTTCGGTTATTTCGATTTGTTCGATTTTTTTTTGTCATTCGAGTGATTCGTGTTATTTCTATGAGAAGAAACTAAGATCATCGCTTTTGTTTTTCGATATAACAAAAGGGATGTCGAAGTAAAAAAAAAGAAAGAAATTGTCTCGTTTATCGTGCGATAATTGGTCTTTCCGTGAAAAAGCTGTGAAATCGTCAATAACACGAATTTCTCATAACAATCCATTCGTTATTTTTGGAAACATAAATGTGTCATCTTAAACCCAAAAATACTATAATTAATAGTTTTTATGGGTTTAAAATTCGACGCAATGACGTTCCGAATAATCATTTTTCGTAATCAAATAAATTCTTCGCGATTAACGAGAAAAATTGATACTATAGAAATGGTTTCCTTGAGAAATATACTACGCGAATGTATCTCCTGCTGGTAGCTAATATATTTCTGGTTCCGTTTAGTATTCGTTTTTCTCGAAATTCAAATTTTCTTTTTCACTTTTCCGTCATCGATTTTTTTCTCCGCTTTTTCATGTTGATATCGATAATTTTAAATATTTTTTATCGATTTTATTACAAAAACAGCTATTATCGATTGTTCGACGCAACGATCGCGTAATCAAATCGCAAAACGTTTTTCTTTGAAATTTCCTATGAATAGACCAGAACGAATTTAATTATTTACCGCCGGTATGCTGCGCTATTGATCCATCGCTTCGGGCTTTCTTTTTTTTTTTATTCTCGAAGGTGTTTTTTCAAGGCTCGCTGATGCGAGTTTAATTTTATTCGCATGCCTAGCAAGCACCTAGGTATATTTTTAATTACGAAGAGGTTATACTTGAGTGAATATGTGAACGATATTTTATGTTTCAAATATTCACGTATACACCCGTTTAATGTTTGCGTAATAAATAAATTTAATGAAACGAAAGAAAAAAAAAGAAAACGTAAATAAATAAAAATGAAAACAAAAGAAAAAAAAAGAGAGAAAAAAAACACAGACACACAACACAGCTACACGTAGAGCAACCGCCGATGCGTTGCGCATTTACGAATTCCCCGACGGCGATACGAGTACCTCGGAATTTAAATAAAAATTAAATTTAATTGAATTGGTCAATGAATTAAAAAAAAAAAAAATGTATAGCTTGGAAAAAAAAATCGCCGGCTACGAAACGCGAACATAGAATGAATTCATCGAACACACTGATATCACATCGGGAATCGTTTATTTAAGTTTTAAACGTATCGAGACTTCAATTAGGTAGTAAATTTTTATTTCGTTTCTAAACGGGACGAACTTTTTTCTTTGTCTTGTTGAACTCTTATTTCATATTTTTTTCAACTTCTTCCTTTTTTTCTTTTGCTAAAAAGCGACGTACACTAGTAACGAATAACTATTTGTATAACGACAGAGTCTCCACATACGAAAATATGGTATTTACTTAATGATACATCAAAATTTTCTATATCAGCGATTTATAAATTCTCCGTCTGTCTCTCACTGTCTGTCGCTTTATTGTATTTTTATCAATACAGCGAGAAAATCCTTATTTTCATTTTGTTTTACATCCCAAACTTGTCCGCTTTTTCTTTGTTAATCGATTTACAATATTACTTTTATATCTTCTTTACGCATACGAGACACGCAAATTCTTAATAACGTGCACCATGTTCTCGTTTTTTGTCTCTATCGACAATTCATTGTCGATGAAAAAAAAAAAAAAAAACAATGATCTCTGTAATTTTTAAATTAAAAGAATAATTTGAAATATGAAAAATAATAAAGAAGTAAAAAAACAAAGAATTTTGATGCTGACATATCACCTACAAATTTTGAACTATTTACCTACTGCAATCGCGTGAATTCCAAAGCGCAGTGCAAAGTCGCGAGATTCGATGATAAGCCATTTTTTCCTTTCTCCTCGAACGTTTTTTTTTTTTTTTTTTTTTTCAAACGTGACAACAACGGCAACAACATTAAGATACTTCATAAGTTTAAAAAAAAATTAAAATTGTGCAAAAGACGACGAAACATTTGCGGAGAGAGCGAAAATATCGGTCGGTGGCTCTCATGTACCCCTTGAAACTGCTTTAGCATCACTCGCTTTTAACTCAATGATTTAACACGATTAGCTTCAAATTCCGTGACTTAGCGATTAATAAAAATAAGTAATTAATGAAATTAAAGAAAACAGAAAAAAAAGACGAAAAAAAAAAACAACAACACCCCATGATTTCCCACGATAATTCAGATAGGCGTCTAGAAAAAGAAATAATAAATGAAAAAATATACTTTAAGTAAACGAAAACTTCCAAGATAACGGTAAGAGAGATTTATTTTCTAATATCCGCTATTCACGGGACTATTTCGTGGAGAGTAAACGGGGTTAACCGGCTCTCCGAATCTAACGATAATCTAATATTGTTATTGTTTCTAGTATGAACACTGAACAGTGCCTCGTCGAAATCTATGTGAAAAAAGAAACGAAAAGAATACGAAAAAAAAAAATTGAAAAAAAAAAATGAAAAAAAATTTTTTGCAAGCAGATAATGTTCTAAGAGATGACATTGTTCGCCTCTCTCTCTCTTGTAATCGTATTTATTCTCCAGTGTTGACGATATTTTCATTGTTAAGAGTTATTTATAGTGGTAACGATGGGGCGAGGCGTTGCAAATTTTCGTGTCCGCTTTACTCGAACGATGTTTCATTCCGCGAAGTATCGTTTTTTTTTTTCAAATCCCGTACGCGTACAATTTTTTTCAGATTCGCCGAATAAGGCGCGAAGACGATGGATCACGATGATTTTCGTAAGACAGATGCATATTATTGGTGAAGTATTATCATTTATTTATATTTATTTCTGTAATCGCCTCGCCGTAAATAGCGTCGAAGCCGGATGAACGACTAGAGGCTCTCGCAATTTATTGCTGAATTTACAATAGACTCAATGTGCACTTTTCAGGATAACTCGTGGAAGAAAATTGGCGTTTCTAAAGCACTTCGATCATTTTATATTTAACGGAAAAATTTACGATCGGATTACAATAACGCTATTTATTACATTCATTAAAAAAAATTAATTTGCATCGAAATTATGGAAATGTTTTTATTTACGAAACATTTTTAACACATTTCGATACTCTCGAAAAAGAAAGGGTTGCGGCGGTCGCCAATTTTTTTCGATTGTTATCCTCGCATAAGTAGGTTGATAGTCGATACGTAGAAAAGAAATGACTTTGATAGCGATGTATTTATTCGTATTAGAAAAACTTTGGTGTATCAGCGTTTTAATAACATAAAAATTACAGTTAGCTAGTTAACAATAATGAAGCGTGTTTAGCCTAATTAGATGTTTACGAATGGACATTATGTATCCCGACGATCGTGAACTGCCCGACGATCCGATATGATTGATGTTGTCTAGTGAAACCAAAAAAAAAAAAAAAAATAATAGAGTGCCGAGCAGCGGAGGAAGAAAAAAATAATTCATTGTTAGCCGGTTTTAATCGCCATAACGTCCTTAGCTCGACACGAATCCGCTGTAAAATTCAACATTCTTTTTTATTGTCTAAATTCATAGAGAAGGTGAGGTCTAACGTAAATACTCGCGTTTCTACCGTATAAAATTGAATCGATAAACCGATTGATTCACGATTTTTTTTCAATTCCTTTCCCACCACTTTGCCCACTATAGTTGGTACAACGACGAAGAAGCGAGAGACGAGAGAGAGTATTAGACGAAGCAGAAAAAAGGAAGCGGGTTACGCTAATTGGAGAACGATGAGAAATCTATTTTTACATACGGTCAAGAAAATTTAAATGAAAAAAAAAAAAGCCGAAGACTCTTCTGCAAAATGAAGCAAAACTATAGTTAAAGAAAGAAAAAAAAAAAAGAAAAAAAAGATTTAGACACTCATATAGATTTAATGTTAAGTAAACTCTCAGCGGCGTAGAAACGCGAGGTCTCCGCGAGTAAGAAATAAAAATTAAAATAAAAAAAAAAAAACACGGAGAGGCCTCTATGGGCGCGAAGCCATTGAATTTTTAGGAAAATTGAAAATCTCGACGATAAAATTTGCTTGAAAAATCAATTGTTTTTGTACTTTATTTCGCTGCTACGATCCGCTTTTTCGTGAACTAAGCGTTTTCGACGATTCGCGAGTTAATTCGTGAAGTTTCGATGCGTATACGAATGATAAGACACGAGCACTGTAACGTTCGATGTATGCATAAAATTCGTCATCATCGACGTCTGGTTTACAGCTGAGATGGAAAAAAATATTTTTCTTACCGAATCGTAACGAAACATCTACAACAGAGTTTCGGTATTCGATGAGCAAAAACGGCACGAAATATTTGTCTGATTTTGATCTCTTTGTTTTATCAATTTGTCTTATTGTTTACACAGTTACGACGATTATCTCAAATTCTCACAATATCGTCGTAACATTTTTTGTTATTTTTAATTTTTTAAATATTTTTTTGCGTCATCTGCAACGGGATGTTCCGTAAACAAATGAGGTTAGACATTTTCTACCTAACGATAAGTAATGTCGTATAGAGTAACAATGAAAAATTAGTAAATGTGTGTTTTATGATTAAAAAAAAATATATATATACGTATACACATAAAACAACGATGTACCGCGATCTTTTTGAATTTTCGATGTCGAACAAAAATAAACAAAGTATTTGTGTGAAAAGATGCTCTCGATCTGCATAGAAAATAACGATATATCGAGTCGCTGAGAAAAAAAAATAATAATAAAAATAAAACCAATTCTGCTTGGATACGATGCTTGAAACTAAACAGAAAGGTCTAAAGATTTTAGTGACCACTTGTTCGTCTCGGTTTTCCCGATTGAACAAAGTGCCTCCCTAATTAGAGTGTCTCGACGTACATTAGTACCATTATAAATATATATATAATCGACCGGGTTTAGGAGCACCGGATCTACGGCATGATGTGATCTCATGTCCAATCTTTTCACAGTTTACGTATTACGAGAAGTCATGAAAAGAAAAAAAAAAGAAATAACAGATTTTAATATTGGTACAGATAATTATTAAACGCGACGGATAAGGGTAGTGCAATGGTGCTCTTTTCTAGGTGATCCAGACGAACGTATAACGGGCGGTTCACCATTGAACGAGAAAGTTTTCGAAGTGTATAACAAAAAAAAAAAAATCCCAATTAAATATTTACCTTATCAGTACGAAAGCTCCATTCTTAGCTAAACAAATTGAAAATAGAGTCAAACCGTATATAGAACATATTATAATTCTCGTTTATGTTTAAATGAAAATAAAATTTCTCGAAGCTCTTTATTGCTCGTACGTTTGTCTGGAGACTTTTGCACTGACCCCTCCTCTACTAGATGTGGATATAGATTATGTATTATAAAAAATATATATTATACGTAAAACGTAATATAATTTTAAAAAACCTTAAAATATCGATATTCGTCATGACCATCGTGCACACTATAAATTAGAAAAAGAAACTGTTCAGGTCGTCAAGTAATAGGTCGTAGATTTTTTCCATTTCTAGATGTTAAACGCGAGCATATTTTCGAAATATTTCTTGTATCATTCGTGATTTAATAGTAAAAAAAAAGAAAACAGATGAAAAAGAATTAAAAATATTGAAGCGTGCAAGTGGTCCGCTCGGCGCTGAGGCCGACCACTCTCACTGCTTTTCTGCGGATTCGTAATTTTTAAGTACCAAGAAATAATTTTCATCATTGTCCTCGTTAAGACTACATATATATATATATATATATATATATTTCTTATCTTATGGTTACAGTTATTATTGCGCCATGGTAAGCATGAATATTGTGGTGTGGATCTCTAATTATGAATCCGTCGATCGCTGATGTAATCAAACATATTCGGAGTGAATTTTAATAGAAACACTTCAAATTAGTACATAGAATTTTTCTTCCACGCCCCTTTTATTTCATCTCTATGCGCCTCTGCTATACTTGTCGAATTATAGAAACAAAAAAAAATTCTCAGTCCACGACAAAAAAAAAGGAAAATTTGCGGATATCGACGTCACTTCTAACAGAATGTTTAGTTCACAATTTTTGCGTTATTTTTTTTGCGATTACAATACTTTCTCTTTGCTATACTTTACATGAAAATAAGAAAGTTGAAAATTAATAAATTGACAAAAAAAAAAACCCATCGCAGTCGGTAGGACTCGAACCTACGCTCCCAGAGGGAATCTGATTTCTAGTCAGACGCCTTAACCACTCGGCCACGACTGCACATAGTACAATATAGGTGCGCATACGCGTCTACAGTTGCGCATTACTCGAATACTTGGAAAAAACGACTTCTTTTCGTTTTTTTTTACGCGAAATTAGATTCATTAGTGTCCACTTTAATACACAAGGATTCATTGAATTACGCAAAAAAAAATCCGTTTTTTTACATTCCAGAAAAATTGAAATATGCGATTTTATCTCTGTAGCAGTCGTGGCCGAGTGGTTAAGGCGTCTGACTAGAAATCAGATTCCCTCTGGGAGCGTAGGTTCGAGTCCTACCGACTGCGGTAATTGTTTTCTTTTTTTCATTCGATTTAATATCGATAGCGAACAACGATTCTAGTTAACGACGTTACTTTACTTTGACGAGCGAAGCTTAGCGCCGCTTAGCTATTGCCTTGTCAATAAGTTTTTTCAGACGACTCCGCAATACGCCACAAGATGTTTTCACATTTTCGATTAATGCACCAATAATCGATCAATCTTGTTAATACATCACGATTAAAGTGGTTTCCACTATTTATGCGGAATTCCGCTGTTTTAAGAAAAATTTGAATAATAGAAAACCTCGAAGAATCATTCATTTTCATGTCCTTGCATTCCGAAGGAATTCCGTATCCATGAAAAAAATAGATTTCATCATAAATTTCTTTTTTATCGCGTAGTTGAATTAATCAACGCCGACATGCGTTATTGTTCGGTAAATTGCACGGAGTTGTTCAGCGTTCGAATTGCAAGTCGTTCTAACAATAGAATGTGCGTAGTATCTTTTATGCGAGGTTACAGCGGATGAACAAGGGCACCGCAACGATGTAATAATAAAATTCTATTAGATCTATCAACGTCCGTAGGTGACCGACAACACATATTATCCGACATGTGGTCGGCCCGCGACCTCTCTGACGCAATTCGAACACTTTATCGTAATGATGGACGTACTTGGATTATTCAACGATGATAATCGATTGCTAAACAATTTCTATTAATATTTCGCTTCATTTTGTCGTTAATTGATCGAAAGTACAGGGGAAAAAGAAATTATGTATAATATTGCTAATTTTCAATGTCAGAAAAGCTTAGTCAGTATTACAGTTACATCGAGGTTTGCAAAACAAAAGGACGCATTCCACATCGATGTATATATACTTTAAAAAATCTGTCAAATTGGTAAAAGCTGAAAAAAAAAAAATTATCGGATTAATATTTTTTTTTTATAAAAAAAAAATTATTTATTTAATATAATTATTTAAATTAAAGATTTGCATTTTTTATTGAAAAAAAAAATATATATATATATATTTTTGCATTTCAGAAACATTCAGGTGAAATTCGAAAAAAATTTAGTTTGAATAAAAATAATTGGTTCGGATTCATGCGTCTCTCGAATGGAGACCACGCATGTTTCGCGTGTCAGATATATATTTTTCAGTAATTATCGTTATCTATCGGGAAGATGACTCGCGCCTACATGAATTCTGTACAAGTTGATAAAAGAGCCAAACGCGAGGCACTGGATAATGTTGGCTTTTAATTTTCAGTATACGCACAGTGCAAAGTCGTTGCGGTGTTGCTGACGGGCAAATATGTATCGTTGATTGTTCAAGTGTTTTCGTAAGGTTTTTTTTTATTAAATATTCTTTAACACAGTTGTCGGAAAGAGTATCGAGGTTCCTGATAAATCCATTATCGACTCGTTCCACGTTTCCGTCCGTGTGTATATATATATGTATATAGGTCCATATATCTTTGTATTTCGATCTTTTCTAGCATCTTCATGTTTTCCGTGTTTATATATTCATCGCTCCATAAAGATTTCGTGTCATTGAGATAAACATTCTTTTTCCAGTATTCTTTCACCCATTATACAATATTGACCGCGACATAAAAATTCGATATGTTAATCGGAAACAACACGCCTTTACAGCCGACGAATCGAATCGATTATTAATCGGTATATCGAAATGACCAGTCGGAGCGATTTTATTGCGCGCATTAAAAAAAAATAAAAAATCGCTTGACAACATCATAAAAAAAGCACGAGTTTCGACAAACACCCCGTAATTATATATTTTTGTTATTATAAAAAATATATTAAAACGGTTTAAATACGGCAACGAAACAATCGATTTAAAATATGTACAGTTGGATCGATTATCAGAAAAAAGCATAATACAGTCGTTGATGATTGAATAGTTACTTTCTCAATAGATCGCAACAAAAATTAATAACTATACTATTTGCGTTGGGGGAAAATCTTTCCGGCAATCTGTAAGATTGAGAACAGAAGAAAACGTTCGGCAAGCAGCGGAATTTTTATTTTCGTACGTTATTCAATGGTACCACTCGATTGTATCTGAATCTTTCCCGGTTGTGTCTATCAGTGTGCGTTGGTAAGTATACTTTGCGCTGTGATATTGTCAACGTCGATTATCACAAGGAGACAAGTATTCTCGAGAGGATATACGATCGCAGAGATTTTGATATCGCGCCTTCGGTAAAGCGATAATCACGTGGGTAGTCACTATCTCGAACATGTGCTACACGTGCTGCACCTGCACCTTCCACGGTCAAAAATTTCCGTTGCAGGCTATAAGATATAGAAAAGAAAAGTTCCGAAGCAATGAAATGTATTTTTTTAATCTATGTACATTGAGAAAAAACGATGAGTTGGGAGAATTTCACAGTTATTTGGTACAACCAATATTTTTCCGTGACAACTTGATTGTTAGTTTTTTCAACTTATTATTAGGAGAAAGTGGGGCAATATGGACCGCTTTAGCAGTTCAGGAAATTCCGTTGATGTTTACAACATTCTTTCATTATTTTGTAACGAAAAACAGATTACACCTTCTTAGAACGTTAAGACGAAAAAAATTGAGGAAAAATCGTCTGTGAATCGATAGTATAAACATTTTTTAAAAACTTCGACCTATAACCGAAGCTTAACTATTTTCATCAAAAAATATACATTTCTCCATATAAAAAATAATGAAACCTTTTGTCGAATTATAGTTTCATTCATCGCCATTCCGATTTGTCGCACACAATAAATGTTCCGATGAACTTCAGAAAGTGAACCTTTTTAAAATGTCATAGAGATGCGCCACTGTTTCATTTCGCCCCATTTTCCTAACCAGAAATAATCTAAATGACCGCTGCAATATGGATTGCGAATGAACATTCATAAAACGCGATTGTCGCCGATTTGTAATAATAGACATTTTTTTTCTTTCCGTATAATCTCGTTGCGCAATTACTCTCGAATATCCAGACGGGAATTGCGACCCTGTAAAATGATTCATAGTCGAATAATAGCTGATATAAATTATACCAGAGATGTACCGAAGCATCGAGCCCGAGACGCGTATTGGTCAGTTATATATGCATCAGAGTTGTGACACGTGTGTCGGACAAAGATACGCACGTGCAAGGCGACCCGATTCTTCCGTATTCCCAATATTTCTGTCTATCCGCCGTGAAATACTCGTTAAATGCCGTCGATGCATATGCTACAAATATGATAGCAGCTTCCGTGGATCGTCTGTAACATGAGTCACAGACGCGCTCTGCCATCAATGCAAAAATCCTTATCGTACTTTTTTTTTTTTTTACTTCGCGTCTCAGTTTTCTGCCGACAGCAGAAAAGCTGTGTCGATAAACGCTTTTTACCTTCTCGAACGAAAATTTTCCATTTTCCTACGCTCCGAATCCGTGCGGCGAGCGATTTATGTTACACAAAAATACTCCCGCGATAAAAGCAACTTATATTTACCAACGATAAGATAGACGCATATTATAAATTCGTACGCATCGCTGAAATTAATATGCATGGCAAATTTATCGAGGAGCAAACATTGTGAGAATAAACATCGAGAATTACCACCAACCGAAGTGTACGCCGATATTTCGCATTTTATGCATATTGAAAAATTGCGAGTGGTAAAAGTAATCGTCACAATTAATATTGGTAATTGGTGCAAAAAATAATTGAATACTCGATGGATATCGGCTGTTGCGACACTGAAGTGGTTGTTCTGTCGGCCTGAAAAAAAAAATGCATATATTTTATACGAATTATTGTGATTGTGAACGAAACGCCACTCGGCAAAAATCAATTAATGCGAATACAATGTTAGTCTCGAACGATTACGCTTCGTACTTCAATTTCGTGCACATAGACGCCGCGAGAGCATACAATTGTGTATTATGAATAGGTTTGGAAAATACATATCGAGAATGCGGTAATTCGAGGATAACGGAGAGGTCATCTCGTTTCTCGTTGGATCAGCGTAGTTGCAAATACTGTCTGTTCGGTAATAAATTGGTGAACGCGAAATGAATTCGAATCACAGGAAGCGGGACGTCGAGGGTCGTTAGCAATGCCACTGGACTGGAGAATTTCCAGAGTGTAGCGAAATCGAACGCGTGCACACATATATATATATATATATATATATATATACCAATGACGTGGTGTTTTACCAATGACGTTGCACCACCGTCGTGCAGTTTCTCGCTGTGTTCTTATCGTCGTTGATTGCAATTCTCGTGAATTATTCCATCTGTCATCGAGACAACAGCGACAAGGGACGTCCAATTGTAATACAATAATGCTAAACGACCATTTATTAAGGAAAAAAAAGCAATTAATCAGCACTTGTCGTCTCAAGCGACTCGTGTGGTTTGGTGCATCGAATCGCGTCAATTTGGAACCACGCAATTGGGTTCTGAAACGGTATGACCCATGAATCGTATAACTACGCGAGAGGGATGAAAGCGATGCATGCGACCTCACTGCGTGCATTCCGCGGTGAGGGACTTAATTATCACGGATATCATTGATACCGGTACAGTAGAATATTCCGGTCCGGAATATTCTACTGGCTGGTGAACCAAAGTGAGTTTCATCACCGAACTCGAATTTCTCAACTCTCCTGTGATCGTTGAATTAATTTATCCATCTTGATAACCGCTTACGCGATCTGCGATATAGTTATCGGAATATCCTCGCGCTGTTATCGAAATTGATATTTTTTAATGATTATAGTTCAATATTGAAAATCTCGGTGATACGACGATGAAGAAAGCGAAATGAGTAAAATAATTACACAATGTCGATTAACGATTGACGGGATGGAATCAGCTAAATGACGACGATGTTCGCGAACGTATGTCTTTTTCTTCAGACGACGCAAAAATTTCGAAAATTTTTCACGTATTAAAAAATGTTTAAACATTTTTTTTTTCCGGTGAAAAACATTTTTTTAATATATTTTCCGACATGATAGCATTTTTTTTAGAACTTTGTGTCGGCTGGAGAAAAAAACTATATTTTGGCAAACATCGCCATAATTGAGTCGAATGGCATGGCTTACAATATGCGCTCTTTGACTGGGGTTCCCTACAATATTCCCACAGACTTGCATTGGGGTGTATATCCAATATCTTTTGTTTTTTCTCGCTGTCGATGAAGAATAAAGAACACAGATTAATGGACATTGGTGAAGTTTGTGGAAAAAACGTTATACCGAAAACAACGCTCGACAGATCGCCCCGTCGATACGGTTGCACTTTATCTCAGCGATGATACGGACATTCGTACTTATCGCACGCGATGCGATCCTCCATCACGTGAACGCTTTGAACCGCCGAGTTAACGAGATCTTCCATGACGAATAAAAAAAATGCATACTATATCTACGAGTTTTTAATTGTGATATAACGATTTTTTCCGCGCGGTCGTCTTACTGCAAGTAGTATAAGTAAATGTTTGTCAGTCAACGTTGGTTTCAACCCTATCGACAAAACGAATATACAGCAGTCGTGGCCGAGTGGTTAAGGCGTCTGACTAGAAATCAGATTCCCTCTGGGAGCGTAGGTTCGAGTCCTACCGACTGCGAAATTTATTTTTCTGCTCCTTCAATAGCGCAACGGAGACAAACACTTCTATTTTATCGCTAATCATCGGTCCAACTACTCGCGTATTTTCCCGCATAGATCTTTGATTATTTGAGATATGCGAGATTATTGGATCTCGCGGGATCGCGAAAGACTGCAACGAAATACATGGGCGAACATTTGACACGGAAACAGGAAAGTATACGGCTGACCTTGCACCGTCACGTGTCGCCGAGTCTTATCGCGTAATAAGTTTCGAAATATAAAAACAAAAAATTAAAACATATATAGAAACGGTGATGCGCGATGAAAGTATCGTTGCGTGATCGCTTTAATCTCACTTGGGTCGTGAGCACCGAACCGCGCCATCTTCCCACCGATAACGTAAAATACGATTGTTTAATTCTTAATTAGAGATAAAGAAAATTAAAAAATCGGAACTTTTTCCCTCAAATTCCCAGGAGAAATTATCTTTCAGGAGTATCAATCGATCCTTAAGGCGATGCGAAAAAATGCCGTCAACAACGAAAAATGTAAGAAAGAAAATAAATTTGTTTTTGTTTTTGAAAGCGAATTGAATTGTTATTATCGCGATTTAGCGAAGATCCTCTGATCCTTTAATCCTCGTGACAACCTATCAATTTCAATCGATCGCCGCAATTGTTGCAACGCGCATTGGTCATACGATAATCATCGTGGCTATTGCATTCATCTTGTGTCGCGATCGTTTCTCTCGCAATGACGTACCAAAATAGAACAATGCTCAGGGACAGTTCGTTGTATGCAACACTAAACACTTACGACGCATACTCGTATAATGCGATATATTTTAACGCGCATATATGTCCAATTTGGCAAATTTCCCGGAAACAATATTATTATTTGGCATCGAGCAATAGATGAATGCAGAATACTTCACGCGTAAAAAAAAATATTATAAAAATTCCAATTATTATTACGAAATTTCAATAATTAATAGATAATAATAATAAATTGCTTAAGAATTTGGTAATTAATTTCAATAATTAATGTAAATGTGAATAAAATGTAAAATTTCGAAAAATCCAAGACGACAATTTTGAAATTCGAAAAATTTTGGAGTTCGTCTTCTAAAGATCGTTGTCGAGTCCCGAAACGTTTTTCCGCGTTCATTATTTCATCTAGTCCGTCCCCGTAAGTTCTTTTCGCGAGCAACTATCCATCACCGTCGTCACTGCGTCAAAATACTATCATTGCAATTTTGGCACACTTACCACGACACACCTGCGCGTCGTGTCTTGTTGCCAATATTAAATACACAATATACATATACACACTCTCGCCAATCTCTTACACTTGGATCATGAAAATTTCGTGTGCCAGTAATCATTCAGTCGTATAATGAACGCGTACGGCAGATTTTTCGTTGAGTCAATCGTCGGATATACGCCGGAAAAAAAAAAAATTTACTAATGTAAAGTCTTGTTAAGTAGCGTTGTATCGAATTCCGCCATTTTTAAAAATACTAAACAAAAAGTTTGAGCGGTCAGTGCAAAAATTAGAGGAATTTTTATATTTCGTTTTGTAAATTGTTCGCGGGAAGGATCACGCGAATTGTCGTCAAATTGTTACCGATAATATCGGACGGTGACCGGCTATCGCTAATGGGAGAGTGAGAAAAAAAATGAATAAAAGTGGGATGATGGAAGAAAACAAGTCGTGACAGAGGGAGTAGTGGGAAGGGGGGGAGGTCGGGGCGCGGAGACGAAAAGACACCAGAAGCCTATATCGACGGGGGGAATTGCGTGGGCCACGGAACCGCAGAACTGCGCGCGCAGATCCCCGCTTCTTTTTCTCCGATCAACTTGAGGACTCTATATATGACGTCACCGGAGTAGGTCGCGGCACTCAGCTGACGGCTGCATTCAGAAATCCTCGAGATCGTGAAGAATCCCGGCGCGCGCCTCGTCTCGTTCCCCTCGTCAGGTACGACACAATATAATCCGAAACGTTTACTTTTGTATCATTATTACATCAAACAAATTTATTACTGCATCGCGCACGATCGTTTGCCGCTTCGCCCTCGTCACTTCCGGTTGACCTCATTCGTCACGGCTTATCCGCGATTTTTCATCCCTCTGTTGCGTCTCTCCCCTCCAATCATTCGCGACTTTAATCACTGCTTTATAATCGTCTATAAACATTTTTTCTTACCTCTGATCTATGATTTTAACCTTGTCGCGCGTTGACTCGTATCGACGGTACCAATGCTACTGTAACTTCTATCTGTGCCTTTGCGTGTGTCGACTTCATACGCGTGACACTTAGATAGGAATTATAGTTCAGCTGAAAACGTTTACTGGTGCAGAAGAAACGATTGGGGGGGGGGGGGGTGAATGATGAATGACGATTTCTCATTATATCGATAAAAATGTCGAATTCGATTCGCGTTAGACAAACAGCCGCGAGCTTTGACGTCAAACACTTATATTAAGAAAATTCTATTTTCGCATGGATCGGCATTTATGCTTTACACGTGCCGTTAACGCTGGCAATAAAGTAATTTTTGAAGCTTGATTTCGCGATTTTTTGCGAACTAAATACGAAATATGCGATCGGTCGAAAATGATTAGTTATTTTTTTTTTTTTTTTTACCGATGTTTCGATCGTCCAAATGAGAAATCGAGTCGATCGCGTGCATATTTTGCCGATACAAAATTTGATATCACGATATCTTTCGTTTTGGGCGATCGTAATCAACATTACGAACAAAAATCGGCCGAAATAAATAAATCGGCGATTGTTGGTCTGGAAATAAATATTTCGAGCATTGAAAAAAAAATCTCGTTTATCGAACTATTTACCAGTTGAATTGAATATCACTGCGACAATTATTTCGTTCAATTAATGAGATATTTGCTTTGCCACCGCCGAGCGCCGATTTATTGGATAGACCCGATTTTTTTCTACGTTCATGACGGTCATCATTATTCAATAAGAGTTTTTCTGTCGGGCGTACCGTGCGTCCGACTGAAACGAATATTAGTCGTCATCGAGAGACGCGGACAGCTTGTAACGGGTGCTGCCGTTTAGGTATCGATTAATCGTCATATTGTATAGTTCGGTGTAACGCGCCGCGTCCTCTAACCATGAAAAACGAGGGATCACGTTCTCGAAGTACGATATTTCAGCGTCAGCACGCGGTCGCGCGTTATTATTCAATATTCAACAATTTCGATGGGATAATATGAAATTTCCTTTAACAATGAAATGCGCATCGATCGATCACATTTTAAAAAAAATTCTATTATGCAATTAAATTTTTTTTATAAATCTCTTCAGGTAAATCCAAACAGTCTGAGATTCTATCGTCGCGATGGCCGAGTCACTCGAACAAATGCATAAAAATGATACCATTAAGCTACGAGAGCGTCATATCGGGTGAGTAAACGAATAATATTATATTCAAAAGTTTAAAAAAAGAATAATCAGTGTACGAATGATAATTCAATAATCAATCGATAAATAATACATTTTAATAAATAAAAGAAAAAAGATAAGGTAAATACGGAAAAAGAAAAATTTCGTAACTCCGGCGCCGATACGCGGCGTATCCCGCGTTGGAAAGAGACGCGTGGAAAAATTCGCGGTCATCGCCGGTAATCGCGGATCGCTGTTGTCTCGGGATGATAAAAATTACGCGGGTTTACAAACCGCTCTCGGATATTGACAAAAGAATTGTATGCACAAGCGATTAATCATTTTCCCATTTAATAAACACGGCAAATGTTGTAGCGTAACTTTCTCCGTATTTTGAATATCTTATCTTATCATCGGTTGTCAAAGAGGCAAAGAGTTTCTGGCACTCGATATACTGTCCGAACTACTCGTGCGCGCCGCGAGTGATAGAGTTATCGGGCGTTGCTCGGGTCATCGAGATAACGCCGGTGACATCGGCGAATCGATCTGCACACGAATTAGCATATCGGCCGCTCGGTGTCGTAACGTCGCAAATGTCCGTGTACTCGTATCGCCGATACGCCCTTCTGACATCGAAACTTCGACATTATCACATGCTTTCCTCGTCGAATTGGGCCGACTGATAAAACGTCACACGCACATATACGGACGATTCATAGAGGCGAGCGAATTCGCGACACCGACAGACACGCGGACCACACAGACATTGAGAGAGAGACACGTGCAGATAGGATTCTGACGGAGGTCGGGTGAGGATTGTGGAACGGAACGCGTGTATCGCGATCGGGATGTTTCCACACAATCGTTCCACACAACTGTATCTCCGCGGCAATGGAATTATGGGACAAGCGCGGGGCCGTGTGGGACGCGTGAATCTATATCGGTGTTACGTATATCTCGTTGATCGCGCCTCCTACGTTGCGTATATCAAGCATTGACCTTGAATTGTTGAAACAGCTCGGAACAAATAAAGGCGAATCGTAACAAGTTTTAACCAAACAAAACTCAAATATTCACGTTCGTACTATAAATAGCTGCTTTCTAGATAAATATAAATTTATTACTCAGCGCTATCGTCAAAATGATTAATCGCAGTCAGTCGATTATCGATCTTTACGCGGATCGGTAAAAAGTATAAATCAGTTTTGTAAAATTTCGAACTTAAATTTATCTAAGAATCGTATGTAACTCGAATTAATAATAAATAATAATGATAATATGAAATTGAATACTCGTAATAAAATATAAAATTAAACAATAATAATAGGATTTATTTGCATTTATTGTAGACAATCGTGCAAACTTTTTTACAAGTCGAGTCCCCTTAAGATCGTCCGCGCTGAGGCACAGTATATGTACGATGAAAGGGGTGAACGTTATCTGGACTGCATCAACAATGTCGCTCACGGTAATTAACGTCTTGTTTATCTTTGTGCCATTCACAAAGCTTTCCGATGCAACCATTTATTAAAAAAAAAAAAATTCCTACAATTTTCGTACCTCTGCTCGCAGTCGGTCATTGTCATCCCGACGTGGTGAAGGCGGGTCAGCAACAAATGGCTCTTCTCTACACGAATAATCGTTTTCTGCATGACAACTTGGTGGTGTGCGCTCGTCGTTTGACCTCACTTCTCCCCGAGCCGCTTTCGGTTTGTTTTCTCGTGAATTCCGGAAGCGAGGCGAACGACCTCGCGCTTCGGCTCGCCGAGGCACACACCGGTAACCAGGATGTCATCACTGTCGATCAGTAAGTTTGTCACGAATAATCGCGATGGTTTGTACTCGCGATCATTTGTACTCTTGAATTATAATCATTAAGACAGATTAGCGAGCTTTGCGAACTTAATTGGAGCATCGGGTTCATTTGTATCTTTTATTTCAAACAGTTTAAGACAAATGGCGTATAGTCGCCTTTGTTTGCGATCGGAATTTAAATAATTCTATATCGATGTTTTTGGCGAAATTTACTCGCAAATTATAGGTGAGGATTTTTAAACTTTTGGTTAATGACCGACGTGATATTAAGTACTCGCGAAATCGGAAGCTCCAGTAAGTACGACGAAGCAGAATTAAGTAACCCGTTGGTACCAATGAATGACCGCTTTAAAATGATTCTTTATATTTATAATAACGAAATATTAATAACAATTACATATTTCATAGTATTGTTAGATGTTTAATAAAACAATAATTACCGAAGTAAAATTAGAATTAAACTTTTTAGACGGTACCATTCGAAAAAAATGGAAAGAGCGAATTTCTAAGAGAACAAGAATCAGCATTATTTCATAGAAATAAAAAACAACATGCCTCTTCACATTTAATGAATTTTCGTTGTAATTACGGCAGTCAAAATGGTTGATAGTTTACTTGAGAAACGGTCATTTACTGGGACAGCGACGTAATAAATCGTGAAGCAAAGAATGGTTGTCGAGTTTTGGAGTCTGCGAACTCTTCCGCGGCTTAAAAAAACATTAATTAATTGTTTTTTAATATCTTCGAACGAGAACACTGTTTAAAATTAATTCTCGAAAGGGTTTTGCGCTGAAAACTCGTCGACGATCGTTACGGTTAATGAGTGCGAATGCAACGACAAAAAATGATAAGCGACTGCTTTTGTATGAGAATTTCACAGGCGTCCTAAAAGTCAACGATGAACAATTGTGTGTATCAATGACTAATCGGTTGGGTTTTCTTTTTTGCCTGTTTACAGCTTACTTCCAGTGTAATCTATGCGAAGACGAGAATGATTGTCGCGTAAAAGCGAAACAATCGACCAAAAACGAAGATATACCAGCGACAGCATAAAGGATCACACGTCCGCATAAATCTTCTTGTCATTTTAGGTGACACACGACGACGTATGTGAGACGTTAATGCTTATAAAACATACAAACGACCAGAGATTTATACATATATGTGAATAAAAACGTTCGCGCGTATCGACTCGCGAAGCTTTCACAGTTTGATGAGGTGGAAGAGATGATGAGAAGCCCTTCGAGCGTCGAATCGAAAATTCGCTGACTTTTTTAAGCCCCAAAACGGCTGCCATTACTGAAATTTTTTTTTTTAAATCATACCATATAATTTATTTTTTAGGATGACAAACTTTTGTGGATTTTATGATTTTCGCTTCTAAACCCTTAACGGGGGTAAAATATGAAAAATTTTGTATGAAAAATAAAAATGATTTTTCCGCAAAGGTTTTCACTGACCTCATGATGACGGGTTCGATGGTTTGACGTCATCTCCGAAGTGCTTCTCAAATTCTGCGATATTATAACGAAAAAAATAGATTGTAGACTTTTTCCATTGAATTTTCATAATCGTCAATTCACAATAATTTTTTTCTCATTATTGTCCATTAATGTTTAGTAATAACGCTTAATTAGAAAAATAAAGGGGATGAAAAAAAAATTTGTATATTTCAGCGGACAAACGTCTCTCGAAATATATATTATCTTTGTAGCAATAATATTTCAGACCCGAGACGAACGGTTCCTTAAGGTCGCTTGTCGATGGCTTGAATGGACTGTAAACTTGGAAAGCCTCACCCCTCGTACACTCTCTTTCTCTTAGTACATTAAGTCAACAAAATCTTTTACAAGGCGTTCGGAACATTTAATTTTACATGCGACAATTATTTGAACATTGTAGCGCCTATCACGGACACTTGACCTCGATGATTGACATCTCACCCTACAAGTTCAACCAGATTAAGAATGGCAAAAAGGATTGGGTGCACGTGGTAAGTGCTATAAAACGCCTGCAGAAATAAATATTTTTTAATAAATAAAAAACAAATTGAATATTAAAAAAAAATTGATTTTTTTTGTATTGACATTTTTTTTAGTGTTGCAATAATAATAATAATGTAATTATATGATATATTGAATATCAAAGAAACAACGTTTCGGTTAATATTTCACGTATCTCGTGAAAATATTCGTAAACAATCGAATATTAAATACTCCATCGTTTATATATTGTTATATAAACATATATATAAAAAAAAGTAATCGTTTTTCTTTCTGAATGTAAATATAAATATTATTTTTTTTATTAAGGCTCCATGTCCCGACGTTTATCGCGGAATTTATCGCGACAACGATTATCCCAATGAGGATCTCGGTGTGAAATATGCGGATGAAGTGAAGAAAATTTGCGACGATCTTAACGCCAAAGGAAAAAAAATTCGCGCCTATATTTCGGAGAGTCTTATGTCGGTTGGTGGACAAATCCTTCCGCCTCAGAATTATTATCGCAACGTTTACAGGTCAGTTTATGTTTTATTTATTTTTTCCTATTTTTTATGATGAATTGCGTGTTTTCGTATTCATTGATTAATCGATGGCGAACGAATTTTTTAGACACGTTCGCGAAGCCGGTGGAGTTTGCATCGCCGACGAAGTTCAAGTTGGATTTGGCAGAGTCGGAAGTCAAATGTGGGCTTTTCAGCTGTACGGCGACGATGTCATACCGGACATCGTAACTGTCGGTAAACCAATGGGCAATGGGCATCCCGTTGCAGCTGTGATTACGACTCAAGAAATCGCTGCGAGTTTCAAGGCTACCGGACTCGAGTATTTCAACACAGTGAGTAAATATGTTATATAACATTCCATTGAACTTAATAATATCAAAGTTCAAAGAAAATAATCATACATAGAATGCATACGATCAGCCGGTCTCGCAGTCACGCGAAGTATTTGCGAATCAATAAAATCGTCGTAAATTAATTTCTAAATACACAATAATTTAGATACATCGATATCTAAACAATTTTTAGAAATTTCATATTTTTATTTTCGATAATACGATATTAATTTAATATTCTATTTATTATTTCTTGATTTAAAAATGATTAATTCATTTTTTATTCAATTTCACGCGGTTTATTTATTCTTTTTAATTTTTATTCAACTTTTCGCGATTTACGGATGATTTTTGTATTCCCAGTGAAAAACCGCGCGGACTTTAACCATTGTCGTGCCCTGCGAGGGTGGATTCGCTCAGAAAAGCTCGCTATTGTTGTTCGCACCGTGTTCCAATATTCTATAGCGCATATAGTTGGCATATACGCGCGTGTTTATTTCTCGATTGTGGACACCCCATGCACGGCGGTCGCGCGAAAACGTGAATGAGCCTCGGTTATCGGTATCCCGGTAATTTTCGGGAGGGTATTGTACACAAACACATACACACGCGTTTTATTGTGGGGGAACAGTTCGTTGTGCGTCGCGATGTTAAATGCATGTGCGCTTCCAATCTCATTTATGAGGCACGTGGCGTACCGACGACCATCCAATCGCCGCAACATTTATCGCTGTTTAATCGGAGTTCACCGATGAGAGGCAGATTTTCCGTTAACGAAAATCCATCGCGAAATATATTCTACGATTGTTACACATCAATGGTATCTATTGTTACGAGGGGAGCAGTTAATTGTACGGTTTTCATTGTATTTCACCGCCTCGATCTCTAACGGTTACCTCGAAGCTGCGCTCACTTCGATTAGCAGATTTTTTGACGATCGCGATGTTAGGGGATGATAACAAAGAGCGTAAACTGCTCAGAATACGACGCGATTAATTGTTTGTAAATCATACAATGAAATTTCATGAATTTTACATAACATTCTCACAGAATCAATTTTTCTTTTTTTTTCGAAAATATATTGTTTTTTCGGAAAAATTTTATCGATTTTGCATGAAGTTTTTTTACATGAAAAATGATATTTGTATTTTAAATCGACATGATACTTCATTTATTTTATTTCCGAAACGGCGGAAAAGGGTAGGAATCGTAGTGAAGGATGTTTTTTTGTAATATACATGTTGGGAGTCGTGAAAAATGGCGAGAAATGATCAACTCGTCAATCAACTTCTAAAGCACTTTTGACGGAATTTTTATGTCACAGCATCGGTCGCTATAGCTGAGCGGAAATAACTATTTTTGAGAGTTCGGAGAATGAGAGAGCTATGAGAGGAAAAGGGCGGCTGGTAAAACGGCGACGAATGACGGGTCGACCGCTCACAGTTTTTCGCAACTTTTTTTTTTAAGACCCCGTCAACGGTTTCTAACGGAGATTGCAGCACGTAATACGCACGAAAGACTTACGCGAAACGCGCGAACTCGACGAGAGATACGGTACCTCCTTTTCCATATAAAAATCATACCGTCGCGTTAGTACTCCCAACCGAGCGGTGGTTGTGAGAAAAAGCTTTCGCAAGGATGGACGCGAGAAGTTTTACATCGTTTCACTTTTTTTTTTCGTTCATATACGCTATTAGATCGCGAAATTACATCCCCGTCGCGACTGAGGCGCTTCATCGCGTTACATACTTTATTAGTTCGCGCGATACGAGAGGTGTATCGCGTAAGAGTTTCGCGCTGTCTCGACGAAATCTACTGAACTCTCCTGTTTATTCAGGTTTTTCCAAGCATCGTGACGCCGTCGCGTGATTTATTTATCACACAATGAATAATGAACTAAGCCGATGAAAACCCGACTATTTTTCCTATCCACGCCGGAATTTCATCGGGATAAATGAAAAAATTCCTGAGTAGAATTTTTTTTTCACGCCGCGCTGTATACATTAAAAATAAACAATGAAACTCTGTATCCTGCTCGGCGGAATTTTTAATCTGTTTTTCGTTTTATTTTTCTTTTTATTCCCACAGTACGGAGGCAATCCAGTTTCTTGCGCTGTCGCGAATGCCGTGTTGGAGGTCATAGAGCGCGAGGGTCTTCGCGAAAATGCAACCAAAGTTGGCGAACATTTAATCAACGAATTGAGAAAATTGGCAAAACTTCGTAAGATCATCGGCGATGTACGCGGTGTCGGTCTATTCGTTGGTATCGAACTCGTTCGCGACAGAGCGATGAGAATACCGGCCACCGCTGAGGCTAAACACGTTGTTTCGCGAATGAAGGAAGAAAAGATTTTGGTCAGCAGCGACGGACCGGATAACAATATATTAAAACTCAAACCACCGATGGTCTTTACTATCGCGAATGCCGATCGCTTCGTCTCCGTTCTCGACGAAGTTCTTCAGGAGCTTGAGATCGACATGGAAGAGGAGGTGAGTGGATACCGATCAATACATAATGAGATTTTGAAATTCATAGAAAAAAAAAGTCAAATTGCGCCTTAAACTTCGAAAGTTTCATTTCTGTTGCGTCACAAAAACATTTTTTCGATTTTTGAAAAAATTTAGAAAATACAACGAAACGAAATTAAGAAAAACGGAAATGAAACGATTTAGCATAAAATAAAATGGCGGTTGCGAAAAGAATCGTTTGCTATAGAACGCAATTCGAAAGTATGAATCCAACGCACATGTTCTCTTTGTGCTTTCAGCCCGTTGACCCGACGACGACGATCATTAAAGCGGTCATATCGACAGTGGATATTGAATCCGAAGGAGTTGGCAACGATGTTAGCAAGAGCGTCCCGATACGCGCGTAACTGACCGACATTTCGAATTTTCACTCAGCGTCAACACCTATCAATTGCTCATTGATGTACGGGTTACGAAGAAAATCCGAGAAATATGTAAAAAAAAAAAAAAAATGTACGTGGCGCAAGTTCTCATGAGTGACGATGATAATACGACTTTTAGACGGCTATTTTTATACTCAAACATAATGGATGCTAAGAAGCACAATCTGTACATATCATCAATTTGTAAATACTTTTTCGATTTATTTCTAATTTTAGGACGGTATTATTCATTTGAAAGATATTGACATTGTCTCGTACTGCGTAACACTTGTATCAAATAAAGGGACACTAAAATAATTTTGTGTTTTTGTATTTTTTTTTGTTATTTAGCTTTGATTTACTTAATTCACTGAAAACTTTGCTTCGATGAGAAAACTTTATAAAAATATTTAACATAAATCGAAATAAAATTGAAAACAACATATTTAATTTTTTGTAAAGCATTGAACATTTTTTTTTTCAAGTTTCATCTCAATTTTTCTTAACTATTTTTTATTTTACCTGCCTATTTTGCTTCGGGTGTTCCTTTTGCCCCAATGTTCCTCGAGTACTTGGAATAGAAATACTACCGCGATCTCTCGATTTTACGAGAGTCTTTGATCGACTAACAGATCGACACAAATCGGCACGAGGATTCATTGACTCCGCATCCGGTCTTCGATCCACGTGGCGGAAATCTCGCGCGTGTCCAATGTTATCGTTGAATTCAGAATCAATATTTTCTGCGTGTCGATGCAATTTCTTTTTTCTTAATGGTCCGACGTTTGGACAACAACCGGATGTGTCGAGGATAACGCGGTCTCGAGGCTAAAGATTCGTGACCTTTCGTTCAATACTGCAACAGTTGTCGTGAACGAGCTCGTTGACGATATTATTAGGTGCTATGCTTCGATCGATATCGTCAACGCGTGAGTGCAATATCGCCGATTTGAAAAAAATATGCGCGCGTGTTGTAACAACTCGGAAGATTAAAGTTATACATCGCCGAGACAATTTAATCATCGAAGAAGGTTCATAGTCGTAGGTCACTTGCTGCGCAAGCAAATATCGGGTATAAGTAGTTCATATCAGAGCTGAATAGCTTACTCTTCAGTGCGCAGCGATCTATTGGTCACATCATGTGGTCCCAACTGTTCTTAGCGTTTCTGGGTAAGTAATCCAACGATCAAATTTTTTCGAATAATTATTTATAACTCCGATCCTGCAATATCGAATTATATTGGTCGTCAGGATCTTTTTTTGGCGCAGCAGAACAGCAGAATATGATTATTAATGTCGATCCACTATTTCACTAATTTTCAGTGGGCGCCGCGATTGCCGAACCAAGCTTCCAGGCATGGAAGCCCGACACCGAATACGAATACAATGTTCGCGGTAGAACTTTCGCCGCTCTGCACGATGTGGCTAATCAGTACACCGGTATAGTACTGAGAGCTCGTTTAACCGTCAAGCCGACGTCCGAAGACACCTTGGAAGCCAAGTTGTGGAGAGCTCAGTATGCTCACATCCACACGAATCTGGCGGACGGCTGGAAAACCGAAATTCCGGACAACATGCTTGAGCTAAAACAGTTCCCGATGTCGGAGAAAGTCTTCGAGATCAAAATGAGCCACGGCGTTGTTCGCGAATTGTTCGTTGACAAGGACGTTCCGAATTGGGAAGTTAATGTGCTCAAGAGCGTTGTCAGTCAGCTGCAGGTGGATACCCAAGGCGAGAACCTGATGGCATCGAGATACAACCAGGAACCCGAAGAGAATCGCCCGAACGCTATGTACAAAACCATGGAGGATTCCGTCAGCGGAAGATGCGAGGTACTTTACGACATCAACACCCTTCCCGAATTCGTTTATCAAAGCAGACCAGATTTGGTACCGATGCCCGAGCTTCGGGGCGAAGGGGATGTAATCGACATTGCCAAGACGAAGAACTACAGCAACTGCGAGCAGCGCATGAGCTTTCACTTTGGTATCACCGGAACGAACAAATGGGAGCCGAGTTCTAATTACGGAAAATCTATGTCGAGATCTTCGGTGAGCCGAATCGTCATTACCGGTGATTTGAGGAGTTTCACCATTCAGTCTTCGGTAACGTCGAACGAGGTCATTATGAGTCCGGGTTTACACGAGAGTCAGAAGGGTATGGTCAGCAGCAGGGTCAACGTGACTCTCGTGAAGATGGGTCCGGTATCATCTGGACCCTGGTCCACTCCCGCCAATCCCGAGTCCGCGGGAAATCTCGTCTATAGTTTCAACAATCCTTTCGCCGGTCCCGCTGAGTATCGTCGCCCATCCGGGCCCGCTTTGGGGTCCCACACCAGCGAGGAGTGGCGCGATCGTTACGCGAGGTATTGGAGACACGAAGATGAGGATAACGACTCCAGTGCCTCGAAATCTTCCAAAAGTGCGAACTCCCTGGAGAACGACGAGAGCCAGTTATATTGGTCGCCAAGGCCGACATTGAACGAAGCTCCGGCCACGCCTCTGTTACCGTTTTTTATAGGTTACGGAGGAAGATCGATTGACAAATCGGAAAATTTCGACAGTGTATCGGCATCAAAAACCCTTGCCAGTCAGATCGGTAGCGATCTCCAAAATCCGAACACCATCACCGACGAACAGACACTCGACAAATTCACCATTCTCGCGAGACTTATTCGCACGATGAGCACCGAACAAATTGCTGAAGCTCAACGAGAAATTTATCAATCCGACAACGAGATCGATCCTCACGACGAGAGCCAAAGCGTGCGCCGCTACACCTGGGCTGCCTTCCGTGACGCCGTTGCTCAGGCCGGTACCGGACCAGCTCTGGTCACTATTAAGAATTGGATCAAGGAGAGAAAGATCAAGGGCCCCGAAGCTGCATCGGTCGTCGGTTCTCTTTCGAAGACTGCAAGGACGCCCACTCCGGAATACATGCACGCTTTCTTCGTAAGTACATCAAGAGGACTTGCCCATTTCCGAAAAGGGACATTTTTGGCGCGATACTCCAGCAGTCATTACAAACTTGAAATCATCAATTAAAAACTTCATTTTCTACTCTGCAGGAATTGGCCACTATGCCTGAAACGATCAACGAAGACGTCTTGAACTCGACTGCCATGATCACGTTCGCGGAATTGATACGTTACTCGCAAGTAAATCACGAAAGCGCTCACAGCCGCTATGCCGTACACGTGTTCGGTCGTCTTTCACCTAAGCACAATCCAGCGATTTTCCGTGATTACGTTCCGTATATGGCTGAACAACTGAAGAAATCGATTCAGCAGAACGAACCCGCCAAGTCCCATGTATATATTCGGGCCCTGGGCAACGTCGCTCATCCTAACATTCTGGCCATCTTTGAGCCGTATCTCGAAGGCAAGATCCCCGCGTCAACTTTCCAAAGAACGATGATGGTATGGTCCATGAACAAGCTCGCTTCCCTGAGGCCCAGACTGGCCCGCGGAGTATTTTACAGAATCTATCAAAACACCGCCGAGGCTCATCAGGTTCGTTGTGCCGCCGTCGTTTTTCTGATGTCGACCAACCCTCCGGAAAGTATGCTTCAGCGAATGGCGGAATTCACGAATTACGATCACAGCAAGCACGTTAACGCAGCGGTCAAATCATCGATCGAAACGGCCAGCTACCTCAAGACGTACGAGACTCAGGAAATGGCGACTAAAGCGCGTAGTGTTCTTCCTCTGCTGAACAAGGAATCCTATGGTTTCGATTACTCGAAAAACTTCTACTTCGACAACGCCGCTGACGAAATAAATCTCGCTTATCAAGCGCACGCGGCTTACATCAGCAGCGACGACAGCTTCGTCCCTCAAGCTTTTTACGCCAGCATGAAAGCTATCTATGGCGATTTCAAGGCACCCAAGCCTGAACTAGCGGCAATGGTATCCAGCGTCAAGGAATTGTACAAGGAGATGCGCAAACAGTTCAAGCATCACAGCAAGGAACCCAGAGAAAATACCGAGGGGATCCAATTTTCAGCCGAAAACATCGCTAAACTACTGAAGATCGAGGGACAAGAAAACGAGAACTTGGAAGGAGCTTTCTGGATGAATTCCAAGTACAACAACAGATTCATGTCGTTCGACAGGCACACTCTTCAACGTATACCTGAGTGTGAGTTTGATGACTTTCACAAAAATTAGAAGAAATTAGAAAAAGATTTAACTTACATATTGTTCGGTAACATTGTTTACCGTTGTTTTTGGTAACTTTTGGTAACGTTGTTTTTGGTAACTCTTTTTCAGTTTTGAAGAAGGTATCTGCTGCTGTTAAGGAAGGTCGCAACTTCAACATGGCTAAGCTGGAGAGCTATGACCTGACTCTGAGCTTCCCTATGGAATCCGGATTCCCCTTCCTCTATACTTTCAAAGTTCCAGCTTTGCTGAAGGTGTCCGGATCCGTTAAAGGTGAAAACGCTGCCGACGCCATGAAGGGATCCATGGACCTCCGCTTCGTTTATTCGATGCAGGTTCAGTCCAGACTTGGTTTCGTAACACCCTTCGAGCATCAGCATTACCTGGCCGGCGTGACCCGAAATTTCCAAGCATATGCACCAATTCGTGCCGACATTACCTACGCAAAATCCGATAAAACCGTCACACTGAAATTCCAACCGATCGAGCCGAACGAGAAGTACAAGCTTTTGCACTACAGCGTTGTGCCTTTCACATCTCGACACAACATTCTTAACACATCGCCGGTCATCAAGGATGAGGAGACTCAACCGCTGAGAAATCCCGACGCGATGAAGCGCTCTACCGAATTCGGTTACCATACTCGGGGGGTAAACTTCAAGATCGACACAGATGCATTGGGATACACCGACACATATTACTGGAACTGGGATTTATTGGGCTACGCCTTCTTCCCCTTCGCTGAACCGAAAATACTAGCGTCGAAGACTGAGATGATCCTGATACCGAATCCTTCCAGCGAGCAATCTGTAGTACTGACTGGCTCGTTTGAGACCCGTTACGACGACACGACTAAATACGACGAGAATAGAAGCAAATCAAGTCCTACAGGAAAAGCACCCAAGGTCAAGAGTACGAAAATGAACGATCCAGAACGCAGGCATGAGCTTATTAAGGAGGCTACCGAGGGAATCGCAGCAGCTAACGCTTTTGCCTTTGATGTCGGAGTCGAATTGCCTGGACAAGAACCAATCCAGATGCTTATGACCGCCGCTTTTGCAAACAGCGAGGTCGACGAGAAATCGCGGGGTTTGGTTTACTGGCGGTTCAGTGACGCTCGTGCTCACCACGAATATGAGACGTGTGCCGGTCTCGAAGGTCGAGGGCCCAGACTGTATGCCTCGCTGAACGAGGCCTCAACCCAATCCAGAAACTTCGACGTTGATTTGCATATCGGTAAAACTTGTGAACAAGGAACGAAGGTCGAGATCTATGGAAAACAGGAGCAGACTGAACAGTACAGAAAGCTTCTGAAGCAATTGCCTGTGGTGGTGCGTTGCTGGAAGGAAATTAAGAGAGGCATGAAAGATATGCCTGCTTGTCAAGAGGCTAGGATCCAGGCATCGTTTTTGGACAAATCGGTTCTTACTATTAAATTCGATCCGGCAGTGCGTGACAATGTAGATATCACCGGCATCATGTATAGCGTCGACAATTTATTACCGGATCTGTTGCGGGCTCCACCCGTCTCATCTGTTGAAGAGGGCGCAGTGCAGATTTCCATGAATTTCTACGAACCCGGAAATAGCGCTCAATTTGAGATTGAATCACGCAACGACCGTTTAATAGCCCACGACATCGATGTTGGCCCATTGGCTACTTTCGTAGCTAACACTCATCCCGATCTCTCCTTAACCGATCGTGTGAGAATGCACTCCGATGAAGATAACTCCTATGAACGTAAGTACATCAAATCCTGTAAATTTATCATTGCTTTGTTTCATAAGATCGTTTACCAAAATGGAGCAACGTTCTTTATTCAGATATATGCGTGGTCGCTTCCGACTGGGCAACCACTTTCGATCAAGCGACCTATCCCATCAATCTTGGAAAGTGTTGGCACGTTGCTATGACGACTTACCCGAAGAACAGCAGAAACAACAGGGCTACCGAGCCGATCGAAGAAAACATGAAAATGAGCGTTGTCGTGAGAGATGCACCAAATAACAAGAAGGACGTAAAGTTCGTTCTCGGAAAATACGAACTGAAATTCACTTGGGACGACTCTAAGGTCCGTGTTGAGCTCAATGGCAACCCCATTGACCTCAGCGAGAAGCGCAGCTATAGACAGAAGAATGCTAAAGGTGGCTTCGATTTCGAGCTCCTTCAGCGTCCCGATGGCTTTGTTAAGCTTTATTCGTCCAAATACGACGTTGACGCTATATACGATGGAGAACGCGTTGGGATCAAGGTGAGGAAGTTACAATATTTTTTAGCCGACAATAACGATCCTATTTCTCTCTTAAATCGAGTAATGCCAATACCATTGAACTTTCACAGGCATCTAGCAAATACCGCAATGACGTTCGAGGTCTTTGCGGCAACTATGACGGTGAACCGGTCAACGATTTCACGAGTCCCAAAAACTGCATTCTCTCGAAACCCGAATGGTTTGCCGCGTCTTACGCCATGACGTCGAGCGAGTGTCAGGGACCGGCTTTGGAATATGCGAAGAAAGCTCACGAAGCTGATTGTTACCCTAAAACTGCTCAGCCGAGTAACGTCATCAGCGACCGAGAGGCTGGACGTTCCAGTAGTGGAAAAACTACCTGGGGATACCATAACTACAGGAACAGCGACTACCAGAAGAATCAGGACTCCCGTCACAAATGGCATTGCATGACTACGCGCACCAAGGTCTTTAACGAAGCTGAACAGATTTGCTTCTCCTTGAGGCCCATTCCAACCTGCTTGTCCAGCTGCAAACCAGCCTTTGCCAAATCCAAGGTGTTCCCAGTCTACTGTATGCCTAAGGGCGAAGCGGCTCAGCAAATGGCTAATCGAATCCAGCAAGGCGCGAATCCCGACTTTAGCCAGAAAAAACCAACGAAAACTATCAGTTTCGACATGCCTGTGCGTTGTGAAGCTGCATAAACTGATGACAAAAATCTGTAAATCGCAAATAGTCATTGGCATGAAGTGACAAAGAATATTGTGAGAGTAATCAGTATAGTGATCTGAACTCTCGACTTTTGTACCCGTGACAATTAATGTAATAGTAATGTCAGTAAGAAAGTAGCATAGTCTATCATCGTGTAGAAAACGACGAACAAATAAAATTCCATCTTGAATTAAAATTATTTTCTTTCTTAATTGTTTCCTTAATTACCTTCGTTTCTTATCACTCCCTTTTGATTCAAAAATTCATTTGCGATATTGCGTAGAACAATGAATTTCCACGGAATGTCGCATACATTTTTAACAGCGGTTTTTAATGGATTAAAAAAATGGATAAAAACATACTATAGAACACTGCCGTTGAATACTAAGTACTCAATCATTGCTGTTAAATACATTGTCGTTTGACTCCGTCGAGGGTACCTTGTTTCTCAACTTCGCTTAAATGTATGATTACCTTCCACGAAACACGGTGTGTCACGCATTGTACGATATTTTTAGCCTGTAAACTTCACGTCAGCCGTTTACTCACTCAAGCTGAAGATTTTAAATTGTGCAATTTGGATCGAATCTTCTGAAATCCAATAGGGAGCAAAAGATAATTATTATAGTTGACAAGCTGCTCACGTAATTAAAATCGAGTAAACAAAAAATATAGTAAACCGTACAGTCATTAGGATGCAATGAGTTAAAACAAAAGTCCATTGTCAAAAATATATTGTTACAGTTATTGTAATTTCGAAGTTACATTATTTCCAGATATTGCGAGATGGACTTTGGGTTTTCTCTTTTTTTTTTATAATTTTATATTTAAAAAATATTTGTTACATTTATTTGTATATTTTATAAAATTTATTTATATTATAAGTAAAACATCTCGACGACAATTTTTTTTCCGTGAATGCACAGTGGGACCGAACGATCGATAATACGCGTAGGTCAACAAATGGAAAAACCAATTGCCAACCGGCGAAAATCCATCTTTTATTAATGTCGACCGTCAATGTACATCGTAAATAGCACGAGAATACGTTGAATCCACGTGTGGAAAATGATCGTGAAAACAATATTTCCATGTGTTTGTTTATATTTTTTTTTCAACGCATCAGAGTTCAAGAACAACTCGGAATTTCCGGTGATAAGAGGAATCAGATGCTAAAGATTAGTGACCTCGCGCATTACCCTATTTCGTTACACGTGAACGAACAATCTATTTTTTATTTCCAAATATTATTATGTTGTAGTTAGTGTGATAGAAGGGAATTCGAACTTGTACGTCGGAAAATATTATGCACGCGATCGAAATCTTAGAAGATAACACCGACTTGCGCGAGGCAACATACTTATCGTCGCGGTTCGTCATCGTAGGTCAAGCTGATCAAGCTAATTTGCTATATAAAAGGTCTCGCAGTCACGGGGAATAGTCCACTCTTAACTGAGCGATTTCAACAATCACATAATGTGGTGTCCGCTGTTTCTTCTGCTTCTCAGTAAGTGTTTTAATTCTGAAAATTCAAATGAAAATATTAAAATTTCTTTTTTCAAGCCTTTCTTATTGTTTTTCAGTGTTTTGAACTTTGAACTTTGACTTTAAAGTCGTACAAATTACGTTGAATCATTGTGTTTAATTTGCAGTTGGAGCGGCAAGTGGCGAACACTTTCAAGCATGGAATACCGATACGCAATACCAATATCACGTTCGCAGCAGAACCTTGACAGCTCTCCACGACTTTTCCAACCAGTATACTGGTTTAATAGTGAAAGGTCTTTTGACAATACGGCCGAAGAGTGTGGATACCTTGAATGCAAGATTCTCGGATGTTCAATATGCCCAAATCCACACGAAATTGACAGATGGCTGGCAGTCGAAAATTCCGGATAACATGCTCGACTTGAAACGGTTGCCGATGTCGGAGAAGGTCTTCGAAATAAAAATGCGCTACGGTGTTGTTCGCGATTTGATTGTCGACAAAGGTGTTCCTACTTGGGAAGTCAATGTGCTCAAAAGTATCGTCAGTCAGCTTCAGGTGGATGTGCAAGGCGAAAATATGATGTCATCGAGATTCAATCAGGCACCCGTAAAGAATCGTGTAAACGCCTTGTACAAAACTATGGAAGATTCAGTCGGCGGAAAGTGTGAAGTTGTGTACGACATCAACACTCTTCCTGATTTTGTTCTGCGCAGCAGACCTGAATTGATACCAAAATTCGATCTTCGTGGTGCCGGTCGAATAATCGAAATAATGAAAACCAAGAATTACTGCAACTGTGAGGAGCGAATAAATTACAATTTCGGTACTACTAAATCGAATAACTGGGAGCCATGCGCAAATGACAATGGCAAATCCATATCGCAATCTTCCGTTAGCCGAATTGTCGTTACGGGTGATCTCGAGACTTTTACCATTCAATCATCAGTCACGACTCACGAGGTCATCCTGAGCCCAAATCTCCACGAAAATAAGAAGGGTATGGTAAGCAGTTGCGTTAACATAACCCTCGTGAAAATGGATTCTGTTCCGTCGGATCTGTGGTCAACTCCGGCAGAGCCCGAATCTGTTGGAAACCTCGTCTACAGTTACAAAAATCCGTTCGCGGGAACAAGTGAGAATCGTGATGAGTATCGAAGACGCTTGATTCCCAAATCTCGCAACAGCGATGAGAATTGGAAACTTCGAAATTCGCACGGAGGGCAGATCAGTGAGCACGATGGGTTCGGTGCTTCTCGGTCTGCGAGTGATGAAAACTCCTTTGAGAGTAATCAGGATCAATGGTACTGGCATCCAACGTCCAGCTTGAACGAAGCACCAATAACGCCTCTACTACCCTTCTTCACGGATAACCGAGGAAAATCGATCGCCGAATCTGGCAAAGTTGATCTTGTGATGACGTCCACTACTGTCGCTGACCAAATTGGTCGTGATCTCGAAAATCCAGACAACATCACTGATCAACAGACCCTTGAGAAGTTCACCATCCTCGCAACGTTGATTCGCACAATGAACATTGAACAGATTGCCGAAGCTCAACGGGAAATTTATCAATTTGATAACGAGACTAATTCGAATGATGAAAATCAACGCATACGTCAGAACAGTTGGGCCGCTTTTCGTGACGCTGTTGCCCAGGCGGGTACGGGTCCAGCGCTGATTACTATAAGGGATTGGATCAAGGAAACGAAGATCAAGGGCGTTGAGGCCGCATTGGTTGTTGCGGTTCTTTCAAAAACCGCTAGAGCACCGACCCCGGAGTACGTGAATGCTTTCTTCGTAAGTACATTAACATTACATTACTTTGCCGTTTATAATAAACGCTATACGTTATCCAAATGAATCGACTTTTATTATGTTCTGCAGGAAATGGTGACAATGCCTGAGACAACCAATCAAGAGTTCCTGAACTCAACGGCGATGGTCACTTTTGCCGAATTAATTCGATACTCGCAAGTGAATCACGATAACGTTCAGAATCATCGCCCGGTGACCAGTTTCGCTCGCCCGTCCCCCAAGAATAATCCAGCCATTATCCGTGACTACATTCCGTACTTGGCCGAGCAATTGAAGAAATCCATCGAGAATAATGAATTTGCAAGATCTCACGTGTTTATCCGTGCGCTTGGTAACATAGCTCACCCTAAAATTCTAACCGTTTTTGAACCCTATCTCGAAGGCGAGATCCATGCAACAACTTTCCAAAGGCTCCTGATGGTATTCTCTTTGAACAATCTCGCTGCTCTGAAACCGAGACTCGCTCGCGGAGTCTTTTACAGAATTTACCAAAATACCGCAGAGACACATCAGCTTCGCAGCGCCGCTGTCGCATTTTTGATGTCGACAAATCCCCCTGCGAGCATGCTTCAGCGAATGGCAGAGTTTACGAATTACGATCATAGTAGTCAAGTCAATGCAGCAATAAAATCAGCGATCGAATCGGCCAGCAAGCTCGCGGCACCCGAATCCCAGGATCTTGCGATGAAAGCTCGTAATGTTCTTTCTCTTTTGAACAACGAGTCTTACGATAACGAAAACACAGACAATTTCTTTAGTGATTACGACGCAAGCGAGTTGAACCTGGGGTATCGCACGCAGGCCTATTTTGCCAGAGACGATTTCATCAGTGCAGCATTTTACGCAAGTCTTCAAGCACGCTATGGTGATTTTGAAGTACCAAAATCTGAGATTGGCGCCTTGTTATCTAGCCTCAAGGAGATCTATACCTTAAACGGGAAGAAATTCACCACCGACTATAGCGATGACAGCGACAAAAATGGAAAGTACGAATTCTCGCTGAAGAAAATCGCTGAGTTGTTAAAAATCAAGGAGGAAAACAACGAGAACTTGGAAGGTGCTTTCTGGTTGAGCACTCAGTACAATAATCAGTTTTTGTCGTTCGACAAGCAGAGTTTGCAACGTATTCCCGAATGTAAGTCCTATGATTTTTTTAAAGCTGATTATTAATATTCTACATCATACGATAAATTATTAGGTAATGTTGAATAATGCTTTTTCTTCAAGTCATCATGAGAGCAGGGGAACTATTCATGGAGGGACGCGACTTCAACATGGCCAAGATGGAGAGTTACGATCTTACTCTGAGCTTCCCAATGGAATCCGGATTGCCCTTCTTCTATACCATGAAGGTCCCCACTTTGTTGAAATTATCTGGTAACGTGAAAGGGGAACAAGCGTCGGATTTCATTAATGGAACTATGGAAATCCGTCTCGTGTACTCGATGCAAATTCAGGGCAGACTTGGCTTTGTAACACCGTTTGATCATCAACACTATATGGCTGGTGTGAATAAGAACTTGCAGGCTCATGCGCCAATTCGTATTGACGCCAAGTTAGATAAGAATGAGAAACGGATCACAATGGAATTTCAACCAATCGAACAGGACGAAAGATACAGATTGGCGCACTACAGCCTGGTGCCGTTTACATCTCGACACAGCATTCTCAACATATCACCGGTCATGCAGGACGAGGAGACCCGAAAGTTGATCAATGGAAAGATATGGAAGCGGGGGAGTCGGATGAGGAACTTAAATTTTGAGATGGAGACTGATTCAAAGACTGGGGGCAGTATGGATCGATCAAATTGGGATCCGGTAGCACGTTCAATTTTTGCATTCGCAGAGGATAATCCCCAGTACGGCAAGGCCGAAATTTATTTCGAACCGGATGAATCCGGCGAACAATCCGTCATCCTGACTGCCTTGTTCAACTTTATGTATAATGAAACGACAGCATACGATGAGAATAGGAGCAAAGCGATTCCGAAGGCAACAGCGCCTATCATGAAGAGCAAAGAATTATACGACTCCGAACGCATACAGGAACTAATGGTAAAAGCCACAGAGGGAATTTCATGTGTTGCGGCATATGGACTTGATTTGGGTGTTGAAATTCCCGGAGAAGAACCGTCTCAAATGCTGATAACGGTGGCTTACGCAATAAGTTTGATCGATGAGAAATCTCGTGGTTTGGCTTACTGGAGAGTCATGGATCCTGTATGGTTTATCCAATTCGAGACCTGCGCTGGCCTCGAATTAAAATTGCCCAGAATGGATACGATTAAATTTAACGATACACTTTTTTTCAAAGACGACGAAAAATACAGAAACTTTGACGTCGATGTACGACTCGGCGTTACTTGTGACAATGGGTACAGTATTCAAATCCATGGAGATCAAGAGCAGACTGTACAATATAAAAGAACTGTGTACGATATGCCTGCTTTGTCAGTTTGCATGAAAGACGTGTTGACCGGCATCAGACCTACGCCAGCTTGCAAAAACGCCGGTGACAAAATATACACGATGGACAAAACCCATGTAGTTGTTAAATTTGATCCGACGATTCGTGACTTTGAAGAGGAAGTTCCCAAATATTTTTCGATTATGAATAACATTCCGGGCATAAAATCGTCCGTCATGGAAAAAATGCAGAAGGACGAGTCTATTTCTGATAACGTTTTGGAATTTTTTGTAAATGTGGATCCAGTTAATAACATTGCTAATTTTTCCTGTGAGTCTTCCAGACAGCGTATAATAGCCGAAGACTTGACAATTCCAATCGGACTTCTTGTTATGAATTTGCACACCGATCTTTCCGATGTGAGCGAACGTTTGGCCATGAATTTAACCGACGAGGACTCCCTTCATAGTGAGTTTAATAAATTGTAGAGATTATTAATAGTTTCTGCTTTCGAAGAGCCTTTGCTAATTTATTACATTCTTTTCTTTACAGATATATGCGAATTCGATTCTACCAGGGCAACCACTTTTGACAATGCGACGTATCCTGTTGAACTTGGCAAGTGTTGGCACGTAGCTGCGACGAACTATCCGAGGACAAACGTCATGGCTGCGCCATGGTATCCGGACAGCATGGCTCTCAGTGTTCTCATCAGAGATTCCAAGGACAGCCTCCAAGATACGAAGAAGGATGTACTGATTGTTACTGAAACTAATCAAGTCAGTTTCACAGTCGTTGACGGCGACATCCGTGTTATTTTGGACGGAAAACCTTTTGACCTGAGCGAGAAGGATAATTCTAGCGACTTGAATTTCAAGTTACTTAGAGAATCCGATGGCGCTGTCAAGTTCTTCTATCCGGGATATGATTTTGATGTTCTTTACGATGGCAAGCGTGTCCAGATCAAGGTTATAATTGCATCTCTTCATTCGACAGAGCTTCCCCATTGTTCGTGACACAAATTGAACGGCACTAATTTTATTGATTTTTTAATATCAGGCATTCGAGGACTATCGTAGCAAGATGAGAGGTCTGTGTGGCAACTACGACGGTGAGCCGACAAACGATTTTATCAGCCCCAGAGATTGCCCTCTCTCCAAACCGGAAGAATTCGTTGCTGCTTTCGCATTGGCATCAAGTGATTGTGAAGGTGCCCCTTTCGAAAAATTGCGAAAAGTTAACGATGTCATTTGCGACCATAAGACTATACGCTCTGGCAACGTGGTGTCCGACCGTGAGGCTGGCCGTTCCAAAAGTGGAAATAGCAACTGGGGTTTTCACAACAGGATGACCAGTAATGACGACAAGACTCAGGAAACCGGAAACAGCAAGCGTTGCACTATAATGCGCACCAAGATCATTGAGGAAGATAACCAGACGTGTTTTTCTTTGAGGCCCATACTAAGCTGCGCTCCCGGCTGCACATCGAGCCGCACGAAACCCAAAGTGATACCAGTTTATTGTATGCCAAAGGGTACAGGATCGCAACAAATGGCTGAACGCATTAAGCATGGAGCAAATCCCGATCTTAGCCAAAAGACATTATCGAAAAAGTCCGCATTCGACATTCCCGTTCATTGTCATTCCGCTTGAGATGCTGTAAAAATTTGCCAACGACAAATGGCGGGTAGAATAGATTGAAGAAAACTGTCAGAGAAGTTAGTTAAGGTCTGGAAGCTTGTCGCAAAGCACGTCGAAGATTATCTTCCCGATAATAAATGTAATTAGTGATATCAGTGAGAGTAGCGTAGAAAAGTGTACAATGAATACGAAGAAATAAACAACGAAGTTTTATTGATCTTTGATATAATTATTTGTCGATGTTGACAATGCGCGTTCGCGCGCATATTTTCAAATCAATTATGAAACTGCGTTTCCATTTTGCCTAATAATAGCCACCGAACACAATGTAGAGATGCCAATAGTAATCAGCGTGACGTTGTGCATTGACTTTGTTGAAGCATCGTAGCTGCGGGCGGTTTCTTAACAGAATGATGACTTTCAATGAAATGTGAGGTAATTTTACTCCTGCGTAAGTTTATAAGTATTAGTATACTATTGCATGCTGCGTTCGTTGTCATAAATAATTGCATAATAGAGTTATCAGATGTAACAACTCGTAATGTTTAACACGGGAGTTTTCGTGGTGTGGAAAAAAATGTTGCATTCAGATGGCATCGTAAAAGATTGCACATAAACGAGAACCGGCCAATTTATTCATTGCTCGTCATCGTAGGTCAGACTGATCGAGCCAATTGACGATATAAACTCTCCGAGTCACGGTAGAATGGAGCACTCTCAATGGAGCAACGAAGCGGTCGCATCATGTGGTGGCATCTGTTCGTCGTGTTTGTTGGTACGTATTTATCAAATAATATAGTAATGCATCAAATGTCATGGAAATCCACAATCATACGATCTAATCACGATAAATGTGACGCCTTTCATTTAATATGTGGCAGGAGTGGCAAGTGCCAATATCCTTCAATCATGGAAAATCGACACTGAGTATAAATACGTGGTTCTTGGTACAAGCATGGTAAATCTGGACGGTTATTCCAACCAGTCCAACGGAGTAGTACTACGCGCTTTTTTGACGATTAGGCCGAAGAGCGCGGATATCCTGCAGGCCAAGATCTGGGACGCTAACTTCGCCGAACACAACTCCGAGACTTTCAAACATCTCCCGCTGTCGGATAAGGTCTTCGTGATCAAAATGAACAACAGTTTTGTCAGTGATTTGCGGGTGAATAAGGACATTCCTACCTGGGAAATTAATGTGATCAAGAGTATAGTTAGTCTACTCCAGATTAGTACGCCGGTTGCTGAATGGCCGTCGACATGCGGTGCTTCCACTGAATACCGAACCATGGAGGATTCCGTCGGTGGGAAGTGTGCAGTCGACTACCACGTACAGATGAATTGTGAATCTATGACTATGCCTCCGCTTCGCGACATAGGTTACCCGTATTTAATTGTGAAAAACAAGAATTACTGCGACTGTGAACAGCGATCGAGCTACTATTTCGGTAACACCGAAACGGACAATTGGGAGCACTGTTCGAAAAACGATGGCAAATTTTTATCTCGAGATAGTCGTACAATGATACACGTAATCGGTGATAAAACAAATGTTACCATTCAATCTTCACTTATGTTTGATGACATTAAAGTGAACCTTAACTTGGATGCAAATCAGAAAGGTGGGATTGAAAGTAGATTGATCTTGACGCTCTTAACGATGAGTTCCGTTTCTGCTGAAGACTGGACCATACCCGATAACCTTCGCTCAGTTGGGAATCTCGTCTACAATCATAACAGTCCTTTCACTGAAACACACGAGGACCGTCATGCCGATGGACCAACTGATTCAAACATCAAGAGACAAGGTAACGCTTACGACCTCGATGCTTCGAACTCTACCGGCAGTGGGAACTACTGCGATGATAACAAGGATGCGATGTACTGGCAGTCGACACCCAATTTAAACGAAGCTCCGCGTACGCCTCTGTCAACGTTCTTTGTTGAATCCAAAGGAAAATCGGCAGCCGGTCCGAGTAAAATTGGCCTCGAAGCTATGTCCTTTCAGGTAGCTTCCGAAATCGGGTACGAATTTGAGGATCCGGAACTCATTCCGAAGAAGCAGACTCTAGAGAAATTCACCATTCTTGCGGAGATGGTACGTGCAATGAGTACTGAACAGATCGCTTACGTACAAGAAAAAATTTCTCGCCTTTGCTGTGCCCACCAAAGTTTAAGCCGCAGCATCTGGCGCGGCTTCCGTGATGCTGTTGCTCAAGCCGGTACCGGTCCCGCTCTCGTGACCATAATGAACTGGATCCTCGAGGAAAAGATTGTAGGTATCGATGCCGCATCGGTGGTTCAAGTTCTTTCCACGTCTGCCAGGACACCTACCCCGGAATACATGAACTTCTTTTTCGTACGTACAATGCTATTCTTGTTATCATTAGACCCTTCAATTCAACAGGGTTGGTGAATGAAAGGTTTCCTTTTCTGTAGAAAATGATCACGACGCCCAAAATTGCTGACGAAGAGTTCTTGAACTCAACGGCGATCATCACGTTCGCCGAATTGGTTCGCTATTCGCAGAAAAATCATATCAATGACGATTGTAGATTCGTCAATGAAAATCCAGCAATCCTCCGTGATTACATTCCATACATGTCTGAACAACTGCAGAAGTCAATCGAGAATAATGAATACGCCAGATCCCACGTATTTATACATGCCCTGGGCAATATGGCTCATCCTTCAATTTTAGCCGTTTTCAAGCCTTATCTTGAAGGAAAGATACCCGCGTCAAATTTTCAAAGGGTCCTGATGATATTGTCGATAAATAAACTTGCTGTATTAAGACCAAGAATTCCTCGGGCAGTCTTATACAAAATCTATCAAAATACTTTGGAGAGTGATGAGATTCGTTGCGCCGCTATCGCTGTCCTGTTGTCGACTAACCCGCCTCAAAATATGCTCCGGCAGATTGTTCACCGGTTGGCGAACTATCACCACAGCCAGTGTATAATAGACGCAGTGAAGTTGAATGATTGGCACAATTATTTCGGAGACAGCAGCTTAAACAATCTATTGAATATTACTAATCGAATACATACTTATCAAATACATACTCATCGAGGCCACGATGCTTTCTTTAAACTAGTAAGAAATTTGAGTTCACGCGAAAGAGATATTGGTGGAATGAGTACCATGCGCAGGCAAATCATCGACGCTTGGAATAAATACTTCAAGCGTCCAGATACAAAATCACGGATGGAAAATAAGTATAGCGAATTTTCACCGGAAAGTATCAGTAAATTGTTAAAGATAGAAAGTTACGGCGAGAGGCTACAACCGGAAGCTGTTTTGTGGATGAAGAGTCCCCAATTTATGTCCTTCGATAAGCACTTTCTTGAACGCATTCCTGAATGTAAGTGTCATGACATTCATATTCGATGGGATACTTGTTATTAATTACTTGAGAAATTATCGGGTAATCTGGAACGATTTTTTTTAAGATTTGGCAAAGACAGCGGCATCTCTTAAGGAAGGCTGGAACTACGACGTAACAAATACAGAGAGCTACGATTCGACTTTAAGCTTTCCAATGGAATCCGGATTGCCCTTTTTCTATACGAAGAAAGAACCCACTATGTTAAAACTGTTTGGTTCTTTAAAAGGTGAACATGTTCCTGATTCCGTCAAGGGATCCACCAACATCACCCTCGTATATTCTACGCAGATCCAAACTAGATTTGGGTTCGTATCGCCTGTTGAGTATCAGCGCTATATGATTGGTGTGAATCGAAACTTCCAGACATACCTCCCAATTCTTGCTGAGGTTAACTATGAAAAATCTGATAAGCGGCTCACATTAAAACTTGGCCCGTTGAAACCGTTCCATCCATATCCAATTCTTCACCACAGCGTCGTACCATTCTTATCGCGACACAACATTGTCAGCATGATGCCGGTACAAATAAGCGAGAAGACCCAAACGCTAACTAATAACCAGATATTGAAACAGAGATTTTACACAAGGCACATGGCGTTTGCGATGGAAATTGATTCTGCCCTACCGACTAGATCGTCAACGAATCTTTGGCATGCGGTGTACTATCTGCTTGGCGCATGGAGTGATGCGGATATCGCATATAGTAAATGCGACATCCAACTGTCTGATAAAGTTAATGAAAAACCACTCATCGTAACTGCATCCTATAAGACAATGTATTATGACACACCTGGCGAGAATTGTAGCAAGTCACATTCCAAAGCACATGCACCAAAGATCTACGACAAGAAGATAAACGATCCGCGACGCAAAGATTTGCTTCTCACGAAAGCAATCGAAGGAATCGCGGCCGCTAATGGTTTAGCTTGGGATTTTGGAATTGAAGTAACCGGACCGGAGGGATTCCAGTTCATTAGCACTACGGCTTTAGGAACCAGTACAGTGGATGAGAAAGTTCGTGTCTTAAGGTACAGCGCTATCGAAAATGCAAATCATAAGAATCATGCAGAGGCGTGCGAGGGTTTGGAATATAGTCAACTTCGACCTTTAATGTTTATTAACGATACTATATCAGCAGACTTCGATATAGACTATCGAATTGGTGAAACTTGTGAAAATGGTTATAACATACAGATTCATGGAGAACAGGAGCAAAGTGACGAATACCGAAAAACCGTATATGAGCTGTGGACAAGTTCAGCTTCCAAGACCCTACTTTCCAATCTTACGACAATGGACAAGACCCGCCTGACAATCAAATTCGATCCGAAGCTTAGGTCTATTCAGGAGAGGTTGAGCAATCGGTTATATGTCACCTGTTCTTTACTTTATCCGAAAGTAAAAGCTATATACGCTCCATACCAATCAATCGACGAAAACACTGTAACATTATCTATGGATTTGTTTTTGCCCGAAAACACTGCAACATTTACCTATCAAGCACCCAACATTCGTTTGTCCGTCGACAAAGTCGCAGTCAACTCTATTATTGATCATATTGCGAAACCTCATGCCCCACATTACCTTTATTATGCCGCACCACATGATCATTTTCCGAAGAACAAATTTAGATCGATCTCCAACTTGACCTATGATAGCTCCTTTCATAGTAAGTATACCAAATCATTGAATCTTTCGATCGTGAGCATTTCCAAGATGGTATAGAATTTTTTATGGCATTTTCTATCTCTTCAGATGCGTGTCTTCTCGATTCGTACGTGGCAACAACATTCGATGGAGTATCCTATCGCATTGATCTCGGCAAGTGTTGGCATGTCGCCATGACGACCTTTCCGGTGACCATCAGGGGCACGGAGACTAAAGAGAATATCGACGAAGACACGAATGTGAGCGTTGTCGTTAGAGATTCCACGGACGGCAACGTCACCACGAAGGACGTTATCGTCTTTCTCGATCGGAATGAACTCATGTTAACGGTACAAGCTTCCAAGATCGTCGTACTTCTCGATGGAAACACGATAGATCCGGCTGATCAACAAAGATACAGTCATAACGACGGAAATGAGCGCATGTTTGAGATTTTTCAACTGCCGAATGGTCCCATCACGCTGTTTTCTTTGAAATTCAAAGTCGGAATTTTCTACACTGGCCAAGCCGTTCAAATTATGGTGATGATACATTTTCTTTTCATCACTTTTGTCAAAATGTCGTAAACTTTTGATTTTGAAAATTATTTTGAAATTTCAATCAATAATATGAAAAATTAAATTTTTATATTGTCATAATTCAAACACTATTCTTATTGCATGCGATAAAATCGTCAAACGATTAATGATATTAATAATTTCTTAATGTTATCAGACTTCGAAGAAATACGACAACAAAATTCGAGGACTATGTAACTGTTTCGGAAATTGCGATGCCAATCCAAACAACGATGAAAGCTCCACAATGTGCATTAAAATGGGGGCGTCTTTCAGTGATGCTTACGCACTAACAGAAAACGATTGTGAGAGAGCGGCTATGAAAAAATCGACAAAACGTCCGTTCGAGTGTCCGAACAATGAACGCGGAAAACGTGAAGATGGTACGTGGGAATATTACGAGAGGAACAACGACTATGAGACCTAAAAGTTTATTTTATGCGCAAGTTCGGCAACAAATGTGCTTCACAAATCAAGCTGAGCGCATATAGGGATCTCAACCAAAATAAGTAATCGGGAAAACAAGTGTGCGATTACAAAAATGTCCACAGCTACCATATTAATTTAATGCCATTGATACAGCGATATACCAAAAAAATGAATTATTTTGCTCACTTCTATGCGTATTTCTCTTTGATTTTGATGGCTTTTGCTCAAATTTTTTATCTTCTGGAAATAAATGAATTTTCAATGTTTTAAGGATAAATAATCCGTATTGTTAAGTCATTGACCAACCGAACTGACAATATTAAACATATTTTTTGTAAAAAATGTCGTTCATAACCTCACAATTTGTTGGTAACGTCGCGCTTCGTGAAAACGCGAATCTCCATATCTATATATATATATGGCTTCAAAACGATATCGAATATAGCTGACTAGCTAACAAACGTAGTTATTGGGACACACGACGATATTAGTTAGCTTGACAATAGACAAACGTACGAAAAGAGTCTGGACGGGACTTTAAAAGTGAGCAGACGTGTGACATTTCGAGATCGGGATAATTAACGTTTCTTATTATAAATAATATCCGCCCCAAAACCAAATACGCGTGTTATTAATTCGCTCGGTCGTTACAATATATATGGGTTCAAAACATTATTAAACTATGAATATCTTATGAAATCGGTGGGCATTGTCCGTGTTTTTTTTACGAATTTCTAACAGTCCAATGTGTCTTCATGAAAAAAAATTTGCCGAAAAAATAGTCTGGAAAAAATGGCCAAAAATTCTTAAAAATTCTTAAAAAATACGTCATTAATTATTTCATAATGCCTGCAATTTTCAGTTTGAAAAGTACGAGAAGGCAGAATAACGGGATTTATTCCCTTAAAAAGCTGTGCCCCAAGCTTTTCTCTCTTCTATGAATTTTCCATCGTAAATACCTTTGTCAACGAGCGTAATCTCTCGCCGGCCCGATTCCGGTTCACCGTATATACTTTACGACGAATATTCGTCGTAGGTGGCTTCTTTGCTTGCGGATAAAAAGAGCCAACCACTGCCGTTACGATCCCCTAAATCCTACCTTAGCTTTACTTAAAAAAAAAAGAAAAACGTCACCACATAGCGAGCTTTTTCCGCGTTCCTTTTCTCGTGGACGCGCGGGAAGAGAAGGCTTAGACGAACGATACCATTCCTGCCTTTGCGTCGGGATTAACCTTACCATTCCGGCGACTGTATCTATGTCACCTTCTCTCGCGCTTTCGTGATATTCGAGTTAAAAATTTAGCGAAACAGAAATTATGTTCGCTTGCGGCGTTTTACAAAAGTATAATGAATCTGTTGTCATTGAAATCATCATCGATTTTTTTTTTCCGAAATCAACGGCAATTTCATCGCAATAATATCCCGTATATTCTATTACATAACTGACATAGACAATTTATTGATTCTTCCTGAATCATTAATTTTCAACAACATCGCTATTGCGCTGAATTCTTTACAAATAGTCGTTTTCTTTGGTTACCAGAGCAAACAAAGACGAGATCACCGTTTTCAGCGCTCTCGAGCTTCGTATAAATCCCCTTATCGTGCAATGAAAAGATTATTGCGCAATCCGATTGTGCAATAAATTTTCAGCGCTTCTGATGTAATCCCTTCTCTCTGAAAGCTTCGATTGGTCATTCCGTTTGTTGGACTCTTGTAAGTCGTTCGCTTTCTCGTATTTCGCAACATCGCCTAATGCAAACACCGAGAGGATTTTATACAACTGACAAAGTTTACGTAATGCAATTCTGGTGAATTTACATTTATAACAATAATATTTTACGGCGAAATAAGGGACGCCGGTCGTCATATCGTTGTAAAAATTTATCCGGACGCTCGTCTCTACGTTCGAGTCGCGGAGAACGAGAGGCTCTTAAAGGATTTTTGGGAGTTAGCCGGGTTACCCGAAGAAGCTCATCGTTCTTCGCTCGCGGCACGAAAGACAAAAGGAGAGCCAACGGAACGAGAAAAGACTCCGCGAGATATAGTACGAAGTAAGACGGAATTACGACACAGGAGTATCGAGAGAGAGAGAGAAAGATACGAAAAATAAAAGAAAAGTAAAACAAGCGAAGCCACGCCGTGCGAACTGAGAGAAAACGCGAACGAAGATAAAAACGGAAAAGACGGAGAGAATCGAGTGAGAGTTAGCTATGAATCCCCCAGTGTCTCTTCTCTCGGTTCGTTTCTTACCTCCGCCACTCTCGGAAGTTCGATTTATTCATCAAGCATCGGTAGAAACAATTTATTTACGTCGGTAATCCCCGCGGGGAAAGAATTCGATCCCCTATGGGAGAAAGCTTCGGGAGAAAATTCTCAGACGCTACGAGGTATATTCCGTCGAGTTGCTTTGCAACCGAACGCTTTGGCATGATTTATGCACAAGGGATATACATCGGAATTTTAGAATCCTCGTGTATCGTAATAATCGACATAAGCGTAAGATATGTATGAAGATAACACCGAGTGTGCGCAGACGCGATTGGCACAAGTCAATCAAACATTGTTGAACGCACTGGAAATTGATCAATTGATAACGCTGTGCTTGTATTCGATGAACCGCGAGTGAGGGTGGAGTTGGCGAACAATGGGCAGAGTTTGCTCATCGGGCCGATGTGTGAGTTTGAATCAGTATACACGAAACCCCAGCTGTTCAAACTTCTCCTCGAACCTAATATTCACGTACGATTCTATCATTTAAACGCTTATTGCATTATAGTTGAAATTTTCGAATAATTATGCGTTTCTAATTGCTAAAAATCATTATTCCCCTACGAATTACCACTGTCATTGCTAATTGGTATGTGATATTTTGTGTTCAGAATGAATACTTCATCGTCATCTTTCGTTTGGGTAATAGTTACAAAGGGTATCACTGTATCACTGAGTATTACCAGAGAATGAGATTCACGTGAAATTCAGAGCGAATTTCGAATACTTCCCAATTTAATAAAAATACGAAAAAATGTATCATTCTAAGAAGATTAATTTCCCATAATAATAATTCAATAAGTTATTAACAAATTCGTAAAAAAAATTATTGTTTAACAAATTAGCCGGTAACCTAACTTTTTCTTTAGTCAACATTTATTTGCAAACTTTTTTAAATACTTATGATCAAAAAAAAAATTCTAATTTTCGAAAATTCGTGATTCTTTATCCATAAAAAAAATAAAATTTATTATTTTACTTTATTCATAAAATTGGGATGAAATCTGAAAAACATTAAATTAAAATTTGGAATATTCAATTTCGTGAAGAAATTTAATGTGCATTTTGGTGTTTTTCTCACACTTTGTCGTTTTACTTCGGGTGTTCATTTCGCTCCGTTCTCCCCTACTGGGAAGGGATTCTGCGCTCGTCTCGAATCGCCGGGGAGTCGTCAACGCTGTAATCAACCTTAAAAACAATTGTACACTAAAGTCAGAGTCTTGACTGTTGGCAAAATCTGTCCCACTGTGTACCGCAGAGCGAAAAAGATCGCCCACTGTTCTTGGTGAAGTGTACACTTTGAAATAACCAGAAATACACGAGAAAGGAGGGAGATTTCGTGAAAAAGTGAAGGTACACCTCGACTGTTCGTCTACACAAGTATTTAGGTTTATATATATATATATATGTGTGTATGCTACAGTTTCGACGGCAAAACTCTAGTCTTTTCAAGAAGTTGAGAACACGAGAGCCATCGATGTAGTAACGCCGCCCGTTTCCTTCTCGGCAGCCTGTACCGCACGTACTCCCTCGACGAGTTCAATGCAGTTTCCACGAAAACCTCAACTATACTACCCCTACACGTACATATATATATACATTATGAAGCCTCGAAGTTTCCTCTCGAATTAGTTAAAATTTAATGCATTAAAAACTTTTCGAATACAATTAAAAATTACACATATTTTTCCTTCGTAATATGACGCATTTGGAATAAAGAAGGATCGACTGCGCATTGCATTCTTTCGTATCTTCATATACCTTATGTTACAGGATAATTCTGACTCATAGCTTTCTCGGGGTTCCAATAGCTAAAGCCTAACCGTGTCCCACTTATCCGCCGTGGTATTGCGAAAAATCGTAAGGAACTGGAAGACGTAGAACGCCTATCGATGCTATAATTTCTCGTAGAAAAGACCTCCCCCCGTGCACCAACGACATCAATACTTCGACACTATTTTCTCTTTAGGGAATTTCCTTCGCAGCTTCAACGCGAAGCTCCGTTACTGTAGATTCCGTTTTCATTCGATTGATCTAAATCCGGTGGATACATATGGAAAACTTCGAATATCTTACGATCGAAACACTTACGAAAAAAATTTTATTCAACATTCTCCGACTCTTGATACTCCCCCTATTCAGTAGTTTATTAAACATTAGAGTTATTGCATTTTGGATTCTATATTACGCGTATCGCGTGAAACTTTCGCGAATAGATGACAGGCCTTGGAAACTATGAATCCTATGTAATTTCGATGGGAAAGCGAACGGCTGTCGCCAATTCGTGAATAATTCACGTCTCCGCGTGTTCGTGGACGTTCGACCATCAGCCTCTCTACCTCCCCCTTTCCTTCCTGCATTCGCGCAGGTACATACGCGCAGATTTCAGGGGGTTGAAACCTCTGGGCGTATATACGATTGAGGGTGAAACAAATGAAATACGGGTGAATCGAAGCAGGAAATTTGTGTTTTGATAGTCGACCCCACGGGGGGTGGACGAGGGGGAGTGTGAGGTGCAGCCGATGTTTGACCCGAGGACACTGGATCGTATAATACGAAAATCGATCTCTGCATCGACTGTTATATGACGTTCGTCTGTCATTTCAGACCCTGTCACACGATGCCATGTTCGCGTTTCCTATATATCCATTGTTCGCCTCGCGTCGTTATACCAATTCCAAAGCGAAGCCGCAATATTACCGTGTGATGGAATAAAATCGTTCCCGCAAACTTCGCATCGGCGTTGATACCGGTATCGAAATCGGTTTCCCCCGAGCAATACATAGCAATCGTGAAACTTTGATGAAACCCATTATAGTCGCTTGCGTGTGGGTTTCACAAATTCAAAATTAAAAAAAAAAAAAGAAAACTTTTAAATTAGATCTCTGCACATTGTTTCCTGATTAATTTTCAGCATTCATAAAACTCATTTTGCAAAGAGAAAATGTAATATATGATTTTGAATTTCTCGTGAAGGAAGCTTCGTAAAAGATCAAAAATCACGAGAAAAACAAGTGCAAAGTTATATTTTGCAATAATGGTTACGTATCCATTTTTGTATGCATTTTCCCTCATTACCTCAAAATTTTCAAAAGTTAGTGGGAAGAAAAAAATTTTTATCAAAAATTTGAATTTGATTAATTACGAACGGCTTGACGGATTTACGCGAAATTATTTTTTGTCTTCGATTATTTTTAAGAAATTCGGAAACGCATTTGAAACGCGCTGTTCAAGTATTTTTTTATAGGTTGTGTTATGTAACATCAATACAATGGTATTTACACGCTTACTAAATTTCGAACGGTTACGTGGTTTAATATCGATATAAAACAGCGATGTGGGTTGCCGGATGGGCACATTGGCCACTAATCCAAATGCAGTCAGCGGGACAACGAGCCGTTGGTTCAAATATCTAACGCTACCGCTGTGGCGTTTAATTCAAATTCAATTTTCAGAAATATCCCAATAATTAGTACATCGCATGGTATACACCACAGTGCCGGAAACACTCAACCGCATTGACATTATTACGGTAATTCAATCGTTATTACCGAAGCTTTCGGAGGCACAATTGTCTGTGTGTATATCGCTCCCTGTAGAGAACAATGTGCAAATAACTTCCAAAATGTATATATAAGATTATTCCAAAATTAAACAATATCCCCGAATTAACGCGATTAACAACACTGCTATAAATATAAATATGCAACAATTCCAACGTATTTTCACGTTGAGAAGGCTAAGAAAGCCGTATCGACGAACTTATGGCGAAAATTCTTTCATTTTCGAAAATGACAAATTTTTTTTTATCGATCGAAAAAAAAAAATTTGTTCCAATTTACTGAGGAGTCACACGATAGATTTTTTTTAGATTTTTGCGTCGACGAAGAAACCGTATTGAGGCAAACATCGCTATAATTCAGCTCACTCGACCCCCTTAAAACATAAGAGATATGCACAAGCCATGTAGCTTAGAGGGTTGCGCGGGTGTTCACGACAGTACGGTCAACCGTGCAATCCCTTTGCCGTGTTCGGCGCACACTATGTAAAGGGCAATTCCGTGCAACGCCCCGTTACCCCAAATGTATCGAATTAGGCTTACCTGCCGTACAGTTATTTGCTCATTGCGGCAAAGGATAATTTGAATCGCGGCTAACTCCGGAGAATTACGTAGACGTGAGCAATGATAAATTCTCGTATGAATACATCGAAAAGGCACTGTAGACCCGTTCTGATTAATATACAATCGCCGTAAGATAACATCAACGAAATCTCTGACTATCTCGTTTCGTTCCGATCGTATTACAGCGCATATTGTTATACGAGTTGCCGATGAATCACAAACTAAAGTTGTGATAATAATCTGTTGACTTCGAAAATCCGAACGATAAGCGTTTCATTGAAAATATCGCGGAAACAGGGAATACGTATTGGCGGAAAATTTAAAGTGCAACGAAGTAAAGAGAGAAAAAAAACACTACCAGTTATCGAGGAGATTGTTGTAATGTGATTTAATAAATGTTAATAAATATCAATTATTCTTTATTAATTACTGTGATTCGTTAATTTATAATAATGCGATGATTAATCCGTATGAGTGGCCAGTTCAATGAAAGATCGCATCCGTTGTTAAATAGAACCGCGAGAATCGGACTGTTCTTGTTTTTCGCAATGATGCAACGCATGACGCAACGCAGTAACGTAAATACATAAATAGAGTTCTTTCGGATATGTTTAATTCAAAGCTTTAGCGGAAAATAACTGCAACAAAACCGCCAGCAGCGGTGGAGCAATCGTCCGCGCGAGAGGGAAGAGCTGAGCTTTCGTGAACATGCGGTACGAGCTGACATTTCAGTACGGGAATTGAACTTGAAAACAACGGAAGATTCCGAAAGCAGAGAAACGAGAAAGCGTCCTGGAAACCCAACTCTGGACGGTTGGACTGTGGACAGAGGGAATGCAGCAATCTGAGGTGTTGCGGGGGATTTTAGAACGAACGGATGGAAATTACCTTTCTGCGAACTCACTGTATATTCTCCCGCTGTGAAAGATTTACCTGATGGAAAATACGACGGTCTGAGAACGAAACGGCTAATTGAGGATTTTAATTCATTCAAAAATAAAAAATGATGTATTATATTGGCGGATTCGTCGATCTAATAAAAAATTCTGATTGATCGCTCGTCTTTTCCAGATATGAAAATTAAAAATTCGTTAAAAAAATCGGACATGAAAACTGCAATATTTTGATAATTGTATCCAAGTCTTTCATTTTTTACGAAAAATTTGTTAAAAAATAATGTATAAAATATCTATTCTATCGAAGAGTGGCTATTATGATGGCCAGCAGAGTAAATTTGCTTACGAGCTGTTTGTTTTCATGTGAATAATGCCAATAACAGTACCATTTTTTAATTGACCAATTGGTATAATACAATTTATTTTGTATTTTCGTGTAATTCTGGATAAATCCAACGATGGTGTATTCACCTCGGAAATCTCTCGTATAGTCCTAAAGACGACACTCATTAGCGCAAATTCTGTACGCCGTATCTCTCGTATATTTCGTCAAAGACACAAGAAATTCAACGGTAGGGATGGTTTCGCCTACGAACGATATTAGAGCCGAGAGGCATGTTGCTCATTAAGCCAAAACAGCACACATCCATTGATAGTTGGTCTAATTATGACTTTAATACGATATTCAAAGTGCAAATACATCGTCAGACCTTATCTGTAAGACAGACGCGGCCCGATATAATGAGAAACGCTTCGTAGTATAAACGTTATTAATTTATGATAAATTAGGATCAACAAATTTATGATGCCAATTCCCATAAAAAAAACTTACGACGAATGTGTCGTTAAAATGAGAAATCGTAAGGAAAAATTGGGATCGAATAATGGTTAAGGTTGTGCGAAACGAAAAAGGGTTCAATTTTTCACACAGAGAAAACGATCGCGAGAGGCGTACATCACCGTGATGTACCGATCCTATCGTGGCCTTTCGACCCCACTAGAGCTACGAACACCTTCGTAATCGTGAATCTCCTCTCCTTCCCGGGTGCCTCACCCACGTCTCGTATACTCGATTCTTTTATTTCTCAACGCCTGATAAATGAACGAAAATTCACAATTTTTTTTTCGTCAACTCGATATTTATTATTTTTTCGAATTTATTCATCTATATTTTGTTATTGATTGGTTACAGATAAAAAATAAATTAAAACAAAGAAAAATCACCGTTGAAAGAGAGTCGCTGAATAAACATTCGCGTGTACCGCGAAGTATTTGCATTTCCATTATCGTTCGTTTCATAGTAACGCGGTATGTCATGCGCGTTTCAACGATTTCCTATGTGAAACTCTCGAATCTATCGTATAATGCGCATTTCGAATTTCGATTCGGAGAATTTGGAGAGCGGGAATGCGGATCGGAAAACATTGAGTGAAATACGGGAGAAGTGAAACGCGTTCGTTCTGCTTGATTTCAAGCTGATAAAAAGGACCGTCGACATTGTCACGTTGGAAATAACGAATTTTGCAAAAGTACACAAAGCCGGTAATTCAACGTGCGTGCGATGGCCGCATCGACGAATCTCTCGCCATTTCGCACGCATAGTATTATCCGGTATCGGTAATTTTTTTTTTTCAGCACAATAGATTTGACGATTGGGAAAAATCGAGTTAAAAAAAAGCGCAGTAATATTCCACAGAATCCAAGTTTTTTCAATATACATATATATATATATACATTCGTCTTCAATCGGGACTCGAAGCTTTTGTATGTTAAATGTGTCAATGAGAAAGAGATTGGCGAGCATCGGAGTCGCGTTGAATGCAACGCTTGGGGTTCTCTCCCTCATTTCTCTCGTCGATTTCTCCTTCTTTTGTTAAAATATCCAAGAAATTCATTTTTCAACTGCGATGCGAGAATCCGGTACGATGCCTCGTGAATGCTCGAGACACTCTGGTAGAACCGGTCTCTACGGAGCGTTCGTCTGTATGTGTACACATATATATACGTACCGGGCGTTGGCGATTATTCATATTTTTCGCGGTAAGCATTTTTCTCATTTTTCCGCCAACGTCTTAAAACCCTGACATCGCTATGTCCCGCCCCCCATTCTACCTTCTTTTATATATGTATTTATTTATTCTCGCGAGAAGAGGCTCTTGATATTTTTGCGTAGAAACCCTCGGGATCTACTCGAAGAAAAAATTAAAATAAATAAAACGCGATCTTTCGGCCTGAAATACTTTATAATAAAAATCTCCAGATTTGATACGAAATTTAAGAATTTTTTTTTTATTGTACTAATGGCGACAAGACAAATATCTTTATTAGTTTTACAGAAAAGCGCGGTGCAAAAAAATTGGAATACAATTTGGAAAAATTAAAAACGAAAATTCAATGTGCATTTTTTTTCAAATATAATGTATTAATATGCTTCAACGTGTGAAGCGTCCTGTTAACATTTTAATTAATGTCCTCTTCGGCGATTGAATTCATCGCGACATGAGAAATGAGTTGGAAACGATTTTCAGTTAAATCATTTTCTCGTCTTTGCGTCGTGATATATAAAAGGTTATCGTTCATGCCGCGATTAACACCGGTATAGCGAATGTTTACAACATCGTGATGAATGCCGTTGCTGACTTTCACGTTTCTTGCTGCGTTATTGGCTTTTCAACGAACCGAGAACGAACGATCTGTGAGAGAATTGCAGAGAACTGAGAGAAGTCGAAGCCGAATGAAAAAGGGATGAAATGCGAGAGTGAAGCAAATGGTATTGGTTAGGTTAGAGAAGGTTGAAATAGTATGGAGAAAAAAGAGAGGGAGAGAGAGAGAGTAAGAAAGTACGAGTAGTCAGAGTGCCAAGGCAAAAGCTCCATTAATATCGTCCGAAACGCGTCGGCAATTGTGACGAATCACGAGTCATAAATTATATCGTCGACGACGCCCATGCGACGCGTGTTGGCGAGCGAGAAAGCTTCAAAAGCGGCAATTCAACAACGAAAAAGACAGAGAGATAGATGGAACGCTTCTTCCGCGATTTGTACAAAAGAAATTTATTAAAAAAAATATTAAAAAAAAAGAGAGAAAATAAGCGAATGCTGCTTACAGTAGCCGGAGCAGCAACGTTAAACGCGACGTTCCGGTACAAATTGCCTTGCGAATAAGACGGAATGCGGTGTGCGATTACCGAGAGTTTTTGCTTACATATTTCACGAAGAAATATGACCGCCGACAGAGCATATTGCGAAGGATCGATGGGACATTCATTTATGATGTGCTTACACGCTTATCCAAGTTTCTGTAAGTGCGACTGAACGAATAGATTAATCTTCTAATATTTATTTATTTATTTATTTATTTGAAATCCTCTTCAAGTTAAATATATTCCGGACATCTATTAAAAAACTTCCGTGTTTATTTCCGAAAATTCGATTTCAGTGTCGCAATTATTTTTAACTTTTATTCTGAAGCGAAAAAAAATGGTGAATTTCGAAAAAAAATCTGCTGATTCACTGCCTCGGGCGGTATCATATCAATGGTGAATAGTTCAATCCGACAAACGAAAGTAAAAAAAAAATCTCTCTTCTCTCGCAGTGATATACTCTCTCCGTCAAGACCTCTCCACCGGAGCTTTCTTGCGTCCTTTTGTTCTCTCACTGACATTTGAATAAACCCTTAAGCCGATGAGCTGATTTCGAACCGCTCTCAGTCCCTCATCCGAATTTCCTGTAAGCTCAACTCAACGTTCCTCCCCTCTTCCCCTTCGGCCTCGTGGGACTCCGAATATCCGTTTCCGATTTCGAGTTCAAAGAGCAAATCGCACTCTCCGCGATTCCATAGGGTAAAATGGCGAATATGACGGTTCGATTGAACTCCTTGATAAGTCACGGCGATATCCCCCACTACTCGGCTTTAGCATAAGATCGCGATATCCCCACTCCGCTCCGCGAAGTCTCATTAAGCACATCTCGGGAAAACGGGGCAAAACGGGCATATAAAACTTTTTATTTTAAATAATATCAACATTATATTATAAAAAATAGGAAAAAAAAAAGTATAAAACGTATATTATTATCATTATTGTAATTATTATTATTTATAATAAAAAATAAACAATTGAAAAAAAATTAAATTAAAATACATTTTTTTATTTCCATATTTTTTTCGTTCTATTTAATCTGCTGTATCGAGAAATTAGTAGTAATAAAGTACGAAAGGCGAAGGAAACAGGAAGAAGGATTGCTGACGAACGACTGGCGTGTTGATTAACCTACGGAGGACCGAAGATTCATTAAGCTTTCGAAAGAAGGAGAGAAGGGGGTAGAGACTGCCAGGATAACCGGCTAGCGGCATCGGAGATTCACATGCGCGAGAGTGCGAATCTCGTGATGTTGTCACTGATGCTGCTCTTCGTATCACGAAACCGTTTCAACGTGCTGGTGGTCGTCGTTGCGGAACTTGGACGACAGCGACGAGACGATCCGTTGACTGGCTTTCTCGCTGACAACTCTGTTTGCGAGCCTAAACGAGTTTCCCTTCGTTGTAGTCGATCGATTGAGTGAACAAATGAACGAACGAATGGAACGACAAGGAGAACGTATAGGTATCACTGTCGACGAGCGCTCGTTCCGCCACTGCGACATTCCTGTTAGCCCCATCGCTGCGAATGCTTCTTCGGCTGATCGAGTGAAGCATCAATGCGAATAGTCAGCCGTGCGACGACATCCTACTTTTTTTTATCGTTCGTTTTTTTCCTTCTTGATTAGCGTGAAGAGTCGCGATTTCCGGGAAGCACCACTACCAATGCCCGTAATGTACTCTTATTTCCATCCGAATGGCACTGTTTTTTTTCTCTGTGATTACTCGACGAGCGCTACTCAGCATCTCTTCATAAAGCTCAGCAAACAATATCGGATTTTTTTTTCATTTTCGACAGCAATTTTTAAGAGTCGCGGATTTATTGTCGAGCGGCTTATCATGCGTGATTAGCGCTTCAAAAATTTGCGGCAGAATAACCACCGAAATTTATAATATTAAAAAATTCGCTTTCAAAAATATTTCTTCTGCGACGAAATGAGATGAGATGAAACGAGACGAGAGACGGTTCGAAAAAAATTTAATTAAAGAAATAATAAATAATACGAATAAAATATTATTGTATACGTTAATAATAAATTGTGCCGTTGCTATTGCGACGATTCATCATTCCCACACGAAAAACATCTATTGGATCGAATTATTAATCAAAAATTAATTTCTTCTTTTCACCCCATCAGCGAAATATTTAAATTCCATAATCATGTAATTGTAATTCCAAATATCTCCGCACCTTCGTAAGATTAATTAATCTCAAGATGTCGACGTTGGAATGCGTCGCCTATGGATACCGGATGGTTAAATCTCGTTGGACAAACGTCCGTTTGTCCGACAGAAGCAATGAGTACGCTGACCGGAAGGAAGAGACGCCCTGCAAGGCGTTCGCCGGACGCTTTCTCGTCCCGTCTATTCAGTTTCCGCCGACGAATAGGGTGTACCGAACAACTTCTCACACAATCAAAACTCACCGAATAACAGAGTCTCTACGGAGAAGTGACGTCCAATTCTTGTGTACGACACGGCGAGAGGATGAAGAAAGGGTTCGAGTATTCGACACCGGAGTATTCGCCTAACGCATCTCCACTCAAGAGACGGAATTCCGAATTTCTCTTATATTGAACTCGGAAATAAATTTAATTTCAGTTGTTTACGAATTTCTAAAGATCTCATCGAACACTAATCGATCGAAAGTTTCTTCAGATCGACGAAACGTTAAGAATTTATAGGCTTATAAACGTCCCATTGATAACTTAAAGTAACTTTTCTTCATCCTTCGCTTTTCCCTTTTCTTTGTCCGATTATCCGTTAAATCATTCGTAAAACTTGAATCGCGGAATCGCGGATTTGTCAATAATATATATGAACAGATAAATGCGAGATATGAGTCGAGAAACGAGCGATCCAGCGGCTCGCCACAATGGCTACTAGAAAAACCATTAATCGAGGTGAGTGAGCCGAAGGCCATTCCTGCCGTTCACGACTACTGCGTTGCATTAAACATGCCCCGGGTGAAGGTTTTCCCCGTCTAATTTCTACCAAAACTTTGGTCAAACTATTCCCATTAGATAGTTTCGGGCTTTTTGTAGCAACGTCGTTGAGAGGGTAGGCACCCCCTTCCCCCCCTTTTCCTCGTAACGTTAGGGCATTCCGGCGGTGGCCGGTTTCTGCTGCTTCAACCGGTTCAGCCTGTGCATTACGCAAATGCTACAGTTATTGGTTCGGCTTCGTTTTGGACGATAAATACAGCTATTGTCACACCCCCGTCTCTCTCAATCCAATGCGATTGACATCAAAGTCGGCCAATAATTGGCCACTGGCCGAAGACTGTGGGGTTGCGTTCTGCAAGGCAGCAACCGAGTACCGCACACTGACGGCAGCGTTATACCCTCCCGGTAGCTGCTCCGACGAGGCGGAAACTTCGTCGAACGTTGATTCTGTGTGCGATTGTGGCTTACGAAAACTTTGCGCATTTAGCCTGTCGCCAGAGCTGTGCCGACGGGGTAACTAAACCGACGTCCTTACTAACGTATATATACATATATATTCGCTGACGCCTTTTACTTCCCTTCTTTCATTTTCCTTCGTCGCCCTTTCCTTATCGTCGGGGGAGAAAATTAATTTCGAATAATAAGTAGTGGCGACACATCGTGGCAACGGGAGGTCGGCGGTAGAAATGAAATCTGGCGGTGACGTACGAGAAAAGCATCTTTCATCTAACCTATCGTATTTATACGACTTCGCCGAATCGGGCACCACGATTATTCGCGATATGTAACTCTTGTACCGATGTAATGAAGTGAGCTTATGAAATTTCTTTGTAATTCAATATATCGTCAGTTTCCATAGAAGAACTCGTAACAAACCGGAAAGCTGAGCGCGTGTTTTCGTGGATAAAGTCTTTGGTTTGAATAAATTTTTAAAAAATTGTATTTTGCGAAATAATTCGTAAAGAAACTTCGATATTTTAATTTTTTTTGCTCAGAGCCCGAAATCCATACGAGATACCGTCCATAGTTTCATTCGAATATATTTAATTTCATTCAACGGAAACAAGTAAAAACGAAAAAAAAAAAGATGCAGTACGCGAACGCTTGTTAAATACTCGTCAACGCAGAGGCTTTTGTGAGAAGTCTCATTTGGCTCGTTGCAGACGCGACATCAGTCGGTCTGTTCGCCGTTTGTCGGGAATTCGTAAAACTCGTGTCACCGAAACAGACGCAACGTTATCGTCACCGGGCCTCGGGGGAGGGATAAAAGAATTGCAAGTATTGCAAAAAAATAAAGCTGCGAATGGCTGTGTTCGAACGCGACAACAACCTACCAGCAATTGCTTTTTCTTTTGTGTGTTCTTTTTTATTCTTTTCTTTTTTTTTCTTTCTTTTTTGCGAAACGTAGCTTTGGGCATTTTCAGGTTTTTCACGATTGCTCGACGTTTTGATAGGTACGATAAAAAGAATGAATTTTATTCAGTAAAACAAAGAATTGCTGCTACGAAGAAAAAATCGAATTTTCTCAGTTCCGTGACGATGCGGTTACCCTCAATTCTCTTTGGGCTTCCGGCTCTGAGTATCTATACTATCATCGGGGAGGGGTGCAAATTCTCGTGGATAATTTAGCGATTCTAACCGGAATCTTAATGTCCAATGTATCTCAAAGTTTCCGAGTTAAATTGCCTCAGGGCTGCATGTGTTTCTCGTTGTGCTCGGCGCATTACGCTGAGTATAATATACGATAATACACGAAATATTCAGACCTATACTCGTTAATCATTAATAATCACCGAGGGTCTGTAAATACTCAACATTTCGAATAATTTCATTGAAAAGACAAGTAAATCTGATAAAAATATTAATTTTTTATATTATTATTATTATTATTGTTGTTGCCGATTTTTATTTATTTTTTTTTTATTCGAAGTAATTCGAATGAAGGAACATTCGAATTTCGATTTGAATATTATTCGGTGCTAATAATTACTCCACAATAATCACGGATTCCGTTATCACAATTGAATTTTCCTGTTATCGTTTATGCAAATGAGAGATTCGATGAATCGAGAATCGGGGTTCGAGAATTCTGCATTTGTCGGATCGATTTCGTAAAGTGCGGACGCCGTATGCTATTATTGACCAAAGGATTAAATAAGAAAACGCTTGAGTGCTCCTGTATGCAGGTGCGTTTGATGGGTGGTCGAATAATCGATCACCGAACAATCTGGAATGGTCAGCTGGAATTAATTCATCTGGTTTCGACACATCGGTCAGTTCGACAAATGTAGAATAAGCGAATGAAGTGAAGCTTCTTACGGATGAATGGATAATGCGTCTGTCGATATATTTGCGGAGATTGAAGTTATCGTTAGAGGCAATCGTTCTACATGACCGATCAAAAACGTGCTGATAAATTATAAAAATACGCGAAGCATTGCATGTATCTGTAAATTCTGCAATTCATATTCGTAATGCATAATACGGCTTCCGAACAAAAAAAAAATCGATAAAACGGAGAATACGAAGGCAAAATGGAGTACTGTATTCCTTAGACGGTCCATTTTGCCCCATTCTCTCCTATATACAATTGTTTCGTGAATTTATTATACAAAACAAAAGAAAAATAGTCAAGTGTACACTGAAACTGGTTAAGTAACTCTCGAAGAATATGAGTGCTTCACTATGACAATTGATGCGTTCGTGTTATCGATCGATTGCTTAATTGCCGCTCTGTAGTTACGCAATTCTCTCGGCACTATCGGAGCGCTAGAAGTGCACCTCGCATGTTAGTACGACAACGTGACTCGAGTGACGCTCGGTTTCGTCGAAGAAAAAATCTTAATAATCTGCCGAATAACCAATGGTGCAACCTGCAAAAGTTTCGAAAGTATTGCCGGCGCGTTATACCTGTATCACTTCGGATCCGATATTAGTATTAGTATTACGATTATGAGTATCTATCGCGGACTACTTATAACGCGAAATGAGTTAGATCTCAGTTGAGACTTAACTCGTAACTATAGCAACACATAGAAGTTTTCGCCGGAGAAGAGGGGCAAGAGATAGCCGTGAACGAGACGAAGCGACTCGCTGCAACTGCGGTCAGCTAAGCGTTCGAAGTCGTTATCGATCGCATACGAGAAATCAGTGTGCGGTAAGAGCTCGTGAATGTTCGCGAGTCTATTCGTCGGGTTTTCTCGTAGTAGTTCGTTCTCGTCCCAAGGATTCGCGCGCGACTCGTAAGTATTCTATAGATCGCGACGATTTCGAGGCATACGTAACGCTTTAAACGTTTATCTGTGTACAAAATGTGACTATAATTTTATAACGAATTAATATTTTTTGCAATTGCGCATCATAGAATGAAAAAAATTTAAAAAATAATAATAATAATAAGAAATAATTAATATTGAACAAAAAAATGAAATAAATTTTAAATATATTTGAAAAATTGGTGATATCGTAGATAAAAAAAGAGGAATAAAATAATTCATCTGTAAATTAAAAAATGCGCGGAAAATCAAATTCGAAAAATTAAATGAATTTTCGTAATTCTTGACAGAGATGCTTTTCCCTATTACGCTGATACTCGTTCTCCACGTTCTCGGTGGCTACCGCGTGGAGTCCGAGAGATTTAAGATACTCGCAATTTTTCCTTACTGGGGAAATAGTCACTGGTGGGTTTGCAAGCCGCTCGTCGAGGAACTTGCCAAACGCGGTCATGACGTCACCGTTGTCAGTCATCATCCGCGTGAAACACCGATGGAAAATTATCGAGACATAAGTCTTCGTGGTCCGCAAACTATCACCGTTCATACGAAGGACATGCATTCAATCGGCTCGAAGTCGCGACTGACAGCAACTAATGGTAAGCGACCGACTAGCCGCAATCACGTGGCTTTATACGCGAATTAAAACGAACATAAGTTTGACATTATCGTTGAAAAACCTGTTTACATAACGTTGCAAAATCCACAATGATCTTTGGGGCAACCAAATTTTGATTACACTTTCGTTTTTATTTTTTCGTTCAAAAAGCGATTTAAAAAAAAAAAAAAAAAAAAGATTATCAAAAAATGTTGATTTTATCAAAAATATTCGAATGCATGATAAATACAATTTTTCCAACATATATGCAAAATTTGATGGAATTTAAAAAAACACATTGAATTCGGATGGCACTCCCTCATTGACTATTATCGTTCATTACGAATCTTCCACTATGACATAGTCAAAAATTAGTTAATTGATTTTCTCATAAAGGGATTTTACAATCGACGATAAAAAAAATTAAATAGCGATGTCCAAATTTTATTCGCATTATTATTATTATTATTATTATTATTATTATTATTATTATTATTATTATTATTTTGAAGCCATACTGAACGAAGGTGTGGAACAACTCTGTCGCGTGGGTCTTAATCATCCGAACGTACGAAAGCTTATAAAATCGAACGAAACTTACGATCTGCTGATCACGGAGATTTTCAATGCCGATTGTTATCTCGGTTTCGTTCACAAATTTCGTGCTCCGTTCGTCGCGGTGAGAACGGCGCCGCTGTCACCGTGGAGCAACGAACGTATCGGCAATCCCGACAATCCTTCGTACGTTCCAAATTCGTTTTTGGGTATTCATTCGCGAATGAACTTTCGCGAAAGATTGGAAAATTTTATCGGTCTCGTATTCCACAAATGGCTTTACGAAAGTTACAACAAGGAATGCACCAAAATAGCGCGACACCATTTTGGCGACGAAATGCCGGCGCTCGAAGAAATTGCGCAAAAAACAAGTGTAATACTCGTCAATACGCATTTTGTTCATCAGTACGCGAAGCCTCTGGTACCCGGAATCAAAGAAATCGGCGGAATACACATAGAGCCGAACAAATCTCTGCCAAAGGTGATGACTAATTTATTGGTTCCGAAACATGCGTCAAAATTTTACAGGATTTTTTTTTGTTTTTCCCAATTGATGCGACGAGAATTAGCGACGGCTGATGATTAACAGTTCAGTTTAAAGATCCTTTTGGCGGATAATACACCGTCAAAAAATAATAAATTACTATCGTCTACGATCTGATGAGTCAATATGAGATAATATTCATTTTGTAGGATATCGAAGATTGGTTATCAGGATCCAAATATGGTGGTATATACTTCAGTTTGGGGTCGATGCTGAAATCCTCAAGTGTCTCTGACTCAACGAGAAAAGCTATTCTCGGAGCGTTTGCCGAATTACCCTATCGCGTTATCATGAAGTGGGAAAATGAAACTATTCAAGATTTACCGCCGAACGTCAAAATCTTGAAATGGGCACCTCAATACGATATCCTATGTGAGTTTACCAACTAATTGAAAAAAAATCTTAAATTTATCTATTTATTTATTTATTTATTCATCAATAAATAAATAAAAAAATAAAATAAATTAATTATAAAAAAATATTGATATTTTTTTGAAATTTATGTAAATTTATATAAATTTATTTATTTATTTGTTAAAAAAGAAAATTATTAAAAATTTTTTTTTAATAATTATAATAAAAAAGTATAATTTGTATAAAAAAATAGGTCACCCGAACACAAAACTTTTTATATCCCATGCGGGAATGTTGAGTACAATCGAAGGTGTTTACTCCGGAACACCAATGATAGCTATACCAGCATACGGTGATCAACCGACAAATGCTGCGCTCTTACAGGAGCGCGGAATCGCTGTAGTCATTCAATACGCTGACATAACGAAGGAAGTATTGTTGACCGCGATGAAAAAAATTCTCCACAATCCAAGGTAAGCGAATATGATTCACGAAGATTAATGACACGACATGATCGCATTGTTTTTCTCACGATGTCAAACAACAATTTGCTCGCTAATTGATATCTTTTTGATATCGTTTATTATTTTTTTAGTTACGCAGTCAAAGCAGAGGAAATGTCTGTGGCGATACGAGACCGATTAGTATCGCCGCTCCGAGAGGCGACATATTGGACGGAATACGCTGCCAGACATCGGGGTGCGCCGCTACTTCGTAGTCCGGCACTCGAATTACCGCTGCATGAGTACCTTTTGCTCGATGTTATCGGTGCTCTTTTCCTTGCAACAGCAGTCGGTTTCTGGTTTATTTGGACGACTCTTCGATTAATCGTTCGCAAATTGTATCCATTATTTTTCCACAGCGATATTGAGAGTGAAACGAAAAAGAAGAAAAAAAATTGACGAAATTCAAAGTGATGCGGGACGCGCGACTAATTGGTCGTTTTCTCGTATTAAAAGAAATGTAATAAGAAAATTTATAAACTGCAGACACAAAGAACCGCGATGTTATTTTTCGGTCAAAATATGCACTGTTAATACAAATAAATGATCCATTGACGTATACATTGACGACCGCGAATCTCAAAATTTTGTCGAGATGTATCGTCCGCTCGATGTTTAAATCCAATAATTAATAATGATTATTCAACCGAATTATTACTCTCGAACGCGATTACAAAATTCAGTATTTAAATCGTTTTTCATCCGTTTTCATTATTAAATGGACATCCAGATGCGCAATAATCAATGTAACGTCATTTATAATATTCTGCATGCTGTATTACAATATTTGATTTGTCGCACGAATAAACGTGAATCCCTGTCCAACATTACGCATTTGTAGCATTAAATAATGGCGAATGGGGTAATATGAACCACAGGGTCAAAATGGACCATGCAAAAGTGCGATCGATACGAGTGAATGTGAATTATCGTATCAATTTTCATTAAACAATGCAAAATACAATGATATTACATACTTCGAATTCCGCGCGAAGTTTCAAGTTTACCGATCGAAGAAACTCGATATCGAAATTTTTCGATTTTAAAAATCGGCCCATTTTGCCCCCAAATTCCATTTTCTTTTTTTTTTTCCAAAACTTCAAATATCTGTAGCGTATTTAATTTGGAAATAAACATTTCATTCATACCTCGGGAATTACGACAACGATCTGCGTTCCCTGCAATTCTGCATCGAACTTTCCATAACCGGTCCGTTTTCCCCGATTTCCCCCTCCAATTTAGTAATAACATCAGAACAGTGAATTTAAAAATAAATAAAAATAATGTACTGTCCTTACGTCATAAATCGATCGGAATATCACGTATCGGAGGATCGTATAATCGGCTTTGTTACGATATCGCAGTCGAGTTTAAAGTGGAGCTACGAACGTTAGCGCGAATAGTTCGCACGCGAGGATGAGAATATCAGTGGCGATTTCCAAGCTGTTACATGATGAACGGACCGGGTGGAGGGGGCGCGCCAGCCGATAGTGACATTTTGACCATATAATTGCATTGTATTGCGCGTCTGCATCGGATGCACCGAGTGCAGCGCAGCAGGTATACATTGACAGTCTGTATTAGGTAAAAGCACTGCTACGGGGCCGCATTGAGCTAACGCGCTAACTCCGATGACCCCGGTCTATCCTGTCCGATTTGTGTAGTTACAACGCCGACGATTGCGCTTCACCATTCGGCTAAAATCCCAATTATTTTGGAAACAGCTTTACGCCCGGACTGCTCGCGTTTGGTATGCACCAGACTCGCACACATGTTCCCTCGCAGTAGCCGCAAATCGGCCTGCGGCGATGTGCGAATCGAGTACTCAGAGAGAGAGAGAGAGAGGGAGAAAGAGGGGGGGCTTTCCGATGCGGGGGATGCGAAGTCGTTGAGAGTCGCAGCAAAATCGATCTCGCGACCATTGAATGTCACACGATATACACGACATCGACGAAACAGCGAAATGCAAACGCTCGCGTTGAGGAGCGGGTGGATGGGGGTGGGGAACGAGGGGGGACTTGGCTAATGACACAGATAGGCATTCATTCGAATGATACAATTGTCATTTTATCACGTGAAACATCGGACACGTAATTATAATTCAATTAATAGATTAAACGTTCGTCGAAATTGTTGTCAATTATGCAATTTGTCGATATATCATTGATTAATATTCATCCAATGACAAGTAGCCGTATATTTAATTCGGGAAGAAAGCAAATGTTTTGCAGATTTTTTTTTTCTTTTTTGGGACTATAAATTCGTATTATTTTGTTCGATGTGTGTGTGAAATTATTTTCAGCATCGAAATGTAACAGTTATTTTCAGACGACTGGGATCCTGAATCGAACGACCGATAACGAAGCAGTGCGATTGGCAGAAGAAATTTTCGATATTTTTTCACACGTCACCCATCGACACGCCGGACGACAGTTCAGTGTTGATATTTTTACTTCCGGGGCTTTCTTTATCGAGTTCGATAAACTCTCATCAAACCTTCTCGCGTAACGTTGATATCGAGATACGTATGTGTGATTCCTGTGCGCCCTGTGTACCTAATCCTCCATCGATCCTACTCTCTTTTTCTCTCTCGTAAAATCGCGAATTATTCGTTCGCGCAAATATTATCCAAAGCTCCGCATTTACCGGAGAATAACGAACGCGACACGCGAATCGTGAGATCGATTATTCGCAATTGGGCTCCGATGCATGGAAAGTATTTTTTGAATTTCCGCGAAAGACTGACGGACATTGATCGCGTATAATTACGCGATGCAAAGCGCCAGACATACAAAATAAAAAATATCCATCAACATTGCATTTTTGAATTAAATTTTAAATAATGAAAAAACCAATAAATATTTAAACAATAAAAACGAGCCATTATTATGAATTATAAAAAATTATTATTATTATTACATTTTTTCACTTTACGAAACACTTCTATCCATACAGTTGGTGAATTTTATGAATTAAGATTTCATTGACATGAAAAAAAATAAAAAAATCAAAGACGTACAAGTCTCGTTTTCGCGTGTACGTCGGATCAATAAATTTGGTGCAATCGATCGAAGCGTAGATTGGCGTACGAACGTCAATTATCTCGTACGAAAAACTCACGAGAGCAATGACCGACGAGGGGGGAGGCTACAGAGAGTCGAGTGAGACGCGGGCGCAATTCGAAAAGTCAATTTCACGTTAAAAGCTTTCATATTAGCGTTACGCTTGTGCGAAGCTCGCTTTACAACGGCAACCAGGCAAATCGGATTGCTCGTCGAAAATGTTTTGTGAAACGTGTTTGGCGCGGTGACCGGGGTGTGCATTAGAGAATTACATACCGTACGGCTGTAGTTTGTGCAACGCGACGACCATTGGCGAAGCTGTACAGTAGAAAAACCAAAGCGCAATATCGTCGGAAAACGAACGATTGTGTAACTCGATTTATCAAAATATCGTTGCGGAAAAAAAAAATTTCATGAATTTTACAAAGAGATCGTAATTTATTGATATTACGGTGAAGTTTCGTTTCGGGATAAACGAGCGAACGGGATTTGCCAATCGTAAAATTTTCCAATTGGAATATAACTATAAATTGTTTCATACGAATCTTTATCGTGTGTAAATTGATATAAAAATATATTTTTCTCGTTTCTTTCGGCAAATGCGCGCATCGCGCATCGGCCGCGTTTACCGAGTAGACAATTGCGCACCGGGGAAGGCAAAGCAATACCGAGCGTGCGATCGACCGGCGTAATGGATAACACGCCACAACGCAATCGTACTTGGCTATTAAATTGCGCACGTCCCTCGGAACGCGCATCGAACGAGAGCGATTTAAGGCTGTACGTATATATCGCAATACAACTTCAGATCCACTCACGGATACCCTACGTGCGTATTGTACTCGTGGCACGCATTGCAAATGTAAAATTGCGGGAGGGTGTAAAGTAGGCCATTCGCAAGCGATAAGCGGCGCGGAGAACATAATAAATTCTATAATATATCGAGAAAATTATTAAGATAAAAACGAAGGGTCGATCCCGGTGCTTTTTTTATCGCGATATGCGATACGAAACAAACCCTTTTTAATTGTCATTTAATATCAATTATTTTGAAGTAAAAAAAAACGCGGTAAATTTGAAAAAAATTCTGATGCTTGTTAAAATTTTCGTAAAATTACGTCTCTCCCTTCCGATCTGCTTTATCACGTTTTTTTTTAACCTCTGTCTTGGGTCTCCCGCAAAATCGTCAGACGCGCTATATATGCATAGATGCCTGCCTAGCGGTGCTACCGCAAGCTCCGAGAGTTCGCGGTGCGAACATCGGTGTGGGCACTCGTTGGTACCCTCACCGCCACCGCCGGAAAGCTCCGACGAGCTTCGGGAGAGAAAGAGCGCGCAAGCAACTCGAATCGAGAATCTACCGAGATAGAGAGCGAGAAGACTAATGTGTCGCTGTGTTCAGAGTTCCACTGAGCGCAAACGCGAAAACAGCAGCAGCAGCAGCAGTAGCAGCGGCAGGAACATAGCGCGAGGCGGCTGGCGGCGTGGATGCGCGTCGAAGAGGCTTTCCAGGCTGAGCCGCGGCTTCGGGCCGACAGGTTACCACGGGCCGCGGTACCGGCAACCTCGATACGGAGGCCCTTTCGTCGTCGTAGTTGCGTCATCGCGCGAAGCCAACGTGCAGCCATGTGCAGCGCGTAACGCTGTGCTTATATCCCTCACTAAATACATCGCGCCGTTTTATCCCCTACGCCCCATTAAATAAAAAAAATAAAAAAAAAAACATCGAAGTTCTCGCGGGTCCGCGATACGGGAAAATTCAATTCCTGATCCATGGACCGTTTCAAGGACACCTTCAAGGACCCGTTTTCTCGCGAAGCTTTTTAAGAAAAAAGCTTCATGAAAAAGTTCTATTGACTGTCGAAAAAACGCGATAACGATAGTTCTCTGTGAATTATTCGGACGATGTCGTCGTATCTCGAAAAAAATTCGGTGCTCGAAATTCTACGATAAAATCAAAGTTATTAAATCGTCGGATGGTTCATTGAGACATAACCAATTTTTTTTTGTTCGTGGTGCTGTATTGCAATTTATCGTTGTTTTTCGTCGATAGATAAATTCGATTTATTCGGAAATTTTTATATTTCGAATTGCTCAACGAAACTTGGAAATAATGTACAAACGATACAGACAGATGGTGGAAGAAATTCGGAAACGAAATCATTGACGAAATACATTTCGCAACGAAGATTCATTCCGTTTCGCGCTTTGCCGCGCCTAACGTTGTCGCGATGCAACGCGTGTTCTATCGATAAACAACGTGATCATCGAGTATTGGATTCGTTTGTCTGTCCGGTCGACGGTGGTGAATTGCTTCGTCAACGGTACAACGCGCATTGCACGTGCTGACGCTGAGAGAGTCCATCGGAAAGAAACACTCCGGCTATATTCCTCATTCCTCCCCCCTCCCGCTCTCCCGTGAGCGACCAGATGCACTGATGCAAGAAATTAATAGAAACGACCTGACCAATTCGATTGGAGACGATTGACCGATTCTCGCGGCTTCCTCGATCTATTCGTCGCGTTCGCACACACGCGACACAGACGACTGCGAAAAAATCTCCGAACGATCCGTGAAATTTCTATGAAATTTCACGATAACGAAAAAAAAAAAAATCATTCGAAATTTTTTGGAGCAAAGTGTCGCGGGAGATATATTAAGGAAATTTAATTTCGTGAAAATTATTCGGAAAATTGTAAAAAAAAAAAATCTCCTACCAAAATTTCAATGACTCGATTAGCATTGATTCTTTTTGTTTTTCATAGAAATACAGTGTGTCGATGAAGAAACTATGAAATAACGTAATGTTACGAAAATTTAATCGTTAATAATCGAACTTTATAGATTCGGTAGTGCAGCTAATAGCTATTGGCTTAAGAGGCGAATGAGGTGTATTACGACGTGTGGCGCTAGTGAATTATAACTCACCGAGGATCGTAGTAGTCGTAGTAGTAGTTTTAGTATTAGCAGTACGTGCGAAGTTTGTGTCAGTGACGATAGAACACACTTTCGAAGAAGACGACGGATGAGAGAGATATCGAGTGCCGAGAGTAGAATAAGGAGGAGAGAGACGGAGAGAAAGGTGGAATATATCGCTGAGGTCGACGAGAAACACGAGCATTGTGATGCGAGTTCTTCGCTTATCGGACGAGGCTAACTGCCAAGAGGACGTAGGAAGCGGCAATCAAGGTTAGTACGATGCGACATACTTCTATACGTCGTAATATCTGAATTATTTTCTTACCGAAATCTATGCGCAAATTAAGTTAAATAACTCCGAAAATTAAATAAATCCGATCGATCGCTCAAATTCGATACTCGACGAAGGAATAACTTAACCTCTAAAACTTATTTTTTTTTGTATAAACGTAAAAAAAATGGTAATTTTATGCTCACATTTTATGTATAAAATAATGATAAACTTAATGCAAATTTACGAAACATTCTTAAAAAAAAATTGTGTAAATTTAAATTACGAAATTTAGGTGATATCGCAACAAGTTGCTTAAAAATTCGACACACATTTGTTTGCAATTTATCGGGGTGTTCAAACAATTTTTTCAGTGAACTGATACCGGAAGTTTGTATGTGTAAAAGGTAAATTAAAGTTCCAGCCAATTTTTTTTTTAATTTTAATACAATGTCGAAGATTAGTGTACTTTGACGAAACTAAACAATATCGAAAAAATTATTTTTTTTTGCAAAAAATACAATATCTACGATGTCTATGAAAATAATGTTATCAATAATATCAAATTGACGATAAAGTTATCCCTCTTAATTGAATTTTTTTTTCATTAACTCAGAATAATCCGAAAGGCAAAAGTTTGGTTTACTAAAACATTCGGTCAGCAAAAAAGCTTCGCGAGTTTATCGTGATAAAGTCGCTGTATAACAACAATAAGTATATATAGAGTACCGTTCTGCGATAACTGTACTAACGGAGCTGCAGAACTGAGTTTCCTTAGGCTAATAGAAAAATATGCGAGGCGTGTGGGTTTACCGTATTACAGAGGTATCTATTGCATTTAATGCAGAGTTACGCACACACTTTCCCGGATAATAACTTTGACGCACGAGTGTCCCGTCATAATTGCGAACTCTCGTCATTGCGAATTCATGAATTACTCAAAGTTCCCTTTATCCATCAGCGCATACAACGGGAGGGTTTGCTCCGGGCGAAACGTTGAAGTAAAATGAAACTTTGTCAGCGAAGATCTTTAATCAGAAACTTCAGTAGGGAGATAGTTATAATCACGCGTCAGGATGTAGCGAAGGACGTGATCCTTGGCGCTGTTCTGCTCCGTAAGGGTGTAGCGAAAGGGTAACAAGTACGAGAGTAACGTAGCGAGAAGAAGGAACGTCATAGAGGTTGAAGAATAATGAGGAACGACAGTCGGACTGATTATAGTCGTCGTGGGAATGCGTTAGCGTTACTCCGTTATTACGTCATCTCCCTCTCATAGGTGACTAATTCGAGATGAACCCGACAACTCAATGGGTCATAATGAATCTATTAATACATTTTTACATTGTATGCAGAAATATGTGGCCCGTTTTTTTTGTTTTTCATCGTCAAAAAAAATGTACATAATTTTAAAAAATTTCGTACGAATTCTTCTAAAAAACATAGTAAGATTACGAGATTTTTCGTAAAAATTTTTTTTTTAACCAAGTTAATAAATTTTTGTAATTATTATGATGCAAAATGAATGTACTCAACATCATCTATACGAATGATTTTTTTCAAATTTTTATTCCATTGGGAATAATTCGAAATTCTGTATCGTTTTTTTGATCGACATGTGCCGAAATATCCCCCTTACGATTAGCAATACGACACATGAAAACTTGGCGAAGAATTTTATCGTAAACCATAAAAAAAAACAATCTATCGAAAAGCATTATTTTATTCAGTAGCCTACGTCCATTAGCGTCGAAACTGCATAGCAAAAGGCTCCGGTAAATAGAAGCTTTTTCCGTGATGGATGATGTTTGATATACGATGCGTAAAGTATCTCGAAACTATGGACAATGCTTCTACGTATCCACGGATTATTATGATTTTCAAAATATTGTATATGAATACACTGCAGCAACGAGATAGATCGGAGTTTTCGTGTCCGCAAGTTAAAACTTTAACGCGTCAAAAGTTTTACCTTCGTCGCGCCCGCGGGGGGTGGTGAGCGGAGGTTTCACAAACCTCTCTCTCTCCTTCCCCTTTCGCATTGCCCATGGAACACGAAATCGAACTTTTAACAATGCGCCAACGTCGAGATGCATTATAAAGGTTGAGCGACATGGCGAGTGTCGTATATATATGCCAACAGAGCATTATAGTAGCTACAGGACAGTAGACCAGCCTGTGTGGTGAAAGAGCCGCAAAAGCACGAGTGAGAGTCGGTTTTGTGCTGTCGAGCGTGAAGATAGCGTTAACCCTTGGTGGCTGCTATGGCTGCGGGAAACCGCGTAGCCAGCAGAAAACCCTCTATATATAGATTTTCCTCATAGCCCAGAGTTCTCTTCCTGCCATATTCAAGGTACTACTCACTCCATCGTTCGCCTCTCTTTAACTCACTTCCCTTCTCTATCTCTCCTTTCCGAGCGGCGACTGCTCCCCACACACACACATATATATGAATTCGCTGTGTACATGGGCTGTCCTCTCGTCCTTATCCCATCGTTCCTGTTCGACCCTTACTCGGCGAACCCTTAACGACGCCCGCGGACTTGCGCCATCAATTTTAATATTACCGAGAGGGCTCTCAGAGTGCACGAGAAAGCTCGACGCTTCGGCTTCTACCCCTCCGCGCTACTGAGCGCTTCCGAGAACGATGAGCACATAAGGAGAGAGAGAGGTTAGAAAAAAAAAGTAGATTGCGCATCCGGGAAGAGTACTTGCACTCTGAAACCCTCGGTTCCTGATAATGAGACGACATTACAACGAGAAGTCTGAGAGCTATGCGAGGCGTCTAGAGAAATGAGCGGATGAACACCCACGAGAATGCGCGACGATCGCGGAACGAAGGCGTTGGAAATTCAATGTTTAAACGAGTTTCCGGATCCGTGTCGGGAACATTGGACTTTTTTGAGCGTTTGAGAAAATGTTTTAACGATTTCAAACGGAGAAATTTCGTTCTCGCGCGCTTGAAAAACATCGCGTTACTCGATCACGCGATATGATGTGTTTCACGCGAAGCTCCAGTCCGGAAGCGCGATCTATATATTCAGCTGATATAGGGCTGTAATATATAATATCCGCCGGTGAGTATTATATATCTCGATGAAAGCTTCGTCTTGATAATGAGACGACATTACCAACGAGAGGGAAGAGAGATTTGGAGAAAATGATGGGTCGAAGACATCGCATGAAAGATGGTGGAGTGAAATTCATCGTCGTTATGGATGCACGCGAGGTCCGGATCCCAGTCGGGAGATATCTACTGGCGCAGCACAGGCCAACGGTTGCTTCCAAGATTGTGTGCAGAAGCTTTTGCACCCTGGAAAACCTCCCGCTCGCCTTTTGCTTCCAACGACGAGGATACACTCAATCACGCGATATGAAGATTCACGCGGTGCTTTGCCCGGAGGTTCAATTTATTTTCCGAGGATAATATATATCCGTTGCAGTTGCATATATGTATAAAGAAGCGCGAGGTAAAATGGACAACAAGCGACCAAACGGTCATATAAAAACAGAACCATAAAAAAAAATTATGACAAAAATCATTTTTTTTTTTGTTTCAAAATGCAAGTTTAATTTGCAATATGCAAATGCAATTTTTTCGTTTCGCCTCTGGTGCGCTATATACTGTTGCAATAGTTCGACAAGCCATAATAACGAATTTTTTTAAATTTCGAAAACTGTGCCATTTTACTCCCAAAATGATTTTTTTTGTCGGCAACGCGAAATTTTTTTACGCATTTAATTTTTTTTTGGTAAGTCGGTCCGTTTTGCCACGCTGTTCCCTATACGCACATCGAGGGGTTTATGTGATGTTAAACTCCAGCTGTTGGCTGGTCGAAAGTTCGGTTTATCTGGAGTCTACGAAGTATAGAAGACAAATAGGCGAACGAGACGCGAGTAAGTTGTCTCGCGAGTCTACTACTCTGTTGAGCTGTTCGTGTATCCACGCGCTATTCACAGTAACGACAAACGCATTATATCGGTAACACGCGTCGCTGAACACGAACGATGAATGTTGTTGACGCAAATTTTATTCACGTATATAGCGCTCGTATGTTATTACAGAATACCTATATTATCTACAACCCGAGGAACGGATAACGTATTCTGATGGATGGATATTATATTACGAATAATACGCGGGGTGATATTTGCATCAATATTGCAAAAATTCTCTTCGACATATTTAAATTTCATGCAAATTTTTAATGGTACTTACGCGTTTATTAAATGGAACAACGGAGCGCGAATCCGTACGAAATATCGAAGAGTCTTTTACTCATTCGATATATGAGTCGTTAAATATTCGATATCAAATAATAATAAAATGTAATAATAATAATACGTATCGATATTGACATTTTATATTATTTAAAAAATGTTCAATATTTAATATTTAATAAAAAAAATTATGAATTATTTATTTATTATTATTTTTTTTCCAGCGTATTTTTGGCATTCCGCGTGGAAAAAATGAATTTAGTAAAACAATTCGAATCGCGTAATAACGCGAAATGTAATTATATGGGAATTAACGTCGAAAGTTCTTGCACCGAAATGGGTACAATCGAATTGTTGGTCTCGTTTGTTTCGGATGCTGTCGGATCAGGAATGTAACACGCTCTCGTCGGATTGCGGAATGAAACGTACCGAAGTATGATAGAAACGCGGGCGGGCAGACAGTCCTCTCTTTTGTAGTTCGACCTAACGCGGCCACGTGAGAGCGAAGCTTTGTCGAGTACTATCGGTATTTGCAGCGTGCGACACCGATAAGCGAACAGCAGAGAGCGCCCCGGCAACCGACAAGCTCTCGGTACCGTCGCGGCTGACAGAGCGAAATAGATATATAGAGGTTCGGTGAACAAGAATAGACGATTCAAGAGCCGTTTCGAATTGTGTGTACGCGATCGTGAGAGTTTCAGTTGAAACGTTGTAAGCGAGAGAATGGTTAACCGATATAGTATAGACGGACGAATCGCTCGATCAGTCGATTATAGGACTCGCGATTACTCTCAAAAAAAGACCGTTTAAGAGTGGATAATAGACGTGAAATACAGACATTTGCATACATCTTTCGACTGATTCGTCGTATTCTCCGACACATATCGAGAATAATGAGTGACGCGAGGCATTTTTTGTTTATTTTCGTATCGGTTGAAAAAAAAATATAACTATCGCAAACATCGCGATACACCGCAGCTTCCATTTTTACATCGAAAAAAATAATAATAAACATCGAAAATTATAATTACGCGCCGATTACAATTTTTCTTTATAGATCGCTATTGTACGATATTGAAATGGCCATATTTCTGTTGGAATTTTATAACACGAACCATAAGCGAAGTTATAACTGGAGCGGAGTTAATATCCGCCACTTCATCTCGTAAATTTCATCAGAGTACGGAAACGACGATTCTCTATGTATCGATCGCGAAAACTCGAGTAAAGTGCATAGGTGATAGAATCGATGTGATAATATAACAGCACCGCCGGATCGTAAGGTATGGATACACCTGTTAGGTTATAGGCACTTCGATGTACACACGTGAGGTGTGCATAGAGAGTTCCATTAGACTCCACCCGTTGGATCGCAAACCCAAGCGGCAGATCGAGTCGTCCGTCGCACGCCTCGTCGCCGTCAGCAGCGTTAGCGATCCCTGCGCTCTCTTATACGTATATATGAATGGATACCACTTTTATGCATCGATGTATATGTATATAACAGCGCCAAATACGTTATAATGGAAGAGACCTGTTCTCCAAAATTTCCACGCGATCGGTAGATCCAACGAGTTCAGCGCGAAACCCATCGCGCGGCTCTCATTCTCCGGCATCAAAACAGGTCGCGGAAAGCAACGATGCGAATATCGCGAATTCTGCCCGAATAAACCGCCGAATCCGCCGGCTGTTCGATGTTACCATTCTAATGCATTGCACGTCGGATGTGACGAGTGAAATTTTCGAAAAAACAAACAAAAAAAAATTATCGCCTAAGGGGATCGAGTCGGCTAAACTATGGCGATGTTCACCGAAGTATATTTTTTTCTTCAGTCGATAGAAAAATGTTTAAAAATTTTATCGCCTCAAAAAATTTTTGAAGGATTTTTTCTGCAGGGAGAAAAGTTATTATCAATCGGTTTATTTCGCAACCATGTTTAAGTTTGTTTAATTTTGCACGGCGAACTATGTTTATCGGGTTTTATCGAAAAGCGTCCTTTTGAGATAAAAGTCGACAGCGAAATGTGTCCCGCGTTAGGCGGAGTCATTTTGTTTAATTGAAATTTCGCGAAATGTCCGGACAATAGAACGGAGCGAAAGATTCGAATGTAACGAAGAAGGATTGAGAAACTCGCGAGGATCGGGAGGGGCGTTGCGCGCGGTCGTCGGTGCATTAAAGCAAATCGGATCAAAAGTAAATTGACGAGTAAACAAGGAGCCAAAATAGAGAGAGGTTTCGTCTAGAGGCTCCATCGTCCCGATGGAGCCTCATCGCGGAGGGAAAACTAAAGATCCGTGAATTCACTGGGCGATCGACTTCGCGGAGAATTCGAGCGGAACAAAGTTTCGTAAAGTTAACGTTAACTCGAATAATTTTCACGATCAAGAAGAGGGGAGGAGAAGAATGAGAGTCTATATATATTTTCCGAGTTTCGGGGTGCGAGAGAAGAAACGTTAATTAAAACAACTCGTTATTCGTGTAGAGTCAACACGAAAAAAAAAATCGTAAATATACAAAAACAAATTAATGTTATCAAAAGGGAATTTTTAATTTAAAAAAAATCCCCGAAGCGTGTATCGCAAAAAAAAATTTTCCGATATACTTTGATATCCTATCTGAATCCTCAACAAAAGAACGATACATCGAGATTTTATTTTCTCCGTTATAATAAAATTTTATTGAACGACCTCGTATTATCGGCAATGACTCCGATCGATGATTGAATCGCGAGATTTAAAGCTCTCGAGGGCCGCCGCGACAGAATGTATCGCACGATGTATATACACTTAAAGTGTAGTGCTCCGCGGAGCTCAGAAATTGCGATCGATACAGGTATCTTCTGTTATTTACAAAAGGCTCTTCTCCGACGCTGTATCCCTACCTATGATCGTAAATCAATTCGTGCGGACACCTGGGCTACACGCAAATGTGTACACATTGTTGTACCCTTTCGAACGGAGGCTGTAATGTGTGCGGTAAATTCTCGCGACGCTCGTCCCGACCGCGGGACTGAGTGGGCTTTACGAATTTTCCTGCTACTCGTATAACACTCGCGGCTCGTGGTAAAACTATATATCGATCACAAGATGCTTCGAAAGATTTATTTACAGTCCGTTCTGTTCCGCGCGGAAAAATTCGCATCGTTATATCGAGGAGTGCGCGGAGGCATATCGAGAGATTTGACTCTTATCGATCTCTCGCGTAAATTCGGCTGGAATTTTGTTAGCGTTCGAAATATAATCTCTCGAAAAAGCCGAAGTGCCGAAAGCGTAATGTTTGTCGCGATATATGTATAGTTAAGTACATCGCCGAGTTTACAGTTAATCGCGGCGTAAATAAAAGTCGGGTGAAACTCTCGGCGGACGAAAAGCGAAACGAGACTGGAGATGACGTTGCCCCCGTAGCGGGACGAGCCGCTACTGGCCGTAAGCATTCCGGAAAACTCTCTCTCTCTCCCTTTCAGTCGAGTTGTGTACAAGAAAAATGGCCAAGTTTCACCGTGTATGCCGTACGAAATACAGAAGTTGGGTTACCGGCGTGTCTTTTGCAGAGAAAATGAATGAAACTCCTCGCGTTGTGTACTACTGGTGCTTCAAAGCGCGAGAAACATCAGCGGAAGAGAGGATGTTGAGTAACGGAAGTACATATACAAAACACGAGAAACCATTGCTCCTCTTCGTTAAACTAATATTATTTTACTCGAAAGCTTTACCGTAACCCAACCGTTCCGCTGCGTCGAAAACGAGGAGTCAAATGACTGGGAAAAGATAAATTACGAAACTGTTCCTCGATGGGTTCTTGAAACATTTTTTTTTCTTATACCGGTGAAACGAAGTTTATTGGACGGCAAAGATGATAGAATCGATACACAATTAAGAATAATTTAAAATAATTCACCGGAAGACGAGGTTCGATTATAGTCGCGTGAAGATCGTGCCGAGGAATTACGAATTTACGTTGCCATTATCTAAGGAACAAATAAAAAAAAAAAAAACATAAAAACTTCATGTTCCGCACTGGAAAAAATTATTAGTTGGGAAAATTCATCAGGTTGGACCAATTTTTTTTTCCGTGTTCTATTATTAGTTTTCGCAATCAATTTTTTTTTGCAGCGTCAGTATAATAATAAGAAAATTTTAAGGTTTTTCAACAATATATATGTATCGCGAAGATTGGAAGATATATCGACAACAAACAACGCTGAATGTCTACGCCGAGGACAAGAAGGAGGTTTCGAGAACGCGACGCGAATCAATCAGGTGCTTTGGAAACTATCGGTAAATTCACACCTGCTCGGTGTGTCTTCCATCCTCCGTTGGTTGTACGGAGGAGCTAAAGCACGTCTCGGGAATCGTGAAACTCACTCGTCGTCTTCGTCGTTGTCGTCGTCGTCGCCGGGGGAGAATCGACTTACGACCGTTCCCGTGCGGTTAGTGGTCTCGCCGACCGTGCTGGAGGACTCTCCCACTCAAGGGGTGGAAGGGTAGGGCACCGTGGAGGAATATATACGCTGGTTATATACGTCGATCGATACCCGAAAGTTTTGCACGAGGTTTAGCGAAGAAGCGACAGAGACCGAGAGGCTCGCGACACTGTAAGAGGTCCAAAAGCGAAACTGTCTAACTTTTCCTCTTCATCTCCGTGCGCACTCCCGTGTGATAGCACATAGCGAGCACGATTTTCCGTTCATGGATCCCGTTATTTTTCACTCTATCCCACTCTCACTTCGCGTTACGGCTTCATCGTGAAATAATTCGAATTTATCGACAAACAATAATCCGCGAGAGGACGCGGTTGCGGTGTCATTAAAGGGGATGAAAAAGCAGAGAAATATAGACGAACTCAAGAGTAACATATTCATAAAAAATCTGGGAACGTTATAGATTTCAGGGGAGTATCGCGGACCAATTCGACCGAATCTATCGTAAAGCTCCAAACTTTTAATTATTTTTTTTACCGGATCAAAATTGTTGTAATTTTTTTTTTCCGAATACATTTTTTATTTTTGTAATTTTTTTTTGTGCCGCGTTCCCTTTAACGCGTATTGTTAAAGTGGCGACTAATAATTTCGATTCCCGGACACCATAACGCAATAAGAGAGTTGGAAACGCGATTTCCTACGGTTGAAAATTCCCTTACGACACGCAGTCATCTTTCGCACTCCGAGGTTGGAATTCTGTTTGCGAATCTAACGAGCTCTTTACGTAGCCCACTTCTGTTTCCCTCCCGGCTGGCCGACTTTCCGGGTTGAATACAACGTATACCGCGTCGAAAGAGCAGCAATCTCGTTGATGTTTGCATGAAAAAATACCAGAAACGGCGAAGAGTGATGGAATTAAATTCACCAAAATTGACACAACGCAATTTTTAGAATATTTGGTAAAACGGTAAATTAAGATCGGTTCCGATCTTTTTTAGGTAAGCAGCGATTCGGAGGATAAATAAAGATCGTGAACCGTGAAAATCGAACTTTTTTTTTATTTCATTGATTTTAAGGTCAATCCATTTTCCCGCAAAGTTTTTTTTGCACAACTGTCCCATTTTGCCCCAACTTCCCCGATTTATAAAAAAAGCGAAATAAAAAAATGACCGACAATAAATCGATAATATTCAACTACCCGATTTGCTTCGCGCTTTGATTAACCTGTTGTTTTGAATACCCGCGTCGAAAGGTCATACAATGAACATCTCTTGAGTAGCCATTACTAATCGAAGGCTCGATAACGTTCAACATGCGTTGACTGAAATTGTCAAAGGTATCGTTGCCGATTGTGTGTGTCAATTGATAAAACACACAACTGCAGTCCCACCTGCCGATAACAAGAGAGTTCAAAGCTATACGCATTCGTTAAATCCTCAAAGCAATGATTTAATAAAGCGAAACTTTCTCTCTCTCTCTCTCCTCATCTCGCGGATTCGGTTGTCCGAACAGAAGACCGTAACATGGTGTGCGCATTCGATTTCGCCTCTAAGCTTCCGACTGACGATTCTGATCCGAGGCTTTTGACCAATAGGCTTCCAGTGCAGTAGCGAGTTACGAGCTTTGCTCTTCGGACGACGACGCATGCTTACGCCTATTTCCAAAGCTCGATCGCTAAGCTTTCCCTATATAAGCAATCAAAGCTCATTGACTCATACATTCGATTGGAGAATCTCTCCTACATATCGTACTTCGCGGAGCTCATGCTCTTACCGGCGAGAGACTTAATGCTCAAACGAGTGATGCATAAGCGCAGAGGAGCTCCGTGCGTATAGCAAAACGATATTTGTTCATTGACGTCATGCCGGATGGTGGTACAGGGAGACGTTTGTGTAATGAGGCCGGAGGCGACAATGTTAATACAAGGCATTGCCATCTGAACGCATTGCGATGCTTGCATCTCCGGACTGTGCAAATTCAACGTGAATGCCTTCGATCTCTCGATCTCTCGATCTCAAACCGAATCACAGAATTCCTGGTATTCCCGCATACATCGATATACATTCCGTATACGTCACTCTGTAAACGTATTTCTTACGATCGAAAGAGCCTTCATAGACGGAAACTCCGCCGTGTATACGCAGTATCGGCGGAAATGCCGAAAGCTCGAAGCACCGATGCGAACTCTCAGTGTAAATTTGTATTGCACCGAATCAAAGTTCCGATCGTGTGTGACGAGCTCCTGATGCGTTCGCGATTCAATCGACAACCGGGAGGATCCTTTTGGTCTGTCGAATGTAATAACTACGATTCAAAGCTTCCAGTAGGACAGACCAGGGTCAGTCGAGACACGAAGTAAATCCGGATACAGGCAATAAAAAACAAAATGGCGCAGGGGACCATCCCACGCGTATGGGATTCTGTCGAATTGTGTACTATGGTCCGTCTTTCCTCAGAGTGCCAGTCGCTTCGTGGAATCCATTCATTTCTTTTTTCTACCTGTTTCGTTCTTAAAATGGTCCCCTGTTCTTCCTGACCAATGAAAATTGAACTTCACCGTGCAATTTCTGCACTACCAAAGTATTTTTTCCCATTTTTTTTTGTACAATCGGCACAATCGATTGTCTGAAAGACGAATTATTCCATAGAATACACCTTCGTCGATTAATTGCACGCGATAGAGCAGACCGGGGCGTGTTAAAACACTACTATTATCTGTATTTCAACTAACCCCGGTCTCTCCTCGTACTATGTTTACTCTGTACATATAATTACGACGATTGTTTTCCAAATCGGGAGTGAAAGTTCGCGATCTTTGGTTCAAATTGCATCAGTGTAAAGGAGAATTCTTAGACCGGATACGTAGCGTTTCATATTTCTACCGGTTGCACCATCGCTTCGTTTGCTTGAGAATGAGAATAAGCTGTGAGGTGAGCTCAATGACCAAATCCGTTTTCCATGCGGCTGATCCCCTCTTCTGTAGTTGCGTCTCGAGGCATTTAACGTCCAGCCGACCGAAACGAGAAAGGGATCCTCTTCGCTTCTATTCTCCCTCTTCTACCGTCCCGCGGGAAAGTCTCCTCTTTTCTTTAGTAGAGAAAAGCAGCAGACTTGCAACCACGTCGGAACTTTACGCCGGTCGTGAATACCGAACGACGCTGCTTTTCTCTCTATATATATATCTCTATCTCTACTCACTCTTCTCCTCTCTCTCTCCCTCTCTCTCTCTCTATGAGGCGGACTCGCAGAGCTTTTATTGCTATCGCTCCGTAGGCACTTTTCAGAGTAGATAGTGAAGCTTCGAGGTAAAAGAGGAGAACAACGACTGGAGTTCTTTTACCGACACGCCAGCACTCCTTTATACTTTACTATATATACACAGAGCGATTCTATAACTTTTGTAATTTTGCATATATTACACAATGTCGTTAAATACAGTTGCAGAGATGTAAGTTTGGCCCCAGAAGTTAACTCGTTGTCATCGAATTGTAGTCGGAATTTGCAATCAAACATAGAAGAGGGAGAAGTTTCTAAAATTTCATTTCTCCGCTGTATTTGATCGAAAAAACTTTTCATTTTATAATATTTATTTATTTTACATTTAATCACATAATAACATCATTTGTTATTGCTATTTTTATTGTTAATCACAAAAAAATACAAATTCATCGATTTTTTCGATGTTTTTTCACGGATAAAGGATACTTTGAAGATGTGATATAGACGAGAAAGATGGCCCTTGGCACGAAAATTTTGCTACGAGAGTTAGTATCCTCGATAAGTTATCCTCACAAGCTTCTGCGATCATAATCTCAAGGTTGGGCAGGTGCGTCCCGCAGAGTTTACCCCCCCCCCCCCCCCCCCCCCCCTTCCCTCCCGCGGTAATCCCTGGCGAGCTTAAGGCGCGCTTATGGCTTACTTCTCGAGTTTGGCGACGTTAAAGCTGCCGAGTTACGGTGCCACCGAGTGCGCCCTTCTCTCAGCTCTCTTACAGCGCTTCTTCGCATCTCTCCCGCATTTTCCTCTTCTCTCGCACCTACTTTCTCATCGCGAAAAGCAGAGGATACAAGAATTGGATGCTTCGCTTTGCAACACCGACGACAAAATTGCCATCTCTCACGACGCACCGCTTGCTTTACCACAGTTATGATATAATACTATTCTTACACTCTATTCACGACTGTAAAGTTTCTCCGACTCGGTCCAACCGGCTTTTCTCTTACTCATCCGCCTTCATAAAGCACGAATAATCCTCTGTCGCCGAGAGCATAATTCTCGAGAATGCAAGTACCGCGACGGTGTGCACATTACGCGGTTACAGAAGCCGATAGGAGGCACTGTTTGTCTGTGTTTTTTCAACCCTTTTATCCATGTATAACGAAAAAATTATTGAATGATGATCATTGATCGAAAGTGTTTCGCGAGGATATGATACAACCAATTTCGAGGATACTATTTTCTTTACAACCATCTCGTGCGACGTTCTCGGTACTGCATGCTACGTGATTCCGGCTGAATTTCCACACGAAACGAAGAGAACCCATGGATACGTGGCGCATCGCAGTTTCGTTATACCGATGTCTGTATACGAACGTTTCGTTCCAAGTCACGCTGTACATGCCGAGCTTCTCAATTCGCATACGTGGTGTATATATCGTTGAACTCGGCATGCCTCGGTATAACGATTACAACATACGTAGGGGGTGAACGGTGAAACTATCGTGTGCGCGTCTGTGTGTTATTTACCCATCACGAAGTTGCCGGGAATCAGGGAAGCGAATAAACAACCGGGACGCCTTTGCCTGTAGACGGGAATTTCGTGCTTGCAGTCCCCCCGACCCTCCCCCTCCACTCTCCCGCTAGTTGCACGTGTCACTGATAGATCGCGGGATACAGAGCTCATACTCTCGCGAAAACGTTAACGAGAGTGCACCGGGAGAGGATCGACGACCCTCGGTTCACTACAGTCGAGCGAATTCTCCGCACGCAAAAGGCAAAATTAGAGTTTTGTTTAACATGCGAGAAAGGCAAAGCTGACCGATACGATGGGTCGGTTGGATGATCGAGGCAAGTTTGCTTGGGTTTCGATTAATCCAGTAATGAATTCTATGTTTATATCGACTTCAATGTGAACGCACGGGAAATAAAGGTTATTGGGAAACTTTACCAATGGCGAAACATAAATAGATCGCTAGTCGAACGATATCGCTTTTATATACATTTTGTATTGGGTATTTTCGATATACGGTTGTGACGTATAGGTATGGGGCAAAACGGACCGACTATGGAGTCTTCCAAGTCGTTGCCATTATTCCGGAGGCATTAATCGGCGGTTCATTATCAAATAAAAATCATGATGAATATTTCTGGCTGTTCAAAAAAAAAGAATTGGGGCAAAATGGACCACCTCGCTAAATTTATTTTAGCGATTTTGTCTAAATTTATTTTAGCGATTTGAACATTTGCGATTTTTTTGCAGATTTTTAAATTGGATACGATTGCGCTCCTGGAACCCATTTTACCCCATTTTACTACTATTTACTTCGCGATTTGGTATTTTCTTTTTTTTTGTATTGTCATCACCTTTGTCTGATCCATTTCATCTCTCGAGTCCATTTTGCCCCCATCTTTTCTGTATACAGTATATGTGTATATAGATATATTTTTGTGCGAAACCTACAGAAAGAGGCGTACGCGTACTATAACCGACATTACCATGCTTCCGTTCGTTGGAAACTCGTTCCGGTAGCGAAACGACTTTTCTCGACCAACTCGAAATATATGTCGGCGTTGGAATTTCTCTCCACCGGAAATAATAGCGTCCCTTCGTAACGCTCCACTTCGCTGCTGCGATACACCGGTGTACTACATATTTATACGATGTGTTGTTGTAACTGCGCTAGAATCGGTTTTCGCGATTTTTTTTCGTTCCTCGGCATTTCCATTTTTTTCGCTGTATAGAAGTCGGTTGCCGGGGACTGTTTTTTTTCCCCGCGACAGGACACACTCGACGGGACATTCATAAATTTTCTATCCTTTCCCATCGTTTTATACACTATTGTTTCCGCTTTCGTAATAGTTTGTACGAAACGCGAGAAATTATGAAAAAAATCGGTAACCCGAAATTCGGAGTTAACTCTGTTGAGAGATGATTTTTTCCAAAAAATACGACAGATTCGAGGCATTTCGGTCCAAAGGGGGTGAATGTGTTCAATGAAGCATTTCGATGATCGCTTTGAAAAAAATCAGAAACCGTTCCTAACCTGTAAATACCGGGATCAGCTATGACCAGAAAACTAGGAAAATATGTTCCGAACAATCGTACCAACTGTACGATAATTTTTGATGATTTACGCATGCGTTAAAAAATACAAAGTATTTCTAAACTGCGGACGATATGCCGAATGGAATGCCAAATTGGAGAGTCGTCTGCGACATTGCTGCGGTCGGATTTAACCAGAATAACGAACAGAGAAGAGAGAGAGAGCTCAGGGTAGTTTTGGGGTCTGGTGCGATGCATTTGCCGTTTTCCTAAGTTTCTCGCGATTTCTCATTCATAAATCAGGTGGAATTAAACCGCAACCAAAGGGGGGGTGTGGGGCATGGACCGTGCGCTGCACTTTTCGGCTGGCGATCCTGTAGCTAACGGAAAACGGATGAGCTCCAGCTTTTGGGAGCTTTGGCTCCCTATGCATGTTTCTAAGTGAGCCGAGTGAAAGAGTATAAAAAGGGGAGTACAGCCGGGTGGAAGAGCGGCACACAGAAGACTGCAAGTCTGAAAGCGCGGATAGGTTGCTAAGGGGTGGGGAAGGGATAAAAGTACGCGCATCGTACCACATAGCACCATTAATATATCGAGGAGTACACACAACGGACCGGAATCGTTACGCGCCCTTTTTCGCGATCGATCCCTATTTTTTTTTTTTTCATCTCTTTCCGGCTTTCAATGCGACTGACTGGACGGTCGGCAGACCTCTGGCAGAGCTGGAGAGCATTTGAGCGCTCGTTCACTCCTATTATTCCCTTCACTCTCTGACCATTGGCGAGCGCGTTATCACCCCCTATATACCTTTCGGCTCGAGGTACGGATTCACACAGGAATCCTATACTTTATCCTCGCGCGCGAAGTTAAGTCATGCAAAAAAGATCGACTCTGTGGTTGCAAATATATACATTTTTTTTTGATGTTATATATTTACGTGAACCGCGCAACAAAATCATAAAGCGTCTATCAACCTGCGTAATTCTCATCATTTTTCCTGGAAAAAATCGCCACTGCGATTATTAAATATGTAAAATTAGAGAATATTCGAATCGACAGCGTTTCATCGATTTTTCAAATTTAATGAAGCGATATTAAATTCGGACGAAGTCTCGTTAAAATTTGGGGAAAAAAATTAATTTTGGATGAAAATTTCAACATTTTTTTAAACGAAATAGAATTGGCGCTGTTTCTCGTGAATTCGAAAGATATAGAACGCGGTTCGTCGAACGGCGTCGAGTTACGTAATTGCTAAGGGTTGACAATTAAATAAATTGAGACCGGGGTTGCTACGGAAGTACTCTCTTCGTGTGTACAGTATAACTGTAGTTATAGCGTCGCGGAAGGTGGAAGGCGATCAAATCCGAAGTATAAAGCCTCAGCTGCCGTGATTCGAGCGACGGGCATTAACTATTCCCGAAGTAACCTCAATTGTCAGCATAGCGAAACATCCACCGACAACGTCACCCGCCAATGTCACTTGCCTTGGTGCGATTCTGCAGATAACATTTTGCGCTTCCGTGCAGAAATCACGGCGGAGTGATTCATTCGATTCGCAGGGAACGAAGATTCGGGCGACGCCTTGTGCTTGCTGATGCTGTCGCGAATTTAACGGTCAATCAATTATAGAACGATGCACGATACGCGATGGGTCCGGACATCGTCACTCGTGGGATTATCGGAAAATCAATCGCGAACGAGGCGCCGATAAACTTGAATGAAGCATTACGATAATCCTTGACAATACATATTTACGCGTAAATAATTACGAAGGAAAATATTTGCCAAATATAAAACTTTGCAAATTTCAAGGGGTATAAATATGATATATCCCAATTTATCAATAATTTCGCGTTCATCAAAATTGCGTGATTCACCACGTCGCAAATTCGCGTTTTTTGAATTTTTTAATTATTATTCATATTATTATTATAATTATTAAAAAAAAATCTGTTTTTATGTCGCCATTTTTATGTATTTTCTCGAAAATGATATTTTTATCGTCTTTAAAACGCTGTAAATAACATTTTTCGTTGAAATATCGCAATTATACGCGAATGCTGGAGAAATTGTGGAGAAGCAAGAGCTTGGAGTATCCATTCACGCAGGGGGCGTGTTTCACTTGGTTATGTACCTCTAGTAGAATTAAACTTCGGAGGAATATCGAAGACGAGTCTTGCTATAGTTTACGTACGAAAACCGAAGTGAAATTTGAGCGGTCGGGTAGTAACCCGGAGAACGATGTTCCATCTCTGTGCGCTCTCGGCACGTATTACGGAATCGTGTCGTTATATAGTAGTACTACTACTTTAATAGTTAGTAGCGGAGGTAGTCTCGAGACGTAATCGGATCTCTACGGGCGATTCGTAACGAGGCCAGTAGGGTCTACTTCGTCCCTCTCTTTCCCTCTCTCTCTCTCTCTACGACGACTCCCTCGCACACCCTCGAGGGGTGGCCACAAACTGGGCAGACATAAACGACCCTCGACGTCGACTACATTGCCAAAGTTAAACGTTCTAATAATCAGCGAGACTCGGTTGTGCTGCGCGAGGCAACAGACACTGGATGTGTGCCGAGTTGGCCGGCGATACGGCCGCTTTTGTAATTCGACTCTGCTGCCTCTGTCAACGTGACTTGGACAATGCGAGTTATACGAATTGTACTAATAAGTTGTACTAATAAAAACATCTTTCTTGTAAATTTTATTTATTTATTTATTTATTTTAATGTGCTGTTTTTGTTTCGCATTTGACTGATTTTTTCTAATTTCTTTGATTTTATTCGATTTTTTTTCTTGGCACTCATGACTCACGATTTTTGTAGAATTTGTTTGATCCTTTCATTTCATAAGTGCTTCTAATAAGGTATTGGAGACACAACGTGGAATTTCCATCGAAGTTAGTATAGCCAGAGAAACGATAAACCTCATAGAATGGTATACTTGCCGCACGGCTGCGCCGAGTCTCACGAGAATAGGTGGAAGTGGTGCGGCGTGCTTCTATCATGCCACGTGCCATTGCATCCATCGGCGGGCTAATCTACTAGCTTTCACGTATAGTTGGAGCGAACGATAAGAGCCCAGTGAAGAGCACGAGAATCTCATCGAATCGGATCTCTCTTCGCCGCCCGTTTTCACCCTTCGTTCGTCGCTATTTTACGCCGAAGTCTGAGTGCTGAGTGAAATCCGACGATATCGTTTTGCTCGTCATATTTATGCGCTGTCACGCCAATTTTCAAATCATATCCACTGCCGCAGTGAACTCGATAACCTATTTGTACATTTTTTTTTTTTTTTTTTCGTAAGCGAAAACGAGAAAATGATTTAGTGGAACAAATTATTCCTCCTCCCTTTTTCGGATTTTTTTGTCTTATCTATTACATTATTACGTCAGTTATCAGAAGGGTAAAATTCGAGCACTTAATTTTTGTCCCATTCCAGAGACGCTTTAACGGCCGAGAGAGAACGGAAGGAAGGAAATAGCTGGTGCCGTGGGTGGCGTTATACTTTATTCGCACGGTGGTTGTACTCTTCCCACCGTCTTTCCATTTCCTTATAATGCATATTCATTTTATCTTTCTTCTCCACGCTTCTCGTCTTTTCATTCCTTTGCGTCTTCTTTTCATCCCCCGACACTGTATAGTATATGCATATATATGAGATTTCGCACCTTCTTCACATTTTCCGTATCTATATATGTCGAGAGAACACGAGACCCGGGAGCTCAGGGTACAAGGAACAACCCTGCAGCCCTGGTGGCTGCGACTTCATTCCACCGGTGGGCCAACCCCACGAAAGACAAACACGTCGAGGCTTTCACGACTGGCTACGTCGTCGCTTCGGGTGTCTTCCGCTCTCGCCGTGTTCGCGGCAGAGCTCTCTTTTTCTTATTTTTTCTACACTTTTTATTTTCTTTCACTGCTATAGCGTCGTCTCGGAATTGTTTCCATCCAGAATCGCACCCCTACCTACTCTCCCCCCCCCCCCCCCCCCTCCCCACCCCCGTCGTGACATACTTTTTTTTCTCAACAAAATATCGCCGAGTCTTATCGTACTGCGGTTTGCCGCCTGTACGTCGACGGCTGAAACACATAACGGCGTATTCCGCGTTGTTTATACGTCGTATTGCAAAAAACATCGTTCGTAAATTACTGAATAAAATGCAGAAAAAAAATTCATGCATATATGTATTTTAAACTTTTGTTTTTATGCAATTATAAATTAAGTAAAAATCTTATTTTTTTTTTAAACATTAAATTCATGATGTTTTCAATTACTTACAGATTTACGAATTTCAATACTATATACAGTAATTATTAATATGAAAAAAAAAAATGTAAATATGAAAAATTGTATTATTTAATTGATATTAAATTTAATAAAAAAGACGCGATATTATGGGGAATGTAGGAATTTCAATATGAAAATCTCTATATTGTCAATTTTATACGCCGATACATAATAATTGATTTTTTTTTTACCGTTTCTATAATACGTTCTTTTTCTCAACGTTCGATATACATTTCGTTTCTTTCTCTTCGCGACCCGCTACTGAGCCGCAAGCCGACTTTAAATTACTTTGAATTCCGTGGAATTACCTGCCGTAGAGGGGAGGAGAAGCGTCGGCGAAAGAAGAGAACGCGGAATGTGAGTGAAGGTGCGCAGCGAGACGGAAAGATTTCACGAAGCTTTTGTAATCTGCACGACGCAGGTTTCACCTCTGTTTTTATGCATATAAGTTTTATATATTTTTACGGTATAATACACATCATCATAACTTTCAACTCCGCGCCTCTCGCTGACGATATAATACTGACGATGAAAAAAAAAAAACCGCTTTCATTTATTTTTTACGAGTTTGCATACGCGCGATACGGAGAAATACTTGTCCGCGATTGGTCCTAAGTTTGTTGCGTTTATATACGATCCGAGGCAAAGCACGCCACTGACCCAGTGAGAAAATCCGGTATATAAATCGAGGAGAAGCGGAGAATCGCGAGAGGGTTGCGGGTCCGCCGAGACGAATACATGTAGCGAGGAAAGAAGGGCAATAACGGATAAAGTTGGATCTTCGAAATGGATGGTCGAATGTAAACACGAGTCTGCACTCGGTGCGCCGAAGCAACGAAGCGACCAAAGAAGAGGATTAAGTAGCCGCTTATATGGCACGAAAGATACGGATGGAAAAGATCCCGAAAGGGTCGGGGATGACGTTAGGGTGAATTTCGAGGCAAAGACTTCACTTCGCAAGATAGAATTCCTGAACTGGATGTAAGGGAACGAACGGTTGAATTCCGCTCGACTGAATACATCGATCGACGTTCGCATTGATGGACCAAAGAACTTCGTACAATTTACTATGTTGAAGTCGAATATTTTTACTTTCTATACGACTTCTATGCAATATCTTTGTGTCGTTTCGACGAAACGTCGACTTTGCCACATGGGGAAGTGAAGTTTATGGAAAAATACATTTAACCCAAAGAACGAAAGGTACATGTGACATATTTCGTAAATATTTATTATTAAATACATTTTTTTTTTGTTTTCGTATTTATTGAATAGTTTAAATAAAAAATGTGCAAAATACTTCGAAATTATTACGTTGCTACGTTACGGATCATTTATTAAAAATCAATTATTATTCTCCTTAATAAATTAATTTAATAAATCATTTTTAATTCGTCAATGACGAGGTCCCCATGCAATTAGAATGGTATTGTCAGACCATCGGTTGGTGGTTGCGAAACGATTCGACTTCATTTGTAAAGAGTAAAAAAAAAATCGTCGTATCTGTACGATCGAAAAAAGGAGGCCGGCCTCCTTGGCATTTTCCGTCTCGGTTGGCATGGAACGAACGACGCGTATGCAAATGAAGTACCGTCACGTTGGTGCGAGTGCATTGCAAAAGTAGCAGCAGTGAAGCTGCCACCGGGTTTGCATGAAAGCTCTTTTTGACCTATTTTCGGCGGAGTGGACTTTTGCGCTGCAAAGCTATGAGAGAAGGGTGCGACGGAAGAGAAAAGCTCCGACCGTACCGAATCCCGAACGAAGGAGAGCGATGCGAGCGAACGTACGTGTATGTCGTCCGAATTTGCACGTTTCTCAGAGAGGCATCTCGGCCCCCAGCCGGGACGACGAAACACAACGGAATATCAGCGAAAAACGTATTTTTCTATGCGCAGCTTCTCGTTTACGCAGGAAATAGAAAAAACCATAAATACATTTTTTTTGGAAAAATTTTCGATCAAAATGCGATTAATTTACCAAAAACCTAAAATAAAAAAAAGAAGCAAATAAATCGTGGAACAGGCGTTTCTTCGTCTGATATCTCAAAAATCATCCCTGACCTCTAAGATTCTCGTCTTTTGCAGTGCATTACTGAAAAAAAAGGACAATTTCTCATTTTTAATTCGAGTTTAAACGTTTTCTCGATGAATTATCAAAGTCGAAAGAAATTTCGTAACTCGTTGTCCCGGTGACCCAAATACGTCGCTCAAAAGCTCGCAAACTGTCGTCCAAGATTCGCAAAAGCCGAGTAAAGTTGCCATTTGGTTAAATGAATTGTAGTAAAAACGGGAAAATTTCGAATGCGATAGTTGGTAGAGTTGTTCAACAGTGAATATGACCTTCCGGATTCAGGAGCTGCTAGTTATGAGACGTCCTGTTTCTCAGAAGCGCCAAACTGTCGTGTCTCGAAGTTCCAAAGACAGCCGCAGTTTGCAATTGTGAGAGTTGTTCAAGATAGGGTTGCCGCCACCGGAGTGAACTGTACCGGCGAAGTTGTTATCTAAGTAACGGCGAATCGCTACAGTTACCGTCATACATGTTTCTATCTCATTTCGTTCAATGTATTTTACGTGTCGCTAACCCATACCACGACTGTGCCTTACAACATTGAAGCTATTTCGTCGTTGGGCGTTTCTATCTTCGATATATATAGGAAACGTCGACGTCTTCGGGCGAACGGAGATAGAGCATTCGATCGGTCTTTCTCCTGCCATAGCTATAGCGTATTCTCGATACTCTCGCGCTACCGTATCCTCGAACGGAAATCCGTTACGAACGAAAATCCGTTGTGTATTCCATTAGAGATTCAGCGGTAAACGCGGATGAGGGTGTGTTCCGTCGCGTGGAGAAAGAGAATTTAGGAGTAACATACGCGGCGACGCTTCGGAATTTGGGATCTTTTTCGATTGTAAAGAAGAGAGGCAGAGATCGTTACCGAGAAATCTGCGTGAAAAGGGCTTTTGGATAAAATCCCTTGGCAAAGAGACACAGAGAGTGGGAGAGATGACGCGGTGAATTCAATCAAAATTTTCGTCGCGCGCGAACCAAAGCATACGAATCTCTTATACGGGACATCGTCTCTTCGTCGCACCTCGTAAAGGTCGACATATAGCGACGCGTACCGAGCTGCATCACCGCAGTATGACGCTGCGGGATTCGACGAAAATCTATCAGAATCACGTGACGCTACGGAGTCGTCTCGCGCCTCTTTGCCAATTCCTTCATCCCTCTTCGCAATCCAGCATCCGGGGAAGAAAAGGTTTAGATTTGGCGAAATCGTAAAAGCGCCGGAGTGACGCTGGATTCTCAGATATATCGAAATGACGTGGAAGGATTCGACGGATTCTCATAGCGTTCGCGCGTCACTGGGAGAAACATGAGGCACACATAACTCTCGAGAGGATATAGCGTCGTCGGTAGGATAGCGCAACCGGTAGAATGTGCGCTTTTCTACGATTCGCGTATAGATGTGAACATATAGTAGACATATAGTGCAATCTCTTTTTTCTGAAGATTGAACTCATTCAACTGCGTAAATTTATCGATAAAAATATACACGGTCACCGGCGCGAGCGTTTTACGATCGGATTATCGATCTTTGCTCTCTGCAGAAAATTCGTAAACGTAATGTCACGTGACACGCGCGGCTTGTGAAAAATCTTATCTCCACGAGTGATAAAAGTAACGAATTCGATACAACGAATTCATGATTTCTCGGATTACAGAATTTTCGAAGTTTTCGATAAAAAAAATCGCTACATTCGCTTTGTAAGATTCCATATTTTAACTATTATCAAAACTATCGGAGAACTACCAACGCTATCAACGATAATTCATGAAAAAAAAAAAAAATCAGTGTTTCGCTCAGATTCCGAAGCGTAATACCTGCATTTCGTCTCGAATCACGAAGATTTCGACTCGGAAGTTCGCGATGGATTGAACTATTCTGTTAGTTAGAAACGTCTACAGTACGTCGCAGACGAGCATAAGAAATGTCAATACTGTAAAGAAGTAGAAGTGTCTTCATTAAGTTCATTATATTTACTCAACATGCAAGAAGATCATCGTCCGACTGTAAAGGAGAGACGGTAATGGCATAGCAAAGCAAAAGGTCTGGCGAATGCAGAGCCTCATCTTGTTAAACGCTGACGGGCAAACACTTAAAACTCGAACTGCTTCGGTAAGCATTACACAACTTGCTTGCGATAGAGTTTGCTGCTACTGCTTTTTCGTCTGCTTCACTTTTAAACTATCCGCGCATATCTATATCTCCCGAAGCAGTCTTTTACTACGTTAGCTGTATGTATCTCATCACTTTCATTTGTTAGTTATGTGACCGCAATAATAAATTTTTAAAAAATTAATATTTTTTATTTTTATATGAATATAACATAAATTATTCATTTATTAGTAAATATTTTTTATTATAATTTTTTTTTTTTTTTCATGATCGCGTGTTGATTCTTCAACAGTTTCAACATAAATTCACAGAAAGCCGACAACCCGTTTTCCCGACTTTTTTTTATTCGATTATCGAGACCATAGGGAGCCAAAAACGGTACGTGTACCCTATACAACATTCAGTCGTACGACGTAACAGTGTCATTTACCTGGGCGGAGAAAATGGAAAGCCATTTACGAAAAGGTGCTACCGGTTCGGCGTACGAGAGTGAGGAATTCAAAATTTCTTGGGTTATTGCTGAGGAGTCAGAGTACATCCATATATATGTACATATCGATGTACAATATATATAAAAGATAGTACCGTACGATATAGTACAGGGCACTGTGCTTCGAAGAATGTGCGAAGCTCGGGCGAACGACGCGCTGCTTTTGAATTCAATGAAAGTACGTATAGGTACGACGTACATATATATTGTACAACGTGTGAGATGTACGACCAACGGAGGCTTCTCGCTCCACGAGGGTGGAAACTTTCTTTCTCATATATAGGGACACTCCTTCTCTCTTTCTTGGGGATGGGGTGCGGTGACGACGGTGCATAGTGTGTATACCGTCCAGGCGTGCGGGCTGTAAGCACACGCGCCAGAGGCTTCGCACCCAGCGAATCAATTCAATTTTCCCTCCGAGCAGCTGTGGAATACGAGGAAAGAATTCGCGTGGAAGATGGAATCTCGAGCGCGATGCTAGACGTGTATTATCGATCTTTTTATTTATTTCTTGTGTATATATATATATATATTCTACTTTATTTATCTTACACTGTGGATTTCTGGGTAAAAATATACGCGAAACATTGGTATATATTGAATCAGAAAAGAAAATTAACTCGATAAGCAAACGCACGATCCTCGCGAAGTATAAAAAAATATGAAAAATTATTCAAATTTCTTACTCTTTTCTCTCAAATAGTTCGGGTAATTGAAAAAAAAAAAACGTGTTAAATCGATGTAAAAATATGACATTTGTAGAGGAAACGACGGATTGGAGTTTTGTTTAATGTAACCAACGAAAAATTATTGCAGATTGCATAAAAAAATTCTCGTCCGCGAAGAATTTCATAGCGTTCCTTCGTCTTGTATTATTAACACGAATGAAGTTCGAGGGCTGTTGAAGAATAATCAAAGACTTCAAAGCTCTCGCGAGTACACGAAGTTTCGATGTATAGCAGTGAATTTATTGTACGCGGTATACAACTCCCCATAGCCTCCTCTTTGCTTTTTCTCACAAAGCAACGTCTCGCTTTACTCATTTTATTTCAATAGTTTATTTATATATATATATATTTTTTTATTTTTTTTTGTTTTCTCCTTTCTACGTGAAAGGGTAGTCTTTGTGAACAGCGACGATCACTTAGCGAGCAATGGGTCTCGAAACGAGAACGGCTGCAGCGTGGAAAGACGTGGGAGTCACGAAAGAAACCCTTTTTTTCTTTTTTTTCCCACTTTTCTCTTTCTTCATCGTCTTCGGTACATTTTCCATCTATATCGACCAGTTACGATCTGTTGTTGCAGTTAATACGTTTCTATTGTACTCACGCGCATATCTCGTTCGTTACTTTTTTATTTTTCCTTTTTCTCATTTAAAAAATCTAATCGTTTTTCGCAATGGAAATCGATACACTGTTTTCTTCTGTTTATTTCTTCGTGACATTTGTTTTGCACGTGTACTTTTCACCAATGTGCATTCGGATGTTGTATTTAAATATTAGTTCACGCGATTTTGAGGTAATAGACTAACATTTCCCGCATCGAGATTTTTTATCCCCGTAAAACAACGTTTACGTTTTTTTTCCCAATGATCGGTATTTTACAAATAGTTTCGAACTGCGCGATAAATTTGTATCTGTGTAATAATGTTGAAGAAATATTGAAACAAATGATCGGATACGAAAAAGCGAGAGAACAGGGAAGCCGAGCGGAAAAAAAAGTATAAGTCGCATCCGGAGCACTCGGCGGTGACTTCCGCTTAAGAAGTTTGCCGATCAGCGTATCAGGTTTTTGTTACCGGTGAACACGAATAGGTGGTCGAAAGACTCCGAGAGGAGATGCGTGTATATCTATATTGTGGTAGAAACATCGTTGTCGTACTTTGCACGGTCGAGTGCCCCCCGAGGACGTTGAATGAACGATACAATGCGACAAACTTCGTCGATTCCTCTTAACGGTACTCCTTTTTATTTTCTTTTTAATTTTATATATATATCTATATACTTTTTCTGTACTTTCCTTTGCCTCCGCGAATGATCGGCCGCTGCCGCATCGTGAAATAAAAATTTCATGATTCGACCGCGACGGACCGTGAACGATGCGATAGTTCTTGATAACGAAGTATAAGTTTAAATTTACCCTCTCTTACCCCCCGACGAAGAAAGGTAAAGGTAATCGAGCGTGAGAAGCTTGGCGGCCGGAAATGAGAACCGAGAACACGAATAGCTGCTACTCCTCGAATGAGGATGCCTACCGAGCAGACGTATCTCGCGTGATGTGTTCTCGTATCGCTTACATTTCACTATTTTAGCTTTACCCAACGATCGCGGGAGCCACGGTTTCGCAATAAAAAACAAGAAGCACCCCATCTCGAACGATTCGGGAAACGACCAACGAAAAAGCTCACCAACTCACCGGAAGATTCGCGTGTATTTTCACATACCTAATGGAGATACGAAAAAAAAAAATGGAAACCTCGCAATTCGTCTGAAATACATCGCGAATGAGTTGAAATATGTGCATTTCATTTAATTTCAATAAAAAAAATTGTTCATTAATTATTATAATTATTAATAATAAAAAAAATTCTGTAGAAACCAAAAAAAAGGTATAAATTAAAAAAAAAATGATGAATAAACTTATTAATCTACAAATTCGATTGGCGATCTTTTTTAATTAAATTTTTTTTCTCAAATATCATTTCAATTTTTGTTAAATTTTATGTTTCATACGAACATCCCGAAAAGGCAATTTAATACATTTGGTTATAACGTGAAAAGGTAAAACGTCAAATTTCGCATTTGCAAAGAAAATCGCAGCGTTATTGGTTTAACCAGCTGGAGTTCCAACTCGTTAAGACTCGTATTATCCTCAGAATTGCGAATTTTCTCGACATTCTGCTGCTCGGTAACGCGGCTCGCGAATCGGTGGATTATTCTGTCGCCGGTGCGCGTATGTCAAGAAAAACTCGTACGCCAACCTTTTATTGACATTTTTATCTGCGGTTCTTCGTATAACGAGAGGGTGTAAGTATATGCGGAATGCTTAACGAAACCTCTGCACATGGATTTTCTTTTTACTTCCTTTTTCATCCCGCGAACCGGTTTGCTCTCGGCGCGTCTCAAAGGAACGCGTCACTCCGGCGCACACTTTCCGGCGTTGCATTATTCTTATTGTTCCTTTATTTCTCACATTTCCGAGTGGCTTGACGCTACCAGTTTTAGCAATTTTTTTTTTTTTTTCGCCAACGAAAGCAAAATGCTGAAGACAGCAAAAAAAATGGAAGATTTTTTTTAATTAACGCGAATTCAACGAGTTTACATTTAGCATACGATATATACGCTGTATCGATTGCCAGTGTACGAGTTTATATACACAGACGTAACCATATGAGTATTCAGGGGTTTTATACGGCAATTGCCTACCGGCACTCGTGGCAAATTGTACTAATCGAGCCTCTCTTCTGCCTGTAATCCCGGCCTGACGTAACTTTGAGAACCGAGACAACTGCTACTACTGTTTGCTGTACTGTTGTTCCACTCGGTTTCGCCGAATTAACTTGAGTACCGAATTCACCGCGGGGACACACACGCCTAGTCGCTTCTCTCCTAAACCTCCTTCCCTTTTCCGGCGACGCCGAATCGGAGCTTTTCCTGTGAGATTTTACCGGTCCTCGTGTGCTTCGATGTTTCGAGCGTCCGGTCGTCTCGAAAATTGGCCAATCGGGAGACGAATAAAAAATTATTTCTTCTCGTAACATTTAAAATCGGACCATTGCGCGAACTCAACTGCTACACGTATCGTCTTTTTTTTTAACCGAATTTTATCGAAACGCGAAGTTCCGTATTATCTCGAATCGTTGTTGAAGCTTTCGTGATATATTTGTCTCTGTCGCGCAAGCGTCACGTTTAATGGGAATATCAGAGAGGAAGAGTGCGAGATAATGAAGTGGAAAATGAAGGGGGATATTCAGCTCGTAAATCCATTTTGTGGATTTTACCCGTTGGATATCATTCGCTAACTTTCTTTTTGTATATGAATCGAAGAGAGAGGATCTACAGCTGGGATACCTATATCCTCGTTCGCTGTCGACTGTATCTACTAGAGGAGCTCTAACGGCTTTCGAGGGGCCCTCCGGGCAGAAAAGAATTATTTGAATCTCTCGATCAGCCGAGCGTGAGATTGAAACGTTCTATCGAATGCCTACAGATTTTACGTTGATTTACAACATTTTATACAGTGCGATGACGGATATATGTATTTTTCGAGGGGACTGATAATAAAAGTGACATTTTTATACCTATTAATGGATTAATCTCTATCGCGAGAATGAAACTTTTGCACGCGGCAAAGTCATTAAAAGTACTTTAGCTTAACGAGATTGAACGGATGGAGGAATTGCGGCCGATGCTTCGCAACAAATCCGTCGGTCTTTCTGGTCGAATTGACCGTCGCATTGAATGCATTTACCGGTGAAAGTCAAAAGGGAAGGAACTGTAACTGTCTGCAACAGAACAATCGTTGACTCGAACTCTCACGCTTCTCTACTGTCTGTTTTCCTCCTTTCGCTCCCAGTATGTTTTCTATCTTTCACCTCTTTATCCTCTATCGCTCTCTTTTCGCAAGCTGCAAACCCCAGTATCGAGATACACGTTAAAGGGGTACGGAGAGAACGTACGAAGGGAGGGAAAGGAGAGAGAACGCTAAGTTTAGCCCCCTTAGCCAACCAGAACAATTTCCCTGTACTGCGGCCGCCACTACCAGCCCCGTTGCCTCTGCCACCTTCGCAGTTCGCTCTGAAATATGAAACTGCGGCAATATGCAGTAAAGAGCCACGAGTATTACCACCCTTATGTTTGAAGCAGCCACTGTAACGCCTCTACCTACTAATAATCCTCGATTTAAGGGATATACCAACGTACACACCACGAGCTTCTCGACAATACCTTAATTCAACCGTATGACGACCGGATGAACACTTCAACGAAATGTCTGTCTCTGACGAACATTATCCATTAAAACACATCGAAATTCCCTTAAAATTGAAAATATATTTTGGGAAATTTGGGAATCCAATAAATAAATCTCGATGATTCCAATTTTTCGCTGTTTATTATCGAATTTCGAATATTATCGAAAATGGGAAAATTATTGAATTTATTTTTTAATTAAACGTAAAGTTTGACAGTAATTAAAATAAAATATGGAATCCAATTTCGTTTGACATATAACCTGAATTTTTTTTTCGAAAATCACTTAAAAAATGTTTAATTTTTTCTGTGTTAAAAAAATAATTTTGCTTTTTCTGTATAACACAAATAGTTCGATTGATTGGTAAAAAAAAATCACATCGAATTAAATTTTGTTTTCTAATTGTTTACTCTGCGCGTAATGTTGTTAAGTAAAAGTTAAAAAAAAAGATTTCATTATTTTTACTTTGTACGTTTTTCAGGTTCCGAAAGAACCGCAGAACCGGTCTGACGAGCGATGCGACCTACAAGAAGATCTGTTAACGCCGGATAGGGGTAAGTAAAAAGTTTGACTCGGTACACATCACCGCGGGGAGGGGATCCGGGAGAAAGAAAAGAGCTTCTAGCGGCTCGGAAATCTCGTTGGCGGGAGTTCCCGACAGCTACTATCCGAAGTTTGTACACTTCAGCATCGGGATCCTAATCTTGTTACAGCTTTGTAACTGACCCGAGGGAATTGTTCGCTAACTATTTTTTTTATCATCGTATTAGCTGTAGGATAGCTTCGTTACGGTAGAAGTAATGCGCACCCGGAATTACGAGTTTCCTTATATTTATAAGTTGTTGTAACTCATTAAAAAAAATTACGTAACGAATACGCCGCTGCGTTCAGTCTCATTGTGTGTAAGTTTTGCAAAAATTCACTTCACGAAGTTACGCGGCTTAACGCTTCTTGCGCAGACGAGAAAAAAAATCGCACGAAAAAAAAAATCCGCTCGGTACACAGGGGGTGAAACGGGAGAAAAGAAAGGGCGCACGCTTACGATTGTGGCACGTTTGCGCACGATTTTTCTTGCCATTTTCGTAATTTCAAAATTTTCGCCAGTTGAGGGAAAAAATCTCACACTCGGGAAACGCGGTCCTCGAGGGCCAAAGAGGTTACGTCAAGTGGAAAGGGCGAAAGAAACTCGTTGACACATAGCGGCGCTCTGGGTGAGAGTCGGGAAAACTTCAAAGAGAGTTCCTACCGAGCCCCACGAGATTTCAAGCTCTCGGCAACAGGGAAACGCGTCCTCTATCCACCGAGGCGTGGCTAAAGCGTTTCCAATCAGCCGGCTTCGGTGGTGGAGCGGCGAGAGAGTCAGGTGCATCGGTGACTTAACAACCAAAGGACGTCGACCGGCAACGCTTTGAACCCCCGTAACAAACAACTTAAAAAAAAAAAAATGGGTGAATTTTCCATCACCAAAAATGTTCATTCCTTCCCGAGAGATAAGTCGATAACGTTCATATTTGTTCTGCCGTTCCTACCGTTGATTTTTTTTTTTTTCCGTGTTTTGCGGAATTTTCCACACTCCGCTTTTCCAAAGGAAAATTTTATCGCGTTTGCGGCAGAGAGAAACGAAAGAGCGACGAAAGGTTCAAAAGGAAAATATTGGCTTGGAATTTCGCGATCCGACAGAAACCGGTGGCTTTCACCACTCCGCGTTCAACATGTCACGACGCACTTCTCCTTCGAGCGGTACGCTGTGTAATACGTTACTCCTCGATCTCTCGCTTCGTCGCGAGGAACTTTTTGAACTTTGGCGAAAAGCGTTTTCAACCGCACGGAGTTTCAGTGAAAAGATGGATGTAGCGGCTTAACTTGCCCAAGTGCTTTAACAGTTTATTATGAGCTTTTGACATTGCTACACGACCCGACGATACCTCAATGTGTACGTTAAAGATTGAAGTTTTGGCTATCGATGCTGTGCCAATAAACTGACGGCATTACGAAACCTATATAAATTGAAGCGAATGTCTTTAGATCAAAAGGCGACATATAAATTCTGAGAAAGTTGGGGCAAAATGGAACTATCTATCGCGTAACCTGAATTTCGGAGTAAAATGGACCGAATAATTTTTAAAAACGAATAATTTTTCGCTTCTTTACAATGAAAAATATCATTTTAATCGAGAATTTGTACATTTTTGAAATTTTTTTTTTTTCAATATTAACACGAACAAAAAGTGATTTCTGCATATAATTATCGCGATACCGATGGAATAAATTTCGAAAAAATCTTCAAACCCGATAACTAGTTTTGTCAGCGTAATCTCAGCATTTATTGATCAGTAGAAACGAGTTTTCGAAAAGAATCGTAAAAATTGATTCGAAGGGCCCTTCGAATCAATTTTCCGTTTCCCTTTCGAAATCCCGTTTCCGTCTACTTTCCCTTCCGAAAGAACTCATCAAATAGGTGTATTGCATCGTGTAGGGCGTCTCTTAATAAAACTCGTGATAGAATAGGATCCGTTTCAGTTTTTCCCGGGAGGAAATTTAACGTAGATGAAAAGAGCGTTATGAACCGAAAGACGTTAGCGGATACGTTTAAAACGACTGCCGCGCGGTACAACAAGCCGTTCCAGTTTCGTTGCCAACAGAGAGCCCATCGCATTTTACCCGTCTCCTCTCTGCCGCAGCCTGATGAGCTTTCTTGCGACACCCCCGCGCAACGTATACCATACACGAGGCAACGGAAAACTTTTGCCTCTCCCCTAACGACATTAAAATGCGCTCTCGAAACTTCTGACCCTTCAACGAATATTTAGTGGTCTTCGCGTTCAATAAAAACGACGCTTACGTAACAACTATACGGAAAAACTTTTTGTGACGCTACAACGGAAACAGATCGAATATATAGTAAAGTAACGTCTGAGATATCTTCACGAGGAGAGGCAGTACCACTTTTCTTTCCGAGAGCCGATGGGAATCTCGAAGGAAAAACCTTAAAATGAACTTTCCACGTGGACGTAGAAATGGTGTGTGTCTCTCTGGTTACTCGCCTGAAGCTTCGAACAGCTGATTTGATATCCGATATCCTCGTTCCCCGGGGGTATGAGAGGGTAGTTGGAAGACAAACGGAAACGAGGAAGTGTATCGGTGCTTCGTACACCAGACACAGTGTAAATATAGATTGTTAGTTCGACTGGATACGCGCGAGTATCGCTTCTGCATGCAAAAGACAATCGAGAATAACAAAAAGACAATACTAAAAAAAAAAACTAGTGCGTCGTAAGGAAACTTGTGAGAAACTTCGAATCGTTGTATTATCCGAGGAAAAAAGTCATCGCATCGTGGAAAACTCCGCCAAATTCTACCGCGCGCGATTTTCATGTACAATATGTTTATTCGACTACGAATTTCATGACTTTTTCGCGGGGGTAAGCTGGCGGCGAAGAGCGTAGAAATAACGTGATTCGATCGAATAGGAGATAAAAATGAACGCGCGAAAAAGGAACACAATGGAAATCCCCCGTACAACGGTCCACCCGAAGAACGCGTACGACATGGAAATGGCCGAAGCAGTTGAACCGATAGTTTGTAGAATGTTTCACGAGAACTCGGCAACCTCGCCGCCCCGTTTGGGACGCGAGAGAAATCGGAAAAGGGAGAGAAAAAAATACGAAAAAAACAAAAAAAAAAATTGGAGCGAAGTAAAAATGCTTTCGCTTAGAATCGAGGAGTCAGTGAACGAGACCACGCCATTATTTTCGAAGAATAGAGAAAGCAGCAGAGACAAAGGGAAAATATGTAGAATCGTGGAGTGCGATAGCGTTACGAAAAAAAAAAACAAACAAACAGAAAAGCTGCGAGTATTCGCAGAAAAGCTCTTTTCTTCCGTTTACGACTTCATTCAAATCTCTGACACGCTTCGGAGCTTTTTGTTATATATTTTCCTCTGACGCTCACTTTTTTATGTACATACAGAAAGTTGAACCACTTGCTCTCCGCGTAATATCGCTAAATTCTCGTATCGTTGCATCAAATACGGTAATATTCCTTCCTGTTTTTCCCTTTTACCGGGGAAAGACGGGTTCATCGATAACGTTAAATTTGGTAGAAAAATAAAATTCAATGTTTAGCGGGAACACTTTTCCTCGGCGAGTACCTCAACCCTGAGAGCACTTCTACCGTCTAATAATCATACTTTTCTCACGAGCTATAGCGGCAAATTGAATTTTCCCACGAGAATGATTCGCCACAAGATTCATTTTCATTCTTAGGGAGATAAAGAGCCGGCATCGCCAGTGGATTTATGCTTTCGAAAACTATTATCTCTACGAGCGGAGATAGAGTGAAGGTTCGTTCTTTACACTCGTCGGGGCGTCGGTTCGAGAAGCGGGAGGGTGGCAAATGCAACGGAGATGTCGAGAGTTCACGCGGTATAGAGAAGAGAGAGATTCCGCGCGCTCGCGCGTCACGAACTTTTCTATTTTCACCTCTGCGACAACGGCAAAGTTTTACCAAGCGAAACAGTGAAACGATGGATGAACGAGAGAACTCGGGACTATAGGATGGAAAAAGACGGGACTACAGCCGTTTTACACTGTGAAAGGGCTCTTCGCGTAAAGCGTTTCAATGTACGTGTATATAGTTTGAATATAGATATATGTATAAGTGCTCTGAGTTGCTACCGCGGCAAACACAAGTATTAGAGATGATCGAAGCGGAAACTGAAAAACGAAATAGACACACACAACATCGGACGTGTCAGCGGCAGCCAAGCGTTCTGCCGTATTGCGCATTGTTCGGACAAACACCTTCGATTTTGTCCTCAACTGTCTCCTTTTGTAAATACCGTTATTTCGCGATTACTGCACCAAAGTTAACATTTTCAATAAAATTTTTTTTTTTTTATTCGATATCGACAATGTAAATATTTTTTCGTCTTTATTTTATGAATATTTCTGTTTTTAATAACTATTGCAGAAAGTTTGATTTTAATTTCGATAAAAAATCGATTATTTTTTTTTTACTTTACACGATATAAACTGAGATAAGTAAATCTCTATAGAAATTTAAGCGTCAATCACTCGTTATTTCACGCGAGGGGCTTATATCGAAATAAAAATCAGTTCATTGTATTTGGTCGACATGCCTAGTGCCGAGCGAACTATTTATTCCTCGTAAAGGTGTATTGTATTATGAAGCGAAATGCTCGTTCGAGAAGAAGGATAAAGATCGTAGCATAAGGCACATCGAGAGTCATCTCGTGAATAATTCATAGGCGCGGAATGAGGCGCCGTGAAACAAATGAAAAATAATGGAATCGAAGCGGAAATGAGGCCGATACATTCGCCATTACCGCGTCAGTATAGAGAACGAAGGAGAATTTTTCTCGGAGCCGAAAGCCTCTTCGTTCGATAGCTACCAGCAGCCGACAGCACGGCACGAACCTCCGTCAGTCCCTCTCCCGGCTCTCCCACAATCCGAGAAATCAATCTGGCGTGCTGGAAGAGAGCAGAAAAGGTCCGAGGGACGAGGTAAAAGAGAAAAAGTAATAGGCAACCCCTCCGGTTGGGGCGTTCTAACGCGAGAAATCGAGGATATATAAGGTATTGGTAGGAGTGAAATCGATACTCATGCTTTCCTCTGCCACTCTCGGCGGTTCACGGCTCCAACAACATCCAATTTTTCAGCTGCTCGAATCAGAGGAATGAGCTATTTCGCTTCTCTCTGACCCACCCGAGCGATTCTATCGTCTTGCCTTCGCGCTGAAACGCACGAACAGCTAAACTCCAGATGGTGCGCGACACGCCTCGTTGAACAAAAACTCAATTAGTATCTAATCGATAGAGAAAAATGAAAGAATGTTCATCTAAGTCTTCCCAACCCTAAGTCTATCGCCTTCCAAGATGAAGATGACATTTTTTTTTTCTACATTTCTTCGTCATGTTACGATTTTTGAAGTTAATCAACGATATTAGCCGAAAGAGGCCAATGGCTGTTTGCGTATTCGAATTCGTTTTTTGGGTAATTTTCACCCTGTCATGTGAACGACAAGGGGACCGAAGAGTAGGTACAGATTTCCCCTTTTTTTATCGTTCACAAGTGCCTCGAGAGGAGAATGATGGCGTGGTTTTCCGGTACCGGACGAGGTACCCGGGGCAACCCCCGGGACTCCGCAGGCTGCTCAGGGAGAGAAAGAGCCCGTCGAGTAGACCACGAGCCGCGAGCAGCATTTTAATCGAGCGCTTGCCGCTCAAACCATCGCCGGAACTTCCGCTGATCGATACCGGAGATCGTATTTACCTCTTTTCCCGTGGCAATCTTCTACGCTTCGTGAATTTTGAATGAATACCGTCGTAACATACGTCGAATGAATATAGCATTAAACGGGGCTGTTGTTACGACGTTTTGTACCATCGACTTTTTTTTTCTACCCTCAAAGCTTTAAGAATTCATCGGCTATCAATGCGATTGAAATATTTATATTCCGAACTATCTGCTTCGTCCTGTTTTTTTTTTATCAATACTATTACAACAATACTTCGAAGAAATTTCATAAAATAACAATTTTTGAAGAGTGTTTTTTTCATTGGGCAGATGCATCATTAATGGCCATTTTTATTATTATATTCTGTGAATTCTTTTTTTTTCCAAAGTCTCGTTTCGATTCTTTGAAAATTGTTATGTAAATTGGACATCATATTCAGCAGATGATATTCATCGCTCGCGTCGACATGGAATGCCTTACATCGTCCAAGAGGATTTAATTTTATGGCTAAGAGATGTACAGCGGACATTTACGAATTGTACCGTGAAATCTTTGTCGTCTCACTTTTGACTACTAACACCGCTGCCAGCAACAGCGTACGAGTACTATTTCTGTATGTATCCGAAGCTCTATGCGACGATGACCACCGTCACGTAAGCCACTACAATAGAGCGCACGTGCATGCAACTGGAAACTCTCTATACATCCATGGAAACAGGTGCGACGCATTCGTTTCTCATTTACATACGCCGTAGTAGGAATAGTCACGTGTGCTGCTGCTGCTGCTGCTCCACCCGTAGAGTGTATAGAATGTCGACGAGTGACCAAATCGCCAGAGGACCAGAGGACCGCACCGTGTGTGTTCTGGCAGAGTGTTCGCTATGTCCTGCGGGCTGCGACGTCCGGTCCACGCTGTTTCTCTTGCAATCATCCGGTTACGGAAAATCTACCCCTTCGAACCCTCTCTCACCCCTCACTGTGATCCTTTTCTCCACCAAACATCGCAACGAACTCGATGTACCCCTATACGCCGATATCGTCCATTTTCACAAAACTTCGAAACTCCGAAAATACCATTAAAAATTCAAACCACACTTTTGTTTTTTTAAATTTTTTAATAATTATTATTTTTATAAATTTAAATTATATATTTCAAAAAATATCCGTAATATACGATTTTTCGGCGAAAACATCACACAACATTTCGGCATCGACAACATTTTTTTTTTTTCGTGCGGATTCATTGAAATAATTAATCGAAACGTTGGGAGATTTATTCGGAAAATGTATGGAAAGCCAAAATCAATTCGTAGAGTCGTAGATTAAGTATCAAACAGTTGAATTACGGGATTACTTGGCTCTGCGAGTGGTAGGATTTTCGACGTATGGAGACGATAATACAAGATCTCCCGTATGGTCCGACGTGATTACTATATATATCTTGTCCATTAACGGATTGGAGACAATCCTATTTTCTATATCCCTTTTCCCACCGAACAATCTCAACGACGTCGCAGCACAGGCATTAATGCATTCGAAGCTTTAAAACTGGCGCAATAAAGCGAATCAGCGCTTTCCGCATATCAACGGTAAGTCCGCGTCGAGAAGAATTAGGAAAAACCAACAAACCCTCAGATTATCAAACGAAGCCGACGATGTTCGTTCGGAAACGACGAAAATTTGACAAAAAGTTTCGATGTCGGTAGCGGACGGAAATTCACGGCTGATACGGGGGTTCGTTTGTTCGGCTATATAGATAAAGTTTTTGCGAAGTAAAATGAAGACAATACGACCGCAACGAGACGAGTAACCGGTGAGGCACTCGGATAAAATTAACTCGGCGTCCAGGTCTCTCGGGTTAGGAAATTGTTATCGTTAACCGAGTTTCGCCGACGCAGTTACCAGAGTTCCTCGCCGGCTTGTTTCACCCTATGTACATCCATCTCTCTTTGATGCACCGGAGTAGCGTTTTGCTTTTCGCGCTTATGCTTTCTTCTATCTATACGTAGTGTACACGTACCAAAAGCTTACGCGTCGAGCTCGACGACCCGTCCTGATGAGGTCGGGCGTTAATTATGATTGAGTGCGGTATACGACTTGACTTGGTGTGGCGAAAGTACACCGTCTGCCGACTGCCCCGGGACATTTGCGGGAAAATCGAAAAATAACAATAATACCGTATACCGACCTCGACAAACTAAAATAACCCCAGACGTTTCCGGTTCGAATAATTCAATTCATTACCGAATATTTTCATCATATTATTTAGAATATATTTCAGATTATTCGATTTCATAAATACGCGGGAAAAATTCAAATTTTCAACTTTGAGTACCCAACTCCGTAAAATCCTCGTTAATATTAATAAATCTGCCAATTTCGAAATTTATAAAGGGTCAGTGAAAAATTCGGGAAATATTATAATTGATTCATTTTTTTTGTATGCATCGTATAGATATAAACGTGAAATCTATTTTTCCAGAACAGGTCGAAGAATAAAAAAAATTTGTCAACGCCGAACCATTCTATGTAAATTAAATACGAACTTTTGTTAAGTCCCCATTTCGTATTTAGCTGTTTCGGAATGGAGAATCAACTGGAATAAAGGGGCCGTCTTTTGATTCCGACATATATGCGCATAGCTATCAGACTATACACGTGGAAGGAGGGGGAGGGGTGGGGGGCTAAGTGGCAAAGCCCGCAGGCGCCAATATTAGTTGTTTGCATTCTCTGCTTACGTCAGGCACACGGAAGGATCGTGTCGAAGGTAGAGGTGTAGAGCCGATATTATAGCTTCGGGAGATGCTTTCTGCGTGACGCGGTATGTACGCTTACCTATGTAACTAACTATACGACGCGAGTCTCGAGAACCCTATTACGGAGTAACCCTCAAGGGCCACGCGGGTAGATTCGAGTGACGTAATTTGATTATCCTGAAATTTCCGGTCCTCCGACGTTGTACTCTATCTATTATAACCTCATTGTTGTCCTCGCATCGACGCATCACTTCCGCAATCACATGTTTTCCAATAGTATTACAAACTTCCGTTCGATAACTTGCTATCTTACTTTATGGGAGATCCACGGGTCGCGATGGAGGCGCACGCAATATTATGTCATTGGTACACATGCACATCGCTGTACCTTATTTGCCGGATATCGCTCGCTGTTTCGCAAAGAACAACAACGGAAATTTACGCATACATCGCTAACTTTGTTTATTATAAACGAAAGCTTTGTTTGCCGCAAAGTTTGTATTGTTTTTCGTAAAATCACAAAATTGTGATTAGAATTTTTTGTTCTATCGGTTACTATTATATTGGTTTTTCGTTTTCATCGGTTTCCTCGCTATAACTTCACATGGATTCCGCAGCTACAACTGCGCGCAGATTTTATAGATTTTTTTGCCATTTCTTCAATGTCTATTTAACATTTACCTGGTCATCTGATTCAACATTCAGAAGAAAGAAAAATAAAGTTCGGTTTGAACTTCCGGTACCTTGTAGCGGGTGCGCACGTATTGAAGTAGTTGCGGCAGCGTTTGGTCAGACGCTGTACAGAATTTTCCTGTCTCTCGATCTTTCTACTTGCGGCTATCGATTTTCTCACGAGATCGTTCGCGCGTTATATTTTTCAATGTTATTCACTTGGGAAGACGTTCGCGGTCGTTCGGGAATAGGGAAGCGAAAGGAGAGATCGTGCCGCAATACTTGTAAAGGTTGCCTCGGGGTTCGATATATTCCGTGAATCCCGAGGCAACGCGGATCTCCCAGAGAGAATCGAAGCCATAGCCGTGCCGTTATCTCGATAAACGAGAATTGTTAAGTCCGTCGGAGACCGGTGAGATGTTCGGCGATTTCGCTGGACTACTCGCATCGAATCCATAGTCGCCGAATGGCTGAAGTCGCCAACGACGTCGACAAGTCTCGACAAAGAAAAAAAAAAAAGTTTTTTTCTTCCCATTTTCGTCGTATTCAGCCGCGTGAAAAGCCCCGGAATTTTTCTTCGCCTGCAGAAGTTTCTGTGTACGCATATATCTATATATACGTTCGTACAGCCGTTTCCACGTCGTCTTCTGGTCCTCGTGTTCGACTTTTCTTCGAGTACCTCGTCCCGGAATCACACGATTGTCAAATGGATTCCGATAAGCCTCTCGAGAGCCCCGCTGAAGCTCCTCAAAACGTACACTGTATAGGAGGTATTCCCGTATGAAAGAAGTTACCGGGCACCCCTCGTATAACTTGACCCGGTCATTTTTCATCGAAATCGATGGTCCAACATTGCAGGGGCTATAGTGGAAAAATTTTCGACGCCCCAAAATAATAGTGCAGGCGGTGCGTCTGCCGTTGGATAGGGCGGAATAAACCGGGCCGCCGAGGCAAAATGGGCACATAAAAACGGAATTTGAAAAATTTTAAAGAAATAGAGATAAAATTTGAAAAAAATGTCAGTAAAATTTGATTTTTTTTTTTTCAGTTTTTTTTCTCGAACTTTATCGAAATTTTCGTCAATTTTTTTTTTGCGCACGATTGCACCATGTGCTCGTTTTGCCCCCTGTGCCAATTTAACACCGCTCTCTATATACAAAATCTGCCGAAAGGGAATTTTCATTTTGTGTCCGGTGCGAACAATGGTTATTATGCCCTATAGCGTACGTCATCCCCTCGCAGTCCTACATCAAAGCTTTGACGCAGCGTACGTACGCGTGTGTTCAGCTTTATTCATCGGCGGCGGAATTTTTTTTTTTTTATCTAATGCCTAAACCCCAATTCATTTTTTTTTCTAGAAGTTATATCGCGCAACACCAATGAAGAAGTGAAAAATTTTGGAAAATGAGCGGTTCATTTGAAAAAAAATTTTACGAGTCGCGTTAACCTAAAAAAAACTTTTCATTACGTCAGCTGAGACTTTATTTTATTCAGAAACAATTCTTATCTTGTGGCGTGTGTCAGCTGCAGTATAATTGAAAATGTAAAGAGAAAGATAGAGAGGGGCGGAGAACGAGAGAAAAACAAACGAATCCTGCGACAGCTCGTTTAGTCGGATTAGAAAGGGCGGGTTGGGTAATCCCGGCCGCTGCTCCCGTCGCTTCTTATCGTCGTTGTATTTCACTGCCAGTTCGCCTAATGAGATTCCACCGGGCGAGAAAGGGTTAATCCTGATTCGCGGCGAAAGGCCACTCACGACCATATAGTTTTTTTACCCCTCTTTTTATTCTATCCTTTTTTTATCCCCGATACTCACCGCGGCAGCCTGTACACCTTAATAAGCGTATTGCGGGAGGCGCGAGGCTGTCAATGCGGCGAAAACGACAATTCCGACTCTGCGCGTTACCCGTACATTAGCCCTCTGCTAGGAAAACACATGCAGTGGTTCTCTCTTTCGACAACTTTCGTTTCTCCCTGAACTCCTGCATCGCACATTTATAACTCATTTATTCTCGAAATAATTACTTTTTTTCTATTCACGTCATCTCGTTGCCGTCATCGAGAAAAAAGTTATCGTACGTTCAATGTTTTTGACTTCCCGTAAACGAATCGTAAAAAAAAGTTTCGACGGTACAAAAAAGTGTAAAGGGTTCGAATTGTAAAAAAAAAAAATTGCGATGCAATTTAGTGAAATACCCGTTTTTACAGCTGATGGAAATGGTTTCATTGAAAATATAATCGAAAAAGGAATTCAAAGGCTGAATTTTGAAAAAAAAAAAATAGTCGAAGAGACACTTTCGGTATTTATTCCCATGTCAAGTGTGCGATTTGAAAATTTCAAGCGATATGCCGATATTTTTTTCATTGAGAATCATTTTAAAAAAATGCATAGACATTTTATTCATTTTTTTTTCATGTCCCGCGTGAAAATGTGGTATTCCACTCGACGCGATAAAATTTCATTGAAATTGAATATCGCGTTGCGAAAGTCAAAACTGTTTTAACGCCTCTCGCAATTTTTCATCATCGGTTCGCGGGGATAAATCCCGAAAAAAAAAATTGAAAAACCGATAAAAGAAGATTATCAATGAGCTATGATGAATAATAATGAGGATGAATGGTAAACTTAAGTCCAAAGATGTCCGGTCGTAAAAGTATTCGTTCGGATGTATATGAAAGAAAAAACTGCGGCGATATACGCGCGAGTGTATACGCGGACCAAACTCCGATGAATATAATAAAAAGTAATGGACTTTGGATAAATAATGGCCGGTAAATCATTCATGGAAGTGTGTATCAGAAGAATAGGGAAGGAAATTCTATACGTGTACAGATAGCGGGAGTACTCGAAGGTGCGCTATAACCCGTGAAAAATCTCGATGAAAATTTATACTCTCCTATACCGCAATCAAGTATAGACCGACATTTTTTTTTCGTTACAATAAATTGATACTCTTTATATTCGAAAATCCGCTTTCCCGTAAAAAATATAAAAAGCCGCAGCTTATCGATAACGAGTTGTAAAAAAAAAAATCTTGCGTTCATTATTCGCGACTTCACGAAAAAAAAGTGTGAAATTCAAATAATAGGGTATATGTTTGAAGAACAGCGCGAAAGCTTTCAGGAACGCGTACCCACACCAACTTCGTTTATTAAAAAGCGCATGTCAAGGCTTCCATATGTCACTCGATACCTCCTGCCGTTTTTGCCGTTATGTTCTTCTCTCATTCATAGTTGAACGAGCTATTTGTAGGCTTCCGTTCAATATGCGCAAAACTGTGTGCGTCTCGATGTACGCACGTACATTGATCGATATTACAGTAGAAGAATATGTCTATGTTCGAGAGATGCATAGCGAGCATAGCGAGTGTAATACAGTATTACATTCGCGAAGCCCTGATTTCAGCGTCAGTGTACCTTATGGGTGAACGTTTTCCATGATATAAAAATTCGTTTTATCGGTCGTTCTTCAACGTTCGAGGTGCAGACGAAAGGCATAGTATATATAGGGGCGCCCGGGGCGAAACGGACCGACTACTTCGAGTTTCCGAAGAAAAAAATACAGTTTAGAGGCAAAATGGCACACCTTCTTAAAATAAAAAAAAATCCATATCGAGACTATTCGATCGACTAATTACAAATAAATTTTTTTTTTTTTAACAGTAACCGAGAACTTTACCTTTGAACTCCGCGATAACTCGTTTGCGATGTATCGACACTTTTTTTCAGTGGTCCATTTTGCCCCTATTGTCCATATTGATCCTTTTTTCCCTATATATTCGTAAAAATATACGCGAAACCTTCGTATCTACATCGACAAGGTAAGACTATCGATCTGTGAACAGATTGTTCATTAGTAATACCAATGCCCCGAATTGCTTTTTCGACGTATTCGTATTCTTTCTCCGAGAAGATTTTTTTCTATACTCCCGACAGAAGGGGCATTTCTAACGGTACACTTTTATTTTCCGGCCTTATCGGGACATAATCTCGAGGTTGAATCTTTCGAAGAAAAACAAGGACAATGTGGGTGGGTCTCGCGCAGTATGTGACTCTCCGTTGGTGGCCGCTTTTTTCTGGACAACTTCCAAAAAATTTCACCGCCTCCGGCACTCGCTTGCGAACGAACTACCACCGCTCTTTGTTCACTCGGCACTTTTCGTACGAGCAGAATATATACATATACATTCATCGTTTACGTATAACGCGTACGTATATCGCGCGGTATAGATATCAACTCATACTTTGCAAATACCCGCGAGACGTTTGTCGCTCGCACCTGCGATCGCGTCGCTTCATTCTCTTCGTATTTTCTTCCAACGTTCGCACAATTCGCTACCACCGAATCGTTCCATTCTCAGTAGGAAGAAAGTACCAAATATGGCGGTCGATTTCGGCATAGAAATGGCGCATGCAAACGATGGGCCCGTATTTCCGATAGAGAAATATTTCCACTGCGCTTTTTTCTCGATCTTTTGATATAAAAAAAACTACAATTTCTGAAAAAATATCTCACGAAAAAATGGTTTTATTCTTCCCCAAATACGATATGGAATGATATCTCATTAGTTCGTCCGATAAATTGACATCCGATCGAATATCGAGGAAGAAACATTCGCGCTTTTGTTGTGCAAATGATCCCGAAATATCCGTCTTTCACACCGTTACCACTTCGGGACAACAAAAACTAGAGAATCCTCGTTTCGACTGTCGTTGTGTTTTTTTTTTCCGGTCTCTCGGAGTCACCGAACCACGCCAAGTCGATCGGTCGCCAGGAAACACGTTCGCATGTTCGATCATTTGTCTTTTTTTTTTTTTTATTGAAAAGATCTTGCAGAACGAATTACACGTCAACCGGAGTCGGAGATATACCTCATCTCCGGTATATAAACTCAGTTCCTTGGGGATACGAGACTCGAGGCATGTCTATCGAAAACGCGAGAGCTTCGTAGGGACAAGGGTCGTAAATGAGTATACGAAAGCTGCGAGATGAGAATCGTGCCGACGAGACGATAAAGTGATCGGATATGATATACGAGATGGAACTGACAACGATGACGCAGCATCCGTTCCCTTTGTTATTACATGCCGTTGGCTCGAGGAATATACTAGATGGATCACCGAGATCCATTGGCCGAATGAAACCAACTCATTTTATTCTCTCTCAGTCGTCATGATGGATCTATTATTTACGAATGTTTTATCAACGATATCCTCCCGGCCATATTTTTTTTTTCTTCAACTTTTTTCAAGATTTTGTCTTATCTTTTGTCCTTATAATGAATTGTGGGAGACATGGGGCAAAATGGTCCACCGGAGAAAAAACGAAAAAAAATCGTTAAATCCGAAGCGTCGTATTCATTTTTAGTAAATTCAATGCCAAACATATCGAAATCGGTTGCAGTTCTGAACGAAGTTTCAACTCGATAGATCATAAAGTCGCGATAATGAATTTTTTTTTTCATTTGTAGGATGATCCATTTTACCCCTAACCTGTATTTTTTTTCTTGGCAACGCGGAATATTTATTATGTAATTCGTTTTATTACAAAAAAGGTTAATTCATGTCTCTGAAATTGCGACAACGAACTGTATTCCTTAGGCGATCCATTTTGCCCCGTGTTTCCATATATATGTGGGTTGTACGAATTCGCGATGATGAATACGTATTCTACGATGGAAGAAGGATAACGTACCGACGAACGCCACTCATCCGTAGTCTATTTATTTGCGACTCTTCCGAGCCATCGAATTTTACGATCCATGAACGACTCGCGTGGAGCGCCACAGCGCATAAGTTCGTTTCGCATCGAATCCGGAGATAAACTTTCGATTATGACCTGTGGTTCCGCGATAGCTGGTGGTATCGCTCGTAGGCCATGTACACCGTTTCACTATGCACTATGTTAATAATCGTTATATCATCCTGTATTCACCTACTCGTCACGAACCCGCATCGTAAACCGGTCGATGCGCGGATAACAGATATGCATTACAGAGAACAACTGATCCTTCCGTGACTCATATGAAATACCACCTTTTCACGTACGTGAATGAGGGGCTCCACATCGAGTATCGAAAAGTGTTTATATTTTTTTCGTAATTTTTAAAAATGGAACAGCAAAATCTTCAATTACCAATCAAATCTCCAACAGGCATCACATACCCTAAGGAATAAAAAAAACCGTAAAATATTCCCTTTATAAATTATCTTGGTATTGCCATAAAGAAACAATAAATTATGCAAAAAATGTCACAAAATGGTAAAAATTCTCGAATTTTGTATAATTTTATTTAATTTTTGTCACCGTGAAATTTCGTATAAATAATTAAATTAATTTTCAAAAAAAAAATAACGAAACTGCGTTGCTATGGGTTACTGTACGTGATACACAGTATTCCTCACGAAACAATAAATCTTTGAGCTCCTTATGCAAAACTGTCTGCACGTAAATAGATGCAAAAGATGCAAAAGTGCTGTTTACTTACACGGCGTCTATAGTTCGTGCGGTGCATCGATTCGTGACGCATCCTGTGATCCGCGACCTTTCGGATATTATTAGATCTCAGCTACTATGTATTTATGCGTCTCAGCGAACTCAACTCTCCGTGTATCGTTGTATTACACGCGTAAAGTATAACGTATACACGTGAGCTTTACGCCGCCATTTGCGAACCCCTTCCGCCATTTTTCTACCGCATTCTTCCGAGCAAATGCGCTTCGCTCAGCACTTTGCAGGGACGAGAAGATAGTATATCATTATATACACGCTATCGACTATAGCGATATCCGTGGGATACTATAATAATATCGATGCCCATATATGATATCGAAGCCCTTTTTTTTTCAACCCCATATTTTATATAATTCACTCCTGTGCGCCATTCCGTTTTAGTTCACTCTCTTTCCTCGACTACGAGGAGAAAAGGAAGTGAGAGCTTTTAACGCCACGGCTACAATCGGCGAGTGAATTTATTTTCCGATCGCACGAAAGTGCCGTGCAAATTTCTGCCTTCGACGCATCGGCGGATTTGCCTGATGCTCTCTTTTCTACGGTTACGCGAAATCACGCTATCCCCCTCCCCCCCTCACTTCCCCCGCGAGGGTGACGTATTTTCCAGTTCAATTTCCGTTTCCCCCTCGTCGTCGAGATGTGGGTACATTTACGCACTTTACAGTGAAGCTAACCGACTTATTACAAGTGCGCTTCAGCCAACAAGCGGAAACGGGGTGTACGCGTTTCGCCTCACCGCGCGCGGGGGACTCAATATACGCCGCAAGGAGAAGCTCTCGCGCTTCCTGGGCTTTCATTTCTTCGGAGAGCCGCGGAGCTTTCGTAAAAACTCTTTTTCGTCGGCTTACAGGTGAAAGATTCGATGGAAATACAGAGAGCGTACGGATTCAACAACAGCGCTCAGTGAAAGTCTCGGCTTCGTTTTGGTATATCTTTGTGAATGCAACGGAAAAATCGTTTCGCGATTTTTCTTTGATACTCTTCGCCCTCTATGTAATAAAACCCTTGGGATGTCCATTGGTAAAGCTTACGAAACTGGATACGCATCGACAAAGCGAACGCTTTGTCAATGCGTATCACCGTCTGCATCAGTAGAGATTCTTCGAACATAAATCTCACGATTGATTTTGCACGCGAAAATCGTGGCTCTCTATTCTTTAATGCGTGAGTTATTGTGCTGTTATTAAAATCCGCGAAATATTTCATCAAACATTACAACATGATGTCGTCGATAGTTGAAATAGCGGTAAACGGGGCAAAACGGACCGACGAAGAAATATACATCGTTACATTCATTTTAGAGACACGAATTAACTGTTTATTATTAAATTAAATTCACAAATATTGCGAATATCCGAGAAAAAATCGACGTTACTTTGCTTGGTCCATTTTACGGCGGTGGTCCATATTGCCCCACAATCAACCCGTACTGCTGGCAACGTCGACGTTGACCCCGCCATTTTGCAGATTTAAAAAAAAATGGTTTTCGTGACAAGGCAAAGCTGAAAGCGAAGTTATGAGACAAATTCAAAAACATCGAAGCGTATGAGACCGAGCAACCGGCTCGTTGTTCCTATACAGAATTTTTTTTTTTTGTCACGAAGCCAAGGAAAAGTACATGCAGTTCGCGGCTGAAAAAGGTATCCTCTGTTTTAAAATTAAAAAAAAAAAGCTCTCGAGCATATCGAGTTTGCGGTAGGCGACGGCGTGGTACCGGACGACAGACAACGCGTAAAAGGTGAAAGCTTCGGTGGTGGTGCAGCACGCGCTCTGTCGCCGTTTAATCGGCACCTCTAGTCGGTGTGCGCGAACGTACTCGACGTAGCGAAATTGAATTTTCAACGAGGAGGAGAGTGCCCGGGCCGAGGTTCCAATTACATTTTGTATTCCCATTCCTGCGTGCACCACTACCGCTCCGATGTATACACACCGTAACTGTGGAGAGTGTGTATAGATGGAAGCCCGCGCGTCACCCGCAGCGATTGATTCCTCCCCAACGAACACGCGTCGTAACCCACAAAATTTCATCCTCCAGATCGCTTCCATACCTCTCCTATTCGCACAGGACACTCGAAACTTTGTCCAATTAATTTTCCCCGCACATGTGTCTCTGTCTACGTTCTTGTTTTTTTTTTTTTTTCCACCTTGTTTTTCGATTTTTTCGCTATCGTGAGAGTATTCGCAAGGCTCGTTAAAAAAAAAAAGTCTCCATTTACGGGAGACCGTTCGATTTTCATGAAACACGACAATTCTCATAAACTCGCGTGATTCAATTCACCAGAATCGTTCAGTTCTATTTGGCGTTTAATAAAATTGAAAAATATGGCACAAACACCCCGTGTGGGTGAGGAGTTTTCGTAATAAAACGTTACGTTAGTTGCGAGGTCGGAGCATTTCGGTCGGAGAGAGTGGGGCAAAACGAAAATGAGGCGAAATCGGGACGTGGAGCGAAATGGACGTAAAAACAGAAAAAAAAATGCGAAGAAATTTCACAAAAAAAAATGGAGATAAAACGAAAAGAATTCAGTTAAAACTCAAAAAAATGCATGTGGAAACTGCATTGTGTTTTTTTTTTCGTTTTCCCAAATTTTGCTAAATTTTACCTGAATTTTTTATGCCCCTTGTTCCATACGTTCCTTTTACCCCACTATCCCCTAAACGAAATTTTAAGTACCTTCTCGGTCACTGAAATTACCCCGGGATATTTTTTCCCTGTTTTATTCTGTTCCTCGTCTTGTCCCCCGAAAAACTTTACGTTGAATACTCCTATCCGGGGAGGTAAAAAAAAAAAAAAAAAAAACACGAGGTAACTGCATCCAAGGGATGGAGTTGTACCGTGAATCTCATTGCCAGGTTGATAATCGCTCGAAGGGAGAGACACGCGTCGGCAGTGATTCTGGTTTTCCTCTTCTGGTTGTCCCGTTGCCTCGCTGGCGCGCTCCGAGGTTGAAAGCTCGTCCGGGTAGCCAAGAGAGAAAGGGGCGGGGGGGGTCGCTGGCGGTGAGCGGAGTTGGATAAATGGAATGAACGAGAAAGCAGGAAGCGTCACGTGTGCACGTGTATCTCGTAGTGTGTGTATATGTGAAGTAGAAAAAGCCAGAAAAGGGAGGAGTGGACTGCAGGAAAGGATGAAACTGGTGAGTGTAAGAGAGTCGAAGGCGGGGCAGGAAGTGATAAGGGTGAGACGAGAGTGGAGAGGGATGGCCATCTTGATTTATATTAGGAGCCAATTTCCTGGATGGTTTTTCCTTTTTCCGGCATCACCGTCTAACCGCCCTCCTCCGCCTCTCCCTCCTTTTCGTCTATAAACTGTCGCTCCTCTGATGCGCTTTTCCTCTAACATTCTCTCTGCTTCTCTCAATCTCTCTCAGCCTGAGTCTCGTTTCGGTAAAAACCTTCGCCTGAGCGCTATTTGTAGACTCTTACGAGTTTACCATACGGTAAATTTCCGCTGAACTCCAATCTCAGTGCGAACATCGACGCACCCTGCGGTGCCGCGTGACGTTTCATAAGTTCCCGAGAAAAAAATTTCTCGCGTGTACTAACGGTAACGGTAACGGTAACGGAAAGTTCGAAAAAAAAAAATCGAATTTTTACGAAATTAAATTTTGATTCACAGTAATTTCGTATCGATCGCGAGGATTAGAAGGGATATTTTCTGTAATAAATTCATCGGCTTTATGCTCGTCAGTATAGCGTATACTCGGCGTATGTACGCGTATAACCAGAGGTAGATACGTGTACAAATGGGCTAACAAGCCTGTAGACCTCGTCAAATACGACTGATTGCGTGGACCTAACCCCGACCGAGGAAATAGCCACCCGATGCCAATCTGTTCGAATGGAAGCTACGGAGCGTTGGGTGAGCCATGGGAAACTGCGTAGCGATCACGCATAAGCTATACACACTCCGACGAGTTCATACATTGTTACACACGTACCCACGAGCTCGTTGCCCGGTACTGTGAACCGTATATCATTGATGACACATCCGTCTATTTATATACATAATGGAAGTAGACGTAAAAGAACAGCAGAGTAAACGCGAAATTTAGCTCCGATATTTTTTCGGGGTGCACAAATATTCGAAATTTTGAACGATTCAGCGCGAAAAAATGCGAATAATTCGATTTGATGTGGAATTCGAAAATTTCGAAATTCCTAAGACAAAAGTTCGTAAATTTCGGATATTTCGAATACCATTTTAATATCATATTTTAAATATTGGAATAAGTGAAAAAAAAAAAAAATGGGCGAACGATCGAATAAAGCGAAGCATGGCGTACAAAATACCTAAATAGAGAAAATTTTGAGAATTAAAAAAAATTGTTCGATACATTATATTTTTGCATTGTCACGCAACTATGATGTTGATCCGAGCGAAACCGAGGACAAGGGGTTGACTTTACGGCTTCTAATCTCTCATTATCGATAAGGGAGTCGATTAGGTGAACGTGCCGCTGTAGTGGTATCAGTTGGCGCTCGCTCGTCATCCCCAATTTATTAGCAACGGAAGGACTTAATTAGTGGGTAGGCTGGCGAGAGTCTGGCTGGTTGGTTATGCGGGGATCGTGGCGGAGGGTTGAAGAGAGGAAGCAGAGGGTAAGGTAGTATAGGTCGAGAGGGTGCACCACTAGGTCACTACTCGAGAGACGGCGGGAAGGATGAAGGGGGAGAGCGCGACTGCAACGTGCGGGAAACCGAAACATTATTCATCCGCCGTTCCGGATTAGCTGGCGCGAAATTACTCTCCAGATGCTTCCAAGATATTCCGTAGCGGTGACGTGTATTGCCATTGCGATAACGTACACACGTGCCACCGAATGTGTGCGTGAATTCGAGGCTTTTGCTCCAAATTCGATTCGACTCGCCTCTCGTATGCTTCCAAGTCATTTTAAAAAATTCCTCGATGTTTTTTTTTGGCTGATGGTAAAACAGTGTACAAGAGGTTTTTTTTATCGTACAGAGGGTATAGAGCGAACGAGGGGATAAATTTGCCTCGATAATACGAGTCTAGCCGCGAGACTAATGACTTACTGATAGGTCGGGCTATAAGTGTACGGTGTCTGACGTGTATCGCGTAACAAGGAGCGTATAATGTCACAAAGCTCTCCGGATAGGTCGTTACGTCAACGTTTCGCCACAGGATAATGACTTTGGCACGACAAGGACGGGGAACGTAATTATCTTGTCTCTCCCGTTGCATTAGACCCGTCTAGTCTACCGAGGGACCCGATAAAAACAAGGCATTGCCCTGCAAATACGATTACGAGGGTTCCATCGCGCTATATACCTATATACATACAAGTATATAGTATACAGCGTTTTATACCGCGCGATATAGCTACGCAAAGTAGCAAAGGCAGGTTGGGAGAGATGAAAAACTCGAGGTTTGCGTGCAGAATCTGCACTTCCCCCCCTCTCCCGACACTGTGATGGAGACAAAGTTTCTCGCTCGATCGCTGCGAGCTTTCCGCGAACGCGGCTTTCACCGGAGCATCACTGGTGGCGGGAAATGATTTCACGATTTCACGTGCTTGCGAGGTCTAACAATTCACAGTAGCTGCCACAGCCGCACTGAGAGAGAATGAGAAACGAGGAATTCGCGTGCCAACGAGCTTTATACTCCTTCGCACACACGTACCCCACGTCCGGAAGTACAAAAAATATCACGTCTCGCGCTGATGTAAAAAAATCGCTTTCCATCGATCGAATTTCGAACGAATTTACTTCCACGCAAAATTTTCATATCTCGTCTCGAAGTACTGAAAGTTTTTTCGAAATAATTCAAAGACGAAAAAAAAAAACTCAATTTTTTTTTTTACCACATACGATTCAAATGAATTTTTTTTTTATTGATAAACTTTTTGTAAACGAAGTTTAAAATTTTTGGGGGAATTTTTTTTCGAAATTTAGAACAAAATTCTTCTCCTTTCTGTTGCAGATTCGGAGTATTAATATTGGTCTCATGACAAAAAATCCTCGATCTCCCGATATCAAGTAAGTTCGGAGTCGGACACTTTTTTTTTATTCGCCGGTCGACCCAGAGCTTTTCGTGTCGGATTTATTTAGTTATTCATGCAAGGACTTCGGACCTATTTCTATAAAATATTCGTGACTCTCGAAGTCGTGATCGTCGCAGTGGGAACTGCATATAGCGATGACCTCCCGGGTCGTTATTGGACCCCAAGTCTGCTCCGGGGGTCAACCCGATATTCCACTTTCTTGCTCGGTGAAACGGCGATTGCTTTCGGAAGCAACGTCAAATATTGGACCCCGGAGAGTATATGCGACGATCTATCCGTACACCCTGTAGAAACCACCCTTAAGAACGCGCAATTTGCATCGGACACACACCGCCAAATTCGCGTTTACTTCGTTCGTACGTGCGCTTCGCTAATTAGCGAACATCACACGCGAGACTCGCGCGCCCGTATTATTATTCATAGCGAAATACAGCGCAACTACCGTCATAATTATTACGGTAAAGTTTCTCCAAATTTTGATTCAAAATTCATAAACTATTCAAAGCTCCAAAAAGCTACAAAATTATTTCTATTATCGAAATATCGTTGAAAGGAAAACGACTTTTTTTAATTCGTTCGATGCGCGTTGCTTCCGCGTCTATTTGACGAAAAAATATTGGCGAAAACGGTAGTTTCACTCAACTTTTCTCAATATAACGTCAATTTTTCTGTATGACTCTCATTAATTATATCCTCGAAGAACTGAGTTTATAGACTCGTTAAAAGTTGTCGCTATGTATTGTCGTCGTGTTAATTAATTGGAACGTTTTTCATTCGTTCTTCAAAGAAAATAAAAAATCAACACGACTTTGATATACCGCGCGGGAGCGATATCAACTCCGAACATAATTAGTAACTCTCGAGTGGCTCACCGGCGCGTACGACCCCCGAGAGTGGTGTACGACGTGTATTAAGGGTACTTAAAAATGTAACTAAAAAACTTTTTTTTTTCGTCTCAATCGTGTAACATGATACGCGTTACACCCGCGTTAATATCCTATTAAGAATAATTTCGTCGATTCGTTGCTTTAATTTTTTTTTACGCAATCCGAGACGAGTTCTCACTGCCGTACGAGTTGTTTTCGTTGTGTCAAAGGGCAAAGTTGAGTTGATGGAAAACCGCACGTGAATAAACTCGTTGTGGCGTCTTAATGAGAACAGGTGGAATTTTCATTTTGCGCCTGTAGTGATTCAATTTCGTTATTCTTTTCTGCATCTACCACGTTTTTTTTTTTTTTTTTCTCGAGAGGCTTTTGTGGAGAGTGACGAAAGAGGAGAGAAAGACTCGCAGTATTTGTTACACTTTCGCGAAACGCGTATACATCAGTTGAAAAAGGATACAGAGGTGTAGCGTTGAACAACTCGAGAGAGTCGCGGAACAAGGCACGAGCGGACTCTTTAATAACCCTTCGCTCGGTTGCACCCTTCCGAGTCAGTTGTTGACCGCAATCTCACGTACGAAAGCCGGAGAGTGGTTGCGCCACTGAAACAGACTCGACAGAGTCACTGCATTGCTCGGGGTTTCTATACAAACGTTACCTATACTTACTCCCTTCCGTGCGCTCTCGGTGCGGAAACAGTACGCGCTCGCTGAACTCTCTCACTCCGGTTTTCTCCCTCCCCCTCCGCCCCCCTCTCCCCAGTGCGCAGCCGACGTTATCTAAACTCGATGTGGCACACCCCACTGCTCCGCTGTTTATTTTCGACCTCAAACCACCGCAAGACCCCTTGTGCCTTACCAGAAAGGGCCGCGAGAGAGTCTCTCGACTCGACTTGCCAGTCACCTCTCCTCTACCAAACCCCTTCCAGCTTTTCACTTCCCGGACTGCCGGAAAAGACGGAGGGTTGCGTTCCTTCGCCAAACTAGTTTCTGACAGTCCGACTGTATTATATATCACCACTCTACACACTTTCACATAGTTATACCATGTTAGTTTAGACAATTATACGGTTCGCTGTACAAATGGCGACGTCAACATTTTACTATTGACAATATATGCGAAGGAAACATATATTATGTTCATTGTATATATATATTTTTTTTTGTCATATTATGGTTTATATATACACGAAGAGAAGGATCTTTCGCAATTTACCATATTCTAGTGGAAAATGTCGTAAATTTCTAGTAGTGCGGAGTCGATGATGCCATCTGTCGAAAACTACGAGAACTATGCTAATTTGTTACCATAGAGTATGGTAAAAATCCCTATAAATGTAGTAAAAATGTCCGTAACGTCGAGTATTTTCGTCATAGGTGACGCTACCGTCGAATTTTACTAGATCACATAGTCATTACTAGTAACTCCTCCCTGTGTACATATGTTTCTGTGCGAGTGATTTTTTGAGTATTGAAAAAGTTTCTCGACAATTTCGCGGGGAGAATAGGTATCGAAGTTTGGAAAACATTCAAAGTTGTCAAGGTGGCTATTGAAAAGATCGAAAATTACCTAAAACGGCTCCTTTGATGATGTAGCGACCACTGTCGGCAGCCATACGAAATGCGAAAGTGCGTCAGAACATATAAACAGAAGTTGATAAAAGTGAATGGAAGTCTCGGAATGAAAGGCATGAATGTTGGAGAGGCGAACCGACGGTCGACCCAAAAAGCACGAAAGAGGGTTACGACCTTCAAACTCGTGAAGTTCAAACGTAAAAAGTATCACAATCCGCTATGCGTTTCACGTTTTTTATTCCCTCGTAAGCTCTTCGTTCTTTGCAGTATTTCTCTTTTCAGTCATCCTATTTTTTCTTAGACCTTTCAAGTTGCGAAATAGCATAGCAGGAAGCGACACTTTGTATGATCCGTCCTTTTCTCAGGCGCGGCTTAGAATCTGACAACTCGGACTACCTATTTTTCGAGATTTTTTCTAAATTTTACGGGGGCATCGATCGGATGTGATAAAATCCGTGCGACACCCTTCCGTTTCTTTTTTATGCTTCTTCGGCATTTTGTCGTCTCGAAACTAATTCCATTTCTTTTACGATTATCGAATAAAAAAAAGTGCACTCTCTCGAGAACAACCGATCGCATAATTCGTTCCATTTTCGCATTGTTAACCTTGAAGCGCTTAGAGGAAATTACGTTTCGGTGACATTACGACGGTCTGAAAATTTACGAGGCCAACTTTACGGGATCCGCGAAGGGATAAGAGATGCTCGAGAAACCGGAGAAAGTCCGGGAAACGTGAGAAGAAGAAGAACGGACATCCGAGAGGGCAGAAAACGTTTTTACCCCCAACGACGGGTGAACGCCGCGTCGTGTAATTCGGTAACACAGTTCTTAATGAAGAACAAGCGTCGGTCGGTATTTGTGTGAAGGACGAACGCACAAACACTACGGTGATATCAAGTTTCACGAGAATCAGAACGAGTGAAACGCCACGAGTACCAAGTAGTGATACACGTTGATGCTTCTCCGTCGCACAGCTCTCTCTCGCGGGAGCGTGACGAATAGCGCGAGTCTCCCCAGTGGGCACCCTTCCAGAGAGGACATTACTGTCGACGTTATTGCGACCTTTATACCTCACTTCCGTTTTAACCTCACTTTTCTCATCTTCTTTGGTTATCCTCATTTCCCCGACACGCCAACAAAATTTAAACAGTCACCTATACACTTTCTCTCACTAATGTAATACGCGCATCGGATACCTAACTATGTACTCTTAACTTTACCGAACATTTTAACGATTGTATCGCTGCGAATCATGTATAACGCCAATCTGATTAAAACAACATAGATGACGGAATCAAAACAGGAAATTGCATTTTTCTTTCGTTTTATCTTGTATTCTAATGATTTTTCTTTCAACCGAAACGAAAATTCGTCTACTGAAGATCGACTCGAAATCAAGTGAATCGGTAATTTTTTTTTTTTTTTTTTTACGATATTGTTTAAAAATTTGATTTGTGAATTTTTTTTTTTACATTTTTTTGGCATAATTTTTTTTTTTTTTTTAATGAAACATCGAAAAATGTCTTTTGGCGTTCCTCCGTAATTCACAATCCCTTTGAGAAAACGTTCTTCGGACGTGTTTCGAGAGACAAAAAAGCCTACGAGTTCAAAAATTCAACGCTGACAATGAAAAATTGCAGAGTACCTTCGTTCAAGTATACCTGAGGGTTAAAAAAGTAGCTGATATAAATTCTTTATACAACCACCGACTTTTGGGCCTTGAAGACTGATCACAGAGACAAAGTGGTCCATATCTCTTCGGTTTACACTCAGACCAACTGGAAAACATCCCAAGAGTGTTGTGGTGCGACATATGTATAATACCCCAAAGCATTTTATCTCCAAGACGATGGCAGAGGGGTAGAAAGACTGTCTTAAGCCTCAAATATCGGGTTTCTCAGTTGAGATAGAAACGCGCAGGCAGCTCAGCAGAGATCATACACGTGTGTCGCAAGGTGAACAAGAAATGAAAAGCGAAAAAAAGTGAACATTCTTCCCGCGACGCATAACGTCTGGGATGAAGCAGGCAGCTCGCCAAGTTTGCTGTGACGAATTCGGCGGGAAATTCGTTTCATACGAAAAACATCCCTTGAGGAAAAACACGAAGGAAAAAGAAGGAACTCGTAGTCTCCGGGAATAAGAGAGGTGATCGGTATGGTCCCGTCGTCGAAGGATAGTATTCGATTTTAAGGTTTGCAGTAGCGAATGGAAGGCATACACTTTTCGTTGGTTGTTTTATGCCGTAGACGAGATGCGGGCACCTGCAGCTATACAGCGAGTTTTCTTCGATAACGGCTGATGCTTTATAACGTATGCGGATCGCGAAGCCACTCGATCTCGAAGAAATACAGACGCGAAATCCACAAGAGAAGACCGATGGCACACACGTAACCGAAGGTTTTGAAGGAGAAGTATGTAGGCGTTCGCAGGTTGGGAAAAGTCTCGTTGGCTGCAAGCAACGGAAGCTACCAGCGAAAAGACGGAGAGGACGGCAAACTTGTAGTGTATACAACTGTATACACGTTTGTGACGCTCGTTACGACATGTGCCTATCGTGTTCCGCCCGTGTGTTGCGCACACCGACACATTGTATTTATTCGTTCCTCAGAAAGCAGCACCACGCATGGAAAAACCGATGCTGCTAAGGTACAAGTAGAAACGAGTGGAAGAGTAAAAGCGGCAAGATGCCGGCTACGAAGCTTTAAAAATGTGTCACGGCGGGCTTTACGTGCAATGGTTGTCAAGAGAGATGCACGAGGCGAGGATCGCGAAAGGGACACGAGAGGGGAAAGAAAGACGAAGTAGAAAGAAGAAGAAGAAGAAGTTGAAGCAGCAGATGCCTCGAACATCGCTCTGCCCACGTACCGAGAGCGACGCAAGAAGTGCCGAGACGAAAGCTATATTCGTCCGAAAGTAAGCGCGTAGGTGTCGTGCCACTTTTACTTCACCCATCCCCCACCCCTGCAAACGTGTTGCTGCACATTTTCCAAAAAGCGAATCGCTGCTGCTATCCGAATTCCACGCGTATCCCGAACTGCGGCGAGTTTTTAAGGTATCAAGGAAGCTTTTCAACATCGGATTCGGATCATTGAAAGGATAGGTTTTCTCGTTCGCATGGGATTGAAAGCAGGAAGCAAGCGCAACAACGTCGAAGGGAAAGAGCACCGGCCAAAGTGCATTAGACTCGACTTGTGTGCAAAAGTCTAAAAGCATCTGAACGCGTATCCTTTTTTCTCGGTATCTCTCTATCCAGTTCCTCCCTTCGCGAGCTCTTTTCGCTAAGAATTACCGAGCCACGTGGCCTACCGGATGCCGAATAGCTTCAAAAGGAAAGCCGTTAGGTTAGGAACCTTCTACCGAAACGAGGAAAAAAAGCTCAGCAAATCTACTGCTAGAAAATTCTTGTTGGACTCGTATACCGACTTTTTACTATTTCACCCTTTACGATAGAGAATCCAGTTGATGGATTTTATAAATAGGCGAAAGGGCGTCCCGTGAATAGAGTAAAAGAGCTCCCAACGGCAGGGAAATTAATGATAAAACCAAAATGATTTGTTATTCCATTTTTCCGTGTGTTTAATACAGAATGAGCGATAGTGGGTATATAAACGCGGCGTGTACAACGTATACGCATATCGCGATACAACGCCATTCTATATGTGGCTTCTGGTGCACGAACTCGAATTCATTTATATTTTACGCTTGTTACGTTCGAGAGCATCAATTCAAATTATTAATTTTGTAATCCGACGAAAAGCCCCGTTAAATTAATTACCTTTTGGAGCGAAACGCCGATAAGGCTCATTCATCAACTCGTCGGCTCGGATGGTAAACGAGAAAAACACGGGTTGGTATCAGTTTATACGTACATTCAATATTATTACGTGATATACTGGCGGGACGGCATAATTGGACTCGCTTTCCATGCACGACTCGGTTTTCTCGATTTCGTCCAATTGCGTAATGGGAACGATGCTTTGATATTTTTAGGCAACAAACAAAATCGCTCATGCAGACCCCAACCAATTCCAGTTACAAATGACCGAAAAAAACATTTTTTTTGCTAGACGAATTAATTGTAGCTTGATGAATACAGAATATTACGAATGTCATAGTGACTATAGCCGGGTAATATAGTGCCGTCAGCGTTAAGATATATTGACTTAAAAAAATTGTAAAAAAAATGTATTGTTTTACAAATGATTCAGCAACCGAACTTTCTCTTTAGCACAAATTTATTTAATATTTTCTTTTAATACTCATGATTTTTTTGAGAATTTTTGTAAATTTCGGAAATTCGTGATTATTCTTCCATAAAAAAAATCGAATTTTTTTTTTCATAAATTAGAAAAAAATGCATAAGTATTCAAAAAAAATTTTTGAAATTAGTATTATCGAAAATTAATCTTATTAGCACCTTCTGTATGGTTTTTTTTTTTTTTCAGATTTTTATTCCATTAAAAAGTTGTCGAAATTCTCTTTGAATTTCACGTCAATCGCACTCTTTGGTAATACGCAACGATAAACCCTCCTTAAGGGGGTCGATTGACTTTTTTTTTCAATCATCTTAGTTGCAGCCTATGCATCGTTAAAAGATTAAGTGCGGTTGAGTGTGCGAGAAGATCGATATTGTTCAATGGCAAAAAGAAAGTCGGGTGTGTTGTTTCGTAGTTAGTGCGCTTCATCCCCCTCCGGAGTCCCGGATGATTTTCTTTACAGTGGATAGAGAGTTCGTTAGCCCCTCCAGCATTTCGTATCTGCTAAGTTAAGCTCATCAGGGTGGATTCGTAGCAAGATCAGGACCGGTAGAACGTGATCCTGCAAGCCGACGAGGGGACGAGGGGAGCAATGATTGATTTAGACAGGAAAGTTCTGGCGTTGCGCCAGAGGGACACGGGTGCCCGTGACTCTCTCTCCCGTCGTTGCCTTCGTGTTTCCGTACACCGTAATGCGGAAGTCTAGCGCAAGTGGTATAGGAACTATAGCCCACCGTCGTCGAATTCTCGTTTCGCGCCAAACACAACGAAACAGTGGGGGAGGAGGAGGGAAAAGTGAGTGAGACAGGCCGACGAAGTAGCGATGCGGAGAGAATAAGAGCTCCGAAGGGTATAGAATAGCGGATAAAAGGATGAAAAAAACGAAAGGATAGAAAGCTCGACGCAGAGGTAGTAGCGTGAGAGGGAGGAGAGGAGTCGCTGAAGGCAAGAAGCGATATTTCATTCCAGCACCCCCGCGCTTGACGCTACTGCTCGCAACTCCCGCCGCGTTGGAGTGTTCGCCGAAGCAAACCCTGAGGATCGAGACGTTATCTCATCCTCGGCAGCCTATCGCTTCAACGACCAGACTTACTACTATCCTCGTTATTCAAATTTCTAAGTTTTTATAATGTACTCCTTTCGTACGTATATAAGGCGTGGTGAATCAAAAGCTCATCTTTTCACACAGCACATTTTTGTTTTTTTTTTTCGTAAATGAAATACAGATTAAATAGTCGAGAAATTTCGAGAGTTATGAGATAGTATACGATAAACACAGTTGCGCCCCCGTTACGGAAAAGTTTGTTGCGAAACGTTTTAATCGTCGAGTTTTCCGCGCACGTTTGAGAGGGCAATATACCGTGGGAACTAACGGAGTTGCAGGAGAATTTTTGAGAGGTGAAATGGGCAACGAGTGAGTGGGCAAATGTTTCAAGCGAATGGTTACCCGGGAGGGGGAAGGGGTTGAAGGTTCGGAAATTCAGTTATAAATAGTAGAAAGTTTCGTTGGGCATTCCCGAGAGATGACAGAGCCGCTCGTTGTAAATAATTGGATTGCCAACCATGTTTCGGTCAGACTACCGTACACCAGAGTGTACAGAGTTGTTGGCGATGTTGGTATTAGTGTTGAAGCGATGCGGTGTGTTGAGGCTATGAGAGAGGCTGTGGCGCATTCGGTCACGCAAATTGAATCGTGTTACAGTGGAACGCGTGTGATTACAGGCGACGCAGGGACACGATGTTGCGCGTTCTGGGAGTGAGGCTACTGTCGAGGATGCTCGTCCTCGTATGCTCGCTCTCTTTGCTGTCCCTACTATTCCTCAGCCGTTGTGGCTTCAATAATCTCGACACCGATCTCATCGACACCGCAGGTGAGTCAAATTTTACAAAATTTAAAAAAACTTAATTTATTTAATTTTTTCTCAATTTCCATTTTTTTTGTAATTTAAAAAAGTAAACATTTATTATCATCAAAAAAATTTTTTTTTTTTATTTGTATTTCAATTTCTTTTCAAATTTTGTTATTATTTTTTTTTTATGTTTGCGATATTTCGTGTCAAAAAATCGGCTTGAAATGTGTATATGTCGCGATAATTTTGAATGCACGATGTTTTCCGCGCGATCGTAAAGAGTGGCGCGTGTCACAAGAATTCATGTAACTGTAAATGACTCTCGAAAGCGCGGGAGGTTAGCGAAGGCGTTGCGGCGAATGAAGAGCCTCATTCGTAATAAGAAACGCGTAGTTCTCACACCCGCGACCCTATGCCCAGGGTCACCAACAGCCCGGAAGCTCTTTCCCGAGCTTTTCATCGTATTCCACCCGTATTCATGCCGCTTTTCGTACACATATATATATACGTCCAAGTCATCCAACCAACCACCCACGACACAACGAGACACTGGGCCGCGCGCTTTACGCGTTTTGCCCGTCACCCTCGCGAGACTCGAGGTTCGCTCGTAAATCGCGTCTCCAACGTGCCGCTCTACGACGTACTACGCGAAAGCCCGTTGGCGTAAACACCGACGCTAAGTAGCTCCGCAACAAGATTATACGACTCGAGTAATTGCCGGCGTCGAGACGTCTCCTGCTCTTACATAAACCGGGCGTCTCCTTGCAAGTGTCTCAGACCTCTCACCCAAAGCGCCGCGGTATTTTGCTTACGAGAAATGGGCTTTGCGTAACTCCAACATCCGGCGGGGATGGATGTGAAAGAAAAACTTCCGTCAAACGTCGCTCTCGTTGCTTTCGAATTTGTGATGTTACAGCCGTTTTTTTCGATTTCGCGAACGTACTTGAAAATTCGAAGGGTGTCGGCACCTACTTACAGTAAAACATGGTAGCGCGAGAAAAAAATGGATCAACGCGGAAAAATAGGACAGTCGCGCAACTTCCATTTTTTGTGTCAAAAAGATCGATAAACCCTAAAATTTATGGAATTTTTTTAAAAAGTACGATTTTTAATTGTCATCGATATTATTTTTGCAACGATCGCTGTTCACTCTGTTGCAAATGCATAGCTTTTGCATAATGATTATTGCCCTCGATGTAGAGCTCAACAATCGGATGAAATCGGCGAGTCTGCCTCTCGATTAATTTGAAGACGCATTGTGCATTCGACGCGGATATTATTATTATTCGATATGGGCGATAGTAAGCCGCAGAGATCGGAGATTTGCGATTCGAGAGATCCGAGACTATTACGGACGCATGAAATACCGTTGTTGCAAGGTTGCTGCGATTTTGCGGTATCCTCGTTATACCACAAGCCGGATAATACACATTCGAATGCTTGCAACTACCATCAACGAATATTCAACTGGCTAATGATCATTGATCCTTCGCTCGTCCTCGCGTTCGGTTTCTCGGACGATTGAATTTCGCGGCGATTACATAACCCGTTGAAACTATAAATGAGCATTTGGAGCCGAGAAAATGACCAAATAAACGTGAATTTTTTTTTTCGTATCAGCCAATCATTAAAACTTCGTAAAGCCTCCGACGGGACGAAAGTCGGTCAAACATTTCAACGAGTCATCGCCGTCAACCAACCCCGGTTTTATGCTAATCGATGTCTCATCAATCTTAAGTTATTGCCCCCTTTTTTTTTCTTGCGCTCTTATCTCCGAAACTTTCTCGGATAAGTCGAATGCTCGACGTCCAACAGCACGAATTTATCACACCGGCAACGCCGAAGTTCGGGGGCCTCAACAGACGGATAAAGTCTCCGGAGTTAATTTATGGACGATTGGGGTTTATATAGCTTCGATGCGATAAGAACTGCTTGCCGGTATTAAAAGTCTCGTTCGTCTCCTCTTAGTTGACTCTAAGTGCCCTCCTCTTTCGTGAATAATCCCCTCCACTATTCTCATTGTTTTCGGGTGTTTGCGATCGAAGTTTCAACACAATTTTTATTTTCTTGTCGCTTCGCGAAGCAAAGAACGCGGCAACAACACGCTTTGAATACAATTTTTGTCGTACCTTCGCGATTGCTCTTGCACACGCGTTTCGCGGTAACCATTTGTGGTCTGTGGTCCCTTTACAGACCAGAAATTACTCCGCGTTTTATTTAATTGGTACTTCGGTGAAAGCTTTTGCCGTCTGGTAGAAGAGGCAAACGAGAGTCGAAAGCAAATAAGTATCGCATTGCGGTTCTGTGTCGCGTGACGTGTGACGGCTTTTCCCCGTATCCCTTAAGTGCCATAGATCCCGCGCACATGGCTCGACCCCAACGAAGAAGGATTAACGGAAGGAGAAAAACAATCCGACTATCGGATAAATTAGCTGGGACCAGTATTTTCCGGTTGAAATTGACGGAAAAAACAACGCCAGTGACGTGGATATAGCGATGTCTTCAATAGTTGGCGGATGTATCTCGTCGTAAGCCAAATGTTGGAAGACACCTGAAAGGGACGAATTTATGGGATATCCGGTATTCCGGGCAAAGGAGATCACTGACAATAAGAATACAGAATATAGCAAACTTTCCTTCGTTTGCTCTCCATCGACTCAACTCGTCGATACTTTGATACGTTCGCAATACTTCCGTTTTACTCGGATTCGTTGAATTATCAATCAGCCTTTGCGATTCTTATTTCGTCTTCAAGAACTTTTATGATCTTTGCGACTTTCCGTTTACAAGTGATTGTTATTATTAAGCAAAAAGACCGACAAATTATTATTATTATTATTATTATTATTATTATTATTATTATTATTCGTCAGAATAAGTCGACTCGATCTCCTCTTTGATTGCTTTACTCGAACGGTACGGTAGTTTTGATGATCCGAGACAAGAATCTACCGCTCGTTGTCTCAAAGTCATGAATATTTAATCGGAAAAGGCAATTTTGTTCTCTTAATCCAACGGCGGAATAGGAGCAAAATAAAAGGGAGCGACAAAGGATGAATGCTGTATAGAATTTGAGTAAATGAATTCCTTTTCCATGGAAGAGAGACGAGCTATTGCGTAATATAGCTTTCTAGGAGTTCTGCCGGAGTGGTCTTGATGCCGTTAAGGGATCGTCTTAAGCTTTGTAAGATTCGGACGTTACCGGATAAACGTAAACGTACATCTTGACGCTGATGATTTTCAAAGAAGGGAACAAGAACGCTTTTGCCCGAAGCTGGCAAGAAGAGTTGAAGCGCCCTCGGCATTATTTCCTGGAACTCTCTCGTTTACATGCCTCATTCTCTTTTCTTCATCCGACCCTCTTCCACCCCCGTCTACACCCCTATCGCTACCTCACGGGGAAAGTAATTAAGTCGGCTTTCTTAGGAACACTCGAGCTTACTAACCCGACGAAAACGAAAATGGAAATCGTTCGGTAAGGATAGCGAAGGACGAAGAGAGAAAATGGGAAAACGATGAGAAAACGGTGGGTGTTTTCAACCCCTCTTGAAGGACAGGGTATACCGTCCGCCCGGTTGAAACTTCGTCGTTGTAAGGCGCGTCGTGCACTCCGCTCCTTCTGCTTCTTTCGTTTTTCTCTATTTTACACTTAGATTAGAAACGCCACTTGTACAAAAGAACGCGAGCGCATTTAGGAGTGCAGACGATTACGAAAACGAGAAGTTCTCTATCCGAAATTAAATTCGCGCTTATATCCCGTTTTGCCATTATATTCTTCTCTGATTTTCTTTGATTTTTCAAATTTTTCACGATTTTTTCGATTGTCGTTGAATCATTGCCGTAATTATCATTTAACGATAATTTTCCGCGTGTCCTCGGAATAACAATGGAGTAATTATTTATTTTTCGTGAATTTTATTCGATATATCGGGAAATATATCGACAAAACAATCATTGCCGCGGACAGATTTGTAATTATGCAAATTTATGGGACGTACTGTATGTTTTATCGGAATCGAAAGCATTATTCGGAAACTGATCTATGCCGCTGTCGAACAATAACGATTAACCGTGAATCCGCTCGGCTCATTGTACGAATCGATGAAACTCGGTAGCATACGATACCCCTACAGCATCCGTGGATATCTACTTTTAACGAGAGATAACGACCGGCAATCAGTAATCAGGAGTCGTTGCATAACGTTTTACATTGAGCAGCAAAACAGTGCAAGTAGAAGAGAGAAGTGGTGGTATATGTAACGGGGGAGGCGAGAAGATAAACGAGCGAGAATTAGGGGTATATTATTTAACCCTCCGGTTTAATTAATGCGTCGGCGGGAGCGGCAGCGGCACTGGCTGAATTCCGTTTTCCATAGTTCGTCCACTCATCCCCTCCCTTTCGTCCCTTCCCCTTCATCCCCTATACTATATGCACTATATATAGGTATATGTATATATCGTACTTTGCGAGTCGAGGCCGCGAGTTCGAGTCTCCCTCTCGCCGTGTGTCGGAACAAAGTGCTAGTGCCGCTGTGAATTGGTAGGCCAATGCACAGAGGGTTACCGCCGGTTTTCCCCTGTTGATACTATTTTCATCCTTCCTACAGTCTGTATTTTATTTACCAAATTTGCCACGCGTGTCCGTAACCCGTTGCTCTCTGTGCCCACGTTTTGCCCCTCCCCCCCGCCCCCTTTCTCTCGTTCCCAAAATTTCACCAGTTCACATCGCCGAGAGCCCCGGAGTTTCACCAAAAGTCGAAAATTTACGAGTCTGACTCTCGTTATCGTCCTATACGAGTGCTGTATACTTTTCTCCTTCTCTCTCTACGGTATTCAACACTTCGCTCACTTGCGCATAAACTCCCCATAGATTTAAACTATTTTTGCTCCTTTTTTCCCCACAATTATCGCACTTTAGTACTGAACATTCCAACCGGAAGTCAAAATTTAATACCTCGATAAAATGATTATTTCACTCCGCACAAAACGGAAGTTTGGACAAAACATGTAAAGCGGTTAAATAAACATTATTTGTATTAAAATATTTAACCGTATCAAATGCAAGTATCTCGCTGATGCGACCGAAAAAAGACGTTTTTGTTTTTCTATTGTTAATGATGATAAGTTACCAATCATTTCATAAACTCAATCGGTGGTAGTTTCCGAATCGGAATTTTCTGAAATTTTCATTTTTATAAATAAAATTAACAAAATTCCGCTTAGTTTGCCGGTATTCGGCCATTTTTTTTCTCTCGAAGTCGGAGCATTCCATTCGTTTTTTTTTTTTTTTTTTATTCGTCGTCCACTGACTTGCGATAGCGAGAGTATTTAAACGAAAAGATCAAAAGTTCGTGCCGCCGTAAGGTAAATCCGATCGAGAGGCTCTTTCAAAGCGACTGTGTATGTATACGCGGCAGATAAGAGGCCGAAATAAGATAGTCTAACAAAGGAAGAGAAATGGCGGAGGGAGGTCTCTGCAGCAAAATGAATAGTAGGAATTTTCACGGAAAACTCGAATTTTATAGATCCGGCAGTCGAGTGGCGAGTTACTCGGATAAACCTCTGGTTTTTCGCGTTACTTATGAATAGTAATAGTACTTCGCTGCAGGTGCGTATGAATACGAGATATCTGAAGCACTCAACAATCCCAGCGTAATCCTTGGATGAAAGACTTCGAAAGCAGAGCGCAAATTCCTGTAGAATTGGCGCATAAAAATGAACTCTTAAACAACGAAGAGCAGTAGTCGGGTGCGACAATCACATATCTCCGATTGAATCCTTTCTCCGAAGTCACCGAAAGGAAAGTACTAATTCCTTTGACGCGTATTTTGCGTAAATGCGAAGGGAACATTTTTTTGTCGATGTCTCTTCGGCCGTTTTGAGGATTTTACTAAAGAAACTCCGGTTACTCGACGATTCACGGAAAACACTTTAAAATTGTGCACTCGAAGGATTTACGAATTCGCGTTTAACTTCGTTTAACGAACGCTATTTCAAAGCTCAGCTAAAAGAGGAGCTGAAAAATTCCACATTCGTTCGTTTGACTTTTCTAAAAATCGCGACGAAATCCTCGTTCGTCATTAAAGAGAGCTGAGTATTCGTCCTAAAGGGTAATTATTTTATTCACTCGTATCATACGAGAATTCAGTTTACGCGATCGTTTAATAGTCTCTGTGGGGTTATACTTTCGGCGGGCGTACTTGTCGTAAAATCGGTGGGAAAGGACGAAGCCAACAATCGACGACGCCAGCTGTACAGACGGTGCTGCGGGAGGTTGAGATTCATGACTCCCACGCCTACCCTAAGACGATAGTACACGTATATACGCAGCAGTTGGATATATCACCGCAATTCCTGTAATTCTGGTGTATTTCTCGTTCCATTTCCAAAATCGACATTGCTAAGCGCTTTCGCGGTTTGTAGGTATATCGTCAACAAAATTAAAGCCCTCGCAGCGTTCGCCCTTTTCTATTTTCTTTTCACCCCATAATTTTGTATCGATCGTTTGATTTTCTGATTATTTTAATGTTGCGCGATGTTTCTATTATTATTATTATTATTATTATTATTTTCTCCGTCGATAAATACGTTTTTATTAAGATTTCTGAGAATATTAACAAAATATCCTAAAAAATGAGTAAATTACATTCCAACTACCGATGATAATACTCTCACATGTTTACGATATTATTATTACACTGTTAGACATATTATCGCCTGACCATGCGGCTGTGAGGCATTAATAAAGTACTGAATCAAAGGGACGGCAAAATTTCACGCCAATCCTTTGCCGTTCGCGACGTTCATCACCGCCAGCGAAATTCCCTGTACCCGAGTGTTCGCGTACATCGCGGGAAATATATAGTACGTGTATATAATAATCCATGGCGTATACGCCGTTGGTCACGGGAGTTTAGCGATAAATCGATCGTATTATACAATACACGAGCGATGGACACGAGAGCCGTCTCTCCGGAGCGGCTATGCAGCCAACCGCTGGCGTTCAATTAATTCATCGAAGGCTGATGTAAACACGTCGAACGCACAACAGCGTTTGATATTTTCCATGATAAAAGTGCCTAATATCATGTACCGAAAACGGCTTAGTGAACGCGGTACATTGTTCCAAAGAGAAACCGTCGAATTTACGTGCGATATGAGTTAATTAATGAATTTAAAAAACAATTAAAAAACAATAAATAATAGCGATGTTCGCCGATATACGGTTTTTCTTCGAAAGATACAAAAGTTTCAAAAAAATTTTATCGCGTAAAAAAAAGATCGAAAGATTTCTCGGTGAAAAGTGAAAACGCCTAAATCAGATTTCCGAGTAAACCGGTTGGCAATATTTTTTTATATCCGCCAGAAAAAATTTTGAAAAGATTTTCGAGTTATTGGAATTTTTTGAGATTTTTGTGTCCGCTGAAAAAGAAATTGCGCTTTGGCGAACGTCGTCATAATTTAACTGAAGCAACGAAAATCACGATAATTTCTCCCATTACATCGGACAAACTCTGCGCACGGAGAGTCTATTCGCGTCGAGTTAACAACCAGTTGACAAGAGCTTCAGGATTGTCCGTATATGTGGCGTGGAACTTGAGACGAGTTCTCGAGGACGACACGAGCTCTCCTTGGTGCCCTCTCGCGCGAGTTTCATATCGCTTCGCTCTCGGTAGCGAAACGAACTGATGTAAACGTCCGTATTTCCTGAAGTATACCTCGGGTAGTGGATATATATGTATACCGACTATAACGTCATGTGAATCGAGGAGAGAAGCGCCGAACAAGGGAAGTACCTTCCTATTATCATGTTTGCCAAACACTCGGAAAGCTACTCCACCGTACAGTGAGTACTCGTGTGACCGTTTCTTGTACTTAGTCCCGCCGCGATGTCGTCATATGTGATGTCGGCGTTCAATGGACGCATTACATCGGCATACCTACCTATTTCTATCTAAAACTGTTTAAAAAAAGACGCGGTACACGTCGCACCCCGGTGTATCGTCTTTTTAAGTGCACTTCCGGAACAATTTAATAACGTCGAGAGGGTGATATAGGGGTTTACACGCGGGTATCCCACGGCGCAAATGCACCCTCAGCGAACGTGTAATGTCGCTTTAACTCTCTACCGATCTTTTATTCCAGTTCGCCAACGCGCCTCGACGTTGGCGGCTCGTATACCCGGAAATGCTTTTTCGATAACTCGATACGAACACTGCGCACGGAGCGCCTCGTTCATTATGAAACTGGACATTACAACGTACACCTCTTCAATTGTCACTCGCGATAGCTTCAGCTCTCATCGTTACTTCCAATTGTCGAGACAATCGACGAAAATCGTCTCCGATACGACAAGTATTGGAAAAAAAAAGTTTCGAAAGTTCACAAAATGGTTTTTACGGTTAATTGGAATTACTTAAGTTCTTTAAGATAAGATAACGAGATGAAATATGTTATGCGGAATTTGATCCATCGTTTCGAGTTTTCACCGCGTGCGATGTATAGAGGATAAAGTTTCGAAGGTTTGCAAAGTTGAAACAATTTTCTCAGCTCTCTGCTTCGCGAACAGATCAAATGACTTTCGAAGCGGCAATGAGAACTTAGATAACTCGGATGGAATTTTTTTTTTTTTTTTTTTCATTTTTTTCCGTTAATAGCAATATTATTTTTTGAAATTTATCATATGCTCTACTATAGTCGGTCTGTCGGTTTAGACGCTCGTCGAGTTGTCGAATTAGAAAAAGTTTCGATAGGTATCTTCTCGGACAACTGCGACCACTGCAGCTGCGAGTGGAGACTGAATCGCGGTCTCTTCTATGCACTTTTTATTCCCATTCCATTTTCGTTCTCCTTCTCTCCCGAGAGAGTTCAGCAGCCGTCGTATATATAGACATCGTCGTCGTTGGCCTCACGACGAGCCCCAGCAGGCAGCAATGGGGATGTCGTATCGATTCGCGGTTCTTCGCACGGTGGACCCGCGTCGGGAGCGTCGGAGGCTATTTCGTCGTTCGCGAAAAGTTGAAATGTCTCCGTTTTGCCTCATCGAATCTTCGCTTTTCCGCAAGGATCTCTTCCTCAACTAGCCGCGTTATCTACCGGCAATTATACCGGATATTGCATCACGTCTGTTACACAGTACGAAGTGCTTCTATAAATTTCCCGTCGAGAATCTATTTCCCTTCGTTTGCACGAGAGTTTATATTGCAGCTGGTATACAAGCGCATGCTGCACTCTTTGCAAATGAAGTCTTCTACTCTTTTATGAAGAAATCTCGAATTTCCGAAGATTAATTTAGAGAAATCTCAGAATTACCGGCTCTTTGACTTCCGATGTTTAAGGAGAGTGTATCGTTACATTCCGAGTCAATAGAGAGATTCAGAGAGAATTTTGAAGATTTCCCAATGGGATGAAAATCTGAAAAATATCCACCGTATAGAAGGTGCAAAGACCATTAATTTCCCATAATAATAATCCGAAAAAATTGTTAACAAAGTGTGCAAAAAATTCTAAAAAAAATCACCCTGCAACGAAACAGTCGAAGCAACGGAAAATCGTTATTTTTTTTTTTTTTCAATTTTTAATAAAGTTTTCAAATTATTATTATCGAAAATTCATTTTCTTACCATTTTCTACATTGTTATTACAAATACCCTGATTTTCATTTACACTCTTTTCAACTTCTTGGCAACTCTTTGATTGAGTTCCTTTAATTAACGGTTTTCTTTTCAAGACGGAGATGGTTACGGAAAATAATTATTAATAATTACCGACTGTCGGCAACACGCTTCGCTCGTTCACCATTGCGAAATATTGATGCGAATGCAATTTATTGGACGTTTATGATTCTGATCGTTAGTAAAATGATTATCGGGTCGTCTTTGATGTCGCGGTAAGAGAATAGTGTGGTAAACGCGTTGAACCTTACGAGCGCTACACTCGCACCCTGCGGTGCACTGTATTGTACGTGCGACGCTCATTCAACCGGCAACCCCTCCATTACTTCGTCATCCAAATTCAACACAATATTATATAATAATAACCGTTGCGGAAATACATCGGTACATAACGTAGTTCAACGACCGGAATTCGACGTAGTCGAACCCCTTTGTCCTCTCGTTCGACGGTACGAACTAAAGCGAAAATGTACACCAAAGCCAACTCCGCGATTTTCGTAATATGCGAAATTGTAGACTTAATTACATTTCCTATATACACCAATGCGTGTACGACGCCACATACCTCGGTGAGAATTCGCTAAACCAGTTTCCTCTATCAACGTCGTGTTCCACTCTTCCATAATTAATTTAAGGGGGTTGAATCATCTAAATTATACCGATGTGCACCAAAATACGGTTTTTCTTCACATCACACAAAAAACTTTGTAAAAATCCGGCAAAAAATTTTTTCGAAATTTTCCTGGCTTTAAAAAATTTTATGAAAATTTTCCGACGTCAAATAATTTTTTTTATTTTTTGTGTCGGGTGAAGCAAAGATCGTATTTTGGCGAACGTCATCATAATTTCGCTAACTCAACCCCCTTAACGAACGAACCAGCGATCGAAAAAATTTGTTACCGACGAGAAATTCGTTTCACACTTCACGTCGATATCTTGAAGTTCTTGACACATTTCTATTAACTCCGTAGCGATGTATCGAACGCAATGCCCCCGTAGGTGAGATGAAGTTACGGCTGTGTGGGGAGAAAGGCGTTGGGAAGCTACGTGAAAGTAGTTCGAGGTCGCGAATATCGTACGTCGAGAGCTTGGAAACCTCTGAGATTATTACTCCCGTAGGGCTTTACGGCGAAAAGGTATCTCTCTCTATATATATATATATATATGATAATATGTGTATACAGAGAGAGAAATATATAACCGCGTGTCCCACTGCCGCTTTTCAAACCCCTCCTACGACCTTTATCTCGGTTATCTCTCTGTACTGCGGCGCTTATACAAGTATAACCTTCGGATGTATTCACAATGGCATATATGTTTAATACACGTGACATATAAACTTCATACGAATTCTCGTCCGACATTACTCACGGATGCCTACAACTGTTGGGCTCGTTGTACCTCACAGTCTACGGGGAACCTATACGAAAATTACGCCAAGTACCCACGTAACCAAAAGCTCACTCCGCGCACTCACGACTTCGCACGCTACAACGGATGGGTGCACCTCGACGTTTCAGTGACTGTATATCCCTACGCTTTCTCACTCGCCGTACGAGACTTTGCGAAGTGGAATTATATTGGTGCTCTCACGAGAAACTCGAGATCCCGTGAATATTATTATACGAACGGAAGTTTATATATATCTTTGAGATATATTACGTCTAATAATAAAGTATTTTTATTATTTTAAGGGGAAATCTGTATCCGTCGGTTCAAAATCTCATTCAAGTTTTGATTTTTTTAACCTCAAAAACTATCGAAAATAAAAAAAAAAAATTCGCTCATTTTAAAATATTTTTATCGATTAAAGATATACAAAATTTCGAATTAAAAACAAATCGAAAACTATGGACAACGACGAAATAGTTACGCGTGCATTGTTATCGAAATATCTCGAAATAGTGTTAAACTTTAGTTAACACGAAAGAATCTTCGAACTTTTCTCATCGGACAGTCATCCTTTCGTTTACGCCCCCTCGGGCAAGTTTTTCATTCGCGCCGTACTGCGCGCGTATATATTCAATTACCGGAGAATCGCGTGCCAGAGAAGGAACGAGAACTCGTAATGCAAAGACTTCCTTCTTCTTGCCCGGTGGCGAAAAAAAAGAATAGAAAAGAAAAAAAGCGACGAAACGAGCAGATGAGACGCTGGGGCGACGAAACGGGAGGGTTGACAATTTCGTTCCCACCCTTCGGGGGTTCGCAAATGAGTAAAAGAGAGACGAATAACGGCAGTGGAATTCTGATTCTCTGTGGTTCACGTTTCTGTGTAACTCTCGTTTTCCAGCCGCGGCTCTCGGAGGCCAAGAAATCGCGCCCCATTGAAATTCCAACGTTTCCGGAAAGATAAAACCCGCCAAGCGTACACTTTTCACGAAGTTTCGTTAAAAGGCGTTATCGCTTTCCGGTCGTTGGGTCGTTTCTTTTACCATTGCATCTCTCGCGGAACCAGAGTTGGCGGATGATTCGAAGTTGCGGGGGTGGCGGATCGGGAATAAGGGATACAGACATTGGTAGCGCAACAGCGAAGGGCATCTTTTCCGTTCCTCTTGCGAATCTTTTTCGATCAAAAAAGAGATAAGATGGGCCAATCACTGGATTCATGATTTCCGCTCAATTCGGGGCAAAATAACACAACAACATTGGGTCTCTTGTCCTTAGCGTAAAAATACCGAGCTACCGAACCCGAACAACGATCCCCATGCTGAGAGTTTTTTCGTGCCGCGGCAACAAACTTTCCAATTATTTCCGAAAGTATCCGAATTCTTTGGCGCCAAGAGATAGCGCGACTGTACCATTTTTCACTACGAGACAGTAATGCATATACATGTACCGAAGTTCGGAGTACGAGAGACAATGGAGCTAAAAATTGTTCGATCGAAAGAAGCCGCTGGCATTTTACCCGCTTCTCGCGCACCCTGGAAGCGGCACCTTTTCGTTTGTTAGGTCGACGGTCGAGAAACATAAATCAACGACGAGAAGTAATACCCTATATAGAGCTTCGCTTGGCAACGAATTGCAAAGAGATGATGTATATACTGCCCATCCGTACCGAATAAAGTATTCTACCTTTGTATTATCATCACTTTCGATTGGGATGGCTTTTATTTTTATTTGATAATTTTCCGTTGTATTTTTGAAGTGTATTCGTATTTTTCGAATTTGCCGCTGTAATGACTCAAGTGAATCTTTCTTTGTACCATATGTGTGTAGACGCGCGTATACTGCCGATATCGACGCTCAATTTTCAAGAGTTAGATAAACAGAATTGAGAGTACAATGGATCGAAAAGACTCGATGCGTCGCGCAGCCTCCGAGTACCCGTTATTTCGAGTGCAAATATCCGAATCGAGTTGACAAAATCGTTCGATTCGAGGATCCGACGCTGCGGACGATAAAGCTCGACCCCGAATCTCGGTAAATCGCGACTTCCCACTGTATCTCGTTTCTGTAGGTGCTACAGGCGAAAACGGGGCAAAACGGACCGTTCAAGCCACATCGGTCGTTGTCATCATTTCAACGAAACGAATGAATTTTTTTTTATAAAAAAATGAAATATACAATAATCATTTCGCGCTGCTGGAAAAAGGTACTATTGGGGGTAAAATGGATAACCTTTACAAATAAATAAAAAAATTGTTTATATAGGATAAATACTTTTTGCTGTACTTCGCGGTGAAATACTTCGCGGTCCTGGAACGCATTTTACCCAACAATGGTGTATTTTTTAAAATTATTGCGATATTCCATTTTGCCCCCCATTGGCGTCTCATTTGTTTGGTCCATTTTTCCCCGGTAGTCTATTTTACCCCAATCTCCCCTACGAGGCTATGTACGACACGTATACAGCGACCTCCTCGATTCTCATTCTCAACCTCCGCGTTTCAACTCTCCTCTCCCCTTCCCGCCCACTCACTCGTTCAAACGTCACGAGCACCGGTCGTCTACTTCATGTTTGCATTTGTTTCTACTATCCACCTGTCCACGTATGCATGTTCCAATCTGCATGCCAGGCACTCACGAGCCACGCGGGTAACTACACCACCCGTCTCGTCTCGTGTGTACACTCGTTGCAGGTGTTACCAGCCTCTTCGACTTCTCTATACTCACTTTTATTTCTCGTTGACAATTCGATATACGGTCTCTCAATTTCCGCGTAGTCTATGGCTAAAGTGTCTTTTTTGCTTACCCAATTCTCGTCGTCGATGACCGGTGACTGAATCGCGTCGAAAAATCGATCGAACGAAAAAGGATAACGCAAGAATTGCAACGCGACTGGCGGCTTTATGATTGGTCTTCGTTGCAAAGAAGAGAGAAATGGGTTTTCATTTAAAAAAAAGCCTTTGCGCAGTTCGCGAAAACATATTACGGGTTCCAAAGTCTATTTGACTTTTTCTTATCGGTAAAAAAAACTGTATAAAAAAATCTCATGCAATCGTACCGACATTCATCAACATGTAAAAAAAATTCCAGATCCGGCTATAACATCACGCGAAAGAAATTCCACTTTTTTTCGTTGAAAAACGACAGTATTTTTTTTCACATAATCAGAGTACTGATATCACCAAATGATCGCATGAATTTTGTGATACGATTTCTTCCCAATTATAAAAAAAAAACAAACTCTATCTCGAAAAAATTCGATGCGAAAGTCGGTACTCCGCGTCGTTGCGCGTAGCGCAGATGTCCCTCGTGTACGCATCTCCCATTTGTAATATCCCAGTAGTGCGTATAGATACCCAAGTACTCGCCAAAGGTACATACAGTCAACATGTGCATTTTGATACGCCTCTCCCTCGGTTTACACGAGGTTTGTATCTTTCGGCCTCAGCGAAACGAGCCTCGATGGGAGACGAGAGAACGAAGGGTGAGAGACGGCCACAAGCGAGTATCTGACTGCACCGAGGGATATGCTGGCCGCGTAAAGCACTCAGTTGTGCACACAACCCCGTGACTTCGCTATTTCAGCGAGACTAGCAGTTAGGAAACCCGTTTCCGCGAGAGTATCGTGCGTAACATCAGGAAAAGAGACGTACGGGGTGGTTGCGCGGATGTTTGCATGAAGTTTCGGTATCCCGCTTCGTTGGCTTCGGGGAAAGCTTTCGACAGCGAAGTACCCTTCGTAAAACGACCAGTCAATTTTAGCGGCAAGCCTGACTAGCGCCGATGAAAGGAAATCCTATGCGGATAGACGAGTAAAAAAAACAAATCAAATCGATTCTACCGACGAGTAAAATGGAAAAAGTTTGACGCGCTGAAATAAAAGACATTTTTTTCAATATAAACTTTATAATGTTTCACCGATGAATTTCGTCCCGGTTTTGAGGCTATGTCGACTCAATTTCGACGAGTATATGACGATTCAATTTCACAGTCGTTTCATCTCGGAATATTCTCGATGTGCACTACAACACGCGTGTGTTATACAATATGTTGGCCGGTAGTACCGAATTTTCCGATACAGAGAGTCGATCAATCGTTTGATGGCTCTTTGTACATCTCGAAGCCATCACCAGCTATAGCAATATAGCAATATTCGGGAGATGCGGAAAACTCAGGAGGGAGGAGTGGGATACAGAGGATCGCTGAGCCTGCAGCCAGACACGCCGCAGAATGAGATATATTGACGAAGTCAAATGCATAAAGCTTTGACGAACCGCCTTTTAATATTCGTTCTATTGTAAGCATCGTGTACATTATTCTTCGAGAGGAACATTCGAGAGTTGTTGTGGCTTCGCGTTGGAGGGGATACATAAACGAGAGAGTGAGGAATTGGGTTGTTCAAGAAATCAAAATACTCGAGTTGCCTACAGGGCAACGATGGGTGAAAATGGAGCGCTTATGCAATTCAGGGAGCTTTGTCGACATACAAAAGATTTTTAATCGTTATTATTAAACATCATATCCATTTCTTTTTTTTTTTTTTCAAGAAAATAGTTATCTTCGGCATAAATAATGGCTATAAAATTTGAAAACCGATTTTTTTTTTCAGGAATTTTACAGTTGGTCCATTTTGACCCAAAATTCCAACAGCGCGTTAGAACGTCCTCATTACTTGTAACTTTGCAATTGCGATTTGAAAATTTTTTAAAAATGAATTTACCCTTAAGAATAATAATTTTTTGATAATTAAGGAGTACAATACGAATGACAAAAGGTGTTCCAACTTTGATCATCGACGTTCCAGGGGCGTGTTTCACTGTAAAGTGAACAATCACTTTTCACAGGCTAACGACTGTGCCGTTTACGATAAGGATTTCTCGACAAGGAGTTCTCGTTGAACTCGAGGTCCTTTCTATGTGTGTGATGCCGTGTGGCACATCGTAGCACCAAAGAACAGGGACATTTGTTCCACTTATACAACGATCGCTCGTGAGAGAAACGCTCTCGACGATTCATCGTACTTTACCACTGTGCTCGATGCTTTGCAGCTCGTAAACTCGTGCCTCTGAAACGTTAGTACGAGCGTAGTACGTTACCGTAGTACCGGTACAACCCCCGTAGACGCCAGCTTGGTGCTCAGGTTCATCGGTGCGGACGCGCCGACTCAAAGTTCGCCATCAGCTTAACGAGCAACACTTTTCACCGCTTCCTCTCGCTCCGAACCCACGCGGATTTCACAGTCGTAAGCGTAAGAAAACGAGAGGAAAAATGCCGAAAGCACTTGTCTGCCAACGATTTATCCTCGTGACGAGAATTTTTTTTTTCTCAAACAGAGTATTTTTATACGATCGATGTAATATACAAATTACAGCTCGTTATGCGCGGAGTTTCACGTTATTAAGGTCAATCGCTCTGACGAGCTGCTCTTCCCCGCCAGCAGTCTTAAAGCCCTACGAGATGAAATCTTTGCTCGTATCCGTGTACAATCACTCGTACCTTGTGTCTTCAATCTTCTTCAACTTCACAACTTCGTCAGCTCGCAGCATCTCGTCCTCGCTTTTGTTAACTTTCTCATCGTCTTTTGTCGCGGAAAGATCTCCGGTTCTCGACGTTTTTCTCAATTCCGCAAAATTGGAACAAGCGAGAGTTAAAAAAAAGAAAAAATAAACTTTAAGGAAGATTGAAAAAGTTTCTAAGCGCCGAGATAACGGTTCCTAATCGGCGCGCCGTTAAAAGCTTCGCGTATAAGAGTCTTTGCGGTAAAGACTTAATGCCCTTAAAAAAAAAAAAAGGTAACAATTTTTTTTTTTTTTTTAATGTCAAACACTATCAGGAGTTTCGGAATGTTGTAAAAATGTTGTAACTTTTTATTGAAATTTTTAAAACATCGAAAATTCTTCGATACTTACATTCCTGCGCTTCAAAAAATTCATTTGTTGTTATTCATTATCATTTTTTATTCGATCGAATAAAAAAGAATGAAAAATGGGAAGTAATGAAATGTTCGTTAATTTATACCATTCGGCATTGTACTTCGCGTGGCGAAATATTGTTCGGCGAGAATTCCGCAGTGTCCATAGTGCAGAGACGAGGTTTATGCGAACGTATATATGAAATATACACAGAGCGTATAACCGTGTGGACCGATACTGTTGCAGTCACTCCATAAGCGGGACACGAAACCGTAAAAGTATAGTAGCATCCGGTATAAACCGTGTAATATCTTGCCGCCTCGGCGAATTCACGTGAAAAAGTTTCATTCTATGAGTCTCGACGTGGCCAATGGGTTGGGAGGTTACTGTAGTGTGCTCCGGGGCTTATATAGCCGGAGAAAGCGTTCGTCGAGAATGCATGATTCTTCGCGCCTCGCGAGAACGCTGCACCGTCGGGGGAGGGGGAGGCGAGAGCGAGAAGAGATGCATTTTCGTTTATGTATTGTACTTTTGCCACCGGGTATTCGCAGTACAGACCCCTCGAAATTTACTTCCGGGATCACGTACTTCGCTCGTGTGCTTTCACCCCTTTCTTTGTACTCCTCCCTCTCCCCCTCCGTCTCTTTTTCACTCTACCGCTGCGACTGGCAACCATTCTTTTTCTCATACATCGTGAAACGCTTTTCGCCCGGTGGGTCATACGTGCCGAGCGAATAACGCCGATTCCACAATAAGAAAACAATGAAATATCCGCAGAGTAAATAATACGTTACATGCAGTGTGAGTTGCAGCGGTTTTCAAACGATCGCACCGCCATTTTTCATTTCTTTTCTATTTTTCAGGTCCGATAACAGCGGCGAGTTTGGTGGAGGCAAACCAACGGGAGGAAGAGACGAGACTCGAAGTCGAGAGACTAACCGCCGAGATACGAACGTTGAAGCTTCAGATACTTCAGTTGACGGGTAACATTTTTGTTTTATCGATTTCTCGCTATTCTGAATCCTTTCGAGATAATTCAGTGATCACAGTCCATGTGCGGTCAGACGCGTTATAGAATAACTTCGGACGAAGTTTAACGAGGGAATTTATTTTCTTTCGTACTGTTATCAGGAAAAATACGGGGAGTCAGTGTAAACGCGATTAAAGTCGATCGAATGAATTTATCTAGTTAACGATCCTATCGAACACGACGATCTAAAGGATTCTTTATAGAAGAGATTCTTCGAGAGATACCGGGAGAACAATGCACCGACGTAAGGAGCTTACGTCGTCGCTAACAACACGCTTGGGTCTTGCAATCTCGTTCCCCGCCACCTCTGTGGAAGCAACGATCTTCCACTGTAGGTGGAGAAACACATGCGAGAGAATCTTCCTCTATCATCGTTGCGCTTTAACGCTGAGAGAGGTTTCTAACGATCCCATGGCTCCTCGTTAATCACGAATCAATGGCTTCATAATCACCCGGGCGTTGGTAGAGCTCCACGATGGAGAGAGGAGTCGGACGTCGCGTTAACGAGCGATATTCTCCAACGATCCGCGCCGGGAGTTGGGATACGTTAGAAGAAGAGCGTCTGCTACGACCTCAGAATTTGTCCATCGAATAGACACGCTACTTACCTCGACGCATCGATATATTATCGTCTGTTCGTTCAAACGGAACTCGTTTAGCTTGAACTTCGTGCTTCGTGTCGCTTAATTCAAGTCCTTTTCTCATTGGTTGAAGATATCGTTATGCATGAACTTCCCTCTTCGATCCCTTAGGATTTGGTTACTCGAAACTCGGCTTTACCTCACGAAACTCCGCGATGTAACATGTCAACGATAACGCTTGAACTTTATATCTTCGTTTAATCGTTGCCGATTTCGCTCGTTTTGTCAACGATTGATTTATAAACTTTAATATCTCGTTTATCACTAATGACGACGAGAACTCTCGAGTTGGCTGTAGCCTTCGATGCCGCAGTCGTTGATTCATCACATCATCTCTCGTCTTTCATCCGGAAGTTATCCAACTTCCGTCGAAGCTTTCAGCAGAATTCTATAGCAAATCGTGCGAAAGCCTCGACTCGCGATTCAATTGGCGAGTCGGCCAATGGCGGAAACGAACCGCGTCTAGGAAATACCGAGGGCGGCATATACATTCGCATAAAGGTACCGGACGTATAACGCAATAAGAAAAATCTGACGTAGGAATATTGAGAAGCAGAAACGATCGGACGATATTTCTCGTACCGACCACACTTTCGTCGCATTGGGACGATAGGATATATTAAATTTTGGACGCTTGTTCGCGAGAACAGAAGTGCTCTCGTATTCGAGAATCATGGACCTCACATACACAGACATACCTACAGACATACAGACGTACGTACATTCGATCGATCGAAGAACGCTGGAATTTTCGGAACGGCAAGTTCGATGTACACTCGACTGAACTATTCGCATTAAGTGAAAACTTTCGATGTCTTCAAGATTCCGAAGGATTCCGCAGGTACTACCCTACGGACCAATCTAACCCCGGAAACGTGAAGAGGGTAGAGGAACGCTATATCGGCAGTACTCGCCTCGTATATAGAGAAGAGCGGGTCAAATGGACATCGTTGGCAAAATGGGCACATAATCTAACCGAGAGAAACGTAAAAAATGCTGAAAATATTTTTTAATACAACGGGAAATCGACGAAAATTTAGATCGAAATTGAGAAATTTTTTTATAAATGAAAAATTTGAATTTTTTTTCTTTCGAAATATTTTTATTTTTCATTGAAAACTGAACTTCTTTTTTTTTTTTAATTACTTCTGTTTGTATTGGGTCATTTTGCCCCAGTGTCCGCTTTGCCCCACTCTTCACTAACGACCACCATGTGCACTCATCTCTCGCTGAAAGTCTTACCGTTCCAACAACGAAGAGTACTCCATTAAAAGTTTTTGGGACTCGTGGTGTTCGAATTCACGCGAAAAAAAAAAATGTTCAAAGCGATTAATTTTGTCGAAATTATTTAGTAGCTAAATTTAATATTAGTATTTTTGAAAGTTATGTTCATACATCAGTGGCGCATCGATTGCCAGTAATCCACGCTACTATATGGTTGGATCTACCGGGACAGTGAGAGCGATCTACTTTATTCGGTAGATAGCCAATTTATATTCTTCTCGTTCAGCGACTCATCGATACTCCACGAGTTTGGGATATCCGGGAATCCCTCGAAAATATCTCCCTTTTATTTTCAATTTCGTCCAATCGATACCCCTCCATCCCTCTTCGCTTAGATACTTCCTATATTACCGAAACTTCTTCCAAAGTCACATTTTCTTTTCCAGTCATTTCTTAAGGAGATCTACATAGTTTTTTTTTATGGCATAAGGGGAACGAGAGTAGATTCTTTCGAATCCAGGGCTTTGCGTAGCTCCGAGACTTGTTCGTTATTGCACGCGAGTTTGTTACCGTCGATATCCACATTCAGCAAATCGTTGCGTCGGAGTTCTTCCACATCATCGAATAAGGGAACGACGGATAAAGTTTCATTTTCTTTTTCAAACAATTCTTTTCATTATGTCGATTTTTTTATTATTTATAATACATCGCTAAAATGAGAAATTGTCGATTTCCAAAGAAAAAAAAAAAATTATCTTCATTTGCGGAGCGAAAGCTGAGATTGAAATGACACAATTGGTAAACTGCGAAAGATGTACAAACGTAACGAAATGCCGCCAATCGGAAAATGTCTCGATCCATTGAAGCCGCTATCAGATTTACAGCGAAATGGACGGGAAGTTGAGATCATCCAGAAATCGGAGCATATTTCAGGTCAAATATCGAAATATCCGAAAGCTCTTGTTCCCATTCTTTGGTCCAATCCGTAGGAAAGTCCAATGTTCTCTTTTTTTATTACCGTGACGGGTGTATTGTGCCACCTAAGTCGTTCGGTACGCCAGTGCGGTGATTCCATCGCACATATAGCGGCAGCGATAACTATTAAAGCAGCTTTAGGCCATTACATACGACGGTCGCGAACTTTAACGTTTCTCGCATTCCGGACGTAGTATTTTTTACGAGTCACTCTACAGTTCCCTTAGCCATCGTAAAATGTTGATTGAATGTTCAGTCGTATCTGCGTGGAAAGTAACGCGATGGTTGATATGTGTGACTCCTGCCGGTTGGGGTTGGTATACGCCGTTGTTAAATTTATTTTCATCGTATCACCGACGACGATATTCGGTATCAATCGTCTCACGTGTCAAATACATTTCATTCGCAGGTGGTCCGCCGGGACACAGCGAGACGGCGAGCGTGATAAACTCGAGTGACGTCGGTGACTGCCTCGCGGCAAGACGTCAGGTTGATTTAGCGGAAATCAGTCAGGGTCTACCGTTGAATAACGAATACGAACTCATACCGTTCAGTCACTTCACATTTTCGAGGCTGTATCCGGTTGATCTGGGATTGGGAAAGCGTGTCGTTGAAAAACCGATAGGTTTCAAAAGGAAGGACCTTCTCGAAGCTCTGACCAAAGCAATCGAGACGTTGAACAAGAATGTATCATCGTTATCGGGGCGTTACACACTCGAAGATTTTCTTGAGGGTTTGTACAGAGTTGAGCCAACAACCGGTACCCAATACGAGATGTACTTCAGAACAAAAAATCTCAACAAGAGCTCACCGCAGCAATTGTCGACGACCAATGGATTCACCAAGATCACGATGATGAGACCATACGCCCCGATACACTTTGTATCCTCCCAGCGACAACAGCAATCGAGAGAAAAAGAACTGATACACATCATACTACCGTTGTCAGGACGTACCGGTACCTTTCAAAGCTTTATGGACAAATTCGTGAAGATTGGCCTGAAGAACGATCGGAGAGTTCATCTAACCGTAGTGTACTTCGGCACGGAGGGACTCTCCGAAGCACGAGCAATAATGTCGAGAGTTCTGATGACCAGGGGTACAGGAGGCACCAACCAGAATCTTCGTCTTCTCGCGCTGAACGAAACATTCTCGAGAGGGAAGGGGCTGAGAGTTGGGGCCGAACGCGCTTGGGGCGGCGAGGGGGATGTTCTGCTGTTCATGTGCGATGTTGATGTTGTTTTCAGCGCCAGATTTCTAGATCGGTAAGTTACCTGATACCATCGTCCAAAATTTCCTGAAAATGGCAATATTCCTTCGGTTCATACGTTGTCCGATTTCACCGGAAGACCGGTTCATCCTGAGTCTTGGACCGTTTGCGTTAACTGGAAACGTTTGCATGCCTTTTGTAACACGCAATAATAGTCATTTGTTCCTCACTGTTTCACTTGTCTATTTTCTCTTCCAACAAATAACATAAACAAAGCCATTTCCTATTAATTATTCGCGTCGGGCTTACAATTACATCATCCTGGTGGCCTCGTTGAGTATGTAACATATCAGCAGTATCCTCCGGGGGGAAGCGCTGTCTGTTTCCCTCGTAGTATCTCTGTACGTCTTGTATATACATCACATTGGAATAACTAGGGTATCTCCGTGCAAGAGAACGAAGCATCAACTATATGGTGTAAACCCTGAGGCATATTCTGTCGCAGGTGCCGTTGGAACACCGCTCCGGGACGGAAAGTCTACTATCCCATTGTCTTCAGTCTGTACAATCCTCACGTCGTGTATACCCTTCAGGGTCGCGAGGTACCACCGGAAACGGATCAGTTGGTAATCTCCAGGGATACGGGTTTCTGGAGGGACTTTGGTTACGGGATGACCTGCCAATACAGGTATGGCGTCTAATTAAACGGCTCACCATATCCATCAATCCAATTCCTCTCCTTCCATTATCAACACGAATGACGATAGACGCAAACTCGATGTTGATTAAAGATCCGACTTTCTACGAGTGCGAGGATTCGATGAGGACATCGTTGGCTGGGGGGGCGAGGATGTTACCCTCTACCGGAAGTACGTCAGAAGTAACATCAAAGTCGTGCGTGCAACCGATCCCGGAATCTTTCACATATGGCATCCAAAGGTTTGTACATTAATATGCTAAATATTTATAAGCATACATCGTTGTTGAATGTCGAAGGCGAGAATATCTTCTTATCGACTTATTACACCTTAAAGCTCTGCTATGAGCCGTTTCACCCTCATCGAGTTGGGTAGTTTAGCCTCGCGAGTAAAAGTATACGAGGCCACTCTCAAGAAGTAGGTAGGGTTATAGCTCTCACCAAGAAAGGTGAAATGTTCTCGCGAGTACTTTACCCTTTTCTGAACGCGCTTGAACGCTGTCCGCTGTCTAACGGATCTGGGGGGTTGGTATAACCCGAGTTTTCCAGGAAGAATACTCGGAGGTATATATACCAAAGCGAATATCTTGTTGAACTCTTGAGGGGGGTATTCCCGAGAGTGAGAAAGAAAAGCGTAGGTTGGTTTTAGTCTTCTTGAAGACGCCCGGGAGGTATATATGTACACCGAGGAATGAGAGCGGAACAGGGAGAGTGTATGCCAGGTTCGCGGCTCCGGGTCGTAAACTGGGACGACCACCGGAACAGGGAGTAGTTTCCAAGGGTAGAATTCTTTAAAGGGTATAACCACGCTCGGTCGGCGTTGTTATTATTTCCGTGGGAGTTTCACGGTGGCAAGGTGGTTCGTTTTGTTCCTCTCGACGTTCCCCGCGACAGATGTATATACGTAGGTGTAGCATCTTCTTCTCCGTTGGGACCGCTGCCGCCATACCATCCCCCCAAACCACCGCGACACTGCCGTCTGGCAAGATGTCAGAGATCCGGAAATGCGACTCGGCCGAGTTTCCTAACGATATATATCCCGCTACTACCTATACCCGGGAATACTCGTGCTGCAACACGGACGACCCCCTATGTTTTATGTTTATGTCGTTGAAACAACGAGATAGAGACTCGACGTATTTCGCGTACGCGATCCCTAACTTTGTTCCGACATTTTTCTAATTTCCTCAAAATATTGTTCACCTCAAATGACATCTCTCGAGGAAATCTAATCCCTCTTATTCATATAATTTCACTGGATTTCTGGAAATGGATGCCGATGAGATTGCGTTGATAGAAGAAACGGAAGTTGGCGTTCCAAATTTGCATGCGCGCCGCGACGGAGTTTTTTGAGGTTACAGTCGCCGTAGAATTTCGATTTTATGAAAGATGGCGCGTATGAAAATATATCAAGAGACGCGGTAGCGTCTCGACGCCAAGTGGTTTAAAAAGTAAAAAGTCCGCGCGGTGAGACCGCGCGCGTCGAGCGCTACCGTGTACTTATACGCTAATATCGTGCCCCCTAAAGTTTGACATTTTTTTTTTCTGAAACGAGATATCGGATCTGAATTCCAAAGACACTTTCATCATATAATTCGAATACAAGCTTCAAAATGCGCCTGGAATCAGCGTGATCGGTGCTCGAAGTGATGAGATATCGCGATGTCGCCCAAAAAATCCTCACTTTCACGATAAAATTTTTCTTCAGAGATTTTTTCGTCTGTCCGTTGTTTGTCCGATGTCCCATTATGCCTGTGTGTTGCGTCCGTGTGTCCATGCGTGCGCCCTGCATATACAATAGTATAAGCGGAACGAACGGTTAGCTGTTACCGATTTCCAAGTGTCAGTTCGTGAACACAGCAACTTGTGATATCCGTATGCGCGATTCGCGAACCGCGAATAGTGCACTCGCATTCAGTCATCGAAATAGAGGTTAAATACTAAGAGGTTATTTATAATTTTACTATCGCGAAAAGTACTAATAAACAAATCTCTCTCGAGGTAAAAAAAAAGGAATACCTGGGTGAAAAAATTATCTTAACTAATTGCAGGCGAGTGGTAATTTTAATTAATAAATATTAAGCGTGTGATACAAAAAAAATCTTTAAAATTAAATAATACAAATTAATAATAAAAAAATTAATGAAAAAAAAGAATAAAATAAATAGTAAAAACATTTTTCTACAAAAATGTAAAAAAAAGACGCCAAGTGGTTTAAATAATGTTTGCGAAAAAAAAATTCAAAAAATAAAAAATCATACAAGCCAAGTAAAAATAAAAATAAAAAAACTTGGCGAGTCCTTAGACCACAAATAAATGTAGTAGGAATGAAAGAAAGGACGAGCAAAGTTTTTTTATTTTTATTTTTACTTGGCTTGTATGATTTTTTATTTTTTGAATTTTTTTTTCGCAAACATTATTTAAACCACTTGGCGTCTTTTTTTTACATTTTTGTAGAAAAATGTTTTTACTATTTATATATATACACAATGTATCCAAAGTGTTCACCACCCAAAATGATATATTACGGACGTATTCTTTGCATATACTTAGTTTTTCATGTACAAGGAAATAGAGTGGATCTGAAAATAAATCGATTTGAAAAACACTAAACTTTTCGATGTTTTACGTTCCGTCGTGTTATCGTCAGAATAAACTGCCAAAGCATGAAAATAAACGATGTGGTATCGCGATTGAGTTATGTTTCGTTGGGCGATAGCATTGATATGCTTTAACGCTAAACGCTAAAAACACAAAGTGCTATTTAATTTTTTTTATTAGCTTCGCTATCACAATGGACGAGTGCATGAGGCAATTTTGTTCCGAAAATTTTAACTGCGAAACGTCGATGAGTTTCGGGTTGGCGACTCGAGTTATGCATACGCCTGACCCAGATACGTCCCTTTTGTCAATATTTCACGTTGAAAACTTGGAATACACCGCGATCGGGCCATATGCGGAATGACCTCGTCAAGCTTGGGAGTCCCTCGACCGCGGGAGAGATAAAAAAAAATCCCTCTGGTGTAGCAGTGTGCGTGCGATAATATTTTTTGTCTCGATATCCATACGCCGCGATTGCGAAAAAACAGGAAGGGTGGGGGGAGGGGCGAGGGCTAACGTGATGCATTCCATCCTGATGGGCAAGCGCTGCAGATGGTTTATAAATTGTGTCCCCCAACAGTGCACAAAGCGATGGAAAAAATTGTCGAGCGAGTGATGCGGTCCGGAGCCATAAAAAAGAAAATTGGGTATATAAAAGAGAATTTTTTGGAGGATCGATGGAACGTTAACGTGGCTACAGAATCACGGTATATTTTTTTTTTTTTTTTTCATTAAAACGCCTAAAGCATCGGACAATGTTCGTTCTTCAAAGTATGCCACAGTATGACAATGGATATTGGCATGTGCTAGAGCGCAATTTTTATTACGAAGCAGTGGAATGACGATATTAAAATTCAATATTTAAAGGGTCAATATTTCTCATACGACTGGCATATCCACTGTTTTTATTTTTCCGGAAGAACAAAGACTGATCGATCAAATTCCTTTTTTTTTTTTTAATTTTATTTTATGTTTGGAACAAAAAATATATAAATTCAAGTTAACAGATCGATCGTGAATTTACGAGAGTCAACGATCTCGCATCTCGTAGAATTTCTGTTGGCCTTACGGGCGACAACTCGATTTCGTTCACCTCGAGTACTTCGGATAGCCGCCAAGCCGCTGCGCTCTAACGCGAACCTCGGGTATGTGTAACCATCCGGCACCGGCGCGAACCCTTTGGGGGCATCGTATAACGAGATTATCGAAAGTTCGTCGCTAATAAGCCGGTCATCGATTGGATTTAGAAGCGGCGTTAGTACCCGAGCGGCTGTGGCTGCGATAGCTCGATGGCGGTAGCGAGCAATTCTGTTCCCAGCCGCATTGAACACGGCGTCCTTAGACGGGGAGGGCGGTTTGCTGAGCTGAAATGATCCGTAGGGGGTCGCGGCGAAACACCCTAATAGAGATTGTGGATATACCGGTGGTCTTTCCACCACCGCACGGTTTTCATGTCCTGACTTCGCGTGTCTGAGTATTACGTAGGATTTGAGGATTAGACAAATATGCCATAGGATCAGTTTATTCAATTAAAAATCATCACGGACGGTAAACTTTACGAATTTCTGGGTAAAATGTGAAACACGTATCATTATATGCTTTCGCCGTTGATGCCAAAGGAATCGTGTGATCGAAACAATAGAGTTGCAATGGCCTTTATCGTGAGCGATGATTGGCCGAATGAGCTGCGAGAAAAGGGAACCGCAATATCCCTATTATTGACGCAATTGTGACCCTTTGCCCCATTTGCACCCCTGGTGACTATTTACTACCCCCTCTCGTGACAATTCTCGTTAGAAGCGCTACGGTGTCAGTTGCGATGATGATGACTGCTATGGTGACGGTTGCCATGGTAACAGCTTTTACGGTAATGACCGCCATGACGGTTGCCAAGCAACTTTTATCAGATAACGGTTGCTATGCTGACGGAAAAAGCCCATTTCCCATCATATATTAGATGCACATATACACGTCTATATAGAAAACATATAGTCCTGTGGGCAGTACAAGGGTACAGAAGGGAAGGTTAGTCGTGTCAGTCATTGCCTCGAGCGAACCGAATGGACGGAGGCAGTGCATGTGCGATAATAGATCCGACAATGCTCCCGGCTGAGCAATATAGTCTATAGGATTAGCTTCGGCGTAGTAGTGAAGCTAGCGGTCCTGTCGCTGCTACTGCTACTGCCGAGTTCCATGCAGGACACGCTACCGCGGCTGAGCTCGTTGTTCACCAACGGGACTTCGCCAACCCTGACCTATGCAACCCCTTGCTGCCACAGCAATTTTGGTTTTAGACGAATAGAGTTCCGGCGCTGGCAACGACGGAAGCTTATATCAAATTCCATGCCGTATCTGTCCGATCTTAAACGGATTCGCAATGTTTTTTTTTTCGTTTCTCTTTGCATTGTTCTTAACATGGATCCTGCAAATCATTGTCAACGCTTTTTTTGGACGAAATATTCGATATCGGCAGATTCATCACTCCGAATCAGACGCGAGAAAAAATTCGAATTGAAGGTCCGAAATGTTTGGGATGCCTTTGGCAATAGTAAAATATGGAACTATTCATGGAAAATGCTTTTTCTATCCACTCATTTTCCACACATTTTTATTTTGCTTTTTTTTGTTCTATCGATATTCGCGATGATATAGACGAGCGTTTGTGCTCCTTGAATTCAAAATAGCGAATAGTGATCGAAACCTCGAATTTTCCTCGGAGTTTATGCGATTGTTTTCTTCCTGTATTTCGGGATGAGATATATTCATAGGAATACGTATAGATCGTTCTCTCTAAGCTCCGAAAAATTCATGAATGCGCTATTTATTGCGCTTGTTGCAGGTTTGTTCGGGTGGTCCGGGTCAGAGGCTATCGACCGATCAGTACAGAGCGTGCATACGATCGCGAGCTCTGAATGAGGCTTCCCACGCGCAATTGGGATTCCTCGCCTTTCGCGAGGACATAGCCAGTCAAGCGCTCAACGTAAAAGCTTCTCTCGCACAGAAGAAAAAGAAGAAAACACCGACGAGAAAGGAGAAGGCACGTGTTACAAAGCCAAAAATGAAGAATCAATCGTTCTTGCAGGCAAAGGAGAAAACTATCGCCAACAGGACCTCCAAAGATCAAACTTGATCCTACGGTCGTAGAATTCTCGAATTCTAAGTTTGTGTAAATATCGTGTAAAAATGAAAGTATAAGTTACGAAAAAAAAAAAGAAATTAAATTACAACGATCGGTCAAAGTGAGTGAAGTTGATAAAAAAAAATGTTAAAAACAATTAAAAAGACGAAGCGAATTTACGGAGTATAAAAATCGCTGACAGAATTCGATTTCCCTGGAATTGTTAAAGTGACATTGTGATCCTCTCCCCCTTCGCTCTGCCGACAGGGGGAGAGTTATTTATTTTATTTATTAAGTTTTTAACGCGTCGACTCGTCATTGTCGATGCTTAGAAAATTTATACATATATACACTATAAATATATATATATATATGAATGAAGTTTATACAATCGCGCGTACCACGTTTCCGGTGTTTCCACACGCCGAATATGTCAATTAGATTACTGAAAAGAATATCGTTGCATTCCATATTTTGCTCGAGTCTTGTTGTGTATATATTCGCGCGTGTGTGATGCAAGGGGATCGAGTCGGTTGAATAATATCGATGTTCCCTAAAGTATCGATCTTTTTCAGCCGAAACAAAAATCTAAAAAAATCTAAAAAAAAAAGTTTTGCCGAAGTGAAGTGAAAAAATCGTATTTCCCAACCGACGGACAAATTTTTCCATTTCCTGAAATGATAAACATTTTTTTCGATTTCTGTTTTGACTGAAGAAAAATTGATACTTTGTCGAAAATCTGCATAATTTAGGTGACGCGACCTCCTCAACCGAACGACGAATCGCGCGAATGGAATTAAACTAATAATGACTCGCAATGAATTCGTACTTTGCACGATTCCTCTCGTATCACTTAAAATGACACATAAATTGTTCCGACGTGCGAGACAATTGCTACCAAAGAAACAATGAATAAATAAAACTAAACTAAAAAGAAGTACCCTTCGAAGTATCCAATTGAACACTCGCTTCCGGAAAACACGGTTCCGAGTTTTCCAGTGAAGATTTTTCACTACGAATTAATCTATTGTCGCAGAATTGCTGCGAATTTTACGCGACCCTTCCAAGTTGCAGTCTTCCTTCGTCCTTTCAGCAGCGAGCTGCGATCGTGGACTTTTATTTTTTTACTTTTTCTAGTTTGAAGAATTGTCGATTCGAGGAAAAAGGGAGCGTCGAAAAAGGATTGAAGAGAAAAATCGTTTTCGCGTGTTCTCTCGTTTTTCCGGTTCCCATACGTCGCGTTGACGAAATAAATTTTCTCGACAAAACATTCCGTCGACTTTAAGCCGCCGGTTCGCGCGACATCTCGAGTCACCATAAGCACTTCTCGTTTCTGTTGCGCTGCTTCCGGGACAGTGATGTTTTTTTTTTTTTTTTTTTTCGTTCTTTGCCATTCTTTTTTATCGATGGAAGGAGCAAAAACGAGAGCGCACGTTCACCACTGAAAAATGGGAGGGAAGAGACTGAAAGTGGTCCTTCGATGGAAAAACGTTGAGTGAAAATGTGTCGAACGAACGGCTTCGTGTTCTCGGCGCTGTATAAACGATAATAATATTTCTCTCAAGAAACTGCCGAGTCTATTCGGATTTCGATGGGTATACCAGGTAAATCGATCTGTTGGACGATAACATGTTAAATATTGGTTTGCCGCTTGGACTTAAATAAAAACGAAAGAGCCTCCCGATCGATCGGCAACCGATCCGTTCGACGGGCGATATCGACGTTCAGAGACCAAACGTTTCCTGCGGCACCGAAAACGAATATGTAGCATAATTGTAATTGACTTCGAGAAGATAATACAAAATAAAACGTGCAATTTGTAATGTCAATTCTCTCCTCATTCGTTGTTTCCGTAGAGTCCAAAAATGTCCAAATAATGTAACACCGTTTAGCGGACATTACTTCTCGCGACAGCGATATTATCAAAGGGATTGATATTTTTTCAGCTTAATCGCAGGAATATCGACACGGCAAACAGTAACCAACGCAACCGTTAAGGGACCATATCAACGCGACGAAAAATCTTCAAATCATCGCCTCCGAAATGTAAACCAAATTTTGCGATTTTCTCGATTTAAAAATATTTCTTTTGCGCACAGATGCGATAAAAAATCAGCCAAAATAACATTTTTTATCTTCGTATTTCATTTGACAAAATATACGAAACGAAATAAATTTTTTTTCAATTTCCCGAATGTGAGATTCAACAATAAGCGCTTTTGTCGAAAATGTAAATTCGCGACACTTCGGGACTCCGATAAAAATTCAGTGTTTTGCGTTAGTTTTTCTTCATCAAATTGGAGTTGCGTGAGTATCGGAATCTTCGGCATTTTTATTCGTATCTCGTACTCAATCGATCTCTCGCCGAGAGTTGGGAATGACGAAAGGCGCGCCTTATGCCAGCGTCCGATCGTGTGCTTCGTACGGTGAACGAGAGGGGTGGAGAACATTGCTTTATTGGATAAGTTTCAAACCGCGAGCGGCGTGAATTATGTAAACAGAATTAAAATACATAAAAATACAGTAGAAAAGTCGCAAAGTAGAAAAAAAAAGAAAAAAAAAGCACGGAGGAGGGTGGATTGAGCGACCGAGTTTTTATTACCCCGGGGCAACTACTCTACTTTGCCGGAGCTCGTTACCGTCTCTCCCTGACGTTCCTCGATAATAAATATGTACGTGTATACAACTCTCGTATACGTACATAAATACTACGGGGGCGATAATGAAGCAGCTGAGCGTAATGAAAAAAACTTGCAATTTCTCGATATTCACACCAACCGGTTTTTCCTGAGTCAAGGAAAACTCCATCGAAGAGATATGTATATTATAGAGAGGAAAAAGAAAAAAAAATCGTCGCGTATAAAGAGGATTCCGGAACAGATATTACAGTTCTCTGAATAAACTCGACACCTTGCAACGGCGAAAGGGTAATTTTTACATTTTACATTTCAAATGTTTTGGATGTCGTGTAAGTAACCATTTTTTGAGAATACATTCTTTCTATCATTCCAATGTTTTACCGCGAATTTTTTTAAATTTGCAGTCTGCATACATAACAGTATTTACCGAAAGGGTTGCGTTCCTGCTGTGGGGACTGTATGTAATATCGTGATACGGCATAAAAATGCAAAGATTTACATATAAATCAGAGCGACGGTTTTCTGAAAAAAATTTTTTTTTTTTTTTTTCGTATACGAAACGAGTGGGGTTCGTCGACAGAGGAGAAGGTAACTACGGTGGGGAAAAGCTGAAAAAATGTAAGCCTGGCGAAAATTTTTCAAATTTTTTCTTTTTTTTTTATTTCGCAATCGCCGTTTTCTTTCGCGATTCACAGAAGCATCATCGATTTTTTATACGGTAAGTTGCGGCTTGACGAGCGGTCGCCGATGTTAGCGCGGTTCGAAAAATTCGCAAACATCTTCTTCGTAGTCCACGTCGTTACCGTACGGTGACCGCGTTGGATTAAGATTCCTTTTGACGCTGTGCGCTAAGTCGCCCTCAGGCCAGTGGCGGTCGTTGGGAAAGACGTGGAGAACGAGAACGTCACCGGGGGAGAGAGCACTATCCCTTTGAAGTCACAATTTCCGGATCGAGCGACTTTACCTCCACTCTTCCCTTCGCCATCCCCGCGCTACCCAGATCTTGGTACCCGCAGCACACCATATATAATAGCTGCTATGTACGGAGCTATGAGGTACGCAGAGGGTATATTCGTCGATTGGCCTCCGGCTTTTGAGTCTTCGCTCCGTCGTACATAGATGTACATAGCTGCGAACGGTGTCGCGAAACTTTCGTCTCCTACACATCGATTTCCGACGACCCTTTTGCGAGATAGTAGACTCTCCATTACGACGTCTCCAATGCGAAAATCTTTTCGAAAAAAATTCTCCGCGCTTTAATGCACCACCCCTACTCCCGGCGAGTTAAAAATACGAGCCGCTCGAATTTCTCCGTTAGTTCCACCGTCGATGCAACTTCGAATTTTTGTTATTCAAATAATTGGATCTATGCAACGCGCAACGAACGGGTAATGAAAAGTTTTGACGGTATTCATTAAACTCCCGGCAACTCCTCGCGAAGGGTTTCCGCGTGAACGATCTTTCATTTCCGATCAATGGGCAAATTAAGTACGCGTATTAAAAAAGGAAAAACGAAAACAAATTCCGAACTTCGAACATTTCGATCGGAATAAAAATAATTGAGTCATCGATATTCCAAGGAAATTTTTCGTTCGCATATCGCTGTTTGCAAAAATAAAATGAGCAATTCTCCTGACGATGTGAAGTTTTGCGAGTCAATTATTATTGCTCGATAAGGTATTCCGACGAATATTAAATTCGAATGCTATGCTCTCGCGTGGTGTAAGAAACGCTTTTCCCGTATCAGAACTTAGTTCTCCGCGTTCCATAGACATATTTAGTAGAGGAAGTTTTCGCGATTGTAAGCTTTCACGAGAACTTCGCGAACGCTAAGCAGACGCGGTACAATCAAACGTGACAACAGATGGACGTGAAATCGAACCGCATTTCCATCAGTTCGATACGGACGCAATTGTTATTAATGTTGTGTAATTGAAGGACGAATTTGTCAGTAGATACACGAAGCTATTTGCGACCACCAAACCCGAAACTTTCAGGTAAATGCTTCTCCCTCGCTGTAGCAGTTAACAGGCGCAGGGGCATTCCAATTACGTGTACGCATATACATGGATAGCAATGTTTGGATGAGCATCTCTCTCTCTCTCCGTCTCTCTATCTCTCTTTCGCTCCCTCTCTCTCTCTCTTTTTCTCCCTCCCTCCCGTTCTCTCTTTCTCTCTCTCTCTACCAGTCCAATAATTTCGCTTGTTGGCATTCCGGAGTTGATAGCGTCACCGAATTGCTCTGCAAGATTGAAACTATTGCCTTCTATTCCCACGACGCTAAACTGCGCCCGGTACACTTAATGAGAATTTTCACCTCCCCCTCCACCCCCTCGCTCTCGATTATTGATGTATTGCAATTAGAAAATCTCTACAAACGCAATTGCGTGCGCAATATTAAAAATATATTTTTTTTTAATATACGAATTGATCACGCGAAATCGATGGAATGCTTTTGCTCGTTTTATCGGGCCATTTATCGTCGCTCATGACATTGTAAAATATTTTATGGTACGCAATCCTCGAGAGAGATCACGGGGAGTGTTCGGTGATTCGAAACAGTTTATAGGTCGGAAGCAAACGGTGAATTGTGCAAAAAAAACATCCGGTGGTGCGTGCAATTCGAAGAAATCTGATATCGAGATATTGAGAAATTGTTTTCACAATTCTACCGTAATTATCCAGTAGCAGAAAAATAGCATTGTTGAAGATTACGAGACATTATCTTGAAGTGGCTACGCAACTTATGCAAAATTTATTGACCAAAGGGGGAAACAACCGGAAGCTTGGAAATTCGTCAATTAAAATTTCAACAACGAAACCCTTTCGCATCTCTCAAACTTTGATGGTGTAATTAATTTATTTGAAGACTTATTTTTCATTTAATTAAAACGTAACTGGGTCCTCCCTCAACCCTCAACTTCCCTCTACGAAGTCCGAACGTCGAAAGAAAAGGTTGCTGAGATTCTCAAAGGAAAATATTCGCAAGTTCTTATTTTTCATTTTCCATTCCTTTGGCAATCGCTTCGTTATTGCATCCGTTGAGACGTGACGAAGCTCGTCGAAACATTGAAGGTATCTTTAAGGCGAAAGAATAATAATAAGAAACGTTGGATGAGGTCGGCTATCCAACGTTTCGCAGAGAAGTTCAAATATTCGCTGCAAAGAGGTCGTCTTTAACGCTCGCACGATTCGGTGAGCATATTCTCGCGAGATTCGTTTCCCAGCGTCTCGATCGATTTATTAATCATTTAAATCCGGAGGTACATTCACGGGATGATACGAAATCCGAGTTTTTTTCTCGTCTATGTTGGCCGCGTATGCGGGTACTTTTGAATCCGTGGGGAACTGCGAGACGAGGGTCGAGGCATATTCCTTTAATTGCCACGAAAGAATACTCCGGAGCATCCTTCTGACTTGTCCATTGGATTCTCTATCCTACTGCCGACTGAATTCAACCTTCCGTGCAGACTTTTTTCCGCGTCACGTTTTAATGTTTTATTACTGATCCCGCAGTCTCTCGTTCGCAAAAGATACCAGTGGAATCATAACATATATATCTTCTCTTTGTATATAAACGGCCCCCCACCCCCGCCCTTCCTTCTCTTTATCGTTATAATGGAATAAAGGATCTTATTGTATTTTTTTTTTGCATATTTTAAGTAGTATCATCACTCAGGCCAAAAAATCAGTTGATCAATTTTGCCTGATCGTCTATGTGGTACGTAGATTCTGACGAAATTCGGACATCACATAAAAAAATCTGTCTGGCGAAAATTAATCCGTCGATCACAAATGAATAGACACACATACACTCGGGTAGAGTGCGGTGAGACAGCAGAACAACTGATATTCGCTTTCTGACTGATTATCGATGTGGTATGCTGATTTTGCTGAAATTTATGTACGATATAAAAAAATCTGTCTGTCGTCTAATATTTCAGCGGGATATTTATCGTTCGACCACAATTGAACGGACACAAATATACTCGTGTAGAGTGCGGTGATACGGTCGAAGAACTGATATTCGCTTTCTGACTGATTATCTATGTGGTACGCAAACTGTCGAAATGGATGTACCATGTAAAAAAATCTGTCTGACATCTACTATTTCAGCGGAGTATTTATCATTCGACCACAACGGACACAAATACACTCGTGTAGAGTGCTGTGATACAGCAGAAGAACTGATATTCGCTTTCTGACTGATTATCGATGTGGTACGCTGATTTTGCTGAAATTTATGTACCATATAAAAAAATCTGCCTGACGTTTATTATTTCAGCAGGATATTTATCGTTCAACCACAAATAAACGGAGACACATACGCGCTCGTGTAGAACACAGTGATACGGTAGAAGAATATTCGCTTTCCGACTGATTATCTATGTGGTACGCAGATTCTGCCAAAATTTATGTACCATCTAAAAAAATCTGAATTTTGAAAAAATTTCATCTGAAATCAAATATGTGCACAGTAAATCGAATAAAATATAAATGGTCAGATAAAAAAAAATCGAACTGTAGATAAATTGTCGATAACCACTAGCATCAGTCCGGACGTCGACAACAATAGCGGTTCGTGAGAACCGGAACTGGATGCTTTCCGGCTGGCAAACATCCGCTTGTATGCAACACACATTCAGTGACACTCGTTCTCGATCCCCTTTTGCCTCTCCGATTCACAGCAAAAGCTTCAATATGCATAGTACCCACGTGTGTATATGTCTAATATATATATATATGTATACATATATGTACTCCGTGGTGTACAGCAATCCCGAGTTTCGATTTATCTACAGCCGCCATACTATCTTCTCGGCAATTCGAAAGATATTAAAGTCCCACTTGTCGAAATCTCAGACCACACGGGTCAAACTCTCTTGGTTATTGCATTTTTTTTTTTTTTTTTCATCGGCAGTCGAAACGCCTTCGAGGTTTTTACCGAGAGAGTCGACAATCGCGTTTGGAAAAAGATATTAGAAACTATGCAGAAATGTTTCCAACGGATGCGTTTCTTGAATAAATGGCAAAATATTAGCCTCCAAATTGCACTCATGAAATATATTATAATACATGTTCCGAAAAAGAAAAAAAAAAAATCGCCCCATTTTCGCATCCATTTTCTATTCCCCATCAAAATACAGTCAAAATCGAGAATATTTGGCGTCTCTGGGATTTCTGTATTTAATCCAATTGCCGGAAATCAATACTTATACAATATGTGCCCAATTTTGCGATGCATCATAAATTGGATCGAAATACGATAAAAGCAACCGGATTTGCTACAAATCCCAATTAAATTCGTTTGACCGCATGTGGTTTGTGGTATCGCCTCAATACCGGCGATATTTCGTCATAATAATAATAATGAGTAAAAACACGCCGTTGTTTATATTTTAATGAAAAATACGCGAATGCGGGAACGGAGTAAAGGGATCCCGTTATTTTTTAGCAGGGGTTGTCTGTTTGTCCAATCAATGGCATCAATTAAGAATGAAGAATCACCGGCCAATTGGCAGCTTTTCCGTGAGGCTTAATTACTGTTTCGAGTAGCGTATGTACCTCGTGCGGACGGTCCATCGAAAAGGTCAGCCTTGATCATTGCACGATTATGCTTTTTACGTTTTAAGGAAAGTTAAAACACTACCGACGGTAAATCTCCTCTGCGATGTGCGTTATTATAAGAACGTTTCCGCTTTAAATTGCGAACTGCATCCACTTGTAGGGTTGCTTTCACTGACGAGCTCCAAGTAATTAGGTCAAGTAGTTCTCTTCCAATTCCCGCAGCACCGTCGTGATACTCGGGACCCGCATCTTCCAGCGGCACGATTCAGCGGGGGATAATATTTTTTTTTCTTTTATGTACACTCAACCTCAGCGAATTGTGAACAGAAAGAGATTTCTAAAATGTTCCGTTCGCAGATTTTTTTTTTCGCCTCGACGAAGCGAAGGAACGAAATGCCGAGATAATTCCGCATCATCTTTGATCACTCAGCAACGAGTTAATTTATCTAGATTACCGAGAGACACTTCTATGATCTCCGACCGAGAACCACGTCTATTTATCTTGTTGGGGTACATCTCGTGTCGAAAGCTCGAACAGCTTGTGCGAGCTATGCCCGCGGCCACGAAGCTTCGGCAAGGGGATTTAGATGAAAACCATCACGATTAAGTTGAGCGAACGAGAGCGCCGTTGAAACTTTAGCGGATCGTGGGCTATGACTGTGTGCGACGAGGGCGCTAACTATTCGGTTGATGAAAGAGATCGACACACACGTTCGCGGTCGACTGGTGAAAATACGACTATCGGTGAAACATCTCTCAACAATTCGAGATTTTTTATGTATACAAATTTTCGTAAAACTGTCGGGAGGAAACTATTAAAAAAATGAAATTTTTTCAATGAAAATTGCTTCAAGTGCGTTCATGCGTTCTTTTTTTGATATTTCAGATAAAATTGTTTTAAAATTCGTAACTCTTTGGAAAACGGGAATATTTTTCGATTTTTTTTTTTCTCTCGTAACATCCGAATTTGACTGTCCGGTCGACCGCATTGTAATACATTTTTCAACTACAATAGATTTTCGAAACCATTGGTAGCAATCGAATTCCATTTGCGTTTTATCAGAAACGAAGTAACCAGTTAGAATGTAAAAACCATCAGTGCAACGTGCTGAAAAGAGCATATAAGCGAAAAATTGAATTTTTCTCCTATCTGCGCTTTTTTCCGCCGCTCTCTACCTCCGGACTCGTGATATTTCACGATGCGGTAGCTTTTTCGAAAAGAGAACGAATTGAGTGTTTATAGACATATCGCACAATCCTCCATCAACGGGGACTACGTCAATATTCTCGTCCATCTTCATCAAATTCATGTGCCTAAAATATAAATAATATTTGACTCCTGTAAACAATTTTTGGGAAAATGTGAAAAAAAAAAAATAGGGTTTTCGGCGGCGGAGCAGCTGAGGTGTTTGTTTTTTTATTTTATTTTTTTAGTTGATAAATCATTCCGTATTATAGAATCTTTTCGATAGTCTGACGAGAAACTACTGAAACTACTGCCTGAACCATACTACTCGCTGGTCAGCCGTCCGATCGATACGACGAAACAATTCTCGAGCAAATTTTGTTAGCCTTATTCGGTGTATGCGTGAACATTCTTTCCAGTATGTATACGCAGGCGCGCATCAACATTGTGTCAACTCTAAGTAATTTGATATTCAGCAGAGCTCGTTCGCTCGTTTCGTTCTTTCGTTCGTTCGTCGAGCGGCGTCAAGCGGCGCGGAAACCGTCGGATTAACACCCGGTTCGCTCCTTTTCCAACAGGCCGATCCGTTAAAACCCTTTTCTCAACCTCCAACATTTTGCTAGGAGAGTGAGGATTTTTAATGTGGTCTGCTTTTTAACCGCCCTTTCCCGTCCGAGCACCCGACCGGGTAGTTTCGAGGCGCTACGCAGCGCTCTCTCTATATCCACGGATCACGGAGGTGCTACGCTTTCCTCATTCACGTGTAATTCATTTACCTCTTTCTCCTCTCTCCTCGACGTACAGAGTCATGCTGGATAGCCTTCTACTCGGCCTCCAGTTGCAACGTAAAAAAAATTCGAGGCATATCTCATGAAGCTTAATATATATATCTACATATACACTATATATAGTATTTTTTTTTTCGTAGCCATTTTGTCATGAGAATCACAATGACGATGGCAATTACCCCCAAAATGCAATACGCATCTACACAATGCGGGAATATGAGGCAAAATGGACCACTTAAGCAATTCAGCGAGTTTTGTCGATCTACACACTACTTTTTTAATATACTTTTGAAACCGAAAATAAATTTTTCACATCCCGTTAGGTCATTGAAAGAAAAACAAAATTGAGCAAAATGAACAGTTATTCGGTTACATAAAAAAATTCGCGGTGAGCGGCTATCCCATTTTACCTCACCTTCGCCTATACATATCTGCAAAAAGATCGGGCAAACGATTCCGAATCCAACGGGGAAGCGAGAATCATTAAAAACTCATCTTCGTCGTCGATTTTTTGGTAGAAGTAGAAAGAACAATTTCGGTGTAGTTACAATAAGAGAAAAATAAAGTCGGAGTGGAGAGTTAAGTAACGACGAAAGTACGACTAAAAAATTGTAATAAAAAGAGAAAGAAGGATAGAAAAAGGTACGATTAAGCTATATCGCATATATTTGTGTGGCTGATACTGACGCTGCTGCCCGTTCCGTCTATACGACGTTGTGGAGCTTAAGCACCGAACAAGCCACGCGAATGTATACAGAGCTTCTCGCGTGCGATTGTTGGGAGAAAATTTCTTCGCCCGAAAGGTACACACGCTTCGGCGATTCTTTACGAATGAGCAGGAAAACGAAATTATAATTATTTTGACAATCGCCTTTCCGCTCCGGTTACGCCTTGTGAACGGTGAAACTCTAAAGTTTCACGAAAATTCAGCAAAAAGGTAGAATAATAAGTCGAACTGAAAATATCCACAAATTTTCGTGAAAATTCCGCAATATGCTTTCTCGTAAACTTTATTTGCATATTCCACATGAAAAGAAGTTATTGCAAAAATAAAATAAAAGAAAACAGCCGTTTCGCGTTCTCTTATCGTCTTTATAATTTATACGACTCAACTCTCTGGTCTCCGAAAACATTAAAAACTATTATTGTTTGTAAATTCTCTCTGTGCGTCTTCCATGCCTTTTACTTACTTATACACCCACAAAATCCGCGGTTTTCCGTTTGTGGATTGACCAATTGATTTTCAGCTCCTATACGATTCTATTTGACATTGTCGTACAGCGCGCGCTATCGTATTAAAAATCGAAACTGTTTTACCGATTGTAGGCAAAAGTGAAGTAAAAATTCTCAAAAAAAAGTATCTAAAGAAAATATATTTCTTCGTTTCACTTGTTACCAAGTTATTTAGGTACTTTTGACCGTAAGCATTACTTTGAAAAAAAAAATGCTGCACCTAATAGGATAAAGGGAATGGAGCTGCTTGCAACAAGAAATTTAATGCACTAATTGATCAACGCTGTTTGCCGATGTGTGCCGTGAATGAGATCGGTGTTGTCAGCAGTGCAACGCTAGCGATAGTGCAATTGGAAAGGTGGAAGTAACACGGTTGAAGCGTTGAACTAGCTAGTTGGACGTGAACCAACCGGGAAGCTATACTCCCGAGGAGCAATTAATCGATAAAGGGAGGGGGCTATATACAGTGGAAATGAGGAAAAGCCACTCAGCTAGACTCGTCGAACGTTCGGGCTTTGGCCACTTCTCTTCCTCTACCTACATACACCCACTCGACTCTCCCTCTCACGATTCTCGGCAAATTGAATTGCAAAAAGTTCTCAACTTCAATTTACGCGTTACACCGATGAACCGGAAAGGTTAACGAGAAATCGAGCTTCTCTCTCGACAATATTTCACGCAGTCGAGATGTAAGGAAGGAAAAAAAGTAGGTGGAGGGGGGAGGAAGAGACAAAAGAAGAAGTACGAGAACACGTCGAAATTCGAGATACAACGAAACAAAAGGAAGACGAATCTCTCGCGTTTTATCTATGAACGACGAGCCGATAAAATAAGAAGCGTTGAACTAGAACCGCAATGCGGACAATTCCTCATATTTCTCATAGCCGTAGGCAACCCTCCCGGAGGTCGTTGCAATTTTTGATGCAATCATTTCGTATAACGAGATAAAAAGTGAGAGCTGGAATACGATAAGCGAGGGGGGTGGCCCGATGGCGCCGCGAATATATATTCTTCTGTGCATTGGTGCAGTATGTGTTTACCATACATATATATATCGTTACACAGAGCTTTTACGACGTTATATATCACAAAATTAACCAGAAGCGCGTATTTCATGAAGGCAATTCGTTATCCGGTTCGCTCCGAGAGTCTGGGACGCGAAACTGTTGTAGAATAGCGTCGCCCATAATCTGGCAATGCTTATAAATAAAGGGAGAGGGGCAACGGAATTCCGGACCTGATTTACTCGTTCAGCCTCGGCAAACCGACTCGGCGATGCCGCATCTACGGGTACCGCTCATCGGCAAGACTCTCCAACGAAAACCATCCTACTTAATGCACGCGTAACGAGGGGCAAATCTATTCACCATCAGCCTTTAATCTAATGGGGCTATTTCTTTAAAACGAGTCACATATATTTCAACTCGAACAATTTGCCAACAAATAAAACGTTCAATAGCCCCTAAAAAACGCATCAATATTCTTTTCACATCCCAATTTTATATTTTATATTTTATATTTTATATTTTATATTTTATATTTTATATTTTATATTTTATATTTTATATTTTATATTTTATATTTTATATTTTATATTTTATATTTTATATTTTATATTTTATATTTTATATTTTATATTTTATATTTTATATTTTATATTTTATATTTTATATTTTATATTTTATATTTTATATTTTATATTTTATATTTTATCAATAAATAATTATATAAAATAATCCGATTTTATTTCCATTCAGATTTCTAAAGCTTCATAAAAAAATTAAAGAAAAAATGGTTCCGGCGACCATACATTACAGTGTCAATGAAATTTTCATCGCCGCAATTATTTCTCGTGCCTTTCCAATTCTCTGTGTACTTTGTTCAACTCATAATTATTGGACGTGTCTTTTTTTTCCTCGCGTTTGACTCACATCCACGAGGGAATTTAATTCCCCTGAGTGGAATAAAAACTGTCGGCTTTTCTCTCGTGACCCGAAGCCTCTGTTCATTTCACAGAAATCTGCTGGTTCTGCTTCCCGTGGAGGATGGTAGCGCTCTCGTTGTGGTTTCTGTATACCTACTCTGCAATCGAGAGCTTCAGTTCTTTTATCCTTTGATTCGCATCAGGGATCGGCTTGTTCCGCGCGTTCTATTCCTTGCTTTCTCAGCAGAATCGAGATAGAAAGAAATTTTTTTTTCTTTTTTTTCCCTCGTCGTTTCTGTGGTTTGAACATCACGTTCGTGTCGGTAGACGCAAGTAGCCCTATATACACGTACATACGTACACTGCTATACGATCGCTTTCTACACGACTTTTGATACGCCCTCTTACTTACGACTATATTACAGCCACTCTTCTATCTCAGCATTGGTTTTACGATTTCCATATACCTACGCGTTACGCGTACGCGAACGTACGCGCATCGACTCCTTTTGCCCCCATCGAGTTACCTGTACTATACTACTCTTAACTGTGAATAAACCTTGGAAAGTTTATGCTCGAGGCAACAACGGCGTACCATGAATTCATACAATGCACGTACTATATAACGCTGAGTGCACTTCGTAGATTAAGTACCCGCGGCACTGTGTGCACTTAATCCACGAGAATACGCGTTCGTCGTGGATATGATCTGCTTTTAGTTTCGAAACGAATCTAATATGCAACCGCTCCTAATACCGCAATAGATTAATTTTACAATCTTGCGATTCATTTATCTCGAACGCGACGCGTACAAAGATTTTTAAAATTTTTTTTAAAAAAAGGACTCGTTGAATCTTTCGGTCTGTTTGTATACTTTATCCATTAACCTGGAATCGGATTGTTTCCACTCAATGGAACATCGCAATTTTTAATTTACCAACGCATTATTTATTTTTCGCCCGATTCGCGAGATTTAGCAGATTAACTCTATACATAAACTATTTAAAAGTTCTTTCAAAAAGCTTTCACTAACGACACCGTCAACGTCTTTTAAGTTGTCAGTCGCCTTTAAACAAATTCCAAATTTTCATAAAATGCGAACGATCGATAGCTCGGGAAGCCACGATGATCAATTTTTTTTATTTTTAAATGTGACCCATTTTTCCCCCGAAATGTTTTTTTTTTTTTTTTTTGAAGTCTGGGGTATATGTTGCGATTTTCATTTCGTAATAAATAGCCAATTCAAATGCCTTTAAAATTACAAAAACGCAACATATTCGTCAATAGGTCCGTTTTGCCTCATTTTCTCCTACTGCCCCCTTAAAAAAAAAGTTTCAATTTCCCTACAAAATAAAAAAAAAATTCAACATTCTATTCGAATTTCGAATCCTCAGATAAATACCTCCCAATTAATTTTGTTCAGAAGTATCGATGAAATTATCGGGTAGAAAGCCATTTATCGAATGCATTTTTTCGCGTCTTGAACTAAAGATGATCCGACGTATGCAACCGAATGCAGTTTCGAAGGTGTATGTCGCGTTCGTATGCAGAGTGTGATTGGTCGTAATAGCACTGTAAATTATAAAGCATATACGGACGGTCTGGAGCGTCGTTGGAGCGTTTATAGCTCGACGTGTACGTACACTGTTACTACCCTTTGCTACTATAACATCGTCGGATGGTCCAGGCAACAGAGTGTCCACGTACTCGAGAACCGCAACGACATTTCACCCTCAACCCGAACCTTTATGAATAATCGATGAATCGCCCGTAGCATAAAGCTTCTTAGCCCTCGTGTCCGGCCCATGCCTCGGACCATCGAGCTCTCCGTATGTTCGGTTCAAATATGCACTCTGCATATTCTCTGACGTGAAACAACCGGGAGCTTGAGGATCCCGTTCGCTCTTGTGAGCCCATAAATTTTCCCTCAAATATTCGTCTCTCGACGAAGAAAAATAGCTTCAACAGTATTTTCCAACCCGCAAAACGGTACCCCGTCAATATTTTACATCCCGCGAGTCGATAAATATTCTCAATCTTTGATCATTTTTCGAATTCATAGACGAATTCGCGCAAAATTAGAGACCCAAATTCACTATTGAGCTTCGATTGCGGCCTTTGGTCGTATTCTGATTTTTTACTTTTGCGGCAATAGTCGTAATTCCCTGAGTCCGAATCTGGTAACATTTTACACCTGACATCAAGCGCCCTCTTCCAACGGCAACGCAATACATCTTGCATAGTTTCGGGTTCTTTCGCGTACAATTCCTTGATAAACTTTAACGATATTCCTGTACCGTGTTACCGGAGTAAAATTATGTACGAGCCGCTATACGAAGGTATTCCGAAGCCGTGCAAGGCTCAGACAATGGAATTCTCATTCGGCTTTACCGCAGAGAAGTTATTTCGCAGACGCATCACCCTCCTCCCCCATCTTCGCTTCAAAATTCAGATATGCTTCTCTCGATTAATCCCTGTACCTCCCCCCCCCCCCCCCAACCAACTCCCCCGTGAAACTCCCGTTGTTGTGACTCTTCAGCTTTAATAATGTACATCACCAACATCATCGCAGCCAGTAGCGCCAGGATTGCTATTTCCAAGCGATAATTGCCGGGTGCATTGTGCCCCGACGGAGCTTGATAAATAGATTGAGGCACGGCAAGAGCGTGATTATTAATAGCAGTACATATCCGAGCAGCGGTTAGTATAGTAGGACCAGCAGCGAGCGTATATTACGCCGCTTAGCCTGATTAACGTCGCGAAATGCAATGCGTTATTGCAATGAGGCACGTGGCTGAGCGCAGATCCCCTCCCAGTCATAGTCCTTCTCTCCGCGGCCCTCTCCTCTCTCGCGTAAACGAGGCTCACTGGAATGACTGGGAACTCCCTCACGCCTAACACACCATCTCCTATACCTCCTATCGCCTGACTCACTCTCCTCTCGGCCTCCAAAGGGTCGCTACTAGACCTGTCTCAGGCTACCGCCGCGTGTCTCTGACCCGAGGATCACGACTTCAACCCCACCACCGCGCTTCCAACTCCTACGGACGTGTCCGTATTGGCTTTTGGTGGCTATCCCATGCCTTGCGGTGGATGCTACTACTGCTGTTGCTGCTCGCTACATGTTGCCGTCTCTGATGCCCACTTCTATCCATAGAGCACTAGCCTCGCTAGGATCCTCTACTGCACTAGAAGCGGCCGGTGCGGATGTCCGCTTATTGCATATTCTGTACCGATCCGGACGATATCCTGTCTCCCACGCGTTCTCTATGGCCGATATTGTCCTCACGTGCAGCCACAGACACCGCAGCACGGAACACCACAGACTGAGACGACAGCAACACCGGTGTCCTTTACACGACATCGTCGATCGTTTAAGCGAAGATGGATACGACAATGGACGCTTTTTACTTAACAAATATTTATTTTCGTTTTATTGCTTCGAAAGAAATTCTTCAATGAGGATTACAGTTTTTTGTTCGGAAATCTTCTGCGATGTGAAACTACGATTTTTAAAAAAATTTCTTGATTAGTAGGCCAGCGAAGGGGTGAAATTAAGTGGCGCATAGATAAAATCCGTCTGATAAAAAAATCGAATTCTATTATACCTTATGTTTTTCTAAATATAATTTGCCAAAAACTCAATGACCATCGACTCGAAAGAAATTGTCTTAAAAAAATATAAACAAATAATAAATAATTACATCAAATGTTTTTAAAATTTTATTATTTAAAACGAATTCCAGAGATTTTTTTTCTTGCATCTTTTATATTAAGTTTTATTAATTCTTAATTATTCAAGCGTTAAATCCGCGCGTGGATGTGTGTAAATTCTTTCTTTATTATTAGCCGTATTTTACTTCAAGATCTTTTATTTTCAACACCAATCTGTATAGTACGCGTTCCGATGAAATTCATACTTAACATTCCGTTTTTCTACGTATTTTATTAATAAGCAAGAAATGCTGGACACGTATTGCAAGGCATCCGCGAGGTTCACATTTTTCGGGATAATTAAGAATTCTCTCATTTTAGATGCAATTTTTCGTATCAAATATAGATAAACGGCCAATTACAAAAAAAAAATGTTTAATATAAAATTATGAAAATGTAGTAATTTCGGAAATTATATCGTAATTTTGTCAATTTATCTCATAATTTGCAAACGATGCGTTATCCATACGTCTCATCGATCACGTGGTGACGATAACAATTGTCACAGTAATAGTTGAAGTATACCGATAGTTTTGAACTAAATCGAGAACTCCGTTGAGAGTGCTCGAGAAAAAATTCTTTTGGAGCGATGAATTACTCTCCGGCGTGCAACAGCACAAGCATAACTGCGGGCCGTAGCGGTAGCGATGGTACAGAAACGGGTAGAGGTGGGTGTATTCTCTCGGTGAATTTCACGGCAATCCTCCTTCTCGTTGGCCGAGTACTCTACACCGAGCGGCGTTCCCCCGGAGTATCATAAATTGCGAGGAAGTTCGCAAGGAGCGTATATATATATGAGAGAAGAGGGCAAAAGCGGTACCGGAGAGAGAAAGACACTCGTCTCTGTGGGGCTCGGTATCGTCCGGACTGCATGCTCTCGCGAGCCTCCCGTCTCGACGAGGGCGTACAACGTTACAGGGCCCCGTTGGCTCACAGATCTCGAGAGAACGCGCGCGTTCCCGGTGAACTCGAACCAGCCCCCGAGAATTGAAAGGTTGAGACGTGTGCCGCCCCGTGAACCATTCCGAGGAGACTACCGAAACGTCTCATCGCCACTTTACCGCTCTATGACATGCGGCATACTTAACCCGGAATTGGCTTTCGGGTCGTTGAGAAAATCGAAATATAAATTCGGAATTTTTAAAATCATGTCATGTAGAATATAAATCAAAGGGGAAAAAACTTCGTTGAAAAATTGGAAAAAATTAACTTTCCGACAATCCCTTCTTTCGTTTATAATTTAATAAAAATAATAATAACAAAAAATCCACTCGCGTTTTTTTTTTTATTATTCACAATTGCGCAAAGAGATTCTCATGAAAGATGAAAATAAATAATGAGGTCGGTGGGTTAAAAGTTTTTCTTCATTTCCTACGACCTTCCATCACGAGAATAGAATTGGCTCAAGAATACGTTTCGGATGATGAGTATCGGGCGATGGAAAATAGAGGAAAAAAGCTGCGCAACATCTATGTAACAGCCGTTACGCTCGCGCAACTTCGCACGTACGTTGGTTAATCGACACGCCAGGTTCGCGTTAATTACGATTTCGTTACTCTCGTTCCATCGTCTATACTACGCGCGTTGTCGACTGCGTGTGGAGGTTGTACGATGGGGTCGACCGGTTCGACAACGGGGGGAACTTCGTGTCGAGGGTCGAGAGGAATATCAAATACATTTGTCGGCGTGAATCATCGCATTGGCGATCATTATCACAGTCTACGGTCAGATGCAGAAAACCGCATGCGTTTTTGTTCGGAGTCTCGAAGGCTCAATTTTTCCTCTCGAAATCGCGATGCGCGTTCGTCTACTAATGCCACACGCCCCGGAAAACGTTTTGTCTTCATTTTACGCAAAACAACGAGACCCAGCGTCGTCCGCGAAATAATTTGGCTTCTACATGCCGTAGTAACGAGGTGCTGAAACCCTTTTCCAGCGTGAACGACGGACATCCAAGTTTACGGCCGTTGGTCGTGACGGCATATACTGGAATTCAGTACCGAACACACGGTAGAGAGGCGCTAACCGTGACGCCCTCCTGCGAAGAGAATTCCCCGCGCAATTCCGGAGTTTCCTACTTCCTGCCTATAGTCTAATTTGGTTGCCTGCTTTAGCCAGTTTGCCAGCCGGCTGGAGAGCGCGTATCCACCCATCCACGATTCTCTTCTATTCGTCGACGTTGCTTCGCATATTCGTACAGTTTCTCTTTATATCCCCCACCCCCCCCAACGCACACATGCAATGACGATACCTACGAGACCTGAGAGCCCTAACGTTGCACTCGACAACGACATCTCCGTGTCTCACCACCTTTCCTGCGTTAATGAATTTATAATGACAATGAATTTATAATTTATAATAAAAAAAAAACTTAGTACCAAATTTTAACGTGATATCTCAAAAAAGGTGGTAGTTAGAGCGCCACAACCATTAAAAAAAAAAATTTTAAATGGCGTAAAAACTGAACGACTGCATAGATTTTACTAAAGATTTGACGATTAAATCGTTAAAGAAAAAAAGCACTGATATAAATTTTCAATGGATTTTTTTTTTTTTTTTCTTTCGAGTCACAATATTTTTATGAACACGAGGCACTTTATTGTATGTCGAAAATAATTGGTCATTAATTGGGCCTATATAATCGCTCGTGTTATAATGAGACTCGACCGCTTCGGACAATAGCCCGACGATTTTATTTTTCCTGTGACCCTCAACCGCAAGGTGTTTTACGGCTGGATTAACGAGAGGGATGCGAACCGGTAGTGTGGCGATCGGGGGACGCGCCAGGAGAGTCGGTTTCGAACACTGGAGGAGAAGCAGCGGTATAACAGGTGAGGTAGGCGCGCGGCTGACTGGCTTACCGGTCAGGCAAACCGGCGGGCAGGCAGGGCAGAGCCTCGTCAGGACACAAGGTCAACGGAACCTATAAAACGACCTGCACACGGTAAAAACCCGTCCAAAGCGCGGTACGACGCGAGCGCGTTAACACGCGTCGTTCAGACATATACATATATAGACGAAATCGCGAGCATCCGAGTATATATTTTTAATAAAAGAAGAATTAACCCATCGCAACGTCGTCCGCAGGTGTTTCACGGATGAAAAAGGATTTTCGTCCCAAGATGACGCCTCGCGTCTCTCGCATAAACTTCAACATTATTGGAATGGTAAGTCATTGTGTGCTGCGAATACAATCGAATCGAGTGAAAAGTTACGTTAAGCCGTTTATTCTTATGCCGAAGTGAGTGATCAATTGTTATATTTTTTTTTTACCGATTGTCCGTAACCCTATGAAATAGCATAATTACTCGCTGTTGGCGAGTAAAACAAATTCTTACAAACGATCGCATGCGCTGATGGTAATTACAGGTGTCTGAAAATAGAAGTGACGCGTGTAGATTGACGCGATTGAGATAAATTCAACTCGGAGGCGTGATTTACGAGACAGAAGCGCCGATCGAGCTGCCGAGAGTCTGGACTTTGAACTCGCGGCGCTAATTCTGTGTTTTTTTTTTAATTACTGTTATTATTTTTTTTAATATCCTTTTTGGTGAAAAAATACGAGATGCCGTTATAATCGATTCTATAGCACGCGATAGCTAAGAGTCGAACCGACGAACGATCTCTTTCCCGCTACGTGTTAAAACCCGATAGATCCGAGAAGCCACTCTGTCTAATTGGATTTGCAACAAATTGTACGAACCGAGACACGCGAGCGTCTCGCGCAGCGTGAGGTTTCGCGAAATAAATGAGAGTAATTAATGAGAAGTTAGAAGAATCGACTGTTCGCGCGCACAGCATCGAAATTATTTAGACGAAACGTCTGCACCGTCTTTTACCCTCGAAATTGTTAATCCCAGCTTACCGCAGAGCACGGATAAGATTAATGAACGCTGAACGAAACGAATATAACGGTAATTAGGAGAGATCGGGGCAAAATGGACCGGCAAAGAAATAGAAGCCGTTGCCATTATTTTAGTGCCATGAATTTGCTGTTTACTAAAAAATTAAGTTGGTAAAAAATATTTCGCACTTCCGAGAAAAGAAATTGTATATCGGGGGATAAATGAAACACCGTTTAAAAAAAAAAAATTATTCGGGCTTTTCCAGTTATAAACTTATCAAAAACAGAAACGACGGTTCGTATTCTACGAAATTCGTCGCTTGTTTAACTGAGAGTAACAACTTTAATTTTTTAAAAATATATCTATCGAGTTAATTTGGTGAATCTTGTAAATTGAGCGAGAAATCGATCTAATGTTTGAATTGATAAAAGCCACTCGACTTGTTGTACCAAAGCTGACTGTATCCTATGATTTGCTTGAGCTTCCGTATTTTTTTTTTTTTTTTTTTTTTCACGCGTTTATACGACTTTGTCGTGTAACCATTGATGAATTATAATTCTATGAAAATGTATACCACGCGTCGAAGATTTTCGATATTTTTAGCATGGTTACCCGATTTGACACCATAACGAAATTGTGCTCCCGAAACCCATTTTGCCCCATATCTCCTTCAATTAGCTCTGTAATGTGGTATTTTTTTAAATTTCAGCGCAGTCCATTTCGCCCCGTATTGTCATCACGTTTCTCTGGGCCGTTTTACCCCGCAGGTCCATTTTACTCCCCTGTCAATAATTACACGAATTTTTGTGAACCGCACGATAGTAAAATCTTGTAGTGAGATTGAAGAATTATCATGTTGCTACAATGAAAAAAAAAAAAAGAAAATCAACAACAAGAGGTAGAAGATAATTTCTACGATAATGTTATACCGGAGCGGGTGCACCTGATGGTTAGTAGATTAAAGACCCATCGCGCTTAATTGAATCGCGCACCGGGTCGCGTAGCCTGCGGAGCTTCTCGACAAAATCACGTCACGGAAGGCTGCCTACAGCTTTTTTTTTCTTTCGTCTCTCGTTATATCTTAGCCAGCGATACTACTACTATAATACAGCAGAGAAGAGAGGGATACGAGCGCTACCGGTGTACCGGTACATTCTTTGAGGGTTTCCTTCGGCTTCTTCTTCTTCTACTTCTCCTCCCTCTTCTGTTTCATGCTATACTCACCGGGCTTCTTTAACCGTCGAAAGATTAATTAAGCCCGAAGAATCTCGATTACGAAGACAAAATGCCTTTTACCCTTCTCTCAAGCACTACAGTATTTTCTATCCTCCTTCGCTTTCCCATCCCTCGCGATCTATTGGTCCACCGAGCTCTCAGCATCCTTGCCGTTCTTTCTTGGTTTCACGGGGATTCTTCGATCCCTTCGTCTCTTATCCCTCCCGAGGCGCGTATACATCGACGCAGTTGCCCGGCAAGACGAACGAGCTACCGGCGAGTATACTTCGTCGCTCTCTCTGGACCAGCGCCACGAATTCGCCTCGGTCTGCGAACGATTGCCCGGAACCGCTGTTACCTTCTATTCGCAAGGCGTTTCGATAAATCGACGTCGGTTCTCGCTACCTACTCTGCTGCTTTTCGAACGAACGAAAAGATCGAAGGAATCATCGAGTTCGAGAGAAAAGCAAAAGGGGAAATGGCAACATACAAGCGGACATTCGCAGTGTGGACACTGCACGTACCGTAAATGCTTCAACGGGCAAAGACTCGATTAACTCTTTTATCGAACGACGAGTAATTGTTTGAAACTCTGTCGTCTTGCGTGTCTCCCTTTTCTTCGTTCCAAAGGGCTTTAACTTATAGTACACCCGGTTTTCATCGTTTTCTTTCTATCTCATTACTTCATTCCGTTGATGGTTTATCCACTCGACGGGACTGGACCGCTGAACTCCATGAAACGAAATTCGGGGCATAATGAACGTAAATAACAAAGGTGTGAGAGAGGAGGGGGGAGTGGAACCCATGCAAAGCGATACAATTACTGCCGAGTTAAAAAATTTATTTAATCAACATTTTTGCAAGATTTGGAATAAAATTTGAAAAAAAAAATTATATCGATTTTATAAATCGCAATTTTTTTTTAATTCGACTAATTTTTAAAAGTTTACGTTTTATTTCTGTTACAACTGTCCATTTTGCCCTCGGTGCTCGTTTTTTTCGACTTTCCTCTACGTACTCGTATCCCGCGGCTATACGGGTATATGTACACGCGATATCGCTAAAGAGCGCTGGAGGGCGGAAGAAAAAAAAAGTGAAAATAAACAGCAAGAAGGAATGAAGGACCGTCGGGACAGGGCGACGACTGACCGCCATGGGAATAGAGAACTTCGAGACAACTCTGCGTTGCCGTACGGTATACACAGATATATTGAGTCTATTCGCCAGTGGAAATAGTCGCGAAGAGGCAGACTCCTCGAAGAGCTCCGCGGAACGAGGCAAAGGTATAAGAAGGGAAAGAAGAACAAGAGAAAGGACACGGTTGAGCTCCGAGACTCTTTTCTCGAGGGTCGGAAAGCCCGTATCGTCTTGCGACCACAAAGTAAACCTGAGAAAAATCGATTTCACGACGAAAAGAACGCAATGATGGAAACGGGCCATTGCTCTCGCCATCTCGGTTCGGCTATTTCACTTGCTTTGCTTTGTCTTTCCTCTCACAATCACCCGACCCTCATTGAATTCATTCCTTCCGTTCTCGTTCCTTCGACGAAGAAACAAAAAAAAAAAGTAACTATTCCCGAAGGGAGGAAAAAAAAAACATCGAAGAAGAGTGCGCGGGAAAAGAACGAACGATACAACCGTTTGTTACTTGTATGTTAGGTTATGTTAGGTACGAGACTATTCGGTTATTTCTGGCTGGTTGAAGTGTCGGAATCTAATATAAAACGCTATACACAGACACGTTCGGGAGAGCATTCATGCGGTATCGTCTGTACGCAGTTGCGGGGTGTAACTATATTGCTTCGCAATCGTTACCGTCCGCTGGCTTCAGCGATCACCGATGCATGGAATATTTTTCTTTGTCCTAACGCGCCGCGGTGGCACAGTACACCGGGCACACGCGGGCCGTAGAAAATTCGATGCATCCCTGATCGTGAGATGCGGACAACGGATTTCCGTTCTTCTGTCCTAAGCGCGTGTACGTACCCCGCGGTCTTTCTCACTCGATCACCAGACGTCAATCTCTTTTTCTCAACGGCACAAGGGATATCGCTCATGATATTGTCATTGGTGAAACAAGAAGGGTATTCAAACGATTGATGGAAGAGTTCGCGAAACATTTTGGTGAATGCGATCGATTGATAGGGAATTCATTTTAATTAAGAAAATACCGTAAAGAACGGAAATTTCTGACGGTGATGCACGCGAAAAAAATTTGGAAAATAAGTAACGACTGAGGGACATGGAAGATATAGAAACGTTTTCCGCGAAATATATAATAAATATATGATTTTTTTTACGAAGGGGAAGGTGGGGTAAAATGCTCCACTTTAGCAATTCACGAAGTTTTTTCGATGTATAGAACATTTTTTTGATACTTTTGAACAAAAAATATAATTTTATCCTTCTGCACTCCTATTTTTCCTATCAGTCAATTTTAACAGAGTTGCGCGACTGTTTCATTTTGCCCCGTTGGACCATTTTACCCCATATTTCTCTATATGGTATATATATTGCATATCGGACGTTTTGCCGTTATGTAAAGATATATCTTGAATATGTTTTGTCATATACTTTATTTTGATGCTGTTGCCATTTGGATCATTCGAAATTCCTAACTATACTAACGACGGAACCACCGATTAGTCTTCCCACCATTTCCAAGTACATTGAACTCTTCCGACGTGCTATTTTATTCATCGAATCAATTATTCCCATGACTCTCTCAGCTAATTTTCGTATTAAAGATTAAAACACTTTTTCGTACTTGAAAATTGGTATTAATAAAGAAGAAAGCCGTATTAACTAATCACAATATATAAATTTCTCTGAAAGGAATAAAACGGAGAAGAGTTGAAGAATATTCGAAAGAGACCTCCTGATTCGCGAATAGAGAACGACGGATCATGAAATGTTAAATGCTCATTAACTATTTCGAGACTAAAGGAGTTCGCTGTACCTACTGTCGCGCTGCCGAGCCGAATTTTCAAGTAGACCGCGAGTGGCGTATCTTCAAACTCTGCAGGAATACGGGGCGAGGCGTTGTCGCGCCGGAAGTTGGAATGTTCGCGGGAGTGTTGAGCTTCTCTGCCATCTCGTGTTCCGACCGTAATTATCAGCCGGGAAAACGTGAAAATAGAATTGCGTCGACGTTGTTGTACCACTGGTAGTTCCGCAAGCGCGCGTCTGGTCTCTCGGCGCTCGCAGAATGCGGACCGTAGTAGTTGCGGGTCACACGAGCGCACAGACGCCAGAGACGAAACATCAGTGCACCGAGAGATAGATGTTGGTACACCGCTATACTGAATAAACATAGCGCCCCAACAAATAATAATAATGAATAAAGGGCGATAGACCGATGGAGTCGCAAGTATAGACGAGAAATCACGATCGACGAATACGAAAATGCGATAAATCCATTTTTTTCTCAAACTGATCTGATCGAATCCAATATCTTTTCGATACAAAAGGGATAAATATTTTTTTCGCATCAATTATTCGAAGGAATTCTAAAAATTCAAGAAAATTTGAAATTCGAAAAAAAAATGAGAAAAAAACAAAATTTTCTCCAAAAAACTCGATAAATTTTGAATAATTCGAAAAAGTTCGACATTTTTTATCGCAAAAAAATGCGTCAGAAATACGGAAAAAAATCCAGAATATAATGATAATTTAGATTTTTTTTTATCCGGACGTTGGTTTCTCGATGAAAACAACAACTACATCTTCCGCATTGCTGCGAGAAGAAAGGGTTGAATCGGAACTGAGTCCACTCGTGAAAAGAGTACAGTTTTGTGTGCCGCCAGTAGTGTCACCATAGCGTTTTGATAATAAATAATAATCAGAAAGACCGCTGGAGTGAAAGAGGCGGAGAGTGTCGGACGAAAAAAAAAAAAGCGGACGTAACGAGGAGTTCGAGAGAGAAAGAAGTCGACAGAGCGAGCGAGTGCGGTGTTTTGACAAAAGGAAGTACATTGTGGCGAGAGAATAATGGTAGCAGGTGAGTCGCGGGGGAGCTACACACGCAGTACATAGGACACGACCCCGTGCGACTCACCGGCGACGGTCATTGTACGCATCCGCGTGTACGTACTCTCTCACTGCTCTCCGTTCGCCATCGTCCGTGACGTCACATCCGCTCTTATTATTTCGTCGAGCGGACGAATGGCCGGCTTTTGCTCTCGAGTATATTTCGAGCCGCGGTAGTTAGGCGGTACAGAGGAATATAGTAACGCGAGGCAGCTAATGGACTGCCTTGAACCCGCGGTGGGTTTTGCCGCCCCCCACACGGACGGACCCCGCGCGACCGAGTGGACCGAAAAGAATGAAAAGAAGGGAAAAGAAAAAAATATAAAAAAAAACATCGAAAGAGCAACGAGCGAAATAAAACAGAGACAGTGAAAAGCGCGAGACGCGAAGGGAGGAGAGGGTGGTAAAGTCGGATGGAAATCCGCCCTCTGATTTACGAGTTACTGGCCACGAGACGCGTCCGCGATCTCCGCTACCATTGCGTCGCGGGCTCTCGCGGCCATTATAATCCAAAAGAAAACATCGCAATTTTTACCAAAAAAAAAAAAACAATTCATATGAATCCGCGATATATCCAAACTAAAAAAATTCGTCGATGTAAAATAATCAATTTCGAACATGTCGCTGGCGAAATCCTAAATGATTCGTGTAAACTACAACATCGAAAAACCATTATAAATAAGGAAAAAATTAAATAAAATTATTACTTTTATTCCATCTATTAATCAATTTATCACTCGAATCGAAGGACTCCGCTTTACGCGGATACGCTATATTTGCTTTTTTATTTTTCAAATTAATCTTGAAAATTGTTAAGTAAAAAAAAAATTGTAAAATCTCTAGTACCATCTACCAACGCGTCGAAAAATTGACTCTCAACTTGATTTTTTTTTCTACTAATTTACATTACGCGAGCGTTGTACGAATTCACCGGCGCATGAAGCCTCAAACGTTTCGCGAGATTGCCGCGAGCTACAGCCGTGTAATAACAAATATGAGTTTTTGTAAAAAAGTTTTAATTACAACGGACAGTTCTTTTGTCGTACGGCCGGTTGGAATTGTAGCGGATATTGTACGTGTATCATTCATTAAGCCGCTCATCCCCGAAGGGCTCGAGGGGAATACGGGGAATCATCGGTTCTCTTACAGCCCGGTGCACCCGATGGCACGGGAATGATACGCAGCCGGACGTTTTACCGCCGGACAGCGTGTACGTTCGACCTTCTCTCTACCTCTGTACCTTTATCGTTCCGCTGCTAATCCCCGAGTTTAAAGTTTACGGGCATTCGCGGTGTCGCTCGGCCCTTCTGGATAACAATTCTCGGACATTATCTCGCGGTGGTTCTTTTAATTGTTTATTTCCCGCCATTCATGTACCGCTGCGATATGACCCCCTGTTATCAAAAGTTACAGAGTCTCGTGAGGAAGGCAAGTGATGTTGAAAACATCGATAATTCTCGCATATTTAGTTCTTCATTTTCGTTTATAGTTTTTTTCTACCGATAACCAATCGAAATCGAGTATTTCGGAATTTTGGAAAATAAAAAAATTTCGAAATACTTCGAGACCTTCGATTGAGGGGAAAGAGGGGCAAAATGGACTATCGGGGTAAAATGGACCAGTAATCGTGACGTTAGTAACGGAAAAAATGGTGAAGATTAAAAAAAAAGACAAAAATTGGCACACCAAGTCAATTGGCGTTTTTTAAATTTATCAAATATCTCGAAAGAAAAAACTTTTTTTTTTCGAAAAGTGAATCATTTTGCCCCCGACATATTTTTTCATCTTTTGAAAACCCGAAATATTTATTAAGAATTTAGTTCGGTAATAAACAGCCAATTAAAATGATGGAAACAGTCGGTATTTTTTAGATGGTTCATTTTGCCCCATTCTTCCCTATCTGTACCATCGGTAGGTTCGGAGTTTCTCCATGACATTGCGAAGCGTGCACCGGTCGAATATGTGCCCAACGATTTCTCGTTGCCACGGTATATACCGTTGCATGGCTTATGCAAATTTTATCCACGTTGCCAGAGACCGGAGTTACTCCGCGTTCCATTGCGACGTATTTTCCCGCGCCGCGCCAGCATTTTTCGCTAATACCCCTTCGCATCTACGTGAAAAATATGGTGACCGCGAGGCACGACAGCTCACGGAGTTATCTCGAACGAATTTTATATATTTTACATACCAATTTTTTATTTTTTTATTATCGAACGGAATAATCTATTTTTTGTCCCTCGACACACGTCGATATATGATTATTGACTGTCAATAAAAAAAAAAAAAAAAACCTGAAGCCGTCGAATGAATTTAATTGTTTCTCGAGTGTCTAATTTCGCTATTCGGCGGCGCGTTAGATAATATTAGCGCAGAGAGTAGACGGTGGATAATTCAGTGCGGTTGGGAGAAAATCGCGTCAATCCATACGACAGCGCAGCACCAACGAGAGTGACGGGCGAAGCAATGAAGTCAAACTCGCGCTCGACGATCGAATTTCGTTTATATATGTATAGTAATGCACCGTTATTCGAGGTGCACACGAGCGCGTGGGAGGGGGAGGGGTGGGGTGAGGAGAGGGTCGATATGCGACGAACGTAATTTCCCCTCGGGGAAGTCTACACTGAGCCTCGCGCGAGCGAACCGGGGAAACTCTATATACCTTGCGGCCGGGGAAACTCAGTTTTGTTGCGAACGCGTTTACGTGTGTACAACGTGTGTATATGTGACAATGTTATTCGACTATTGGCGCGTAGCCTCGAACGCGATTCTACTCTACGCGAAACTTGCTCTCCGGTACACCGATACATCGAATACGTCATATATGCATTCAAACCAAACAGTCGATGTTTCGACCGATAATTCGAATGTTGAATGAATATTTTTTATTCCATCAAAATAATTGAAAAAATTATCCAACAGATCGAAAAACACGATATTTTCAAATTTATACGAATTATTTTGAATTTATTCAAGTGATTTCGCTTTATTTGAAAATATTCGAAATTTTTAATATTTCGATATATATTCCCGATAATTATATTAACAAAGTTGAAAAAAATGAGAAACCAAAATAATGCATCGATTTAATGTTAATCCCGACGTATAATGACAAATACGTTAAATGATTTATACCGAAGCACGGTTACAGCATTACGTATATAAAAACATTTCGCTCGTACCAATGAACGAATTTTGGTTTTTTTTCAACACAGGTATTTAAGATTTAAATGCAAATTCGCATTACTTTTGTCAGGTTAATTGAGTTTCGTTGGACGGGAGAGCGAATAGCTCTCGGGTGCTGGATCTCCGAGGCGTAAACGCTTCATTTATTCCACGGTTGGGGCTATATAACAGTGTATCCGCGTCTCGCTTTATCACGTTAAAACGAGGCGAGACCGCACGCCGTTGTAGCATAGGGCGGTCCGCATGGTACTCTCGCTTGAGTAAACCCGACGTCCTAAGCGTCATAATTCCGTTCGTCCGCGGATTTACGAGCTCCGGCCGAATGCATAATGCAATTCGTTACAGGCCCTGCCGGCGTGCTGGGGCTCTCTTGTACCTCTCGTCTGTGCCGCGTGGCTCTCGAACGACGAGAGAACGTCGCGTGTGCTCGTTATCCCAACTATAATAACCCCCACTAAACTATACCCTAAACGCTGTTACAATGCTTTCGTGTTAAATACGTCAACATCGGTAAAACAGAAGAAGAAAAAAAAAAGATTATTCTTTTGTCTCGCGTAGTTTAGTGGCGTTGTTTCATTCGACGCTAAAACGAAGGAGAGCGTGACAGTCGCTTCGTCGCCGTCTAAAAGCCTTAATCGCACCAATGAACATCTTTTAAGGACTGTCTCTCCCCTCTTATTCGCGAAACGTTCTCTCGCGGTCGGGGCGTCGACGTGATTTCCTTCAGGTTCCCACAGGCTGTACGTGCTAACTTGACGCCAGAATTCGCTCACGGATATAACTATGTAAATCACGACCGCAAGGCCACTTCATTACCCCGGCGCGTGAAACACGGTACGGGAGAAGCGTTAAGTTATATCAGGTGTGCACGGCACGGGTTAAGGAATGAAGAGAAGAAGCACATTGAGCGAAATGAATTCGCGAAAATTTGGTGACGCGCACGCGTCCGTTGACTTTTCCGCGATGTATTTTTTTTTTCGTTCCGACTTTGTAAAAAAAAACGATTTACCTTCGTTTCGGAATATTTTCGTTTAGGATAATTGGAAATCACCGCAAAGCTCTGACAGTATCAACTGAATGGGAATGAATAACTGAAAAAATCACCCGTTTGGGAAGTAAAAACACCCTGAGATTACTTACGAAACTACATGCAGCAGAGCGCCCGAATTCACTGCGCCATGAAATAATAACTCGAAAAAACACAAATGAAGAAAGGAGACCGCACTACAATTGAAAACTTTACACTACTGTCAAAACATTTGCAATATTTACTGTCAGAAAACTTAACACTAGGAACAGTTTCGCGGGTGCGATACAACGAGGGCGCTCGTGGCGCCGTCAAGCTGATCAGGTGTTCCGACGTTGGGCCCGAGCGGCCCCAACAAACGACCGTTCAAACACTCGACCGTTAATTTCGTGCGCGCCCATCAGTTTATCAGTAGACGCCATTACGCTATCGGGGGGCCCCGAATGTTGACGACGATGTTGAGATGTGGGAGACGTTGTCACGGGAGGTTGCGTCGAGTTATTTTGCTAAACAACGTGACGACTACAGTTCCATGAGTGTTAATTGTATTATCTGGAATTTTAATACTTTTAAGAAGGTTATACGCATCGTCGGGCTGTGAAAATCTTCGGTATTATTATTATTATTACTACGCGGATAAATTACTTTATCAACGTTTTCGCTACGTTATCTTTAAACATTGTGTAAACTTCAGTGAATATTTATCATGTTTTTTCGTACAGTTATGCTGAATGTAAAACTCGACTTATTAAATAATCAAAATGTTAAAATAATAAATACTGAAAATAGACTGATTGACAGAAATATTGTAGAAGTGTACAGAATTCGGTGTTCGTGAGTGAAGCGTTGTGTAAAATTTTTAAATCTCGTTCTTTTCACGAGAGGAAGGAAGCGAGTGCGAGTTGCGTCGAACGAAGTAAAACTTGCGCTTCGCGTGAGGATTGCAGGCCGACACGGCGAGAAAACGACCTCTGTGAAGTCCTGGCGAGCGAGCCGCGCAGACATCCGCTCCTGGGAGCGATATCGCGAAGGGCTTTCACACACACGCTGTACGGGGCGCTCTGGGATTATCGAAGGACGTTAATTAACGCAACTGCGGAGGAGACAGGAATCTAACTCCATACTCGTGTCGTTTTGCTTTCGAGATTTCGCTTCCTCTCTTTGCTTTCATCAACATTTTGTCGATTCAAAACGGTAGGTACTCGACAGTCATTATAATTCTCAAGAGCTCAACAATTCGGGTCCCGTGAGAATTTTCAATAGTATTCTATTCAACGAATTCGTGCAGTTAATTTTTGTCGACAAAATCAAACAAAAAAATGCCGTATCTTATTTTTTAATTTTTTTTTTAATAAAAAAATGTCCGTTTGTAACAAGAATACTGTTTTATCGACAACAAAATAATTCACGAAAATGTTCGTACTTTATCCTGTCAATCTTCGTCGTATAATTTTTCGCTCGATTCGCCTCTTTCTGCAATCTTGCTCCCGCGTCACGACACATGTACATCGGTGTGACGCGTATTTCACGAGTTTTATATACATATATATATAATGCAAGTACCCGTCTGGGTTAACGCACGAGTTCACGTCGCGGCGTACGAGGGCACCTTCAGCCGTTGCTTTCAAAGTCAACCTTCAAAAACATCTGTTTACTACACCGCGTGTCTTTCTCGATGCTACGAAGGAGCGCACGCGACGAAGTAACAGCGACGACGATTACGCTCGACGGGGCGTGCGAGAGCTGCTGTGTGCGGCGGATTTTATCGCGCTTCGACGTCACCGCGTTTCTCATTTCTATATATCGTCAAGAAAAACACCATCGATCCCGAAATGGAAGCGAATAAACCGAAAGTACAACCGCAAAGCTGTTGCACCCCCCGCATCACTCGCGAAATATCGCGGCTCACGTTTGCCGAATAACTCGCGAAAGTTTTATAATGGAACGTAACTGAGAAAAGTAGAATTTCGTTTCTACGCTCAAGCATCGAGAATCGTTTTATTGCGAAAATACGCGAAATTGTTATTATTATTATATCACGACGATATAAAATCTAATTTGATATGTAAATAAAATAAAAATTAATAAAATATTAATAATGAAAAATATATATATTGTTGCGATGTATGAAAAAAAAAGTGAAATTCTGAATTCGCGGGAAAAAAAATTATTATTTTTCTCAACGTAGCGCAGCGATGAAGTTTAATTTTTTTTTTAATCAGCGTTAGAAAAAAATGAATTTTTTGTTTGTTTTTAGATCGGAAGATGTCTCCCGTTTTTCGTTCTGCTGATCGAACTCATCCCCGCCGAGGAGACAACGACGGTATCGGCAGCGACGACTCTCGGAACTTTGTATCGTCAAGCGCGTTCGGAGCAGTACGGTTACGCGAGTAGATACGGTTCGGACAGTTCTGTGACATCGGGAGCAATCGGTATACGTCCAGAGCCCGTGGAGCATCGCGATGCCGCGTATTTCGAGTCGCGTTGCATCACCTGCGACCCGAACAAACCCGCTGTTCCCGATAGAGGGTGAGTCTCAATCTCTCAACATCTCATTTCACCTCTCCGCTAGCCGCGCGCATCCTTTCTCCTATCTCCGGAAAGGTCCTTTATAGTTTAGATTCACTCGCGTCCATGGTTGACACCGACAGGCGAACTCGTGTGCTCCGCGTGCCAATTGCCGTTTCCTTCGAATTCGCCTCTCTCGTCCGTTCGCCTTCTTATATTAGAAAAGTTTTCCCGACGACGGAAGAGCGCCGGACCGGGTGTGCGATTTCTCGTCCGTCGATTACACGCGACCGTAATCCACCGGAACTCGTAAAAATCAAATAATAAAAAAAAAAATCAGTAACGAAAAAAAACAAATTCTTGCGCGAAGCAAAAACGAACGTATGTAAGCAAATTGCCGTTGAGAAACTTTTGATGGATCTTCGAAATTTTTGGAAGATACGAATTGTTGAGTGCTAATTTTTTTTTTTTTTAGATGGAGACAGAGACCGAGACCACTGGGTTATTACGACGACGATCTCGAAGATCGAAGGTATCGCGATCGATACGACGATTATTACGAACGCGGAGGCGGATTAACTTCGGGATACGAATACGAAAGGCCCAGAAGTCCCGGTATTGCCTATGATTACGATCGCGCAAGAGGATCGACTTACGATTACGACCGTTCGAGGGGATCGGCTTACGATTATGATCGCTCCAGGGGGCCGGTTTATGATTACGATCGCGCGAGAATACCGTACGATTATGATCGCGTAGATCCTTATACGCGCAATGAAGTATACCGACCGATGATGCCACCTTACGGAGATCGGTATGAAATGCATCGATAATGAATTAATTACTTTATTCTTGTTTTACGATATGCCACAAGAAAACTACATTGTCAAAAAAAAGGATTATTGTCAAATTATGAAAATTAAAAAAAAAATGCTCATGATTCGCTGCCGTTTTTCAGATACGACCCGCGTTACGATCGCGAACGCGATCGCAATTACTACGATCCGAAGTACGATCCGAAGTACGATCCGAAATACGATCCGAAATACGATCCAAAGTACGATCCAAAGTTTGACCCGAAATATGATCCAAAATATGATCGAAATTACGAACGTGGCAACGGGTACGATAATCTCGATCAACGCTATCAACCCTACGGAAGCAGATACGATCGTTACAACATACCGGTAAGACGCCCAATGGATCCGATCGATCCGTATGCAAGCCGATACGATCCGCCGATTCGTAATAATTACGGGATGCGCTACGATCCTTACGATCCCTATGAGAGGAATTACAACCGAAGACCGTACGAAGATCGGTATCCGTCTCGAGGCGCTCCGGCGGACTCCAGAGGATATTACGCCTCCGGAGTTTGGGGACCCGGTTACGATAGGGGATACGCGAGCGCGTGGAACTACTCCGGCACGAGAGACAACTGGAGGGACATTAACAGAGATCGTATTCCCGGGTAAACATTACCACCAGCTATGGTTTCATTTTATAATTTTTCGATTATCGATTTCTCGTTAAAAAATGGTATTAGCAAATATGAAATTAATAATATTACAATATATGTAAATTTGAATATTTTATATAATTTATTATTATTTTCTATTTTTTTTTATCATAAACATTTTTTTTTTCGACGCAAAAAAATATTTTTATAAATTTGACAATCGCGGAAACTAAATTATGCGAAAGATACTTGATTTCGTTAGAAATACCAAATTCGAAGTGACAATATGATTTTATATACTTTTTCATCCTTATTTCCAGAAATAGCGACAACTGGAGAGACTTGAATCGTGATCGAGATCCCGGGTATGTATCTCAACGAGAAACTTGCATTTTTAATTACTGAAAAATTCGTGAATTTTTCCTAGTAGTGTCAATGTATTTCCAACGAACGACGAAATTTTATAGAACAGATAAGCGATTATATTCGTTGAAAGTATCGATTTTTCATTCTCTCGCGAGTTTCTCATAGATTTTTCCGGGTCGCTTGTAATTGGCAAACTATGCGACGAACTCTAATTGACCATCTAAATTACTCTTTCGGTTATTCGATTTACGTCGGTGGGTACGGCGAGAGCCGTCGCGCGGGGGATACGAGAGATAATCGCACGAAATTATCGACATGGAGGTGATTTCCACGTCGATAGTTAGCCGCATGTAGGGTCACGGGAAACGCGAGCGAATTATCTACGTGTCGTTGATCTCGTTAGTCGCGATATATATCTATCGCGAGGCTAATTAATAGCACACGAACGTTCTATTGCGAATAATACACAGAACCGCTGCTGTGACACAGTTGAATAAACACGAACGTTGTTTAATAGCGGAGAGTTTCCTTTCATCCGGTTTTCTCTCAGTTTATACACCATAAGCAACTCTTAGCTGCTTATTCGTCTGTGATAATCGAATAATTTTTCGCTTCCGCGTTTATACGGCACTCTTTCACTGCTGTGCTATTCGGAAAGCTTATCGAAGTTCATGTAGTAACCGCTCGGCGATCCAATTTCGTTGATGCCTTTCCTTCGTCGACTAAGAATCTTTTTCGGTTTAACGCGATCGTACGAAACTCAAACGCGATGCTTCTCAGCTTCGAAATACTATAAAAGGGAAACGTGGGCCAAAATGGACCGCTTTAGCAATTGAGAAAGTTTTGTCGATATACGTAACACTTTTCCACTATTTTTGAACCAAAAAAATAGATTTGTCACATCCCTTCGGAGCATTAAGATGAAAGTAAAATAATTCAATAGTATTACCAAAATAAAAAAAAATACGATTTCCATAATTTACTATCTATAATCGATATCTAAACTACTTTTATTAAAATAAAAGTCGTTTTTAAGGCAATTATTATATTATAGTTTTCTTTATCTGCATTCCTATTTTTGATATCAGTTCATTTTAGGTGAAATGATAAATCTTCCGAGAATTTTCGATAAACGTCGTTATCGGTCATTTTTCTTGTGAGTAGTTCTGCAGCGTCAGTAATAGTTAAACTTGGAAATCAAATTTTTAAACAATTTCGAGAATTTTTTTCATTGGTCCATTTTACCCCAAAATTCGATTTACGCGACTGTACCATTTTGCCCCACTATCTCCTCCATCGCTATTTCATACCCATCTTGTTTCAGACTCTATCGACCGAGAGATTATTTTTACGACAGTACCGCTGCACCCGGTGGTGGAGGATCTCGTGTGACGAGTTATCTTCACGATCGTCCGGAATCCTCGACGAAACCAGACGCCGCTGATCGGGACAAGGCGACGAGCTCCCCAAAGGCTCAGGATAATAAAGTCTACCAGGATTAAGGAGCGGGCCATTCCAGCTAACCAGACGAGTCACTAACATCCGTGAGGGCATAGATTTCACGAGTATACAGCGTAAAACTCTCGTATCACTATGAAGTCGCGAAAACTCGTTACTCGTGACGTTCTCATTGATTGCCAGCGTCCACTCGAACGTTCGTTTTAATGACTCCGCAATTCGGCTCCGCGTATTGCAAGACTTTTGCCAATCCAACTCGCGATCCCGCGGCTCTCGAGATCGTCGTTACGTTTCTCTTCGACAATAAAAAAAAAAATCTAAACGCGCGCGCGACCATACCTATACTGTCGAATCAGCGTGCAGGCGAATGGCTTTTCGCTAATTTGTTCTCATCACGAGTAATGGATTCGAATGAGCGATTGTCAGACCGGAATCAGTACGGTAAAAAAAAATGTATATCTATATATTTTTTTTCAATATATATTTAAAAAAAATATATATATAGATACATATTTTTTTTGTGGATTGAATATCCATCGAATTTATCTCAATTCTTAATGATCTCGGAAAGCGGAATTGTTGAATTTTTTCGAAAAAAAAAAAAAATAGTAATATTCGTAAGATAATCGTACAATTCGGAGCACCGATTCGGGCGGTTTGATTGAGAAATTCTCAGATATTCTTTATTGAATCGTAAGTACATAGCACCGAAAAATTAACATTGAAAAAAAAAATTAAATTCCATTTGTTAATAAAATTTGATTTCGGCACTTTAGCCATTTTTTCGGAATTTCGCGTTTAACGACGAAGATCTCGATGTCTCGATGACGTTTCTAAGACATCACAGGAAATTTTATTCGTTGCTTAAATTTATTAACCGGTAAATACCGTTTCCCTCGTCGCTGTTTCTCTCGTTGTTCAGCAAACTGAAAATAAAAAGATATTCAATAGAATCAGAAAAAAAATACCAATTAAAAAATATAGATTAAACTGAAACGAGACTGTCGAAAAAAAAAAAGATATTGTATCTCCGAAAACCACAATTTCTTTTTAAATTAACTTATAACTCATAAATTATCAATTTCAAGTTTTTTGTTCGTCATAATTGTTCGTCATCGCGGTGTATATTCTCGCAATTCGCAATTACAATTAATTAATTTTATACACGAAAAAAAAAAAATAAAAAATCTCCGAAGCGCCACTCATTTGTAATCCAGCAAAATCCCTCTGTACGATCAAATTCGTTACTAAATAATCTCGTAGTTAATTACCACTTTATTTCCAATAATTCATTTCTCGTTGTGCTTCAAAGTTGCGGAGAGATCGTTCATTAATTATAACACGAGAGTCGAAACGGATATTGTAGCTCTGCGGGGAGCGAAAAATCGTCGACATATTGTGCAAATTTACTCGGCGATACTTCGCGCGAAAAGTATGACGGTATATACTTTCCGGACTTTGATTTCGAGAGCTCGAGCCGCGAGGCAAGAGTGCTGCTGCTGCTTGTAGCGCGAAGTTTTGTCGTCTCCTCGGGAAAAGCCACGAGACTCGGGGCCTCCGTTGGTCTTGTCGCGCAGCTTAGTTCCGTCCTCGTCGTCGAGGAGAAACATTGGAAATTAATCCAACCGGCTATAGGGAGAGAAGGAGGGAAAGGCAACCCTTCGATATATATACATCGTTCGGGCTCTCCGCACCCCGTCGAAGTTTCGACTCTCAGAGCTCTGCGCCAAGTTCGACCGCCCGATCTCCGGCGCTATCCCGCCTCTCGCTAAGTACACGCAGCCGGCAAACCTCGTTCGCTCGCAAAATTTATGCTTCAAGTTCGGCAACTATTGTATATCGATTTGAACGTTAGCCTTTCGGTCGAACGTGCTGTTTCTTCAGCTCCTTCCGCTCCGCGTTTCCTCTACCGGTTGGAGGTGAAGGACCGCCACTGTATATCGCACTTTTGTACGGTATATATTTCACATTTACCATCGGTTTCGAACCTCCTATCGCCTGTAGAGCATTCGGACGCAAAACTCGAACTTAGGCTCGCGGCAAAACTTTTCGCAACTCTTGTAGCCGCGCGGCGGGCCTTTGCTGAGTTTTAATCAGAAGAAAACCTTTCCGGTACACCTGACGTCTCGGCGCAAAAATGCCACTTTCATTTTTTTTTGGTTTTATTATTATTATTATTATTATTATTAATTTCTTTTTTTTTCAGTCCTCGGAATAATATAAAAGAAGCGAAAGAAAGTTCTGGGAATCTCTGAGAGACAAACGCGAACGTTTTCATACAAACGTCTTCGGGAGATGCGCTTCTCAAAGTTACGCTCTCGAAACCCCCGCCGCCGAGAGTCGCGCTATGCAAATCCGCGGAGATTATGCTACGACTCACTCTCTTCTCTCGGTGCGCCGCGTGACTGCATTATTAAATCGGCTGCAACCGCAGCCGACACCGCGATCCCTGAATTCGAATGGGATCCTTGCTAAACCGCAGTTCTCCACCTCCGACTCCAACTCAACCCGCGCATCTCTCTCTCTCTCCCGCCCGCGCACTTTCCTCGGAATCCATAATCCACCTTCTCCCGACCGGTGATTTCAGACTGATTACAGAATTTCATTAGCGCGGCATCGGCGAACGAATGCGTATACTTACATAACGCATATAGATTTATCCATCTTGTCGACGTTATTCACGCGCGGTAATTGTTCCCGAGTGTCAGAAGTTCGATAGTTGATACGAATTGACGATAACGAATGGCGTTATCGATTCGGTAACGTATGTGCGTACGATAACTTTAATTACCAGATTCTTCCGATCGTCATTCACGTTTGACGATAAGTTACTTTTAATTTAACGGTTTCGCATAAATTTGGGACTCGAAAAATAGGTCGATTTTTTTTTTTTTTCTGACGAGAGTATTGGGAAGACGACGTCAGGATTTTGCAGATAATCGTCACGTATTCTTCCGGATGCTCGGTTTTTTTTTTTTTTGTTGAAAAATATCGATAAATAGTAATTTTATTATTATTCAAAGAAAGTGCCGTTGTCGCTGAATGGTCAGTCGATATATGTGGTTCTGGCAACTTCAACGATCGGAAATGAAAAAAATTTATCATTAATCAGCATAATAATCAAACTTTTTATGACCGAATACTTTTTTGAAATTGTAAAAATTAAGAAAATATCGACCTGGGAAAAAAAAATCGATAAAAAAATATATCAACTTTAATAATTTGTCGTGAAAAAATGTTTACCAAAATAAAAAATTCTCAGTTCAAAATATCCGGTCTATTGCGATTGTTTGAATTCAAATTAGCGATCGTCAATTAGCATTTTCTTTTTCCTTATTTTTCTTCCAATAAAAAGATCCCTAATGACTATTAAATAGTTTCCGACTCGTTAAATTATCTCATTTTTTAGAGGATGAAAGTTAATCTCAGTAATTGAGGATCGGAGGCAATTTGTGTGTTTGAATGATGAAAAATCCTTATGGAAAAATGATGAAAGCGTTAGGAAGAGAATTGATTTGGGGGTTTTGACGGTTTTGAAGCTAATCGAAGCAAAGCATATCGACTTCGCGTGGCTATCGGCATTACTGTGGTTACGAGACGACTTACAAACTAACGAAGACTCTAGTAGCCTCGGGGGCTAAGCTTCATCCAGCGGCGCGAAAGCGAACATCCAATCAGCCCGTTTCCCGTCTATTTCCTTCGGTCCGCAACGCCGAGAGTCAGAGAACAGTGAGTCAAGGAAAGCCGTTGGATGCGGCGAGGAGTTCTGATCATAAAACAACTTCGTACTCCTCGAAATTGGACGATCTAAATGCTAATGCCACCGAGATGTCGATGCGCCACTGAGCTGTCGCGGTTTGGCTGCCGCGTTTGTTAGTACAGGAGAGTTCGCGGATAGATAGATCGGCGAGAAAGCGCCACACCGGTCGGTAGTTCAATCAAATCGTCGCTCTCCGCCCCCATCGGGAACTCAATTTAAATTGCTATTCTTGAAGACCCATTCCGCGTTCTCTTTTCTCGGCCCTTTAAAATCCGTCGAAAAGCCCACTGATTCTGCTTCGCGTTGCTCGACTTTCGCTGATTGCGAATAAAGTCGATTATTAATTTTTTTTTTAAAGACTTCGCTTCTCGCGATGCTCGTGATTTTACGATAGAATATATTATTCATATTCCTTTCATCTCCCCCGCTAAATTAGATTATTAACTCGACTGTGAAGAAACGAGCAATTAGCGATCGATTTTTTTTTCTTTTCATTCCCTCCGCGTTTGACGGATTGAGGCCGAAGGGCGTCAAGTGAAATTGCTTTTTCCAACGGGACGCAGGAGAGTGTATGCCTTCTCTTCTACTTTGCTCGCCGAACGTTGAACGGAACGGGAATTCTCTTTATCATCGGATCTGCGGAAGTGTCGCTCCTGAGAATGAGCGGAGTCGTGGGAGCACCTCGTGCACCAAGTATTTTTCATGAAATCTACTTCGAAAAGCTTCGGAAAGCTTCGGGCAAAAGGAATCGAAGACTCTGCGGGAGGAAAGGAGACGAAGGCTAAAAAAGGGTGAAAATGGAGTGGAGGAAGAATGGGGCAAAACGGACTTTCGGGGTAAAATGAAAAAAAAAAAAAAAAAATCGTAATATGCGAATATATTTTCGGCAAAAACACAGTGATAAACATACCTAAGTGCGTTTCAGTTGCGTGCGAAATGTCAAGTCAATATCTCGAAAAAAATACGAGAATACATTTTTTTTTTAAGAGGTGATCCATTTTACCCCCAATTTTTTTCCCACCGGTCCGAAATTTCGTTTGGTGTTAAATTTTTTTGGTAAAAAATGGTTTATTTCCGTTTCTCGGATCGTTACAACAGCCTATATACTTTAGATTGCCCGTTTTGCCCCATTCTCCGCTACATAACGATCGAAATTGTGTAGGTGGAGAGATCGCACGCGACAATGGGGCTACGCGGCTCGGCCTCGAGACGAGAAGAGGGAATGAGAGTAAAGGAACAGTTACTGCGAGAGCCATTCGTACGTTCGTCGTCGATAAGATCTCCCCTCGCGGTGCGGCGCGAGAACATATATATAGATAGTTTTGCTACCCTTTTCCGCGATAGTAGTCAGTCGCGGGTTGAAACGAACGAAGATGGGAAATATCCCAATCTCCTACCACACGTAGTATACTTTTCGTATCTTAGACGTGAAACTCGTTCGTACGACGCGGTGCCCCCGTTGGTCGAGCTACCGGAACCGAAACGTGGAAGAGGAGGTTTTCCGTCGGAAAACTTCAACGGAATATATGAAGTTCGACCGGCTTCCGCCGAACTCAGACATCCACGTTCTTCAGCGTCCCCCTTCATCTCCCGCGTGTTTTTTTTATTCGAACTCAATTTTTTTTTTTTCTAAACCTACGAGGAGAGTCCAATCGAGACTTTGGTCGTGAATCGCCCCCTATAAGTATACTTATAGCTTGAATTACCTATATTTCTCGAAGACTTGCTGCACCAAGTACCCCGCCGAAGTTACATGCCCCGTTGCGAAAGTAATATTCGCGAGAGGTACCCCCGGGCTACGAGTAGTTCGCATAGTTCTTACGCTCTCCGACATCGACCCCGCGGCGACCCGGGTGCAAGAGATATTGCATTAGCGATTTAATTTTCACCCCAAAAAACTTGGTATAATCGGCTCACGCTACCGCAAAGAAGCGGGAAGAGACAACGAAGAATATGCATATTCATCTGCATAAAATAACGGGAGTTCACTTGACTTGTTTTTTCATCGAAAAACATACATTTTTTTTCTTTTTCGTATCGTTTAACGGGCTTAAAGAGGGCGCTTATTTAAAAAAATTACTATTTCCTCTTTCTCTATTCTAAAAATATCTCCATTTCTGCGAAAAAAAGTGCATTACGAGAAAATCTGAAAACGCAAAATAAGTCGAAAAAAAAAATCGATTTAATGAATATTCGATTCGAATTTCCAAACGAATAGTGCCATTTAGATCGATTGGGTTTCAAGAATTTTCGCATTTTTATCGTAAAGATTTTATCGATCGTCCGCTGATAGTCGGAGGGTTTCTTTTTTTTTAATTGATGCTTTACCGTTGCATTCACGGAGGCAATAACAGCTGCGCCTTTACGAGAGCCGCTGCTATCTCGTGTCATCAAAGCATTGTCCGACTAGGCGTTTGATTATTGCGGCGCAATATCGTGAGGATAGGGGGTTCGTTAGAAATAGCGACGACGCGAGAGAATGGGGAAGCCGCGGGTGAGTGAGTCGTCGACCTCTTGAGGAGAGAGTCTCTCGCGCGAAACATAAACGTAACCCTTTATTGCAGCTTATGCCGCTTATAGTGGTTATATAGAGCCGGTGGTACGTATCGCACGAGAAGCTCTCCGCGCTCTCCGCTGTGCTGAAAGCGAAGCACACGTATCGGCGTACGTTTCTCGTGTACCCACCGGTTGGGCACAGAGTTCTGGCAGACGAGAAGGGAGAAACACCCCAGAAGCAAAAGCGGTGTGTTAGAGCCTTTCGAAGACCACTACTACCCCTCTCCCCTTTGCTGCTTCTGCTTCTACTGCTGCTGCTTCGTCGTCGTAAACCGCTCGTCCAATATCCACGACGATAACGAGAACACGTCCGCGCGCTCTCGACGTTAGCGTTTCGCGCTCCGTTGCTATATCGGCTACGAGAGCCGAAGGCGAAAACGGACGACAGGGATTCTCACCGCGACGGGAGAGAGGAGTGGGATTATTCAAAATTCTGTCATGACTCTCGAGCGGTGATTTCTCTTTCTACGCTCCGGTTGGCGACGACGTTTCCCAGCCGACGACGATCGTACCTTCAAAAGGTATGTATACGCTATATAACACGAGAACATCGTAAAATGTCTGGGGGAGGCGCCGACTACCGAAAGCAGAACTCGAGCATCGACGAGAAACGAACGAATAGGGTGGATACCGAATCTCGTAAAGTTTGAACCTAAACGGTTCACCTGTCTATCAGATTATACCTGATAAGGGCGCGGCACCAGCTGTACATCCTTCGATCTTAATGCTCCTTTTCTTCATCGACGAAACAAATTTTTATCGCGGAAAAAAAAATTGGAAATCCAAAATGGTTGTAAAGAAATCAATATACTGACTTTTTTTATGATTATTATTATTTATTAATAATAAATAACCGAAAAATACTGAAAAAAAAAAGTTGAATTGTTTTTAAAATTTTCAAACACATATTTTTTTTTAATTTTGGAAATTGTATTTGAGAAAAAAAAAAAGGTTCTCCGACTCTGCCAACTGTGAGAAACCGTTGTAAGGCTTTCCGGGACATTCGAAAGCTCGAGTGTACGTAGGTACTGTATATAGGTAGGTATATACCCTGTGATATATCGAAGCGAAAGCTCAAAGCGAAGGGAGAATTCACGGTTGTGCATTAGGTGTGGCGGTAAGTGTGCCGGAGGAGAGTAAAGACTTTATGAAAAATGAAGGATCGCGGGTCGTGTCCGACCTTACGAATGGGGACAGTCCGGGAGGGACGCGATGGAAAAGTGGAAACGAGCGCAATGGTTGAGAGACGCGAAAGAAACGGTGGTACGACCAAAGGTCGGGGCGTTTTTTTTTTATTTTGGAGTATCCCGTAACTTGGGCACGTATCGGCAGCACTGCGACGCCACACCCGGGACCGTCCGCTCCCGAGACATAGGACCGAACCGTGAGACGCATTCGCAGGTCGGACCGCGCGGCCTGATGTCCATTTCAGCGGTCGTACGACCTGTGCACATTACCCAAAGTATAGCTAATAACACGAAATCCGTTCTGCTTTAAAAAGAAATTGAAAAAAAAAGTAAAAACACGCCAAATGCGTCAAGGGTTCGTATGGGCCGTCGTTTCGATAACCGAGTCAAAGGTTCGATGTTTTTTGTCCAAAACTACGGTAGGTACTGACATTTTTTTTTTATGTATTGAAACCTACATGTGTTGAGAGCCTTACAAAAAAAAATCGTCAATATATCTACGGCTGTCGGCATCGACAAACGAACAATCCGAAATGAAAAAATTAAATGGGTTTTCCAACTTAATGAAAATGTCGAATCGTTGATTTTTCGAAGATATCTTTTATTTCATAAAATTAGTTTAATATTTTTCACAAATTAATCATTTTTCGATCGAATTTTTTTTCGCAATATTCTGATTTTTTTTTTTAATTTTTTCTTCTCTGCGAACGATTGAGTACCAAAATACATTTGAATAATTTATCAATTTAAAGACCAAAGTAATGTATATCTCTTGATAAAAACGTGGAAAAAGTTTCATCTGAAGTTTAAGGAGATGAATAGTTAACGCGACACATGAACGATTGTACGTAAAGGGAAACCGATAGTGTAGTCTCCTCGATGGTTCTCGACTCTGTTACATACAGCTCGTAGTACCCAAAGGACCTATCCTCGTAGTACAGTACTCCACTATACTGCTACGAGTACGAAACTTTATCCAGTATTGGCATACTTCGTGTAGTAGTACCCCACGAGTACGTACGGGTAGGTGGTGCAACCGCGAAACGACGAGAGACCGCACGAGGGTGAAATTGGTCGCGTGGTACTTGGATCGAGTGCAATGCGTTGCGTGTGCATCGACACGGTTAGAGGTTCTCCTCTCTCACAGAGGGTGGATACAGAGCCGGTAGATGTGAACGATACACATTCAGAGAGCCCGCGTCGGGGGCTTAAAGCTTCCGGGGAAGTTGCAGTTTATTGCAACTATTCGGCCGCGTGTCCCTCGGTTTTGCGGTCAAACCGAACGCAGGTGTCCGAAGTGCGTTATAACGCCGCAACGAGCCACGATGAATCATTAAAATGGTCGCGCGCTCCGGCCCTCTCGTTCAGTCCTATCCTTCCGCGTTATCTATATGCCTAACAAATATATCTATATTCACAAATACATAACGCTTTTCCCTCCTCCCGAATATTTGTGGATACGACGAGCAAAAGCGCTGATACGCCGAGTTGCATCGCGATGTACATACGCTTCTCGTACACTTCGTACCACGTATATATATATATATATGGATACGTATAGAGTGCATTACTATATATACACGTGCAGTATCCCGACATGAGCGACACGTTAACTCAACTTGTTCATAAATTTAGCCGATCGTCGTTTCACCGTATCGCTTGTAAGCTGTTTATAGTACACGGAGTGTATGTCCAGAGCTCCGTACTTCATGCTGTAGTTTTGGTGAATATAGGAGAAAGTGGGGTAAAATGAACTTCTCTAGGAATTCAGAGACTTTTGACGATATATTCAACGGCTTATTACAACTTTTGAACTAAAAAATCGATTTTTCACGCCTCTCAGAGTAGTAAGACGAACAAAAAAAGAAAATGGGGCAAAATGAACTGGGATACAATTGCATTCATTTTTTAAAAATAATTTACTACCTAAAAGCGTTTTGTAGACTATTCTCACCGGGAATATAAATTTAACCATATTCAAAATAATGGAAAACTTCTTTAAAAGACAACTTTCGTAAAAAAGATACTTAAAAATTGAAATTTTTAAAATTTTCATGAATTTTCGGAAGCGTCCGTTTTGGCGCAAAATTTACGTGGCGCGACTGCCTCATTTTACCCCGTTGGCCCATTTTTGCTCCTCCTTCTCTTATTATGGGGACAAACTATACACAGATGCATCGTATCGCGAGAGATGCACCCGGGGAACTTCCTTCTGATCCACTTTCGTGAATAACCTTTGGGTATCCCTTAGCATCCGATGTCTTACACCTGTTTCTTGACTCTCTTCTTTTTTTTTTTTTTTTCTTTTTTCCAATTATCCGATATGTTTTTTACGATCTTCGATAAGGTCGCGTTCCGTTGAGGTAAAATCTTTTATCGTTTAGTGGTCATACGACAGAAACAGGAAAGATTTACTATAAAGAGAAATTGCTCTCGAGTTTTGTCGTATTTTTTACAAAAATCGTATACACGGCACGAAAAAAAAAATACAAGGAATTTTACTCGACTTGTGGTTGAAATAATTGTGAAATAATAATAGTTCACAACGTTTCACCAACGAAATCCATACAACACCCATTTTTCAGAAACTTTTTCCTACCAACAAAAAAAAACATTCCGACTTTTCCAGGAATCTCTGTTCGCAAAAATAATTTCTACATTATCTGTGAAACGAATGGATGTATTTCCCTCAAATTCTGCGTGCGAAACCCCTTTTATAACTCCTGAAATGTCTACCAACAAAAGCACCCATTTCCACGCGTATTTTTGTTCATACGCATTTCGAGCGGTTTAAAAGCTTTCCACACACAGAGTTCGGGCGAAATAATTCCAGTGCCGTATCTGATGATGTAGAAGGCAAACAAACATTTTTTCAACATAATAAATTCCACCGCAGACGCCGAAAAAAAAAAAATGCTCAACTTTTCTTCGATACGTATTTCGGATATTTTCAAAGCTACCGATATACAGAATTTCATCGAAATAATTCCAATACCTTTTTCGATAGTGTAAAAAAAAAAGAAAAAAAAGTCATTCGCAATTTTTACAAAGAAAAGAAAAAAAAATCGAAACAGACGTATTCACATTGGCTTACAATAGTTTGCCGCCGGAATTTCAGCGGTGCTGCGTTGATACTTTGTTTCGCAAATGTCTCGGATGTCGTCGATTTTACGTGGTGCGTTGTACACGCGCGATAATACGAACAGACAGCATCCGTAGTCGGATTCGCCAAGTGCTCCAGAGAGCGGCTCGTGTGTATGTGTTCCTTCTCCGGTATGCCACTCGAGTCTCTCAGTGAATTTACGACGGCAGGCCAAAGGATTTCACGAGGTAGACGTGTCACTTAGAGGAGACAAGACGAGAGACCTCCCCAGCTCCCCGGTAGGACGAGCAGAGATTCATCTCGCACTATAGTTACGTATGGGTGGCCCTTGTATAAGACGTCTGTACCTTAAGCGTCAGTATCTGTATAGAACACCTGCGAAATCCTCGACGAATGTCACTCAGAGCAAAGGCGTTGCTTCGCAGTGCCGTCGTCGTTGTTGTCGTCACTTGTCGGGAGGAAACTCTTCAGAATGAAGATCATCGACCGCTAAGCCGCCCGACTCCCGGGAACACTGAGAATCTTCTCGTTTTCACTCAGCATCCGGACAGCTCGTTAAACCGACTAGCGATCCGATTCCGGGTACTCTACCCATGTAAGTCGGTATTAAATTCCCGTACAAGTATACAGACCGGTAGTAGCCTTCTATGTATCTCGACGAATGTATCTCTTCGATATATTCGCGGCTCAAATTTTTTCTTTGTGAAAATGACCTTTTTTTTTGGAATTTTTTAAAAACGAAACGATCAAATTCAAAATTTTCAACTCTTGTTTATTAATATTTCAAATGGTCCGAAAAAAAAATTCTAAATTTTACAGTTTGTTCTTTCGTTATTTCATTAACGATAAATATAAAAAAAATCATCGTGTTTCGATTGGCGAAAATAATAATTGCTCCCTGTTGAACGGAAAACGAAGCCGGAGAACTTTTCGAGGAGATTTCATAAAATAACGATGACCGTACCTCGGGAACGCACACGTAATACCCACATGGATCAAATAGTACGGAGTATATATATACGAAAGGTCTCGTTTTACGGTACCCCGGAGAAGCTTTGCTCAGTGAAACCGTTAGCGGAGCTTCGAATAATTTGAATGGCTGTACGATGGACCGTTCGGAAACTCGAGACCAATGAGAAACTCTGTCGACATGGTATGTACATAAACGTACTTAATACCGCACGTCGACTATACAAGCGGTGAAGGGGTCTCGATCATCATCGAAATCCCCGGGGTTTTCCAACCGGAACGGCTATCCATTCGAACTATTCGATCCCCTGCGTCCCCAGAGAAATACACGCTGTCCGCATAGCTACAGAAGCTTCAACCACTTCTTCCTTCCATTTATTCTTTTTATCGAATCGTTTCTCTTTGAATTTTCTCGATCTGACAACAAGAATTTTCCATCTATATTGGGAATGTGCGGTTTTAAACATTTTTTATAAATCGCCCCAAATAGATCGAAAAATTTAAAAAATCCGAAAAATTTCGGGTGTTGTTTTCAAACAAAATATTCGCACATCTCGACTTTTTTTCTCATGTTTTCTTTTTGTAATTAGTGCTTAGGAGATCGCTGAAGAAATTACGCAGTTTCTCGTTGAATTTCGACGCCCTTCGTGTTTCGTAATAATTGAAGAATAGAACTGTTAGTTATGAATGTTACGGAGAGATTTAGCACTTTCGTAATTTTACCCCACTGGCCGGCAGAGTGAACTCGCAAATTTGGTATTCTCCGGAGCTTTCATAGATTCGAGATGACGCTTTCGTCGTACGTTGAAATTTGCGGAAGAGGTAGTCACGTCGGTGAGTATATGCAGGAGAACGTGCGAAGCGCGATTTGGCTCGTCGAGTCTCAAAAGAGACTAATGGCAAATGGGAGAGAAGGAGAGCGAGAGAGAGACGTATACGTTTAATATGTACGCCGTTTTGAGTAATGAGCTTCTCGACGTCAAGTAGGCGCCGCCCGGCAGCATCTGTTTGCTTCAAATTCGGGACATATCCCGGAATACCACTACCAAAGGATATATACCTCCGTGTTGAATGTACTCTGTACCGGAAATGCATTGGTATCCTGAAATGGGTCAACAGTGCAACATTTTAGCGTGCAGAGACGTCAAAGCGAACGAGAGAATTTCGGAAGTACGGAGCGATAGCGGCAATGATGGTAAACAGATAAAAAAGGGTAACTGAAGCGAACATTTTGCTCCGAACTCTATGGCGATAATCAAAGCAACAATTTCACCTTGATATTTACTTTTCTCCGTCAAAGGAAATTTTTTTTTCATCATAAGTAACTGTTTAATAGTAGGACCAAAAAATGGCTTCCAAACGGTTTTACTGAACGGTATTTAGACACTTATAAAAAAAAAATGATTAATAACATTTTTTTTTAAGTACAATTTGATTTTTACTGTGCATCGGAATATTCACCCTTTCGTGACGACAAAAATGTTATACTTCCCTTTCCACTTTTCTTATCAGACGGGTGGTAAAAATCGAAAATGCGATCGAAATATTTTTTTTCTGCAGAATCCATATTTTTTATTTGCAAATGGAAAAACACAAATGCGGAAATTAATAGCATGATACATCGACGTGCAACCGCGATATCCTCATCGATAGTGTCTCAGCGACGACGATGCTTATGTATTATCAGTAGAATATATATATAGGTGTGTCTATAGTTTGTACGCGTTATCAAGAACAGAAGGGATAGGGATCTCGTTGGTACAGCTCGTCGATCAAGTGTTGCGTGAGCGGCAGCATCACCGGAAGTGATAACGGAGCGATATGATGGGCAACAGGTTTCGATGAAATTTGGTACACAACGGATACACGCCGAGAGTGGCAATCATGTGAGACGATAGGGTTTCGCCAGCCATCCGATCGATGCATCGCACTTTCACTGCGTAACCCTATGACGTTCTCCCTAAGTACGAGACTCTGCGCACAATTTCTCTCGTTCTATCAATCCTTTGTCAAATATACTGACGAAACTTCGGCCGGCGATACACCCGACACCTAACGTACGAGATATGAGATTATACGGGAGATCTCAATTATACTTGACGCATCGACGATGATGATAGTACCCTTCGCGTTATACTGGAGCCCCATGCGCATTTCCATTCATTCGCGATCAATGATCCGCACATTATCGCGTCAACGGACATCATCGCACCGCTGTACCGAGTCTGATGCATCCTCGGGTTTCGTCGCATACTGCATTAGATACGTCAATTAACCTGTGTTAATTGCAAGTGTCGTGCGAGTGGCTGTACTGTTACGAGAATATTCACGGTGTTAATCGAACGATAGACGCTCGCATAATGATCGAAGATCGGAATATCGATGGAAATTACAATATCAGTGGTATAACCATACCGTCGCGATCTCTCATAGACATAACCTGGAAATACCGTCATCAGTCGAAATTAAGAGCGGAAATAATGTTTTTTTTTTCTCAGGACATGAATATCCATTCACAAAAGTACAACCCTTCGACGAGAATTTATTTATTTTTATCACCGATCTTTTCAACGACCAAGATTGTCGAATTTACGGATAAAAATTTTGTCATCGCGTTTACTTAATATAAAATATAAGGTTAATGACAGAAATAAAAAAAAAATGTAGATGCTGGAGATTCGAACGTGAAATTCCCATCGTGCGATTCTCCTCACTATCGATTAGACCACACGTAACGTCCTTAACTTCGCGCGTGTTTATCGGACCATAGCGTGAATTTAACTTTGATTGTACGTAACAATGTAATTATCGGACCAGCCGTTGTCAGATAATACTGGAAAGTTTCGTTCGACAAGCGATATAAACTGGAATCTTGACAACGATGAGAGAGGGTGAAAATATAACCGTCGTGATACATATTGCCAGTTGTGGGAGTAGGAATATCCGTACGGAATCGTGGATGCATGTAACACGCGTTGTCTTTCACCGAACTCTGAGTCTCAACAATCGGATGTTACCATACTTCCTGCCTTCTGCCTTCTGAACACCGCCATTGGGGATACGTGCCACGCGAAGGACCTGCCAATTAAGGATCCCCGAGTTTCGCTGATACGTTCTATACCGCCTCTATACACGATACAGCGCTCTACAACTTACCCGACGCTTCCCATCCGTTGAGTTTCTGACGGGCACGTGCGAGAAGAGATAGTTTCGAAAGCCTTGACTCACGTCTCACATCCCGTCGTGTTGTACTTCGACGATTTCACGTTGGAGATTTAATCGAAACGTATGAACTCCACGTATAGCTACTATTCGCGGGAATGTACAATACGATATTTATCGATCTTTTTATTTCGGATAAATTACCGCTGAGAAAATGTCGAGAGGGTGTACGATAACAAAAAAATAATGAAATTTTATGTATCGTATTTGTGCATCATATTCAAGAAACACCGTAACGTCTCGACGCCAAGTTTTTGAATCGGTTGTGAATTGGACTTTAAGCATGCTTTTTCTCGATTTTTTTAAAAATAATGATAATAGTAACAACATACCATAACATTTTTGATTTGAACACTTTTTTAAACAAACAAACATTCATGGTATTTAACGGCTTTTTTTTACAATTTGTCACGAGAAAAATATTACCATTTCTTTGATCTACGATACTTTTTTAATGAAATTCCCAGGGAAATCTCCAACGAGTACTATTGTCTTGTCTGCATTTGCATAGCAGTTTACCAAAAGTCGGATCTGTTATTCATTGAACCGTTTGAATTATTTAGTTTTATTCCATTGATTCATGGGGCACATCCGAAAGAAATAAGAGATATCCTAGATTTTTTGTACTTACGGCCGCAGTTTCAAGTGTGGCAAATTCCTCTCGGTTGTTTCGATCGATGATAATTTTGGACAGGCATATTCTTCCAATGAGAACCACACAGCGAAGAACAACGAAGAATTTTCCAAACAACATTGCTAATTTTCGTTATAAAATCTAATGTTTCAATGTCTTCATCAACGATCGTGTGTGTTGCGAGTGCAACCATCGATAACTGAATGTCCGTAGATTTTATATTTTTTATATTTTTATATGGAATGGAATTGGGCTTTAAGCATACTTTTTCTTGATTTTTAAAAATAATCCTACTTGGTTTTTTTTATTTAAACATTTTTTTGAACAAACCACGTTCATGATACTTGGCGACTTTTTTTTACAATTATGTGTACACAATAAAGATATATCTATATATATGTATCGCACGATGTATCGTCGAAGGAATTTCTCGTAATTATTTTTCACCACCAGAGGCACTGGAGGTGCTTTTCGCCCACAACGGGAGTGAAAGGATCGCAAGTATTCGTTCACGGTCCGGCGATAAAATGTTCGCCGGTGCTTTTACGACTTTTACGACGTAATAAAAATAGCGACGTACATTTTACACTGCCGTTCCTATTTTCTCTCATCGGGCACAGTGGCCAAAATGGATATATGTATACACCGAGAGTGCACGGAATCGCGACAGAAAGAGCACCTCTCGCCCTTTCAATTCGTGTTTTGCATTAATGATGTTGTACACGAAAAAAACACCGAACATTTCCAACACTAGTAGTACTTACCACTGTATTATCAACATTATACTTTAAAGATGCATGAAGAAAAAAGAAATTTCATACAGTCCAATAAAAAAAAAATATCAAAAAAAAAAGATACATTCGATCCTGAATAACAAAACGTATCATCAAACGTTGCATAAAAATGATACTTTTAGCTATTACATCGCGATCCATTAGTTCGAATCTAAAATTGAGTATCGACGTTATTTCTATTGTACAGTATGTAAAAACGGCATAGAACGAGTGTGAAACGTATATATTTAGGTGACTGATGCAGCAGGACACGTTAGCCTCGGTAGGTATTCCCACGACGCAACGCTCGCGCCCGCAGTCGCGGTGACGTCACGCACGAAGTAAAAAAAATTCGACATAAAAAATGTTGGGGAATAATCAAAATGGTAGCTAATTTATTGTAATATTGAACTTATGACGGTAAAATGAAAAAAAAAGAAAAAAAAAAGTTATCGGTCGGATCATATTGACCAGGCTGCCGATGCGGTCCCACTCCCGGGCGCGATCCCACTACTGCCCGCCACGGAGACTTTTGGCTGCTGGGTTTCCCCTCTGGCCCGGTTCGCCTCTCCTTAGCTAACCTGGCCACCCCGGACTCCTCCAGGGTGCCCATATTGATGGCGAGCTTAGTGCGGACGCCCAGTCGACGTGGACCCCGCACCAGCAGTGACCCCCGACCTCAGATCCTCCACAATAACTAGCCTCCGAGTAGCCGGATTACAGGAGCCGCCACACTCCCAGCTGAACGACTCAGCCGCGAATCGTCTACATAAACTGTAACCTCGACCTACTTATCGACGTCATTCCGATCGTTTCTCAAACTATCGAAAATCGTTCGGCCTGAAGTCTACTTTCGATCCGATAAACAAAAACACGAATTAAAAAAAAAAAGAAAAAAAAAAAAAAGAAGAATGTATTCAAATCTGGACGCGAACCCCGTACCTTGTGCACGGAGTACCGCAATTTCTGGCGTCTTTCGAATAAGAAGCGAACAGAAATATTTTGTCAAATAAAGTTTTTATATGAATATCTATTTAAAAAAAAAAATAACAATGGTATTATTTATCTCAATAGATCCAATGTATATTATATTTTTTCTATACGTTGCAATGATTATATTGATATTGTGAATATTTCTCGATGTATGGATGTTTAATGAGCGAAAAATGTAATTGAATCGCGGAAACCCGCAGCACGTATTTCATACAATTATTTCTTTAATTATTCAAACGATAAAAATAAACGAGAATACGATGTCAATTTGGGTAGAAGCCGATGTCGACTATGATTTAATAATTAATTAAATCACAGCGTTTCAATAAATTATCAATACAAAGCATTGAATAATCAATCGTTGATGGAAGGATTTGTTATTTCGTCATTTATCGAATTATTCGCGTTTGACGATCGGTATTACGCACTACAAAGAACGTAATAATGGTAAAATTTATGGTGTTTCCTTTTTCGGCGTTCTCTCGTATCGAGGAAATAAAAAAAAAAACGAGAATATTAATAGCTATCAGATCAGTGGAAAGGCGCACGCGGTTTAAATGTTTGCTGGTAAAACGGTCCGCGTTGGGTGCTGACGTTCGAGTATTAAGCGCGAAAGGCTGAAAGGCAAGAAGAGGGGAAGGGAGCACACGCCACGAGAGAGAATCCAACGAGCTTTAGCGAGTGGGCGATCTGTCCCTCCGTTATCTTGACTTCGTACTCCGTTAAATCCCTTAATTAAAGCGAGAATGGAAAGGCCATTAAATGCTCGGATTTCACGAGGGAAAGAGCTCTTCCCTCTCTCACTTCCGCGCATTGAACCGGACCGGTGAAATTATGTGAGGTGGAAAGCGCATAAACGTAAAGATTGATAAACGTACCTATTCATTGTACGCTGTTCTTACGCGCTTTACCGGCGCGAGCTTTTCGTTCCGCAGTGTACGTACATAGTATGGATGTAGAGCACCCCGAAAGCGCAGAGTGCTCCGAAACGAAACGAGAATGGAACGCTTTATGAAATAAATCGAATCTCGTTTTATATTTCCGAAAGCAAAATTTTAACGATGCATCAAAAGGTCCGTAGTACGCGCTTCGTCCACGAATCTTTTATCCATTTAACTTTTGAGGTTATAACCGTCTTACGACGAAATGAAAATCGTGCCGATTAAATTACTTCGAAAGTACGATTTATTAACGAAGTTTGCGTTTAACATTGTCGATGTAAATTATCTCGTATTTCCATCATTTGTGTCAAATAAATTAAATTTATTGATATAACATTGTCGAGAGTACGAGAGCAGATTGAATATCGTTGGATATGTGTAACATATAATTCATTCGATATAATTTAAATTTAATTTGTCGCCATTGAGTTGCCTCGAGTCCCGCGGACGCATCTTCGCGATGGATCGATCGTAAAATTGTTGAAAAAAAAAAAATTGTTAACCTGCAGAAAATGTGATGAGCCTATTGAGAAACTAATCATCTGATTCCATCTATAAATAATTCATACAGCATATAGATGTCTGAGCTATTGACGAAAAGCTCCGTCCGTTGTGATCCTATCGAATTTGCTGAACAAATTTATGCGAAATCGCTAATTGCCATTAGTCTGACGATTAACGACTTAACCGAGGATAATAATCAGCGTATAATCAGCCGCCAGGCTGCAACTAGAATCCCATCGCTGTGTATATATTATCATACAAACATCGATCGATAAATCAGTATTTACGGAAGTGACTAATTCGCAAAGGAAGTTCCGCGCAAATGGATGCGCTACAGTTGTTCCGGTTTTTTGAAAATATCGCGAAAACAATACGCGCGGGATGTTCAAATTTTACGCAACATTCGAAAACGGAATATTGCACAACAGCCGCGCAGTTGTTGGAGGTTATACCCGTTCGCATTGGAATAATTTCCGTTGCCCGGTAATTATCGACAAATTTATTAACGTCGTGGAAAGAGAACGATATTCTATTGCGGACCGTAATTTAACTGTTCGATCTAATTTTCCATCCTCGGCATACCGTACCATCAACCGACTATTTCCCATAATTAAAACGTTCGTTATAAAATTAATAACGACCAGAAGCACCGAGAGCGACGCTGCGCCCGATACCGAACAGAGGTACGAACCCTCATACGTACGTAACCACTGTATATCCCCGATAATTTTAATTATCCGCACTAATAGCGTTTTCCCGAATTACGAATCTGGCGGAATATAGAATACGTCGTCGGGGAAACGAAGAGGGAGGAGGTCGGGCTAACCGGGCGGTAGACAGAGAATTCGCATAAATTATTGAGCTATTTGCCGACGCGGCGTGCGCGATCGTTAATGTCCATAGCGTTCGGCACTACCAGCGAAAACGGAAGCATCGGATTCCCGAAATCTACGTATACTCGCGGCATAGCCTATTGACAATAATTCATAATTGAGGACCCAACGTGCATTCACACCGTACCGGTAATACAAGAGAAATGCCTGTTAGCAGGCATTCGCTTTTCACCAACACCTCGTCCGCGATATTTCGCGTTATTTATTCCACGATTCTCGTACATTGATATTCGTTAGGCAATGTATACCTGTAATTGACGCTTCAATTGAATCGGTATGAATTTGTCGACGAGTAGTAAAGGTGTTCAGTGTACAGAAAATATCGCAATCGAATCCTTATCAACCCAATGCAAGGCGCGGAGTCAAGTAGAGTTATCGCATTGTGCGGACATTAAAATTTTTTAATTGCAACGCCGTCACGTCAACTGCTGCAAAAATTGAGCGACCAGTGATGCAGTGCAAAGTTGATGCCTATAATTTTATTATCGTCATTATTAGCGTATTGATTTTTAAAACATCGAATATCGAAAAAAAAAATTACAGGATATTACCGCGTCAAATAACGGTAATTTCTCGTCATTAAACGATAACTCGATGTTTTTGCATTCGGTAAAAGAGAATGGTTGATATCCTATTATTGTATACATATATTATTATGTACAATACGCATATTATAGCGAAGTTGCAGATACTGCAAAATTGCATACAGCAAATTCGCGTTATCTGAATTATCACTTCGATGTCGTGTTGTTGTTATTCTTTTAACTTCATGTGTCGTATATATTGTCGTATAGTTCTGATAAAGTTCGCTTCACTATCTCGACACCGTCGCGTCCCTCGACACGCATACATTTTTTTTTGTTTTTCTTTTTTTTCGCTATTCCAGACTCTCTGGCGGACGGTCGACCGATAACTCGCCGGTACATGGCAGATAATTGGTGGGCATTTCGCGCGCCAACGCTGCCGGTAGTATCAATCAATGTCACTGACAGCGGCGAGTTTCGAATCACATAATACCAAAACCGCGCTTCCCACTCGTCGCCCTGACGCGGGTCTATGTGGCCAATGACAACGGATGCTTTGTCTACGTTTAGGCCTCGTCATGGGGTTTCGTCGAGAGAGTAACATCACTCACGCCGATAGGTCGATTTTCAATTATTTTTTAATAGTTTCGTCGGCCATTTTTTTTTATTTTGGAGCGAAGGATAAATTCAAAAAAAACATTCGACGATGTTTTTCGAAAAAAAGTAAATTTCTGTTATTTTGTTGGATGGGATCAATGTTACGATTGTTTCGATCTTTAATAAGTAAATGATCTTTTGTATGATCTTATAAATGATCTTTTAAACCTTTTATGGATGGAAAAACATTGGGAAAAGAGGTAAATACAGAGATCTGCAACCGGTAGCTGCCGCCACTCTGACGATATCGTTCTGTATTACCTTCCGGCAAATTCAACGACTGCAGTCGCTGCGGTCGGCTAACCAGAAAACTACGATACCACGAGTCTCAGATTTTTTCAAATTTGCATTCGTTCCCTCGATGTCTATGATATTGTTACGAAATAATAACAACAATAATCAATAAGACTGCGAGTGCATTTTTGTTCATTATTGTTATTTTCGTATTTTCGTGTATATTTTCAAAAATTATGTAAAAAATCAGTTCGATAGCTCGACGGCGCTAACATTATTCCATCGATCGACATTTCGTTATTCTGTGATAATAATCGATAATTAAAAAAAAAAATATTCAGCATTTAAACAAAACACCGATAGTGACAGTAAAAATAATACAAGAATTCATTTTTTTTACTTTATTTAATAAAAATTCGAGTCGATACAGTTGTCAATTTTTTTAATTAATAAATAGCCGATCCCTTTCGACTTTTTTCGACGGCTTTGTATATTTCAGCAACGGCCACCGCAGATTTCTCCAGATGTTTCGCTATGTGATATCGCAGAGCAAATCCCACCGTATACTGGAGAAAAAAAACGAAAAGAAACCAATGTGAAAATAAAACTTTAAGAGTTTCTTGAAAGTCTCATTCGCTATTGCCGTTTTTTTTTATTAGACATTTTTTTTCTTGCGAACACAGAGAAAATCGCGACAAAACGTCGCGGCACGTGTCAACGAGATACAATGAATTCCTTCAGCGATAGTTATCGGCGGCCACAGCTGTCGGTTATAAAGCCGGTAGTATTCAATGGTTCGTCACCGGCTCTTCACTGCTGCTACGCGACACAGGATTTCTTTGTGCGGTCAGCAGGTCTCGAGGTCATCCCGTCCTACGCATCGTCGTCGAGATTCCCTACCGTTCTCCTCCGCATCCCCAACGACATTTATTTTAGCGATATCACCCATTTTGCCAAGTCATTCGGCATAAAAATCAGTCGCAATGCTTCGACTCTGTGTTCGCAAAAAAAAAAATTAATTTAATTTCTAGCAGAGTCCTGAAACCGTAAATTCATATCCCGATGATTCCGGTCCAACAAAACCAAAAATACTTGTCGCGATTTTATTAAAAAAAAAAGTTTTGAGAACACGAAAAAAATATAATAATAAATAAATGATTTATTGTTGTTGTAGTTAATCGACAGACTAATCGATATCTTGAAAATGATTTTCGTGTGCAAAGAGACTGAATATCACGTGAAAATTTCCCGCCAAAACTCGTCCGCAGGTGTTCGGAACTGTTATATTCCCTCTTCTTCGTGGGTCTATCTTCGGCGGTTATTGCGCGCATTGACGACACACGGAGTTCGGGATAAGGGATCGGCTTTGTGTTGTTTGTCCGACGGGGACACGTGCGCACGAGACAAGATTCACGACCGTTAGAATATATCCTCTCGCCTCGGGAGCTTATGGAATATTCTATAAGAAGACCGCGAGGACGAATGAACACGCAGAATGCCTGCTGTAATAACGGACACGAGAACCTTCTTTTTTTTCGATTTCTTCTTCGTCTTCTTCCCTTTGTACCGCGTAAGCGATAGGTAAGTAAATCTCCCGAAGGGACCCATCGAGCCGTACGAAATCAAGACGTGTGCCGTAATGCGCGCTTTTTGAATTGTGATACCGAACGCATCTGCCCCCCTAAACAAAGATCGGGGAGTGTACCATTGCAAAACTCACGTGATAAAGAGCCGAAGTTTTACGTAGATAAACCGTCGTTTGAAGAATTGTTCGATCGTGATAACGCTTCGAACGAATTTCTATGCGTTGCCTGGTGATCGAGTCACTGGACTCGAGAACCAAAAGTTTTGTTGGTCTATATTCCGTCATCGAGAGATGAATTCTTCCGATTCCTGGAAAGAATCTTTATTTTTACCAAGAATTTTTTTTTTCATTTTATTTGCCCACTGGAACAGTTGGATTTTAATTTTTTATGAGAAAATTACCAAAAAAAAAATTTTTTTCGAAGACTCGAGTTTTTTACGATTTTTTTTTTTCGAAGAATCCTTTCCAGAAGGAAAACCTTTCTTACCTAAAATTGGAAGCTTCAAGAAAGCTCTGTAAATTTTTCCAACAGAAAGTATTTTAGCGTCGGCTTCCTTGAATCTCGTTAGCCATGGCAACAGCTACGGAAAAATTTGTAAAAATTATCGTCAAGGAGGAGGTTTAATCATTATCAAAATGAGTTGATGCAATGATTTTCGTATGTTTTGCGATGCGGCTATTTCATTAGAGGGGGTGGAATAATTCACTTGATTGACACTATTAGTCGATCAGATATACCGGTCGTAGTGATTAGACAGACGACGCCATGGGAACGCGGATATCTTGATTGCGAAACACAGAGAGAAACGGATGGTGGTACGGCAGGGAGATACAGGAGAGGATCAACGAAGCGTTGCACAATCGGCTGATGAGCTAACCAAGGGATCGCGACAATCGGTTAGACGTGATTTCCAGCCGACTCGGTAAACTACAGTCATGCCACCCGCCTGCCTGCCTACCCGCCCGCCCTCCTGTAATTGCGAACGAGAAATTCGTCCGGCTTCAGCCACCTCAGCCCTTCCCGTCTCGTCTCGGTGAGAACACAGAGCTTGAAAACGGAATGATGACCCACCCGTATTGCTTGTACCGTGCAACTCTCAAATTCAAACCCGCATTACGTATGCGCATTGCGTTGAGAATTGATCGGTTTTGACACTCCATTCTCGTTGCGTGTGTAGCGCCTACTTTCTTGTCGAATTGTGTCCATTTTTTTTTTAATAATTTTTGGTATCTTAAGGGTGTATATGTTGTCGAGTCGTTATTGTTATTAACTTGAGGCACTCGATTTTTTTTTTTTTTTTTTTTTTCAATTTTTGGAGCAAATTTTGCGCGGGGAGTGTCTGTTCCCGAACATCACGAAAAAAAATACATCGCTCTTCCGGAACCCATATTTTTTAAATTTTTTGATAGATTTTCATAGTTTTTTTTTAAGACTCTCAAAATATATATTTTTCAGGACAAAAAAATGATTTTATTTTGTCCGATAGGTTTTGGGAGAAAAAAATTGGAAAAATGTTTGTCTCGGTTTTCGAAACGGCAGGCAGATGCATTCACTTAATTCATCGTAAACATACTTCATTTTGCGCAGGTATTTGGTTTAACACAATTTGAACGGAATTGAGATGAAATTCGGAAAAAAAAAATCAATTGATTTTTTAATGTGCAACAGGTTTTTTTCGTATCTTTCCTCAATTTGTATCTTAATTTTTGTCAAATTTAAAGAATTTTTTAATTAATTTTCCTGTTTTACCGATTGTGTAATATGGGCTATCAGACATCATGAAACTTCAATTTCGCTCCGCTATGAATTATTATTCCATTCAGAGGTATCGACAATACGAATGAAAATCAATTGTAAACGCAGCCATGCAGTCGACAACTACAACACTTCGCTACAACGGCTTACAGTAATTGGTATTTCATTACGTATCAACCAAAGCTATTCGTTGTTTTAGTTACAATGCCTTTCGTCGAATATTCAACGTCAGTTCCTACACGTACCCGATTCGCCTATAATTCCCATCGACGCGTCCGCTTTCTCTCTTTTTTACATGCCGACCCGTTTGTTCGACCGACAGAACAATATTTTGTTTAGTATTCGTGCAAAACATCGGACGCGATTTTTACGAAGTGAAATCCACGCTGTTTTTTTTAATACGAAATAACCATCAATGCTTTTTCACCGACTCGCATTCGCGTCGACAATACGAGATTCCTTGTGATACGCGATTTTACAACGGCTTCGGGGTCGGAATTGAATTTTCATTTTGCATGAAGACATACAAAGGTGGCGCTTCGATATGACGAGACCGTGCAGTACATTTTTTTTCTGTTCGGGATTCACGTTTATAGCTCTTCATGTTTCGTTATAACGTCGAAATACGCAATGAAAAAAAAAATTGAAACGAATGCAACGATGTTTGTTAAACAACGCGCCGGAGATAAAAAGCAGCGAGCGGAGATCGAAAAATCGTGAATTTTCGTTTAATTAAAAACTTGGAAAAATATGCTGTTTTCTCGTTTTGAAAACTTGTTATTGACGTTCGACGAGACTCGATCTCCCCAGTCGTACCGGTGGTGCGGCCAACGGTATAGAACAAACGCGGCTAATGTTAACATTGACCGTTGCGCGATCAACGAACTTCCGCTCTCGTCGACGATCGCAGGGTATCTCAACATTAGCGGGAGATAGCAACCGTATAATTGCCCCGAAGCCGTGTGTGGTCATTTGTTTATACTCTTGCGGTCTCGTCTGGGGCATCCCTCGTTCGCCATTGCCTTCCGGTTTCATCCCTCTCCGCGCTTCCCGCACTGCCATAACAACGTTAAAGCCCCGCGGGGCGGTAGCACAGGTTGAGCGAATTTACACGCTCGTTGTCACGATCGAGCGGACACGAAATTACGCGGTAATGCGTCAGTACCCCTTGTCACACTGTTTACATCGAAATGTTTACGATGATTCATCACCAATTTATTGAAAAAAAAATCAACTTCACCGATTTTTTTTTATTGCCGATTTTTTTTTACTAAAAATCTTCTTGCGTTGTTATTAGAATAGACTGCGAGAAAAAGATTGTAAAAAAAAAATTGTAATTGCCGATAATTTTTTAGTTTTCATTAAATTTCAATTACATTTCGAAAAATGCATTGCATTTTTTATCATATGACAAATTTCATCTTTTTTTTTTTAATTGCACCTCAATTTTTCGAAATGATCTCTGTTTCTATTGACTTATTTCAGACACCTTTTCAAGAACTTGTTCCTGCGTCAAGAAATGAAAGAATTCAGCCGAATCAGAGTCGACTCTGTGACGAAGATCGACGGGAAAATCTTCGTGATTCACTTCGAGATCGCAGACGCGAAAAATCCCGTAAGTCGTCAGAGCGAAGCACAACGCCAGATAGATACGAATTGACGACATTTCGATGAATTTCCAACGAGAATAATTTCATAATGCGATTATTATCGAATGTACGAAACAAAAATTCGATCGAACGGCAATAAGATCGGAGTAATTATAATGAATCGAGTTGCATCGCTCATCCCGACGATAAATCGAAAAAAAAAAAAAAAAACGAAACGTTTCGTTAGCTTTGACTAAATGATGGAAAAAAACACTGCGTGACTCTCGAAACGAAACTCAACTGAGTAGGCAGAGGCACTTCAGCGTCGAGAAGCTCTCGCGAAGGCATCGTGTCCACCAAGCGGAATCCATATAGCGTCACGCGGCTGTAGACTACGTGCAGATAATGCGTTTCTACGATAGAAGTGACGCAGAGAGAGAAAGCCTTTGCGATAAGCTCCTCACCCGAGAGACCGAAAGAAAGGAACACGTGCAACGAAAAAGAATGTAAAACTTGTTAATTCATAAACGAAGGAAACTAAAAACAAAACGTATCTTGTATAGCGTTATACAATACTCTTCACGTTTATACGCGACTCGAAGTTTTACCGAAATGCACGAATGCGCATCGTACTAAAACACTTCTAATTTTTTTTTTTTTTTTTTTCATAGTCGGAAGTATATTTTTCCGCAGCCATAATAAAACGTATACTGCGTTTCCGCCATTAAAAAAATATTCATTACTCGACCGGGTTGCGCGAATAATTCACAATATTTTTCATTCAACGTAAAAAAAAAAAAAGAAAAAACATAAAAATAAAAAACAAAGAAAAAACATTCGAACGGTGGTATAAAGAATGGGATAACTTTGCCTCCTATTCGTTGCAATTCGTAACAGCGTTGCGCTCTATTCAATCGCGTGATTCCATATCTACAAAAGCGGCAAGTGGTGTTCGGTGACCCGAGTCGGTAGCCGATCAACACTTGGAGTTTCGGATCGCAGGATTTCTGCACCTACGCGAATGGCCGCTCGTCGAACGTCGACGCAATGCGTTAAATCGCACGCAACCCCTTTCGGTCGTGTGCTCCGGAGTTTCGTTTCCGGCCCCGAGGGGGAAGCGACCGATGGGGTGGTCCCCGATTGGTCGTCAGCGAAGAGAGCTTCGCCAAGCCTCCCGTGACGATTTCGAATATAGTTGCATGAGCGCAGGTATGTAAATAAGCGTCACGTTGAACGCGGATCTCGTCGCCGCCGCCACGGTCACTACGCATAGAGAGACCAACGCGATTCAATGAATTATTCAACGAGCCGTGAGCTGATATCCGTCCACGAGGCGTTTCTGTGTTTCCCAGTGACGAGGTTTTCCCATGATACGAAATCCCTCGGCGGTGACCCACCGGACGGGATTGACGGGGTGCATTGTTTCCGATCCGCGGGGGAATTTTCTCTGTGTCTCGTATACATCGAGACGACATACATATTTTTTAAATATATACAATAAACGCGTATAATGATGCCGCGAAGCTTAAGGGAGTCTCGCATGGCTTACGAAGATAAATCAGAAAAAAATCTCCCCATCCTAACCTCAATTTTTCACACGTTTAGCATGAACGGTAGATCTCTGCAAATCAAAAGTCACCGTTCGATTCGAAGTAATAATAATAATAAATTTGGGTCGAATTATCGGAAATTTCAAATGTTTTCACATTCCTATATTGTAGTGCGTACAATGACGACGCAAGTATCGGCATCTCATACTCCCTGCGCAGCGACCCATTTCCGCCATTTCTCTCGCTTCTCTTCCGCGTGCTTCTCGAATTCGGGGCTCCCATTTGTCGAGATAATGATTCATTGTTGCGGTAGACACGCGATATCATAGGATAATTTCAATGTAGCTAATTACTCCCAAACATTAATTAACCCCCCTCCTCCGGAAGAATTTCCATCGGCTTTTAACGTGCATATCACTTTCGTTTACATTTTTTTCACCCTGTTTTACCCTATTGCCGGCGCGAACAAAAAATTCACATTTAATTCGTTCTTTTGCATTGCCGTTTCACGAATATCGTTGTTTGTTTGTGGCAAACACTGTTTTTTACCCTTTGAGCTTTAAACTTTATCTCAGTTTAATAATAATTCGCGACTTTCCGCGGTTTAACTTCGCACGTGCATCGATGTTAACCAAATTTTAATTTATAAAAAAAAACAGTTCGTTAACGCAAAATTGTTTTAAATAAAAAAAAATATTCGTGTTAATCTTATTATTCAAATTAATGTCGGTATTCACGGGAGGGGGGGGGGGGGGGGTTGAATTTTGTAACTGCGATAACATTCTCACGCAAGAATCAACCCACCCGCGTTGACCGGCCTGTCGGCTATCGTTCTCGGGGATCAGTGCGGAAAATCACATGCTGGTTACTGTCGACATGTTATACTTCGTACCGCGCGTCACAGCAGCGTACAGATAGCTATGATTCGACACGTGACCGAAGCAGCGACTAAACGGAAACATAATGCGCCCCCATGCAGGACACATGTCGGTGCGGTATTGAGTATCGTGGAACTCTCGTGGCCTTACAGCTCTTCGGCAATGCGCTTTCGAGTGTCCGGCCTCCGGGGTATGTATAAACGACCCTCCCTCAGCCCCGGTAAACTTTGACTTCCCGTAAATTTCTCATACCCCTATCGTCGATCCCAGCCGCGTGACCAACGCGCACCCCCCGCAAAACGGAGCAAACCTCTGGTCTCCCATCGCCACGGCGTTTTATCGAACGCGTTTCAAACTCTACGGTGTATGTAGAGAGCCCCGTTGGTCCCGCGCGCATAGGCCATTAGCCTCGATTACCGCGACGATCGGGTCGCGTGACCTATCGTTATCGGCGTTAACAGATCTACGCAATTATTCGTTTCCCTCCGGTCCCTGAAGTAGTTTGATAGCCATTAGATTCGCGGGATTCACACCCAACGCGATTAACGAGAAACTGACGATGTATCCCCAATGAGACCAATGATCAGGTTAATTTTCCCGATGGATTACAAGACGATCTTTGGCTTAACTGAGTTTCTCGGGCATTTAATTAATTACGATTTTTACGCGCGAATCGCGGCGCGATTCTTATGATCGAAGCTTGAAATTTCATTTTTACGACGTTTTTTTATTTTTTATTTAGTTAAATTGATTTTGAAAACAATTTTTATTAGTTTTTGTTTATTAACGAAATGCAATGATGCGGAATTTATTAATTTATTAATTAATTTACGACGCGTCTACGCGTATAGACGATAAACTCAATGTTTCGCGGATGTCATCATTGATTTTAATAGAGTTTTCCGTCGAGGAGAAAGGAATGAGAAGAAGGGACCGCGCATATCTTCATTAGAACTTAGTTCTCTCATCCAACTATCCCCCGACTAACGGGATTCCCGTGTTCGTGCATATAACGCGCATTCTCTGCTCTTCTGCGTTTCTCATCGTGAGCGGAATAAGTTGACGCTGCCGGAGTACCCGGAACATGCAATTACGATCCTTTGTACCTTTCGTTCTTATTTTCAAACCTTAATGTTTGCACGAAACTCTTCGTATCTAATCTCGTGGACAAAGTGTCTGTCAATTTTTTTGTTGACGAAATAACATTATTAAAATTGCATGATAATTTTTTTCCCATCATCAAAATATCGATAGAAAAAAAAGCATCCATGCGAAACGCGAAAAGTTTCCAACTAAATTTTACCGAAACTTTCTATGAAAAAAAAAAAAAAAAATGTTGAATGTTAAAATTTTATCGAAGAATACATTTTTTTTTAACGAAATGGACATTTTTTAAAAATCAATTTTCAATTAAATTTTTCCGAAATTTTCTAAAAAAGAAACAAATTGTTAAATGTGAAAATTATATCGAAGAATAAAATTTTTTTTTAAATTTGATCTCAGCGATACATTTGTCGATCGTCCTGATGGGAGAATTTCCGTCTACACTGTTTGATTAAATCGCACGCCTAATGCATGAATCACGAAGGGGTTGAAACCGTCCGAACATAAGAAACGTATATTTACAATTGTATACCTCAGGATAATTAATACATCGCGGGATACAGGTTTGGCAATGAGAATATAATGAATACAATGAGCGATAAAGTTCGTGATTTTTGAAGAAGGATACCGATAGCGCATTCAAAAGCGGGATGCAGGGTAACAACACCATTGAAACGCGGAGGGGTTGCAGAGCTTACCGTGGAAGGAAATACCGTGAGAGCTGTTGCATTATTGCGTCACTCGACGTGTATATGGAAGCGGATCGAAGCGGGTTGTTCGAGAAAACGAACATCGTGAAGGGGGAAATAAAGAAAAACGTCGGTGAGTTCCAATAGCGCGACGACGCTTCATCGGTGCCTATAGACGTGGAATGACGAGGGTTGAAACTCACTTCGTCTCTCCGCGTGGAGTCACATCGAGGGGGCGAAGAAAAAACGCGTTCAATCTTCAACGGCAAATATCACCTGGTGCCCCCGACACAGATTACGTTCGACTACAACCCTATGAAACAGCCGTGAGAACGGGCAACTCGCCTTATCAAAATGCAACAGAGGGATTTTCCACTGGGGTCGGGATGCCTTCGTAAAAAGTCAAAATCCCGCGCTATCTTATCGCAACTGAGTCCAAAAACATTCCGGTAAACCTAAAATATCTCCGCAGTCTATCTGACTTCGAAATTCCTTTAAAACCATTCGAACGTAAATTTTTTAAAAATTCAACACTTTACGGCGAACTTTGGCGGAAATTCGATACAACTAGTAATAATATTTAAAAGTCGTTTCATTTGATAAAAAATTCGAGAAATGAAAAAAAAAAAAACGACGGATAGTAAAATTCGAAGTTTAGTAGTCAAATGACGAGCGTCATATTCAACATCGTGCGGTCAGCGTCCTCACGGCTGCAGCATCCTATATTACAGCAGCGTGCAGAGATAGTTTACGACCTTTCAAGTCCGCGCCCTCATGTCGGTTTTCGATATAAGGCTGAAGGGGAGAGAGAGAGAGAGAGAGAGAGAGAGAGTGGATCCGGCAGGTAGCAGTTCGCTTCCCCGATCGAGGACTGTTACGCTGGGTAGCCGAGCTGGTGAATAGCTCAGGGGTTACCGGGCCAAGGAGAGGGGAAGGGGGGATGAGGGGCCCAAGCGAAGAGGGTTGATGCACTTGTTACATGGGACACCAATTTCCGATGGTTACAGTGGTTCTCATCGTTCGCGCGGTGTGTATTCAACATGTTATCGATCTTTCGACAAAATTTTTATTAAAAAAAACAATTGAGACGATCACCCGAATTTTTTTTTTAATTGCCGTTTTTATTTATTTAGTAACAATTATAGGGTACGTAAGATCGACATTTTTTTTTTTTTTCGAAACGAGTTGAGTACCTCGAAGCTGCATAAAAAGGCCGGTGCTACCTGTACGAAGAGGCAAAAGAGTTTTTTTTTCTTTCTTTTTCTTCGTCTTTTCTCTTGCGACGAGGGAAGAGGCGTGCATACAGCGACGCGTGTGCGTACACGTGGGCAAATGTTAACTCTTTCCCTGCGCGGCTCGATCGTATTTTTCAGAACACGACGAAAAGAGGTCCTCTCCTCTTTGCCGATGCGGCCAAGGAGAGCGGGAGCCCGAAGCGAGTCTGAAGAGGCGCGATTCAATTTCTTTCCCGGATCGAATAACCAACATGCGATTACGAGAGTAGGGGGCGGCGAACTCTCGAGAAAGACGTGTGTGTTATCTCGCGTTCTTTTCTTTTTTTCCTTCTCCCACTCGAACTTTGTTGTCACCCGATATATCGATTCCGGAGAGAAGATAGGCGCGGAGTCGGGTGAAAAAAAAAGGCACAGAAGTGGACGCAAGTTCTTCGCTATACACACCGATCGGTAAGCGAGAAATGGCTTTTGAAACTAACCAGAGACGTCATGCATTTTTGTACATTTTTTTTTTTTTTTACGACACACACTCGACGTTAGTTTTCAATTTGAAGAGTCTTCTGAGTGTCTTGTTTTCTTTCCGAAATGCAGAAGACGCGTTGCAACGTGCGAACACACGTTGTAAATAACAATATTATAATTATATCACAATGAAATGACAATGGCGATTAAATCTATAAACTAATAAAAAAAAATCTATGTATTTATTACGCGTCCCGTGAATATTTTGTTCCGCAAAAAAGATCGAAAACTTGAGCTTTCGGTAACCTGAAAGTCGAAAAAAAAAAAAAAATTCCGACCGATCCAATTTCTACAGATTATCCGACAATCGTTCTCGTTATATGTCTCCTTGTCGTCACCGTGAGAGCGCGAGAAGTCTTCGAAATTCCTATATAATAGATTTCTCGTGCGAAAAAAGGCAGAGGATTATAAACGTGCGGGAAAAGAGACGGAAGAGGGATGCTGTACTCTAAAACTACGACGTAGGGTTTCACGTGCGATTATTTTATATACAACGAAACCCGGTGCGTACCTAAGTAACCTCTTCATGTGTGTATGGATGTCCGCGTGTATGTATACGCGAACGTACGGTGTACGAACGTCGTTGCCCGGTGCTAAGGCGAACCGTGAGAACGCGGCAAGGAGCAGATGCGTGTACGGAAATCGAGGCAAGGAGGAGAACGGCTATAGCGTAAGAGGGTGCGTATAGTATAGAAGAACACCGTCAAAATCAGTCTATTCGAAGGGGGATGAAGGTAAAAGAGCTGTGGCCGACGGTTCAACGGTGAGCGAGAAAACCGAAGCCTCGTCGTTCACGTGTATCGCTCTAACCGACTCTACCTATAACAACCCTGTGAGAGGACCCTTACGAACGAAGAGGCACCCATGGGGCAAAGTCGAAAGACGATACATATATATATGCGGTACGGCCACGAAGCACCGGTATTTCCCTGTATGGCTCCATGAAGCTCCTCTGAGTCACGTTGAGAGCAGCTCTGCTCCTCAACGCGCACGCGAACTCTTTGACGACAGTTTTATTGAAGCTAATGTATTCGGACAATATTTCCACTCGTATCTTCTCCAGAATGTCATTTACCGCGATATATAACCCCATTGGTAGTTTTTTTTTAGGATTTAAGGGTATTTTGTTTTAAAAACATAAGTCAATACCTTTTTTTTATCGATCTTTTTTTTTTGCACATAAAATAACTGACGGGGTGCAAAGTTGTAAATATTTTTTATTATTATTATTATAATTGAAATATTAAGTTTTATTTGCATTACAATTATCCGAATGGACTTATTTGGCGATAAGTTTCACGCGACAACGTGCCATTTGCATGGAAGTTCGAGAAATGCGAAACGTGATTGCAGGTAGTCGCGTTACCGTATACAGAGATCGCTTTGTCGCATTGCTTCCGTACTCCGTTAGGTGAGCCATTGCGACTGAATTCTTTTTTCTTTGAATACAGAGATGCAATGAATGCAAAATGTAATTCCCGTAGCGGAAGGCGTACTGCAGACCCCTCCGGAAGGGTAGGACACGCCTACGCATCAGGTAGTGTACCGAAAATACGTGGGGGTCCATTCATCCCCCGTGGGAACCAAGAATTGCCAAAAATATCGAAGGAAGCTGCGTGATTTTTTCGTACCGAATTTTTTCTTTCGTTTTTCTCGTTTTCGTTCTTTTATTTCTCGGTGTTTATAGAAAAAAAATTATTTTTTAATCGACGAATGGAGCGATTTCTTGGACTCGCGATTGAGAGAAATTGAGATTAAATTAATGGCAATGGAAATAGATTACTGGATGGGCTATACTTTGGGTACTTTTTCTCGACGAAAGTTTCAAAAGCACACGATGAATATAATACGGTATAAGAGTCATTAAGCAATTATCTACCCTACGTATAGTAAACGAGTGATGGGTACCCGCATAAAGTAAAAGCATCGCGCGCGTGTACGCGCTTCGACTTCGCAGTTAATTCAATCGTTCCAACCCTACAGCAACGCTGCTGTTGTTTTGCTTTGGTTATATGCCGTTCCCGTTGCTGCTAGTGATTCACGCCAATTCTCTCTCCGGTCTTATCGAAAAATCAATTGCCATTGGGTCGCCACGTGACGCCGTCATCGGGACCAGCAGGCAGTCGTCGAATTTTTTTAAACGCCGCCTGCATGCTACACTCTGCCACCATAAATTGTCGAGGAAATTAAAAAAATTTCATAGACAGTATCTTTTTTTTCTTGAATTCTTATTTTTTTTTGCATCTCAGAGATATATAAAGATTCGCTCGTCGTGCAAGACGCAGCAGAGGAGAACTTTGAATGCTAATCCCGCAACTTCCAGGTGCGAGTGTAGCTTGCAGAGCCGAAAAAAAAACTATGGAGACCCGTAAGACACGAGGGATCGTCGAATTATCCGTTAGACCGGTTTTCTTGCCGAAAATAAATCGTAACTGAAATACGCGTTGCAGAACAACAACCACTCGGGAAGCTCGTCTTGTTGAGTTTTTTTTTTTTTCCTATTGTTAAAGGGCATTGGCTCTTCAGAAAAAAAAAAAAAACCAGAGTGACCGGATCTTTTGGGTTTTCGCTCAATCGATCACAGTACAACGAACTGTACATCTATATACGACGGTATTTCGGCGACATGCATTTTTTTTCGTGGGAATTAAATTTTCATCGATATAGAATTCACGGCTTTTGTGAATTTTACGCGTTTCACCAATGTTTCTTTCGGTTCGCTTGCGCGGCTGGCTACGATCGACGAAACGCCCAGAATCTGCGGATGCAGAACACGCGGGACACTGTCTTTTTACGACCGGCTGTAAAATACGATTGTTCCCGCGATGGTGCCCCGCGCGTCGCAGTAAATCATGACGAATGCGACGGGACACCAAAGAACCTCTCAACTCTGCACGAATCCTGACCGTTGCAAGATATTACGACCAGAAAAGAAACAAAAAAAAGAGCAAACTTTTTGTTTCGTAAAAAGCTTTTGTTTCGAATCACAACAAATACGGCGCATCGAATTTTTATCGAGCAAAAACACCGCTGAAACTCGGGTGAAGGAACGACCCAGTTTTGCTGGTGTTTGCATTTTGTATTGACGATATTTTTCACGATTTTTTTTTATTCATTTTTTTTTCCAATTTAAAACTGCGTAATTGCACACCGAGTGAACAATATCCAGTAGAATAAAAAATTTTAATATCCGTCAGGGAATTTGAAAAAAAAAAATTGTATTCGATTAAAATAAAATGATTTACCGATGTCATTAAAATTTCTCGGCTCTTTAACGACCAAACAACATTTTTTTCTTCGCCGTGCCAGAAGCTTTGTTGGCGTAATTTTTTTTCTGTTTCCTAATTTCTCTTCAAATGTTATCAAAATTATTAAAACCAATTTTTTTGCTTCTGTCTTCTCGTTACTCTAAGAATATTAGAGTAGTTTTCAAAAATTTCAGAAAAAATTAACGATCTTTGATCTTCGTATTTAATAGTCGCCACCATAGTGCAATTGTCACGTATTTCTATTCATAATCATTAATGAGATTTTTTACGTTCAATTAGATGATAAAACCTCATTAGCGAACCGTTGAAAGCCGTTTTTATTAGTCAGTAGCCGTTTTCTTGGTGCGAAGCTCTCTAAAACTTTAGCCCCTTCGTTATTTTTATCACCGCATCTACAGAGCGTTCCGGTATCTCATAAAACTATATGAGATTCGAGGCGATACAAGGTTTTTTTTTTCTGTTTTTTTTTTTTGGATCTTTTGAAAAAAACCGGTTCTGTAAACGCCCACCTGAAGAAGCGTACATAACGGCCTTTTTTTCACTATACGGCGAATGACCTATGAGAATTTCAAGGGTTTTGTAGGAGGAGATTAGAAAAAAAAACCGCGTTATATATGAGACGCCGGCGGTACCTGTTACCCGGTCAACTGACAAGCTGAATTACGAAGGGTATAAGTGTTCGAAACTCGAGAAAAGGGTCGTCTAATTCATCGTCGGTTCAACGGTCGCCTAAATCCAATTTATATTAAAACTAATAATAATAACATCAATAACTATTATAAAAACCATTTTTGACATAAATGCAGAAAATTTGGAGACAGCTGTACGTTCAACGATGCGCGAATAATTGCGACTGTACGTTCCGCGATGTTCCGCAAAGATTTTTCTTGCACCCCTAAGAACTGCAGCTTTTCCTTAGCGATCGATTCTTCGAGAAATTCTATTGAAACTTCTGTCGGTTCAGCAAGCAAACGCTCCCAATGAAACTCTGTTACACAAGATGACAATGGCTAACGGACCGACTGCGGCAAAAATCGCGGAGATCTCGTCGAAAAGTGGAGCAAATTTTTTCTCTTTTAAATATTTTTTTTCTCTGCAAGATCGACAACGGTGTTCTACCGTGACGAAGCTGTGTGCCTCGCTTAGGTGAAGGACCTCTTCTAAAAGACCTCGAAGGATGCCGAGAACGAAATTATTCCGAGAAAGGAACAACTCTGAAAGTATAGACGTTTAAAAGACCCGAAGACTCGAAGCCGAAGGAAGGACCATTTCTAATCACTCTGTTTCTCAGTCTAAACGAACTTATTGGATATCAATACGTCTTAAAAATAACATTACACCAAAGTTTCGCATATACAATATATAAACTATATATATAGAACATCGAAACATAGTTTTTACGTAACCTCTCTGCCTGAGAAACGCACGAAGAAACGGTTCCAACAGATCGCCACATCCCTATTATCAACACTACAAGGTATTAAAATTGTATGAAACACATGAATTCGTATGTGTCTGCCGCACCTGGCGAAAAGTTTCAAGGGATGCTGCCGATCCCGCTGAGAGTTCAGCTACATTCGTTGATCAGTGTGTGGGAATTTGGTCGACGGTTCCTCACGATCCGTTGCAGGGAGGATATACGTTATAGCAGAAACAGGTAACGACGGGTCTGTATGGCTGTTGTATGCGTCGGGTTGTCTTGTCGAAAAGGGGACTCTCCTTGGTATCTCTTTGCTAGGGGAGTCGCCGCGAGGGAAAAAATAACAAGGACCGGTAAGAGAGTCGATCCTCGTCTTACGCCAACCAACGGGGGTAAAGATCGCGGCAGCGAACCCTCATTGTACCAGATATTTTCCCAGGGCCTCCCCTAAGCCAAAGGCCCCGCATGGTAGGGCCAGTTTCGTATATAAGGGCCCCCGATAATCAGTTGCAGCACAGAACAGCGCAGTCAGCGATACAGTGAACATCGGAGCGCTCCACCAACCTACCGGGCCTTTTGCCCGGTCAGGAATTGGAGACCAGAGCCTTCTAAGGCTCTTCTAAGCTCTATCTATCGTGAAGACATCAACGATCTACGATCAGCGCCATTCTACGCCAGTGTTAATCTAACCAGAGGTGCTCCAACTTTTCTGTCGCAGATTACGAACAACGTGGGATTTCCGGCATTGACGTGAGTATAGTTTCGGCTTGTTTTTTGGCAAACGCGAACGGTCTTGGTGCTTCGATAGACTACTCGGAATTGGCAAGAATCACGTAAACTTGTATCTCGAAATATTCGCTGATATCTGTTTTTTTTTTTTTTTTTTTCTGACATTCGCGTTGTATACGACATTTCGACGAATCGCGATTATTCTTCACTAAAAAGAGTAAAACAATGGTGGAAGTACGAACGCCACGCTCCAGCGTTTGTACTTCTTTTTGGCACATCAACATCACGATCATTTTTGTATTTCGATTATATCGGGATTGCACCGTTGCACAACGATTCTTTTGTAGATTCGACGAAAATTACCATTTCCAAGATATCCGAAAATAAAAAATTGAAAAATCAAATAAAATAGCGATACTGACGTCGAACAAAAAGCGCATACGAACATACAATTGTGAATTTATTTCGAAAACGAGCTTCAAAGTTTAAACAATCCACCCGAGAAGTTAACGCATCATTATTACGCGAACAAATACGATTTTTTTGTGCACAAATAGCCCATAGATTTGAAAAAACAATGAAAAATCAGGTCCGGTTCAATATGTCCTATAGAACGTTTACAAGGAATATTTTTCAAATGTTGCAAGTCGCCCGGCGGGAAAACGATGTTTAACTCTTATCTCGAATAAAATATGTCTCTCAACTCGAATGTTTCGCAGTTATGCGATCGAAAGTTACAAAAAAATCATTTGATGGAAAAAATTGTAAAATCTTTTGAAAAATTCGTCGATGTGACTATATGACGCGAAGTTCTCAAAATTTTTTCTTTTTTTGTAAATTACTTCACGATAATCACAAAAATCCTCGGCACTACTCTATCCAGGCACTAAGACCCAATCGAAATTTAAACAAAATTTTTTTGTGTTGAGTTTATTTATCGTCTTTCGTTTCTTTTAAGTTGCGTTAATTATTATTATTTTTTTTTATCAAAATATTTCATTGTCAAAAAAGTTGCGCTACCAACTCTTTAAAAATCGTACCTTTTTTTTACATCTTTTTTTTGTTTGCATTTTTATTCATTTGTTATGAAATTTTTATGTTCATTGTGTATTGAAATTACTGACACTCGTACTGTTAGTGCTGTGAGGCGTAGCAAAAAAAAAACGTCCCGTTTGACAGTAGTGCTGTAAAGTAGTCAATGTAAAGAAAATATGCATTCCGATTGTAAATTTTTTTGCCTTTTTTGTTGTAAATATCGTCTTGAAACAAACGAAACTGACTGCTCAAAAAATCAATCGTTTCGACATTGTATAAATGTGTGAAAAATGCCTGATATTACTAACCACCGTTTGGCCACTAACACAATAGTAGTTAAAGTAAAATAATATTCGTAACAAAATTGGCACGAAACAGTTATAATTTAATATAGAAACTGACAGAAGACAGAAGCCAAGACATCTTGAAAAATGCAGTTTTTGGTTGCTGCTGTATCAGAACATCTCGAATACTAATTAAAAAAAACCGACCGGAATACGCTTCGATCTAAATAAATACATACGATGACGAGTTTCTTCCGACTAAATCACACAAACCGGTCACGAAAAAAGCTAAAATTAAATCGAATAATATATATTCATTTATAGGTTAAGAGACGTAAATTAATAATAAAAATTGTCGTTTTTGATTTTTATTAAATCAATATTTTCAAAATACAAATTTACTCATAACCGACGCTTCAAATTCAAAAAGATCCGACCGGAATACGCTTCGATTTGAATAAATTTCCACAATCACGGGTTTCTTTCGACTAAATCATACAGACCGGTCACGAAAAATCTTTCAATTAAATTGAATTCTGCATTCGTATATAAGTTGTGCAAATTACAGTTTTTTTTTTGTTAAATCATTGCATTTCGACAAAAAAAACAACGTGTGTTTGTCGTACTCACGACCGACGCTCAAAATGAAATCGAATAACGCGTTCATTGAAAAATTAAGAAATGGTAGTTACAGACTAAAAACAGTGGTTTTTTTATTTCGATCAAATCAACGAATAAAAAATTCGCATGTGTTTGTTATACTCGTAACCGAGGTAATATTCTTAAAAAAGAATCGATCAGAACAGGTTGCCATCCAAAACAATTTCCACGAAAAAAAAAGGATCCATAAAAAAATTTAAAAAAAAAAGACTATACTGAAAATTGGTTTTTGGCTTTCTTTAAATTAATGTTCTAAAGATATAAATGTCGTGCGTGCATGTCGTACTCGTAATAATTCACGCAAATTCACAAAAAACCGATCAAAAGCAATCCACGTGACCATAAGTTTCATTTGACTAAATTGCAAAAGTCAGTCGTGAAATTCTCGAAACTGAATTTCAATATATCATATATAAATTTACAAACGTATAAAATTACAGAAAATTACAGTATTCGATTTATTTTAAAGCAATATAACCGATGATACAAATTCAAAAAAATCCTATCAAAAGACGCATCGATCAAAAGCAATTCACATGACCACAAGTTTCATTTGACTAAATTGTAAAAATCAGTCGAGAAATTTTCCAAATTGAATTTAAATATTTCATATATAATTTTACAAACGTATAAAATTCCAGAAAATTACAGTATTTGGTTCATTCTAAAGCAATAGAACTGATGATTCAAATTCAAAAACATCCAAAAACGGCGCTTCAACTAAAAAAAAATTCTACTAATTCTAAAACCATTCACGACTAACGATTTCTTTCGTTTAAATCATTCAACGCAATCACGAAAATCTTCATATTAAAATAATTTAGGTATTCAAATAAAAGTTGAAAACAGTACGAACATTTCGAAAATTACATTTTTTTGATTTGTTAAATCAAAGTAACTGAAAAATTCGCAACTCAAATTAGAAAAGGTCCGATCAAAATACGCTTCGATCAAAATCCATTAAGTCCGTCACAAAAATCTCCAAATTGATTTGAATGATGCATTCATAGAGAAACTGACAAACGTAGAACCGTACTGAAAATTCCAGTAATTGGTTGTAGTTAAATCAATGTATTTAGAATACAAATTTCGTGTGTGCATGTCGTACTCGTAACCGATGCTCTAAATTCGAAAAGATCCGACCACAAGATGTTTCCAATCAAAATCAATTTGAACGCTTCCGGTTTTTATTTAGAAAAATCATGCAAACGAATGATGAAATTCTCCAAATTTAAAATTGCATTGAAAATTCTCTCATTATTTCATTTACCCAAAAAATTGTCGCTTTCAACTATTTGGATTGGGATAAAAAAATATTATGACTAAACGATCATTTTCGGAACTTTTCTGATCAAAAGCCGACGTTCGACGATGTAGTTAAAATGAATATAAAAGAAGCACGTCCCCCCCTCTCACTTGTTGATACATCGATCCTCCAAGTTATTTTGCAAACATACAAATTGCAGACAATACAAATCGTAACCGGTCTTCACGATACACAGTTAAATTATTCATAAATTCGTGTTCGACTTATTGAAAAAAAAAAAAAAAAATGCCGGAAAAATTATTCGCTCAACCGCGAGGTTAAAAAATTGAAAGAGTCATATCAATTCGATCGCTCGCAATGAAGAATCCATCAACAACAATAATCTTAACAAACGAACTCAGCGACTTCATTGTACACGAAACCCGACCGGAATTGCCGTGAACTTGACTCCGCTAGCCGCTTCCGTCAGATAATCAGTTCGCAGTGTGTAACAAGTGCCGGTTCCTGTCGAGTACCGCTCACACCGGAAGTGACTACCCCTCCAGACTCGCACTCATGAAAGTGGGGTGGCAATATTATGCACCCCTCATCGAAACCGACGCAGTCACTCCGTCATTCACCGCGCAACAAGTTCTGAATCTGATTCGACTAATCTGCAATCAGCCATGAAAAGCCACGACCTCGCGACGAGTAACTGTCCTCTGCCGTGAAATATTATTATAAGAATCGGGTTATCCCACAATTTATTGATTCGCTCGGTTTTCATGAAATTCTCGATCTTTTGACCATTTAAAATTTACAAAAAAACGCTTCAATTTCGCAACAAAGGGCCGTTGATTCAAAAACTGTTACATCAGGTTATTCAACAAAACTATCGATAATGAGGCCACTAATTTTTATATAGACTGATTTTTATAAAAACCTAACCTTCCGATATTGGTGTAAACAGTAAAAGACGAAGAGAAAATTTATTTCGCTTGATTCAGTTGCACATGATGGGCGTTAAAACAATAAAAAAATTACAGGCATTTAAAAATGGAAGGAAAAAAAAGAAACAAAACAAAATATCGTCACTTGCAACATACAAATCGGTTTAAATTCACTAAAAATACGAAATCTCGAAATAATTCAAAAGGCATCAGAAATATTGGGATACAAAACTCTCATTCGAAAGATCGGTAAACCGTATTTAACGTGAAAAAATATTTGCAAATATCACATTTGGAAATCTATGTCCTCGCCGTAAGTAACCGTGAGTTTTGTCGGACTGTTCTTAACCGAACCAAAGAAGAAAACAAAGAAATAGCTCTTCGAAAGACCCAGTCTAGGATTCTTGACCGCGCCACCATAAATCTCTCTCTCAGCCATTTGCGCAACAAAATCCTCTTTAGCCTCAGTCCCTCGAGGGTCAAAGATATACCGAACTCTAAAAGGCTTCGGATACTTATCCAAAGAGCCATCTTTCTTACACTTGCATTTCAAAAATTTTCCAGACCCGAATTAACGTAAATCCACATCCGGCAAGGGATCATGCAGTGCCAACAGCTTGCGTGCCTTAAATTCTTCTTCGCGCATAATTCAAAAACAAACATTGGCCATCTGCACAATATTAACTGATCTGGACATTTATAAAAAATATTCTAAAGCATTCAAAAAAAGTTTTAAAAAATTCAGTCTAAAATTCTTCTTCGCACGAACCTTACATTCTTCTTCGCAAGATCCTTAAATTCGTCTTTGCACATAATTCAAAAGCAAACTTTGGCCATCTGCACAATATTAACCGATCTGGACATACATCAAAAACAATCTAAAGAATTCAAAAAAAGGTGTTTCAAAAGTCACTTTAAATTAAACGGGAACTTCGAAACCATTAAAAAAAATCGTTACAAAATAATATCGGGGAAAAACATCGAAAAACCAAATTAATAACATTTTCCAAGCGCAAATATAAATCTGTATGTATATTAGAAAAAAATAATAATTTTAAACAAAAATTATTTTTCGGTTAAAAAAATAATACAAATGCATGATTCGCGTTCGAAAAATCGAAATCAGACTCGATAAAATTCCTTTCGCAAAATACAAAAGCCCATTGCAACAAAAAAATTAAACAATACAAAATTGTCGACAAACAATAAGTCACATCAATCCAAAACAGCGACAAACATGAATCGCGATATTCTCAAAAAAAAACACTAAAATGGAAATGAACAAAAATCGTTAATTTTCGGTATCAAAAATAATACATAATAATGCATTACTCTCTTTTGAACAGTCGAAATCGGACTCAAGAAAATTTGAATTACGAGATACAAAAGTATATTTCGAAAGAAATATTAGAAAATTAAAACTTATCGATTAAAAATTCTCAGAATCGAGGAAAACAGTGACAAATACACGGCTATGACCTTAAAACAAAAATCAATGAAAATTAAAAAACAAACATTATTTTTCGGTTTCAAAAATAATACAAATACATTACTCTCATCCAAAAAATCGAAATCGGACCCAATAAATTTCAATTGTACGATACCAAAGTATATTAAAAAATTATTACTAGAAAATGCAAAGTTGAGTAAAAATACACAAAAACAAGTCAAGCCGCGACGCGGAGATTCGGCAATTACTCTCGAACTGGTATAACAATGGTCCGAAGATTCCGCAACCATTCGAGTTCTCGAGAATAAAAAAAAAGTGACAAAGGAGTTGCCGGGTACAGCGGGAGTCCATCCCGTTCCCCGGGCTTCGAAGTTCCCAAGGCTCCCTTATTCTTTCAAAAGCGCACACCGACAACGGCACGCCAAAGGCTCCAACCGTTTTAGTTGACCCCAACGTAATTTAAGCAGCCGAAGAACAAGACCCGCCCTTTGCCTCTCGAACGTCGGTTCTCAGGAATGGCGACACACGTGAAACCCGTTGTACAGTTGACCCTCAAGTAATTTAAGTACAGCTAAAGGAACAAGAAACTCGACGACGACGCATAGCGGCACAATAGTACGCCTCGTGTTTCGGTTATCGCGCTAAAACCTCCCCCTCGTCGTACAACGCACTACAACTATACTAAACGATGTATATACATATATATAGTACTACCGTTTCATTAATTCACATACTTCTGCTCCTTTCTTCACTCCTCCCCATTAGTAGTGTTTCGTAGCTAACGCTCACAACCTTCCAGGTCTTGACGTTGCGGATGGGCCGTTCAACTTCCCGATCATCGACTCGGCCGGAGCAACAGCCACAGCGGACGAAAGCAGCAACCCGTGAGACGACAACGACAACGAGAACCCCCCATCGGCCATGCAGTTTCGCAAGGAAGAAAGGAGAAGAATGAATGAACCACGTGTGCAGCTGGCTACCAGAAAATAACTAAGAAGAAAATCCCTCAGGCACCCCTAAAAGTACCATTCGACCCGGGAACACAAAACGCAGTCCCTCACCTTTCAAGAAACTCTTCAGGATCATTTATCCGGCGATACCAGTGACTTCACAAGTGAAGGAGTACGAAAAAGGATCAAAATCAACTCCCCCTTCGTTCAGATACGTCGCAAACCAAAAGGAACCAAATAAGTCTAATTCATCAAATTACATATTGGCTATAGCAGTCGCGAGACGGTAAACAATTTTATTGGTTTCGAAAAACGCCGAGATTACAGAAGAAGAAAAAAATGTTGCATTCAATAGAAACGTTGGATGCCGATAAAAAAAAGTTTAAAAAATCGGAGTGCTTCTATCGATTGAATCAGCAGTTCATTCACCAAAATATCCGGGAAAAAAATAAACCCGGAGATCCGCGGGCAATCCAGGAACAAATCTGAATCAACTACCGCAGAAAACAATCACCCCATCCGGTGTGTACGATTTCGAGAGAAAAAAAAAATGCGTACTCGTCACAAAACAATTCACGTTTCGAAGTTTCGCCACTCGACCGAACGCCCAGTGTGTTCACAGTCCGAGTCGGCAATCGAGCCAAATATGGAAAACGGGCATTTAACCTAAAAACAAGATTCGTTAAACGCGTAGAGTTTGAAATTATTCTCACTGCACCGGGCAACCAAAAGCAAAATGCAAACAGAGCTCTTTCACGGCAAACGAGCAAATCGAAAACAGTTGTAACACATTTAGTTCAATTTTCCGAAATTTGGGTCGAGACGTTGGTCTGTCAGCCAATAAGTTTCGACATCAAAAACATTCAACGAGCGAACATATTCATCAAACATATTCAACAAGCGCCAAGCAACTTCACAATCCTCCCAGATCCGTAGACCGTCGATCGGAAAAAATTCGATCGAGCAAAATCCAAACGACAACAAAACGCCTGACTGCAATGATGACCAAAATTCAATACGCCTCTACAGAAAATCAATTTTTTGCACGAAAAGCCCCGACAAAGGTATCCTGCCATCTCTCAGCGGAGGAAGAATGAAACTTTGGAAAATGGAAGAAAAACAAGTGACTGCAGCATTCGAATCAGAAGAATCTCCACGAATCCGGAGATAATTCGAAGCGACGAAGAAGATAATGGACAATCGACGTCTCAGCAAGGAGGCGCCCGTTTCGACACGCTGACAACAGCGGAAGAACCAAGAAGCCCTGGAAGAAGAAGAAGCAACTGTCGTCCCGCAGTTAAATCCGCTGGATTGCACCCAATTACGCAATGAAATCATATCGACGCTTTTCGTTTATCGGTAACCGATATCCGCGTTACCGTTCAAGTTACAAGCTTTGGGAACCAACAATGTGGCAAGCAAACGTGTCCGGCACAGTCAACCTTACCTCTCACTCCCGCAAACAAGAGGAGGCATCAAAAATTGAGAGGCATCAAAGGTGAACGAGGACCATCAAGCAAAAACAAACTTTTGTTCAAAGTCGCACCAGTCGACAACGCAAAGTTCACGCTACAAGGAACCAAAACAGGGTCACGCAGCACCCGCAACGGCAGCCTCACTCTCACTCCTGCTATCGAAAAGGAGACGCGAAAATTGAGAGCATTCAGGCTGAACCTACGAGAATCAAGCAAAAACGTCTGTTCGAAGTCGCAAACAAGTCGACGAAGAAAAATTTCAAGCTTTGGGCAACAAAAACCGAAAGGCCAAGCAACGCGTCTAGCAAAATCCGACCTGAACTCTCAACTCCTGCGATCAAGAGGAGTCATCGGCAAATGAGGGGCATCCAGGTGATCGAGGATATGCAATCAAAAAGGACCAAAACGAAGTTAAATAACAAAATGAATGTTTAAAGTCGTACAAAGACGACCTTCATGGCTCAAATCGAGAATCCAGCGGGGCAAACAGCGAGGACATCCTTCGGCGATTAGGATCGATCGCATGGGCATTTTTCATACGACGTGGGACCGCAATCATTCAATCATCGTGGACAGCCAACATCGTGGGATCGCACAGCAAATCAAAATAAAAAGTAATGTCTTCTTTGTTTCAATTACATTACGTTGAGATTTAAAAATGGGAGCGCTGCTCTGAAGACATTTCCGAGCTTTTGGATTCTTTCGGAAATCAGCGGAATACACGTCGATAGTTTTTCGATGTTTGTATCGCGATGAAGAATCAGGACGATGAGACTCAAGAAACACTTTACGAAGATTCCAACCAATTGGTACCGACTATATTCATCCGGATTTGATGGCTATTTGCTGTCGCCAATGCAAATATCATGATCACATCTTTCGATATGGATTATGAAAGATTATCCGCACTGAAGATTCAACCGTATTGCCATTAGTGTCAAATAATGGGAAAGCAGTTTGGAAAAAAATGGATAAAGTATTTATTCAACATCAGTTCCAATCGTCAAAAATATCGGCGTGTGGATTACGTATCATCAACGCTGAGCAACAACACACCGCCATCACCATTGATCATCTTCACCCGGTAACAAAATCATATTACCATTATTACCATTATTAAAGGGTTAAAGATCCGGTGATCGAAAAATCCGCGTACCGCTCAGTAAAGTCTCATCGTCCGTCAAAAATACGAATACTCCCGATTAGTTTTATAAGATTTTTCTTTTCTTTTAATTTGTTATTTTTGTTTATTTCGTTTAGTTATTGTTCTTTTTTTTTTTATTATTTCTTTTTATTATTATTTTTCGTCATTTTTTGGAACTCTTCTCGCAACGAGCATTCGAATTTTACCACATTGCTAAAAATTCTATATTTTACAAGAAAAAAATATTTAAAAAACGAAGCGGCATAAAATTTTTTTTAATCCTAAAATCGCCGTCGAGCGTTTCGGAGTTTCATAAATTCAAATTTCATAAGTTCAGACCGGTGCTATATTGCTTCGATGCGAGATGTACTTCCGTTTATGTGTTTTTTCGTTTCCTTTTATCGCGTCTTTTGTTTCATTTTGTTTGTGTCAAAAAAAAACAAGTATACGAATCGTAAAGAAAAAATCAAAAAAAAAAAAACAAAAGTAAAAAGGTAACTTCCTGTGGGCTTATAGCGCCCGCTGTAGCAGATTGCGAGTAATCGTGATCTGCATGTACATTATTATTATGAAAAAAAAATCGAATATCAGCGCCGCGAAATTATGCCGGTTGTTGAAAAAATTTATAATGTTTATGACAAACATCAATTTTAACGAAAATCATTGTTATGTAGTTGCATAGAAAATCGCAGGGCATCGCGCACGGGTCTCGATAACATCTTTTGGAGTTGTAGTTTTGTTGAATCGCGAAAAAATTGTTTTCTACAATCGATCCGAAATTTCACGTATATTTCGAGAGGAAAAAAACGCTTAACTATTAACGATTTAGCGAGACTAACTTCGTTCTCGAAATCCGTGCGCCTTCTGCCAACTTTTTGAACGCGGAAACGCGCCTCTACCCTTCGAAAAGTCCTCACAACCCATCTAACCCTCTGAATTATTATTATTTCTTTAATTTTCTCCCATATTTTATTTATTTATTTGCCATTCGCTCCGATTACTCAATTGTAAAATGGTCTGTTCTTTTTTTTCATCTTATTTTTTCGTTATCTGACAAAAGAGAGCCTTGTCACGACGTACTTTCGACCCGTAATAAAAAAAATCAATAATTCATGGAATCGAAGATTTTTGCTGCAGGCAGCAAATTGTTTCGGACGCAAATCATTGTGCCGCATGTCCGGCGTGGATCGTTGGCTTTTCAATCGAATTGTGGCACACAGGTCTATCAATTTCATTCATAAAATCGATATTAATTCAAAAAAAGTTCCGCTCGACAAGGCTTTCGATAGTTAAACCCTTAGAGTAGTTTAGTTTCGAATCAATGCTGACGCATCGACAATAATTAGTGGATGACGACTCCGGTGAATTAGTGCGCCGATCGTCTTTGACCGCTTATCACAGCGGCAGACTTTCGTGCCTTTAGATAGCGTATCTCAGGTTTAACGATATAGAAACTAACCGTTTAGGATTTCAATAGGTTGCTACGCGTGTTTAACATTTTTTTCTCGTGTTCCCGTGTGTCTTTTTAAACTTATCGATTTAAAAAAAAAAACTCGATTTATATCATTTACGACTTTAGTACGATAGGTGTAGTACAATCGCGACTACTTACGTGTGCTTTTCGTTCGATTTTTTAATTTTTTTTATTGAGTTTCATCTCTTTATCAATCGAATATATATTTCGAGAAAATCCGCTGTTTTCCAGTTAACTCGTTAACACGATATTCTCAGTTGAAAGGATTTTTAAATCCTTCGGTAGATTCGATAAATTATTAGGATACGCGATCCGTCTATGAGATCATTCCGATTAAAATTGATTTCTTTAGGGTTTAGCTGTAGAATAGGTTTTACTCTCATCGTGGAAAGTTATCATGTAAGCGTTACGATACGATTTTTTTTTATTTCGTTCGAATTTTTTTTTTTTTTTTTTTTCGTTAATTTTTTTTTCTCATCATTAACGTTTATTTTCTTTGAATGATTTCTCTCTGTTTATTGTTTTTATTATCTTTTTGCGTTCACCGTTTTCCATTAAGTTTCAGTTATATCCTTTCGTTCAGTTACTTCGAATTGTTTTGTTTCTCACCGTCAGATCGTTCTTTCGTTTGCCTGTCACTGTTGATTTGTTACGAATCGTTGATTTTGTCTTTTAACACCGTCAATACTGTTCACAATTAACGTTGACGAACTGTTGCCGTTAGCGTTTTCCAATGTTAAAAACCTGTTGAATGGGTTTTCTGAGTTACTGTTTGATGTTTCGTCATCTCGTCGTTTCTGTTTTTGCTATTCCGATCGTTTTTTCTCCATTTGATCGTTATAAGACACTAAATTGTTCCATTGAATTCGTTGAATTTCAGTTAAGTTTGGAGACTGTTACGTTAATTACTCCCCATATACCGTTTCGATTATTGTTCCGAATATTTCATTGAAAATTCCATTCAGATTTTTACTCGTTTTCACCTCTCATCGATCCGTTGAAAAAATTCATTTAAAATTTAAAAACCTCACAGTACATTATTCTGAAGTGGCATTGTATTTTGTTTTACGCCCTTTGATTACCGTTTCTGTTGATATGTTTTACGAGAGTTAATCATTTTCTTGTTTCGTTACGAAGAATATTAAAAAAAAAAGTTATCGTTCATCGTTTTTCGCGCGGTTTACGAATCGGTTATATCAAGTTACAGTTGACGTTTAAATCCAAAATCTATGCAGTTAACGTTAAGCGTTGTTATTTGTTGAATCGTTAAAATAGCACCAACCCTCTAACTTTCGGTGCATTTCTATCAGTTATTCTGTTAGTTAAAGTTTCTCGTTTTAATTTCCCCATCGATTTCGACATCCGCATTACGTTTATCGTTTATCTGTTTACGTTTTTAACAATTATTAAGTTTCATGTTTGCCGAAAATTCCATCGTTGTCCGTTTTATGTGTTATTCATTCGTTTGTTAAAAAAAAAAATACTGCGAACCGACAAATCACGAATTCAAAATCATCGATAAATCCGCGTTGAAAAACAATTTGATACTTTGATACTTGATAAAACAGAAAATTGACGAAACGCGATCGTTTCATCAGTTCAATTGCCATTCGATAGCGTTAACACCTGTTTCTCGTGCTTTGATGGATCGCAGCACCAACGTTATTATTATGGTTTTTTTTTTTTTTTTTTTCGTTTTAAATCGTTCATTGAATTCGTTTCGTTTGAAATTCGATCGTATACATTGGGATAATTAAATTCTCGAAAAGCCCGAAGCGTGTGCAGCAAAAGTACGCAAATTACAGAGATAATTCAACAGGATACCAAACAGTAATGCCTCTCGAGCCTCGAATGTTAGTGTTGATGTAATGTTTGCGAGGCCCGCGAAAACCGACAACACGTATCATTGCCGATTTACCGATATTGGAAAAAAAAAGAAAAATGTTAATTCCCCGTTCGATTGTTATTGTTATTTGGGCTATAAACGTGTCCATCTGTTACGGCAACGTTTGTTTATCGTTGAGTTGCACGATCGCCGATGTTACCTCGTGTATTATTATTAGTTCTCTCCGCAAAGTGCACGAAATTCAACACCCTTCCGAACGCACGCACCGATATCATAACAACTCGAATTTGTCACGAACATCAATGTTAATTGTTAATTGTTTATTGCCGAGACAAAAATACTTCGCGACTGCAAAAAAAAAAATTCAAAAAAACACGAAATTGCGCAAACGATTTTCAAACTGAAAGTAATACTGAAATTTTTCGATTACACTAAAGAAACAGCCGATTATTCGATGTATTCACGGTGAACCTTACGGATATCAATTATGCGCATCGAATGAAAAGTTATTGTTATTTCATCGATGCAAATTATTGGTATCCCCTCTCACAATCTTATCTTGTTTAATGTTATATTTTATTATTTCATCGTAAAAAAAAAAAAAAAAAAAATATTGGCTTCACCGCAAGTGCCTTTTAGTAAGTAAGCTTTATGATACTTTCCACGACGGGTTGTACGACAATCATAACCCCCCATAACTTTGTAATTCTACTATAATGTTAGGATAACCGTAAGATAAGATGATAGAATAGACATACTATTTTACAAATATCGGGTGTTTTTAACATGTATATTAAATATAAAAAAATAAAAAAAAATAAAAAAATATTCAATACTTCGATTTTTTTTCCGATGGTACGAAAACATCTGCCGATACCTAATCCTCATTCGATAGATTTCCATTTCCCAAGCGACAATAGTCGATGGTATGCTACCGGCGCCTGAAAATGCAGCAATCCCTGCATCTCGTCTCGCCTCCGCGGAAGGTAAGCGAACTTCAGGCGCCGAGGGTCGGTTCAGCGAGAAAACCCGCGATTAACCGTAAGCTGAGAGGTTAGGAAATTCCAACCTCAACAGTCAACGATCTTCACGGTTCCCTTGCGAATACCCATCGCTTCCATCAAAACTCAAGAGATTTCACTGATTTTCCGAATAACATGGCGCTTGCGTGACGCACAGTTGACATTGCTACACTCGAGTGGGCAAAAAGAAAAACACGTTGCGAACCGTTAGCTGCGGATCGACAGCTCGCGATTGTGCGGTATGACACAACGAATGAAACAAATTATCTTCCGATTCGCATTCTCCAACTTTAATGTCGTTGTGTTCGAGTGACGATACGCATCGAATGTTGTGACACGTGACGTCGCGATCACATAAACGAGGGGTTTCCTGGTTCGCGGCAATGGACGATATCCGGGAAGGAAAATGCGCATCTATCGAGGCGTCGACATCAGGTTTGGAAATGTAGTATAATAATTGCACTTTCCGATTCAGAAAATTTGAAAAAATTGTTTTTCTTCGTATGTTAAACGCGTTTTCATTGAGCGTTTATACAGAACGATTAATCGAATGATTTAAATAGCCGTTAGGCTACACGTGACACTACGCGTAATATGGAAAACATCGAATATTAAGTACCAAACAAATCTGCAATATCTCGTTCGCTATAGTTAGGAATTATAAAAAAAAACATAAATAAAAGTGAAAAAAAAATAAAGGAAAGAGTTTGAGTACTGAATCGATTTTACAATCGAACGAAATACCGCGAAAACCGCGTACTATTTTATTTCGATTTTTACATTTTCCGAAAGTTAAAAACCGTTTTTAACAATTAAATGACTTCAAAAACCGGGAAGGGGTGGTAAAAAAAACATTAATTTATATGTCCTTTATATGTGATATTGAGATTGCGAAAAAAAATCGCCTATACCGAAGTTCAAGTTATGAGCAAAATACATCGCGCCATCGTCATTTTCCGACGTTGTCACGGCTCATTGAATACATAATTAAAACGATCGATTATAGTGATTTGCTTACTAAAACGTCTTATCGTTTGTCCTCGTAATTGTTTGATGCGGCAAAGGGGAAGTGATCTATCGATGAGGAAAATTTTTATTTCGATTGCGAAGTCTTCGCGAGTGTTACGCAGAGGTGAGAGTCGGATCCGTTCTCTCACTGTGTCCTTAGACTCGCCTACTTAGACCTTCGAACGCGCGAATGTTGTGAATAAACGCTCCTCGATGTCTCACAACAGTAAAAGAGAGCCGAACCACTGTATGCCGCGCAGTCGGTAGTAACCGCATGATGACCACAATAACGAGTGGTATAAGCCGTCGAGGAGCGCGCGTGCCGCAAAGTTCAGCGTGTCAGCGAAACCGGTAAGCGAAGTATCCTGTTTCGTCGAGAGTCACAGTCTCATCTCGTTCACCGGTGTCGCAGATCCAAACTCCCGCCTGGGATATAACCGATGAGACTGCCGCGACTCGCTTACCTAATCCCGCGATCCGCTTGGAATTCTTAGCGATCCCGATCACGCAACAAGGTCGCGAGAATCACGAAATCGCGCGGCAACGATATAAAACTCAACGAGAGGCATTTTTTTATTACCGCAAATCGTTTCTTGAATATTAAAAAAAAAAATTTATATTCGACACGAACCTTAAAAAAAAAAAAATGCCTGATACTTATAAAAATAGATATAGAAGCGAGTAGTGCTTCTGCTAGAACGTTTGAATAAAATTAATGCGGAATTTGGCGATTAAATTAATTAGGTTCTAAGTTGATTCGATTTTCGAACGAATATTGTCTCGATTCGTACATCGAAAGAAAAAAAATTATAATGACAATAATAACTTCGCAAACTTTGTAATCTAGATAAAAAAAAACACAAAATTACGAGAATATTGGAGGTTAGGTGATAATTATCGTCGTAATAAGCGATTATTGAGGACTTTTTTAGGTTAGCAAAATTGCAAAGACCACACGAGGGCGGAGACATGATTGTGAATTTCGGCTCGTTAGTCAGCTGTTTCTTCGCATCACGAGTAAAATACATATACTTTTGCCATTGAACGAATGTTTAGACGATTAAAGAAGCGTGACTAATCATCGAGACCTTGACCACTTACGAATGAGCTAAAGTAACAGTTAAGTAATTAGAAGCTACCGTGACGTATGTCTCTTCGCACAATAATAACTGCTGGTAGACAAAGCGTCGTTATGATCGCGAGTTACAAGTACCTAAGGCTATTAAAATGTATCTTTAACTCGTCGAAGCACTGTATCTTCATTTCTAATCGATCTGTGTGACCGCCAAAATGTATTTTTCTTAATCACCGTTTTTTATTTCGTAATTTTGATCGCCCTTCTGGATTTCGCAAATACATCGCTGTTTTTATTTCTAACCAAAAAAATATAGCGATAAATGTCGAAAAAATATTTTTTTATGTCGAAACTTCGAGGAAACACAAGTTTCCCGAGTAACTCATTGATACGACAAAAAAATAGAATTGTTAAATAACAATCGTTATTTTGCGAGTGGTGGTTATTGGAGTGGATGCGAGAATTATCGATCCTTTTCATCAACGAAAATGCAAAAATTAACTCACATGTTCGAAGTTTGATGCACGTGACATACTTATTTATGCGAAATCTATTTCGACGTTTATTCACCTTTACAGTCACCGAAACTCGATAGTCTCACGGGGAAACGAAACGACGATCCGAATTCCATAATCGCGATGTATTTGCATTTCAAACAATTATTGACGCGACAACTTTTCCTTTGCATGTGGCGAGCGCATCGAGTAACGCGTCGAAATCGTGCGGTACGATAAGTTTCGTATATATATGCGCATAAATCCATGCAAAAAAAGTCGTTTGACTCGATGACACTGAAACAACGTGCGGTCGATCTTTTAAATACACGAATTAGTCTCGCGAAGTGCTTTTAAACTTCGTGATCTTTGTCAAAACGAACCCTCGATAACTTTTCTCTGAACACGCATCGATTAATGATTGCAACGCATGCGCATATCAACTGTCTTATCGTGCGCAGTTCACAGAGGTGTTGTGGTATACGACGCAGCAGCGCAGCACTGTTTGTTAACGTTTATTTCACGGTGTTTCAAAGTTTGTTAACGTTCCGAAAAAAGTTTAGCATACACGAAAATCCGTCAATAGTTATCGTCATTGTGCGTGAAATACTTACATCGATAGATCGATCATTTCGAGGAGAGACGACGTGAAAAAAAATATCGTCGTTAGATTCACCGACGCGGGAATAAAAATCGCCAATTTCCACAGGTTAGTCGCGAATTCAAACACAACGTGACATTTTTAGTTACCACAATATTCATTATTTCTTAGTAACAAAAAAATAATCGGAACTCTCAGGCGAACGGTCGAACGATTCTTATCGTCGATTTTCATTTGAGTATACGTTTTTTCGTTTTGTTTTATTACTTCGTTTCACTCGATAACAAGCGCGAAATTAACACAATGGACTCACGCTATATAACCACAATTCACGCGAACGCGTATCCCGATATCCGCGAGAGACCCGGCATACGCGACGAAAGCGTTATTTTACGATATTGTTGATTCTACTTTTGCTGCTTTCGTTCCTTACGTGTCATTTCGAGCTTAAGCCGAACAACCAAGCGAACGAGCTGTTTACCTCCGCGGCTGACCTTTACATTTTCTTGGAACAGTAAGTCGGTATATTCCACCAAAACATCGCGTAGCAATGCGTAATGAAGTAATGAAGTCAAAAGTTTAAAAAAAGTGTATATCTACGAATAAAAATCACAATTATTTTCATATATTTTTATTTTTTTTATGTCAAAATATATGTCTAAATGTTTTTTTTCCGACATTTTTATAATTCATAAATTCGACACATTTCATCGTAACATTTTTCTTTGATAATTTGAAAGCCACGCGGACCCCCGGAACATACGGAATAACTTCGTTAAAAAGTCAATGACACTCGAAATTTACCGTCAGGTGTTAATAAATGATAGTATTATGGAAGTTGGAGACACCGTCGAGTTTATGGCCCGCCGCTCTAAATTTCTGTATAGCATCGTTCGATATGATTGCCTCCCCGCGGGTGCACGCTGCTGATACTCAATGCCGAGCTGCTCTCGGTGTGTCCTCTGCACTTCCATCGAACGGAATTAACGACCATCCGCGACCGTAAGGAGAGACTTATCGCGGTAACATAAATCAGACTCCCCCCCCCCCCTCGTCTCTCCGCATGGTAGCGTTTTAATTTCCGATAATAATTTACAAGGTTCGGCCGATATGTAGATCGTCCCCCATCACGTACCGCGATTTCTCGGGGACTTTCGTAATTCGGCTAATCAATTTTCAATTAATCTTTCAACCTTTCGCTCGTTAACGATCACAAAAGTTTCACAGAAAAAAAAACTTTGTGTTGACTTTTCGTCCTTTTCGTACGAATTGAAACTCGGAAATCTGTTCGTCTTTATTCTTTAAGTTCGATCGTTTGACATAACGAGAAAGGAAGAGAGACGTGGGGTGGGGGGCTCGTTGTCTGCTATTCAATCGAAAGGACCTTTTTCCGCTCTTCTTAACTCTCGACTGACCAGTCCCTTCGCGACTAATTACGTAATTGAAGTGCCAATCAACGCGAGACCACTGTGCCTCGGACTATAGCAAACGAGGAGATATAGTTATCTGTCTGATGGGGACGTGCGTAGGCATTCAGTCGCTCATTCAACGAGAGCGAAGCTTCAATTCGTTCGAGTAGCAGAAAAAAAAAATCCCTCCTTTGGTACGGCACTGTGCTCGTCGGCAAGTCTCTTTATCCCAACCTCCGCGATGACTGCACCGGGTTAAAAGTTTAAATTCATTTAAAGCCGCCTGTGCTTCATGCCGGTTCCGCGAGAGGCTTTACAGGGGATTACCCGTACACGCGCGACCGCACGGGCGATCGTTTTCCTCTCGGAAAAAAAAAGAAAAAAAAAAATGTTTCCCCAACAATGATAATCGGGAATTTGTCGGACATGAAAACGATTATGAAACAGAACCTCAAAAATACAACTGACGTTTTTATTTCATGTTTACTCGGCCGTTTGTGTTTATTTTGCAAATTTTCGGCATGGTACGGCGCATGCGCGACAAAATTACCTGCGTACAGTTTTCTAACCTCGTAATACTACAAAAAAATCCCTATATAGCGCGCAGTATTCGTTATGTGACACCAGCGACTCGTCTCTATACAGCTATACGACACAGAACTGTCCGTCGAGAGCTTCGCTCGAATAATAATTGGCGTGACATACGTCAAGGATGCAGAAGTATTATTAATCGAGAGACCCATCTACTCAGTAATCCGTGTCGATCGACTTCCGTGAGTTGCGTGTCTGATAATCACTCGACAAAGTTTGCAAAAAATTAAGTCGAAAAAAAAAATTGAAAAAATTGCGTATATCGCGATGTCAAACGTTTCATCAACGGCAGCGCGGAGGAAATGAAAAAAAAATCGATAAAATCCTCGAGATTTATCTGTATCAGCACCGCAAACTTTATCGCGACACGACAAAAGTATCGAAAATTGCCGATATGACGGAAACGCGATGATCCGTTAGTACGGGAATCCATTTTGAATTTCACAACCGTTCAAATACATCGATGATCCATTGCAATTACTCGATAATCATAGTTCGAGTATTTACACGAATCATAATACTTCGAGTGTCGGAAAGAATGAAAGAAAAAAAAAACGAAAGATTAATCGCGAGGACAGAGCCTCTCTATCAGATCGTGAGGGCAAACCACGCGTCATTGGCGGCTAGTAGCGGGTGAGAACGTCGCGTCGTCGCCGGCCGCCTCGGCAGTGCTATCGGCTGCCGTCTGCGGCAGTCGTGCGCGGGGCGGGGAGGCGGCGGGGGAAATTAGAGTTTAGTGTGGCGCGAGCCGCTGCGGAGTGCGGTCCTCGTAACTCTCGGACAATTCTTCTTGCCATTCGTCTCAGATACGCGAACTTCACGCGATCGTGAATATTTTTTCTAACGTTCGAAAAAAAAAATACGAAAAAAAAAAAACATTTTTCGATGTTGAAAAACCGTTAGAAACACATGGCGAAGACGTTATCGGAAACGCGGAAGTACGAAGAAACGCATAAAACGAAAGGGGAAAAAAGAACGTGAAAAGTGTGTCATTTACGTTAGTGGTAGTAGTAAGTTTGTGAGTGCGAGAAGGAAGGTAAACAGACAGCGAGGATGAGCGCGAGGGAGGTTACCCTCGTTGGCGGCTCTCCCTGGGGCTTCCGCATGCACGGCGGTCACGACCTGCATCAACCCCTTCGCATCTCTCGGGTATGTGGACCAACGGCATTTCTCAATCGCGCGATCAGACGAACGAAATTTTATCACTCTTTACATTAAATATCGTTCATTTCATCGACATATATATATTCATTAACTCTTTTGTTAATTTTGCCGATTAATTTTATCCAATGCGATCTATTATCTCGACGATAACGAAAAAAAAAATCTTAATAAAAAATCTACGAAAACAACGATGAATATCCGAGTTTTTCGTCTTTCTACTTCGACAAATTACGATAATCGATTATTCCTACGATAACGAACAACAATAACGACATTTCGTTTCTTTTTATTTATTTTTTTTTAAGAATTTGGAAAGCGCCGTCTTTCGTAAATAAAGAAAATGGTTTTCTATCGCAATCGTTCGCGATAAGAGATTTAATAAGATTAATACGTTGAAGTATGGGTGTGTCTCTGTTATCGATAGAACATGGAACCAAAAGTCATTATCCGATTCGAAAAGTTCTTAGCCTATAAAAATATATCAATTATTCTCGATTGATTCGTAAATTGCGTTTTTAATTGATTTAATTGAGTTTCGAGAGAATTTTATCAAACTAAAAAGAACGCGGAATTTTTTTTTTTTTTTTGGAAATACACGCGAATCCCACTGTTACGAAGGGATTACGATGGAGTAAGGTAAATATATAATTATTCGATCTATGCTCGAAAATAGTTCGAAAAAACGAATAATACTCATTACATCGTTGGAATCCGTGAAAGCGCAGTGTTGTCACACGATTATTACAATGTACGATAATCGCATCGAGACATCGAGAGCGTTAGTTTCCGCGAGCGTTACACTAACGCATTCGATCGTTACGATGACGTTTTCCGTGTCCCGCGAACGTTTATGTTTTTCTTCGTATGTGTCGTACGTGCGGTCTTATAGACTTCGGTTACCCGTATACCGCTGTTACTCAGAATAACATAAACATTCTATGTAAATGGAAACTTAAAGAAGATATCGCGAGGCACGTGTCCCACTCTCCCCACTCGTGTGGCGAAACAGTTCGTTCGTATAAACTTTATAAAGAGTAGTAGGCAACTCGCCGCGCGGGACCCATCGGGGGGTATATAGTGGTAAACGCGATACAACACACCGGCGAGGAGAGGGAACGGAGATTCGTAACGTGTAGTTTTCACGTACGAAGGTCACCGCCAACGATGGCGTAACTCTGCGGATAGACCTGCGAGCTGTGCGCGTCTCAGCGGCAAACTTACCGGTCGCGCAATATTTTTTTTTTTATGATCCACTGTTACGCCGCACGAGTTTCTCGTCACCTTCGGTGGGGTCGTCATAGACGCAACAGTCGCACACACGTTTTTTACTCGCATCTTCTTCGCTAATCCATTAGATGCGTCATCGCGTTCTAATTATTCGTCGCGTTTTACTTGTCAAAGAATCTTTGCATTGTCGATCGAATGACAAGGACGCGCGCGCGGTACTGCACCCTCGCGCACACCCTACCGGAAACAATCGTCTTATTCTTCGTCTTGTAGCATTGTGAGATTTTCATTCGTAAATTGCGATGTAGCGAGTTATATCATCGTAAAAAATTCAATGTTACGTCGCATTAAAGACGTCTGATAATAAAAATAATAATAATAATAACATTACCGGTCAAAATTTGTTTACATTTTCTTTTTTTTTTAGTTCTGTTTTTTAAATAAACAGTTTTTTTTTTTCGTAATATTAGTAAATTATTTTTGTATTAATAATAATATTTTTACAGTACTTTGTTGTTAATCGAAAGTTATGATCATTAAGGAAAATAGGAATATCTTCATCAAGGAACAGAGCAACACTTATATTTAACCGTCGAAAAGTTATCATTCTCGTTGGTTTATCTATTGCCCTCCGAGTACCAACTTCATGGGGGATTTCTTTACTCGCGGACCTTCGACTCGCGTTTCTTCACTCTGCAGAGTCGTCTTTATCGTTGGGCGTAGATACGACGGGGTTAATGTTATATAGATAAAACCACTCGAACTAATTGGTTCATTTGCAATGCATCAAAGAAATTAAACGATTCGTAAAAACATCCGTTGCCGCGAGAGCGCTGAGCGAAACGCGAGATTAACGCAGCTATTTCCTGCATAGTTGGTAAATTATTTTAAAAAAAGGGTTTTCGAATAATTAATCAGTTTTTATCATCAGAATTTCAAATTAAGTAATAATTTTTTTTTTTTTCGGCAATACGGAATATTCAGAAAATTGCCTCCAAACTTTGTTTCTCACGGTCGACGATAGATGAAGAATTTTTTTTTTCCGAGTTTTCCAAGTCCCGAGTGGTTGTTTTTCCTACTTATTCTCGCCACCGACGCAATTTATCAACGGCACCGATATCCATTTACAGTCACAACCCGACAACATCGCAGTCCGTGAAATTCTTTCCCTGAGTTCCTCGCAACCCGCGCAAACGATAAAACGTTCAGTTCGTTCGGCTCGATGAGGCCAACGGTAATCGTTGCGGACCTCTCTTTGCGACGGTTAAGTGCCGCGTGTGTGTCACAATGACTGCCTTTCACGCACACAATTTATCACCAACAGTGAATGCAGGCCACTGTTGTAAAGCCGTCTCTCGGGACTCGCGGAAAAGATACATTTCATCGCGAGTCTCGTGCCTCGCGTCGAACATCACCGGACGTTCCCATTTTCCACTTTCCCCCATTTAAACTCGATATTTACTGTTTTATTAATTCTTTCCATATTCCGAAAAAAAAAATCCCTCGATGAAAGGAACCGTCGAACCGCTGTGCGGAAATCGATAATAATGAATCAACGATCGCGTATTTATCGGAATTACTTCAGCATTCAGATTTTCTACGTCCGTTTGCTCTCCGCAAAGAATACACGTTGAAAATTCTCGTATTTTTACTTCGTAGATACTTTGTCGTTATTTCTGAATTTTTTTTTTCCTCTCGAAAAAACGATTCTTGCATTGTACGACCGCACGAGAGGGCCGCTGGTCCCTTCGTATTCTCGCCGATGTCTGGACAAACGTATCGATGATATAGACGATATATACATCGTTGACGTGCGGTATGTCGGTTCCCTTGCCGCATCGGTTATGGTTTCTCGTTACTCTCGCATATACGATGCCACCGGTACAACGCTCAGACCGGGAATATCATCGTTGTGGAAACGCAAATATGTATAATCGCGCGAGCAGTCCGAAGCACCAACAATATCGCTCTCCGACCGCACAGTATCCTCTCTCGTCCCCTTATGATACTCTGGAATTGGACAAAAAAAAATAACTCTCCGCGCCACACAGAGTATTTCAATCGGTAGCCGCAATTCGAAAGATATACCCGGTGCACTCCAATATTTCGTTCCGTTCGTCTGTATCGACAAATATCACGAAAAATTGATTTGACGAATATCGAGTGAAATCTCTGCTATCGTAAATATGAGTGAAAAAAAAAGTTTAATTATATTTTATACATTTTTTTCATTACCTATCAATCATTTTTCCTGTCAGCGTTAACCATTGTAAAAATCGGATGAAAAATCTCAAATATTAATAAAATTTATTTCTTCAAAAAAAAAAAAAAATCGAAAATCGGGAGAAAAGATCGAAAAAATAAATTTTATGAACAGTCGCAGAATTTTATTTCGTATTTTTCATTTTTTATCATTAAAGTATTTTTATTTCTGATTATTACATTGTAAATCGGCTTATCGGTAAATGAATTAACTTCAATGGTCGTAAAAAAAAAAAAAATTAGGGCCGTTGTGTATCGGGCCGTCAGTTGCGATAGAATGACGAGAGACCGTAATAAACTATGTTTTTATCAAAAACCCTATTACGTCGATCTTAACGATCGTTTTTTTTACGATCGCGACTCGCAGTCGTAGTGTGGCGTAGAAAAGTAACGAACGTTACGTAAAGCTATTGTTGCATCGTTGGGTCGGTAATAATCAGTCGGCGAGACGGTAAAAACGAGGATGCGAATCGAGTGAAACCTCCGAATATCCGCAGTGACGAACTATGCCAGCGATATCGTTCCGCATAACTCGATTACTCGGTTTTTTTTTTACCAACAATGCAGATGCATTTTTTTGCTCCTCTCGTATTCTCGTCCGACGGATCATAAAAATATCAAAATTTCCGCGCGGAAATGATAAATTTATGCGGAGAGGTATGATTCGTGCAGTTGTCAGATTACTGCACATAAATAATACGCCGGCGTATAGTTGTATCGGTATGAACTCGAAAGTTGAATAGAGGATTTTGCGGCGGCAGCAGGTGAACAAGAAAAAAAAAAAACGGATATACAACGAAGATTGAGAATCTCGAGAATAAATTTTGCTGCACTTGCCGCGCGGCGCTATGGGTACGCAGCAGGTGGAGATGGGTCACTACCCGGAGGCGGAAGGACGTCGCACCCACTGCTCCCCTTCATTCAGCATGCAAGCACTCCGAATATATGTATGCCGTGTATATATATATGTAGAGGGCGCGCATAGCGTATCTTTTTCTACCCCATGTCCCGGTGAATTACGAGAGGAACTCCTCCCACGTCTCGTAATTCTCGCGTTTCTCTGGACACCTATATACATATATATATAGTACACATTTGCATCCTTGAGTCCGCGTTGCCACACTGAAACTGGCATACGGGTAAAACTAAATCACTGTCCGCTCGCATTTCTTTTCATACAAATTATGAATTCACCTATGAAAAACTATCGAATATAAAAGATCGAAAAAAAAAAAAAAAAAATCATTGAGTTTAATGTGCGATTTCGTATTGATGGAACGAAATTTGACGAGTTTGATTTTTTTTTTTTTTTCGAACTCGTAAACTCAGACGTGGAGTGTCCCGGGAACGTTTATTCGCGAAAATGAGATTTTCTCAATTTCCTCGCGAAACTCACGCGAGAAAGAGGAGTGTTCAGTGATGCGGTGAAAGACGGAAGGATACTATGTTTATATGGTACATTCATGAAATTCGTTTACTGCACATGTATACGGAGTTACGCGACAGGTCGTAAACGTAAATCGTTGAGGAACCTGAATTTCTAGAAGCGTATAGAGTCGACGCCCTCGTTGCGCTGTACAACGAGCCGAGCGATGACGGTACGCGTAATAATTCCACCGAAATAGACGACGCAAGCTGTCCGACTTGCGAGGAATCTTTCGCGCGCGGTATCGATGCACGGGATGCGTGAAAATTTGTGGAATTTTTTTTTTTTTTTTATAATTAATAAGACATAACTTCGTTTCTATAGTGTTGAACGACGTGAAAAATTATCGTTTCTGTGATTCGCACCTGTGGGTTTTTTTTGTTTACGAGCGAAACTTCGAGGCAAATTTCGATTTTTTTTTTCTCAAAAACTGTAGGAGGTAAGTCCATAATTTCTTTTTCTGATCGGTACATCTATTGAGAATCTTACGAAACGTAATCGCCAAAAAATATTGAAAAAAAAAATGGTCGCAAAACGACGAACTTTTTTTTTCTCGATGTATGAATTAATTATGAAGTATGCAAAATCTGTGAAAGAAAATAAGAATTTTCACGTAATAATAAAAAAAAAAAGAATTAAGAAAATACGATCGTCAACGACGCGTTTATATTCAACAATAGATTTAACGAGCCGCGTAGTTTATCGTCTACGGAATCGCGTCCCAGAATCATATATCGAGCGTTCTGAAAAGAGCGATGACGAACAAAGTTCTACTTCTACCAGAATAACCCATCGCGGACGATTTCCACGTAAACAAAATTAACCCTCGACAAATATAAACCTTTTGGCAACGAAATACGAAACGTTATTAATTCGAAAGAAATCCTTCGAGCAATTGATTCTATAGGTTTTCGTTGGTTAAAGTGATAACTGAATTTCATATAAAAACCGCCCACTTCACGCCTCCCCCTGGTGTCCACTTTCGAAACAAGTCGATCGGAGAGTAGCGAGGGCACTCTTCTGCGAAAGGCAATTTAAATCCCATGACCTGTGCACCCCGAGTTATACACGATAGGATAATTGATGGTCCATAGAAGAGTTATAGGAATTGCCGTAGTGTTGGTATCATTGATCGTCCGGACGTTGTACCACGGCGGTAAAAAAAAAAAAAAAAAAACCGCTGTCTCTACAGTCGCGATTAGGATCAATTATTCAGTTATCGATCACTGCTATCGTTCACGAGTTTCGATCCGAGCAGACAGCGGCCAACGGGGCCGTTGGTTTCCATGATTCATCGCGGCGATTATTGAGCCATCGATCTCTCATTTGGCGATAAACGAACTACCGATATGACGATAATTTCTCATAAAATAGACAATCGAACATACGAACCGCACATATGCGTATCTAACATTCATAGGATAATTGATCGGTCGAAAAAAGCTTTATGAAAATTAATTTTTCTCGAGACGAGAATAGCCGACGACCTTCGCGGAAGGGCGCGTATTCAACGCGGCGTATGTCCGAAATGGCAACGTTCCAGAGGCCACGAGATGGCTAATATGCACACGAGGGCTCGTGACCGCAATTAATGCGCATCAAAATGGCGTTCCATCACGAGGCTTACATAACTGGCCACATCTTCGTGACGCGACCTACATTAACACCCTCGATGAGCCGTGAATGCGTACTATATGTGACGTCATACATCCCGTAAAGCTAATTCCGCTTTACCCGATGCCTCCGGTCTTCATACGTTCGTACATCCATATTATTAGTCCCACTGCTGCGTAACTACGATTACCGAAGCTGCGATTGTTAAACAGGAAAGGTGCGGACTGCATAACAAGTGCGCGAAAATACTGCAATTGTCGTCAGAATTATTCAAATTACTAAATTAAAAAAAAAATCATTATGGAAGTAAAAAAAAATTCTAACAATAATAATTCTTACGAAAATAAAAATATAATATTTTTTTCATAAATAATAATAATTTATTCATTTATTACATTTATTTAAGATTATTAAAAAAAATTAATCATGCATTGTTTTTTTTTTATAAATTATATAATAATAATTAGTATTTTAATTATTTTTTTAGCGTTTTTACAACGAGTGAGTAAAGTCAAACAGTTTGGAACGTTGCAATAACAAAACGAGTTAATTAATGGAATAATTCACGATGCCTACGAGCGCACGACGATTATGATGTATATTTTCGATTTTTCTCGTGATAATAACAAGGTTTCCAGTTGGAATATTCAGCACTACTCATTCACCGCCTATCGTTTAATTATAGCGGTGAGCTTTATAATAACAGGTTTTGCTGAAAGTGAAGTCGTCCCGCGAGATCGGCGCAAATGTCCGAAGGCGCTGGATGATCCAACCGACAAGGAAATAACCCTCCGCGATATTTAATACATTTTTTACATTCGCCACGCGAAACTGCGGCTGTTCTCCGTCTACTGTGTTATTTAAATGTAAGCGTTGGACTCGTTTCGCGAAAGCTATACCCTCGCTGCGCTATAACCAGCAAACTTATGCGGCTATTACGTGTGTTACGAAAATGCGCGTTCCACGCGCGTAGATAAATTCTCAAGCCTTTCGACCGTAAGAATTGTGGGTTATGGCAATTAGCGTATAACCACTCGCATCCCCGTGCGGATGGAAAAAAAAAATTCAAACCGCGAAGCTTCGTAAGAATTTGCGCATTCGGCTCGTATATACACTTCGCTCCGCCGTTTGCAAGACTCTCGCGTTATAGTGCCCCACGAGAGAAACACCCTTATTCCCTTCTCGTGGCTGTGTAACGACGAGCGACGCAAACGTACCGCAGCCCCTGTGTATGCCGCTGGCTCGGCTTTCATTATGAACCAACTGGAAAGTCGTCGCCGACGTCTCTCGGTGTAATTATCATCGATCGGGGAACGAGCCTCTCGCGTCAGGCAAACTTCCGCCTTCCGAGTCACGGAAGACGAATTTTCGTCGTTAGTCAACCGACCCCCACGGAGGTCGGAGGGAGAATTATACAAGAGGCTTTCATGTACGCAGTCATCTTGACAAATGAAACGAATCGTTTGGCGCATACGGTTTCTTAAGAAATTGACAATTGTTATAGCTTTGCGTGTCATGAAAAATCCATTTTTTATGGGGTTCTCGGAAATGTGGGAAATTAACTTCCGGACTCGTTGAAAATATCACAAATAAAAAATTTATTGACGCTTAAGATAAATATTAGATTCGTTGAGGGGAAATATCTACCTGTCGGTCGGAAAACGGAGTACTTTTTTTTTCTCGAAAAATATTTAAGGAAATAGAATGTTTTTTTATTACCAAAAAGTAGACGTATTGAGAGGCTCGTAAAAAAAATGTGAAAATATATGAAACAATCAAAAAGATATGGCACCTGAAAGAGAGACGTAGAGTAAAAAAAATAAATCGCTTTTTTCACATATATCGTACGAAAAATGCATCGTAATCTCACGGTAAATGTATCAATGAGAAAAGCATATTCGATATTCCTTGCGGTTCGACAATAAGCGTCCGGAGCTACGAGAACAAAACACATATGGTTGTAATTACATAACGCAATGAGAAGTCGGTTAAGAGTGCCTCGAGGCAACTTCCCGTTTCCTCTACTGTTCTCCTTCGCTCGCGAGAGCTCGCGCCCACTTGCTTCCGTCCGCGATCTACGACAACCCGCGACATTGGCACTCGAGCGTGACGTACGTCCTTGCGGCTTAACCGCTTCGCGCTCTCGAGGACAATGACCCACAAGACTCGTGATCCCGCACTCGAATGACGAAGGTCTCGGGAAAACGTTAGATGACACTAAGAATCTCGAAGAATGCATATTGTTTACAGATATATCTTTAAATCAAATTTGTTTCGAAACAAACAAAAAAAACTAAAAAAAAGTCGAGTACCAACCAAAAATTTGAAAAAAAAAAAAAAAAATCAGCAGCTTTCGGCAAAGCCGCTAATAACATTTTTTTTATTCGAAAAAAATCTCGATGCGATTTCAGCTTTGTACAATAATTCGAAATTACGAAATTTCCAATATTTCGAAGTCTTCTGAATTAAGAAATTTGATTTGCGATTTTTCGTAAATTTACGAAATTTACGCAGCGCAATTCTCCGGTTCTTCATGAACGAGCATCTGCGTCGAAGCAACAGACGATTTTGCCGAAACTCTGCAACTTGGATTGATGTAGAGATCGAATAATTTATAAGAGTTTGGCGTCGGTAAATGACGAGTCTTTCGGAGTCGTTTGACCGGCGGCTTTCTCGGCGATCTTCTAAGGCCGTTGCGATACTTCGGTTTCGCGATACGACGTTTCGTTCGTCGCATTTTCCGTTCGATCGCACGAGTCTTCCTCACCTTTTCGGGCGGTTCGCGATCAACGACTATTTTTCCGAATTTACCATCGACACTTGTAACGTTGTTAACTTTATATTTCAAGAAGTATCGACCGCGACGTTTATTCATCAAACCAAATTCCACGCCTCGTTTCAGTGCGGTTATAACCTGAAATGATTGTCGTGAAAAAAATGCATATTTATGGAAAAAAAAATATAATTAAATAATCATAATTATTATTACATTTTCTAAATCGAAATTAGATTTATGATTTATGGAGAATTTATGATTCATAACTATTGAATTTTAACCTCTCGCTTTGGCGCAACTTGATGTCCAACGTCTGTTATGTAATCGACGATTTTACCGATCGTGCAACCGTCACCGCTTCCCAAATTCTTCATTGCCGATATAACGAGACTGACTATTCGCGCCAATCGCTTCCGTTCTTTGCGCGGCCCAATCATCGTCAATATTAAAAAATCGGAATGGAATTACTCGATACAAATAATAGCTTTTCGCATAAATAACTTCCAATTTATCGAAATTTTTTAAACCTCCAAAATTGGCATTTCGTTGTAATCCATGAAGTTCGGAACATTCGCTTTCAGCAGCAATACCAACCAATAGTAGACGCGACGTCATCTTGAAAAAAAAATCGACGCCATCTTGAAAAAAAATTTAAACCCTCTTAAATTTTGGGGGTTGAATTTACTTGCGTCAAATTCATTAAGGATCGTCCATCAACGATTTTACGTCAATAGCGTTAGCGTCTTAGCAATTACAGCGCTATCAATCTATCAGTTTCGAACACCGCGTAGTCGTTAATTTCAATCTCCGTCATTGAGAGCTTAATCCCCGACGGATTTTAGCAGTGGTTGATTCTCGCCCGATCTTCGGTACACCTAACGGATTCCGAGGCTCGAATACCCATCGTACCCAACGGGCATTTCCGGGACCGCGTTTACCGCGCCAAAGCTCTCGAGGATTTCGGGAGATTACGATGGAGAGCCCCTCGTACGTTGACTTCGCGGAACAATGCCGCTTCTCTCATCGGTCGATGCCGTTGTATTATTGTGATAGAAATCAGCTCCCGTCGGCTCGATCGTCAGCGTCTCGAGATCCACTGGCATATGAGGTTCTATTATCCATCGGCTATGTCTGCCGTTACCGCGGCTCATGCATACTCCACCGACTCGAGAGAATCCCCTCAAATACATATATCTCCCCCCCAATTAAGCCACATCTCTGTTTCAAAGAAAATGTATACAATCGTTGCATAGCACAAGAGCCGCAAACGCTGCCGTTGCCAGAAATCCAATTCGTTTCTAAAAGCGTAATGCCGCTATTTGTAATCCGACAAGTACCAAATTTTGTCTTGAAAATTCGAGTCATGTACGCGTCGCAAGAGGGAGAACAAAGCTCGATAGCGACGGAACGTGTTCACCGACGAAACATAATTCACGTATATCGGTAGAGAGTTGGTTGCGAGAGGCTTTAACCGACACAAGAGTACAGCACCTTGCATTTCGCTCCATTACGGTTAATGGGACGAATAACGTAGTTAATTATGCTACACTCGTGCTCTCGTCCTCTTGCACGATACACGAGCTTCACAAAGTCGTAGTGCACCCTTGGCGCTAAAATTTGTAAATTATCGCGATGTATATTGTAACGGGTCGTTCCGGCGCCCTGGTGAGCTTCGTCTCTCCGCCGGTAGATGGCCGAGCGGCGGAAGGTTTCGCGAAGCCGATACGTCGTAGCCGAACGTTCATATAGGTTCTTGAGGTTTATTGTCTCATCCTTGATGTTTCTTATTCAATCTTCCGATTTTTAAGCACGTCGACAAATTTATTTATTAAGTTAAGTAACTTTATTACATTTATGGCTTTTAATGAATTCGAAATATCGAAACGTTTTCTCGATATATACGTAATTCTACCAACGCATACAATGATTAACTCCTACTTCGGTTGCATTTCGATTTATTTTTATTCCCTTTTCTGTCACGTTGAGAGTTAAATTGAAATTCTTTCAGCTCGATTTCTATCGCGCATTCGTACAATGTGCCTATTCTTTTCGCTGTACGAGTATCAGGGGGTTGTAAAAATATTTTTCATTCGGCTTTACACGCCCACGGGAATTCTAATATATACCAGGGTTCGCCTAGCCGGCTTGCCAGCGGTAGAACAATAAACGCAACTGGGGTCTCCTACGACCTACATCTGCGGAAGCTGAAGCGGCTAAGCTTCGCGAGTCTGTACATTCCCCGCTGGGTTTACTCTTCGGTATAGATGTATGGCAGAGATACTCGCACATCGCGCCTCGCGCTCCATTCGATCGGAGCTAAATCCCTCGAGGAATTCCTCGGCAACGCTTTCTCATCCCCCCGCGAGATCAACCCGTTCTGGCTATCCGTAGTAATTCTCGATCCCAAAGGTATACCGCGAGCTTTAGCGCTCATCCCTATCCTTTCCATTCACGGAAGAAAGACAATTCACGCGTAAACATCGCCTACGTCTTTTGACAAAACGATTTACGACTTTGAGAGATGACTAAAGAATGTGGTGTTAAACTCGGCGCGAATTATTGCATGAAATCGAATTGATCTTTCGGATAATCAGCATTGAAAGATCGAGTCACGGTATAAATTGAGAATAATGATGAAAATAATAGAAATTGGCACTGATACGAAAAATTTCTCGATTACACGCTACCATCGTTTTTATTTTGGTTAATTTCAATTTCGATTAATTACGAAGAAAATTACTTGGATTCAATTTTTTTTTCCGGATTGAATCCATTTTTTTTCGCCGTCCGTAAATTGCGAGTCGTAAGATCATTGAAAAAAAGAGAAAAAATTCCTTCGCACGTACCGAATCGAATAAAGTCGCGATAGCGTTGGAGAAAAACGGCAGGTGGTTAAACTCCACGTGACCGGGGGATAAAGAAAGGGGGCACCGTAAGATACTATGTCAGTCGTAGGCGATATTAAACGCGCTTCGTCGAGCCGAGAGCTGCCAACGTTAGGTCGAACCCTTCCCGCGAATAGCCTTGCGAGAGCTCGCAGCTTGCACCGCTGCAAGTCTGGTTGCATGGTGCACAGGGGCAGTTTCTCTCGAAGCGTTACTGGCTCTCGTCCAACGGGAGAGAGTACCTTCTGCAAAACGAATTCGCGAGTCTCTCTTTCTCTCTTGAGCTTTCGTACTTCTCCATCTCGTTTTTCCTTCTATCATAGAGGAGCTAACCGAACGCAGACGGAATTTAATAAAAGCTTTGCCTCTTTTTCTACGTACCAAAACCCCCCTCTGTACGCTGTACTACGGATAAAGCTTCAAAGTGAACGAGAGTCGGCGAGTAACAAGACTCGTAAGTACATATATATATGACGTTATATATAATACCAAATGCTATGAGGCACCAGCAGAATCTCAGATCCACGCGAGATTCCATAAATCTCGTGTACTTCCGGTTCGGCTAATGTCTCTTCCTCGCGTTTCAGTAGACCGCAAAGATATTTTGACGATTCTAATAGGTAAAAATTGTATGCAACTCGATCATTTTTTTTTTTTCGGAGCTCACAACACGATGAAATGATCGGCAGTGAAGCGATAACGCTGCTTTACTATTCCTAACGGCACATATCGCCGGACGATAAGAACAAAATCGAGTTATATTTACTCCGGAGTCGCGATCTAAAATAATTTATTCCTATTAATAATAATAATGAATGAAAATTATTATTATAAAAATATAATAACAATTATTATTATAAAAATATAATAATAATTATTAAAAAAAAATTACTATATTATCATCTCTTCATTCACGACTCGTTCGTTAGTAATCTATTTTTAACGCGATGACCGAAGTATCTTTGCTCGTTCAGTCGAAACCCATTAAACGGATGCTTTCGATTTCCTCGAGGAAACGTTCGAAAAATTCGTTACGGAATAATCGCACCATCGCGAACGTTTTCGTCATCGTGCGGAACGGCGATCGTTGTCGACGCGCATAGTTACTTCCTTTCTCGTATGTGTGGCGTGTATTGGCATTCCTTGGGGGGTCAGAGGCGAACGACTGTACGAAGCACTCTGCGGTTCATTGGTCATTCGGTGAGTCGATGAGTCATCGAGACTCCGGCGGCAGCGAAACTCCAGCAGCAGCAATAGCGAGGGGCCACAGCCCCGCGTGATGTTCCCCTCGCATTAGTATCGTTAGAGAAAGAAAAAGATATCGGGGAGAAGTGGAAAGAGAGAATGAAAAAGAAAATAACAGGAACGAGAGGTTCCCTCTTGGCTTTCAGACTCTCCCAACGCTACCGATGGCTTATACGCCCGCATAGGAAAGGTGGACGCCCGCCGCCTCGCGCGCGGACTTGCGGCCGTTTTTCACGCGAAAGTCTTATGTACTATGACTTGGCGACACAGAGCAACCCGTCTATGTACCACGTATAGACCGGGAGCGCGTTCACCAGGCCGGTAGCGAGCTATCGAATGCCCACGCGTTATCGATGTATTTTTAACGATATTTTATTTACAAATAAATAACGTTAATCGCGTCAAAAATAAAACATTTCAAAAAATCATACGACAAAATGTTGTGAAATATAAAATAAACAATAAAATTAATAATTGATTATTATTATTCATTTTTATAATAAAATAATAAATATGATGAAAATTAATTGTCAAAAAAAATTGATTAAAAAAATCATCTGCCAGTCGAAGTCGTAAGCCAAAAAGAAATTGTTATAAATTATAACATTTTTTTGGTTCAAATTATCCAGATTTTTTTTTTAATTCGCATAAATAATTCTAAGCGTGTCATACCAAAAATATAAGACATCGATGAATATATATTTTTTTTTTTTCATAACAAATGTATCGAATACAGTTTCGTTTTTTTGTGGAAATTTTAACGCACTATTTTTCGTAAGGCTATTGAATTCAAGAACACTGACGCGTGTCCGATATCTCGCAAATCGATACCCATATCGATAACATTATTTTACGATTTTAATCAGCCAAACACCGCTCAGTTCTTTGGAAAATATTTACCGAGACTCGATTATATTTTTGGTTTACATCTTTAACAATATCGCAACAGCCGGTGAACTGTCCAAAACTGATTTATCTTTTTTCGTCGTTCAAATCGCGTCGTAGTGCGGAAAAAACTACGTTTCCAAGGATTTTTATCTATCGTGGAAGTGACACACTTGTCGTTTATCGTTATCGATGATCTATGTATGACGAATTCACGATTCCCTCTCTTTCGTTCCCGTCGTTATATTACCGCGACACCGAGTAACGTTACGCTTCGCGCGGAGAGCTTTTAAATCGAACGCCCGAAGCGTTTCGTCGCAATTAGCTGGATATATAATTAATACTATGAGAAAAGGAACTAACGCGGCGATGTTAACGCTGTGTCGCTGTAGCAAATGGGTTTTTAACGATCGCGAAAAATTCTCAGGTGCGGAATAGCGTCGTTTCTCGCACAGGTGGTAAACTAAGAATTCTCAAACGTAAATTTAAGTTCACTGGCCACTGACACGCATTCAATGTTTCAATGGAGATCTCGAACCGTTTTTTTTTATTTTAACAAATTCAAAGCAAAGAAAAAAAATCGCTTTTGTTTTTTTTTTTGTAAAAAAAAATTACATTGACCACGTGATTTTTATATTCGATTTCGATGTCAAGAAAAATAACGTCAATGTCAATGTCGCATTTTTTTCTCAAACGAGCGATATCGTTTTAGATCGAAAAATCGACGCGACGATCTAATGGCAAAGTCGTCTTAATACGGCCCTGAAGAGTCCCATACGCGCGTTGGCCGCATGGAACGAACTGTGTTGTCGTTCCTTAAGTCAGTGGCAGCGATCGTTCGCTCAAGTACGATCGCCCCGTAAGTTCCGGACGCGGCGCGAAACCGACGAGAATTTTTTCAATATTTTTCCCTTTTTGTCGTTTTTATATCGATTCGCTTCGATTTGATTTGAATGAAAATAAAAAAATCATTGAGACAACAAAAAAGTTTTTCGTAAAAAAAAAAAAAAGTTTCGTCGGAAGTTACCGAAGTGTTATTTCGGTGGGACAGAACGACAACAGGGCAATCGGTGGAGGAGACACATCAAGTGTTTCGGATTGACAAACTTTACGTCGGTTCTTCAGCGAACGGAGTTGACTGACGGAGAGAGGGGGAGGGGGAGAGGATTGTATACGAAGTGAGTCGTAGAAGAAACGAACACCCCGCGTATACACATCACGTACGGGAAAACACCGTGGACTTCGTGCAGTCAGATAACGTTCGTCGCTGGCGCGTGACGGTCGTAGCGCGTGAAACTCTCTCGTAAAGTTTTCTTATTGATTGATCCATCAAAAAGCGCACATTTCCCAGCCGAACTCTGCTACTTGTGTGTTTCTTCGTCGTTTTATAGATCGGACGATCAATATTATTTACGACAGTTTATCAATTACGATCGTGAAATATTTGAAGTTCGATACGTTTGTACGTTCGCTTTGACGCAAAACGGTGAAAGTTTTGTCCGATTGGATAATAAATAACGGAAGACGAGTGCAACGCGTACAAAATTACTGAAAAAATTTAAAAATTGTTAAAAAAATTTCAAAAATTATTAAAAATTTTCAAAATTTTTCAAAAAATTTCAAAAATTTGTCAAAATTATTTAAAAAAAATCAAAATATTGAAAAGTACTCCGAAATTATCTAAAATTATTCGTACGCATTAAATAATGGGAGACGAGTGCAACGAGTAGTAAAAGTGTTGAGCGCGTCAAGCGTCACATCCGGAATGATCCTTTAAAAGGTTTTTGCGCAAATCCGGAATTGGCCCCGAAGGGGCTCTGCATTGTCGATACCGGAGCGTATATTTTCAGCGATAAAACGAGAACAGAATTTTAGAATTTTGTGCGGCAAAGCGTGGAGGAATAATCCGTGAGGGAACTACGAAAAATGGTTCACACGAGTTACGCACAGTGGGCATGTCTGCCGAGCACTTACCGGAAAAAGGTTCGTAAACGCGTACATGATGGATTTTTACTGTACGCCACTGTTATATATGTATCTATGGGTTACTGCATGGCGCAGTATAATCGCGAAGCTCCATAGAGATAAATTGCAATTTCTAGCTGATATTTTTTATCGCAAAACACGTCGGAATTAAAATTAAACGTTAATTGGAGATCTTTGTGACGGTGACTTATGATTTTATCGCGCTTGTAACATTAATCCGATATATATATATATATCGTATCTCGTGGTTCTCGTAATTTTCGGAGTTTCTCTATATTGATATCATCGAAATATTGTTTTTATTAACTGATTAATAACATTTATGTTCCGCGATACTTATGATGTTAAAAATTGTTGAAAAAAAAAAAGGCGGCCAATTTTTTTTTTTTTTCATAATCCGCCTAAAATTAATAATGGAATCGCTAATTTATATTGATAACAATGACAAGTCGTTTATTTGAAAAATGAATACGAAAAAAAAAATCAACATTTGTTTCCGCGTAAATCCATCATTTTTTTAGAACTTATATTGAAATATTGATGAAATTAGGATACAGTATAAAGAGTTTTGAATATTTTTCCATAAAGACATTCTCTTCCGTGACTCGCATTGCCCACAAATTTTCTTCGTAGATAAATGTACATACTTTCCGCGCAGCTGCGCGAATGAGCTTTAAAGGCGTCGCGACGCTTCCGGCATTCGGCGGTTTCACCGTATTCACGCGAGCGTTACAACAGAGTCGCTGCCGCGATATAACGTCTTAGACGGCTCGGCATCTCCGTTGCATGCGAAAGAGCCGAGAAATCTTCGTAGTATAGTGTAAGTCGCGCGCGAATAGGCGCCCTCCCTATCGTCTGTTAGCTCTTACGTACCATCGCACACAAACGAACGGACGGAACGACAGAGAGAGAGAGAGAGAAAGCGACACTTCCACATGGCGTAGTAGTAAAGCCGCCGGTGATTTTCTCACCGTGAGAGTTCTCGATAATCCGCAGGCAATGGAACACACAGAACCGAAGCGGCCGCGCGGCGTCGGTACCCAGCCGCACGATTCCACAGTGATTACGCCGAGTGCAGTGCAACTAGGATCGGTGCAGTCGCCGGCGATCCAACAAGAGACGCTGTACCCCCCCCCCCCCCCCCCCCTGCGGGGCTTTTATAGTCGCAGCTCAGTCATTGAAACACCACAGGCGTCTCGCAATTTATACGTATACATACCTTCTGTATATGCAGTTCCTATGGTTTCTTCATTTTAACGCGGAATGTTTTTTAGTTTCGATCTATTGAATTTTGGTTCCGCTCTTTTGCCAACGAAAAACATCGGCGCTCCAACTAATATAAATAGCAAAGTCCGAAATTACGATTTATTTGATACGATATTGGAATTCCTAATTTTTCGATTTTTAAAAAAATGATCGAATGTTTTTCGATTTTTTTTCTAAATTATTCAAATTCTTCGATTTTTCGAATTATTAAAGTTTTTTCGAAATTTTACAAATTCTTCGATTTTTTTTCGAAATTATTCGAATTAACGAATATCCACACATCCCTAATTATAATACAACTTTTGCGCGGAGGCCGTCGAGATAAGACATTTTATTAATAGCCACAAGTCTTTAGATCATTCGTAACTAATTATGGATCTCGGGATCCTCCGTACTTTAAGCCGAACGACACTGCGCAAGAATTTTGCAGTGAATTTTATCTCGATAATTCGCTCGGCGATAGAGAGAGAGAGAGAGAGAGAGAGAGAGAGAGAGAGAGAGAAAAAGCAACGAAGAGTTCATACAGCATGTATTATAATGCCAAAGCACACGATCTCTGTGCAATTACGAGAGCTCAGTGTGCACGCCGCAGACTTCCCTTTTTTTTGCACTTTTTTTTCTTTTTTGGTACGAGCGTTTCATACCCACAGCTCCTTTCTGTACTAACGGACGACTATGTACGCAAGAACTCTGTGTGGACACATTCATTTCTGTTTCTCTCATTCTACATCCGTTTCTTGCTATCTACACGCGTTTGCTATACGTACGCTGTATTATAACGTATAGCTGAGTGTACTTTGCGTTTAATCGTTCCGCCGGTAAGCGAAAAGCAACTATCGTTCTCGCAAAAGGTATGCATTAAATACGATATACGGAGTTGGAGTTCACTTTATTGTTTCGACGGTAAAGAAATCGCGCAATAATTGAGGGCGAAAGTGAACGAGAAAATGCTATTTCGCTATTGGCGCGCTGCACCGTTTCATTACATCCACGTTAAGGTGGAAGGGGATCCCCTACACAACCGTAATGGTTACGTCCGGTACGCGAAAAGAAATATAAATCCTTCAAGGAAGAAGTTACTTTTTTTCACGATGCCGCGAGCTGTTGCTAATTTTATGGCTCTCGATCCTAAGAAACGTTGGGGTGTAAAAATTTTCGCCAACGACCTTCTTTTTTTTTTTTTTTTTTCGAAATATTTTTTAACGCCCGCTGCACATTTGTAATTTTTTTCCACAATTACGAAAACCGCCGGAAAATGTTTATACAGTCGAAAAAGTTCGATAAAATTGAAAGTTTCGATCGAATTTTAGTATACTTATGGAGTCGATAATTTACCGTTTATTAATTAATTCTTCGTTGTTCCTCATTTTAATACTTTGGGTGGATAAAACACAGTTTAAAGTTTGGTGAGCGATATCGACGACGAAAGTGCTCGGTGCACATAGCCGCGGGCTGTTCGCTTCCTCGGTGAATTCTACTAAAGGTATAACGCGCTTCACCACGATCTAATTACGAAGGAGTAAAGTGGGAGCCAACGACGAAACTGAGAGCTCTCTCGTTGCCTCTTGGCAATTGGATCGGCGCTGTTTCATAGCTATCTCTCTCTCTCCCTCTCTCTATCGCGCGAGGAGAGGAAGTATCTCGGGTACCACACTGTCGCTGTACGGGATTGTTATTGGAGTACATTCGTCAAAGAATTTACAATAACACGTTGAAAGGAATTCCTCGAAACTATTTCGTTGGAGAGTGTAACGAAACACCGTACAGCCCTATCGTTAACAGCTTGTCGCTGGGAAAACACTCAGCGATTACACGATAACGCCTATAGCATCAATCCATTCACGCGCTCTTCAACCCCTCGGGTACATCTGGCACATCGAGAAGCATCAATAAAAAAACGAAAATAATTCTTAAACTTAATAAAAAGAAATAAAATAATTTATTTATTTTTATTTTATTTCTTTAATAATAATAATAATGAAAATAAAAATATATTAATTTTTGTAAAATAAAGATATATTAATTTAATAAAATTAAAATTAAGAAAAATGCGCCCGATATGATTTTTCGGTATTGCAATGAGTAGAAGTCGAGTTATAAATCGACAAGGCGACGAGTGTTCTCTAGTGGCTGCGTAAAGGGTCGCGTTCTCATGAGGTCACGTATACCGTCCGTCTGTCGGGTTTTCGTCTCGCGTTGTAAATTCCTCACGAAACTCCCCGTCGCACAGTTTTGCGACTGGTATACTATACCGTACGAGTAGACGTTGTGTATAGAGGTACACGTCGTTGTGACGCGGTTGTTGAGTAGAGGGCGCGTATACGCCTCCGTGCGAACGCGAATAAGCGCCGCAGCGCGAGAATATGAAGGCTGAGGAACGACGACGAGAACGTGCGTACATAACGCGCGTGTCTGCGTTCACCGGGCATTCATTGTGACAGCACCACGTGTTCCGGTGGACCCGGAGCGCTCGGCACGTTTGTACGACGTTACGAGTCATAGCGTTGTACACTATACTAACGCTTCTCTCGTCGGCGTCGTCGTATATGCTAACGCAGCGAACCGCAATCATTGCTAATTAATTCCAGTCGCGACGTTTACCGTACATACAACCGCGCGTAGTGCGTACCGAGATTACAATTATTATAATCCCCGTATATATAATGTTACAGAAGCACGTTGTATACACGTAGATAATGATAGTTGCATTCCTGCTACCACTGCAGTTCAACCTGCTGGACGACTTTGATATCCTTCAACTATCATAAGTAAAACGCCCTACTAAACCAAATTTATAGTAACCACTCGAAATAAATACGCTTATCCTAGAAATATTTTTTATTTTTACGAAATAAATTTTTATGCAAAATTTTAGGAAATTGAAAAAAAAAAAAAATTTTGTTGAAAAAATGTGATTTTTTTAATAATATTATATTATTTTATTTTATTATTCAGTTATTCCCCAAATTTATCCATTTCATTTTTTTTTCTTTCGACTGTTTGTATAAATTAAAAAATAATGAAATAATTTTTTTTTTCGGAGTATTGTATAATTTTTTAAGGTACTTGTGTACCTAATTTTTTTATGCTTATTTTCGATTGCGGAACTTTACACAAACGACCCGATTAAACTAATGTAGAACTGAGGAACCGCACCCTACTACCCCCCACGAGCGATCGAGCGCGTGCTGCTGCACCCACATCCTCGCCCCGTACATCGGCTTCACCTGTGTATCCGTCCATATAGCATATTATATAGATATATACATATATGGTTACCGTTATACATGAGTGCAGTCGATAATCTGTAGTAAGCGATATCCAAGTATTACGACGCGTTCTGCGCGCTCCACCTATGTAGATATATCGTGAAAAGAGGTCGAACTCTATGCATACGATAATACCACACCACACGTTGCATTACTATATTTCTCCATTCTTCAGGATTAACGAGATCTCTAAAGCGGATTCTTCTCCTATTACTCTTCTTACTCCCGTTATTTCTCGTCTTCTCGAACTTCTCGAATCATCGTGATCGTTTCAATCAATAATTCAACTAATGCTCTTCATTTTATTTCTAATGCCATAAATTCCGATGATTTAAATACAATTTCACATATTCTCTATCTGCGATCTCGAAGACCTATTTTTTTAGGCTTAACACGCCTCCGAGATTTATCTCCGAGATGCAGATGCCGATTGAATGGCATATGTGGGATCGTTATATAGTACCCCATTGGAAAGGTTCCGCTCCAGAATCGGCGATATCGATTATTTTATTGCTTTTTCTTTATCCCGTTATTACGTGTTCCCATATCGCTGGATAATTTATCGCAATCATTATAATCAATAGCTTGCATTCTCCGGACGTTCGTCTTCTCGTTATCTGGTTTTTTTTTTTTTTTTTCGATCGTCTTAAACGGAACGGGAAACTATTATATATATATATATATATACGCTGGAACGAGTTACCCGACCTATTCGCTTCGCGTTCGATCCCATCGTGTAGTCGCGACGATCTAACAGTCGATGGAAATTCCATCACGAATTTCTCTCACCGTTCTAACGCGTGCCGCGAATCACTTCTCGCAACCGCCTGCGGACTGTGTACTGCGGAATCGACAGCACGAAACCCATGTCCCCTCCATCGGCGTCGATTTAACCGGAGGAGATCTGCAAACGTTTGGAGGGTTCAATCAATCGAGTCGTAGTTTACCATACCGTCCTCTGTGTCTAATGGATTCTTGACCCACAACTATGTACACTGTAACACCAAACCAATCCGCGCAAAGCTCATCTGACTGTGGCAATGGCAATTCTATTACTCGAAGGAGTTGAATAGGCCGCGCGAGAGTATCGCGCGATCGATCGATTGATTGATCGATTGCAAATTCAGCGATCGCTATCGCGTTATCACGATTCGTGAGACCATATAATTGAGGCGCGCTACGGATCGGATTATTAGAGATATAACGTGAATAATACCAATTAAATTCATAGTATTCAAAAATTTCTACGAAAAAAAAAAAAAAATTAGAGAGAATAATTGTTTCAATATAATTCTACAGAATTATTAAAAGATCGAATTTTTTTTAACTGCTCAATAATTTTTTTTTTCAATTTCTGTAAAATTAAATAAAATTTTATCACATTATTATTATTGTCATTTTATATTTATGGATTTTTATTATAAAAAAAATTTTGTTTAAATGAAATTTCCAAAAAAAATGCTTTTTGAAACTTTGATGCTTTTGTTATAAAATTTTTATAAATCATTTCTAATTATATGGGGTAAGCGAATAGCGGTTTTTTCTTTTTTTTTCGAATTATATGCAGAAAGGATATAACTGTAAATTCGTTCTCATTCGATGTTTGTGTCACTTCTCGATCGTTCGCGATGCGCGATCGACCCGCGTTGCCCACTGACCCGCGCAGCGCCCCGATATCCATTGCGATAAATACATATACCAGTGAAAAGAGACCCACACGGACGATACAGCGATTCTAATATTGTCCTAAGTAGCATTGGCCACTCTGCTGGCGGCATGAGTGGCGGCGGTGGCAGAGTCGAAGCATCGCATCACAGCACCGGCCCGCAGTGAATCGGCCGTCTCGGTGCCAGCGAGAGCGGAATTTCCGACAGTCCGAGTCGAAACCGTTGACGCCCCTGCGTCTCGCGCTTCTCGCCAAACGTTATAACTCTATTTGACGCAAGATGCGGAAATTATAGTATCCAAAAACGTCGATTCGCAAATCGTCATATTCTCGTAACACGGAATAAAAAAATAAAAAAAAAAAATCGTATTCCCAAAAACGTAAGAAATTTAAAAAAAAACGTAAGAAAAATTTAAAAAATTCTTGTTGCTGGCATATCAAAAGTTTCGCCGAATTCTCGTCGGTAAGTCATCAAAAAGTCGTTTTGCTCTAAAAAATTAATATATTTCGTGTTTTTCCACAGTTTTTCGCCTCTAAGCATTTTTTTCATTAACCGGAATGAATTTTTTTACCAAACACAGTTTCATATTTAATTTTCATTTTTTTTTACTCCGTTGTACGATTTACGTATGAAAAAATAAGCGCAACGGCTGCTACGAGAGTTGAAAATGTTTTCGTTTTTTCGTTAATTCTCGCGACGAACGAATAGACACACAGAGCTGTTCGCTGCGGTGCATTTTTGTTGGGATACGCATTGCCGAGCTATGCAGTTCTCGGTGGGTTTACCACGTGCGTCGCGTTCAGTTCAAATTCCTCCGGCAACGGAGGGACTTCGACTGTGCGATGTCGCGTGTGTGCTGCACACCTACAATCCATTATATTCATACGGTGTGCAGCACGTGTGCGCGATGCGCTGTAACACTGCGAACGAATGTTTACGAGAGAACAGCTTTCACACACGAGTCGGGGAAATGTATGCATAAAATTACTGGATTATCCCATTGCGGCTTATCCCGGATATCGTCGTAATAACGAATCCATTCATATTTCTACGATTAATTGATTCGCCATTTTCCGTAATTACGTTAAACGAAATTATGTTAATTTTTCCACTGCACTCGCCGAAAAAAAAAAAAACGAAAATCATTTCATTTTATTATGCCGTAACGAGCGAAGATGTGGAATAAGAAACGCTGACGAGGAAGTTGCGAGAGGAGCGGTGAAGCAACGCGGAATGGACAGGAGCACTCGGTTATTTTTAAACCCTCTCTATAGCCTCTTCGCATCCTCTCGCATCTTCGTTCCTTTCCTCGTTTCTTTGCTTCTCTTTTTTCCTCTCTTCCACGAACTTTTCATACTATAATTTCGCTGTGTTGTCTATCGAAGACGTATCGAAACTCTAAAGTTCGCGAGGGTCGTTTCTTCATCCTCGTCTTTCGTGTATCGAAGATTCGTTGAACTTGCGGCGGCGCGTTGTTCAAACGTTCCGAGAGGCGACGGAAGTAACGTTCGCACTGTTGCAAGTGTCCGATCTCGCAGTACCGCACCGCTGTTGAAGAAGTTACGCGAGGCGCGCGAGAGAAAACGCCGCGGAGAGAACGGACGATGGTCGTCTCCGATCGAGCGGGCGGCTCGCGGCTCGCGGCTTCCGCGAGGGCGAAGGGTTATTTTCGTGCGTTATTCTCGACCCGTGGCATCCTCCGTCGTTTGACGCTGCTACCCACTGGATGTGATGCCACTGGCGTGTCTGGTGGTGATATGTATGCGGTGTGTGTGTTATATGTACCCGAGGAACCGAGTCCATCGCTCGCCGAATCGCCAGTCGCGCAACACAGTCGCTTATAGTGTATTAACACTGCGGGGTATATGCAGAGAGAGAGCTTCTGGCTTCACCGCATCTTTCACGCATCGACGCAGGAAACGTATTAAGCCGCTTTCGATTACTATCGCTTCGGTGCGACGCCCTCTCGCGCTACTGCGCGATTTAATTGACTCTTAGTCGACTCTTTATACGATAAAACTGAAAAAAAAAAAATTATCTCATTTATTGACCGATTTATTTTTTCGGAGCTTATATCGCGGAAAAAATAAAGTGACAGAACATTTTCCAATAAAAAAATTGAAACAAAGCGCGAAAGTTTTTTTTTTATAATTTGATAATTATGTACTGTACTATTATTATTTTATTTATATTCATATATTTCTATTTTTTTAATAACTATTTGCAATTTTCTTCGAAAAAATGCAACGGAAAAAAAAAAAACAATGCGCGATATATCGTTGATCGGTGTTGTCGTAGATCACGGTGAACGAATATCAAAGCAAATGGCTCGAGGAAACTCCGTTGTAGACTCGTGTATGTGACTGCACCACCGTGAAACCATGAGAAATCGATAGCTCGCGCGGCCAACGGGTACATTCGTACGGATTTAGGAGAAACCTATATATATATATATATAGACATAGAAGGAACACATTTCGCACAGTGTACGACTTGGTCGTTTCATTGGAAAACGCCTCTTCCAATTCGCCGAAATGGTATATACTGATTTACGAGATAAATCGATTTATTCGAAAATGTATTTTTCTCATATTGACTATTTCCGTATTGAAGAATCTCCGACTCTCAATTCAATTAATTTAAATTAAATGAAATTAATTAAGAAAAAAAAAGCAAGGAACTTCGTGCCGAAGACGCTGCATCCACAATTAAATTCGCGTTTCCCGAAGCGAAATGTGCGATTCAAGAATTGTTCGTCTATTCGTCCTCCGAACATTTCTGTCAGCGGAACTCTGAGTATTCGCTTAATAAATGAACTTGGAAACTGAGCCAACGTCCCGAGGCGAAACGCTCTCTCGTAGGGAAGACGAGAGTTTCTAGAATTCTCGAGTGTTAAATTTTCGAAGTTACTTTGCACAGTGGTCCATCCATAAGTTTTCGACAACGTCGTGCGCCTCGGGTTCTCGAAAAACAAAAAGATAACGCCGCCCGACGCGAAGTAAATTCAACTAACAGTTGTATTAAAAAAAATCGTTTTTGAGGTTAAATAAAAAAAAAAAATTTAAATGGAGTAAGAAACGGAAAATAAATAAAACAGCGCTGGTGATGATTGGATTCTCGCGGCGCATCGATGTGTTTATACATTTTTTTTTATCGATAAATCGGTGGGCGTATGCGTATCGAATTTCGTAGCTGCGGAGCGACCAGCACCCGGCGAAATCGACGCTCCAAAGCCTTTCAATTTACCAACGCGTTCGCATAGCCTCCCAGACAAACAGTGAACGCTAAACCGCGCGCAGTGATTTCGTTATTTTTCTACCAGTTTGTCGCGACGCAGGAAAAATATTGTTCAGTTTTGCGGATCAAATTCGAGGTCCCGACACCCGACAACGAAGTGCACAAAGTATCATCAATTTGCGAACGAATTTAAATACGAATTTCCATCGCGTGTTCCAAATTTATTCGCGTTTATTTCAAGTGCGTCCGCTCATTTTTTTATTTTCCTGATTCAAAAAGAAGACATATAGATCACGTACATTTTTTTTTTCATTCATCGAGCATTTTATGACGTTTCATACACTTCGTACGTTTAACCTTTTTTAACGATCGTTAAGATATAATTAAGAACAAAATTATCAATTACAAATAAATTTTAATTATGATTGTTTTACTTTTATATCGTTTCAATGAATTTTACGGAAAGTAATTTTTACTAAATTACGAAATATTTCGATATTCGATATTTTGGTAAAATCGATTTTTACTAAAATTCATTTAAATGAAATCGATATAAAAGTAATACAATCCTTTTTTTCTGCAAATACAATAAATTTTTAATTGAACGACAATCTATATCTTCGCATTGTGATCATTAAAGGGTAATGGATGATTCATAAGTATTTTCTCGCCGATTAAAGTTGCCACTTGTGAAAAATTGCACAAGTGTCCACTCGGCTTTCCGTGAGGCGAATAGCCTTAAATCAAACGGGTAGAAATAATTGCTTCTCTCTTTCGTTCACTAATTAAAGTCCTCTCCGTGCGGCACGTTGTATAGACGACGTATATATAGAGGCCGAGAGGAAGATAAAGAGCCGAGAAAGATGACGAAGGTACGAACGAAGCGATAGAGAGGAAGTAGCCGCACCACCGTCGTGAATGCATAATGCATTTCACGTGGCAGAGAAGGTATAGCTGGTGGCGCATCTTTTCTCCCGGTCGTCGTGTCTCATCAACGACCGGGCCAGCGAACCTCTGGCCGAGCAGCAACCCTCTTCGCCTTCTCCTCTCGTTTTCTTTCTCGAATAGAACGATCGCGACGAGCTATTCTCCCGCTTGTCCTCCGCAATTCCATGAAAGCTCGTTGTTTTCCTCTCCGATCGTAGAATTCCGTTTCCACAATACAAAAAAAAAAAAAATCAATACGATTCACGGCACCCGATATATTCACTGCAGATTGAGCGAATCTCTCGCGTTTTATCGCGGAAAAAATTATTTAACGGGGGTTTCCCCGTTTATTCCTACTCAGAAAAAAAAATATAAAAAATTTGCATCAATCCTCTGAGTCCGCGTCTCGTTTTCATTCTCTACGAGAAACGAAACGTGTTTATCGTTTTTGTTATTATTATGCGCGCAATCTTGTGTCAACTGCATTTATGGCTGAAATATACGTTTTTCCTTTGAAAATAATTAATTGTCCGAAGAATCAGTGTTTGTCATACAATGTCGGAAAAATTCAGATAAATTTCAATATTACGATGATTCCAAAAAAAAAGTTGAGTAGTTATACATTTTTAAAGCTTTTTTATTTGAATTTTAGAGAAATTTAATAAAAATTCGATTTTTAAAAATATTTTTTTGAATAACTACTCCGGTTTTTTTCCTGCAATAAAAAAAACCTTCGCAATTATTCCATTTTGCCTCTCATTCTCCTGAATCGCTCGGTACTCGCAGTCCCACGACGCATTTAATGATTTCTCGATCCAATTATCCGTTCGGCAATAAATTCGCAATCGGTCGTCGACACTCCGATGAAGTTGTAACCATTTCATTTCTTCGAGAGAGGAAAGCGCGACGTGAGATGATTGTAACATTGATCCGCTGACATATACGAAAGTATATATTATACAGTGACGAAGCAATGATCTCACGGAGGTGTGTATATTATGCGCTTCCAGGTAATCCTCGGGAGTCTCTTACACGAGCACACGACGAATTCCGGTCACGTAGTTGAAGAGTGCCGGATACTGGAAGCATTCCCTCGTGACACCGGGTGTAGGCCTCAGCAGTTTCTTTGCTCTCTCCGTTCATTTTCTATCGGGCTTCTCGCGAGGAATTCAAAACTCGTCTCGGTTCTCCGTGAATACGTTCACTGACTGTTTTAAGCTCCGTAATACCCTTCTCACTGATACTCACTCCGCGGACGTGTATCTCTCTCGCTGCTTCTTTCGTAACGTTTCGTTGGTTTTTTTGGTTTCGTTCGTTTCGTTCATTTCATTTCGTTTCATTTCGTTTTCGGCTTGAAGCTGAAAACTGAAACGCAACATCGCGTTCGTACCTTATGTCTGCTACGCCTTCTCTCGGATGTCTCTGGCGTCTCCGTGCGTTCAATACACGTTAATAACTTCATGAGACAAAATCGTTGGGTCAATTAAACTTGTCTCTCGACGACGAGTCTCGAGACCGCCGTCTCGGCGGTCCATATATCCAGCAAACCGAACACGCAGTCGCCTGTAGAGAGCGTATTGCACGAAAAAACGAACTCCCGCCTTCTAACGTTGAACCGAGAGCCACGAGAACGTGCTGCACCTTGGAATGCGGTAATAATAGTCGCAATGATGTCAATTATGTCCTCGACGAGAGAGCAAAACGCTCTCTGTACATAAAGTAACCGTCGTCTTGTAGTTGAGACTTCGGATAAGTTATGTGGAATATCTTGTGAAATTTCATCTCGCGATTGCGTCGCGATTTGCGGAATTTCTTTGAATGTTCCGATTTTTCGATGAAAGTGAAAAAAAAAAATGGAAACGAAACTGCAGTTACTTTTTTTTTGTTTTATAACCTCTTATAGCTTTCGAAAAAAAAAAAAAAAAAAAACAGATTTTTTTCTTCGAATCGTCAAGTAGATGGTATCCCCTTAAAACAAATTGCGCAAAGCTGTTCTTCGATCTTTTCACCACTATATCGCGAACGGAGACATCCAGACATCTATTCGCACAATCAACGATATATCGCGAAGTCTTCGATCTTCAACTCTTCGAAAAGTCAACTCCCACTCGTTATTATGCGGCTCTTTGCGAAATGCGCGAAATAAAATGCAGCGGCTACGTGTGTATATAGAATCGGACGAAAAGATATATAGTCAGGAATATCGAGCAGTTCGTCTACTGCCAGTTCCGCACAGCAGTGGACCACATATCTATCCCCAAATCCCTCGGTTATGCGGTGTAGTAAATTTGCGAAATATTCGAAATACGTCTGTACACTGGGCGCTGCGTCGGAATATCGAAATGGAATAAATTCGGTTCTCGTTCTCGTTGATGGTCGCTATGAGAAATTCCAGAGAATTCCAGAAACGAGAGGATGAGACAGTGGCGGAGGAAAAACGGGTAGCAAGTGGAAAATTATCGTGCGATGGGTACGAGAAAAGAGTGTTACTACGTGTGCACCTACACTTTTTTTCCGCTCTCGTCATCTTTTTTTTTTTTTTTTTTCGGAGCACCGCTCGTTGATCGTTCTATTGCGGAAGGTAGGAAAATGCAGTTCGAGTCCTCGTGCAACAAAGGGCCACGCGGACTTCGTCCGACGACATTGGATGTCCCTACCAGCCGGTGCGCTTCTACGTGACTCGACGATTCGCAACGTCGTTCATTCTCGTTTCTCTCGCTCGTTCGGAACGTGATTTTTATCTGAAACTCGAACGAGAGGTCCCTCAGTAGTTCCTCTCCTCGGCTCTCAGTCTACTCGTTTATAGTTTTTTCGTTCTCCTTTTCGCACTTCGTTTCCCTAAGCGATCGAGAATCGTTTCCGCTTCTACTTCGAACTTCACAACTTCAGACACGTGTCGTTTCGGTAAAAAGCTCTGATGAAACGTTACAATTTGTGACTCGTTGCTTTATAAAAGACATGGCAACTTTTTCATTCAAAAATTTCGTTAAGACGGTCGGAATTAGCTAAATGATGGCGTTGGTCGCCGAAGTAAACCGGTTGACAAATTTTTTTTTTCGAACGTCGGACATTTTTTTTTTCTTCGACATAATAGATTTTTTATAATTTTCGTGGTGACTGAATAAAAAAACCCATTGTTTGACAAAAATTGCCATAATTTCGCTAACACGACCCCATTAATAAATATATAACTGCGCGCCGAAAGATGCAGATAGGACGCGTATCATTTTTGACTATAATGCGGTAAAGTTCTCGATGGATTTTCTCGATTCCGTTGTTCTGTACGGATTTGGCGGTACACACCAAATATAGTATTATACTGACCTTAAACTCGTGACCGAGTTTTCGCGTCTCTGGGGACACAGAAGCAACACGCGAATAACCGAGAGAATTCGGAGGACGGGGAGCGCAGAGGGAAAAACGAGGATCGGGGCGACTTTGAGACGCCGTGGAGACTATAGCTTTGTACGCCTCGACGATTCAACGTGATTTTTGGCCCGTAGTTTCGGGATTGGCGTTCGATGCTGAATTACGCAATTCTTTCGGCGGCTCATTCAATCTAAACTACTAAGTATCTTTAACACTATTTTCGCACGAAAAATCGTTAAAAAACATTTTCAAAAACATCGCGCAATAAAAAAATAATTCGAAGAAAATCTGACGCCGTTGGAGAATTTTCTTTTTATATAGAAAAATATACTTTTTAATATCAAAAAATAAAATTCAGGTTTAAGGGTATTAAATGTCTGATACTATCTTCTTTTTGTCGGTAATTTCACAGTCACGTGATATTTTATCGGAAATCCCTTAATGAAAATTGAATTTTCGATCACTTGAAAAAAAAAAAAAAAAAAAAAATCGGTAACTCTCGAACGGTGTTCTTCCGGTCAAATATGATACAATCAACCGCAGGTACACATGTAGCGGAAGGGTGAAGAAAAATGGGCGACACGTCTCCGAAAGGAAAGGAAAAGAAAGGAAGGGAAAGAAAATAAAAATACACGAATGTGTGGAAGTAAAAGCGAAGTGTAGTAGTGTAGTGGAACACTACAGTCGGGTGGGTTGAGTTGGTTGGTTGGTTGCTGGCGCCTCGGCGCCGGTCCGATGCTACTGCTTCTATACTACTTGCGCTGGTGCTTCTGGCACTTCTTGGTCCGTGGTGCTGGATGCACCCCGCAGTCTCGTTCTATCCAACATCCACGAAACCCGCAGTTCCGTTATTTCGAACATCGTATTCACTAAGTTCGAAGCTTTATCTCATATCCACCTTAACTTTGTTCTCCGCTAATATTAATAGCCAATTAAAACAATCACTTTGCGAAAACTTTGTCTCGCTAATGAAACTAAACTTTATTAAAGATTAATCGTTTAACTCGTGTCGGTGAACGCGCGAGTGGTACAATTTCGAATGCTATTATGATGTTAGATGTCGCGGGGGCGCGGGGCGTTCGCGTACAAAATTGGGTCGTTCGACGGTCAGGCGTACGATAATCCGATAAGTGTTACGGTTCGCGCATAGGCTGATGGCGGCTTTTAGTTAGCTATACAGCTTACACAGCTAATGCCAAAGCCTCCGAGTGGTCGAAGTACCTTCCGCGATCGCACGTTCGATCGATATCTCTTTCGTAGATACAGTCATACGACACGAGAAAAGGTTTTCCTTAGTTAGCGAAGCACCCAGCGGTGTGCTTCGCCATCTCTTCTCCGCACTCGCGGTGTACCCGCGCGCGGTACTTCCCAACTCCGTGCAAAGATAACGAAGCTCTGGTCTATGCTGAAGAGCTATCCGCGGCCTCTGTAGCATTTACTTCGCGCACTTTCCATATTCTTTCTTCGCGTTTCCTATTGTCTGTTTTTTTTTTTTTCTTTTCAATTTCTTTGACTTTGTTACGATACGAAGTTCATTCAAGCGAACGCACGATTTTATGCTGCTTCAGAATATCATTTTTCTATTCGCCATCCGCAATCTCGATATTGACAATTCGCATCGGTGAATCTAAAGTTGCAAAATGCTGAAGTTTTGCTCACCCGGTCAGAGACGACGAGTTACAATGGTGAGACATACACGAGAGTAGAAAAATACATTTTTTAAATTTAATTTCTTCAAGTGATGCATGAAAAAAATATATATATTTATAATAATAAAATTTTCTTGGTATCGATGTTTTTTATGGTGGTATTCAATTTAAGTTTTTTCTTGTATTGGAAAACAGTTTTTTTTTTATTACAAGAATCCGATAAGAACAAACGAAATATATGTGTTGTAGATTACGGTTCAAAGGTTAAATTGGTATAATTCATTTGATTTAATGAAAATTACAAGAGATATTCTTTAATAGTCGGGAATTAAGGTCGCTTCGCAGTGAGACAACGCCTGGCGAATGGCAGCCCGGCGAGTCGAATTTCGCCACAGGGCCTCTGACGGTGTTGCAGATGAATGCGGGGCGAAACGGATAATTGAATAATAATAATAATTAATGATTACCTTGAAAAAAATGCAAATTCAGTCAAAATTCGAAAAAAAAAAAAAAAAGCCGTAAGTGCGGTTAAAAAATCAATTTTTTTTTTTCAAAATTTAACTTAATTTGCATTTTTTAAAAACGTTTATCGTCCCGGTTTGTAAGCTGTATAAATCTACGATAACGAGAAATTTAATTGATAAAAAATTCACAATAAAAAAAAAAAATGGGATTCGAATTTCAAAATTCTGAATTTTTGTTTTAGAATTAATTTGAAGATAAATTATATTGGTATTTTCATTGATTGCAGGTGAATCCGGGCAGCAAAGCAGCGCAACAAGGGGTGAGAGAAGGGGACCTTATAAGTAGTATCAACGACAAGAGCACTCGAGATCTAACGAACGGTGAATCTCACGCACTGTTACGAAACGCCGGAGATCATCTGAAACTCGGGCTTAATCAGTGAGTCATTATCGAAACTTTTGTCGTCCATACGAGTATCGCGCGCGTTTTTAATAAGATTCTCATCTCATTCCGTGGCTCAATCTTCGCCGTTTGAAATCGATTTACTCGACGTTAGTGAAACATTGAGCTGCGAAGCTAATTAGGGAAGCGGATCAACTGGATCATAGGGGTGAACCTCGGTCTTTGTTCCGATTTAGTTGCTCCATCACGAAGATTTTTTCGAAAGATTGCTTCACAATGGCAATCGACCAAAAAACATCGTAACGGCAATAAGCAATATACATTTTTCCATTTCACACGAAAAAAAGAAAAAAAAATAAACAAACGACAGTCAATTTTTCACATGCGCTCTTTCAGTCGTTTATTCTCCATATTCTCATCTCTAGTGTACACTTCCGTGAGAAGAATAAAATCGATTGTCCGCTTTATCCAATAACGTTAATAAGAGTCTGAAAACGAATGGAGAGAAAAAAAAATTGTCATTAACCGGGACATGGGAATGAGATTAATCGGATGAACAGATTGGAGCGTCGTTTCTACAATGCGAGAATGTTTCGAAGGTAAAACGAGAGACAGAATATTTCGTGCCCGCGATAGAATGAGATATAAAGCCCATTTGATTGGAACAGGAAGTATAGGCCGACGCGATGCATATACGAACGTTGAAGCCGTCGCTTCAACGTTCGGTCGGTCACTTGGCGCGGGAGATTCACGTGAACCGTATACGCAGGGAGCGGCGTCCTCCGCATTCGTATTTTCCGGCAGTCCCCGGATCAATTATCGTCTATCAGTACGATATTTCGTTCGCTCGTATGAAACTCACGCATACTTACGTCCGGACGTAGGCTCTCCACGGTTGGGCCGATGATATGGGGCAAAATGGAGTACAGGAGTAATATGGGGTAAAATAGACTACCGGAGCAAAATGGGGCAAAGTGGACTACCGGAGTAAAATGGCGTAAATTGGAACCGTATTTTTTCTCGAAAATTCGCTATTTTTGTTATGAATTTAATTTCGTAATAAACAGTCAATTTATGCTTCTGAAACGACGGCAACTGACTATATTCCTTAACTGGTCCGTTTTTCCCCGTTCGCCCCTACAGAGTGGGAGGCTAACGTATCTGCGTTCCAAATCGGAACGGTTCAGTGATCGCATCGGTTCTCTCTAAGCATCCGTGACGAATGGCATAGGAACGCGTTAATGTACCGTGCATATCAAACGGTAGAATTATTGTTTCTATTCGCGAAAAAAAAAAAAAAAAACCGTTCATCGGTAAGCCACTGAAGATTCTTCGCGAACCGTTGGCAAATCGCATTTCGGAGTTTCAAATGCCTCCGCAACCGTTTCGACGACCAATTAAAAGTTATCGCTTTGAAGTCCCTTTCCCCACCGACGTACACATACCTAATCCCAAACATTTATTTAACATAAAACGCCGCAAAACCTCTTTGAATCCATATATACATACAGCCGCTTGCATCGCGCTTCCCCTTAATTAATTACACGATATTTTTTTCTCTATTTGTCGCAGGGATACCAGCGGCTCGCCGAAGAGACGAATATACAAAAGCAGTTTACAGGAAAACACGTCGATCGAGACTTTGAAAAGTAATTATAAATAATAATTTTTGTTTTCCATTACCATTGAATTTCGAACAATATATCCCGAAGAACGCATAAAAAAATGTTCACCTATTCCATCGGCAGAAATAACGACGAAAACAACGACGACATCGAGTACCCAAATTCTATCCTCGGAGGCCAACAAAAGCAACGGAACCGGTGAGTAATATCTTTAAGTTTTTCTCGCTTCTCTTCCACCGTGTCTCGTCGAGGGATTTTTTTTTCTCGGAAGTCGAAACTTTGCTGAATAACTTCCGTGGGTTTTGCCAATTATCTCGAAAGAACAAACACCGATATTCATCTTCATTACTCGAGGCACTCTACAGAACGAATAATCGTACCAATTGTGTGTGCAATGGCATTCATTACAAGGGAACTATAATGTAAGAATAAGAATACACGAGAATATAGCGGAATAAGAAAGGAATACGAGGGGAGGGAGGGGGGGATGGAGGGTTCGAAGTGGATGCGCAGAGTCGACCTAAACGCTCCATTAACCGGGGAACCCGACAAGGAAATCGAGCAAATGATGGCCAACCGGCAAACGAGACGTTCTACTATATTACTACTACGCATATCCGTACGTCTTCACGGCCACGCGTCAGCCTACTCCGCTTCTCGACGAGTCTCTTTCTACTCTTTACGTTACGGCGCACCCTTTTTCCACTTAACTCTTTCGCGAGGCCCTAAGTCTTCCGGTCGGCTTTAAACGAGAAGGAAAAAAGAGAAAAAGAACGAGAACTACGCAATGCCGGGGACTCCCCGACTCTCTTCGTTAAACTTTCCGGACTACGAACGACGACGGCGGCGGCGGTCTTCTTGTGGCTTCCCGATGGCCAACTGTCCACAGTTCGCCGATACACCTTGCCACGCGTGCTTACGATGCATTCTGCGCTCGTATTGTGCTCTTTTCGCAAATAAAAATGAGTAAAAGACGTTTTTCGTCGGGTAAAGTAGAGATAAAGAAACATAAGTTTGAAAGGGTTGATCTTTGCCCTTAAAGAATATCGTCTTAATCCGTTCAGATTTAAAAGAAAAAATTGTGTCAGTGCAGTAAACTTGATGGATTCTCGAAAGTTTATAAATATCGAATACAGGTGCTTTGGCATTAAAGTCAAATTTAATAAGGTCGGCAAAGTAGAATTACTGTGTATCGATCTTCTTAATGGATCGATAAACGGTGAGAGTTCGAAATTATTAAAGATAAGGGGACAATCTTTGAGGTGAAAGAGAAGAAAGAAAAGGTATTGGAAGGAAGGAAAAGAAAAAGTAATCACTCAACTATGAGCCTTCTTCAGGGCCGAACGTCGAGGCCTCCATCGTGACACACCCTTCCACTTGAGACCCTCCGCGTCGTCTTGTTCCGCAGGGAGCGACACACTCTAACTCTCGGGCTCTTCATTCATTCCGAAGAGTATCTTCAGTGGCGCGACGGCGTCTTCGGCGAAAAGTCATCGCGGACTCACACTGTGCTTAAGCAGTTCTATTTACTTTTTTATTTTTTTTTATCATTAATCGAACGAATTTGTTGTGCTGTTGCGACTGCCACGACGACGAAGATGCCGCAACGACGAGGCGGCCGGATCATTGCAACGTTGTCGACGATTCGGTTGACGAGAAATCGCGCTCGGTGATGCGAAACCCGATTAATGGCCATTCGGAGATATGAAATCGGCAAAGATCTCGAACGAACAGGAAGTCGATCGGTTCGGGCGTCTCTTCTGCTTCGTTCGTTTCTACTTGCTGCTTGAAAAATCAGATAAAATTAATACAATTCCAATAAATCGGCGGAAATCGGTATCCAATTTTAGTGCTGTACTCACGTCTGCTTCATTTACTTTTACTTCGCGCTTAAAAAACCAAACAAATTCAATAAATCGGTGGAAATTGGTATAAAAATTTGGTGAAAAACACAAAGATGAAGTTCCTCGGTTGCTCGCAGTGTCTCTCGAGCGTTGACGAGACGTCGACCGGTGCGTCGAGTAAAAATGGAAAGATTACGGAAACCTGCGATCCGCTGCTGATCACGAAAAGACCTGGAAAAAAATCCAGCGGCGCGCGCGACAAGTCGCATAAAATTTCCATCGTTCCCGCCAGTAGATTTCCGGGTATGTTGCGTGCGATCGGCGCTCCCTGGCGACGAAAGAGACGATCCAGTAGACCAAAGCCTCGTCTCGAAACGCGTAGAAAAGTGAAAAAGCGCGATCTTTTCAGAGAGAAAGGAAATCCCGACTCGGCACCGGATACATCGGGAGATTCGAGAAAAAATTCCGGCGTCGAGAGTCCCAGAAACGCACGAGATTTCACCAAAGAATCTCCGTGTTCGCAAAGACACGAAACGCTGTCGAGAGAACCGCGAAGGATCGACATACGTATCGAAGACGAGAATAAGGGATATGCGACGACAAACGATCCTCTGGATCTCGAACGCGACTACAACGAGCATCTCGAGGCTCTAAAGTTTCTTCTCGAATGCGAGAGTCCCTTTGAAAATAGCGAGGAACGACGCAATTCGCGTAATGCTCTGAATACACTGGATTTTCGAAGAATGAATACCATCGCATTACCCGGTGATTCCGCTGAGAATTCCGTTTGGGATGTTCTTGATTTTCGAGAAAATTTCGACGCCGCGGTCAGCCAAGTGCCGAGGACTATACTCGATATATTTCCGACTGAGGATTCGACCGAAAGAGCGAAATTCTTCAGGGACAGCGTCGATCGTGTTATCCAAGAAAATCGAAAAATCGAAGAAGCTATGATGAGTCTCTTGGGACGCGAACCGATATTGAAGAAAACTAAATCCTGTCTGAGTCGAGAGGGCTCACCGGCCAGTAGAAAAGAATCGAAAACAGTGAGATTCAAAGTCGAAGATACTGATGACGACGGAACGCTGAATACTCCCTTCGGAGAGAAAGAAATTTCACAAAACTGCATTATTGAAAAGAAACCCGTGGAAAGAGCTTCCCTACCGGAAATCGAGAAAATCGAAATCGATCGGATTGGAAAAATATTCATAAACGATTCATCCGGAAATCACAAGAAAAATAATTCACGTATCGAAAGCACAGACTCTTTGACTGTAAAAATAAAGATCGAAGCTGAAGAAAAAAATAATGACGAATTGAGTACAAATCCCGGTGAGAGCGAAGACGTTACGACGTATAACAACGAAAACTCGAAGATCGGCAAGTCGAGTACAATAGTGACGATTTGTCAAACGCAAGAATCCCGCGAGAGTTGTATTGAGAGTTCGGAGGAAAGTCTATCACCGGAAGTCATAGAATCGAATGGTATAAAAAGAATACTTTTTTTTTTACATTCTATTTATATATTTTTAAACATTTTAGTTACTTCCAAAAACGTATCAAAGTTTCAAATAACAATAATAAAAAAAATATATTATTCAAAAATAAATTCAGAAAAAAAAAAAAAATCCCGAAAATATAGAAAACAAAAAATCACTGATATTTACACATCTCATTGACATTCGATAATATTTGTCATTGAAAAGCTGAAAACAACATACCGATTTATTGGATCGAATGGAAGACTCTAAATTTAATAAATCGATTGATAATTGCATCAGCTTCGGCGCTCCGTCGGCCCCAATAAAAATGCGTCAACGCCGTAAAATGTATACACCGATAATGTGGGTGCGGTGGGCGTCATGGGCCGAAGGAGCCGAACCCACGAGAGTTTCCGCAGGCCCCGCATCTTCCGTCCTACCGTCCTTCACCCTTCGACATCCATCGTTGCCGTTCCCGATCAGAAACAGCCGTGCAACTCAGCCTCGTCGATCTATCGTATTACTCGCGTACAAAAAATTACGCAACAACTATCGAACGCAACACAATCGCTCTTCCGGCGTTTCTGTCGGTTATCCCTTAACGCATCTCTGATTTATTGATCTCTCTCTCGATCGCGAACAGCCGATTGTCGCGTAATTTTCAAAAAGCTCTTTTACCACGTCACCGATATCTCGCGATTTCCCAATTTTTTCTGTGGGAAATCGTCTCCGCAATCGGTTGCTTCGTTGACATTAAATTTTTCCTATAATTGTAGCATTTTTTTAGTCTTTTCATTAACCCTTTCGTTTCGTAAAAGTCTCCATGGGCTCGAAAGGGTTGACCATCATTATCTAAGGCTCGATGTATCGAGGTATTGATTAAATTAGTTTAATAATTTTTTTATATATAAAAATATATGTAAAAATTATAAAAATTATATATAAAAATGAAAAAAAAAAAATTTTTTTATAATTTTCGATATAATTATAAATAAATTTTTATTAATTGCTAAGATTATTGAATATAAAAAAAATTTACAAAGATACCAAGAGATTTTCAACTTTTATCAATAAATAATTCCTCGACACATAAACCGCTCGCTATTCGTGGGATCACGAATTTCACACATTTTTCTCGAACTCTCGAACTTTAATAAAACGAAAATTATTTCTCATCACACGGTACCAAAAAAAAAAAAAATCAATGACATAACATTAGAAGAGAGCTTTGGGTTGCGCCTGTGAATCGCAAGGGTGTGTGCCGTTCCGCGGTGAGAATGGGCCGATGGGAGTGGGTATTACACTTCGCGAATCTCGCGAAAAACGAAAAAAAAAAAGCGTTGGACAACGATAGAAAGAATAAACATAAATATACTATACACACGTAGAGATAGAAGAGTACAGAAAAAGCACGAGAGCCAAAGAGACACGTGCAGTATTTTCTACCAGGTATACAATACCTCTGTACGCGGAAGGAAGTGAGTCCCTCGGAAGTGGCACTATGCCTACGACTCCGGAACGTTGATGGGGGAATCTCTCCTCTCCTTCTCTCTGAGCTCTTTACGCGTCGGACTCGCGTATATGTGACTCTCCGCGCTCGTCATTTTCGACTACTGAAAGTGGGAGACTGGAGGGTGTGTACACATCGTCGGTGTTCGTTTTTTTTTTGCTTTTTCCTACACATGAATGCATAAAACGCACACATACGCGTCGGAGTAACTGTACACGCAGAAGCGTCAAAAGAATCGTTCGCGAACACATTGAATCCCTTCCCTGTGGCTTGGAGGGTGTGTACGTGTCTTCTCCCGCTACAAATATACACTTCTGCACACGTAAGCGCCGATACAATATGACTGACTGCCCGATAGTTCCACATTCGTCGGTGTTTAGCTTACGCGTACCGTCCACACATTTGTGTCCTCCGCGTATGCGTTTGTAGAGATACTCGACGAGTTCTGTAGCTCAGGGTGTGGGTGGGGGTCCAGGGCGGGTATCGCGGGTGGCTGGGACTCTCTCGTTCACACTCGGTACGTACGCGCGATTCCAGTTGCTTGTTCGAAGGCACCGAGAGTGTCCCCATCGAGAATCGATACACTCGTATCTTCGTGTAACAGTCACACGAAGTATCGATGGATTGATTGAAAGATTGTGCTTAAGTGACGATTGGAGACGCGTTCCCAACCGAAATTACCGAATCTTTAGTTTCTCGTAGGTTCGAAGATAATTTACGCGGCGACGAGGCACCAGGTTGAGATTTTTTTTTTTTAAGAAAAAAAAAATCGTATAAATCATTTTTTGCGATGTTTTTGTTAACAAAAAAAAAAGTTTCGATTTTCGGTAAAATTTTTCGTGGGGAAAAATATTTTATTCAATTTCAGATGACACGAGGACGGAACGTGGAATACTCGTCAGTCAAAACGGTGGTTTGAAGAAATCGCCGATTGCGACGGAACGCGGAAAGACCGACGGAGAGACGAAGAGTGAGTACGAGAAGAAATTTTTTAAAATCTTATTAAATCGCAAAGACATATTGTTCGATGTCGAGAGGATCGAACGCATTCGGCAAATATTCAGTTATACTGTTAGAACATCAGCTTTTTAATTCACTCGTCTGCATGCGGTGCACATCACGTAAGAGATTTATTGAATAGCAAACATCACGCACACATATCTTTACTGCATTTGGTCATAAAATCCTTTTTGAATCCTTGATCGGTTGAATTTTATTCGTTGATACATTCGTGCATCGATCGTTCGCGACGTCACAGCAGATCGTTTGCGATAATCGGTGATTAAGGGATCGATATCGATCGGCTCGTGGTAACGATCTTTAAAATACATTGGATTATCGATTACAATATCGAAATCGGTAAGGTTGGATTAGTCTCAAGAGAGAAAAGGATTGTTGTAGGTCTTTCGTTACAGCCGATCGCTCGCGATAACCAGCCATAGCGTCTTCAATATCGGACAAATATTAAAAATAATATCGGCAGAACTAATAAGCAAGAAGGGGACGAAATAAGTAAACAACAAAAATTAATTTGAAAAAAAAAAAAAAGAAAAAAAGATTATCGAAATTATCGTCGATTTTTTAGTTGCACTTTTTTGGCCCATTCTCCCCTTAATTTATCGGAACACCTTTTGATACTCAAAAGAGCCAAAGACTTCTTAGATTTTCGCTCGAAATTTTTTAAATCTTCGCGCGTCAATCTTGAGTACACCTCGTACGATATAGCATCCACGAGAAAGCACTGTGTCGCCGTCCGGTAGGATCGAAGAACCGTCCGATCGTTGATACATCGGGTTACATTACCGAGGACAGCGAGGATCGTCATCACGGCATCAAGATGCCGCGAGGCTCGCGCACACGACAAAAAAAACGCAATCGCAACAACAAAAAAGGAAACAACAATCAGCAACGTCCCGGAGATCGGCAGACGCAATCGGCATCTACCGGCGACAACGACGAGCAGGCCTCAACCCTCTCGGATCTCGAGAGTGTCGCGAACGATGATATTAAAATTGTCGATTCTCTCAATCGGCAACCGAGAGACGAAGATACCGATACCGATCTTGAAACTGTCGAAAAATGCGAAAAAGACGAAAGTACACCGATGATTCGTGAGATCGTCGATGAAATATCGAATGAATTCAAAGATGTATCGATAGTCGAAGATACGAAAAAAATTGTCAACGAAAACGCAAACGAGAATTCAAAAGTAAGTCTGACAGAGGCAAAGGTCAACGGGCACCCGGTCAGGGTGACTACCGAGGAGACGACGGGCTGTATCGGTGAGAGTTGCATTGGTACCAGCGTCGCCGTCGAGTTTCAGGGTCGTCGAGGAAAAGGATCGATAGCCGTGAACCGCGGGGCGTCATCAGCCGCCGTTGCTGCTGCGGCGCGACGCAGACACAGAGTCGAGAGGAGAGCGATGAACACCGAAACTAAAATCTTCGAGATCACTAGCGTGAGTGGTTTGCCGTTAGCTGCGAGTATCGGTCACGTTGCCGGTGTCGGAATTCTCGAGACCGGAATGACGACGAGCGACGATGTCGGAGGTTCGATCGTCACGATATCCGAACCTATCGAACCCGTTGAGCCTTTGCCGTGCGGAGTCGCTTCGAAGGTCGAGACACTGCTTGGCCAACGCGATTTCTCGATGGCACTGTTGGCAAGAGCACCCAGCAACAAGAGAGACGGTCCGGAGATTCACGAGGTCAGCGACAGTGACGCCGACACCGACAATAGCTCTAACAGACCAACAACTGCCGCCGCTTTCGTCGTTGAAGCCGAATCCGACGTCGAGAGGGACTCTGTTCCCGATCGCCGGTGTCACGAGATTATCGCGGAGGAAGTCGACGACGAAACGGATCTTGAGGAGAATTATCAGCTCGAAGAAATCGAGATCCCCGAGGTCGGTGGTCCAGCGAAGTTTAACGACGAACAAACGACCAAAACGGAAAAAAAATCGGTAGATATTGAAAATCATAGTGAAGACAGCTATCCTATACCCGTCGAAGTGGAAAGCCTTTTGAAAGAGGATTGCGAAGAGACATTCGATAGGAAAGAAGTCCAAAATGACGAAGATTCTGGCGAAGGAAGTTCGTCCGTTGAAGACGACAGTTTGGAAGAGAAATTCGACCGAATCGTAAGAGCCAACGAGTCGGAAGTGAATAACGAGAAAACGGCATCGAGAAAGGATGAAAAATGTGTGAAACTCCCTGACAGCGACGAGTCACCTTCCGTTACTCGAGAAAAACACCTCGAGGCGGAAGAAGCAACCGAAGTTGACAAATCCGAGCCAAACATGGAAGTGCTGAAAGAAATTTTGTCGTCGGAGACGAGCAAAGCGTCGGAAAGTTCGAAATCACCAGTGATTCGCGTTATTCCAGTGGACGTTGAAAAATCCGAGGAAAATTCAGATGTCTCGGTGACATCGGAAGTGGAAAATAAGCTGAGACTCTTTATTGAGGGTCTCGAATTGCCGTCACTTCGCGAAGATGCGCCGATCGTAGACATCGAACGCGAATCAACCGAAAGTTCGTCGCAACGAAGAGCCAAGAAACGCGCGTTATTGGAATCTTATTACGCTGAGGCTAAGAACGCTGATAGATTTTTGGACATAATACAGGAGGAAAGTGACAACAAAATTTCCGAAAGCGACGAGCGACATATACGCGATTTCATAAACGGTGAGATCGGTAAGTTTAGAAGAGAAAAACGCGATTTCGACGGTAAAACTGAATTCTTGGAGAATAACTTTTCTACGAAAATAACTGCGAAACAAGAGTCCTCAATGTGTGAAGAAGTACCGGAAGAAGATAAAGAAAGTGCGGAAAATGGAGAAATCGGTAACTTTGGAACAGAAAATCGCGAGGCTGACGGTGAAACTGAATTCTGTGAGAACAATTTTTGTTCGAATGAATGCGCGACAACAGAATCTTTGATGTGTCAAAAAGTACTCGAAGAAAACAGCAAAAGTGCGAGAAAAGAGGAAGTTAAGACGGAAAGTCACAAAACTGTGGAGAATCGAGAAACAAAAGTGCTATTAACCAAAGAGACAAACATAAAAATAACGAAATCTTCGAGAAGTGAGAAGAAAACAATTGCGCCGATCAGCGTTAGCGAGAAGAATGAAAAAAATTCGAACGAGAAACCGGATGCGGAAGCAAAAATTTCTACGAACGGAACTTCGAATGGAATTGCCAGAGAAACCGATTGTTTCAATAGCGAGAGCGGCGGACCGCCAGCACCGCCGGCGAGATTCTCGAGTTTCGTTGCGGAGAACGAACCCCTTCGACCTCCGACACCTCCGGACATAGATTATCCCGTTGAACTGCCGGAAGTTCCGGCTCTGCCTGCCGAAGTTTTGCTCACACCTCAGCGTCCTCCGGTTCCTCCGATGCGACGAAAAAATTCGCATTCATCGAACGATGAAAATTACAACGAATCCCCGCAACGTCCACCGTTGCCTGACGAGCTATTTACGACAAACGATCGAATAACGAGCGAAAGAATTTACGAAAATATCGACTACAACAAGAGAGTCGCACACTCACGCGAGAACGATGTTCCGCCACCTTTGCCTCCATTGCCGATGGACTTTGAAGCCTTTCAGAACGGTAACGATTGTCCGGAAAGTTCCTTCGAGTTTACCGATCATCAAGACGATTTTCATAGTTTTTATTATCGAAACGATAATTCACGAATGTTTTCATCGTCGGAGACTTTCCACGAGAATCGACACGGTGATCATCGGTTGCGCAATATCGTTGCCGTTGACGAAGCGGACATCGGGCGTTTATCCACTGGCAATGACGCGCGACTTGAAATAGCGTCGAGTGCTGGTAACCACGTTAACGGTGAGAACGCGTCGGTGATGCTGCTTCGAACAGCGGATGAGGAGCAGCAGCAGCATCATCGAGACATTGCCACGCCGAATTTCGGACACTCTACTTTGGCGTGCCGGCGGCCTAAGGTATCGCGGCAAGTGTCGGACGAGCGGTGCGCTGACATCATCGGGATAAATAAACAAAATCCCGTCGCTAGAGATCCCAAAGTCGGTATTGAAAATTCCATTTCGGTAACGCGTGAAAATTTAGTGAAGTTGAGTGACGCGACATCGGGAAAAGATCGAGTGGATTGCAAGGTCACGAACGAAAAATTGACCGGCAAAAGCAATAAGAAAAATCCAATTAAGGAAAGAATCGTTCCAATCGAAATATCATCGGAATGTCCGGAATTAAAAAATAAAAAATTCATCGAACTCGTCGAGCATTCGGAAAAAACTGAATTTCATGAGACTAAGAATTTTTACGAGGAAATATCGACATTTGGCGGACAAAAGGACGTTGAAAAATTGAGAACATCCGGTGACTCGAGTGTTGCGAATATCGCGTCAGAAGCGGCGAAAACTTCGATCGACGAATCGAAATTTTTTTCGAATAGGTCGGGCTGTGAAGTCTCAGTCGAGAATAACCACGTCGAGAGGCCTACGAGGCCGCCCCGCCGTCAGCATAAATCCTCTTCTGTTCCGACTTCTTCGTCGAAATTATTCGAAACCGCGAAGATCGTCGAGGCGTCCACTTCCCACGGTAAATCTAATTCGGGGACAGTCGTGGTGAATAAAAATTCCGTCGAAGGCTCGAGCGATGTGCCTACAGTGATACTGACGAAAGAATCGGACAAAGAATTAGATGCGTCTTGTCGTGCCGCGAGTCCCGATCAAGTGGACGACGTCGATGATCAGGAATCCTCGAGTAGCGGCGCTGCCTCGCCGAACACAGTGCGCTTCAATCCTTCGTCCTCTTTCACGGATCTCGCTTCGTTGGAAACTCGCGAAGACCTTGAGAAAGATACGAGAAACCAATCGCCTCATGTAAAAATAGAAAAACGTTCAACCTTCGGCACTCGAGAGATTGACGAATCGCAAGAGGAACACGATCTCTACTACGTTCCTTTGGAAGACGCGAACCCCGAAGGCACCAAAAAGAGCGAAGACGGTCGTCCGGATCTTCTCAAGGATCTCTGCATCAGAAAGATTCTCTCGTTGCCTTACGGTCTTCAGATAATAAACGAGATAACTCTACCGAAATTCAATATCTTCAAGAATCTTCAAACTATCCAAGAGTGCGCGGAAAATCGTTGCTATCACTCGGATTCGGACGCTATTCCTGAGGAAATGAAGAAACAGAAGCAAAGACCGAGAACTTGGATGGGAGTGCCAACGATCGAAGATCCAAGACTCCTGCTGTGCTTATCACCGTCGCAACAAGATACCGCCGTGCGAACGAGTGCCGACAATCTTCTCGACCTTCACAAAAAGTATTTAAACAGACGTAGTTATCACGAAGACAGGCGGGAAGAGATCAATGTGCCGCGTTATCGAGTCGAATTGGGACCGGAAATCAAGTCGCGAGACAATCCGAAGGGGCGTGTCACGGACACGAGTCAACGGGTTCAAGAGCGTCGCGCATCCGGTCCGGCGAATCGACTCTTAGAAATTATCAAAGAAAATCCGATAACCTCGTCCAATCGGAAGCCACCGGATAATCCAGTAAAATCTATCAACTCAATTCGCGAAGATAACGACATTAAGACCAGTGGTAAAAAAATGGAAGATTCGCGAGATGTTAGGGAAGATCGGTTGAGAGCGACGCGCCTCTCGGATTGGCTGTGTCTCGCGCGACGTGATAATGTGGATTACGCGCTCTTAGAGAATCACGAGACTCAAGATTTTTCCACGAAAACTCGAGGCTCGGAAAGCGAAAGAAGCACAACAGCGACTCGAGGCTCATCCGTGCGAACGATCCCAGAATCGAGTGTAAACGATAACGCGAACACTCGTGATAGCGCCATAAATAACGAGTGTCCGAGTCTCGAAGAGGAACGAAGTCAGGGTCGGCACCCTAATGACGTTGGTAAGACGAGAAATACGTCGAATAACTGTTACGAGAGAATGTACGACAAAGTTATAACAGAAATGGAGAACAGTAGTCAGCTAATTGGCAAGAGATTCGGTGAGACTGCGGGTCATCGGGTTAATTCAGCGCTGATAGTGAGGTCAGCGCCGGGATCCGAAGAAAAGCAGCAAACAACCGCTACGCGTTCCGCGACTCCTTCTCATTTCGACAAGTGTCCGATTTCGCTGAAGAGCGCGATAATCGACAAGACTGCGAATGACGGCAGTGAGAGAAAATGGACACCGGCAACCATTGCCAGGAATACGATCGATCCTCGTCACGTGAATCCGGCGCTCATCGACGATAAAAATAATCGCGAAGAGCCGAAGACCAAGTCGTCGCGACGTCCGATCGTTGTCGACAGATCGTGTATCGATACAACGAGTATCTTCGACAAAACACCACCGAGGTGTCGTCTCGAGCCGCGAAAGTATCATGAAGATCCCGAGGCGCTTAAGCAACACACGGCGACTGAGATCATCGAGAATCTCAAGCGCTTGCAAGCGAATGTGAAAAATCCGCATCAACAGAAATTGATCGTTGACAATCGTAGAAGATACTCGTTGCCGCAGGAATTGTTCGAACGACAATTGGATTACATAGAACAGTTGGAAAATCAACTTAAGGAAGTTATACTTGCTGAAGAGGAGGAGAGACGTGCTTACGAGGAATTTCAGGGTCAGTTTAACGCGGAATCCCGCGATAAGGTACGCAGCATGATAGACCTCGAAAACAATCGGGAATGGAGCAAAATTGGGAGCAGCGATTGGGAAAACGATTGTAAATCGAAGAATTTTTCGGACGGCGAAGTTGATAGCCGCGAATCTTGGCACGAAGAGTCCAGAAACGAAGACAATGAACGTTCGGAATTCACGAAAAAAGAGGGACATCGCGAAGCGACTAAATCAGTGATAGATAAGGGTAATTGCCGCGTGGAGAATTCGTCGAGTAGCTTTGAAAACGTCGAGGAAAGAAGTACCACTTCCGGTATGAAAAATATCAATGGTTCATCAGAATTGGATTCGCAATGGAAAAAATTCTTCGAAGACGAGAAGATTCCCGAATGTTTTTCGGGTACAAGAAGCGACGATCGTCGAAAGGATTTCGGTGGGAAATCGTCGAGTGTTAAGAATGAGAAGCCATTGAGCTCAACAGCAGCCAATCGGTCGAATGCGGTGCCTGTCAATGGCGAAATATTTCGTAGAAAGATGTATGACGAATACGTGCATAAAGTTCTCGAGAGGGAGGAACGCAAACAGCACAAAGTAATAAAGATAAGTTCGCACGCGGATCTCGACAAAGTAGCAAATCGTTGTGGAGCTTCGAAGAGCGAAGGAATGACGAAGATGGAGAAAGAATTTATCGAGAGAGCGCGCAATCGCATGAGCAGATTCGGCATAAATCTCGACGACAGTAGCGAATCCGAGGCGATCAACAACGACGATAGTGTGATAAAAAAAAGCGAAAAATCGACGGTGAATTTGGAGAAAAACGTTGAATCGTCGAACGGAAAAGAGGAGAAAATAAATGTCGATGAGACGAACAACGAGGCTGCGAAGTGTCTCATTGACGGACGCGAGATCAGGGATGCGAAATGCCTGCCGAAGCATCTGCAGGAATTTCTGGAGCTCGCGGCGAGCACTGGAGACGTCGAAGACGGTGAGTCTATGACGCTGCAACACTTCCCTCGACACCCGTTGCGTGTTTAAGAGAGGATTTGGCTTTGTGCTCGTCTCGTGTTACGATTGCTGGCGTTCGAGTGCTCGAAAAAAAAATTTGATCAATATCCGTAATGTTGTTTATATAGATATGTAACGTGATTTTACATGACGATTTCTGGTATTGTATTTGACGATTTTTCTTTGAAATTCCGCTGAAAAAAAAAAATACTACCACCTCTCTGTTATTATCTTTCGCATCATTCTCACTTTCTTTCGATTAAAATTTTTTTTTTCGGCTAATCGTGACTAACAACGCCTGTTAATGCGTGTATTGTATTATGAAATTTGTATCGTAGAAAAACGTCCGACAAATATAATTTTTAAAAATTTGGAAAAAAAAAAAATTTAACGAAAAAAAAATCATAAAATTCAAAAAATTAAAAAATCCTATAATTTCGTAAAATATGAAATTTAATTTTTTACCAACTTGAAAATTTTATATTTGTCAGTCTTTTTTTCGATCTATCGATCTGTTGGGTTTCGATTTTTTTTTTGTTGTTACTAACGAAAGTAAAGATACACAACAAAAATGTACGAAGTTCCATCACCACGCGTGCCCGTTGTCATGGAGGTAATGGATATGAAGACGTGAATTTCGGTGACGCGAATGGGTAGTAGTAATTTGAAAGAATGAACCCAATGAGTCATATGGGAAGCGTTTCTGATGAATCGTAAATCGTTGCATCGTCGATGCGAATCACGTTCAAGATTTTTTTTTTCGGTGTCCCGTCGGAATATCAGCAGACGGTGGCAAAGTGCGTTAACGCGAGCGGCGGGGGTACACACTGCGCGAGTGTGTGACTCCCGTTCGCTGATTCATGTATAGAGGTACACAGCACACGTCCGCTATATTTAGGAAACTCGTTGGAAGAAAATAGGCCACTGGCTGGACGTCACTACGGTGCGTATCCCGGTTAACGCCGGTACGCTATACGGAACCACCGTTTCGCTTTTCATCTATTTCCGAGTGTTGTCGCCCGCGAGCTCTCGTATACACACAACTGCCGGCATACCGAGAGAGGGGAACACGCAATTTGCGAGCGGAAACGCACCCGTCCCCTCTCGGACGTCGCTCTCGACGACGAATATTCGAAACTCTATACAGAACCGATTTTTTTTTCCCATTGCTTTTCCTACCGTTCGCGATAAGCTGTGACGATCTTGTACGATCGATACGGTTGCGTTTTATCAAAAAATCAATCACACTTACTCCGTTTTTTTAATCACTGTTATTAATTGACTCATTTTAATATAGTTGCACGGCATGTTTAACAACACATACTGTCTTTTCGATAGTTTTATTGATACAACAATTAATATAATAATAAAGATTTATGGACATTTAAGAAAATTCGATCGTACTAATCAGTAACCAGTAAACTATTTATAGTGAATAAAAAGAAAATTATTTTGAAGTTAAAAAAATGAAAAAAAAAAAAAAAAACGTTTTAAAATAAATGTTTCAATTTTTTTTTTGCGATTATGTAGATAAAGTTTTGCAACCTTCTTACTGATTATGGATCCGCGATTCTCGTTTCATGTAATTTCAAAAAATTTGCAATTTTCCCTGCTAACAAATCCTTTTACCCGCTGTGCTTTTATTTTGCTCGTCTATGGATCGTAATAAATGCTCCTCTATTATTTCAATTTGCTGGTTTCTTTTTATTTTTTTTTTATTTCCAACTTCCTGCACTTCAGCACGCTTTTTGGTTGAAGGATTTGGCTCTGGCATTGCAGCTTGTGGAAAAAGGAATGGTACCGATCTGCTGCACGAGATTGACATGGCTTTGAACATTGGCAAAGGATTTCTGCTTGGCGAAGGTGCGTCCCGATGATAATGTTGTTTCAGAGTCAATCTCGATTGCCGACTTTTCGAGATGCCCATTTTAACGAATTCATTGTTGTTACACAATTTTTTTTTTTACGATTGAATGTATATTGCGACAATTTATTCATAAAATGTATCGATTTTGTCCGAAAGTCTATTTTTTTAATACGATTGCGCCGAGAGGGACAATCGATGATTTTCCGACGACTGTCAAAGGTCTCGAGGAAACGAGAGGTTCCGCGTCGCGAGGACGTCAACGAGTCATCGAGCCGCGGAGCAACTTCCGCCCATTTGTCACTCGTTACACGCGTTACCTTCCTCGTCCCGTCGCTCGTTACCAAACCGCCGACGAAAATATAGGCGTTCGTTGCTTTCGTCCTTCAAACTCTATTCGTATTATACATATACCTATTTGTATGCAGTCTTCGCTGCATCCGCGTTTTAACTGGAGATCCGAGATAATTGGAGAACCATCCGAAAATTTAATTATTTCCGTACACTTTGAGTCCTAATGACGACACGATAGACACAAACACAACATTTTGTGAAAATTCGCCTATATTGGACTTGAAACATATTATTTGATAAACCGAAATTTTGAAGTTCAAAGTTCGATGTCGCAAAAAAATCAAAATTTTTTTCGAAAAAAAAAAACAAAAAAATTACAAGGCGTTCGGCAATTTTTAGTAAAGTCAGGTAATTTAATTTTTAATTACGCGATATTGGGTCATTTTTTGCCGAATCTCAAGTCCACTTGTGACACTCCCATGGAAGCTGTAAAACCAGCAACAGAAAAAATCCCATCAACATTAATTGTAAAAATATCTTTGGAGCAAAGAGTCTCATCTCGTATCAACGTTAACGCGAAATTGCACTTCGCAAGTTGAGTTTCTGACGTTTTTCCTGCACTCTCGAAGATTAAGAAGCTTTTGGTTCGAACTAAAGTGCTCTCCGAGTTTCGCAGCAACTGGGCGCTCGTGCTCGGTGCCCTCTTGTGTCTCCGCGTCGCGGGGAAAAAGTTGACCGAGGGTAAGACTCGTACGGGATGATGTAGTAGCGACTTATATTTGTAGGCGCGAAAAAAAAAAAAAAAAAAAAAAAAAATGGCCATATGGCAGATATCACCTTCCGTTTGCCTTCGAGCGAACGACGTATTTTTCTGACATAACGATACTATTACCAGCGTTTGAATTTACGTGCGAACATAGAACGGGAACCGATCCCGTCGGAGTCGCCTGAAACTCTCGACGTCGATCTATATAACTCCGGTGCTGTTTCTGGCGGCGTAAGCGGCCACGAGAGCTCACGGCGTCTCGACGCCTCAGTCATCCTCCACCTTTCCGCGGCTACTATTCGGCCCCTCGGGCGATCTACTCGAAAAGCTCGAGAACGAAAGCTTCGGCACTCAAATTAATCGCATTTCCATTAGTCACATAAATACTTTCATTTTTTTTAATTCATCCCAATCTTTTAATCGTTAATTTATCTCAATTGTATCGCTCTAACAGTGAAAGTGAAAATGGTGGAAAAAAGTGAGTGGAGAAAAATAAAAAAAATTCTAGTATAGCAAAGACGCGATAACAGAAAAAAATCGTAGATACTCCGTGGAAAATAAAGTGTCGAAAGAGAAAATAAAAATTCGATTTCATAACAGGTGGTTTGAGGATATTGGGAAAGTGCGCGCGAAAGATGAGTTCCTCTGCGGACCGCTGTGTCATAGAAACCCCGTTGAACGGCAGCAAAGCGCTTATCAATGAAATTTTATGTTTCGATCTTTTCTTCAATGAAAATCCCTTTGGAAAGTTTTTATATTCGCCGTCAGCGTCTCTCGTGGACGTGGATGAATTTATTTCGGTTTCAAACGAACGTATCTCGCGTCCAGAAATTGTGTAACACCCGCCGAATAGCATAAACGAGAGGGGAAAGAGCACAGACGCTGCCATCATCGCCGGTTTCCTAATTTTCTCGTTACGTAAGCGCGGGAGGGGGATCGTGTTACCCGAAATTTAATGCTGACGACGACACGCGCGAAAAAAAAATAGGACCGAACGTGACTAACGTGTGACGTTCGATGCGACTGCGCCGTATATACATATATTCTACATATCGTCTATGCAGCTTCGGCTCGAAATCGCGACGCTTTAGTTTCCGGAACCTCGTAATTTTTTTTATTTTCACTTTCAATATTTTCTCTATACGTTTCGTAGAATCTAATTTCTCGGTGCGTGGAGACGGGCGAAAAAAAAAATTTCCCATTACGATAGAGAAGCCGACTGCTGTCGATGAAGTTTTTTCTGCGGATGTTCTGGCGAACGTAGCCGCGTGTGCAACGGCGCGAGGCCTCGTCGAGATTCTATTTAGAGATCATCCGCATCTCTCGGTGCGTTTAAGAGAGAACGCGAATAAGAACTATTAAACGTGCGTATACCTGATGCCAATAGGAAAGGCAGGCGCTGCATTGACGCGCGAGAGTTTGCAATCAGAATCGCGACAAAAAAAAAAAAATTACATGAGATGGGAGTAGAAAAACAGTAATTGCCGACAAGTTTTTCCGAATTTGTTAAAAACGGAATTACGATCTTTCGCAGAGGCATATGACGTATAGAATCGGATTGAACTAAACGTCGAAGAAAAAGTCTCGTTATCCGCGAAATTGAAAAGTGAAGAAAGAAAAGGAAAAAAAATCTTACCGCGCTTCCGGAGACTTCCCAGACGCGAGTTTCACACTCGCCGTCTGAGCTGAGCTCATCAAGAGCGTTTCTAATATTAATGAGTGGCGCGCGCGCTCGCGCGTACTCTTCGCGTATATACCGACGATGTAATACGCGCCTCTCGCTCTTTGAGATCTCTGAAGGGTCGTCTTTCTGATGGAAATCTGAAAAAAAAAAAAAAGAAACAAAAAAAGCTTTGGCAACACTCACGGCCAATGCAATCTTTTGCGACTGCCGTTACTTTCTTCTCGACTGGTTTTGCTCCGCTCATTCATTCGTGTAATCCTTCTTTTGGCAACGACACAATCTCCGTCGCGAAATGAGGATCGATAAATATTGTCGGTGGGGCCGCAATCTCTTATTTTACTGCCGCTTCTGTGCGGTAATCGGCAAAAGTGTTGCAGCACCATTGCCAACAAGCGTAATATTAAAATTTTTTAGCGAATTAGAAAAATTTATTTTGCTTATATACAAATCATTATATCGATAGAATTATTGACAAAAATCGAATTGTTTCGGAATTTTGTTTTTTTTTTTTTTTTTTTTTCAAATAAAATTTCTCAAAAATTTACATGATTTAAAAAACAATTAAAAAAATGTTGCAATATTTTTGTCCCGAAGAATCCATCGTATATCGTCAAAATTATCTCGAGACGCGTATAAAAAATTATTTGAATAACGGATCATATATTTTTTTGGGACTCAAACTATAGTATTTGTTTGGATAACTCGAATCGACAATTAGTCATTGCGCCCGGGCAACGGGTGTCGATAGTCCTTCGACGCCTCAGCGTCGTAGTAAACTACGCTTCGCCCCCGAAACTTCCGATAGCGACGCGGTCGAAGTTCATCCGAAAGTTCAAAAGTTTCCTAACGACCGCGATGATTCAGGGCCGTCTGGGCCGAGAGTCGCGCATTGGTCGTCGCGAGTGATCGAGTTTCGCTGGCAATTCGAAGCCATTGATCTCGATTCTGTCGAAGGTACGGAGAGCTGCGAACTGTGCGGCGCGCAGAATTACTCGTTGCTCCCCGAGGAATAGTGGGAAAAGAATTCGTGAAACTAATCTCCGCGGCGATCTATAAGGCGTTTGCCGATCAGTGATTTATCGTTGTAAAAGTGAAGAAATCGGTGAAAGTTTAACGTGAAAAAAAAAAAAAAAAAAAAATTACATATAATTTCGATCTTTACAGAGAGCGTTATGTTCGCCCCGACGTTTAAGGCCTCGTCGGCGAAACCAGGTAACAAAATCACGCGTGCCTATGTGTCACACTAATTGGATGCTGTGGAAAAAAAAAATTCCTGTTGGTTTTACTATTTTTTTTTATCACTGTCGTAATTGTCATAAATGTCGAGATACGGGTATTAACGAGCGAGAAACTCGAAGCAACGTCCGCTAGGACTGACGTCTTCTCTCGTTTATATTTATCCGCGTTCACGTGCTTAATGTATATACTTGATAATTAATCATTATTGTCTATACACGTTGATGCATGGGGGATGTATCCATATAATCGCTCTTGTGGGGTCCATCGACTTGTGTTTCAAAAAATTGTATGAATGAATGAATTGAGGAGTCGCGATAACAAAGTTCTCGAATTATCGTTGAAAGTGATTAATAATACGGGTAATAAATTGACCTGTCTGTTCCGCGGGGAAACTTTATATAGCGCGCATATATATCTCTCTTGTCCGGCAAATAGTTGAAAGACGAGAGGAGAGAGCGAGAGTTACGCTCCAGAAATTCTCTGTAATATCGTCGGTTTAATGCCGCGCGGTTTCTCTCACACAACATCTCTGGCCTCAACGAAGGCGCATATAGGCGCGAGAGTTGGGGAATCATAGTTCATAGTATTTCACGTACGTGCATTGCTCCCATTTACGCTCGATTTACCTTGGCCCGCGAGTGATGTGCGCGCAACGAGAGCGAACATTCGCTTTACCAGGAACCTCTCGTAGAATATGGTAATTTTCGCAGATCGAATCACTCGCCCATCCGTGAAACGAAGCGCGGAACTCCTTTTCAAGGATTTTATTCCGACTGTTAGCCCATTCCAAATTTTTCGAATTTTTTTTCTTTTTTTTTTCGCGAAAATGACGTTGTGCAGCGAAAGTAACAGGTCGACGAGATTTTTTATTTTTATGATTTTTTTTTATTCGAATTTTTTTTTCTACATCTGAAGTTCACTTTCTTAAAAATATTTTTCATTTTTCTTTCTATTTGTCCACTTTGTCCCGCGCGACCGTTACGCTCCGCTCCGATAATGCAAATTTATCCGTAAAATTCATTGTCACTCGCGAGATTCGCAGTCGCGAAAGTCATACGGAGACGAAACTTCGGGAAAGTCGTAAAATCGTAATTTTCATGAAACTTTTAAAGGATTAAGAAGAGAGAGAGAGAGAATTTGTCTCGAGTCATCGATCCGAGAAATTCGGATTGTTTTCAGGAGTAGTTACCGTGTTGGTAGATAGTTCGAGCTTCTCGACGGAGCATAAATTAATCGAACTGTATGGCTTACCACCGTAATAGCATTGGACGTGTAGTTCGCGCGCCAAATGCTAAAAGCTTCTGCAAGAAACTTTGTATACGTCTCCTGAGGCCTGTAACACGTAACGGGCCACCAGCAGCGCTGTAGCCGTGGATTGTACATCAGTGTCTCCCCGGCCACTTGTCAATTAGTGTCGCGACTAAATGTCGCAAACCGAAAAAAAAAAAGTTACAAAATCTTATATTTCAAAATTTTTTTTTCGGCTTATTTATGAATTGTGTATTAAAGATTTCCGACTACTATGTAATATAATGACTCATCACGAAGAAGATGTTCCATTGAGCGTAAAACCGCCACAGAAAACGAATCGTTCCAATTTGGCGGGACGCTGACAAATTTATTCGCGCGCGTAGTTTCGTACTGTCGGCTACACGTGAGAGACCACCGCCAGCATAATCGGAGAGCGTGGAAAATACTACGAATTGTCATCATAAGCCCTTTATGTAATAACGCCTCCGCTCCGCGCCAAGATTAGCACCAGTCTTTGGACGTCGACGTTCCTCCACTTTCGCGTTTTACGAATCTTCGTATATATTTCCATTACCTTGAATCTTTACTCTCGTATTTTGCAAAACATCCGAGAGAAAACGAGTTTTCGAAGATTATCAGAGGAAATTAAAAGTCTTAGAACTTCCGAAAAAAAAAAAAAAAAAAAATCAGCGAATTTGAATTTTTTTGTCAATAAAAAATAAGCCGAACATTGATATCGATTTTTTTTTTATTTTATTTGCTTAGCATGTCGTATGTTTTTTGGCCCTTAAAAAGTGTTGGGTCCGTGAGAAATTGTTAATAAGACGACTAAGAAATGCGAATGTCGATTTTACGAAGCATAAAGATGGTTTCGAAGCTCAAAGATTTATCCTGAGACGACAGCCTCGCCTCGCATGTCGCGTGGTTTTTCTTCAGTGCCGCGACGTTCGTTTAACAAATCGCTGGAATGAATATTTATGCAATATTTAACAAGAATAAGCTGTTTACGACATTGATTTTTTGCGATAAGCGAGTTCCGGAGAGGTGTGGCCGTTGGGTGGGGTGCAACTTGTTTCATATATTTATCGTTCGCGATTCGCCGTGTCGACAGGTGTTTGGTCACCGGGAAGCGAACCACCGCCACCGCCAAAACAGCCGAGTCCCGAACGTGGCAAAAATACGGATAAGGATGCCGGAATCCCACCGGTCTGGACACCGTCGAGCGCTGGCGCGAGTCCCGTCGCAGAACGAAAGGAATTTCGTCCTGTCGCTTTCGAGAGTCCGGTTCTGAGCCGAAAGAAATTAGCGTCACAAGTAAAGGATATTTCTATTAAAAAAAAAAAAAATCTGGTGGCTTTTTTTTTATCTATCGAAATTTTTTTTAGCCTCACTACGTATTTTTCGGTGAAAAAAAAAAAACTATTTTTACGCGGGAAAAGTTTAAGAAAGTTGTGTCGCACTTTATACCGAATAATACATCAAAACTCTTGCGATATAATGAACTTTTGTTATAAAGATCGTTCACGATTTCTTATCGTTCAGATTTCCTCGGGTGAACCTTCTCCGCCTTGGAAGGAGGAGGAAGATAACAAGAGAGACGCCTGCCAGACCGTAACTCATAATATTACGACGCGGATCGTCAACTCACACTCAGCACCGTCTCAGGGGTTGAACACCCTCGCTGATGCACCCCGTCTACCGCGGGCGCAAAATCCTACGATCACTTTGCTGCAGAAAGCGCGAGGCAAGTTTTCAATATGATATTTTCAAAAAAATTATTAACGAAATTAAAATTGATTTATTTATTAATTAATCATTAAACGAATTAAAAGTGATTACTTATCTAATTAAATTATTTTTAATTAATAAAAAAAAATCGCAACGACTAAAATCGTAAAATTCATTAAAGCTTTCGATTAATATATTAAATTTCACAAAATTTTTATAAAATCGACGATTCATTCATCAGAGGGTCAATTACCGAAGGGCGCCGCATATCTCGAAGATAGCGAGCCGAGCGTTCAGCGAATCGGGCGTCAAGAAGGCGCGCGTATCGATCCCGGAGAAATAAGTAAGTCGCAAATTCCTTCCCAAAAAAAAAACAGAATTTTAAATTTTGATAACGAATTTTCGAGTTTTTGAAACTCCGAGAACTGCTGCGATTTTTGCGCAGACATCGCGCATAACTAGAGCAACGCGCTTTTTTTAAATAAATAATTTAAACAAATGCAATTTAAATAAAAAATTACTTCGGAAGTGATCGCGTTTGTTGTGTGTCATCGATGATGAGTTAAGACCGAAAAAAAAAATTTACAAATTCGATCGTCAGTATACACGGTGAAGAGAGAGTACGAGAGCGAACCAGAAACAGAAACGGAAAAGCCGAAAAAGATGGCGGATTTGGGACCCCGAAAAATCGAGGGTATCGGTCCGACAACGAAGGACGGTATGCCTGTTGCTCTTAGATCGGTAAGTCGCGGAAAAAAAAGTCCAAAAACCTAAAAAAAAAAAAAAAGTTGCGAAATCAGTGCTGAAATTCACTTTCAGGAAGTAAAAGATACCAATCAGGCGAAATGGTACAAGAAGATGTATGACTCGTTACATCGCGCCGATAAAGATGGTCAGTTACGTTTGAACTCTTAAAAAAAAAATAAAGAAAAAAAAATTACTTTTATTGTAGAATTTTAAAGGCCCTAAAGACGTCATAACGTTTACAGATGACTACATCACAGTACGGTACAAACCACGACGAGGTGAATATCTTCTTCACGCGACCAACGGCTCTGCGTATATTATCGCGAAAGTAAAGCCTCTGCACACGACTAATATTACGCGCGTTAACGAGATACTAAAAAAAAAAAAACAAAAAAAGAATTGCATATCGCTGCTACGATTAGCATTTTAGCATTAACAGCGAGTTATGAACGATCGCTTTGTATGTATTACATATAATCCTTAAGACGATGTATATATATCCATTACCCATATAGTTGATTATAATTCATGTTTATTATATACCTGTGTATATATATATATATATACTGACATTGCTGATGTATTAACTTACGCTGCCTATGCGCAATCTAAACTTATCGGCGACGAGAACGAAAAAAAAAAAAAAAAACATCGCGATTATTTTTTAATTTATTTCTCTATGGTATTTCAAAAGTGTGAATATAACTATAACAACAATAAAAAAAATCCAAAATAATCGTTGTCTTCCGAAATTCATCATTGCGCGTCGAATAAATTAATCTAATAATTTTACTAATATCGGTGAACGATGAAATATTATCTATTAATTTTTCGCTGAATGGCGTGTGAATGCATTGATTTTTTTTATGCTTGTGGATTGCAGCGACGTATCGATAAATCTCCGCGATTAATCTCTATAACGGGTATTGGGAGCGATGCGAGAGCAATTAATCGGTTCGGTAATCAAATAACTGCTCAACTGCGCTGAGTGGTGATTGTCGTTTTTACGAACGTTTGAGGGGAATATTTATTCAATGCAAATTATATTTAAAAAAAATGTAATTTCATGTTGGATATTGAAATTGATTTCAGGAGCTCGACACGGATACGGAAGTGCGAGCGGATACCTCAGCGAACCTGAACCACGTGGATACTCCGAGAGATCAGTTACATTGGACACTCGCCGACGGCAGCGAAACAAGGAGAATGACTTTTCTACGTCGACTATGCCAAGAAAGTGAGTTTAATTGAACGAAAAATTATTTCATTTCGGAACAAAAGACGTCGCGCGAAAAAAAAAAAAAAAATCGCGAAATTTTTTCCGCGAGCGTTGCGACGTCTTCGATAATAAAGCAAATCATAATAATAATTAAATTAATTATAATAATGATAGTAATAGTAATACATTTATTATTATTATTACTACTATTATTGTATAATTTTTTGCGATTCAACGATTCGTTTTAATTTCGCGTTAATTCAACAAATTTGTTAAATTTCTCCACAGAGCGACTTCTCTGAAGCATACAGAGGAAGTATATCGTAGCCAACCTGGACGTATCGAAGACTACCTGCCCGGTCGATCCTCGATCGCCGACAAAGAAACAAAAGAGGTGCGTAAGCAACAATTCTTCCTGTCAGCAATAACAAAAAAAAATGTCGGTAACTCCAAAACTCTAACGTCTCTACAACGATATTAAAAAAAAAAGAAACATCGCGATAAAACGCACGACGATGACTGTGTGAAACGGGTTTGCTTCCAGCCAACGTCTCTTACTTGGACGAGAAGGAAGGTAACGACGATAACGGAAAAAAAGGAAAAAAAAATTAGAATGATCCATTCATTGTTGCTTTTTAGCGTCGAGTTTCAAGATGAACTGCGAGACTATTATTTATTGTTTTCAAGTCAAATTGTTCGTTCGTTTTGAATTATTATTATTTTTTTTTAAGAAGAAACGAGAAAAATGCAATATTCGTCATTTTCGATCTCATGAAGCATTTCGATATTTTTTTAAGTTTCGTTAAGCTTTCGTAGCTCCGCTTGTAGTTAATCCTTTTACGTAGATATTTTAAGTAGAAAACAAAAAAAACTTACTAAGTTGATTTAACGTTTTTCTTATTTGGTTTTTATATTAATTTACTTATCCATCACTTATTTCGTTACGCTATTGTATATCTCCCGATAGTCACCGACGCATAGTTATAACGCAGTGTTTGATTCTATTTTTCTAGTGGTGGGACGAAGTCATGGACATTTTTGACGGGGTACGACATTTTTATACTTCACGCTTAATCATTTAAGTTACACTTTCCTATTTCGCAAAAAAAAAAAAGAAAAAAAAAGCTTTCGTGTTTTTTGCGAGTCTATAACAAATTTCTTCATAAAATTTGACGATTCGTCTTCATACCGCACGGAGAAAAAGAAATAGTCAATTTTGCAAAAAACTTTTTGCCCCGAAAAAAAAAATTACTAAAATTTTCCTAAACGGTTTCTACTATAATGAATTTTCAGCGCGCGAATAATCGACTGGAAATTTCTACCATACAATTGGATAAACAATATTGCTATTACTTTTTTACCGTGCAACAAAATTTCTTTCCTAATATTGAACACTTAATTTGGCACAGTAACTTAAATATCTCACTTTCCTCTCACTGTATATCACTTTGGGACTCTAATCGACTAATGAGTTTTGCACAATCCTTCCACGTAATTTGCCACTGTCGAGAGATCGTGAGGATGCGTAAAACTTTAAGTAAATACTATAAAAAAATAATCGAGAAAAAACGCTTTTCCGACTCCGAAATGACACGCGCACTTTTGGTAGTTAGTAGTTAACAACTGTCGGAAATTGTACGGTATCGTGAAGATCAATGTGAGTGGCTCTGTGTGTCTGTATTCCTTGGTGATCGTGTTGTTTCGTATCCGTTGTTCCGCACACCACTTTGATCCGCTGACCTGAACGACGACGACGACGCCGACCTCACTGATGACGTTATCTCAGTGGTTGGAAGACGGTGGACGTCTTCGTGGCGATCGGCAAGTTCACGATTCACATTTGGGCCTCGAAACTCGTCGCGCCGACCAATCGTCACGAGTACTGAGTCTCTCGTACCGCCCGGATATGGCAGATGGCGCGAGACTCGCATCACCGCTGACTTCGCGTCCCATAAAAAATTCTGAGAGCAATTCAGCAACTGCGCCGCGTTTGGGTGCTCAACAAACTCCGACGGACACGCGTCGCGTTAATCAAACATCATTAACATCCTCGTCGATCTCATTGGGTACCGCGAAAGTTTCGCGAACGAATCCCGTACCCGCGAGTCTGATACTCGATCGTTCTAAATCCACCGGTGCATCTATAATGGATCACTCGCGATACCCTGCGAATTCGCCGATGAAAGATCGACGAGTACACGCGATGACTTTCAACGGCAGACATTCGCGCAAAGAGATCGGTATCGATCGGAAAACGATCGGCAGTCGCGAAGACATATCGTCGACGGTGACAAATCGAATTCGCAGCGATGACGATAGAATTATTCGTCCTTTGGCTCATCCGGATAATTCACGACATCCCGCGATGCTGGAAGGGAAGTCGAAGAGTTTTGTCCTTCCGGATCGTGGAACGGTTACCGGACAAAAGATTCTTCGAGGTGCGACTGGAAGTCAAACTAATCTCTCGAATGCTGGAACTACGAAGGATCGATCATCGTTCGCTCCGACGCCGAATCCCCGTAATAATCATCAACACCACAACGATCTTCATCAGTACCACAGTCACCATCGTCACAACCACCACCATCATCATCATCATCATCACCACCACCAACGTCAGCGTCGCCTTCAAACGACTAACTCCTCTTCTACTACCTCTACTACTTCTTCTTCTTGTACTTCCAGCACAAACCATAATAATATCACCCTACCATCGTCACTGTCAACGATCACCAATACTGTTGTCACCGCTCAGAATCCTCAGACTACGGCTTCTTCACGGGTTAGAGGGCGACAATCTCTTGTCCGTGAAATTAATTGTTACGAAATTGTTTATATTTAAGGGAAAATGGGACGATGTGGGCACTTGAAAGTGGAAGGCACCGTAAAGGCACCGTAATCGCGAAAAATTGAAATTGTTCTGAATTTTTTGTTATTCGATGCAAAATTTGTAAAAAATTGAGAAATTTGCGATTTTTTTTTTCTTCAAATTGTGCAATATGAATACAAATTGCATTTTTCGGACATTTGCATCAGAGAAAAATGAGAATATTGTTGAGAATTTTTTATTTTACTGTTCGACGTAAAACTTTTTCGAAATTAGAAATATGTGAAAATATTTTTAAAAATGCAAATTGTACATTATAAATGCAATTTGCATTGTTAAATGAACAGCAATTTTTTTTAAATTCAATTTAACTTTTGTTCAAATTCTAACGACTTTTTTTCAAATTTTTTGAATTGCTTCGGCGTCTATGTGCCAATTTCGCTCCGCGTGCCCGTGTCACCCCGTTCTCTCCTATTTGGTAGCGTTACAGCACGAAATAATAATGGACGTTGGTTTACTCTATTTTTTCGTAGCTTTGGTGGCTTTTGTCGTTTCCTTTCCTTTTCTCCACTCGAAGGTACTGTTAGGCGGAACAAAAAAAAGTCACTAACCGATTCAAAAGGGTATCGACGTGAAAAAAAAAAAAAGAAATTCCATACTCAATTGATTTACAAAATCAATAAATTTTCCCGATAACATCGTAACATTGAAAATACAAAAAAAAATAACATCCATTTCCGACCCTTAACATTTTTCGAGCTAATTAAAAAATTTCTTTCGATTCGAACTTCGAAAAAAACAAAAAAAAAAATGTTTTCTTTGAGAATGGCGTGGGTGACTTTTTTTCCGTTGTTCGTCGCGTCACCCCTTTCCGACGACCTTCGATCTATCTTTGGATGTTTAGCATCATCTCTGTCGCTCGTACGATATGTTTCCTCCTAAATCTTCTTTAACAGTTGTAACGTATGTGAATGTATGTGAAATGATATTTTACTCCGACTCTTCCACCTGTTTATCACCATCGCGCGCATACATACTATCATCGTTATGATTTTATCTCAATCATCGCATTCGTCGACGCCGCATCGTTAACGATAATCGACATGCGCTCTTCCAACCTATAGGTGTCTTTCGTTTCGTCACATTTATATCAAACGCTCGGATCGTGAATGTGCCGCATGCTTCTTCACTCATTGTACTCATGTATCTTTAGGGGCTTTTTTGCGAATATCGTTGCGAAACGATTGATGTTAAAATCGCAATAATTCACCTGTGCATTTGGGAGGCGTAACTGTTTAACGGTGAAGCGAATCGCATCTATTTGTTAATAGCTATACGCGTTCTGCACGTATATCACGAAGTGTTAGCACTTCTCTTTCTTTTCGAAAAACAAAAGCAAAGTCGCGTCTTTGCTTTACGCTGACAATAAATATTTTTATAAAGTTGTTTAATTGAATTTTCTCTGACGTTTTACAGCCATTCGATCAGCGAAATCCACACACCGCGAAACCCTACATGAGTCAGTAAGGATTTTTTTCTTTTACTACTATTCGATGATTAATTTCGATACATCGAAAAATTGTGTTCTACAATGTCGGTTTTTTTTTTAGCGCGTTAAAGGAATCCGGTTACGAGAGCGACTCGACTCTGATTTTCCGTCGACGTGATGACGCAAGTCCTCTGAGTCCATTAGAACAGAGATTGGCGTATAAAACGGTTCAGAAGGGTGGCGACGTGCCGCTTCATGGTCTACGAAAACCGGCGCCTGAGCGACCAAAAGGTGAGTCACTAAACATAAATAACGCTATTCGCCTTTATTTTGTTATTATTACATTGCGAACTATTATTCGCTCTGAGAAAAGAATTTATTTATAGTTTACAAATTTAGAGAGGGAAAATAATAATAATAATATTGTTAATATTTAATATTAATAATAATATTAATACCATATCACAATAATAATAATAATATCAACAATTTTTATTTTGCCGATTCCAACTATATATTTGTTACCTATAAATGAAATTTTTCTCAGTGCATTTTTTTTATCGCTGCGGGTTATAGTGTTTGCTCACTCGCAATCAGCTGCTATATTACGTGAATGAAGTTTTTGTAGGCGACGCTGATAGAAAACGCTAAGATTATCGGAGAATGGAATTCACGTAGAATTTGGTTTCTTTTTTTTTTCGTATTTAGTAGTTGCGGCGCATGATTTTTAAATCAGAATTCATCGAGAATTCGATGCACGAATTGACGCAACTTTCACCGCTCACGAAAGATTTTCAATTTTTTTTTCTCTCCTTCGTAAAATTATTTTTATTTCGCTTGAATTATATCTTTGGTTATTTTCGTTCACACAGATAGCTTGGCAAGCATTTTGCTTTCTACGTAAAGAAGTGCCAACAAATTTTATTATCTCACTTCTTATCCCAATCGCACCGCATATATAATCTCAAATTTTCCTCGAAAATCTATAAAAATATAATATATAAACAATAACAAAAGAGAAAAAAAAACTATAATAATAAACACACGCGGCACCGCTCTCTTCAGGATCTATCGATAACAGGTGTGCAGATGGATTTTACTTAATTTTTTTTTCATTATTATTATAATGCATATGTAATGTATGCGATTCTTGCGTTTTATTTGAAAAACTATAAACTCATAATCACTGTCTATCACGCAACTTCGTGCACAACTACCAACACCGCTGCGTCCACGAAGAGGATATATCTTACGGCACTTTCTCGCCGTTAAAAAAAAAAAAGAACCGCCGCTCTGCATTGGTGAAAGGAATGCTGGGAATCTCTGAAAAATCCGCTCAAAAAAATCGGTTATCGCTAATCGCGATAAATGTTCGCAAAAAAAAAAAATCTGTCCACAGACGACACGGAGATCGAGTACTTTCCGATTTCGCCTACGCTGACGCGGATACGCGTTCGGAGGCGAAACGCCGCCGTCACGACAGCCGAAGCGACTTCGATGTCATCGTCGTCGATGACCTTCGCGCGTTACAAGCGTACGGCACCGTCCGCAACGACAACAACGACAACGACGATTTTGCCGGTCGGCAGAATCGCGACGATTAGAAACGGAACGCGTTCGATTGTGGGGCGAACGAGTTCTACAACGACAACGACAACTACGAGAAAAACGACGTGTTCACCTCCGCCCGGTAGACCTCCGACCCGCGCAACTTCGCCGTACGGAAGACCGCCGTCTCCTCCCCGAAGAAGATCGTCGCGAAACAATGCGACCCTTCGACTCTTCACGAACGGCAAAACTATAACGCGATCTTCCAGTTGTCCCGATCGGAATCGCGTCTGTCTCGCGAGTCGTCGTCACGAACAGTGTTTCGCGGCTGAAAGTGCATCAAACATAAGATTCCTCCGCGAAAGATTGAGCAGCAAGTTGTATGATCAATCGCGCGATAGAGAAACATCGAAGAAAACTATAGGAATAATTCGCACGAGTTCGTCGAGTCCCTCGTCGTCCGTTTTGCGGACAAAGCTGATAGCAACGAGAAGCGCGCAGTCTGATTTGCCGAAAAGAAAGTCGGAACCCTGTCTGACAAAGAGAGTTCGCGAGAACTCAATTTCACCGGGAAGAAGTCTGGTTTCATCCGTAAAATCTTCCGTTGGGCCGAGTCGCGTTTCGAAATCTTCGAGTCCGGTGTGGAGAAGCACTACGGAACTGCAGAATCCGAGGAAAACTTACGAGTTTAAATTATCAAGCGAAGAGAAACCACCGATAGGCAGAAGTAACTCGAAGAGCCCAAGCTTCGCCGGATCTCGTAACTCCGGTATTAACGGATTAGCAGCTGCGGAAAGAACATCGCGACAGAACGTAAGATCGAAGCTTCCATCGACGTGCAGCGTTAAGAAGGATCAACCGAAAGCTCGAAAAACCAGAAAAGAATCGACTGAGAGTTCCGCGAGGCTTTCAGCTTCATCCGCGGATCTCGTCTCGCCGGTGGAAGTGAAAAGGGAGCTTTTGAAACAACGCGACAGAGATTGCGCCCCGCGATCTCCCACGGGGTCGGCAATAATCCATAAAGTCTCATCTCCCGGTACTAAGCAAAAAAGTCTCGACGTTAAAACAGCTAAAACCCCCGCGGCAAGTGTCCCAAAGACCCGTACGACGCCAAAGACCACTTCGCTGAAAGATATTTCGACGCCATCGAGAAGCAACTTGACTTGTCCGACATCTCCGGGACGACGCGTACCTTGCGAAATTTCGCGACAATCCGCTTTGGGACGAAATAAAGACAAAAAATCTTCCATCAGTGAGATTCATACTTCGCCGAGTTCGTCGGTCGTCCTGACCAGTGATTCCGCGAGCAGAAAGCGTCCCCGTGAAAAGCCTCAGACGATCGTAAAGCATCAGCCGAAAAAACTCGAGACAATTGAGATAAATCCGCAGGAGAGAAAGATAGAAGTGAAGAAACGCATGCCGATCGGTCGAGAGAAGTCCAAAGAGCCTCCGAAGCCTAAGAGAGTCACCGGCGATCGGGACAGCGATTCCGACAGAAGGAAAGGCAAGAAATCGTCGAAATCGGTAAGCTGCAAAGAGAAACAGTCAAAGAAAGTTGCAACTAAAGAGATTGAGACGCCGACATTGACGATGGAGCGAATAAAGAAGCATCAGGAAGCCACGAGAACGGATACTTTTTTCCAGAATCTCTTTCTGCGAAACATACCATCACCGGCGCCGTCGCAGACCAGTACAGTAAGACGATCCTCGGTGATGGAACGCGCGAGAATGTTTCAAGATTTCGCTACCGATCGCTTCAAGTCAGAGCCGTCGTTGAGATCATTGGGCGTTTATCTCGCAAACAAACGTCCCGTGTCGAATTCGAGATTCAAAAATTGGGAGAGAGAAAGTCTCTCGTCGAGAAGTTCGAGTCCCTATGGCGTCAGTTGGCCGGGAAGATCGATTTTTCAAAAAATCAGCAAGTTCGACAGTCTTCTTGGAATGGATGAATTTGGTTCGTCGGCGTCGTTGAGAGGAAGAAGTCCGAGTCCGATGACTCGGGAATACTTAAAGGAGAGAAGCCTCAGCGAGCCGCCGTTGAAAACCATTTGTTCGCGTGAGACGCCGATAGTCTCGAGAGCTGCGAGTCCATCGACTCGCACGGCGTCTCCATCGCCAACAAGATCGGCAGCTTGCCGAAGAATCCGAAGTCTGCGACAACAGGACCGTCACGAAGTGCCATTGAAAACGCGGACAAGAAGCGCCAGTGAAGCCGAAGATTCCGACCGTCGAAGAAGTACATTCGGATCGAATCTTTCGCTGGCTAAAAGCACCGGATCATTAGAATCGTCACCGCCCAATCGCGATGACTATCAGCGTTACCTGCTGGAGACGCTTCAGCGAAGACGAAAGTCTGAGCGATACAGGGACCTTCACGATTTTTATGCGAGTCTCGAAAGAATGGGACAATTGGAGAGAACGACAACATCGTCGGGTGACCTAAGGCCGCGACTCAAAGACGAGGAGATAATCGATTACGATCGTTGGAAGGAAATCAGATCCAGGGAACGAGCCGAACAAGAGCTCAAAGCGCTCTATGGCAAGCTGAAGAACGTACAGAGAGACAAAGATTTTTTGTTCAGCACGAGAGACGTGGAGAAGTACCGATGGCGCGGTGACTGCGGTCTGAGATGCAAGGAACGCTCGGTGGAGAACATACGAGAGAGTTTTCGAAGATTGGAGAATGAAGAGAGTGAATTGGAATCCATGAGACGCAGAGAGATCGCTTCGAAAAAAGATGTTTACAAACCTCTGTGGAGAGGCAATTCCGTTGCTGATGTTGCCAGCAACATTACCAAGAGAGCGGCGACTATGGACGAGGAAAGCGAAAGATCATCGGTTCAACCCGCACTGCAGAAGCATTTGGGTGGTAGTAAGAAGTTCTGGAGCAGTCTGTCGACCGAACAAGTTACCGCCTTGAAGAATCAATTGAATGAAATTTATGGAACCGACATAAATGGAAAGCCGAAAACGGCTGCGGGGACGGTAAAGCCGGAAGGTGATCAACCATCAGTCGCTCCAGAAAAACCTGTCGGGATTCCCAAGCAACAAAGCCTACCAATGCCTGCAAATCCGACCAATTCCTATGAAATTGTAGTACCGCCTGAGGAAGAGTTCGGCGAAGGCGTGGAAGAGCCAAAGGGTCTTCACGTTCGTTGTCACTCGATGCTGGTGCCCGCTAACGGTGCAAAAACCGAAGAACCCAGCGAAATCATAGTATGCGGTCCCTCGCCGATTTTCAAGCGAAGGGGTTCCATCGGTAATGGAAGAACTTTGGAAACTTCGAAAAGCGAAAAACCAGCGCCAACGCCGCCGCCTCTGAGCGAAATAGAGAAAAAGAGACTATCGTTAACTCTCGGCAAAGAGATTCTGGACAAAGTGACTCAGAGGCGATCGTCAACGACGCCCGTGGCGCCTCGCGAGACTCGCGGCGCCATTGCCGCAGCTTTTGCCAAACCAAAATCTTCGTCTTCCTCCGGTGTTGGCAGTGTGACGAACACTTCGCCGCGAACTTGCTACTCTCTTGAGAATTCGTTCGATGATGACAACAATGGTAGGACTCGTGAGAAAAGTGATTTTCTTCTTGTCCTAACGCCTAACGATGACAGTCCAACTAACAAGCGTAGAGTGGAAAACGTTTTGGACGAATGGTCGCGAAAGCCTCCGCTTCTCGCTATGTCGGTTTCAACTGAAAACTCTGGAAAACCGAGCGCGTTAACGTCGGGAAGCGAATTCGACAGTGCAACGGAAAGTTCAGAAACGTCGGTCCGCACGGTCGTCAGACGCGGAAGCGAAGCGGAGGTACCGCGTAGAGTCGAATTTTTTGAGAGCATCAAACGAACTGGAAAATCTCCGGAAGACAAGACAATTCAAAAAGATAAGTCGTCCGTTGCGAATAGGACGGAAGAAAACAAGACGAGAAAAGTCGCGAGATTGTCGTCGTCCCAAAGTTTCGCCGATCTGAAGGAACTCTTCGGTGAAATCGAGTCGGCGCGGTACAGTGCAACATTGCCTTTTCGCGGGAGTAGTCGCGCGCGATCGATTTCCCCCGGTAGCGATCAACCAGTAGACGGAAGTGGACGGAGCGGAAGAAGCGCTTCCGCCTCGCCGGACGTTCCGAACGGTCGATCGCCGACATGGCGTCGTTCGCCGGGATCACACAGCGGGGACAGGCATCGAGCGAGAAGTGTCAGTCCGTTCCCGGTGTCCGATTCCACGTGTAGCCTCGAGAGCCTGCGGAATCGTAGCGTCTCGCCGGATCCCGAGCGTTACTGGAGAGCTTATCTGAATCTCGTGAAAAACGGTGCGGTGAGGAAGCTACGCGCGAAATTTGAAAGCCTCGAAGAGCTGACCGGTGGAAGAATCAAATTCGTACCGACTCCGAAGAGATTTCAAAGCGATCCGGAATTGACGAGAAATCTTTTGAAAAGAGTGACCGACGAGAGGCGGACTTATCTGAAGGCGCAGGAAGTTTCAGACGTCGCATGGCTCAGAAGAAAGTACGAGCCAACGACGAGAGGCAGAGCTCGTAGAAGGAGCGCCAGATCGCCACCGATACCAAGGATACCGCTGAGACTCGAAGATCTCTCGATGCCGAGGATCAACGTCATCAGCAAAACCGCCGAACTTAAGGATAATCTCGTGCGTTCGGGATCGACGGATTCCCTAGCGAGGAAAGCCGAAACCGAGGAACTCGAGGCCAAGAGACCGGTTGGTAGGATACGCGAAAAGTTCGAAAGATTCGATGGTAAATCGCGGCGGGATGGTAAACCTTCGCTGCTCGGTGAGATGTTCACATCGGCACCAAACGTTCACGAACTTCGCGACATCGCGCCGTATCTCGCAGGCCGGTGGGTCGCCCACAAGTATCCCAGCCGTCGGGACAATTCTCGGTCGCTGTCGTTACCACCCGATTTGGAAAACTCCGGAGTTGAAACCCCAACGAAATCTGAGGTTATTCAGCCGCGAATGGGTCGTACTAACGGTCATGCGAAATGCGGAGAACGCAACAAGCAAACGAGAGAAAATCGAGCTGTTTCATCGTCACCCGTACGACCGCGAACTCCAACATCCATTTTGAAACATTCGCACGTTGATCCGTTCGCTAATCAGAATTTCGATCCGAGCAAACATCGTCCGAGATACCGATATCAACCTCCACCACCGCCACCGTTACCACCGGCGCCGATTTTTCGACGAGAAACGAAAGCCTGGTGGCCACCGATCCCTACTTACACCGCCAAACCCACTGTCACCTTCGAAGGTCCGCTCTCACTTGGATAATCCATACCGATTTATCAAAAATTATATTGAATATCAAACGAAGACACTTTATCTTCAACATCAAAAGGATTTGTGGCATAAGTCGTTCCTTTCGGAATCTTAGATCAGTAAAAATCGACAAAAAAAAAATTCGTCGATATCGGTAATTTTGTTTTTAAAGAAAAATTCATCATGCCACCTGTAATTTCGATGGTCAAACGAAGAGAGACAAAGCAATCGTTAAGTAGTCTCAATTTCACGCATCGCCGAGTCCCGAAATCGATTATGTACAATATCTATAACTCTGTAGGGGAGAGACGGGGTAAAAGAAACCACTGGGGCAAAATTGACACATAGAAACGAAAATGAAAGAAAAAATTGAAAAATAATTTGAAAAAAATTGAGTTAAAATTAAAAAAAAAACCGGAAGTTGAGTTTCGTTTTTTCACAAAATTTGTTCAAATATTCGTCGAATTTCTTAAAATGTATTTTTATCAATTTTCGAATTTTGGTCCATTTTGCCCCGTTTTTTGCTACGCGTTAGTGATTCGCCATTAAGACGAATCAACGCTATGTCTACCGCGCCGGCTTTGTTTTTTTGTACTCATCGTTATTATTTTTATCATTTTTTTTGTTCTTCTCGCTCATCCATAGAGTACGCGAATGCACCCCCACCACCACCAAAAGCTCAGCACAACAGGAGCGACCGGCAAGGTAATATTTGTCGTTACCATTGGCAACGTTAATTGTGTCAACGTTTTTATTTTCCCACATATTTGCTGTGGCAGTTTGCGATGTCTGTGTGTTGTTATTGTTTTCGCTCCCCTCCGCCCCTCGATGTTTTATCCGCGTTATCGTCATTTGCGCAATTTATCGAATCAAACGAATACACGTTCATCCATTCGAGAGAATACGGTGCACTCTATCGGAGCATTAAAATTTCAGTATTCATATTGTACTTTTTCTCATTTTATAATATTCAGATAATTGCCGCATGTGAGTGGCATGTCGCATGTTGCACGCGACAGACTGCGAGTGAATGCGATTGTCGTTGAAACTCTCTGCCTCTACCGGTTAAATTTAATTAAAAATTAAAATATATGTCGGTAGAATAATACATATAGCGACAATAATGCGAGTGCATTATTCGTTTCACGGTACAAATGCGGATTTCGATCGCTACGAAAGTTTCGAAGACCGAAAGGTCAACGGTCCAATGCCGCGCGATGTTTCTCAGTTATTTTTACATCCGATGTAAATCCGCAGACATTGTATGAATAAAATTTAATAATAATAATAATAATAACGACAGAATGAAAAAATAATCAGAAGAGAATTTAGCATCGTATTTTTTTTTTAATACTTCGTATAGTTTCTCGTGAGGAAATTTTATAGAGCTATGAGAAATAGTCGGCAGTGTCTCAATGTATCGGCGGCTGCATCGTGAATTGTCCCCCATTCATAGGGGTCAAACAATGAACGTACGCTGAGGTCAATTCCCGTCTGTTGACCCATGAAGTACCTCGCCACGACCTGATTCTTTTCCCAGTAACAGTGCTGACCAATGTGCGCAGCATAATGGGGCAAAATGAACACTCGCGGCAAATCGGAGAAATTACTAGAATTTTTTTTATCGAAAATATCGTAAAAAATGAAAGAAAATATTTCCAAAAAGTTAAAATTTTGTAGAAATTATCAAATTTTATTAAATTAATTAATTAATGAATAAGTCGTGCATAAAATAAAAAAATAATAAATAATTAATGAAGTAATTAATATTAGTTATGCATTATCATAATAATTGCTCATTAATTGTTTTCTGAAACAAAAAAAAAATCGATTTTTTTTTTTTTTCATTTTTTCGATTATTTTTGCGTTTACTCATTGTGCCCCACTTTTTCCGATTCGATCCGCCAGAAGTGGTGCAGAGTCGAGAGAGACATACGTAGCGAAATATACAGATGTGACGTTGCAGTTTGACGATAACATAGTATTTTTAAATCATTTTTACAACAATTTCCGGTTGCACTACAGTGTAATAGTATACCGGTGGAGATGGAGAGAGAAAGAGACGAACCCTTCTAATGGAGTTCCACGAGGCTTACCGCGGGAGAGGTTTACTCTTCCTCTCTGTGTGGCGAACAAACGGTCCCAGTAGCTTCCGCTCTGACGCGATAAGCCGACATTACATTACTGTGTACGCGTATATAGGTATACACTTTATTCTCCACCTGTGAAGAGAATAATCAGGTGCCTGAAAGGCGCGAAGAAGAATAAGAAGCCGAGTTAAGTTATGGTACACACTGCTGTACCATCGTATTATAGTAGTTGTTGGACTCTGCGTACGTATTAGAAAGCGTGCGAAAGCCGCGCAGCGGAATATATGTTCGGTACGGTGCAACAATCTAATAATAACAATGGTATCGCGATAGATGAAACTAACGAACCGAATATTGCCTTCGATCTGAAGATACAAAAAATACGAGAAAAAAAAAGATTAAGTACCGTTTAACTATAGCGTATGGTATTGCCGACGAGGATCTTTGGAGACGACGATAAGTCACGCGAGTGACATTATTGTTCGATCGAAATACCGCCGATTCGCCGCGTCATCTGACGATGATATTGAACTCCACTATCGACTAATCTCGATGTTATCTCCTTTTCATTCTTAAAGTTCTTGTCGGCAAATGCCCGGTATACGGGGGTTAAGTTCAACTTCGAAGTCTCCATTGTGCGGCGCGATGTTTGATGCAATGTTCTCGACGGGGAAATTTGTTTAAATTTTTTATCGATTCAATTTTTCGAAAAAAAAAAAAAACGCCATTGTTTCCGTCAGATTCGAAGTTCAAATTTTCCGTGTCGATTGATAAGTGGGATACGTCCTTCTGACTTTGGAGTCACGCGATGAAATATTTATAGAAGATAGCGATGTGAATTCTATCGGCTTTTACCGCTATCAGATGATTACTCAAGGTACTTGTAGTGAACATAAATTGATTCGCGGCAATTCGAGAATAACATAAATTGTTATTATTATCTGAATGCAAAATTATTCGTCAACTCGATCCATGATAAAAAAAAAAACGATCAACTATTCCACTCGATTAAATTTGACAACCAATAGGTAAAAACCTAAAATTATAATTAATTACTCTTTATCTCCCAAAAAAAAAAGTCTCGATGTATTTTTACTCACGCGTCTGTTACAAAAATAAAAAAATCCAAAGACACGACTCACCATCGCACGTAACCGATTCGCGTAATCATTTACTAATCGCGAATTAATAATAAATACGTTGAAGTTTACACGCCGCGAATACGCGTTGCTGGCGGGTAAAACATAACCTTGAAAATGCCGCGCGGAGTCTTCACGGGACTCTACACACGAGAGTCGCGTTTCGTCAGTCTATTTCGCGCGCGAACGTCGTTGTCGTCGTGATATGTATAGCCCGCTATAGTACATACAGTTTGCCGGGTGTCCCATCGGGTAGTGAAACTTCGGACGTGATCAGCGGCGGCGGCCTTGACGTCGAAACATCGTGGATATAGAGAAGTCTCTCGGCGCGGCGTCGTCGCGATATGATTCTATAATAACACGTAAACCCAAATGAAAACACTTCCTACGTATGAAATTGTTATCGCACGCGATCTATATCCACGACGACGAATATTTTGGCCTCCGCTCAACTTGCGTTTCTCTCGCGATTACGCTTTGTACGTATAATTCTCGCGAGGAATTTCTCGGCAACAACGAAACGAGCGTTCGGAAACATCGATCGCACCGTGGTTCATTCTCTTATCTAATCTCACGCGATAATTGAAGCACACCGTATGAATTTCTTGGTTCAGTACATCGCGCGGAACCGAGACGATCGGTTAATCTCGAATAGAAACACTTTTCGAAAAACGCTGTTTTTCATCGAATTTTTTTCGATATAAAAAGAAAAAAAATTCATTACGGGTCGAGCTGTCGCGAGCGATGAAATAACGCCGGAGTGAAATTCGCCGCGACGTTTGTCGATATCCGTACGTCAATTACGAAGATGGCGGCATACTATAGCGGAGTAGAGCGCAGAGGCGCAGTACGACAAATGAAAAAGAACCGTAAATACATCGCGGCCCGGTATTTTCGATGAATCATTGAAGAAGAATCGTGAAAAGAGCCATTCGTTTCGTTTTTTAAATTCTTTTATATTATCGTTGTTAAAAGAAAACAATGAGCGTTGTGAAAACGAGATAAGCAGTTGTGCACTTCGCACAGCGATATTCGTTGTTCCGAGGGGTCAGAGAGGGGGGGGACTCGAGGCTAAAAGTGGGGCGAACACGCTGGCGAGTACGAGGGGACCTCTCGTCCTCTTCGGTACTACACTTCTTCCTCTTCTTCCGCTTCGTCTTCGGTAACTTGGTCGTCAGACGTCGCGTGAACGTCTTCGCGGAACTCGCGTGTTACCGAAACTCCGCGATACCGCGAACGTTTGAACGAAAAAAAAAAAAAAACAGCGGTTTTCCATTAAGATTGCGGAAAAGTCGAAATTATATCGCGTCGGGGAACGAGTCGAATTGGGGACAATGAGAAATGTGCGGATTGTCAAACGGTGAAGTGCAAAAGAGTTACGCAAGATCCGGAAATTAATAATTGCGTTACGACTTGCAGCGGTTGATTTAACGCTCGCAGCTCGCATCATCGTCGTGAATAAAGTGTTAAGCTGAACTTGTGAACGCGTGTGAAACGGTGCGTTCGTATGAATATGTCGCACATGTTTTTTTATTTCACGACATTGATCGTGATATTCCGCGATGTTGACGCAGTGGTATCGAGAGGATGTTATTCACGATAGTCGACGATAAGAATCGACGATATAAATATTCATCGAATCGAATAATTTTCAGTATGTCAACGAGTTGTGAGGAATTTTATCTGCAGTCATTTTCACGCGTTGGTTAGATACGCGAATAGAATTATCTGAGAAATAATCATTTTATAATTGATTTTAAGGGGAATTCAGCGATTTCTGGTAATGAAGCGTTTTTCATTTTTTTATGGCGGAAAAAAAGTGTATCGCCGTGAGTGGTAATACCGGTTACGTAAAAAAATCCGTAAGTCGAATCATTAATGATTTTTGGAACAGTGCATTTTTTTTATAAAAAAGCTTCGAAAAAAAATATATAAAAAAAATAGTACTTCGGCTTCAGGTTGTTGTTATATTTCGATTTAATTTATTTATTTATTTTTTTTTCAAATATTCGGGATATCGCTACAAATCGCCTTGAATTTCTGATAACATTTTTTTACCGATAAAAAAAATTAAACACTTTTTTTTAACCCGAAACCGCTGAACTTTCTTCATATTCGTCCTATTGGCAATAAATGTTTGTCACGGTAATTAATCGCGCGAAATTATCCGTTAATTTCAATGGAAACGAAAGTCAAGACTGTGGCAATCGGCAATTACGGATTTTCTTTTTTTTCTTTTTTCGAAATATACGGTAACTGCGCAGTTAAACCCGACGAGTTGTGCAGAATTCTTCCTCGACGCGTAAATAATTCAGTCCACCTGCGATGTGGAAACTGTTCCACATAATACACACACGCGCGCGCGCGCGCCGCTCTCCTCATCGGAATAGAATTATTAGCAACGGCGTCTCGAAGTGTGACAGAGTGAGAGAGTGCAAGTAACACCGTTCTCAGGCCTCTTAGCGGGAAACAGTAGAGAGCATTGCTTTTAAGAACATCGTTATCAGTCTCAAGCGTTTTCTCCGTCAAACAGAAATCCCTATACGGTATATCAATGCTCCGTTAGTACAAATGCACTTTAACCCGTCGAGGATCGCGAATTTATTTCTACTGTAAAACAACAATCATTTTTCAACAACAATATTTCGCTTCAGTAGCTATTGTCGTACTGTCGAAAAAAAAAAATGTTCGGTCGGTAAAAAAAATTTCGATAAAAAATTGAATAGTAATTCGTATTAATATTAATGAAATATATTGTTCATTTTTCTTCGAAAAATTGGTGTCAATACAGAATTTTCCGTACAACGGAACTTTCTAAAAACAATTTTTTTTCCGCGGGAATTTGAATTTACAAACAAAAAAATTTTTTTTCACGCTTCGAAATAATTGACGTAGTCAACAGTGCAAATAATGGATTCTTTATTATATATAATATATATAATATATATGTTGAAACGAAATCAGAATTTTAAACGCGTGTGTCGAGACGGCTGTCGAAACTTTCAATACAAATAGTCACGTGCATATCCTTTAATTTGTATCTTTCACATGACACGGGTACCGACGACGCCGGGGTTTGCCTCCAACTAACCCAATTACAACGGTGTTTCTAATCACTTCGACTTTCGAAGCTATAAGACAACGGATTAGCGTCCGCGATGTTAACAAGAGGGAGTTTCATTTTCCGGTTCGCCATTAGCGTGCAATTAGGCCGACCGGTATTAATTAGCGTTTACTCCGCGTATATACGGTACAAACGTGCGCATCGCGGTATATGAACCTCTCGCTTTCTATTTCCCTCGCGTGTCGGCGCGTAATTAATTTCGATTTCGATTGCGCGAGGTGCCGACTTTATCTTCGAATAAAAATATTGCCCATCGTCCGAAAGATCGATAATTAACATTGTGCGAAAACGAAAAAAAAAAAAACGATCGGCGAATAATAAAAATTTCATATAATTTCACCGAACATACTGCTGAGGGTACTATTATCACGGTGGCCGGAGGGTCTGGAAGCTCTCGGAGACTCGTCGGTGCGCCGCGCTCTCGTCAAATCGTTCCGACCTTCGTTACTCTCGCGAAAATAACTACCATCATAACCGAAAGGGGGGAGATAATTTCTGGTTGAAAAAAAATGCCTCCCGCGGGACGTTTCACTCGTTCATTCGAGAACCTCACGGTAATCAAAGGTTTGAAAGGAAAGCCAATCTTGTAAAGCAACAAGTTCGGTGTACTTGTATAATATCCGCGGCTATAGATTCAAGAATATCACTTTGAATGCCATAATCACGTAATCGATCGTTTTTTCTCGTCGATTGTAGTCGAGGTGTGGGAAAATAATAGTTCGAGATATCGCTGAGAAAATTGGAAATACGCGTATAGACTGAAAAAAAAAAAAAAAAAAATCGGCAAAATCGGCGCGATACTGGTTACTGTTCTTCCGGTAGCCTTTCTCGTTTCCCGATAAGCAATCTCCGTGTCCCGGAGAGCGTGACGCGGCGATGAGAACCTCCGGCCGTCGCGAATGAGTCGGTGGCCTCTTCTGTACGCGCGCGGGGGCCTGTAAAGCCTTTTCTCGGTGGTAGTTTCGACTCTCGAACGTAACCGGCGTAGCGATCTTCGCCGGTCAGAGTAACAGGGGCCATTGTCTCTTGCCTGAGGCCACGATTCTCGAGGATCTTGACCAGCAGTCGTGTTGCCTGTACGTTCGGTTCCGACACGCCAAGCCACGCGGTTTCTGTCTTCGCTGACTTCTTTCGCGTATCCAGTACTTCGCGCATCTTTCTCGGGAACACTCGCGATCGGCAGCGCTCTTCGATCGTCACGCATCTTGACTTTCGTTTTGTAGTCATCAATCCTTTCGTGAAGAACAAAAACATCGCGAATGTTATTAAATTTCCATAAATTCTTATCTTATCAATTATTAATTACCGGCAATTGGATGCTTAAAATGAATAATTTCCACGAAAGGTTTAGATCGGCTGAATTGTGGACTGCAGAAAAAATTCCTTATCTGTAATCGTTGTGTTTATTAGGCTATCGATAATAAAAAAAAATGATGAGCTCAATGAGAGTCCGTCCGAACGTTCCGAATCTTCCGCGAGTGGAAGATCTCGAACGGAGTCAGCAGTGGACCGGCTTAGCCAGCGAGATCGGTAACCTCGAGAGATTGTCGATCAGCCGCTCGAGAACTCACGGGTCGCCGGTGATGTTCGACAATTCATTGACAACGCGATCGTCGCATAGACGTTCGATGCCGGAAGCGCCGAAACCCGATCTCGTCTACGTTCGTATGACGAACGGGGAGAATCTTCGACGATCGATGCCTCAACAGATCGAAAATAATCAACAGACGAGCGGTCTGAACGCGGATTCTATGCAAACGGGGGTCGTCGACCGATGGAGTTGGAAGCCACGAACGGAGTTCGAGAGAAATTACTTCGGTAACGGCATGGACACTCCTTCTTTCGTTAACGAGGAAGTAACGAAAAATTCATCGAACTATTCGCCATCGCGAGGGATTCTGACGAACGGCTCAAATCGCGTCGAAAGAACCAAAAACCCTTCAGGATCGGTAACGATCGGTAACGATCGAAGCTTCACTCGCAGTGACGTCCCTGAGAGTTACGCGAAGTATGAAAGGCCGCGAAGTTCCGGGTTCAATCTGCACTCAAACGATCTTTCAGAGATCGGTAAGAACGAGAGGAGGAAAACTTGCACAGGATCCTCTTTTTATTACGAAAATCCTCGTCGTGTTCCAGAAAAGATCGAAATTCCGCCGGACGTCGATAGATCGTTCATACGATCTTCTCAAATTCCCGAGATCCGGTTACCTTCGCCGATTACAAGTTACAAGAAACCGATCGACACATTCGCGCGTCGTTACGCGAGTAACGACGATGACTCCGAGTATCGGGGAAGTCGCGAAAGACTTCACGAGATATTCGAACACAATAGATTGTTAAGACGGCAATTTTTCGCTAGTATGCCGGGTGGTAATGGTGATACCGGTCAGCAAGTCGAAAATACAATCGATCCGAGATATCCTCTCCGCGGTATCTCTAACGAGATATCATCGATGAGGAATCGTCTGGATTTCCAGAAGAACACAGGCAGCGGTTTCGGTAGCACGGAAACTCTAACGAGTCAAAGCAACCAATCGGGTGCAAGTAGTACGAACGGTCGTAAGTCGAGAGTAGACTTTGGCAATTCACCGGAACCGCCTGATGACTCGAGAATCTTTACAAGCGGAAAGATCGATTCGCGTCGTTCCAATGGCTTCGAAACGTCGAAAAATGCAATTTCGCCGAAAGGCTTGGATCACGCAACGTTTTCCTACACGCATTTGCCATTGCCATCGAAATCGGTAACTATAGATCGGCTTAACAGCCATGAGGACGATTGCGAAAGTCTCGTCTACGAAGACGATGAGAATTCGCGAAGAATCTTCGTGGAACAAAACGACCGACTCAAAGAGTCGCCGATCGACACGAATGCTGATTTTGAAACAATGAAAATGTTACGATCGCCATTAGGAACCCGCGAGAGAACCGATTCCCTCGATTCGGATCACAAATTCTTTGCGACGTATGTGCGCGTCGAGAACTCGTCGGGTAATAGTTCGAAAGCTTCGTCACCTACAAGACGAAAAAATCGGCCGATTCCACCGCCGTTGGATCTGTCAACGATCGACCAACGTTACGGCGATCGTTACGAGAGGGAGAGGCAATTCTTAAAAAATTACACGGTGGAAGTTACACCGCTGCGCGACTACGATAAACCGGCGAAAGGTGTGTTGACGGTTCTTCGAAGTGACAGTGACGATCGTTCGGAAAAATCGGCAAATCAACGGATAAATAATGATAATTCGGTGCTACGCGGAAGTAAAAGTTTACTTGAACTCTCGGCGAATCTTTCAAAGGCTCCACCGTCGAGCTTGAAGGTAATCAAGAGCCGTTTGAATACCGGTCTTTCAGCGACCGTGGAAGATCTACGATCGCCACAGCTTGTAAACAACTTCAGCAATTCCATGATCGATCTTATTCACTCTACCGATCACGAAGAGGTTCAACGATCGTTTCAGCGCGAGGATTTCGCGGTCGAAGAAATAGACGAAGACGAAGAATCCAAGTCGAGAGAGGAAGTCGATTCGAGTCCAGACTCCGCTCGCCGGAAGTCGATCGGCTCAGCGACTCCCGGAACCGGAACTACGCTTCCTCTGGTCTACGGGCCGATCCCGTACAGTCAGTAAAATATTCTCATTTTTTTTTCTTTCATTGTTTTTTTTTTTTTTCACGGGATTTCATGTATAATTTACGTTAATTTCGGAACTCAATGTTTACCGTATTCCCGCGGCACCGTTAAGTCTCTTTATCAAAAAATGCTACGGCACCGCGACAGCTTCGATCGTTATCCGAACTAAAGGTACTCAACCGCGCGTTTCGACGAGCTTTTGTTTACGAGAATATAACACTATACCACAGACGATACATATATGTATTCTCTCTTTGCCTCTCCGTCGATAGTTGTCGCTATCTCGTTTTACGCTGAACGACGAAGTAACGGGCCCTCGTGATCGTGCAGCGGGTCTGTCGCGCCCGCGCAAATAGACACTTTTGCCTCGCGGCTTCCCAGTTCGCCCGGACGTCAAGTTTCACTGTCGCTTCAGTTACGTTGTGACCACGCGATAGATCGGTACTTTCACTGGTTATGCATTTTTCTCGATCTTTTTTCCGAATCGTTCAAATTTCTTTCGTTCGCCAATAAAGAAATATCTACAGGTGTATCGAGATGATTCTATGAGAAGCGATCATTCGGATATATCGTTACGGTAATCGTTTTGCGTGCAATGAAATATTTATACAATGGCTTTTTAGGAGACCGGTGCGAGTTGAAACATAATTACGATAATCGTTTCGCATGCAATGAAATGTTTAGAAAATCTTTTATGGGAGATCGGCGATAATCGAAACACATAGTTACCGTATAAAAATCGGAGATTTCACGCAGTAAGTTGAAAGATTAATTACCATTGTATTTTCACTAATTCCGTAATCTCTTACTGAGGGGAAGTTTCGATCTTTTTTTACCGCGTGTTTCAATTAGCCTCGGTCTCCCGCCTATGCTTGCGATAAAATTTTATCAGATTATTCGAGAGTCATGTGCTATTAAATAAGTTTCTATAAACAATCGATCGATCGTAATACAAATTAAAGATTATTGTGAAACATTTTTTTTTTTACAATCGATACTTACGAGACAAACAGTAAAGTCTCGGGAAACAAACGGGTAAAAGTTTCTTCGCTCCCATGCCGCGGTTTTCTCGACGTTACTAAGAAAAACTCGGCGTTTCCTCTTCCCGACCGATACAACTTGCATAATTACGCAACCCGTTCGTAATATAAAACCGATGTATAATTGTGAAACGTAATGCACATTATGCAACGTCTTTGCGAGTGAATCACGTCTTACCTATGAATATGTACGCGTGAGTCTCTATAAATACCAATGTATACATATATATATATATATGCATTCACGAGTGTGTGAATACATGTATAGAGGATCTGTATCACGTGACAAAGTTTTTAAGCTTTGGATTCTCATTTATATTCGCTATTATTACATTATGACCACTAATTGCTTTGGCATCGATAAACTTCGTCTGACGTAAAAAAAAAAAAAAAAATCATCGAAAACTTTGGCCAATTGCATTTTTTTTTGCCCAGTGACTCAAAGGTCTGCGATGTCTCGTGCCAAATAGCTCCGATTTTTCGAACTATTTTTTTTTATCCTCGAGAGTAATACTTATGATACGAGAGCTCGAACGAGTGAAACGCGCAACGATTCACTGTCTCAAGACGTTATCCATATACAAATGCCTCTTAAATAGCTGCGTTACGCGTATTCTTCCACGGAAATTATGCCGGAGTGAACGAACGCAACACGCGCCGTACTACGCAAACGTAATTATGTTTTTACGCGAATCGTGAGAGTTACTCGTTGTACAGGAATCCTTACACTTGCCGCTAAGTACATTAACGGCGCAAAGTCCGGTGGGGAGATGACGACGACTCGTAAACTGGGTTACGCCGAGCACCGCGATCCAATTTTTTCTCATTAGACGCTCTCGAGGGATTCCCTTTCTCGCGATTCCGTACTTCGCGAAACCTCTTGATAATTGACCGATAACTTTTCGATCGATTCTTCCGACCTTCTTTCTCATTCAAAAATTCTTTTATAACCCACTGTCGTTACATGTATATCGTGTTTTAACTATAGATAAGAAATCCATTCTTTTGTACGGAGCGATAAGGAGAATAGCCTCGACATTGGCTTTGTACGGAGCACTTGACCTATAGGAGCATCCGAATTTTTTTTATGAACGTTTTGTATGAAAAAAAAAAAAAAATCGAATCATCGCTCCTTGAAAATCAATGAATTCGGTACTTCGACCAAAATAAAAAAATTCCTATATTCTTGAAAATCCCGAAATAAAAAAAAACATCGAAATAAATATGTTATTATTGATATTCAACCCGCATGTAGCAACGATAAGTCGATTATTTCACAACGTGTCAATGGCTGTTGGACACTTACGTCACTGCAAATAGTTTAAACAGCGCGAGCAAAGCGTTCGCTTAATTAATACTAATTCGCGTGAGCAGCCTGCGTGGCGAGAGTTACGCCAGCTGTTGGTTTGTCCCATATATCGCGGCGTGGCGGCTTCTCACTCTTTGTGAATTTAATAAACGTTTAATAAAAACGTATCGCCACACACGAGTCTCTATAATATATCGACAGAAATGATTCTCTTCTGATTATTACGAATTGTGTTCTATATGATTTTACGACAAATTTATTAGCTGCGGAATTACGATCGTTGAGTCGTAACAACATCGAGAACCGTTGAGACTCATTTTGTTTCATTAAACAGAATCGCCGAGACGCTATGTGGAAGGCGAGGTGACGATACACTATCGTTCTCCGGTTCGTCAAGAGGCGAAGGAGATCCTTAGCGAAGAAGAATTGGCACGTCGCAGCGCCGAAAACATGCGGCGCGTTTATCAGGAGGAACGTCGTCGCAAGTATCTTCAGGAACTTCACGACATCGATTCCCGTCGTCATACGGACAATTTTGTGTAAGTTATTATTATTATTATAACAAAAAGTTCTTCGAAAAAAAAAATATATTTAAATTGATTTAACGTAAAAGTTCGATTTTCGCCTCAATGTTTCTTTCGATGTTTTTGCCATTTGATTCGAGATATCGATATTTTTTATCAAAGGCTCGAGATAATAAAAATATTTCACTACATCGATAATAGTTTCGAGAAAAATCGTAAAAAAAAAATTTTATTCGTTATCATCATCGATCGCAATGATTTCACAGAGCGTCGCAGAAGTCTCCGATATCGCTGAACCGGTATGACGACTTCGTTGACGATTTAAGCTACAGAAGTAGATCCCAGGAACAAACTCCGGAGCCTCGTCTCGTAGCGCGAGCGCTGTACAACTTCGTCGGACAGTCCTCCAGGGAATTGACCTTCCGGCGCGGAGACATCATTTTCGTTCGTCGTCAGGTCGACAAGAACTGGTATGAAGGGGAGCACAACGCTATGATCGGACTTTTCCCATTCAACTACGTCGAGGTAAAAGTCTACACGATCATTAAAGAAAAAATATACTTCGTGTTTTCACGAGAAAAAAAATGTCGTCGCTAATTTGTTCGCGTCTCGTCTCGTAGATTTTACCCTTCGATGGCACAAGAACGACTCCCAAGAAACCTTACGAGGGTCAAGCGAGAGCCAAATTTAACTTTGTCGCTCAGACGAATCTCGAGTTATCTTTGGCGAAAGGTGAGTTATCTTATCATTTTTATGTTTACGATAAATTTTAAGGGAAAATAAAACTGTTTTTTTTTTAAATTGTGAATATATATTTGTATAGGTGAATTGGTTGTCATAACGAGAAGAGTCGATGAGAATTGGTACGAAGGTCGGATCGGTAACCGGAAAGGAATCTTCCCGATTTCGTACGTCGAAGTCATAGCGGAACCCGGTCACAGATCCGGTAAATCATTTTATTCATAGCTATTAAAGATATTTTTTAAATATGCGATTATTCGGTAATTCCATTAAAGTTGCATTTTTCAGCATCTCGAAAGATTGCTAACTGATTATTTTTATTACAAAAAAATATATAATTTTATCAATTTTTCGATTTTCCAACTGTAATCTATGAGAAAAAAAAACGAAAAATTTACGGATGCCTCGCGAATGTTGGAATAACGTGACTTGCGCTCGACGAGAGAAAAAGATTTGAAAAAGTTGCTTCCTCGTTTCAGAAACTCCGGTGCAAAGCAAACCGGTCGCATCGCCGGCAGCCCACAGTCTTCTGTCTAATGGGACCGCAGGTGGAAAAATGAGTATGGGAGCCCATCATTACACGCCATCGATACCCGTAAACACGAGCACATCACAGCCCCACTATAATTCACTGGTAGGTACCATATCGGCAACACGCGATCTCGTGCCTCAGCGAGACGGACGACATTTATTCTACGATCGACGAGAGTTCCGCGCGTTTAATCTTAAAAAAAAAAAGTACGAAAAATAATTTTTTTTGTTCCCTTATTTTTTTTTGTTTCTCATTTCGTACCATATCGGCAACACGCGATCTCATTCGTCAGCGAGACGGACGACATTTATTCTATAATCAACGAGAGTTTCGCGCGTTTTATTAAAAAAAACTCGAAAAATAATTTTTTTCTTTTTCTTATCTAATTACAGCCGCGAATGGGAGGCAACAAATTGCACGTTGCACCCGTAAACGAGACTCTGCACATCGACACGCACTCTGAGACGATACCGTATCGAGCGCTGTACAACTATAGGCCTCAAAACGAAGACGAACTCGAGTTGCGGGAAGGCGACACGGTTTACGTTATGGAAAAATGCGACGACGGCTGGTTCGTCGGTTCGAGTCAAAGGACCGCGTATTTCGGTACTTTTCCCGGCAACTACGTCGAGCGTTTGTGAGACAATGTTTCAAGACTCGTGAAAAAACAGTCGGATTACACTGGTTAAATCGTTGGAGACTTTGCCACAGCGACGAACCCTATCGTTTCGCCAAAAACCCGAAGTATCGTCGATGTATATGTTGTAATCTTATTGAAAACAATCGTTTCGATGTTTCAATCGCCTCCTCCGTAACGAGAACATCGTAAACCCGTTGATTTTAGTTTTTTCTTACATTCGAATAATCTCCGTAAGAATCGTTACCACAAAGGAAAATCAATCGCTGGGGACGTTGAGTGAAAGAAACGAAAAGTTTTGGTGTCGACAATAATGCAAAACAGCCATTGATAACGACGATTCGAAGAAATTTTGTAAGGAAACCCCGTCTTCCCGAAATAGCGCAGTCGATGCTTAATCGTCATTTGCTTTGATCATCGAGAAGGCGAAAGCGCGTCGAGGAGTTTCGAGAGATCGAATCTGGATAAACGAATGCCGGAAATTCAAGAAAAAAAAATGATTGTGAACAAAAAATGTTTATCTTCGTGAAATGTTTTTTTTTCTTTTTCAATATTAACGATAAGTTTTATTCTCCGTTTTCGACATACGACGTTATATAGCTGAAGTTTTGGATTTTGCAATCTCCGTAGTCACTTAACCGGATTCCATTTATCGAATCTCCGCGATCCGTAATCGTAGCAAACACCAAAAATAACGCGTAAGCGAAGCTAAAGCTTATCGTGTAATTAGTGTACAATAGCGTTTAATAATTTATTATTGTTTGTAGAATAATCTCCATTCACGAAAAGTATATATAGCGCCGATATCGATCTATCGCTTTCGAAGCAGTCGTCGAAAAATTACGAAACGATTGAAAATAGCGGTACTATATGTATCCCGTCGCGAAAGATATATAAAAAAAAGACGAACTTCTCGTTACCAGCATAAACCAAAACTACTTTAACGCCGTTATTATATTTCGAATGCAAACCGCGCAACTCCGGGAAGCTCACCATTTTTCGATATTCATATTTTATTTTAGAGAAATTGAGAATTTTTATGTTTTTTTTCTCGATTTTTCGGATTTTTTTTTAAGATTCTTTCAACGATAATAATGGAATTTTATTGGTCGATATTTGTTACAATGAAAAAAGCGGATTGTTATTCGTCGTCGCGATTATCAGTTACAATGCTTGAACGTTAATATCGTTCCAAATTCGTATTTTTGTAAACATTATTTATACTTAGAATCGAATATAACAACATTATTATAATTATGTACAACAATATTATAGACGTATTGGATAATCATCAACTATCTAACATAAAGAGAAAATATATATTATGTATACACAAAACGTTAATATAAACGATAATGCAATGTAAATTAGAATTATAATAGAGCGAATCGCGGAAATATTCGATCGGTCGTTTGGAGCGATTACACTGACCGTGAAAAAAAAATCGGGGGGGACGATCAGTTTTTATTGCGATTCGCGCAATTTTACGAATTTTTTTTTTTTCTTCCGAACGCTCCGACTAATACTCTCCTTCGCGTCGCGCGATCGTTAGTTTAAAATCAGACAATACTAATGAGCAAAGAAAGAAATTGCTGTATCGCGTGTAAAATATTACGGTACGCAAAATTGTATGGCAGCTATATAAAAAAAAAAAAAAAAAAACAATCGAACGAAAAAATTCGTTAATCTTGAAAATCTCTTTTTGAAAAAAAAAAAAAAAATGCAACGAGCGATACATATAATAATTATGTATTAACGGTAAAGGACCTAATGCAGTGTATACATATCTGAAAGATATCAAAACGCGTCCCGAACGGTATCGTTCGTGTGTCATATACATAGGAAATGAAGAATTTTTTTTATTCTTTGGATAGTTCAATGGGACTCGAGCTTCTCGGGTAAATCGTGCGCTTCCAGCGAATCGGCGTTTAAAACACATAAAGAAAAGAAATTAAAAAACAAAAGAAAAAAAAAAATTTTGCCGCGTCACGACGCTGTATCGTATTGTTTTACTCGTACCATTATATTATTATTGTTATTATTATTATTATTATCATGTATCGCGTTAAATTAGCACTAACGTTATCACTATGCATTGTACACTTCAGATAAAAATAAAAAACTAGTCTATTACTATCTCATCGTTTTCTTAATGTCCCGAAACCACTTGCGATGCGCGCGGATCGATAACTGAAACGAGCTATTGGGGACCGTCGTCTCAGAACTTTTTTATCATTGCCATCGCGATATTTCGATCCGACGAAATAATGAAAATGTTTCTACCATTTTTTTGATAAATTCTTTAATACATATATAGTTTTTTGTTTTGTTTTTATTATAATATAAATTATGTCAAAGTTTCATTTCGCCATATTTCGATTCGGTATTATAAAAAAAGGGGCTTTCGCGATATCTTACGAATCGTCCAGACAAGAACGGCAACAATGCCTTCTAAAGCCCGGAATTCGACAGTATCGTTTGAGGATCATAAGAGCGCAATATTTGCTCTTATCACGTTGACAAAAGTAATCGCAACCCGTGTTTCTGCTTTCGTTACCTCGACAAGCGCGCAGCTGGTCCGGCGATGCGCCTGCGCACTCGTGATTCTGTTGATCCTCTCGATCGTTTTCAGTCAACGATACGCAACGTGCCATTCTCGACTGAAAGCCCTTTCCGCAACTGCGAGAACACTGTTTGATTGAAAATATTTGATCAAATCTGACTATTCCGTGGATTTTTTCGTTTATCTGTATGATTATTCGAGAATCGAATAATTCAAACAAACACTTCGAGATTTTTTCGCATGAAATACCGTTAACAATTAATGTAATAACGATAAATAATAATTCGCCGAGTTTTGCAATAACAGTGACCTCCCGTGCGCAGCCGGTTCGCGCACATTCATTCCCCAACTGTTTTTTGCGCGACAGCTTACCCCCACCACGCTGTCGCGCATGGCGAATGACGCGGTGCCGCCGGGGCCGCGTGTTTCAGTCAGTGGTGGGGGCGTTAGCGGATGGGTCGCTTCCCCGTTTTTTCGGTCCCAAAAACGGGCCGCGCGCGGGAGTTCACTGTAGTAATAATCCTTACCGCTGACCAGTTTGCAAATATCCAATTACCGAGGCAAGGAAATCGATTGCACTCGCGTTTGCTTTCGGGTGGACGATCGCGTTTGCAACGAATGGGCGATACCATTATTCTGTAAATGTCGATTTCGTTTTCCTTCGTCATGTGATCGTCAATAAACGACGAATGAACGCAGTATATCTGTCGATGTTGAATTCCGTCGTTTCCGCAAGTCGATGTGCACACTTCCCACAGACCCGGTATCCACTTGAAATGACAGCTTGAGAAAAAAACGTTACGATGTAATGAACGGGCGGAAAATGAAAATTCGACTACACACGTAAGTTTGACACAATTTTTCGATAATATTTCGCGAATCCCCACCTGACAAGATTGCATTTCTCCGTGTGTTGCGTCGGTTTCGAGAATAGGGAACATTTTTTTCGATTCGCAATTTTTCCCGTCTCGTTATCCCTGCAAGCGACTGTCTTGTGACGCATTCCACCTCCGCAACTCGCCGAACACGGGCTCCAGCCCCCCGATATCCACGAGTACCTGTTCGGTTTTACGCTCGATTCGTTGCGATTAACGATATATCGTGACAAGCCGGTTATTGTTACGCCACGTTTAACCGCAGTTTCTTCAACGGCGAGCTGAAATTAATTATTACGAACGAAATAATAATCGACAAGTTCGGAGGCCGATTTGAAAGAAAATTGGTTTTTTGGTTTTTCTTTTTTACCGACACGATGACCTCCGACCGAGTCGGTCCTCTCGACCATATTTCGTAAGTGTCACCGGACTTTTGTGATCGAAACGCCGCCCCCTCTACTATAATCGTCTGTCCGCGACCCGACGTATCGAACCCCGTGAGATCGTTTCTTCGTCTTCGCGCGTCCCTTATTGTGAAGGTCACGTTACCGCGAAGCCATAATCTTCGGTCTATCGTCACTTCGACACTAACGTTATAAGATGATCGAGGAAGTATCGAAACTCTCGTCATTCCTGCGAACAAATAACAAAATTTCAGACCACTAGAGTGCAATTTCACGAAACATTGGAATTACGCCTGAAACTTTCGATACATAAAATATTTTTAATTATTATATCATATTTTTGAAAAATGTTAACAAAAATTATAATTTTTGTTAAAATTGATATTAAACCCGAAAAATAAGATAATTATACCGATTGTCGATAAATACATCGAAAAAAATAGCAAAATATCGGCGCAACGGCTTTTTCGATGTCGTCGAATTCCATCAGACAATTTCGTACGTTCACCGATCGCAAATTCCTCGATTGACAAAGTTCAATCGTGTTCTCCACGAGCGTGAAACTCGGTGGTTCGATGTCAAAGTTTCGTTGCCGCCTTCCCTCCTTCGCAATCTGAAAACTTCGTTCGCTCGAACTAAGTTCCCCATATTCAGCGCTGCTGATACTCCGCGAGTTAATGTCGCATCGAACTTCGAACTCCGCGTAGTATGCTAGTGAACACACGGCGAAACTTTCGGCGCACCATGAAACCACTATTACTTCGCGATTCGATTATTAACTGCGCTATTATCGTTGAAAACGTACCGCGACGAATTCTCCGATGAAATTTGTTGACGATCCGCGAACACGTAGAATCGTCCCCGCCGCATACGCCGCAAGAATCAATTTTTTTCTCGGAATTCAGAATTTTGTCGCATCCCATCTGACGACACGTGCCCTGTGGATTAAAGTTCGAAATTTCGTTTATACGTCGGATTACATAAATAAGAAGATAATTATAGATAATAATAATCAATTATGATGATTATTCGTAATTAAAACAATTATTATTATGCATATTAATTCATTTTTATTGCATATATAATAATCATAGTAACTTATTATTTGATTAAAAAAAAAGTTTAATGAATTAATATTTCGTAATCGATCGATAACTTTATCGCATATCACCTGAACGCAAATATCCGTCGCGCCGTACGAACACGGCGTGCCGTCGAGTAGATTTTCCTGACTAAGAAATATCTCATCGGTCTCTGCGGCTCTGCAAGAAAGACGACATTTCAAATGATCCTCGTCGGCCTCGTGCGGTAGCCATGTCATTACGAAATTTGGCGAAGTTTCATCGAAGCCGACGAGACCCGGAAGTCGCTGACACTGTACTTGTCGGAGATCCAAATGAACGGAACAATTGGCCATTTCGCACGCCCTGAAATCCTCGCTGTTACCCTGGCAATAGTTTCCCCCGTACGCTGGACTGCGATTACAATTCACTTTGAAATTTTTTTTTAATTCGCGAAAATAATTTTTTTTTTTGTTTTTTTTTTTTCGTTCGAAGAATTACTCACACAGGTTCGTTGCATTGACGAAAACGAAATTGAACACCGATTCCACAGGATCGCGAACATTTTCCCCACGAAGTCCATGGGCTCCAACCCCCGTCCTGCGGGTTGTTGATCACCGGGTCGAGTCCGAAGCGTTTTCGATCGACCGTATCGCAATATCCGTTTATGCACCACTGAAAACGCCATTTTTAATATTATCGCGTCAAATTCTCGTTTCGGGATTTTTTTTTTTTTTTTCTCCCGAACAAAAACCTTATTTTCTCCGCAAACGGTTCCCTCCAGAGGGGGTCCCTTCTTCGTCTTGCAAATTTGCGTTGTACCGGAATGGCCGCACCAAAGATGAGAACACGGTCCCGGGAGATCGAAACTTCTGCAGAGGCCGTATCTTAAACGGAACGATTGAAATGCAGATTTAAGCGCCGTTAAATAGTGGACCCTTCTGTTCTCCGTAAGCTCGATGTTTAAACAGTACAGAGAATTGACTAAGTAAACTCGTTTACCCCTCGCCAAATTCCATTCGGCACTGTTCGTCCATTGTAAACGCTGCTCTCTCCGTTGGACGCAGATGCGTCGAGTTTCGGGCGATCGGCTTGTTGTTCAGACACTGAAAATGCCTGCAATTCAATGCTGAATTGTAAAGGTGATCGGTTAAATCGAAAATTTCAATTTTTCTCGATAATTAATAGTTTTGTTATGTTGGGGCGGTATAGCGGGGAAAAATGGTCATTTGGTTTTTTTTTTATCGAAAAATCGATTACTTAATTCGAAATTTTAACGGAATTTTTTCCGAAATTTCTTGAAAATGATAAATTTTTTTGCGAAACTATGATCTCACTTGGCTCTACGATGAAATTCTTTTCTGGAACACGTGGACCAGTGAAATCGATGAAAAGTCGCCGCGACCATTGGCGCCATTACGCTACCCATGGAGGCCTCTTCGCCGCAAGTATTTCCCGCGGTTTCGTCACCGTCGTGCGTGAGTCCGAGTCTGCAATGATAATTTCGCATTGATTAATAGAAATGGCGAAGCAATGGCGACGAAAAATTACGAAAATTCGTTGTACAAACATATGCGCGACTTCGTGTGCAATGATAAAAGCACTCGTTAGTCCTTCGTCGCGATTGAGAGCGCAGGATCGCGCGGGATCGCAAGCACCGGAAACGGGCGCGTATCCCGACGGTCCACCGATATCCAGTCTCGTTAACCACACGGCAACGTCGTGATTCTCGTCGTACGACGACAATAATTGACGATTCCACTTGTTCACGTTTTCCAATGATTTTCTCGCGTTTCCCTGCTGCACCATTCCGTCGCTCTGCTCCGCGTAAAACATCATTCGCACGATCACCAGCTGCAGATTCGACTCCAACGATGGATCCTTGTAGATCGCGCTTACCTGCGGTGCACAAAATATCGACAGAAAAATCCCTTCCGTCATATAGAAACGGAAATAAAAAAAAAATTACATAAAAAAAAAAATAATAATACTAATTATTATATAATTATTATTATTATGATATTTTGATAACTTTTTTCACGTATCTTAACTTTTTTTTTTAATCAATAATAATAATAATAATATTAATCGCTGTTGTTGTTATTATTGAGGTTATAATTTTTTTTAATGTTAACTATAGGAAATTTTTAACTTACGATATTTAAAAGCGCCAAAACGTACTGTTGAACCCTTTTCCCATGAAAATTGATAACCGAGTAATCGATCGCGATACCGAGTTCCAACCATCGCGAGGGCAGAATTTTACCGCCATTTCTTCTCTCTACGCAAACAAGTGTATTGGTAATTTTTTTTTTCGTAATAAAATCGCGAGTTATTCGATATATCGGTGTTTTAATTGCTCACTCGGCAGTTTAGCTTTTTCCCACGTGCGATCGTAGAAATAACCGACGTTTTCGGAATCCTCTTCGACAGCGAGTTCCTCGTCTTTCGGCTTTTCGGTAACTTTTTCACGGTCGTTGCGTTCTTCGGAATCGTCCTCCGTGTCCTCCACATTGATTGGTCTCGTATCGTTTTCCAGATCGAAGGTATCACCGGTGAGGTTATAAAAAGCTTTGGTCGGACATATTTCCTTCGTTTTTCGTTTTTTTCTCAATATTTTTTGCCGTTCTTTCGGAATAACTGAAGAGGAAAAATCACTCGAAGTATGGAAAAAACTCGATATTTCGCGATTCAACGATGAAATCGCGTAGTCTCCACTTCTTTCGAGCGTTTTGTTTATCCGTCGAATTGTCTCGTCTCGCGGATTATCGGTGATTTCGTTGTCGTCGTCCGCTCGAGTTTCCGGGTCGGTGCTTTTAAAGAACGAAAGTGTTTTCGTCTCTTCGAGAACGTGACGACCGCTTGCCGTTGGACTCACGTAAAATACGCGGTCGTCGACACCAAACATGACGTAAAACTCGTCGGCGCATATGGTAAGAACTACGAATGAGTCATCGTCATTCACGATGTGTCCTTGACGAACGTCACACTCGGAGTAATGTCTGAATGTGGAAATGTTTTTTCTCGTTACGTTCGACGAGTTTATCCATTGAATTTCAAAATTCGGCGAAACGACGAGACGATCGTTTCTCGTTGTTTTTAGAGTCCAATTGGCAATGGAAACGAACAATCCTTCGTTGTCGTCTTTCGGCAATCTCGCCGATCTCTTGTCGCGTTCCTCGTAATGAGAGACGATCAAAGGCTCGACGTAGCCGCGCACGACAGTCCAACCAGTTTCCTCGTAAACGAATTTCGCGCACAGGGAACTCGAGATTATCGCCAACAGGGAGACGATTTCGACTCCGAAAAAAAACATTTTTTTTTCACATGTATTTAATGTTTCAACTCATACATACATTTTTTTTACTAATTCTTTAATTCAATTTAATAATTTTTTCTATTAATTCAGTATTCTAATTTTAAATATTATTCCAAAATGAGCAGATAAATCGGAAAATCACTGATGGAATCGCGAAATCGTGATAAATAGCATAAAAAAGATTTGCCTTTAATTGTACTGTATCAATTTACGTAAAATGTAATCAATTTCATTTTTTTTACCATTCTTCGATTTTCGTAACTTTTTTTTTATAATTTTTTTTACTCCAAAAGTTGTTCACGTAAATTTTAATTTTTTAATTTACGAATAATTTAATCGATTTAATTTTTTTTTTAATTTTATTAAATATTTTTCGAAAAATGAACTATCAAATCGGAAAATCACTGATCGACACGTGAAACGGTGATAAATAGGATAAAAAATAATTCGCGTTATACGGAAAAGTGTTGTCTCTGCGGGCTTCGCGTTGTTCGTACACTGAATTACGCTGCATATTTTAATTGAGCCGACGCCGCACGCGTCGGGACGGCCATACCAAATGTAACTGGTAGCCACATGGAGAGGCGAGAGATCGAGTGCTGTACTCTCGTCTCTCGTTGTACACTTTAATACGCAACTCTCGCAGAGCTCGGTAACTATCCGCGTGATGACGAAAATAAGCAATAAAAATAAAAAGCGTACATTATGACGAATGAGACATCGAGACACTGTGTCGCGAGTTATAATGTACGAAGAGCTTCTGGAATAACGCTCCCTTTGTGTCGGAGAGAGTTGCAGCGCGATGAAGGAACCCACGTAATACACGGAATGTCTCGAAGCTCTCGAGTGCATCGCCTTCGCGACTATTATACGATAGGCCACTGGTACGCTACGATCAACTTCGTCGCATATAGCGCGGAGCACATGAAACGCTTCGGAGTTTCCAGCGAACGTTTGACTGAGAGTTCAAGTAGTTGTAGACTGCTATAGATAGTACAGAAAACCCACCGAGGTTTGGTACACAGTAGGGGTCTCCAAGAACTCGTAAACATTCTCGGAGAAGACGAAGACGGCACTCAAACGGTATATTCAATGCTTTTCAGTATTCCCTTCGTGTACTTACACTGTAGACGTCAAAATAACTGTTAAGAAAAATATAACCGCAGTCCGTAAAAATCGAATGTAACGCCATTCGAAAATAATTTTTCACGCGAAAACAGAAAACCTTTGGCGAAAAAGTAAACAGAAAAATCAAAATCGATCGCAGTATTTTTTTTATTACGGGAATAAATTAAATAATTTTTTTTCCGGCAGATATACGTAATAAGCGTTTTTGAAAAAAAAAAAAATTTTCGGAAAAAAAATTTTCAACACATTTAACAAAAATTAATTTTTATTTGAATCAGAATTATCGGAAACAAAAAACAAAGTTTACCAATAAATTGACAATATTTTTTAGCGACATTTACGGTTCGAAATCATCTCGGATAATGTTTTTCCAGTACCGCGGAATATATATATATTTTTTTTTTCAACATACAACTTCAATTTTTTAAACAATCGAAATAATCGACTTGTGGGACAGAATCGATTTAATAGACTTTATTAACGATGTCACGCGGGATACAGAGTAATTGTAAGAACAGCTTGAAGTATGAGCGCCAAAACGAAACCGATTTCTCTACCGTTAAGATCGGCCGCTGTGCCTTTGCCGGTGTTGCAGAATGATTCCTCGCAGCACGCGGTGCACGCGTAAAGCTTCGTGCGTTCGCCGATGACGATGCATCCCGGTTCGCATTTATTTGTGCAATTTCGCTCCAAAGCCCACATTCGCGGTTCGGATGTGGAGTTCTCCGTACTCGTCGTGAATGAGAATCTCTTTACCTGCGTCGAAATAATGGGTTCCGCGATTATCCAAAAATACGTTAACAACGGATAAAGAGATCGAGGAATTTACTCACTATACAAATTCGTTTATCATCCTTGCATTTGGTCATTAGGGAACTGTGATTTCCTGCCAAATCGACGCATCGCTCTTCGTCTTCCATCGTATTGCATTGATAACACCATAGATCGTTAACGCGTTCCGATGCCGCGTGCGTTCGGTGTTCCTTCGATAACAGCTGACCTGCGTTTCCATTCGTAATTTTTCATTCATTAATCAGATTAATAATTAATTAGAGATTTGAAGATTCCATTGAATAAAAAATTCAGTAAAACATTTGGAAAAAATAACAATAATAATAATAATAATGAATAATTTAAATGATTTAAAAATTCTACGACGACGAGATGCACAAAATATTCGGTTTACTGGTCGATGCGTATTATTGAAAATCGAAATTCATTTTTTTTTTTTTTCGATTAATTTCCGAGTATCATTTGTGAAAAAAATAATTGCATTATTCGAACAAAGATGAATTTAAAGGTCAAACGCGTATGAAAATAAATATAGAAATTGCATTGAAAATATTTTTGAAGGGAAATATAATAACGATAAAAAACATAATAATGATAACTTTTATACTGTACGAATAACTATGGCGCGTTGTCAAAAGAGTTATTGAAACTCTGCGCAGATTAGAATCGATGAGAAAATAACAAAAGAAAGTTGAAACTTACCACCGGACACGGAGAACGAAGCTGCGATGATAAGAAGCACTGCAACAGCGCGGGTACTTCCGGTTGTCATGTTTTCCGTCGTTTTTTTCGCCAATTCACATTGGATTCGGTCGAATCCATCGACACATGTTTCAACGCCACGTCACAGCATAACACTGAGATATAAACTCAAAGATATAAGGTCGAAGTACGAGACGATGGGACGACTTTCCAAGCGCCAGAAACACCAACGAACGACGACGCCATGCTGTGTGAAAACGACGCGTGCGCTGTAAGCCGCGATGAGGTTTCGCCAAGGGGTCCGGGGAAATCGATATTATACGAAATTTAAGGGTGCGATAACCTCGATAACCCACGATCGCTGCGTAGCAAACCCGCGCTGACGTTCTCGCGACTAAGTACACTATTTCTTGTATAGATTGCGTTTCGACGGACGACGGCGAGATCATCGAAATTTTTGACCGAATGACCTTTTAACTTCGATCGACCTGCATAGCTTCCGCGTACTAAAAAAAAATTAAATGTATTTTTGAAATTCGGTAAAATTTATCTTTAAATGAAATTAAAATTGAGATAAAATATATAAAAAATATCACGAAGTCGTTAGATGAAAATAGATAATCGATTTCTAGTCGAATTTAATCGAACTATTTGATTTTTTGCAAAATGTTCGATTTTTTGAGTTTTTAATCGAAATTTTTAAATGTTTATCAAATTTTATCGATTTCTTTCGAATTGTTCGATTTTTGAATTTTCAATCGAAATTATTCATTTTTCGACGTTTTTATTGAAATATCGAGAATTTAACGCAAAAAAAAATCCGTCGCGTTTTTAAGTATCCCACGTGTATAAACAAAAAAATCTGAATTGCGGATAGAACGCTCGTCGACCGTTTTCCCATATCATTTTGCAGAGAAGAGAATTTCTTTTGATTTTATTCCCGAGGGTTCTTGACGTTCCAAAAAAAAGGAGAAAAGAATGAAGCGAACTGAAATAATCCATTCAACCGGAATGAAAGTTGAATGCAGATGAGAGGGGTGCACCGGAACCGTTCGCTTTCGCTTGGCTATACGGAATAACGCCGTGAATGGGTTGTAAAAGCATTTCCGGATCACCCGGTACGCTCTTCGATGTGAAATAGTACTTTAAAAAATTATACGATGAAGTTAAATACTGTTGAGGGGTTTCGATTTTTCATCGATAACGTATACATTTCACCACCCAATTGGGGTGACGCAAAGATGTCGATGTTATGCTCGTGTACCCGACGGGAAAATGAACCCTCGAGCGATATAGACGAATTGAATTCTTCCGGTACTCGGAAGAAGATAATAAAGTTCGAACGAGACGACGTGACGGGGTGGTTTTCGTTTGGCATGCGGCAGGCAGCTGGTCCTCTCTCTGGACTTCTCGCCAACTTGGTAATTGGATGATAGGACGCGAGAGGGGTGGAAGGGAAAAAGGTAAAGAAAAAGAATTCTTGGTGAGTCGAACGAGCCGAGAGCAACAGAGTTGACGACGTCGACGAGGTGGCAAGTTGCGAACCCCAAAAAGCTATATTCCTCTCTCTTTGCTTACGAAAGTTTCGTGTGTATCCCCGCGTCTCGAAAGGCACTCTTTTAATAACGCGGGTCACGTTTTGCGACACGGCAAGAGTCTGGAGAGACGAACCCTGACCTGTCGCACGCATGAAACGTCCGCTACGCGCTCCCACCGCTTCTTCTTCTTTTTTTTTATTGCGTCTAAACAGATACTTCGTTGAAGTGTCCAAGGATTCCGAGCTATTCGCTTGGGAATCCGTTTCGCGTTCAATAGTCGATTCCCTTTAGGATTTCGCTGGCCGATCGGTTGACATATTTTTATCTCATTTATGTTTTACGGTAGAGAACAGGAAATGGAAGTTTTGTTCAAAGACCTCTCCGCCAATAAAATACACGCGAAGGTATTACCAGAAACCTATATGGCGGCCAAATGCGCACAGCATTGCTTCAATTCCTTATATACGACCAGAAATCGTTTCTACTCGAGAACTAAGATCATTTTCAGAGCTTTCCGAAATTCTTAATGGTAAAATTACAAGATTAGGGAATGAAACTTTATTACGTAAAATTCTTCCGACGAAAATGCTTTTATTTTGCGATGTGTTTGAAATATTGCAAAAAAAGGGCGTTCGTCCAGCGACTGAAGATATACGCTAAAAGTTCCAAGCTGAAAATAATGAGGGAATAAATATCTTCTTATTTGAGAACTTATTAATTCCCGTATGTATGGGCTTTACGTGACTATAGGTGAAGATACTTTTGCGATAGTGCCTGTGCGACATACGGCATAAGCCCGAGAGGTCCCAGGTGAACGAGAAACGCGAGAGTGGATAGTAAACTTGTAATTAGAAGATATTGTCTCGTGGGAGTGTTGTCGACCGTTGCGGGACCACTGCCACATCGAAGGTCTACTGGCGAAATAGCATTTTACCCCGTAATATCGTGTCTCATCGTGGATCCAAATAAAATCCGCTTCACAGATGTTGTGGTATGTATAGTTCGCACGACACAACCGGCCAAATATCTTCACACTGCGATGTAATACAAGTTTTGCTTTCGCAGTCTCTTTGAGCGGAAACTTTATTTCGGTGTCTCATATGAGACTTTTTGCAGACTGTAAATTGGCAGTTGGCAAAAGAAAGAACTCTTCTCACGATACGCAGAAAATATAAGTTTTACTTTCTCAGCTTGTTTGAACGGTAACTTCATTTCGATGTCTCATATGAGACTTTTTGACTGAGAATCAAAAGGCGGCGGAAAAAAAGCTCCATTCGGATATGCAGAAAATACACGTTTTACTTTCATTACATTTTCGGACGTTAACTTCATTTACGCGTCTCATATGAAACATGTTGAATGGCTTTCCTTTACTGTGTGTACGTTTAAGGAAAGTCACAAAGGTTGGGATTTCCGACAAATAGGTCGGTTTTTAAAAATCTTTTATATACAACGGAACATCGAATTCGTAATTCCATCGGATTGTTCGCTCATTTTGGTATTTTGACGATGTGATCAAAATCCACATTAAGGTTATATTTTTTTTTTAACTTTTTTTTATACAGCCACAAAAAATGACTTCGAAACAATTAGCGAACTATTCGATCTTCAGTATCCGGCGAGAATCAACTACTGTTAGGGCCACTAAAGATTTTTTACTTCCCCAAAGGCACTTACACCGTCATTAATTGGACATAAAAGTTGCTAATGGCTCTAAAGACCGACACCGGTAATAGTATCGCGCAATTAATTTTAATGACCCTTCACTAAACTTCATCGGACGTCATCTCGTAGAGGGATCGGTAATACTCTTTCCAAGTATAACGAAGTTTGTCTCAGCGCTTCGTGAACCTCTCGTTATTTTAAATTAACTGGCAGATCCTTAGGGTAATCTCCTAGCGAAGCTTTGTAGTCGAGTTTAGCTCTACGTTACCAACTATCCCGCAAATTTTTGCCACCACTCGACTTCGTCGGCAAACTATCGCAATGAATGAAAGAGAACGAGAAGTTGGGAGCGTGAAGGCGCGAATAAGGGCTGAGACGCCGACCGCAATCATTGGACATAGCATAAGCGGTTGCAGGTACCGCAGGGGTGAACAGCCGGCGAGTAAAAATCGATTCCAGGTCGCGCGCTGACGTTGCGAGAACCGGCGACCAGGTATTGTTATTTTCGCTGCCGACGAGCCTGCAGCGGGGTATCGTTGCACTTGTGCTTAAGAAAGTCTTGCGGAAAGCAATACATCGCGAACGAAAACACGCATTTGTATATTTAAACGAAATAAAGCTGAAAAAAAGGTTTATAAAAATATATACATACAACATAAAAATATTGGTAGGTGGAAGAAAAAGGATCTTCACGATGAGGTCGAAACGCCGTGGTCCCCGATATTTCACCGGGGGTAAGTACTTTTTATTATCAATATTCATAATCATAATTTTTTTTGTAACGAATTGCGTACATTGCATCAGTAGTATCGGAATACAATTGTTTTGTATTCGGTTGAATCGATGCTTGACATCGTGGAAACTGTCCTAAAACGCGATTCCTTTCGTGCCGCGTACGGATATCGATCTCGGGGCGCAATGAACCTTGCGATGTACTAAATCTATGTTTTACCTACATATAGATGAAAAAATATAGTTTTTGTCTTCTCAGAACGGAGAAAACGAATTTTATTAAAAAAAATTACTCCCTCCAAAGTTTTTCGTCGTGTCCACCAGGCAAATCGCGGCGCGCATAATATCTCAACGCGCAAGACAGAAAAAAGTAATTTCGAAAAAGAAAGAAACGAAATTTTCTTTTATTCGCTACAAAATTCGAAAAAAAGCTAAAATCGCAGAAAAGTAGAATTCAGATTGGAAACCGGAAACCTTTTTTTTAAATAAACGTAACGAAGTTTGTAAAAATTTTAAAATATTCCGAATGAAATTTCACGCGAATATCGTTACAAAAAAAAATGTGTAGAATCTGAATACTCCGGGGGTTGGTATTTCAATTATTACGGTATGACGAGAACATTGCATTTTTTATTTTTTCTTCGTCTTATACGCGGACACGAAATGAGCGGAGAAAAAAGAAAATACCGTATTTATAGGTGGAATAAATGCATAATCTCGTCTACTTCGCATTCAGGCCTTTTTCTATTTCGGCCGTAAAGTGAGCGCCGTGCGCGAAAGGATGAGTCCAGGCGGTGACGTCAAAGACTCAAGGGCTCGAGGGTTGAGGATGGGGAAATTATATATAACGCTCCTGCGAGTCCTGGATAAATGCATTCGCGTCTCTTGATAATCCAACGGAAAATCAAGCGACCGAAGGGAAACGGAGTGAGCGCATTGGTTGTGGAGGAGTCGGTCAATGGCGGTAAAGGGACGTCGGGATGTACCGCGAGACTCGCAGTACCGACCCGACCACCGACGTCGTACGAGCGTCGCGAAGCGTCTTTCCCGCGTACCCCGTGGTACGCTTCTAAGCTACTTGGAGATTCCTCCGCACGAATTTACGCAACGCGATAATGAAATTTGCTAATAATATCGACAAAAATAGATCGCGACCAATTTAAAAAACAAAACAAAAAAAAAAACACAAATTCGCCTGTACTCTTTTTTGACAAATTGTCAACGAACGTTGGATCACAAAACTATAAAAAAACTACGTACAGAATTCATAATCTATCGGTGAGGAAAATTAAAATTGAGTGATTCATGTATTAGTTGTAAATTTTTCTTTGGACGAATCTTTATTTTTTTGGGTTAAATAACAACGCGATTTATTGTTGAATTTGGTTTAAATAAATTGCGTTAGTTGTTACTAATTTTTAATTGATGATTATTGAGAATAAATAAGTTTTGGTTGTTGAAATTTGCGGCGGAGAAAAATCATTTGGTATAATCAACAGGTGGAGAACACCGGTCGACTGTTGCTGCTAAGACCTTTTTCCTACTGTTTCGGTACAGTGGCTCTTCTGGAATTCAAATCGAATACGCGATACAATTAATTTGAATTTTTTTTAATTTTACAAATATCTTGCGATCCATTAATTTTTTTTTCGGAATACTGCGCGTTGTGCAATTTTTGCAAAGAGTTTCCCGAGAACATCCTGCTGGATGGTATATCATTAAATTCCCCGCCAAAAGTAATTTTCGGAGCGAATTCCGAATACTTTTTAAGGGAACAAAAATCTAAAAAAAAACAACGATATAGAAGGTGATAAGACAATTAGTTTTGCATAATAATAATACAAAAAATGTGTTAAAAATTTAATAATTTTTTTTTTTTTTACGAATCCAACGGTAACCTAACTTTTTTCCGCATAAATTCATCTGTTAATTTTCCGAACGCATATGAATTTTTTTAAAAGTTTTTTTCAAATTTTTGAAAAATATTTAAACGAAATATATTTTATCTATTATCCGGAAACTTCTTGAGTGTAATGAGTAATCTTTTTGCAAACGCGTATCAAAATTTTTTTATTTTCATCCATAAAAAAACAGATCCACGAAATTCTTTCTGAAAGTCACGTTTCCCTGGGAATCTAACGATACAACTCCCTAGGAAAATGAATTGCTAGCAGCCGTGCGTTGATTATCCCGTTGGTATGCGTTTAATAAAATTTTCACGACCCATTGCAGGCGACGCATCGCATCAAAATCCGTGAGGGTTGTTGCGTTTGCCGATCGTTTCATAGCACCCGTTGCAGTCACCCTTCGCGATCACGAACAATTTAATTAAAATACGAAACAACCGAATTTCGTGGTCGGCGATTAAAAGTTTGCAAAAGTGTCAAAAAAATTATTAAAAAAACGTAAAAAAAAAAAAAAAAAATTGTCAATCGCAAAGATTAGATTTAAGCCTCTCGTCGGGTTCCGCAACTTAGATCCACTTTCCTGTGTCTTCGACCATGCGGATAGATTCATTTTTGAAAATTTATTCCATTCACGAGTTCGTAGTTTGTGGTTTCATTATTGGAGATTCGTTTTACGATGTGCGCGAGAGGCTCCGTTGAAATTTGTCATTGGCATGATGTTCGTCAGTCGTCTGAGATGAATTAAAGATCTGGCGGAGGATATACGTGGGTTGATTAGAGGGGCCGGAAGACTATGATCGTCAGAAAGCTCGGAAGTCACTCGAGCGTATTTTTCATCCCTCCGAATTTCCGCTAATCCACGTACTTAAGGAACAATCCCTAACATTCGTCTCTCCCGATCCCTTCATCGCGATCCTCCAACGTAATTGGATAAAACTAATAATTCTCATTTCTCCATCAAAGACAACAATCAGCTAATCGACAATTGGATAAACGGCTAATCTTCTATTATTCACAAGATTATTGTTATTATTATTATCCGCTCGCGACTGTGTGAAGCAGAGCGATGTGAGTGATCGGTGAATAGACAGTAGCAGAAGAAAACATATAAACGTGCGACAAGAGAGAATAAAAGGCCAAAGGATCTTTAGGAAAATATAGCAGTATTCGCAGTCCATTGAAAGGTGAGTGCGAAAATATTTACGCGCATACGGTGAAATGGAAAATTGCAATATTTACGGAATACGAGATTAAGGGGAACACGATTTTTTTTATTTTTTATTTTTAATGAAAATATGAAACATTGCATAAGGGAGGGTGGGGCTCCGCGATTTTAAATCGAAAAACGTGATTTTTTTTTTCACGAAAAATTTAAATCATTTTGCAGCAACGATATAGAGAATTATTAAAAAACTTCATTACGACTTTTTTTTTTTATTTTTTTTTTTTCTACCTAAATATCCGATTAGCAACTTGTTACCCGATTCGTAGCACAACCCTTTCGTTACTATAAACAAAACTTCACGTCTCGTTCGATGTAATTTCCGCAATATTACGTCGTCGTAACGTATTAGACTGTTGTGATATCCCTATAGATAAAGTCTATCCGGGACGTTCTATCCGGCGAAGGGACGTGCCATTATTGGATGAACACGAACGGGAGAGTTTAGTGATGCCGGTGCCATTTCGCCCTCGACTCGAGTGCAATCGACCGTGAAGAAAATATTCTCTCGACCTTTTGCGTCAGCCTTGACCCTTCGACCGCTATTGCGTCCCGAGAATACACTTTTTTTTTGTCACGGTAACGACATTTTTTTCCTATTAAATCCCCTTTTCACTTTAGTCGCGCGCTCGCGACAATAACATTGCGCCGAAGTTGATTATCGACGAACTCCTTTATTCTTATTCGTTACCAATAGAAAGCCGCGGCTGATCGAGTCTCGTCTGTTCAGAGATTTCATCGATCAATTCATCGTTCGAACAATAAAACTCCCGTTTTTTCGTTGAGGAAAAGACAATTTAAAAAAAAATGTAATAATATTAATAATAATAATACATCGAAAAATGAGGTTAGATTCCGATTTCCCTTATTCCAAATTTCATTTTATTACTCGTTTTCCCTTCTGAGAAGAATAATTCATTAGAAAAATATGTTATATACAGTTATAATTTGTGTAAAATAAATGTTATTAACAGACGAGTCGTATGTTTGCGAGAGTATTTTCGTGACGTTTGGCCGTAACGTTCCCACGGCGAGACGCGCCCATTGAAGTTTTACTTGGAAAAAAAACAATTAACTTTTCGCGGACAAAAAAAGTCAGTTTTTTGTTATAAGTGAAAGAGAAGCGGATGCTGGAACACGCGCAGTGTTTAGTCGCGATAACGTCCGGTTCTCGTGCGCTCAAAGCTTTTTTTTTTTTTTTTTTGAGCTTTTGGTTCGACTCGATAAGTAATTTTTTTTTTATTTTACTCGTTTGCTTACGTGAACATAACTCTGCAGGCGCCGGAAGCCAATACGAGGCATAGGCCACTGTAATGGATTTTTCAATGTTAAAGCGTAGGTGTGTTGTTACCCGTCACGACGATGGAAAAATAAACAATATTCTCGCGGATGAAATGCACGAAAAGCCGCGAGGGTTTCCCGAGCGGATGAGCCGCTGTTTTCTATCGCGTTTTGTTCGCTTACGCAATTTGTGTTGCGGGGATACGGTATACGCGTAATGGACGGATAATACGTATCGGGATAACACAATGGTACCGATCGCTACAAATTGTTATAAAAAAAAAAACATCGTTCTATTCGTATTTTTTTTTTTAATGAAAAACGGGACATCCGTTTTGACGTTTCCTTTGTTTTACTTTTTTCGATTATTTTCAACTGGCATACGATAAAACGTTGTAGAATTCACAGAACTTTATATTTAAAAAAAAATGTTCACTCGAATTTTGAACCATTCGGTAAATGTACCCCCTTAATACTGCGGATCACGTGACAAAATACGCGAAAAAAAAAAAAAAAAAAATATTTAGACCACTAAAAAAAAGTAATTGGATCATTCGTCGACGGTGAATCGGTCGATGCGAAGTGGTTTCCTCGATTTCGTGTCAATTTCAGAAACAATCTCGAAATCCATTTAAAAAAATTCGAACCAGAAACGAATAACAACACACATCCAATATATGGGTCACACGTACATTCTATAATCAATCCTCACGGGAAGATTCAACGAGCGCCCTTAATCGGCAGTGCTACACGATGTTGCGCTTTCTCGTTTCCGTTAACCGGAGCATTGTATACGACACATCGATTCCGCTAACCATGCAGACGTGTGGCAATCGTCAATTGAACAGTTTCATTTGCGGTTGACCTTCTGTGAATTTTCAAAGGTCAGCCAAATATCGAAATCCCGAAATCTCTCGTGTCCCATGAAAATCCCCTATTGCCCGAAATTTCCTCGTAATGTTTTTGTTCGTTAAAAATGGCAAATTGCATAATCCGATATCGTTCGATATTTCGGGCGATCGCGTTTTGCATTTTTCATCGCCCGTTTCTGAGCGTTAAATAAAAAATATTGTCGAAAACGCAAATTCGTATCTGGTATCGCGGAATCGAAAGTTTTAATTATTATGGATTAATTGATGTCACGTTTTGCCGAAGAGAACGGGGAAAATCGGTCAATTTTGGTAGAATAGCTATGAAGTATGCGACATTCCTCGAGAGAAACCATTTTGCCCCGTTATCATTTATAGAGTCCATTAGAGTTATGTTATTATTCGCAGATCGTGTTTGCCAGCGATGATGCATAATGTATGTATTGCAGGTCCGTTAACATCCCACGATTATTAATATTAATTTGTGACCCGCGCGGGCGTAATAAACTCTAATGGCTACTCTTCTGCATTCGCCGAAGCAAACATCGACAATCAAAGGGCGAATCCATATCTATGCGCCACGCTTCCCTTTTGTTTTCCAACATAAACACCGTTCGCAATGAATATTCATATTCAATAGGGCAAAATTCATTCGGAATATTGGTCAAATTTGGGGCGTTAAGGTACTACCGCGGCGATCTCAACCAAAAATACACTCATCCCAAAATCTCTCGAAGATCGATAATTTCATCGGGAAAACATTAAAATATTTATGAAGCATTTAATATTCACGTGGTACTCATGAAAAATATAAGGAATGTTATTTACCGACGCAGAAATTCCTTTATTCATTATTTTTCTCATGTTAGAAAGCCATTTGCCATTTGCTCAATGCCTCCACGCGATTCTTCGTATCCGCGTGTATATCGTATCAACAATAGCGGGCTTTCCGAGGCTATATTTCTAAAACTAAACGGTCAATAATGTCCAAATTTCTTCAGAGTATTCGTCCAAACCCTCTCCAGGTCACGTTAGTTTTTTATTCATTTCTGAAATGAAGTTTTGAAATTGCGATCCAAAACGTAAGTCTCCTGGACGCTTCGCTCATAGGTTGCGTGTAAATCGTGGCAACGTTAAGTGTTAATATTTCAGTTTCGGAACAGTGAAACGAATTTAAATTTCACAGGTGTTTGAATAATATATTAAATAATATGCACCCCAAGTTTGAACAGATTCTTATAGATTCATCCCCCCACCCATCCGATCATTCGTATTCACGTGTGTCTAAAATTACTGTCGGGTTTCTCAAGACCATATCTCTAAAAATAAATGGTGAATGATCCCCAATTTTTTTCAGAGTATTCGTAGAAACCCTCTACAACTTCCGTTAATTTTTTATTAACTTCAGAAATACAGTTTTAAAGTTACGATTTAAAACGTCCATCCCTTGCATACTTCGTTCACAGGTTACGTGTAAATCGTCTCAACTTTGAGTGTTCGTATCTCGGCTTCGGGACGGTAAAACCAATTTAAATTTCACAGGTGTTTGAATAGTCCATTAAATAATGTGTACTCGAAGTTTGAAGACATTTTCGAAAAGTCAAACTTTTGGAGGTTCCGCCGTAACCACTAGAAAAACCCATTATATTTCGCCATGCGAAACAGATGTAAGTAGAAACCGCCAGAACCGATCAGACCCGCGAAGCATCAGTCATGTATCATGTTTTTCCTATTGGTATTCATATCGCCTCGGCGCTCCCCAAACATCGGATCAATATTCGCAGACAGCAGTCTCTCTGTGACGTATCACGTAACATTCGATAAACGCATGAATGGATTTCTCATATACGTTTTTTCATCCGAATCCGAACGAAACGGCAAAAAGCTCGGTAGCTCAGCGGCGAAATTCACGAGAGTTCAAAGTTGTGTGTGAGCGTTGTATTCCTCCGGTAAATGTCACGAAAGATCTCGTATTTCGGGTCTAACGAAGGGACGGAAAATCCGCTGGGAGATGGAAAGGACGGATCCAATTAGGCTGACCTGGTCTACTAGATTCTGCTACTGATGCTCGTAGATTTTCGCGTAAAGCTCTATACGATCTTCTTGTAAGCGCAGCCAAGGGAAGATACGATAGACCTTACGGCGATGGAGAATTAGTTACAGTTTCTCTAATGCAACTTCATACTCTCGCTATGACGGAAATTCTTCGTCTCTCGAGTAAACATTCCGCGGCGTAATGTAAAGAGGGTTATGTCTATTCCCTCGCGAACTCGCAGAGCACATCACCCGTATCGCTGCGTGGTGATAAAAAAGTATACTGCTGCTGCTCTACCGCGGGGTCTCCGCGCGGCTTAAGAGTGTATTGTTTTTTTTTTTTTTTTTTTTTTTTTTTTTTTATTGCCGGTATACGCTTCTGGCCGCAGTAGATACTCCAGCGAGATGCAAATATATTCGCAATCGAAGAAGCGCATGCAGTCGCGGATGCGTAAAGTATTCATGATATACTGTACGACACGATAGTCTCGCGAGGCGTTTCGATATCCATCGAATTTTGATATCTAAGAGATAAAAGTACTGGCGAACGTATTCGTAACCACTGTTACTGAATACAAAAGCAGAGATCGCGAAAAAATACGATCACCATAACGCTTCTCTCAGACGCAGGTATTCCCGTGGACTCTGATATACGACAGACTCCCTTCAGGCAACGTAAAATTTCGATACTTCGGCGCGCAAAACCCTTGAATTTTCAAGCCGTATATTTTCCACGAGCGAATAAATCAGCGTTAGCGAAACGTCGTAAAAAAAAAGTTTTTTTTTTTCTCGCGTACAAAATTTACGATTGCCCCCGCGATGAGCCTCCATTAAATATTAACCGGGCGTCGCGAGACTGTGACGCATATTTTTCTATCGGAAAATGTCGTTTCGTGTTTACAAGAAAAATTATCATCCAATTTTCACGGCAATGAAAAATTGCTGGAGATAAACTCGATACCGAAAAATGAAAGGGGATAGAATTGCAAATTATCGAACGTTCGTGTACCGAACTTAGCAAAACTTTTGAATTTTTATCATTTTTCGGCTTTCATAAGTTTTTCAAATTATTAGTTGATTTATTATTTGTCGTCTTCTTAAGTTTTTCTTTTTTTTTTCGATTGTTGTTTCACCACTGAAATAGATGGTTAAAGGTATTTACAAAAAAAAAGGTAACGATAACGGTAATATCCCTATTACCGTTTCTCCGCAACTTTTTTTCATCCGCTGAATTTTGGTTCGACCCTTTGTGTCTTTATTACAATAACGGGACGTCGGAGAGCTTCGCGTAGAGTCGTAGAAACGGAGCCGTTACGGCAGATGTCCTCTCGCGAAAAAAAAGGTGTGATCGATGATGTTGGACATCGGGATACCCATTAATACGATGGACGAGTGCGTATAACGATGGAGTGGACAACTGCGTCGTTTGCTCTCGTGAATTCATAGCTTGAACTCTGACAGAGACTTACTAGATGATTGGTCGTTCACAGTCCGCACCGAGAAATAAAAAGAATATAAAAAAAATGGAAATGAAGAGTGATATAAAAAGGCCAACGAGAGTTAATGAAAAATTCGAAATGTCGGCATATTCCATTGCGGAAAAATGATCGATGCAATTGTAAGCGATAAATTTGATTTTGTTTTTTCGAAATTTTTTAACCAATCACTTTTTTTTATTTACGCAACGCCTTCATAAAAAAAATGATCGCTCATTTTTTTTTTTTTTTGTCAGAGCTCTTTATTTTTACAATTTTTTAATATTCGATTATTCATATCACAGGACGAACCATCATAAGTATCAAATTACACAGATTTCGTCGTATGATATAAAATCGCTGGTGCGATTTTTTCAACGTAAAAGATACGTTTGTTTAACATAGGGATGCGTTTTCTTTTTTCGTTGTTTGCTTTGACAAAACTCCGGTCGACATTAATTAGACTGCCCCGCGGGAAGATTGTTGTGGTGTACACGGAAAATTGCAGTAACAAACGTATCACTGGTATCGTCGGACTGACGCGATCCTTGAGGATAACGAAATGAAAAACACACTCCGAACGCGATACAGTTCCACTTTGCCGAAGGCAACGAAGCTTCGCTTTCATTAGATGGTGTAAAAAAACGTCGAAAGAAAACTAATACCCTTAGTGCTTTTCGTGTATTCGGTGTAAGCAATTGGATACATTAGTCTTTCGTCGGGAAAAAAGTAACAATAATTTTATGTCTCAGGATAAAGTGATATTTTCTAAAAAATCCCAATGGTTTTTTTTTTTCAATTTTAACAAATATATAAAAAACGCGTGTTTCATGGATTTGAAAAATTATTTGAAAAATCATATTTCGTCAAGAACTTGCATTATAGATACACCGTTTCCATTAAAAAGTATCCATCACCAATCGTGAAAAAAAAAAAAAAAAATGTTTAAGTAACTCTTCCGACAGTCGCGCCAAAAAATCTAAGGTCGTGAATAGTTATTTTTTATAAAATATTGCAATTTAATACCTAATTGCAATATAACTACAAAATTGAATAATGATTGATCGTTGTAGCGTTTGCGAACGAGAAATATCGAAACATTTTCTGTGTCCAACTGTGTCATCCATTGGAAAGTAATTTACGCTTCGCCGAAACCTTTGCGAAGGGTGCTATCGAATTATTCAATGGCGAGTCGGGTTCTCATATCCCTTTGCGTGTTGGTATTATGATTATATATAGTAGCATAGCTACTCGAAACTCGAGAGGATTGCAGTAGACACATAGCCACCCGTAGTTTCACGATTGGCTCGGAATTAGCGCCGATTGCCGAGTGAATTGGAATTCCGCGCGAAGGGGTGCTGAAAGTGAAGTGCGAGGATGAGACGAGATGAGACGAGATGTGTGTGTATGTGCGTGTGCGCGCGCGGGGGCGGCAGAGGGCGTTCGCGAGCAAATGTTCGAAAAGAGAGGCGAGAGAACGAAAGATTGGAAAAGGATCAATGATAAAAAAAATTGCTAGCGGCTAACAATTGAGTGGGAAGGAAAGGAAAACTGATCGTTTGCGATATTCGGAATGCCGCACGTCGCGCGCGAATGCGACGTCAAGTCGGTTTACCGTCGCCGACGAGGGGTGCTTTTTAGAGCGTTTTTTTCGCTCTTATCGAAAAGGAAAGAAGCGGAAAATCGTCGCGGCAATGGGCTCAAACGGAGTGTATGATCCCCTTATTTCGGTGCACCGTGCGAAAAAAAAAAATTTTAAGAAAAAAAAAAAAATTGACGTCGGCGGACGAACCGACGAAATAACGAGAGCAAAAAGAAAAGATTGAAATAAAAATGGGATGAGAGAATGAAACCAGAAAACAGAGGGATAATGGCGCTGAGGGAGGAAAATATCCCACTCGTGCAATTCTGTTTCTACCCCGAGGCGACCGGGCGAGTGCCCTGAAGTAAAGGTTAAACGGCACGTCTGTGGATTCGCGTTAAGCCTCAAAGGATTAACCATTTTTCTGCTTTCACGGCATAGTTACTATACGCAGAAACAAATTGACTTTGTTTCGGTACTGAAGACAGACGAGCGAAGCAAAGATGAGCGAAAATTTGAGATCAAAGCCCGAAAAATTTAAGAAACGCGAAAAGGGGGTGAAAAAAAAATATGATAATAAATAATACATTTTTTTATGAAATTTCGTCGCAATTATATTTTTATTGGGGAACTCATTATCGAAATTTCGCTGTTGAATAAATTCGTATCGTATGGATTTTGGTTCGAATATTCCATCGCGCGAGTTCGCATTCCCTTCCCTTTGGTATATGTAAAAAGAATCGTCGATGTTCGATAGCGTAGTTTTGTATTTCAATTTCCGTGAAGTACATTTCTTTCGGATTCTTGTTATGTTCCAATCGGCATCGTTGCTTTATGCGACATTTTCATCCGTTCTTCGGATCGGAGTAAAAATAGAAATATCCTGTATAGAAGTGTCACTGAGGAAAAATCCTCTCGCAATGCTTGTAGAAGCGAACAACGTCGATACCATTGTGTAGGATAAAAAAAAGTTCGTTCGTTCGATCACAATCGCTGAAAATACGACGATTCGGCTCTCTAAACCCCTTTCGACCTCAAGAGCTCCGAAAAGGGGAAGAAAAAAAATGGTACAGAGAGAGAAAGAAAAGAAGAAAAATACACAACGACCGATGGGTCATATGTATGCCACTCGGGTTTATTGTAGTGTTAACGGTACTATCTACGCGGCAAAACACCATTCATCTCCGTGGTATCCTCGACCCTCGCTGTTCGAAGAACAGACCATCCAATTTTTCACCATCTCATCCAATGATCCTGCGACGGTCGAGCGAAGAATAATCTTTATCACCAAAGAGTTCACGTCGTATTTTAAGAGGATACATCTGGCAATTTGAAAACGGAGTCAAATATTCGATTTTTTTTTCTCGATCTATAGGAGGTATTCATTTTTCTTTCCTGGAAGATAAATGTATTGACAGTTTTGAAAAAAAAAAAAAAATGTTTGACGTGGGCGGACCCTTTTCACAAAAACAATTCAATAACATTACGAACTGAACTCTGAACTTTTGGTAGAAAATTTCTTTTTTTAATAAATTCTATAGATTTTGTGAAAGAAAATGCAAAATTTGATTCGGTTTTCGAGCCGTTAGATCGACGCTTCCATTTAACAGAATAGAACAAAAACAAAAAGAATACATTAGAACAAATGTGCTGCTTGCATTGCAACGATGAAAAAGAAAAAAAAAATTCGTTTTGTCCGAAGCGCAAAGCTACTGATATTTAACTGTCATAGAGAGTTACTGTTGGACTATCCACGTTGCGTTTAATCGCGAGAGACATTGTCGTATTCGGTGCGCCGTGATGAAAATGGGGCAAAAAATAAAATAAAAAAAAAAAGATACTGAAATAGCGAATATTATCTCTCACAATAACTTTCGAAGTTACGATTTTAATTAAAATAAATAATTGAAAGATAGTACGACTAGAAAATCGCGCGGGCGGCATAGAAGTCAGGAAAATAGAAACGAGGAAACGTATAAATGGAGATCTCGTTTGCGTTACGACGGAGTTGAGATTTACGAAACTCCATTCGTATTCGCGCTGTATAACGAATAAACGGCGGCAACTGTTATCTCAGGCTGCGCGGACGCAAAGATCTACCCGTAGAGGGACACAGCAAAGGTTCCGCGGGGCGCCGGATGATTGAAATTTATTCACGCAGACAGACAAATCTCTTTCTGCTGCTTCTGATTCAACGAAAGTGGGTTAACATATATTCTCTGCGAGATTTTCGATGAAAATATTTGCGAGCAATACAAAGCGAAAAATAAATTCAAAGCGCAGAAATCCTGAAATCCCATCGAACTATCGATTAAAAAGATTATTATACAACTTCTCCAATCGCTTTTCGGCGAAATGAAATTTTTTGTCGTTGCGACGAAGCAAAATCGCGGAGCGAAAATACAACCTTTACTTTACGAGAGAAATCGTATTGCGCAGTAGAGAAAAAAAATGATTGAAAATACGTCCGTTCGATTTGACATGGGAAATCACTGGAAAACGGGTAGTTGAAGCTTTCCTCAGTTTTTGCGCTGTACAGGAGCTCCGAAAGTATTAAAAATCTCTATCACGTGATCATACGAGTTGACAATTTTACGGGTTCTCGTCTTGAGGGAACGACGTTACGGGCATTTTTTGCTAATATCATTTTTCAATCGTTCGCCACGATTTATCGATGTTTAAAGGGGTTATAGTCAACATATCGTCGACGGAGGGAAGCATAACGCGACGCGACGTTGTCCCCTCTTCGTTAATGTAAGTCTCCGAGTGGCGAAAGCGTTAGTGCCATCGCTGCAGCGACCCACATCGTGTTTCCACCGTACATTAGGTACTGTGGAGGCGCTGTATCGCGTATAGTGTTCTCCTAACAACCGCCTTTATCATTAATCATGTTATCATTAATAACGCCGCGGTAAGTAAGACGTTTATCACCGTTATCACGAGCGCGTGAGGAGGTAACTTGGCAAATCCGCAAGAGAAGCGATAAACTTGGAAAACGCCACATAAAGTCTTCACATCTTCCGAAATGTTCACTTACGTTGCATTTTGTTAAATTGAAAATCCTTCTGCGACTTCGGAATGCGCGGAATTATATCGGAAGTTCTCGAGTAATTAAAATAACTTGCAAAGCCGACGTTTCGGATTTGAGTTGAATTCCCGATTTTTTTTTTCGACAATTTTAGAGATCGTCAAATTTTTTTTTTACAAAAAAGTATGTATATTCGGAGATTTGCAAAAAAAAAAAAATTATCAAATAATATTGAAAAAAGAAAAGTCTGTTGAATTTATTTATTTATTCATTAATATATTTTCCACCGGAAATTAGTAAATTATAATAGTTTCATATATGAGTTACAACGGTAATAGCATTAATACATCGACGAAGCAAAGAGACGGATAACTCGCAGGACCGTCAATTATAAATTTAATTGAAGTTCGCTAATACATCGAACTCCAAAACTATCGTAATACACATCGCGCAGTTCGTTACGTACAATACGTAGCTTCCGGCATCAACCGCACTTTAGGAAAAAAAAAAAAAATTTGCTTCGACCGCCGAACTTTATTTGCTCACCAAGTTTTAGCCTTCGAAACTCTTTGAACTTCCAAAATGTTCGCGAGCAAACAAAACCCCTAACTGTGGAAATCAAAGGGAGAAATAATTGAAAAAAAATCCACTGGTATAGCGATAAGTTGGTATAACCAATTTACTACCCTTCAGTTTTTTTTCTATCCCCGTCGTTCGCCAATATATAGTTAACGATCCCGTAGAGTCCGAAGGCCTCAGGGCGGGCGGAAGGGGCGGTTCTGTCACGACTTTGACAACACCCCTGAGGCGACAGAACTTCTGTCCACTCGTGAAACAACGCGCAATAAACGAAATAAATGTACATATGACTCGATATAGTATCGATAGGCAAGTTTAGCGTCTATCTCCGGGCTGTTGCTGTTCGCGCGATCTTTTTTTTTTTTTTTTTCGGGAAATCCAATATAGTAGTCTACGGCCATTCCTCGTATGTACACACTACCGGTTCGTGTGTTGTCCCTCAGCTTTGTTATTCGCGAATCTCTTCGATCGGTACATATATTACGAACTGTTGGAAGTTTCCGTCGCCGAAACTCACGGCATGTGAGAAAAAGTCAAGTCGAATAGGAAGATCGAAAAAAATTCAATAACTAGTTGTTCCGTTTGGAAGGAATCCAATAACTCGAGAAAACGGGGCGCCTGTGAATTTCGATGTAAATCTTAAGCTACTGGATTCGCCGGGGGCCATTTTAGAATCTGTTTAACGTTTGACCGGTACATACCATACGTAGCCAACACAAAGTTTTCCCAAAAATGTAATATATGCACAATTATAACTCGTTCTCTACTATTATTAAACGACTTCATAACTCGTCAAACAATAATATGATGCGTAAAACGTGAATGGCATCGTCTATCGCTTTTGAAAAAAAAAAAAATAAAATCATCGTCGTGAATTATGAATCGTCAGATAGTCGTTCCGTTGTAAGAAAATAATAAAAAAAAAGATTTAGAACGGAAAAATTGAAATTGGATTTAACGAAGTCGGCAATTTATTCAAATTAGAACGCGTAAACGTGGAGCTTCACAGATGTTCCACTGTAGATTACCTAAACCGTAGTTTTGTGTGCTTAGAGGTGCCTACAGACTTGTCGGATTTTCCGCGAGAATTGAAAGGATACCGAGGCGCCTAGAATAAACCTATTGTCTTTCCCGATCGAACGTATAGCTACGCGCAAACTCCTAGGCCTTCGTGCACAGAGGGTAGAGAGATAAGGGACAAAGGTAAACGAAAGGGTTACTCGCACCGGTCTCACGAATAATCTATATACCTCATTCGCAAACCCTATGTGACCGCGTATTACACCCCTTTTTGTTTACTACCCATACAAATTTTTCAAAAAATAATATAACAATAAATTAATAATAATTATTAATATTTTTTATTAATTTATTGTTATATTATTATAAATTTTTAAAAAATGTAATATAAATATTATTCAATACGATCGACGCAATTTTCGCAAATGAATATAAATCGACGACTATTACGGAAAAAAGTTAATGACGGGATCGGAAAAGCTTTTTTTTTCGAACAAAACAGCGCATTTTCTCGTTTCTCGTATCCTCTACGTCAGCGACTACAATGTTACTCTCGAAAGCTGTGAAATTTATCGAGTAGCGAAGAAGAGTTCGAACTACCAGTTTGTAAAGCACGGAAAGTACAGAGGATCGCTATCGCATAGACGAAGCGAAAGTTAAGAGAACTCGAGAATATATACTGTGTGCTATAAAGGAGAAATTACCTACTACACCGTAGCCCCCTGTAATTGCTTCGCTCTTGTCGCCCTCAAGAGCCGCACGGTCTATGCGTGTCCGCGAGATCAATCTTCATTTGCATCGTTCCATGAATTATGATCCAACGAAGAGGCGGAGGGTGCGAAGGGGGCGGGGGGTCTCGAGTTTGCGAAGTAATTTATACCAAATAAGAAAATTGATAATTAATTAGATAGATATTGGACTCATCGTACGAAAATTTGCGAAAATCGAAAAAAATCGATCGTCAATAATGACGATCGATTTTTTTCGATTTTCGAAAATGAAAAATAATTTATATATTTTTTAATATTAAAAATGATAATTTCATTATTATTATTATTATGTGTACAGTTATATATCGATTACTATTAAAGAATAATACACTTATCTATAAGGAACACGACACGTTCGCGATCTTTTTTTTTTTTTTTTTCATTTCGTCGAAGCAATGAGAAAATTCAGACGCCATTGGACGAAAAAAAAACAACTTTAACCTCAACGGAACGATGAATGGTCGGATTTGTGTCACACATAGATATTTCTTCACAACGATGGTAATTGGATCGAAGAAAAAATGAAATAAAAATGAAATTGCACGCCTCCCCCACTGCCTCGCGGGAATTACGGTACGGCGAGTTACTGCTACGAACAGCGGAATCCGAATGTCGAGAAAAAAAAAATTTATTCCCCGTATCATTATATAATTGCTCCTTGAAATCTCACCCACTGAATCGGATTAATATAAAGGCACGCGGAATCTGAACGGCTACGCAGCAACGAAGTATTCATCTGTGAATAAAGAGTAATGAAAATAAAAAAAGAAAAAAGATAAACTCCCGACAGTTCATTCGTGTCGGAGGCTGATGAGCGTTTCTCTCGCGGGAATGTAAAAATATCTGAACAATTTTAGATTGACGGACAAAGCTTCGCGATCTTTCGCTGCCCTTTTACTCGCATTCGTGAGATTCCTACGAAGAAAAGTCTTGAATTGACATTAATAATAGAATTCATTTCATACTTTGCAGCAGAGAGGTGTCAATGGTGTTCGTCGAAATTCGAGTGGAGTATTCATTTTTTTTTTTTTTTTTTTTTCAAATTATTCGAAATTTTCCAAACTCCATTTTTTTTCGATCTTGCAAAGGTTATTTCGGTTTATTCGATTTTGTTTTGGCTATTCGAATCATTATTTATAATACTCCTTTTTCAGTCCGGTGTTTTATAATTTTCGTAAAATAAATTTTTTTTTTCCATTATTGACTTTAATTGAAATTTATTTCGCATTTTTCGAATATTTCAAATATTCCGAAAAAAAAAGATGAGATAAATGATTATCGTGTTCAACTTTCGTTGCGTCAATTTTATCGGGTGCCTGCGTACGTATAGAGTACCCGCTTTCAATGCCGAGATGCCAAGCGTAGAATTTCGCAATCCTCTTCGGTCGAAATCTTCTCACAGGATTTGCGATTATCCACAGCGGTGTAGTAACGGTTGACGCGTAACAGGGATGCGCAAAGGCTTCGTCGAGTCCCGCGTTCTCTTATCGGGAATTATTCGACGGGAACGACGACGAAATATTCGGAATTGGTAGCATTCCGTATCCGATTACCTGAGTCGCGAAGCGTACGCATCTACTCGGGTTTAGTATACACACTTGAGAACTTAACGGCGTCAATTCATCTCGTATTGTTTGTAAATCGAAGCGAAGAGAAGCGTCGCGGTAGCATCATCACAGTTCAGGCTCAATATTGCCGGAGTTCCATTTCGTCGCTTTAGTAAACCCGAGTAGATGCGTACGCTTACTTATCGATAATTAAATACGATTATATTGCACCATTGCATTATTTCTCGAATACGAGTTTCTCAAAAATTTGAGAAATGCCACCAAAATCAAATAATTTTTTTTTGATTAAGTAAAAAATTAATTTAAAAAAAATTAATTTTTTGAATTTATTTATATTTTTTTATCATTATTATTATTATTTGTCAAACACATTTTGCTGAATTGGCTATTCGAAATTACAAGTTAAAAAAAATATACGACAAAAATATATCACAAAAAAAAAGAAAATGTACGATCGCAAGAGATGGGAAAGTCGGGTTGGATACAACGTGGATACAAGACGTCCTTTTGTTACGTCTGACAAGTTGCTGTAACTTATCAAACGCGTATAGGAAACCATAATGTTATCGAATTTCCTACTTTATTTATACCCATATGTGAGGAGTACACGTGTCACTTTTATGGCCGGTATCGCGCTCCAAGGCTAACGTTTCTCCGGGGTGGAAAGCTCGCGTCACGGTCAAAGAGCCCTCTCTCTCATTTCTTGCGCGCCACTTCTTTTAGAAGAGAGAGCCGTAAGGTGTACTCGGGTATTTGACGCGTCCGACGAACCGACGAGCCACTTACTCGTTATTGCGGTTTTCTTACCTCCCGGTTATAGGTGGAACTTTACAACCTCAGCTTCTTCGCATCCCACGAACGTTCTCCTTCAGCGTTGCACGCTCCTTCGCTCTTTTATTTAACGTATAAAACTCTCCGTATAACGAAGTTATTTTCTACTGTGCAAGAAACATACCAAGGGCCGTTTTAATTGAACAAAAATCTCGCGAAATCGTTAAAGATTTATATTCATTTTTTTTTTTTTTTCAAAATTTCTCAATAAAATTTCAAAATTATTATAAATTTGTAAATAAAATGAAAAAAAAAAAAAAAGGTTACAAGAATTCGAATTTATTTTTATCGCAATGCCAATGTCACGTATAAAATTTTATAAAATCGAAATGAAATTTCGCAATGTTTTTTTTTTTCGAAGTTTCGTTACTATTTTGGTCGTTGTGAAGAAATGAACATCATTTCTTTATCGTTTTCGCAGCAATTATATTATTTCCAACAGAGCAATTCAACTTTCTAAATGGTTATTGCTCTCGATGGAAAAAATTGAAAACGGAGAGATAAACATGACAAGGAGAATATTTTTTATAATGGATCCTCGAGAAGGTCTCGTTATTATTCTCGAGATTTGCTTCTCACGACTGAAAAGCAATATAACGCTATTGATCTACGAAGACTCTCGATGTAAAAGGATCTCTAATACCTTTTACGATCGAACCCGCTAGACGAGCTCTCCTTCGAGAGAGGATCATCCTTAATCGAGAATGGATTACGTGAAGAGTATCGATGTTGATTTGAATATTGCCAACACGAGCGAAGCTATATCCTACGCTTCGTCCCTTCATTCGCATTATACCGAAATACAATACTCGAACTACTTTGTAACTCATCAACGGGAGTAACGAAAGTCATCCGAAAAAACACGTATTTATTATTTATTATTTATTATTTATTATTTATTATTTATTATTTATTATTTATTATTTATTATTTATTATTTATTATTTATTATTTATTATTTATTATTTATTATTTATTATTTATTATTTATTATTTATTATTTATTATTTATTATTTATTATTTATTATTTATTATTTATTATTTATTATTTATTATTTATTATTTATTATTTAGACAGCTGGATAATTACAATTTCTCGATACGTAATTCATCCATTTTTTTAACGTCAACTGCCGAATCTACCATCACTCTTTTATAATAATGGTGCGATGTATAGCCTGAGCACAAAATTAAGGAAGATCATTAATCAAAGCTGGCGATCGCGTCAGATAATTTCTGGAGGGGTTTGGCTAGCAGAGCCATTCAATAATTAATTACTGCGCTGCTACGTTCGAACTTGTAAAACGCTTTTCCCAATACACAATGACGACGGAGGAACAGGAGAAGGCTTAAGCTTTTGAATTTCACCAAAATTATAATCAAAACATCGCATCGGCAGAACTTTAATTTTCTTTTCGTCAGGAAATTTTTTTTGTGTCTAATCGCTGTCGCCGCAGAAAAAGCTGAACACTCGGAGATTTTACAAATTGAATCGAATCCTCGGGAACAGTCCCACGAACAAAATTACTTCGATCAGATATCGATTATTTGTCGTTTCTTATTTATTTTCTAATTTTTTTCGATAGAATGCCTTTTTTTTTTAATATTATGAACTGTCTATATCTCGGGCGGCAACTTCGATCGATCTTAGTCTTTCAGTCTATCTACTCTTTTTCCGGAGAGACACGAACGGATAATCAAACCAGTCAAACAAATTGAGCGCTCCCCGAGGATATTGGCTTTATATGCCCCCACAGTTACTCTTTTCTTATCTCGGCGTCTTTTCCAGAGAATTTTGTGGCTCTATACCGTAGCGTATACGGTCCCTTTACCCTTCTTTGCTCCGCGAAAAAGCAATAACCGAAGGGGAGTAATAAAAAACGACGTCATTTTTTTTTTTCGATACCGTCAAAACTATCGGAAATAAAAAAATCAACATTAAGTGCAATAAAATAACCCAAAAAAACTGACCACTGAAGCTGCAACAGTTGTTCCGGAACACATTTTATTGATTTTCGCTTAAATAATATTGCCGCTTTCGATATATTGCCATCCCGAGGCTTTTACAAATCATCACGGAATTCCGAATTCATTCGTCCCAATGGCGGTGGTAGGCGTACAAATAAATACTATTTCAATATTTACTTGCGGTCCGTAAATATTCGAAATTTCGATTAATTTGGCCGAAAGGAATACAAGTTGTTCTCAGGATAATTCGGAGTAATTCGCCCTTAAAATTCTCACCTCTTTGATAAAACCCTTAATTAACGCTGTCCACCTTTTTTTTTTTTTATTTTTTTTACCCATAGCGACCGGACGAGGATATGAAAAAAAAAAAAATACAGAGAAAAGTTCTATTAAAAGTTATTGCCGATCCGACCGCACGCATTCGACGAAAGCTCCTGCCTTCGGGCTGTTGGACTTTTCGTTATTTTTGTTTTAAAGTCTCGGAGGCAATAGGGATGTCGTATATTCTCGACGAGCTGTTGCACGGATAGACTTTCCAGGTCACCGACTGTGACGATGGATACAAAAAGCTCTTTCCGGTGTGGAACTCGCATCCCGCTTTCCATCTTATCCTCTTTTTCTTTTTCCTATCTTTTCCTGTCGTCTCTTCTTCTGTTGGTATAACCGCATACATGAGCTTCAAGTCCGAGTCTCCGTCAGCGGGAGCACCAGTTGGCGGCAAACAAACAATCGGCGCCTGTGCAAATATGAAAACGTGCACCGTAAGCGTAAACACGCTAAACCTCCCGGGCAGCTTTTCGTTTAACGGAAACACTGCCAAAGCCAAAATTTGTATGCGTAACTTCTGCGACATGACCGCAATTTCGGATATAACTCGCAAATAACCGAATTTCATCAACAATTATCGATACATCGAAATACTTACAATTTATAACATTTTTACGATCAATACGCGATAAGTAAAAAATAAACAAATTCCATTAATAATAAATGATTTTTATTGATCGCGCGCTTGCGGACGAAATGAATTGCAAATAAAGAACGACAATTAATCGAATTAAAAATGATGAATAGGTCAACACAGAGGCCCTTCAGTCGGTACTTTCCAATAATTACAGTTTTTCCGAATCACGGAAAAAATTTAATTACGTATCTGATATAATAAGAGAAGTGAAATAATACGATATTATTGATGATTTTTTATTTTTTAATATCTTCACGGAAATTCATATAAAGCCGTAATTATCGTAAATAATATAATTTATCGTAATTGTTTTCTATTTTTATGTTTATACAAATTTATTTATACATTTATAAATAAATATAATTATGAATAGAATTTTTTTAAATTTATTTATTATATATTTTTCCAACGCAGTTACGATCAATAATTTCGAAAGATCAAATTTTGCGATACTGTAAATTACGAAGAAAGCCGACAGAGCTTTCGTAACTGATTCACAGTGAAAGAGCCGTAATCTCGCGTCCGAAATAACTCTCAGTGAATGGTAGCGAGACGATGGGATCTGCGAGCATTGAAAACTTGTGGGATTGCGAGAGACGAGAAGCGAGTGCGCTTAATTAGTTACCGAGTGCCTAAGAACTTACCGGTGGTATAGTGAACCATACGCCTGGATGTTGGTACCTAATATACGTTGCAAGGCTTCTGCTGGATACATCACCGTTACGCTTATACGAGAATTTCTAAATCGCATGTACGGCAACACATATACGAATTTTTGTAACTTTCGCGTTTAGATATTCGAAATTTTCGTTCGAGTTGTGTGCGATGTATAATCCGAAAAAAATCACTCGAGACTTTTCGACGCGTTTCGAAACGAAACGGTAATTAATTGGCCAATTAATTATTTTGTTTATTTTTTTATTAATTATTATTAATTATTAATAATAATTGGTTTATCAAGTGATTATTATTATTATTATTATTAATAATTTATCGAACAATTAAAAACCCGAGAAAAAGTCGGATTCGCACGCATCTCCGAAACCCCATAATTTGTCATTACCGATCAACGTAAACTCGATATCGTCACGATAAAAAAAATCGCCAACGGAATATACAAATTAATACGTTTCCTGTATTAATACGTCGACACGGTTAATTTTCCGTTTCCAACGCGTAACGTTACAATTATCTCCACTATTGTTACTCAATGATGTACAATCATATTGCTCTTGTCTTTCCAATAATTGGAATAATTAAATATGAATTATTGTTATCAACGGATCCGTGACGTATTGCGGATCACTTAAAGCCTTTCAAATTATGGATACATCGATTAATTGATGCAACAATTGGTTTTTTAGTCTACGTAAACACTTTTATCAATCCAATGCATTTTTTTTCGTCACTTATCGTTTTATTTATTTACGCGATTTTTTTTTTGCTTTTTTTGTTATAATACACTTTCATTCACACATTTCGTTTTATTTTTTCAATGCACTTTTATTTTCGTCGGGAGATTTTTTATTTTTTCAAAATTAATTTTACGTTTCGCTGTCAATACATGTTTCGTGATTTTGGATTAAATATAGAACTGAAAACGCCCCGCTGCAGAGAGTAGCTGTAGAATAATATAACCGGTGGTCCATTCGCAACCGCTTTTAGCTTTAAACAACGAAACATCGCGCGACTCTTCCGCTTCGTTTGAGTTGGGAAGCAGAATATAATTGCGGCTGTAACATACTCCCGGAGATTGCGTTTGCAACAAAATCTTTTCACCCGCATCCGACGTCACCCCAATTTTTTTACTATTCCACTGTAATTTTGGAAGTTTCGAATAGTCGCACAGAATGCGTCCAGCGAAATTCTCGCGTTCACGTCGCAGATGCACACTTTTGGATTTGTTCCGTTTTCTCTTTTATCATCACAACGTATATTACGAAAAATAATTAAACTTCAAGGAAAAACGAATGAAAAAAAAAATGAAAAAAATGCAATTCTTGGAATGAAAAAAAAATTCAATTCCGTTTCCGCAAGATATCTCCACGAATCCGTTCGTTCGATTTCATCGACATCTTTGCGCCTTGCGGTTCACCGGACTTCGTTTTGCGAAAATTCATTCGTTAACGTCCCTTTTTCTCACGGAAGTTGGAACTTTTGCCGATAAAAATTCTCGTCTAATTGAACGCGGAAAGCTTACGCAGGTGCGATCGATACGTTTCAACCGATGAGCAATTCTCTCGGCCTTTCAGCCGCGTCTGCCACACTGATTGTAGTCGTGTATTCGATCAGCAAAAGCTCTACGCTCCGCGCATTTGTTTGTCGTACGCAACGGAACGCAATATCCGGGCGCAAATATCCGATGCAGAGGCATCGTTTGCCGAATGAATGTCGTAGATACCCGACGCCATGAAACTCCCGATTGCGGAGAATATCGAATTCCCAACGTGGCAATTAACTCTCAATAAAAAAAAAATGCTTCGAACTATCCCGGCGCAGTGGCACACGTGGCAGTGCGAACATAAAACTAAAGAAGATATTTAAAACATATATAACATTTTTCGAAATTAAATTACACAGCCATTTTTTTCATTCACATTCTTTCATCGAATTGCGATTTTATTATCAATCGAATTTCTTAATCCTCTACACCTATAAAAAAACGGTAAACATTTATTTCTTTTTTTTTTAGAGTCGATATTCAATTTTAGTAAAAAAAAATGTCATCCCTCCTCAAAGTTATTTCGATATAAAATTTCGATCTATAAAAGTTTACATTTATTTTTTTATACATTTCGTGATAATAATTTTAAAATGGACACTTTGAAAATGATTTCGTTATTTCCGTGTTTCTTCATTTGCACGCTATCGCAGCCCCTCAAGTCGTGTCTGCGTTTTTTTTTTCTCCGGGATTTCGCGAGAAGGATAGAAAGCTCAGGAGCGTTAGGGAGATTTTCCTTCCGTTGAAACCACTTCAGCAACGGAGAGTAGAGATCCACGAAGGTGCCAAGTCAGGGCACCCATATTACTATATATATATATCTGTATATATGTATATACGTATATAAAACGAAGCTCTACTGGCGGTGACTCGAATTCCCTTGTGCTTCTTTTCGCTTCTCAACCTCTCGCGCATCCAACCGTAGCTGAGCTATTACTTTACCCTCTTACTCGACGCTCTTACCTCCGAAGATCACCCTCTTTTCGAGCGTTCTGTGTCGAGCCCTCGAGCGCCAGACTAGGGGTGTCTCACTGCTGTTCGAATGGAACATTTCTACTGTGCCTGAGGGTGAGAACTCCTCTCTTTCTTCATCTTCTTTTCCCTGATCTTCGATCCCGCATTCCCGAGACTCGAGCGCAAACTTTTTTTCGCTCGGTCGACGAAAATAATGCCCTGTAGGGAAATCTTTTTTTTTTTTACGAACTTCGTCTCGAAAATCCACTGCGTTAATGCCTGACTTCGATGAGATAACGCGATTGGTGGGTTTTAGTAGGTATATAATGGTTTCGTAAAAAAACGAAATTGCGATATAATAGGTTGAACACTCGAACTTTTTTTTTTTTTTTTTTTTTTTTTCGGAAAAAAAATATCGGCAAACCGAAAAAATTTCGATTAGGTACAGAGCTGTTAAACATTTTGTACCTTTCGACGAAGTTTTAGGAATTTTCAATTGCAGAACAATAGTTTCTCCTTGTCGGCGATCCTAGATTCACCGAAGGCTACTGTCGTCGTTCGGTGCCTTTTGTTCTATAGATACTTGAGATGTTGAATTTACTATGCAGCCGTATATACACCGCTCTTGAAAAGTGGTTGAGTTACTAAGGCAAAGTCTGATTTACGACGTTACTCTATGCAAGAACGCTCGGCTCTTGTCGTCATCTCAGGGTCTCGCACTTTAAGACCGTAACTTGCATGAAGAATTTCTGTTTTAACTTGAATCGCTCCGACGAATGCTCATTAAGAAAGTTTCAATTTGGCGGCATCAATTGTCAGAGTGATTTCCATCCGAAGATAGAGCCGACGAGTTTCATTAATTTATACGTAGTTTTCATAGATACATTGGCGATGTTGCGGAATGATATTTGAACTTTTAAATTAAATTTTTTTTTAACTTTTTAATTATAAAATGTAAATTGTGACTCAAATTTTCATTTTTTTTGTACTATAGGAGATAATAAAATCCAATTTTTCATACCGAAAGGTATTTCGAGGCTTGCAAAAAAAAAGTAAAAAATATCGAACAAAAAAATTACGGTGGCAACCGGATGATCAGTTTTTTCTTTTTTTTTTTCAAAAATTCGGCGATAGGCACCGTGAGAAAATGTCAACATTTTTGCGTAATTATTAAAAATGGCAGATCGCTAAAGAATTAAAAATAACATCGCAAGAAAATCTCTATACGAATCAATTTTAATCATTTTTTTTTTTTTCGATATCAGCCGACATTTTTTTTTGTAAAACATATTTTTTGATAAATTTTTTTATTTGATTACGTCCCACAGTTTTCGAGAATAAAAAAACATTTGACTCGATTCCCGTATAATCGGATAAATTTGCCCCATTAATGAACCCTTTTATCGCGCAGCAAGAATTGAGTAAATAACACTAAGATAATATTTTTTTCGCGTTGTCAAGTGAACAGAAATACACAGAAATAATCTCTTCTCCTTGTACAGCGTCACTTCGTTTAATATCTGAAAATATCTCGAAAGCTATAGAATTGTCTCCGAGTCTTTATTGTCGGCGGCATCACCGGCAATATTCCCCTTTGGGATAAAATCGTCTTAGTCTTCTTCTTTCCTCATCAGTTTCCGGAGTCGGGTTTCCTATCATCGTAAACTATGTCTTCTTCTCCCTTCGGTTCATATACCATGTACCACCTCCTTGAAATATAAACTTATTTACTTCCGAAAGCGCTTCACCTCGTCCCACAGATCGCACCCCCATAACTTTTCAAATATTCCCCAACCTCTGTCGATCCCTTTGCAACTTTGACTTCGCTTAAAGTTCAGAAGCAAAGCTAATTCTCTTCAATTTAATGTTAGGGTCTCACCGTAGAAATTCGACAATCTTGAAATAATAAAGTTGCCGGCGCCATGTGCTATCCGGTTGCCGCGGGGGTTTCGGAACTCTATTTTTCACGCTATTCTTTGTCGCCCGAGTGTCCTTCACCGTTTGCAACATTATCTTTGCGCCTTGGAAAGAAAGCGGTAGAAGAGACGAGGAAGATGCATAACTTCTTAATGGCGAACGGAGTTTCCTGCTCGTTTCTTTCACCGTCGTTTCAATTAAGAACTTTACCTCGATCCCTCCGGTCTTTGTATCTCGTTCGAGCGATCTTTGCCCCCCACGCGTCCACCAGGAAAAGCTTCGATACTCACTCCGCCATATAGAAGTCGCGAGCGATGGTTTCCAAAGTGGAAAATGAGAGAAAGCAAAGGAAACGTGAAACGGAGGATAGATGAAAAGGAGATGAAAAAAAAAGGAAAAAAAAGAGGGAAAGACGAGCTTTCGCCAGCGGCCTTGCATCACCCGGTAGGAAGGTGAGCATCAGCCTTCGTCCGTAATCGGCGTAACGAGACGACGCCGGAAATAGACGGCATCGAAGAGTCACGACTAAGAACGCGGCGACGCCACGCCTCGTGCAAATATTTTAGCATTTCACCCCCAACCCTTACCTTCACCCCATCCCCTCCCCGCCCCTCGTCTTCTCAGCGCTCAGACGAGAACGAACGTTCTTACGCTCGTTCCTCAAGAGTCCTCGAGTGTTCTCTGGAATATCATATAGATACCGTTTCATCTATAACGCTATGTATCCGACGTAAAATACGAAGTGGATGAGAATTGGAATGAGGCGTAGCGAAAACGCCACAGTACTCGGAAGTGCACGTTTCTTCATCTTCCACTTTTTTTCTTGTGACCCGAGTCGTTATAACTGACGTCACATCTGGATAACGCTGAGAGAGGACCACAGACACCCACCCCCTCCCTTTACAGGTCACGAAGGTTATCGATCGAATAATTTCATTGGGACTAAACGAGCACAGGGTTCGAGAGACGAGGAGGGCGCGGCGTTACCTCCGGCAAGTTTCCGGCAAACCGCGACCGGCATAAACTTTTCGATTCGATCGATCGATTCGGTCGTTAGACATAACCTTCTTTTTTTAACTTTTTTGATTCTGTATGCCATTAAAAAAAATGAAGGCGAATATTAATAAATTTGAGAAAAAAATTTTTTACGCGAATAGTTAATATTTTTCTCATTCAATGATGAAACAGCAGCTTTTTTTCTGCGTTGAGGAAAAGTGGTTAAAACGGGAATTTTTTTGAGGGAAAATTGTACGTATGACTTTGAGGTTAAAAAAGCGGCATGTGCTTCTTTTTTATCCCTGAAACGAGCAAAAAAATATTTTCGTACGAAAACTCGCTGACGTCGACGAGAATATGACTGCGCGACGATGTCGTCATTCCGTAGGAGTTTAAACTTTTTCTACCTAAAAAAAATGTGCAAGGCAATTTTTTTTTTTTTTTTTCACTTAATATTTTTTGAGGCATGAGACAACGGGTTAGCAGTACGCGTATCTCGAGAGATACACACGAAAAGTTTCGTGACGAGTTTCTTGCGGATGACGTTCTTCAAGTTCGAAGAAATCTTCGAAACGCACATCGGGGGGTTGTTTCCGGATCTCATAGTTGTATCGCTGAATACACCGTTCGCGAAAGAAAAATGAAGCGCGCAATGTCGCCTGCTTCTGCATTGACAAGAATACTTTTAAATCCGAGTGTTCCACTTGAAAGAACGTCATCGCGATATAGTAGAGAGATGCTGCGTCGCGTATAAAAAATGTTACTGTTCTCGTCGTTTCCTCGACGTTTTCTATGTCGAATGAAAAAGTTGTCACGAACTAAAAATAGCATCAGCAATATGTCATATCGACGTACACAATCATGTCGCGCATTACGAACGCCTGTTTTCGAAACGCAATGCATAAAAAAAAAGAAATACCTCGTGGGTCGCGAGACTATAAGTTTCTTTGATAAATTATCCCGATTTGTTTTGCAGACTCTCTACTGTTGTGTATATAAAGTATATACGCGGTATTTCTGCGTAAATAGCATATATGTGTTATACACGAGAGGTTTACCAGCGAAACACATGAAAAATATTTATATCGCGTAATATTGTATGATATATCGAATACATTTCAGAAAAAATTTTCGCAAATATCTAACGAATTATTATATATATGATTAATATATTAATATAAAATACTAAAGTTCGATACTCGAATGCACAATATTTTTTTTACATCACTGTAAAAAAAAAAGGTATCTTCCATTATTTATGGTAATTCTAGAATGAGTCGGATACACAACAGACTTTGCTTACCTTTTTCGGAAAAAAAAAAATGCGTGGATTGGTTCGCGAGCCGATTCTTCGATCGGATCTCTCGAGTCCCCTCAAAGAATTCGAAATCAACGTAAGAAACGAGTCGGTATATCTCCGGGGAATTATTCCAGCATAAGACGAAATCTTTGCCATTTCTATGTAATGTATACGAATATACATAACCAACGGGGAAATCCAATATTCGTGAGTTTTGGCACGAAGTCCGTGCGGTACGGCGGGGATTGCTGACGGTAAACATGACGCAAGTATAAATCTCTCCCTTCTCGAGGGGTTTTTTCCCACTAATTATATGTACACGAAAAGAAGAAAAATATAAGTTTCACGATGCCGAAGAAGATATTTTATTCGGAGCAAAAAAAAATACGACGAACTTTAGGAACGAACCTTACGAACGTTATGGAGCCATTTATAGATGCCAGAAGGTGGAACAGTAGGGTGGAGCGAAGAGTTTCCGTGTATCTTCGCGAGCACAAAAGTTTTTCGCTATGAAAGAGACGACACTCGGCACTTAATCAACCCAGCTATACCCTCCCCTACCCCCGCCCCCCCTCATCTCGCTCAGTTTCTTCGTCGTTGTTCTCTCGTTGTTCCCGGTGAGTTCACCCGCCCGAGACAATGAAAAATATATGACAGTAATAACGTTGTATTGTCGTAGCTCCGAGGGTAGTAGTACGAGCGAATTGTTAACAGAACGAAACACAGTTATAACGAAAGAAACAATCCCTTTCTATAAACACTTGTTTTTCGTGTACGGATGAGATTGGTAAAAAAAAAAATAGATAAGTCAATTGCGAAATAAATAATAAACAATAAATAATAACAAGTGATTGAATTGTTACCGCAAATGGCCGTTGCGATTGCGGGAAAAATTCCCTCGATGCTTTCACGTGCTCAGCTCCAGCCGGTAGGAAGTACAACATTAGCATCGTTGTTGCGGCTAAACGTTTGGCGACGTCACGAGGGTTCCTGAGAGGCATCGTTTTTATTTCCAGGTCAGAGTCCTCGAGTCTGAGAAATTATTAGCAGTGGCGACAGTACCACCTGACTGTAATAGATTCTCTGTCCGGTATATAAAGTTGCGACACGACACAGTTACACTCGCGCGACTCGCGATATAATACACCTGAATAATAAAGCGGCAATGTCGGGGGACGAGGTGTAGTGACGTCGTCGACGCGAGATACACAACACCGGGTTTATCCGGAACGCAACGTCGCGAGTACAACGTCATCGCACGGAGATGCACCATTGTACAAACGGAGGATCAAACGAAAAGCGGATTCATTGTGACGGCGCTTACACGTCGCTAACGCGCAAACTGAACTTCCTCTCTCGTTGTTTCTGATTCATTCTTCTACCGTATTATTCGCTCTACGTATTACGCTCGTTATCGTACTAAACGTTATATTACGCGTTGGGAGGTTTATTTACCTCATAGCTGATGCCATTTTTAAACCGCTTTACTTTTTTCTTTCCTGACCTCCATTATCTTCGGTGTCCATCAACCCGTAGAGTCGTTTATTCATTAAACCTATTTGTATAATTATTTTTCAACTTGAAAAAACGAGTCGAATTGAATTTTCAGAACCTCAGAAATACGATAAAACAACTGTTCTGCCGTCAAGATTTTTCTGTTATATATTGCGGTGAAAGTAAATGCGGAAAAAGTCGGAAAAATAAGAGAAAATTACAATTTCCATTTATTAAGCGTTTTTCTTTTGTATTACACCGCCTTTAAAAAATCGAAGTTATTCTTGAAGTTGAGGTGTGTGATAATAGTATTCGAATCTAATCGATATATCTCGATTTTTATCGATTATTATAAGTTTTTATCGAATTATTCGATATTTTTTTCGATTTGTTCAAATTTTTTCCTCGAATATCGAATCGCTACTTGAATTGATTATCGAAGGGTAGAAACCAAAGGAAAGGCCTTTATTCATGTTTACCGACCGATAGCCTTACCCTTCAATTAATTTCTTCTTCATAAACTTCATTTATAGAGTGGCATACTCTCCACCCTCGTGGCGACCAGCCGGTGATCCTCAGTGATTTAATCAACGACCGAAAACACCGATCGTTCCAAACTTAACTAAAAAACTTTCCGACATTAATTAACTTCCCAAAAATAGCATTATCGGATGAATATCACTGCGGAGGAAATTCAATAAGGTTTTTTTTTTTTTGTAAAACAACTTTTTGTTGTCGTTTAATAACTGCCGTTATAAGAGATCGCGGCATGCATCGAATTTCCGCAGAATCGACAGAGTGATGTATAATAGACGATTGTTTCGCGTGGATCACGTGTGATAAAAACGACCGGAATTCTTTCGTCGATAAACCGTTTATCTACCCGTTCTCCGCAGCATACAATGTGCAATAATAGTTCAGTGGGTGGCTATCGGGAATTTGCACGACGAGAAAATAAAGTAGGTATCAACGAGGGTAATCGATTCTTCGCCTCTGGCCAGTCAGCCCGGTAATTAACCGTTCAGCGGACGGTAATTGGCTACTCGAGCTTAGACCGGCCGTGACAACGACAACGATGATTACGACGATGATGCTGATGATAATGACGATGACGGCCAGTTTGGTTTCACGGGGAGATCGATCCGCGTTTTGAACGGCGATCGTCCAAGAATAGCGAATTCGCAAGGTGAAACCAACATGAAGCTGACCCACTTGCTATACAGTCAGCTTTGCCCGGAACCCTCTCGTTCTCGAGAGTGGAGTCCTTTTATCGTTTAAGGGGAGTTTCATTCGTTCTTCGCGCAACCGAGACGAGAGTCAACGGGGAAAGCGTCTCTGTATTAAAGTCTCTTCGGGAAGGGGATCCTTTATGCTTCCTTTATTTCCGGACAATTTCCGAGCGACCGATCGTGTCCGGACGAATTCCCTATGAATTTCTCTATACCTGTATGTTACCGCGTGCCATATAAGGCGATTCAATAAATGTTTTCGTCATTTCTCGTCTCCGCGTTTAATTTTTTTTCTTTCCCGTTGAATTGGACTAAAGTACAGAAACGACAGAACTTTTTATTGCGCAGAAGCTTTGACTTCATACGACGTAAATCCACTTCCCTGAAATATATATGCTGAAGATAGTTTCGGGATCACCCTGTATTATTATGGAAGATGTCTCACAGTATGGACTTTCGTCCTGACGAAGGTACGTCCGTGAATACGAAAATTCTGGCGCGTTCTCTCGGTTTCATTGGTGGTAAGGAATTTCTCTCGGGTCTTGAATTTCACCCGCTGTATTTCGTTTTATTGCTCTAGCTGTTGAGAGATCTCGTCGTATTGGATGTCCAACTGTACGGGCTTTGCGCGCAGAGAGCGAAACTATTTCGACGAGAAATTCACGAAGAACTTGGAAACTATATAGTTGCTTGTGGTACGAAGTCCACGTTGTTAGCTAACAATAAAGTGCCTACAAGAACAGTTGCGAACGGTAACTTCAATCTCGAAACTCTCTATGTCAACGTCAACTGTTTGCACCGATTCATAGAGACAATGTATCTATGGTCCGTCGACCAACGAAGTTACTTCGTATTTTTCGTTCATTTTTTTTTTTTCATTTTCGACTCGTTTTCTCGTGCGAGTAGACTATCCTTCGGCGTTTAATGCGAAATATGAAAACCTTAATCTCCGAACGAATTTTACTTCATTCCTATTTCCCTCTTCCGCGAGAAGCCAGGAACGGTTTCTATTTGCATCTTTGCTCCACTTGTTGCACACTCACGTTGGCCAATTTATCCTCCTCTGCTCTTCTCCAGACATCTTGATTGCCACTTCGCTTTGCTAATGGTCTTGACATGGGTGCTAATCGTTCGTTAGTTCTCGCTGCTTCTTCATCTTAACCCTCATAAACCATTATTCGCAAAACTATAATAATGTGCCTAAGTAGCGCAATGACGAGATCATAGTAACGCTTGTTTCGTGAGATGAAACTGACTTTTTTTTAACACCATCACAACAGACGAGAATTATTTAGTTATTTAGTTATTTAGTTATTTAGTTATTTAGTTATTTAGTTATTTAGTTATTTAGTTATTTAGTTATTTAGTTATTTAGTTATTTAGTTATTTAGTTATTTAGTTATTTAGTTATTTAGTTATTTAGTTATTTAGTTATTTAGTTATTTAGTTATTTAGTTATTTAGTTATTTAGTTATTTAGTTATTTAGTTATTTAGTTATTTAGTTATTTAGTTATTTAGTTATTTAGTTATTTAGTTATTTAGTTATTTAGTTATTTAGTTATTTAGTTATTTAGTTATTTAGTTATTTAGTTATTTAGTTATTTAGTTATTTAGTTATTTAGTTATTTAGTTATCACAGATACCCAAAGTTTCCAATGATTCGAATTGTTCGATTCTACTTGATTCGAATTGCCCTTTTCAACGCTTTCACCAAACACGTGCTATTCCTTCGGTTCCTAATTTCCATCATAGTTCAAAATAATAATGATAATAATAGTAATCAATGTAGTATACTCCGATGTGACATTGAATCTCATCAACTTCCAGTATGTATATGCAATCAGCTTGTACGCTGTTAGTTCAACGATACATTATCCAGTTTACATCGCTTATCCTATCGTTAAATCTTGGCGTACATAGCAATCTATATTATATTAGTCTACATTTATATAGTCGAAACGGTTGTACATAACGAATGTATTGTACCGTGACTCAAGCATGTCAAATTATAATTGAGTTGCCGAGGGCAACCGAACAATCGTGCCGATCCGGTGTTCTCGTACAGAGACCGCAAATTTCGACGAGCGTTGGTGGCGTTTTGATTGACCGCTCATTTGAGCTCTCATATTAAATAGCTCCGCCTTGATAACGAACCCAATCAAAACAATTGATCAAACAACTTTTTACTGAATTTTTTTTTTTTTTTTTTCGTTGATAGAACAGTGAAAAATTGAATCACAGCTGCGAAACTCTGATAAAAGTGGAAAATGAGACGAATTTGATGTTTCATCTTTCACGAGAGAATCATTCGCTCAAGTGAGTGTATATAGCGGGGAAGATTCCGAAGTGGCAAGAGAAATGGCGAACAATTGAGGGAAAATCGAGTGGAAGCGAATTTGGGTGATGACCTTTGAAAATTGTATTTTCACAACTTTCTCGAAAGCGGGGAAAGAAGGGAAGCGGTGCGATAGATCGGCTAGAAAATCTGATCTTCTCTATTATTCAGTAGTATAGATATAGAAGCATTTAGCGTCTGTTCCTATTCCGATAAAAGGAACTTAACTAGCAGCGCGAACTGAAGCAAGAATTCCAATTTCAAGCGGCGCGTATGCAACTCATCAGTCCCCCTATTCCACAACTGCACGAGACAGTCACAACCGGAAATGAAGCTTTGCGACGTTCAGAATCAGCGCGTCATTCTCTTCAATTTACCATGTATATGCGTTCATGGATGTGGAAGTGTATAGGAAGCCCTCAAGACGAAATTCGCATATATCGTAAATTGAATGTTGATGGAGACACAAATGTGATCTTTCGTAAATCTTCAGATGCGATTCAAAATACGAGAAAATTGGAACTCACAGTCGAAAAAAATGAGTATTATTTATCTATTTTTAATAATACAAATAATAATAATAATAGATTTTTACTGTTAATGATTTTTCGCAACGAACAATAGACGGATGAAGTGTTGCGATCAATTATATCGCTTTCAACAGAATCCTACTAAGTCGTTGCGCACGCATGGCTTCGACGGATATTAGCAACGCTTCAGCGATCATCGCGTGCGGATAATATCGGTCTAACGATAGGAGCGCACACTTCATCGGATTACAATGCGCGAGTAAATATTTAATAGGCCTAAAATCTATCGATTAGAATCGGCGGTTGTACTGATCAATGGAGTCTTTTATGCGCTTTGACGATAAAAAAAAAACATTCCCAACAAAATTTTCTATTGAGCAGTGAATATGTTTATTGAAAATTACAAGCGTCAAAAGCAAATTGTATACAAAATCATTTTTTTAATTATTATTATTATTTTTTTTTTCATAAAAAAATGTTTGATCAATGCGAATTTTTCGCGATGTTTTTTTATGTTTTTTTTTTACCAACGACTGTTTCTGCACACGCAAATTCCGTTTCGGCAACTTCCACCTCTGCGACGCATTCCGATGCACTTCATAGCGCAGGCAGAGTGATTAGGTGTGAACCATTGGGACGAAAATGAGAACACGTCACAGGTGAGGCGACGTTCTCTGATATGAGGTTCGAGAGCGTTCGAGTCTTCACTTCCGGTGGGCTCTTCGATGGGCGCTAATTTTACAAATGAGCAAATTTCCAATCAAACGCGGGAAACTTCATTGGCAATTGAATTATTCGATAGTTACCCATTTCATAAATTGGTCCATCGTATCGTCCAACATCCGAGGATGTTCCGGCTGAGGCAGTGGCAGCGATTGCTGATATGACGAGAATTGCGACGCAGAACTTCATGATGAGTTTTTTTCTTCTTCTACGTAACTTCCAAACGAAACTCGATGAATTAATGATCCTTCGTCGAGCATTCGCGCTTATATATCAATGGCTGATAGGATATCTTCTTCCTTTCGTTCGCTTGGAGGGGCCAATTTTTCGCACCGTTTCCCGCGGTTGCAGGGTTAACCGCGAAGAGTTCCCGTCGGCAAATCCTCAAGTTCTGCATTTAAACTGACTTTGAGCTGATAACGCATCGGAAGGATCTTTGTGGTTCTGTGAGATACGCGATTCTCGCGGTTCTCGAGTGTCGCTAAAATTACATTTGCCACCGCGATGATTCTCGTATCAGCGATGTCTTTGTAAATTTGCGCATTTGCCGGTTGGCGCTTTTGTGAAATAATCAAATTGGAATACGAGAGGTGAGATATCTTATCGATAATTTCAGACGCGCGCAACCGGAGTCTGTTCGATAATTGTGCATAGGTAGCGGAAGCTCGACGGAGAATTCGATTTTGTGGTCATAGTGACGTCAAACGGGGCGCTTCGATGGCTGAAAGCAACTCTGTCGAAACATCTTGACATATATATCAAATGAATATAATAAATCGGTAGAAAATATTTATCTCCTATCATCTGCTTCTGCATTTTTTCCTTCTTTTACAAACGGTTCTTTGAGATTTGTTTGAAAACGGATGAGCCATCGACAGGTGCGCCATCTTTTATGCATTAGTCATTTTCCGCATCAATGGCGATTGACTAAAAATATTGAAATAGTTTCCCGGAATCCCAGGATACACAGGATACCAGGATTTTTAAAAAGGAGAAATACATCTGAACTCTGCACGCGCGATGGTCCATAATACAATAAATTACGACTGTGGTTATCTTGCGGAAATAACCAAATTGGGTCACGAAGCTACTTATCTTATTGGTAATTTTGGGACCGAGAAACCCGGAGTCTATTCGATAATAGTGTATGGGAAGGAGAAGGCAATTCGATTTTGCGGTTGCTGCGCCGTCAAACGGCGAACCCTTATCGCTCAGCAAAGCTTTCGATACGTCGAGCAAAGTGTTCTATATAATCGACGGCATAGACGCGTCTGAAAAGCTGATCAACGTTTACTCGACGTATCGAACGAAAAAAAAATGCGGTAAAATTTCACTCTACACTCGATCATTTTTTTTACATATTTTGCATATTCATTAAATTTCTTTAAACATTTTTTTTTTCTCGAGAATAACGATAAAGATTTTTGGTAATTTATTTTCCCGTTTACTAAAACCATAAATATATATATTACTCTTGCGTCCGAAGGCTGCGTATGCATACCACGATTATTTCCCAAGTGTCGATATGTATACGTAAATAAATAGATAATAAATAGATAATGCATAGATAATGTTTACGACGCGCAGGTGTTCTCAGAAGGTACATGGGCCCCTGGACGCTTAATCTACTGCGGCGGCTTACGCCAGACTTGGCCTCTAATACTGTCAAACATCAACAACGCTACTGCATAACCGAACATTGAACCTTCTCTTCGCTTCTGTATCCATCAGACACCTCCGCAATTCCTCTCGTCCATCAGCCTCCTCCGTAATTCCGTTCACAATTATAGCCGATCCTCTTATTCTTCGAACTTCGGGAGCATTAATCAGATCGTAAAGGATATCTCGGCGCGCGGTGAATCATTAATTTTAATTCCGAAACTACAAAATTCGCGAAATGAATATCGCAATATTGCTTTTCCGTCTTCAAAATGTTGCAAATTAAAAATTAATGAACAGAATATTACTACCGGTAAAGTAGGAATCAATATTATTTCACATAAATGAAAAAAATTGACTTATTTCGTTCCGAGTGATGCGCTTCGACAGCATTGCAAACGTCATTTCGCTACCGCAATGCATAATGAGATTCGATGGTCGCGTGAGTGAATGTCTGTCGATTGGCATTAGCATTATTTAATTGCATAGAGCGCACGCGTGTATCTCGTTGTTACCGACGCCACACAGAGATGTGACGTATACACAGTGACGCAATTGCATTGGAGTTTATTTTGTTTTGCGGTTCATGGTCTCGTGAATAAACGATATATCGCACTTGGAGTCTGATCACGAAAGACCGTGTTATCGGAGACAAATTGCGATGATTAATATCCATCCGAGTATTGCGAGAAGTCGGAAAAACCGAAATGATGATAACACAATATCGGTTTCACTTTTGTTATATTTTTATTCACTTTGTACCGTATTACATGACAAGTTGTACGCATAAAGATCGAAAAATAATTTACAAAAAAAAAAAAAAACGTTGTTTTATTGTATTCGTATTTTATTGTATTTCTTCAAATTCTACTGTAAAAACAGCAGAAGTGGAACAATAATTTCCGAAAATATTATATCGCTGAGATATGAATATTTTTTTTAGCCATCACGATATATCGCGATTTTTCATTTTTAAATTATGATCGATGCGAAGTTTCTGCGTCGCGAATTTTTTTTTTTTTTTTACCAACGATCATTTCTGCAGACGCACATTCCGTTGCGGCAAGATCCACCCCTGCGACGCATTCCCATGCACTTCATAGCGCAAGCCGAGTGATTAGGTGTAAACCACTTGGAGGAAAATGAGAAGAAATCGCAAGTAAGTCGACGCTCTCTGGCGTGTGGCTCGAGGGAATTCGAGTCTTCGCTGGGAACCGGCTCTTCGATAGGCGCTAAGTTTCCAAACAAGCAAATTACAAAGTTAACTTAGAAAACTTCACGGTCGATAATCGGTTATTCGATACTTACCCATTTCGTAAATAGGCCCGTCGTAACTTCCCGCTTCGGGTACTGCCGCGGCAGAGGCACCAGCAGCGAACGCGGCGATTGCGAGAATTGCGACGAAGATTTTCATGATGAGTTTTTCAGGACCGTTTTTTTTTTTTTTTTCAAAGAAGACGTATGGAAGTGATGACCCTTCTGCGAGAATCAGAATTTATATACCAAATAGTTGGCAGGATGGGGACCTTATCTTTCTTCATGGAGGGGCCGACTGTCCGGAGGCCTTCCTGTGAGGGTAACATGCACCGCAAGGGATATCCTTAAGGAAAACAAAGATTTCGATTCTATATTTGAAACAATTTTGCGTGCAGATAACGCACCTTTGACGAATTCTACTGCGTCGTAAATTTTTCCGGCCGCAATCGCTTCGCGAATTCGCGATACATCGATCGACGAATCTTACGGTGAAAAATGATATTCCCATTATAGCTTGTGATTGAAAAAATTATCGATCGATACGCAGTTTCCAATATTTCACGGTACAACGATTCATATAGTACCGATGCAAGTAAAAATAGAAAAAAAAAACATTAAAATATATTGTTAACTGTGCGCGGATTCGTCAGTAAATGATTAGTTTCCATTGAATACCGATCTGCATAGATGAACCATTTTACCCGCGATAAACCTCTTCAACCTATAATTTCCACAAGTTCCGTAAGTTTTCCTTGTGCTTCAGCATTTAGCAAGTTAATTGCTGTTACTGGAAACGGATGCTGGACGGATCTTATGATTACATAAGATGCGACGGCAACAGATCTATGCCTATCGCACGCGAGTATTCCTTAAACTGGTTTTTTCTTTTGTCGCATACATTTTCGATTTTCCTTATTTCCTATTAAATAAAAAAATTATTATTATTTTTACAATTATTATAAAATTATTTAATTATTGCGACTGATTAAATTTAATGCTCGATAATCGATAAGTTTTCGATATATAACGAAGAACATATTTTTTTTTACGGGTCAATATACGAAATATAAAATGAAAGTGAAAGTATCAACGCAAGCGATTCTGTTTTGTAAAAGTCGAGTTCATCTCAATGATCATACGTTATCTATGACAACGTGATCTCTCGAGAAGACTTTCCGTGTACGATATCTCGTACATTCGCGGGACCGCGAACCGCGAAAATGTCGACCTGGTAAAGTCAATGTATACGTCACGTCTGTGCGGTACTCAAACTCGCTTGTTCTACGGACGACGACACGTTACCGCAATTTCCATGTCCATCGTGTCGCTTTAGATAAACCAACGGAGGTACACGATTTCGAATTGAATAGAGTGCAACAACTAGATGATTATTTAAAATGTACGCGGATAGTGATTGAATTAATTAGTCGTGATTATTCACGATACATCGTCAGCTAATTTGTTTATTTATTTAAGAACGGGGAGTTTTGTCTATTGAAAGGACAGCTACCAATTGATAGATTGATACGAAGAGTAAAAAAAATATAAAATATAAAATATAAAATATAAAATATAAAATATAAAATATAAAATATAAAATATAAAATATAAAATATAAAATATAAAATATAAAATATAAAATATAAAATATAAAATATAAAATATAAAATATAAAATATAAAATATAAAATATAAAATATAAAATATAAAATATAAAATATAAAATATAAAATATAAAATATAAAATATAAAATATAATTTTAAACTGACATAATGAAAAATGAAATCATCCGACAATTGAGCAACTGTACCATGTTGATGCATTAAAAAAATTGCGGTACAAAGTTGAATGAACAAAATGTAAGCTGATGTTGAAGGGAGAGAGGGACCGATACCCGCTCCCGATTCGTATAAATGGCACCATTGGCCATCGAAGTCTCAGTCTTCTCATCTCAGAACAGTCTGAACGAATCAAAACGCGTGAACCTGCAGCATCAATTGAACGATCATGAAGTTCGTATTCATTCTAATCGTCGTTTTGGCAATCGGTATCAATTTTGTGACCCCACGTCTCGGCGATTCCATAGTTTTCAAAGCTATTCGCCACTACGACAGAGGTAAAGACTTATCAATTCATCGACTGCGATACGGAGACTTGCTAACTCCCCTCGTAATCTCACCATACTGTGCAAAACTACTTTATCGTATCGATCGAAACTGCAATCCATAGTGTTATAATTGTTCTCAGTTAGTAACAACACTCCTGGAGTGCGACCACTTGGCGCGCATACCGTTCGTACAGCTGCGGATATGGAAATAAACAATCGCATCAGAACCAATCGCACGATTCCGACAACTCAATTGCAGCATTAAACAGCTCCGAATTTTTTTTTCTGCATTTTGTTATTCATAAAACTATTTATAAAAAAAAATGTTAAAAATCAGCGCGTATAATAAAATCAATGGATTTAAATGCGTTTGCCGAAAATTCATCCATGTATCTGAATAAAATCGAAAATTTATAAAATAAAAAAACGTTACGCGTGAATCGTTTAAAAAAAACGGAACTTATTCATTACGATTTTTTTTTTCACCTTAATCATCGGGGTCGGTGACCTATACGTAAATTAATCAAACGCCAATCCACCTTTGCTGATAAATCGCGGGGTTTTCTTTATCAATCAACCTTCGCTTGAATCTTCCACCTTCGAACTTTTGACCCCTTCTTTACATTGAGTGCACATTTGAAAGTTCACGGATGAACGCTTCTCTAATTAAAAATCACTGACGAGGAAAACCGTATCCAAGCTTTAGCCATTATCGCTCTGTACCGAGATTCTGGGGAATTCATCTTTACTTCGTGGACTTTTCCTTAACTTTTGTTATTTCCTTGTTGAGATACGCCTATCCATAGTATAATCGCGCGGTGATGAAACTCGTAACGAGAATGCTGACGAGACAAATCACGTTTAACCGACTCGTATAAAAGCTGCTATTAACGCGATGATCCATTCAGAAACGATCGAACATCCATTAAGTGTAATACGACCATTTTTGTACCGCAATGAAGATTAGTCTCGTTATTTTGGCCGTTTTGGCTGCAGTTGCTTATGCCGCCGCGGCACAGGATCCAGTGATTCCTTCTCATTCGCGTAAGAATATTATTATTAAATTAATTAATAAAAAAAATTATTTATATTATTATTAAATTAAATAATAGTAACATAAATAATTTTTTTCTTAATAAAGTCGAAGACAGCAGTGAAGAAATATTGAGACACGGCGATCTCTTTGCCGTCCTCACGGGCCGTCCGCACGTCAGACAAAAGCGTTTCACGTGCGATCTGCTATCCTTCAGTGCAAAGGGTGTCAGTGGTTTCAATCACGCAGCTTGTGCCGCTAAATGTTTATCTCAGCGCCACTTGGGTGGACATTGCGACGGTGCTGAGTGCAAATGCGTCTCGAAGAAGTGGTGATTCGCACGAAAGAGTTCCTAAATCACGAAAAAAAATGATAATTTTTTTATGACTTTTTTATTCAATGTACCGATTTCGAAATATACTTTTATTTATATAACTTTTCCATATATAACTGCATTTATTTATTTAATAATTATATGTAACATAATAATAACGAAATAATTTATTTATTTTATCATAAGTTGTATAAAAAATATATTCCGCTTATTATAATATAATTTGAAAGTAATAATGCACCACTGACGAAGCATCGATTTCTAATTTGCATTTTCGATACCCTTTTCGCAATATATCGATACTTTGTCGTACGAAATTTATATTCTTTCGCGAGTGAATATAATCCGTGAAAATCAGCGGGGAAAAGGAAAAATAACCATCGAAGAAAAATATGAAAGAAAAAATTGCGGTCGTGCAACCCTTACGGACCACGCGAATACCCCAAGCGGACTCGGTGGCTCGGTTATTCCTATCGTACAAATATAAATCGAGTTTGCCGGTCGGCCCCGGGAGCGTTGTACGTGCGACTGAATAATAATTCTTTTTCGCCACGTGGATTTCAAGCGATCCTTTTTTTTCCCTACGGGCATCTCTCTCGCTTCGCATATACGTATACTTCGTCGTTCAGAAAAATTCCAAAGGTAAAACGCGGCTCGATCGCAAATACAGCTCAGTGCGTTCGTTTTTCTGTGTCTCGTCTACATCCCCGTCTCCACATACGCGGCTGTGAATGTGTGAAAATTTTTTTTTCTTCGTCAACATTGTTAAAAAATTATTTTCTTGTCTGCAAAGTACGTGTTCCGGAGTATATTTCTGTTTTCCGACGATTTTTTAACTGTATTTCACGATTTTCCACGTGTCACTGTCCGTCACTCGTATCGCTCGTCCCGCTGTTTCGTCTCCTTTTTGATGCAATGAAAAATAAATTGCTACCTGCGTTCTGCAAAAACTATACAACGAAATCCAATTCCCCAGTGATACAGCGTGGGCAATGGGAAAAAAAGACTGTGGAAAACTATATGATTCCGTCCAACTTTTCGAACGGACGGAATAAAATTCCAGTGAACGATAGAAGCTAAATTGCTGGCTTACGTTTTTGACATCAGTCGGGCAATTTGGTTGCCGATAACGCCGACCGATTCGGTGCCCCACGCGATTTGTTCCGCGATATTGCGTAAAGGGAGCTTCGAAAACGGAGGGATGAACGGCGATAAATCCTACTGGTCGAACGAAATTAAAAGCCGATTTTTCGTATTCACGAACGTGCAAACGATACGAATGGAGAAACTGCGAGAGGGTGCGCTTCTCGATAACTAACGTTCCGAAAATCTTCGTTTATTCGTTTCCGGTATACTGCGAGAGTCGTCAATGTACCGATATTAGTTATGCCTGAACTTTAACACGTAGAAAATGATAAAAATAAAATAAAAATAACTATCAGTTGAAAAATGTATAATTTTATTATTATTTCGTTATATAACGATAAAAATAAATATTACAAAAAAATTATTACAAATTATAGAAATAAATATTATTTTAATATATTATCATTTTTTAATGGATTCTTATTATTATTATTGTATAAAAAAATCGATAGCATTATTCACATTAATCGATTAATACGATCGAAATTTGACGCGAAGTTTAAATCGATTGTTACAGAGCTAAATTCAAAATGTTGAGCGGACACTCTTTTTCGACGAGTCTAAGCAGCGGTGGGGGAGAACCGCAGATTATCGTTGAGGAAAGTAGCCTCGGCGAAGAAGAGGCCGAACGTTTAAGAAACGAGTCTCCGCCTCGTTTTCTCGATCCGGATTCACCGTCCTTGAATCCTTATCTACTGTCGCCGTGGCGAGAGACACGGAAGCACTCGTTACCGACGCCGCAGTGCACTTCCGGTATCACTGCATCTCAAGTGAGTAAAGTACCCGAGTTATTCCAACTCATCATAATAATGCACCGACGCCGCCACGATCTTCGCAATATAATTTCACGAGCGAAACGTTTGATGAAAAATCAAAGGTTTCTTATTTTTTCTTCGGAACTTCCGATCGAATCGGCTGAAAAACATGTTTCATGAAAAATCGCAGACTTTTTTTTTTCTCAGAACTGACGATCAAATCGGCCGAAAAATTCGATCGATAAGACAATAGAAGTCAAATTCAAATGAAATGTTCGTTTTAGGTGAGACGTTTGAGCGAAAGGGGTGGTGAAGGTTCTGGACCATCGCCTCGAGAAGCAGCATTTCTCGCGACGCTATCGCAATCGCCGGCACCCCAACCCGGTGGACGTCGTCATTCGGTTGTAACGATATCGAAGGTACCGCCTGCATTCTTTGGGCGCAACACGCGACGAGAATCGATCGCGGAGGTTCCTATGGGCGCTACGAGAATACTACCGATACGTCGTGAATCAACATCCGGTTTATCCGGACCACCGAGTAACACCGGAAGTTCGCATAATCTGCAGTTAGACATTATGGACGATATCGCTGAGATAAAGACGCGAAAGGTGAGCGATAAAGTTTTTTACCGATTTTTAATAGTCGATAACGATTTCCAAAAAAAAACGATAGCGATTTTCATCGACAATTTTGTACAATCAGAATTTCATTTTGTTTATTGAATTTTTAAACTAAAACAAATGTTCGATCGGTTAGGTACGTCTCAAGATGTGGAAAACACCATCGAGAGAACGCGTCTGCGAGGTTCAGCCTCTCGAAGGCAACAGTTCGGCTCAACGTTACGTCCAACAGCAGCAAAGACGTTTCTCGGATTTCGCTCCGACTTTGCCAACAGCGAGTTCTTCGTCTTCATCGATGAGGAGACGAGCTTCCGAATTGCCGAGGCCTGCGCCGAGCGTAACTCCGGCCGCTGGTATCGTTTGTTCGAATACCGATCTTATATCGATTCTAAGCTCTCTGACCTCTTCGGCAACGGAGATCAACAGATGCGGCGAAGAGAGCTGCCCGACCAATCGCGACGATCTAAAAGTATCCAAAACTCTCGACCAGAAACGCAGCCGACTAAAGGATTTCCGATCAAACAGTTTCGACGTATCGATACTTCACGGCACCGGAAACAAAACGACGCTTCAGGGCGGCAGCGGCAATAGCGCGAAAAATTCTTCCGATGCCGCGAGTTTAGCGCCCGCCAATTGGTTCGCCAATCGTCATCAACCGATGCGAAAGAAACAGCGAAGTCAAGACGTTGCTTTGCCGACATTGAGCTTTAAATTCGAGAAATTGAAGGTAATGAAAGCGGTGAAGGAGAGTCTTACGAGAAGCACTTCCCCACCGAGAGATTTGGCACAGGGAACGAGACACAAAGTCGTTTGGGACGATACCAGAGGCACTAAAGTCGATGCGCAAGTTCTCGGCAGTGCGATCGAAGAGTTTTTGACCTCTCAACGAGGAGCCGAAACGGAGGGAAGCGCAGCCGGCACATCGGCTGCTAAACCGGCTGTTTCGCCGGGTAAAAAAATCGGCACCTCCAGCAAAGTCACCAATTGGTTCGCCAGCGGTAACAAAGATGAGGAACAGACGGAAAATTGCGAGCAATCAATATGCCCGTCTCTGAAGGATCTATTTGTCAAGTAGATCGGCAAAAATACGGATTATTGATGGTAATCGGAAAAAAAAATGATATTTGATGGCATTGCATCGAAAGGCCAATAGATTTTAAAAAATATATGAAATACGAGCGAAAAAAGTTTGTATACATTTTTTTTTATCTATCGGATCTTTGAAGCGATGAAAATAATTTTTGCTCGAGATGGCTACGAGATCGGAAAGTTATTCGGGAAACGTATGAAGCGTAAATGAGCACAAGATCCTGAAATGATAAATGCGGCGCGAAAACGCGTGAAAAAAAAGCAAATTAATTGATTTCCGCAATGTACGCAATTTTAATGGATAATTATTAATTCACCTTCGCTGGTCGAAGGCTGATTATTTAATAAACGACTGTGTATTGTACATTTTAACGACTGCAGTACGAACGTTGTTACGGCTTACTTTGGATGGTAAGATATATATATATATATATTATTATTATTATTTATTTATCATAAGTAATTATCATATCTGATGTGACTTATGTGAAACAATACTTTTGCATAGAGCAGATATTAACGTAACGGATGTTGATATGCGACGATAAACGGGCGAAAAAAAAGTATATATATATTAGTCGATGTTTAATAAAAATATCGTTGAAAATTCGGAGTTCGCAATTGAGTTGATATAATCTTTTGGAACATCGAATAGATTTTTATTCGTTAGAATTTCTGTCGACGCTCCGTCGACGATGTGACTCTCCCGTCGATCTTTCAAAAGTTCTCAATGTTATATATCATCGTTATTTTACGCGTATCCCGAGATACCGTAACAAGTGTCACGTATATGTAAATACTATAAGACTTTTTAATGTTACGTGTACCTAATCCTTGTAACCCAAAGGCAAAGTCGTTAAACAATCGGAAGACAATGAGAATCGAAGGAAATTCGTGTCCCATTTTAATCTTTTGTTCGACTCCGTTAGGTCCGTTTCTTTAATGTCGATTTTGCAAAATTAGATATACTATAAGATGAAGAAAAAAAAATGCACACGCGATAAAAAAAAAAGCTTTAAAAGCTCTTCCAAACATCGTTGTATTCCCGAAAAATGTATGGAAAGTAATGGGAAAAAATCTAATATTTTCTTTCGAAAAAAAAAAACAAAAATTGAAAAAAATAAGCAAACATTTTTTTTTCGAACTCCGACTCAGGATCGTGCGAAACTGATGCAAGTTTCGAGCACAGAATTTAATCTATGTGTCTTTGTCATCGACTATAATTATTCAAGGTATGTTTACTGTAAAAAAAAACGAAAATACAAGAAAAAAAAAAGAATTGCAGAAATAATAGAGGATAGAGAAGCCCAACGCAACAAATTACTAAAGGACCACATTATAAATGTATAGACAATCGACGAAGAAAAAGAAAGAAAAAAAACATTGTGCGGAATTTACCGAACATCACTTACAAATGGCATCCTTCGAGATATCGTATATTTCAATATAATGCTATAAATCCTCGCAAAAAAAGAATATTTATCGAATGACCAAAATACTATTAAAGCCTAATACTCGAGGTCTGCGAAAAGTCGAAATTCCAAATAATTCGTCTCGATGCGAATATATCGAAGAAAAGAAAATATCGTTTAATTCCGCAGAAAAAATTCGAAAAAATTGGAATAATCGAAATTTCAAAAAATTCGTCTCAATGCGACTAAATCGAAAAGACAAAAAAATCGACTAATTTGGTAAGAAAAATCAAAAAGATTCTAATAGTCAAAATTTCAAATAATTAGTTCCGATGTGAATAAACTGAAAAAAAAATCGCCCAATTCGAAAAAAATCGAATTATTCGATTGAAACACTTCGCGCATTCCGATTAAATAGTTGAAAAAACTGAATAATGAATTACTGGGCTTTAATATCGGGTCATTTTATCGACTTATAGTACCTACCGACTCCCATATCTTACTTAAATATTCATCGAAGCGCAGAGGACCCTATAAAAGTCGAGTTGAATAGGCGAAGTGATAGAGACGACGACGACACAGCGTAACATTGACTAAAGCGTCTCTCGCCGTTACATAAAAATGTAAATAGATTTGACACTGTATGTACTCTGAATGTTACAACAGCATATGTAATGTAATTGGAATGGCTATTATCTAATGTATTTCTATGTCATGTGTCGCAATAACCAAGTGAGATGTGCCTTAATACTTTGATGAGATAACGACTCCGAAGCTGCGAAACGTTAGAATCGACTATTTTTCCCAACGAACTCCGGAGTGCGCTGTCGCGATTTAAATGGATAACTACCGCTGAGCGAACGTTTTTCGTTCGCTAGAAAGGAAGAATCAAAGAAAAAAAAATCTCATAGAAAACGAAAACGAAACCGTAAAATACGCCGGAAGCCGATAATCGCGAATTGAAAATCTCATTGATCTATGAGGCACAACTCATGGAATTTGCCTATATGATGATTCTAAATAGAAAATGTAGAAAAACAGAAAAAAAAATTAAGAAAAAAAAAGAAAATGAGAGATCGAAGCGTCCGAAAATTTCGATGTTCGAACGCAAATTTTAAATGACAGAAAAGCAAACAATTTTTCGCCCTGCCGTTGCACGTTAATATTTACGATTCAATGAGAAATAGAATGAAAAATATCGGTCTACGTAAAAGTAACGGCGATCAACGTTATTTGTCCCGTTGAATTCCCAATGAATTTTCATGTATACAAGAGATGTGACCCCCAATGCCGAAGCGTATTACAGATGTTATCCAGAATAAATCTTAAATGTTTAAACTCTGCTCTTCTCTTTGCTCGTCGCTCTTTAATTCCATTATTACGAAAAAAAAAATGGGTAAAGGTGAAAAATTAAAATTGCTGTAGAATTCATTCTGAAAACAATCTTTTTATTACGTAGAAATAGGCGCTACGAGGATCGTAACAACTACACTCTTCAGACGCGATAACGTTGAATAAATTTAAAACTTAGATATTAATATCTAACGTGAGACTCGTTTTTTTTTTTTTTCGTGTCACGAAAGCGAAAGCTTCACTGTCTGGCAGTTGGTAATTAGCGAAATATTTTAACATACATATATAATAGAAAAAAAAACTATTTATATGAAGAGTGTAACCGACAGATCGAACGCGCGGTGTACAAAGATGCGATTACATTACGATTATTGGAAATGAACGAGTTGTTGAAATTCGTAACAAAAAGAAACGAAATAATTACGTAGAATAACAAACTCGGCAATGATGGAAGCAGGAACGAATTATGATTTATGGAAGTCCGATGAAATTATTTCACCAAAATGTAGTAAACGATTTGAAAAGAATTTTACGATTACACGGAAGATGCAGATCAGCTGTGATGTCTTTATGGTTGTGCGTTCGAAAAATTGAAGGTAAGGAAGATAAGTTTTTACACCCACAGCGATAACAATTATTGATCCAAATATTTCTCTCGCTATCCGAAGATCTCGGCGTCGGAACAGAAATCGTGACACCATTGTCGATCGCGCGACCCGAGCCTCGCGAAGGTATAATGACGCTTATCTTTTGCATAAACATGTGTTTGTGAATTCGCTCGATTCTCGCAATCGAAAAAAAAAAAAAAGAAAAGTGGAAAAAATTACGATTCAAGATAACACGCGTGTCGCTACGTCATACATTTTTTTTTTTTTTTGATCGTAAAGGAGGATAATTTTACTCAGCTAAACAAAAGAAATGCATTTTTTCGACTGTATCACCGTTGGGCGCTCGGTTTAGACCAATTGGCCGCAGTCATTGACGATTATCTTCTTCGATGTTTTGCCACTCTGCGAACCAAAGGCTTCCAGCTGAAAAAATAAATTGTTATCATTGTTATAACGAGCGAAATGAGCGTGTCGCGATGAGGCTTATCGGCCGTTTTATTCTGTTTCGTGCTGTTTACATATACTTTATATTCGATTTTTCTTTTTCTCTTACTGAGAAATATAAAAATATCTATTAGACTATTTTTTTAGGAAATTTTTTTCATCATTTACGTATTAAATATGGTATATATTTTCCGCGCATTGACGTCCAATGGTTTTTGCTGAACTTTCGATTTCACTTTTTTGAAACAAAATTATAAAAAAAAAATTCGAAAGTTTTGGATTTTCGAAAAATCCAGTTTTTCTCGTAAATTTTTTTTCGTTTATTGCATTGAAAAATTATTTACCGAACGAAAAATTAGTAAAAGTTACCTTTCTAACAACGTCCATTCCCTCAACGACTTTGCCAAAGACTACATGTTTGCCGTCCAGCCAACTGGTCTTTGCGCACGTAATGAAAAATTGACTTCCATTGGTTCCGGGACCGGCGTTCGCCATGGAAAGAAGACCTGGTTCCGTATGCCTCAGTTGGAAATTTTCATCTTCAAATTTGCTGCCGTAAATGGATTTTCCTCCAGTACCATTGTGATTTGTGAAATCGCCTCCTTGGCACATGAAATTTGGAATGACCCTGTGGAAACTGCTGCCCTTGTAGCCGAAACCATTTTCTCCGGTGCACAGAACTCTAAAGTTCTCAGCCGTTTTTGGAACGACGTCACTTCTCAGCTGCAAAGAGTTTTTTTGGAATAATAATGATTATTATCATAACTTTTTTTTTATTTTCGTATTGTTATTGTTATTAAAAGCCGAAAATCCTGTTAAACAAAGATTGGTGTTGAAAATGCGGCGCTCGGAAAACTACGATCGAAATGTTACGCGCCACAACGAAGAACGGTCGCGACCGAGAGGAGCTCCGAAAAAACAAGAAAAACAACTCGCGACCGCGTCGTAAAGGTTCGAGACTTCGTTCGCGATGTTTTGTCGATATGAATTGAGGCGATTAATTGGAAAAATCATGGAATACCGGTCGTAGAAAATTCCGGAAAGCCAAGATGGCCAAAGCGGTCAGTAACGCCGAGAGATTGTGAAAAACTTTGATTTGACATTAAGGGAACAAAAGGGTTATATTAAATGTTAAATATTGCTTACCTCCATAACGATACGACCGACAGGCTTGCCTTCGGCGGTCATGTCAAAGAAAACACGGGGCAAACCCATCTTCTCGGCGTTAGCGGTGAAATTTTTCACGAACGATGCAAAGGACGGTCTGCTTCGGCGGGCGGTGGCTCCCAAATGGTTCAAATGGCTGAAGGTCGAATCAATTGACAGCCGGCAGATCGATGCCAACGCCATTTTTAGTTTGTAAAACGAACGGTGAGCTTAATAATTGTACTTGTGTACGGTCGCGAATGAGTCTTTCAGAGATTGCGCCGTTATGTTACGAGTACACAAAGACCACGTGCTTCTTTACTCCGCACAGAATGAATTTTCTTTCTTTATTGCGTAACACGGTTGGAGTTTAAACTTCCGTTCAAATTTGTTGAATTGCATCGAAACAAATTAACGTGGTCATGGCCCTCGGCCAATGAAGTTGCAATCGAACGGACAACGTGACTCGCTAGTTCCGGTTTAAACTAAACTCGTTCCCCATTCGGAATTGTCAGGATATGACGTTGTAATTGTCACGTATATCATTGGCTTCTTATATGTAAATGTTTAACCATGCCGAGAACCCGGCAAATGTGAATACATTTTCTTCGTATAATATCTGATTTCAATTATTAAACCACGACGTTGTTTGACCACAAAATATCAACGATAAGACTCAAATTACATTGAATAAGACTTTAATAGAACTAATAAAAATAAAGTATATAAATTTGGAGCGTTGATCCCAAATTAAATTCTATAAAACGCTTGGTCACACAGTCTTAAAACATGCGCGTGTAAAAATAAATCTTAACGATATCCTTGAATCCTCCCACACTGTAATAAAATAAACTGGCGAAAAAACCGGTCGGTAGGCAAAACAAATGTGATTTTTTTTTCATCAACGTGGGAGTCTCTCTTTTCTCGTGTGCGTTGTACACGGAGAAGGGAGCAATATGTGTGGTTTCGACTCGCGCAGTAGTGTCCAAAAATATGGCGGCCCAGTGAAGGACGCTGAATAGACGAATTCCCGTGAAATTTGTGTTGAATTTATTATCACTTATTGGAAAACAAGTGTAGCCTACAGACGAAAAAAATGAGTAACATGTCGCCGTTCGGCGGCGGAAAGAATCCTCCGTGGGTTCGTAATGCAGGTAAATCATTTATACGTTCCCCTGCAACTTTGTATCTCTCGATACGTCTGTTCTCGCGAGATCGGGACGATGCATCAATTTCCATCTGAATGAAAAATATTTTCCGTCTCCCCCAACGTCACGCACCTTTCCCGTCCGTTTTTTTCCTCGTTAAAAAATAAATAAAAACCGTTGGAGATATTTCCACGATGCTAATCATCGTTGATGAGAATACGAGTGAAAAAAAAAATCGCGTAAAGAGGCAATTGGATTAGTGTGTATTTATAAACTGTTTCATAAAACCTCGTGACGCATGTGTGTGAGAGTCACAACAAAAAAACATTAAAATATCAGCGATACAGGATGCACAGTGAAAACAAAGCATTAAACTCCACAAGCGGGCAAAACATTCCTGTATACCAAATAGATCCAACGCTAAAATCTACGCACTCGTTACGTGATGATGAACGTTTGGTTTTTCTTTTTTCGACAGGTCAAGGAATTCAGAATATACAAATGCTGGGACAAGCGATGGGAGGTATCGGAGGACAGCCAATGGTTCAATATCAACAGCAGACACAGCAGGTTTATCAACAAAATTTGGGCCTACAACAGGTATGATAATGACTGGTCTCATGTGACGTTCCGACAATTTTTATTGATTTTCATAGTTTTTTATCCATTTTTATTTATACATAATTATTTTTATTAATTTGCATTGATTTTCGTTAATTTCGATTTTTTTTTTTTAATTAATTTTCACAATTTTTCAAAATTTTCAGCCTAACATAACGATGGCTTCGATGGCAACACTGGGATCGAACCTTCCGTCAGGAATAGCCGGTCAGCTGTATCCCCAAGTTGCTACAGTTTCTTATCCGACTCCGAGAACTCTGAATACAAACGCGTTTCAACAGTCCGTAACGGGAGTTCCTCAGCAGGTACAACAGAACGTACAATCGTCATCTACAAAACAGCGCGTTTTCACTGGGACAGTCACCAAGGTTCACGATAATTTCGGGTTCGTCGACGAAGATGTATTTTTTCAAACGAGGTATGTCGATGATACGATTTTAAGATTTGATTATCCATTGGATTATATGCCGGAGTTTTGAGAACGAATTTTCGTATTGCAGCGCGTGCGTCAAAGGATCCAATCCTATAGTCGGAGATCGCGTTCTCGTTGAAGCGTCGTTCAATCCCTCGATGCCGTTCAAGTGGAACGCGACGAGGATTCAAGTACTCCCGATGGGGAGTAACAATAATAGTGCAAATGCTCAGCAACAATCTAATCAACAGCAGACCAATCGTCAGCAACAGAGTAGCCGACCATCGAGTACTTATAACGCCGTTCCTCCGCCCAATGAGAATGCAAATAATGGGTTCGAAAACAAAAACATTTTTTTATTTTAGCAAAACGGAAGCAAATTTTCAATAATTTTTTTTGTTATATCTTTGATATATATTAATTTTTTTTCCATACATTTCATTGTTTCCATTTGCAATTTAAAAAAAAAGCAAATTCGTCGTGAATTAATAATGATAAACCGAATAATGTCCGTTAGTAATCGCAACAAAGCCGGAAGAGTGAGAGAACGATCACCACGCGAACGTAGAAACGAAGACGAAGAGATTGAGCGCAAGCGACGTCGCGAGGATCGTATTCGCGAACGTGAGAAGAAAGAAGAGCGCAGTCCGTCGCGAACCCGGAGAAGTAAATCTCCGAGGCCACGTCGGCGTACCAGAGTCGTACCCCGATATATGGTCCAAATACCAAAGATAGCACTCGATCTGTGAGTTCACAATATTCTCATCCATGCACACAATTTTCTGAGACTAAACTGAAACTTTGTTGTCAATTTAATTTCTTTATTTTTCAGGCCCGAGGCAGACGTATTAGAAGTTAGGAGACGTTATCAAAATATGTACATTCCTAGTGACTTCTTTTCTACGAACTTCAGATGGGTCGACGCCTTTCCGCCGCATATGCCATTTACCCTCAACAAGCCATGTTCCTTTCACGTTATGCATAAGGACGTTGATCCTTACGTCGAAAATAACGCGGTGTTGGAACCACCGGACGCGGATTATCTGTTTTCCGCCAAAGTAATTAAACATTTTTCAAAACCTACGCTTTTTTGAAAGTTTTTTGAAGTTTGAAATTTTTTTTTATTTAGGAGTTTTTTTTTTGAGGTTTTTAAAAATCGCATGAAATTTTAAAGATTTTATGAATTATGAAAGATATTTCTGTACTTTTCTACGACTTCATAAATTTTTGCAAACATTTAACGTCAATGTAACATAAATTATAAAAACGCCCGTTTAATTTTTTCCGTAGGTGATGCTTATGTCGATGCCTGCCATGGAAGAGATCTACAAACGTTGTTGCGGCGTTAGCGAGGACCGAGATCCGGATCGTGATTACGTGCATCCAACGCGACTGATTAATTTCTTGGTGGGTTTGCGTGGAAAGAACGAGACAATGGCGATCGGAGGTCCATGGAGTCCGTCATTGGATGGTGCGAATCCCGAGAAGGATCCATCCGTGTTGATAAGAACCGCCGTCAGGACTTGCAAAGCGTTGACCGGCATTGATTTGTCTCATTGTACGCAGTGGTAAGGCTTTCACGTTAATACCTCTCGCTAATCACTAAATCCTCGCGCGTTATCTCATTATTATATCGGATTAATTTCAAATTTATGTTTCTATTATTATTATTATTAACATTTTATCTCACACTGCCGACAAAAAAAACACACCACGAAGATACATCGCGAAAAAAAAAATCGCCACTCCACAAACTCATGCAACACGATAAAACGAATAATAATTTCGTTCCTCGTATAATTTATTATTTTCCACGAGTCCGTTGCAAAGCGAAACTCGTCTGTACAGATTATCATTGAGGAATTAGTTTTGTAGCAACGCTATTGCAGAAGAAACAGAGAAACAGAGAGAGAGAGAGAGAGCACTCGATATATCGTTATACATCGTATGCGCACTCGATCGGCGATTGGGCGATGACCGCTGAAACTGGACCCGCTGAATCCACGCTGTCAATCCATCGGCCTGTCTGTGTTTGAAAAACTGAAAGTTGAATGTCTTTTTTTCCTTTTTTTTCAATAATTTTTATTTTTCTTACGATAAAAAAAGAAAAAAAGAGAAATTTGTTGAGAGCTCAACGCGCCCCGATGTCCCTTCCTTTGGGAAGAGCGTTCGCTTTGTATGCAGAGAATGGGGGTTTGGGGCTTAAGCCGATCGTACGAAACGTTTTGTTTGTAGAATTTAAGGCGATTCCCCTTAAAAATTCGCCATTAAATTGAGTTGACGTTTCGATATTGTTTTCTTTTCCTTGCGGCACAGGTACCGCTTCCTGGAACTCTACTACAGACGTGCAGAAACTACCCACAAGTCTGGTCGTGTGGTGCCTTCGCGTGTTGAAACCGTCATACTATTTCTCCCAGATGTTTGGAGCTGTGTGCCCACCAGACTGGAATGGGACGGCTTACATCTCAACTATAAGAAACAACTGGAAAGAAAGTTGGCGCGCGCTGTTTCTAACTCGGACGACTCGGATCCTGCGAATGACACTGATGAGGCTGCCGCCGCTGATCAAAAGGCACTGCCCACACCATCCCATACTATTCTATACCTTTTTATTATACATTCATATATATATATCTATATATATTTCATATATATATTTAGAATTTACTATCGTCACGCTGTTTTCACTCCCACTGCCCCCCCTTCTTGTTACTAAAATGATTTTTCAGTAGGCAATACATTGTCCGTTGATTCGATCGATCGAAAAAAAAATGTCGCCGCTAAGGTGGTTCTCGCGAGGTAACGATTTTCTCACAAAACTAATGAAAATTTGCCGATTTCTTATTTAAACGCTTCGAAAAAACTTAAATTTTTGGAAATTATTGACCATCCGGAAGTCGAGGAAATAAGTTTCGAAAAAAAGTCCTTATAGACGACGATATTTATCTGTCGCGAATATTTGATTTTCAACAGCAGTTAATGATTTGTTCTTACTATTTCAATGATTTTTTTTTTTAGAACTGTTCGATGTTTGATGATACATCTCAAAAAATTTTGAAGCGATTCATCGTCCAGTTTCGGAGCTAAAAAATCCTAAAGATCGTTTCATGTCGTTCTCGAGGCGCAGTCGCAGTACCTTACCGCGCGATCCGTGTTACTTTTTTTTTCCAGTAGAAATTTTCCCTCCGCGAGATAACGACCTTAAGAGAAAAAAAAACGATCGACGGATATTGTACAGCGAATTTCCCCGTAGCCTCTGGAAACCTCACTAACAATCGAAATGCTTGATGAAAGCGAAGTCTTTCATTTTTTTCATTTTTCCCGATCAAAAAATGTCATTTCCTCGCAGAGTCATTGAGTGAAAAAAAGAATTCAAAATAAGTTTCATTTTCACCGTCATTTTTTATATTCTGAATACATATAACTGCTGAATTTGTAACTTATCCATCACCTACCAACCACACCGACACCAGAGCCACAGGATACTAAGAGAATCTATGGAGTTATCTTGAGTCATACTTTACGAGGGCCCAACGTGAATGAAGAAACATATGTTTATAATTAATAGCGCGCGAGAGAAAGAGAGATTGGCGAAAGAATGAGGAGAGAGGGATTGGTTTCGTTTGGTTATAGCGGCCGCTTCTGTTTGTAGTTTCTTTCTTTTTTTTTACTTTTTTTTTAATATATATATATTTTTTTGTTTTTTTTTTTTTTGTGAAAAATCTTTTACGATAATCGCGACTGACGATTCGTATTTCTTTTTTCAGGACGACACGCCACCGGAGAAGAAAGATCCGACGCATTATTCGGAACTCGATCCGAAAACGATGAATGTTAGTTGTCGCTTAGTTTATTTATTTATATGATATCATATCGACACTGTCGGCGGAGGATTAAAAATCTGAATATTTTTTACAGGTCAATGATCTGCGGCAAGAATTGGCCGCTCGCAATCTCAGCTCCAAAGGCCTTAAGTCTCAATTACTCGCGCGACTCACCAAAGCCATTAAATCGGAACAGGCGAAGGAAGAGGGACGTCAGGATGAAATCGACGAGAACGAAAAAGAAATCTCGCCGCCGCCGAAGGACGAGATTAAGGATGAGAAAAAATCTAAGGACAGCAAAGAGGTAATTTGAAGAATTTTTAAAAATCTTCAATTATCGACGCAAAAAGTTCGAGTTGAACAAATGGAAACAAAAATTGATTTAAGCTGAAATTTTTTATTTATCTAAAATATTTTGGAAATTTCAAAATTAATTTTTTTTAAATCGTCGAAAATATTTTTTTTAGCACGACGATGACAAGAAAAAAATTCTGGAACGCGAACGTGTGTTACTAGAAAAACGCTACACTTTGCCGGAATCTTCGCACATTATTGTGCATCCGTCGCGGGTAGCGAAAAGCGGAAAATTCGATTGCACCGTTATGTCGCTCAGCGTTTTGTTGGATTACAGACCGGAGGACACAAAGGTGATTATGATGAGCTTTGATACCATGAGATTTAATGCGATATTAATTGATGAAACAATGTAAATATTTTGATGCGTTATCCAGGAACATTCTTTTGAAGTGTCTCTCTTCGCTGAACTCTTCAATGAGATGTTGATGCGCGACTTTGGCTTTCGAATATATCGCTCGCTATGCATCTTGCCGGAGAAACCGAAGGAGAAGGAAGAGGATAAGAAGAAAGATAAGAAAGACGAGCGAAGGGATGAGAAAAAAGACGACAAGCGAAAAGACGACGACAAGAAGTGCAACAAAAAAGACGAGAAGAAGAGAGAAATCGGAAAAGACAAGAAAGACGATAAAGAAGTCAAAAGTAAGACTGACGACAAGGAAAAAGACAAAGATAAAAATGAAGATGAAGAAGACGATGACGAAGAAGAGTCCGAGGTATTTATATATATCTTTTTCCAGCGGAACGCTTCGAATTAGTGAAAACAAAAATTAATTTCCATCATCAATCTGCAAAAAATTCGTTGCGATATTCATCTCGAAATTATCGAAGTGCGAGATTTTTTCTCCAATTCATTGTTGTCGCTTTATTCGCGTCGTAATTTTCATGAAAAATTTATTCTGAACGGAATTTAAATTTCTTTCGATTCGAACGCTATCCGCAAATCTCTATTTATCATTCAAAATTTCTTAATATTTTCAAATTTTCCAGGACGACGATTCCGTGAAAGACGGTAAAAAAGACAAAGACAAAGATGGAAAGAAGAAAAAGATAAAATTGTTTACACACGATCCCTACCTTTTGCTGTCTTTCGTATATTTCGATCAGACGCATTGCGGTTACATATTCGACAAGGATATCGAGGAGTTAATTTATACTCTCGGATTGAATCTCTCGCGGGCACAGGTCCGCAAACTCGTGCAGAAAGTAGTGACTCGGGATTCGCTGCATTATCGTAAATTGACCGATAAATCGAAGGACGACGAGATAAAAGAGGAGAAGAGAGACGACAAAGACGCGGATAAGAACGATGGATCCGGAAGGACTGACAACGACGAAGAATTCTTGAAGTCTCTTGCGTTGGGAAATAAAAAATTGCTGCCGGTCTTTGTGGGCAGCGGACCGCCGTCGAAGCGCGCGAGACGCGAGGACAGCGCGAGCGAACAGGGCGAAGGCGAAATAATCTCCGACGGGTTCGTCATGTATAAGGGATCTCTTCTCGATGTCGAAAAATTGGTCAGTCAACTGAAGAGATCCGAAAAAGCGCGTCTGGACACCGAAGCGCGAATGATGGATATACAACACGAACTCGCAGCTGTTAGTGACAAATCCGGCAAACAATCTAATACTATTAAAGATCTATCCGAAGATTTAAGGGGATACAAAGATAAACTTAGAAGTACCGATGATAAGCTGAAAAAAGTTTCGGTAAGTTAATTACAAATTTAGAAACGTCGAAAAAAATTTTTTAGATAATATTTTACGTATTTTAAGTAATGTCTTAATTTTATTTTTAATTAAGTTTTATTAATGATAATTAATAATTTCATTTACTTTACGAAACTTTACGTTTAACTTTTTTTTATTTTTAATAATTTAATAACTCAATTTTCAGAGCGAATCTCACACGTACCTGAGCACCTTGAAGAACGTGTATCATATAGCATCAAAGGTTTTGCAAAACGACACGAAGAAAGTCGAAATAGTGGAGATACAGGACGAGAAAATATCGAGCGAAGTTAACGGTTCGCAGTCCGATTGCAAAGGGAAAGCGGACACGCGATGGAGCGATAACAAGTCATCGTCGTCGTCGTCTATAAAGAGAGAGCCGAACGATGCCGATAGAGAGAAAAAATGTGACACCAAAGTTCCGATTAAAAAGGAACTCGTCGATATGGAGAAAGAAAAAAAGTGAATATTAAAATAATTGTTTTTATTTATTATTTATATTTTACAGCCATACACCGTGATAAACACACCTCAACATCTGCTTGGTGAATTAATTTCCTTTTTTTTTGTGTGCTTAGCAATTGGTAGGTTGACGCAAATGTACAACAACGTTATATATTCACTTTGTAAAAAAAAAAAGAAACTGACGAAACTCTCGTGTGACGAGTGATTATTGGTTGTTTTTTTTTTCTTTCTTTTTTTTTTGTCGAGCGTTTGTTCTCAATTATGCGTGTTGCAAGAATTAATTGAGTAACGTATATGTTTAATTAATGTACCAAAAAAAGAAATGTTCAAATTGTGTTTAAACATTAGAAAAAATGTTACGTACACACCGACGAAATACTGTTAATATTTTTGGCGAAAAAAAAAATCGATTATTATATCGATTAAGTAATCAGTGCGCTCGCGTCGTCACCAATCTGTCGTAATTTTTTTTTTTTCTCATTCGTATATTTACAAATTGTAATAAAAAGGCATAACTTCCGAGTAGAACGTTCGATTTTTGTGAATATAAACGAATGATACACACGTTGATTAGACGCACAACTCCCGCACGACGAGATATAACTCCAAATAACTTTTTTTTTTTTCATTTTCACGGACATACGGATTCAGTATCTGAATTAAAACTGTTTGGCACTAATAATAACGAAAATGCCTAATGATACGGAGACATAGAGAGACAACGAAGGCAATGGGTCTTCGCGGCGGGTATTAAAAAGAAAAGACAGCGCACGATTACGACAATAAAACAAACAAACGAACAAAAAGAAACAAAAAAAATGATAAATATGTATTTATACAATTAAGAGTAGCGATTTGCACTTCATGACAGAGTCACGATGTGCTGATTATGCAACGTGATGTTAAACGAGTTATGAAGAAAAAAAAAAAAGAAAAGAAGAGACCTTAATATTTCTCGTTTATAAAATGCATAGAATTTAACGCGATATTTGACGAATAATTTCAAATGTAAGATCTGCGATACGCGATAGGTTCGGATTATTTTGCTTGGTTCGCGTTAAGCAAACAGCAGCCGTGTTATTGTCGAAAAAATAACAAAAAAAAATGATCGACTTTATAATACAACATTCGTAATTTGCGAGGATTTTTCGACGAATGGGTTAATTAATTAATTAATTACATGTAAGCCTGCGACAGTGTCTCGACAATGGAATATATCTGTTCGAAATGGGGACGTTTTTCCGGTTCGTATTCCCAGCAACGTAACATTAATCGATGTATCTCGTCGGGTGTTCCGTCGGGTGCCGGCATTCGGTATCCTGAAACGATCGGTGAGTTAATTACCACCTTTGTTGCGCCAACAAAAAAAAAAGGAGTGGTTTTCGAGAAATTCAAGCGAAATTAGAGTTCTTACCTGCGTCTATCTTATCACGAGCTTGAGAATTCGACATTCCGCTGTACGGATTTCCGCCTTTCGAGAATATTTCCCACATCAGAACGCCGTAACTCCACACGTCACAGAGCGATGTGTATTTTCCTGAAAACAACGCGTAAAAACATATTTCATGGTATTAAACAGACAAAACAAAAAAAATCAGATAATTTGATGAAAATCGAAAAACGCGAAAAAAGAATCGAAAATCCGATGAAAATAAAAAATTTCGAAAAAAAAAATCGGTAAATATTGGATAATTCTAAAAAAAATATTCGAGAAAACATCAAATAATTCGTGAAAATGATTAAAAATCGAAAAATAATCGAATAATCCTTATAATTACCAAAATTCAAAGCTTCCGGAGCGGTCCATTTGATGGGAATTTGTTTCATTCCATCGGAAACTATGTACTCTTCTTCTTCCCTCGACATTCCAAAGTCCGAAATCTTAACGATGGATTCGTAACCTTTGTCGATATAAAAGCAAAGAATCCAAATTATTATTTCATTCTAATCTCATCGTCGTACAGTGTGTATGCGTGTCGCGTTTTCGATTGAATCCACTGACCTACGAGACAATTACGAGCTGCCAAATCTCTATGAATACAATACTTAGACTCTAAATAACACATTCCAGCGGCGGCGTCTTTGCACATGCGAAGCTGTTCTCTCAGCGTTATCATACTGGCATTTTTTCTCAAATACGTCAGCAACGATCCACCTTTGTGTAATGAAAAAAAAACGCAATGAAAAAAACATCGAAAAAACTTCTGTGACTTAATAATATTTGTATAATAATTCTTACCGGGAACCAATTCCATTACTATCATAATCGGCTGTTTTTGTACACATATGCCGATGAGCTTTACGATATTCGGATGATCGTACTGCTTTAAGATTCGTCCCTCTTGCAGAAACTTTCGTTTCTGTTCGTCCGGAAGTGTGACTTTGCAAGTCTTTACTGCAACTTCAGTTTTGCAGGTTCTCAGCTGCGCTTTATATACATCGCCGAAATTACCCTAAAAAAAAAAGTACACTATAAAAACAATTTTTATAAATCGATAAATGATTTCTGATTTTTTTTTTACTAACGCGTCCGATTTTTTCCAAGAGAATAACATCGTCGTTGTTTAATTCCCATCGTTCGCGTAATATCGGTGTCTTTAGTATCGCTCCCGATCGACTAGTCACCGGCAATCCGGATTTCCATTGGTGAATTATCAATTCTTGAATCGACGGAAACGTCGGTCCCTCGAATCGAAAATGTCCCTATAGAATCGCGAAAAATCGATTAAACGATATTTGGCAAGAAAAAAAATTTTCATAAAAATTGGATAAAAAAAAAAAAAAAAAAAAAATTATTTCTGCCGCCGACTCACCTCCGGCGTCGTTTGCACAATAAAATGTTTGTGTCCATCCCAACAAACCGAAAGAACAATCTGACATTCGTCGTTTCTCGTCGTTTCGCGGACCAAAAAATCGCCTTCGGTTACCAAAAGCCTAACGACCTCTTCACGCGGCAGAACCCCGTGGAACCATTCCTCGTCAATCAGAGCTCCGCTTCCTTTTGGACTATTATTCGAATTAGTCATTCCGCGAAGTGGAACCTGAATTTTAGGCAAATATAAGTTATTCGAGTGGAAATTACAGTGCCAAAAAAAATATCGCGTAAAAATACGATAATTGCAATGCACACAAATTTCATCTGTTAGCCGAAAATACTTTCAACTCTGCAAATCTACGATTTTATACGAGTTATTGTGACCGATGATTTTTCACGCTGTTAAAATTGTCGCAAATAAAAAAAAAAAGAAAAAAAATGTATGTTATCGCCACACAACATCGATAATAAAACGCAATCCGTAATACACAGAACGTACAGCTGGAGGATCGCGAAGAGGCTTCGGTGTCGATCCTACGCTATTAGCCCTAATAACGCCGTTCTTACCGTCGTTTATCGACGGCAAAGATTTGAAAGGGGATCTTAATATAGTCATGAAACGTTGATTTTTTCTCAGCGTAAAGAGACCCGTATCTGGAACCGTATTTCTCTGAAAATTCAACGGAATCGTCGCTGCTGAGCAATTTTTCAATGTTCTTCGTGGATATATAACGAATCCATGAAAATTTTTCATCGGTCGCAGCGCAGCGGTTTCTCGGCTCGAAATATTGGTGGGAAACGTTTCGTTGGTAGAAATTAACTGTGCGACTGAGTCACCTTTATAGTAGTCGGTGGTTCCGTGAAGGAGCCTTCCATCGAAAGGTCACATCCTGATGGCAATTCCTCGCATCCCAATTCATTTAGAGCGCCGCGAATAACTTCCGCTTGTCTTTGCAATTTTTTCTCCTGACAACGCAATCGCAATTCTTCTCTCTCTCGCGAGTAGTCCAGTGTCGTCATCCTGTGTGAGAAATTATCGTTGTAGTCGTGAAATACGCTGAATATCGGTAAAAAAAAAAAGAAAAAATCGATGTCGAACAACGAGAACTCGTAATTTCAATTTTTTTTTTAAAACGATCGATTAACGCATAAATAATTAAAAGAGAAATGAAGAAAAAAGTAAAAACTGACTTGGAGTCGCAATTATTTTCCTGCGGCGATTGAGGGGTTTGGCGGTTCAACTGAGTAGTTTTCAGCAGTGTCTCGAGTTCGTTTAGTCGGCTGCGCAGCCAATCTATCGTCAAGTTGTCGACAGTCAATTTGTTCGGCAGCAATTTTCCCGATGTATCGTCAACGAGATTGTCATCGAAAGTAAAACGCAGCGGTGAGGCTGGACGAGTCCTATGCGATTCAAGAAATTTGCAACTACATCGATGGAACACATAAAAATATATATATGTATATCAAAGATTGAGAATAAAGGACTTTCGTACCTATGCTTTCCAATGAAATCTCTGTACTCCTCGACTGGTTTTATCGAATCGACTGCCGTTTGCATACGCGTGTGAATTTCGAGAAATTTTTCGTTCGTGAAATCCGAATATTTAACGGTATCTTGCAAAATACCTTTCCTGCAAAATTAAACGTCATTATCGGTGTTAAATAGTCATATATATTTTTTTATTAAATTTTGGTGTTTTTTTTTTTTTTTAGAGCAACACGTCGAATCGTGCGCTGAATAATTTATTTTTAACGAAACGAAATTTTACCTCTTTCGTCATCACATATCCTGCTTCGTGTAACAAATAGAATGTTTGTTAGTATTGTTAGTCGGGGGAAATGAGATGAATGAATGGCGATTTCTTCCTGACGAGAGAGTTAAATTGAAATGAGATGATAGGTATCCCGAGATAAAAAAATTTGTGGATTTTGCATCGACAGTGAAGAGACTACGAACTCACCATGAAACAATGAATTCCTGATGAATAGCCTGCTGCCTGTGAAGAAGACTCGGCAAATAACAAGTTCGCAAATCTTGTTCGCACTCGGCGACCGCTCCGAGCAAAAGAACGTATTCGTTGTGCGTTAGATGAAGTTTTCTGCAAGCTTTTTGATACTTTTCTCGGACGTCGTCCAATTTTCGGCCTCCGCGTCCGGCTAAAAAATAGCAATAAAAATACAATGACACAATGCCGATCCTTTCGGAGATTCGATTTTTTTTTTTTTTTTCATAAAGAAAACGTTGTCACGTTGTCACATTGCCGCACGCAAAAAGTTCGAAAGAAATCGAACAAAATTTCACGAAAATCAAAAAATTTTCTCAATTTTTGAAAATTCTCATAATAATTTGTATTGATAAAATTCAAAAAATGTGTAATGAAAATAATTATGAAAATAAAAATAAAATTTTTACGTGTTGCCTAATTTTTTTTTTTCCATTCGATTTTTACCGCTACACTTACACTTAACGTAGTGCTCCTCAAATCGGGATCTTGCGAGTTTATAAACTTCGAGATTTTTCTGATACTCCGTTTTCTTTCTGGCGACATCATCGGTCAGCTGTAAAAAAAAATTTGACGTTATGCCAAAAAAAAAAAAATGTACGTGTCGCAAAGTCGCCAACCTGTTGGAATTGTGCCGTTAGCCATGCTTGTTCTTCCTGATACAACTTTCTCGCACGTCGCCTTTCAGCGTAGAGACTACTTATGTGTTCGACAACAACGTTTTCCATGGAATCGGCTTGTTGCTTAATGAGTTTTGCAATCTGGTCCAACGATTCCATGATTTCTCGCCAATTCTGAAAAAAAACTCAATTTTATTTGACACAACAAACTTTTGCCAACAGCTCAGCATCATTTTGTTTTAGCAATACCTGTGCGATTAAACTGCCAACCAAATCGTCGTAACGTTCGACTTTCTTTCCCTGAAGCGTTAGGGAAGAAATTGTCGACGCGTACTCTCTGTCCGATTTGACTTTCGTCGTAAGGCATCTTCTCATAGTTTCCAAAAGTTTAATTTCAGCATCTTGTCTGCAGAGGAGAGCCTCGTGAGAGGATTGTCCCTGCAGCGTAGCGGAGAATCCCATTTCCACTGTTGTATATATACTATATATATACACTTATTGTTATCGAAAGATAAAACACCGCGAATCCGTTGTCAAAGCATTCAATAAATATCATGTAGTTTATTTATCGTTAAAGCGTTATAACTCTCATTCCTTTATGTGTGTATTCTCCAAACTGACGTGAGCACTTTAAATAGTGTTGAGCCTCGACACCTGATCCATCGATCGTAAAGATCATTTCAGACACGAATTATATTTTTATATATTTTTTCCCCGATTTCGAGGATCCGTAACAAAAACATTCGCGTATCTGGCCACTGATTATCGTGAGTTTATTACTGTGCATACGATACGTTCGAGAATTATACAATTTTTTATCATAGTCGTGTGTGGAGAATACCGCCACAAGTTACAGTGACGTTGAGGAGATACGGGATACACGGGTGAAAGTCAGCACGGAATTGACGTATCTTTAGCGTGCTGCTATCTGTGAACGGTACGTAAGGTGTTTCTAAAATATATACATATATATATATATGTTTTATTACAGAAGCACCGAAGAAACACTTGTGTAGAATATATAACTACAACGCCGATGTAGCCAGTGGATCGAACGTCTTAGGATTTGTGGCTAAACGCACGGCAACATTTTTCACCTCGATCAGTGTTTCGCACCTGCCCTGTGGCCAGTTGGAGACGAAAATGCAACATTGATATATCATAAGTCCACGTGGCCCTTTCAGATGCAGTTAAAAAAAAGCTTCGCACCCCTCCCCAGTGTCAGCAACAAGAAATCCCGTTATCAACCGGATAATTTGTAACGAATCAAATTTATCCGATAGGGAAATCTTGGATTAACCTTTTCTTCGATATTTCGAAACTCGTATGTAATATCTATATATAGTTTCGAATGTGGGAAAACAGTTTATCAGCCAATCGTTAAAATGTATGGAAAGATTCAGAGCAACAATCAATTACACGGAGAACAACGTATAAACAGTATATTGGGGTTTTTTTTTAAATAACAATAGATCGTACGATAGATACAAAATTCCAAAGTAGTAAACAAATGTTTTTCAATAAACTAAATTTAGACTCTATACGACATGATGAATGACCGGACGTTCTCCCAAGAGCGAGAAAAATAAAATTATTGTGACCCCTATGTTCTTTCGGCGCTTGTTTATTAAATTGACAAATTATGCTATCAGCACACCCGTTACATTAGGATCCCCACCTCGATAGTTTGACTTTGGTGCATCGTATTAAAAAAGAAGGAATGAAAAAAAAATGGTGGGGATAGTTTGATTGCGCGAGTTGCCATAGAGAGCGTTGCGAGCGCGCAGCCACCATCGAAATCCGATCAAAACGGTACGGAGTCTCCGGGAGAGCGGTCGTTACACGGTCGGCGAAATTAATACGAGGTGAATACAAAAAAAGAAGTTTATTATCATACGCGGTCTGTTTATTGATGAAAGAACATCGATATCGGCGTGACACAAGAGTGAGAAGGGATGTCTCGTCGTGTGATTTTACAGTGAAATAGATGAATCAGTGAATTAGTTCGTTCTCACCGCGACGTAAGAATCCCGCGACCTTTTTTTTTTTCTTCTCCCTGTCGCTTCGCCGGGCGCGCTTTACCTTCGGCTCTGGTTCTTCTTCGGACTGTAGGGCTGCGCACGGACGCGTCGATAAATCGCTTGGGCGTTGCGAATCACTCTTATTTCGCGATGTCCCGATCTTTCCAATTGCAAATCCGAAAAAAATGAATTATTTATCCCTATATACTTCGAGCATTTCTGCAAAAAAACAAATGGAAAAAGTCTCGTAAACGGACTACAAAAAAAAAACGGAACAAAAATAGTGGCTGAGGCTCATCGATTATGCGATGAATTACTTTTGCTCTATATTTTGATGCTTGTCAAAACAATGCGTCGTCGGATAGTGGGATCGTCGTATTAGGAGTGAAAATATAACAATAGCTCAACACTTTCATTAACGATCGTTTCATTCACCTCGAAAGAAAACGTCACTCCGAAATTAGATCGCGGCGAAAGTCGCGTCGATTAAAATTCAACCGCAAAAGTCGCTTAACCAAAATATTTTGCGAAGAAAAAAAGTCACGAACAGTAAAGAGGGTGGGGAGGGGGGGACGATCCGAGTAAACGCGTAGCCGAGAGACTAGTGGCGCAGTGTAAGAAGGGTTGTGGGGAATTGTCGGCATTCTCAAGGCTCCGATTTATTTCGGTACTGCATTGAAGCGGCGCCTCTCCGAGCCTTCGATGTTCCGATCAAAATGAGCATTGTGGGTCATAACTAGCACCTATAGGATAGCTATATATATAACTCTCCGTTCTTTCCATTCGTCAAATATAACATTTTCACACGTATTTCATTTTGTACTTTATAATTGTCTATTTCACGATCACGTAAACGTATGAAAGTACAATTGAAAAAAAAAACCGATTTCTCGCGTTTTATCGATAGAAATCGTTTTTTTATTCAACGAAACCCAGAAATCTCGTTCTATTAGTTGTCGCGACGTTTCGTCACGCGTGACCTTTTCGCTATTTCGATTTATTGGGTTAACGAGAGCAAAGCTCGAGGGATTCTACGTCGCGGAAGAGGAAGAAATTATGACCGATGAAAAGTTAATCTCGTGTTATCTTTGATTCAGGAGGCCATTTGATCTCACGAAGAATTTAAGAAAATAAGAAAAAAAAAAAAAAAATATCGAAAAAACGAGGGAAGGGAAAAGAGAAGAGTCCAAACGGGTTGATATTACATAGTCAACGCGTACGAGCGAAGGATTACTCGAAGGGGATAGTGCGAGAAAGTTTGACGCGAGAGTAAGTGAAGGAGTACCAAGTGATAAAGTACGGAGAGTAACGGGGAGCGGTCGAGGGGACGGAGTGCTCCGGGTGTGGGGCGGAGGACCCGAAGGGTCGGTAGTGGCGGAAAAATAAGGTCGAAAATACGAGGATGACGGGCGTCGAGGATGGCAAGGGCGGCGGCGGCGGAGGCGGTGGTGCCGACGTTAGCGCCACCGATAATGTCAACCAGCAGAACGGTGGACCGGAAAAAGCTCCCGTTGTCACCGGAACCAACATGGAGACACTTCCGCGTCCCGGCAAACAGGTGAGAATCATTGATGATCGATATGCTTATTATTATTATTATTATTATTTTCTTCTTTTTTCGATCCATTTATTATTATTATTATTTTTTTTCGATGTATTTATCATTATTGTTATGTTTTTTTTTTTCGTAAGTCCTATAGATACATGTCGCTTGCGCTTGAAAAATAAAGGACGACTTTTTGTTTTTTTTTTTTTAAATCGACAATTTGCAGGCTGTATACACGTTTACCCTTTCACACGCCATGCACGTGATTATTGATTCCTCGCCGTTTTTAATTGAAAGACGATATGAATGAAGAATACGACATTTTTTATCGATATATGTGAACATTTTTATGAATTTTTTTTTTGTATACCGGTTTTTTTTCTTCGATGTATTTGAAATTTGAATTTCATTTGATTTCTGTGAATTTATTTGATTCTTTAAATTTGGGTTTATCGTAATATTCTCTTTTTTAAATTCAAAGACATTTCTCAATTTTTCGGCGAAAAACGAAAAAAACATCAAAAAAACTCAGTAAAAAAAATTTTGTATTTCGGACTCAAACGCGCGTTTTGTTTTCTTTTATACAATATTCATCGATCGTCCGCTCCAAAACTCGTTGAATATGTTTCTCGTGTCTTCGCTTCGTAAAATTTATGAAAATGAGAGTTCGCAGTAAAACTCCCGACTACTTATATTGCTGCATCTTATTTTCATAGCGTGCGTACGATTAGCACACATTCGTGAGGATTTAAAAAAAAATCTTTTTATTTGAAAGTCAATGCGATCATCGCCCGTAGCGTTGAATGACGTCATTTTCCAGGTAGATGTTCGCATTTTAAATATCAGTGACCTGGAATACAGCTGTATGGCTCTAACTATAGTATAATATATTGTGTACTGTATTCGCCGCAAGGCAACGAGACGGTCGTTCAGGTTTGACCGCGTTAGGGAAACAGCAGCTGTCGCTCTCACGATCTTCACGTTTCGTTCGTACAGCTGCCGGTTAGCGTAGGTCCCGGATGAGAAAAATCCTCCGGACCCACGCGTAACCCAAAAATTTCATCGAATTCCATTCTGTTTCGAACGATTCATCGTTCAGAACCCCTTAAACCACGAATTTCCCGATTTTTTTTTTTTTTTTTTACACCAATTTCATTGTTTTTAAAGAGCGTCCAATTATTTTTTTTACCTTGACATCGAAATAACGATGATCGGTGCGTGGATACGGCGTATACCGTCCTTGACGCTAAAATTTTCGATGTTCTCGTGTCATTTTTGGATCTGTGCCAACGAGTCATTACTATTTTGCGGATATCCTCGATATATATATATGTATATGTCTCGAACGAAACATCGAGGAAATATTACAAATATATATATATATCACGCTTTGTAGAAATTAATACATCGCTGTTCGTAGCGTTCAGATGAATTTCATCGGTAATAATAATTAATTCAATTAACCCCACGATGACCCGCCATTTTTTACGAAATCGGCAAAAAAAATCTGTTTAATTAATCTCGTAAGATATGAAGTCATCAATAACGCCATTGAAAATTATACTCTCGCGAACGCCGCATTTCTTTTTTTTTTTGTGAAAGTTGTGAATTAATTCGCGTCTTTCTGACTCTTAGTTAAAAATAAATGACTACCAAAGTAAAAAAAAATTTCTTCGTATTTTCGGAGTAAAAGAGACATCGCTGCAAAGATAAATGTTTGCTTATTTACGGTCAAAAGAACGAATAAGCGATGCGTAAGATTATTCACGGACGCGTTAATAATTTTTAGTACGAAAGTAATTACATTAGTAGTCGAAAGACCGGCGAAGTAAAGAGAGAGAGAGTGTAAAGTCGGAACTCGTATCCGATGCGCAAACGGAGCGGCGGTGTTACACCGGACCGACTGCATGCTATATTTGATTACATTTAGCCATTGCCGCTTCCACGGTATATAATATTGCGTGACCAACTCGTGAAGAGCAGCGTATCTACGACGCCGTACACGGCAAATAATTCCAAAACCGGAACGCCAGCATTCATTTCGTCGTTTATACTCATTCGTCCGGTCGACTTAATCAACTCGGCCTCATTAAATCTTCGATAAATTACTCTTAAACAAGATAATGACGATATCTTCAATCCTTTACATTTATAACCATTAAAAATACGAAAAAAAAAAAGATCGAAAGTTACGGAATTAACGATCTGCGGTCATTTTTACTTTATTAAAATCCCGATTGGGACTCAAACGATAACGAAAGTGATAAAAATAAAAAAATTTTAAAAAGTTTCCGAAGCTTCCAATACCCGATTAAACAATTAAATTTCATTCGATCCGCTTATATCGTGATATCTGCACGAAGCTCAGAATCGGATTTTTTTTTTATATCGGACCTTCGATAATTACGAAGCTTTCAATATTATTTTCGCTCGAGTTTCGTACGTTGCTATTGGTTTAGATTTCAACGAAGATTATCACTGTTCACGGTCGCTCACGCGGCGAATAGGTCGTCCGAAGTGCTTTGCGGATAAATCCGATAAGTCGATTCTTTCGACTCAATGTTCATTTCAAGATCGCTTTCTCCTACAGAAAAAAAAAATTATTTACATCCGTAAATATATTATTATTATAATTATTATATATTTATGTATTTAATAATTTTTAATATTATTATGATAAAAACAAAATTTTAAATAAATAAATTATTATACTAATTTATTGTAATATCGAAATTATCATAACTATTGACTTTTTTTTTCAATTTTTCTATATCCGATTTTTTTATTCCGAGATCATTGACCTTATAGACCAAAGGTCATCACTCCAGAGGCATTAATTTAAGTATCTAAAATGTTCATATCGCAATAGATTTCGGAAAAATCGCCATCTGCCATCCGAGTTTAATTTCCATTCGTAATAACGTCGATTGGCCCGCAGGGTTTTCAGATACGCGAGGGGTGACCTGTACTTTCAACCCCCGTAGTTGCATTTACCTCCCTATATGGTTATACAGAGGCCTTCCGCACGCGGAGGTTCGTTGACCTTCGGCTATATATACACATACGCTGTATAGATATTACCAATACAACAAAAGCTTAACACGACCGCTGTTTTCGCTCGGGCGGCTCTATTCCTAAGCAGCAGCAGCAGCAGCAGCAGCAGCATCGGCATCGGCATCGCTCGGCCCTCTTATCGTCAACGAGAAATCGCTGAAGCATATCGGATGCATGTAGTGGGAGTCTAACGCATTTTTTAACACTCGCCGTTCGAACGAACAGGTACTCGTCTTACCTTGTTGCGTCTTTTTTTTTAATTTTTATTGCCAACGCGACTGTAAATCGCTTTGCTTTCCGCGACTATAAGTAACACTGTGTCTCTGGACTCTCGTGTGCATCGAACGCCTTTGTGCACTTCGACGGCGCGTTTTTGCGGCGTCCGTTTGCCTTCACCACGGTACTTCCCTTCTCTGTTTCCCCCCCTTTAGCTTTTACGTTCCAACCCCCCGTTCACTCTTAATACGCCCCGCAGTCGCGAGGGTGGCACTCGACGCTCTTCCGTTCCCTTTTCTCTCGTTTTCTCGCACGTGCCGTGTACCCGAATAATACACATTTACACCCCTCCGAGGGTTCGTTTCGGGGGCGGAACCCCGTCACGACGCTTTTGGGGTTTGGGACATTAGAGCCGACGCGACGACGACACCCCTTGAAATGAAACGAAACAGTGCGAAAACGGGTCTTCTTATCTTACTCGCTGGTGTAACCGTATTGTTGTAACACTCGTCACCCTCGCGACGTAATCGATCCTACGCTGCGATGACGAAACACGATACCCAAGTTTTTTTTTTTTAAGGGTGTCTTCCATTCACCAAGAAACCCTTCAGTTTGACGCCCCGTAAGACTAAACTGCAACTTTATGATTGTTTGTTTATCTTCAGATTAGTTATTGTTTGGACGTTAATCAAACGATTGGATTGCGGTGGGGGTGTTGCGAAAGGCAAATAAGGATACAGGAAGCTTACGAGAGAATTCTTACATCACATATCATATGTTATTATCATTATTAATCGAATAAACTAAAATATATGGCCGCTGGAAGAGTGACTCGGAATTTTTTTTTCGCGATGTTTTTTCAAGTTGAAAATTTAACTACCGCGACTTTCTCCTCACGGATTTCTCGCGCTCCATTTTTTATTTATTTCGTTAAAAAAAAAAAAAAAAATACCCAACTATCCTCAACGACTCTGCAAACCCTTAATTTCAATTAATAACGCAAAGAACCCTTTAATTTTTTTGACGTATAATTAAAAATTGAAATAAAAAATAAAGTCCGCACGCAAACGTACCATTTTTTTTTTTTTTCACCACAAAGCCAAAGTCTCTCCCCGCAGTACTCGTAATTGTAGGAGGGAAACAAACAGAACCGAAACACAAGGGTTTTCGTGGCGTCCGCTTGCGTTTGCGCGTGTTCTGCGGTATCCCTCGCAATACGCCCGATTACACAACCCCCGCGTTGTACGGACTCGTCATCCGATTACGAGAAATTCTCGGACTGTCGAGCATCACTTACACTTTGTTCTCAACGACTCTGTTCCTCTTGGGTTCCTATATATATCGCTGTGGTTCCTCTCGCTTCGTCTCCTCATCATCCTTTGGGTACCGCACTGGTTTACCTCATTATTACAGCACGCAACGCTCTTCCGCCATTCCGTCGGTTACGCACACATCGAGACGCAGACGCGAACGCACATTAACTAAATCGACACTATGTATTTTCTGCTTCCGCTCCAAAACGCCTCCGGGGTACTAAAAATATCGACAAGCCAACTGCTCCTCTCTATACGATAGATCCGTTAGACTCCTCTCTCCCTCTCTCTCTCTCTCTCTCTCGCTCCCGTCTGCGCGTATTATAGTTGTACATACCGTTCGTTGTGGACGGCTCTCTTTCGTGCCGAAGCTTTGTAACTCTCGCATAGCTTCGGAGTATACGGAATCGTATAAAATACCTTCCGTGCGTACATTCATCAGGCAGAGTTTACAACTTCACTTGTTCGCTGCGTCCGCATCGCGGCTTTCCGAACAACGAGCGTAGATTCTCAAACCCACGAACTTTAATCCAACTATTATGAAGTGTTCATCTATTTCTGGAATGCGCCGCGTGTTTATACACCCTTCGAATACATCCCACTTGCGGAGCCCACGTACGGGGAGAGCGGTGGAGCAAAAAATATAGAAGACTCCGAATGACTCGGGCTTTTGATGTCGAAAGCATTTCTTTTTTTTTTTTTTCGTCTGTCCGCTCTCTCGGACTCCCTTTTTTTTGCGTAATAACCTATCAAAGGTTTCGGCGTCATGGTTTTTAATGATCGCGGGACACCGTCTGTCGGGTCTCTTTGATGAGGAAATGCGCTTATTATACGACACGTGCGAATATTATGACATAATAAAATTTACGTCAAACATATGAGATTTTTTCTTCGTAAAAAAAAAAAATGTCGATTTTTATTAATATTAATATTAATAATAATAATTCGATATTTGCAATTTGGATTTCGATTAACGATTTCAAATGATCGAGAAACTCGAAAATATGTTTTACGTGTCCCTTCAACGATGAATGCTATTGTTTTTTTTTTTTTTCGTGAAATGGTATGTCTTCGTACGCCGCGCGCAGCTTCATTTTCTTCCTTCGTTACGCCGCGTTTCCAGCTGCGCATCCGACATAATTCATTCGACAGGACTGCGAATAGTCGCGAATAATTGAAGCGCAGATGAGTATATAGGCAGTGAGGTGAGCATATCGTACGGTGTATACTTACCTTACCGCTTATATATATGTGTACCGCTACATCCTATGTACAGTAAACGGTTTATTACATTGACATTAGTACTCCTCTCTCTCTCTGACAATCTTCTATAGTCCACAGTATTGATATTTATAGAACGCAAAATCGCCGCGACATTGAGATCGCGTGATCGATTCCATCCGCAGTCGAGTTTAACACAGTCGTCGTATCGCGACGTCGACGAGAGCAAAGCGTTGTTGCAGAGTTCAACCTAAATATCCCGCTTCGACTCAAAGATCGATATCATCGTCTGCTTAACGGGGTTCGCGAATATAGTCACCGACATTGCTGCAGCCCCACCTCTCGTTTGCGCCTTCGTATGTGCGGTACACCGCACACGACGCGGTTTTTTTTTTTTTTTCGTCGTCGTCTTTTTGCTGAAAAATAAATAGAATAAAAATGATATCGAGAACTGCTTCGATCCGTTATAAGGCCGAGAAAGGTGTATCGAGTATCCGATGCTGCGCATGATAAATCGACGACCCCCGAAGCTTATCTCTTATGCTTTACCTCGCAGTTTATTCGAGATGTTTTTTTTTCTTTTGTTTCTTTATTCAGGATCGATGCATCATGTGTACACGATAAATGTGTTACATGGTGTATTCACTGTCTACTGCCCACACGAAAGATATATATCGCATTCAATATTTATTATACATCGAATATATTTTCGTAAAAAAAATGTAAAAAAAAAAATTTGTAAAAATTACAAAAAAAAATGGAAAAATGGTAAATGGTAAAATGGTATTACTATATTTTCGAATATATTGCAAATATATGACAAATTAGATTATTAATATATTAATTTTATAAAAACGCCGAATTTCATATATTTCCGATATATTTTTTGCATATACTTTTTTCCACGTGGATATATCCGGTATCAAGGAGAGTATCGTCCGGTAATGTAACGTCGAGTCCTGAAATACCTTATCTCATCGACAATGTGCTTTGAAAGCATTACCGCGGGCTATAGGACACACGAGTATCGTAGCCTTGTCGCAGCGCTTGACTCGCGCTGCGACTGCTGTGAACCTTCTGCCCGTAAAAGTGCTATCGTCCTTTGTGTTCCTCAAAAAGAAAAGAACGAGTCTTTAATCTTTCATCTACGAGACAAGAGATCAAAAAGAGAGAGAGAGAGAGAGGGGAGAGGCGAAGGAATGAAATATACTCGATTCGTGAGTAAGCGAATTTTTCGATATAACCAATTTCCTCGAGGTATGCATCAGTAATTGATGGTTGTGAAGCGTTTCGAGTTTTTCGACACAGACTGGTATAAGACAAAAAAAAATAGGAACGATCATTAATTTCCGATTATTCGCAAAAATTTTTAGCACACGATCTTTTTTATAAAAAAAAAATGAGTATAAATACAATTAATAATAATAATAATAATAAAGAAATAAATTAAAAAAAAAAATTTAATTAAAAATATTAAATTTAATCTTTTTTCCGTTTAATCGTATTAATTTTCGTAATAAAATGAAATAAAATTATTAACAACAAAAAATTGAGAATTGCACAATTTTATTGTTAATAATTTAACGTAATTTTTTTTTAATTAATTTTTTATACGACATGAGACTTTTTTTTAACTTTTGACGATAAGCCGATGCGACGATAGAATGATTGGAGGGTTTATGAGAATGTAGGGAGTCCGAGTTGGAGTTACAATGTTGGTAATGATTTCATTGGTCGTGAACCAGTGTCACGCCCGACCGAGCATTTGCCGTCCGCCACGGATATGCAAGGGAAACACATTCCTCTTTGTCGGAGTACAGTTGAGAGAAGCCGCTCTTTAATCTCTCGCCGCGCGCCGGAGGGCACCATAGTTTATCGGGGGGGAACTTATTAACGTGACGAACCGGATCGAGGAGTGACGGTGCGTTGAAGGGTTCTCTAGGAACGACGGTTTCTCGCGCTAATTGCCATTCAGGGTCCTTATCGCCGACGACATTTCGTTTCGCGTCATCCGGGAAGCATTTCGCCTGACCGTTCGTTCGTTTAAACGCGAAGTATTCAACTCGGGAGGTCCCTATCGATCGCAATGCAATGTCCGATCGTCGAATCGATTGCAATTTTTATTCCGTAATTTTCAACCCTTAAAAAAAAAAAAGTAAATGTTCATTATTATCTAACGATATAACGATAAATCGATCGATTTATCGTACTACTTAAATTATAAAAAAAAAAAAAAATTTCGATAATTATATCCAATTCGCGAAATTTTAATAAAAAAAACGTTGAAAAAAAAAAAAAATTCCAATCCGAATCGCATTCGCGGGGATTACCGGAAATTAATCTATCCTCGCCGTCGCTAATTTATCGTTGCCATCACCCATTATAAATCCGCGACATCGGGGATAATTAGTTCGAAGTTTCGCTTCGCGCCGAGTCGTAATCTCTCTTATAGCTTTTGCGTTAAAACGATAAGTACGAGAAGTAATTTACCACTGTAAGGAGACGTAATGCACGAAGGTAGGAAAACGAATATTTCCTGGGTACGTGTGCGCAGATATAGATATATATAAATCGTGGGCGATGAGGTGAGCTGGTAATCGAGCGACGGTACGGGGGATGAGAGTGTCGAGAGGGATGAAAAGGGGAGAGGGCGAGGAACAGTTTGCGGCAATAGCGCGCCGCTGCCGCGTTCATATCGACCCACAGAGAAAAGGAGAGAGCGTAAGCTCGGGCCTCCATCTTGCTTGTCCCACTTACGGCACACCATACCGTTCCGGACGGAATTGTTCCCCACATATATACCTCTGTGATAACACACGTACCCCCAATATATAATGAATAGATGTTTCAAAAAATGTCTATAAAATCGAATGAAATTTTAACTCCAAAATTATTTCGTATGCGAAAAAAAAAATTGAAATTCGGCAAAACTAAATAAAAAAAACCTGTAAAATGAAAAAAGTAAAATGAAAAAAAAAAAAAATTTAGCCACGTAGCAAATCGGGAAAAATTATTATAAAATTGCTGTAAAGAATTGGCGATCCAATTTCACGCATATTTCACTCGGGTTATTACTTTTAATGATTCGAGATAATTTTTATTCATTTTTGTACGTACGACTATGTGTTGTCAGATACCCAACATTTTCATTATTACGGGTGTTATTAACATATCTCCGTCCCGGTGGGGCGTCTCATCCCCTATTGTCGACAATTTTCCCACCGATAAGCAACGAACAAAGCGCCATAAAACTCGAAGGGACACTGAAAAAAAAAATCGCAACTAAAGCAAAAAACGTATTCATATTATTTATAAGCGTTCGCGATGTTATATTGTTTTTCTCGAATAAAAGAAGTCGATACGATGCATTAATGAAAGGAATACCCGACATAAGAACACTGCAACGTTAGTGTATAGAATATCGTGTGAGATTCGCGATCGCGATAAAATAATGCAGTCGATAAAATGGTAAACAACGCCACATTGTCTGCGAAAGTACTTGCGCTCTTTTTTTTTTCCTTTTCATTCTCTCGTTCGTTGAATCGACGCTACGGATCGAAGAGGGCATCGAATAGGGGAAACGAATGGAGAAGTGGAAAAGCTGGTGAGTGGTGCATCGTTGCAAAGCTACCAGCAGAACGTAATACTCACATATATATATATATATATACTATATATATATAAACTATACATACCTAGAGAAGGGCAGAGGTAGAATTCGACGAGATTCTCCCTCTGGTGTTGTATTTTCTCGGCTTTAGTCGCAAAACTGTTTTCCATCCTCCTCTCGTTTTCGCTATTCTATCCTTTTCACACCGACGCCCCGATGTCGTGGATTTAATTAAGCGCTAATGAAATGGACGTGTCGCCTGACAATACGACAGAGCGGGAGGGGTGGTTAGGTGCTCTTGTATATGCCGCGCAAACGACAACGACGAACCGAACGACCTACATTCCGATGGGACAGAAGTGCTCGCGAATACATACAGCGAGTTTTACGCGGATACATATTTCGAAGCGGAAATAGACACAAAGACGATTGAGCAATAATCGTAAGATTCGATGGTGAAAAAAAAAAAAAATTTTAATTGCCACTGAGTCAAAAATAAAAGTGATTTTAACTAAATTGAAAATTTCGATTTCCGCATTCGAAATTATGATTTTTTTCTTAAAATTTCGTGATTTTTTCGAATTTTTGAAAATTTTTTTCGTGTTAAAAAAGACTCCGAAAATGTCATATTTTTACATTGCTTGCATTTTTTATTTTTGTTTCGATGAAATTATATCATTTTATCGGAGAAAATATCATATTGCGAGACTAAAAGATTCTTAGCAAATACGAAGAGATGCGAATCTCGTTGAGGAAACGTAATACCCGGGGAAATTGAGTCCATAAAAAAAAGTAACGCCAGAGAAAGGATATAAAAGACAAGGATATCGCTGGCCAAAGGAAAAAGCTGGTTGGTTCGTCGGGTAATACGTCGGATCCCGAGCATCGCATTCCTGCGACCCGTCCTTCACCTATATAATATAAGAATTCAGCAGTCGCTGAGCGTCGCTCGGGGCGTAAGCGCGTCTTTGAGTTCCGAATCGGTTCAGAATTCTATTTTCGATATTTTTCCATACGTGACGTCATCGTTATTGTCAAAAAAATGTATTCTGTCCATTTTTTTTACTATCGATTTTTCGCGTCGCCGGTGAAACAGCAAAAGTCCCCGGAAAATTCTGGGTGCAGCACATCAAAATGCACGAAACGGACTCCGATCGATCGCTCTCCATTTTTTTTCTGTTGCTTTCTCGTGTTCCAATAACTAAGAGCAGTTTACACTCCCACCGTCGTTTTATTTAAATGTATTTAAATTTATTTAATTTTTTTTACACTCGACACAAAGGGGTTTAGAGTACCCCGAGGGTTTCAATTACAACAGACCCTTTCGGCTTCTCTTCCAGGCATCCGAAGAGTCAATTTAATTAATTACGCATCCTCAATTGCGTCTCATCGTTATTCAATTAGCTTCCCGCTTCGCGTTTCTCTTGTTCGTTTCTCGTACAAAATAACGAAATAAGAGAATATTACGAAAAATAATAAAATTAAATCGTAATAAAATTATTAAATAAAATAATAATAATCAAATTATATTACGATCATTTGTTTTAATATTTTTATAATTTTTTTTTTTCATCATTTTTCTTGTCCGCAATTTTTTTTTCGATCGATCGATGAAATTTCCGAAGGATAACAGTCTCTTGAATTATATCGCAGAGCCGCTGTACTCGAGAACGATAGACAAGATAACAAAGTTTTCCGACGAAAGTTTTCGCGATGTTTCACGCCAAACCCTTTTTTCTCTCGCGACGAATCGTCAGCGACGGAGGATCGATCGGTCGCCGTTCATGTAGGTTCGCGAGACAACACGAGACTCGCCGCCACTCCATCGTCGAGCGCTGGAAAACTCGTGCGACCTTCGTCACTGGGATTCGCAAACCTGCGGCCAGCAATGCAAAGAGTTATACGATTCCGCGCAATGAAATTGACTCGTTTCCTCTGCGATTTACTGGCAGAAAATGTTTATAGTGAAAACTGCTGAAAGGAGGTCAATATCAATGTTATATACACACCTACCGCATCGGTGGAGGGTGAGCTTTGTGTCCGAGAACTCCATGCCGAGCTCTCTGACGTCCGACACACCTAAGAGTGACCTACATATTTTATAGCGTATGTCCTATATCCACGCAACTATAGTACCCGTATACTACCCGCGGGCTCCAGAGGTTTTACCGACTTGAATTTATCCCCGGGGAACTCTAACTCGCGGCATTCTAAGTTTCCACCATTTGCCACAAATCGATCTTTTTTTCGTCTGGAAGTTACTTTTTTTTTTTTTTTCATCTCGTTCGGAATCGATGACGACGCTTGCCGTGATAGTATTCAGCCACCGCCCTTTCTTATATCGATTTTACCAACTGGAATTTACTCCGTTTTTTTTTTTGTTTTTCATCGTGCCGCGAGTTGATAACACTTACGTGAGAGAATTCGAAGCTTTCACCGTTTGCCACAAAAGGACTTTTTTTCGGATTTTTCTCCAATTAATTACGATTTTTTGAAAATGTTAATATTTATTTTCATTTAATAATGAAAACTCATTACGGAAACGATGATTTCATTTATTAATTAAATAATAATGACAATAATTATTCGTAATTTTTAAATTTTTTTACGCAATTTGTTTATTTTTATGTCATTTCGGCGCCCAGCCGACGACTACGCTGGCGTCATTGCAATCACAAAGCCAATTAGGTAGAATTTTCCAGTATAGTTGAAGTGCCATCGGGACAACCGGTCGCAATATCTCGATGAATTCACCGACGAAACGCGCAAAGTTTCTCGCGCAACGACCAGATCCGTTCTGTGTTTACGAACAGCGCACGCGTTTCACGATCGCGGCGTGATGTCATTCACGAGAGCGTCGACGGCATTATGTAATAGTTGGTTGTATGCGAACGCGCGAATACATCAGGTATACGCACGCTTAGCGCTGCGCGCGAGAGACTGCGACTCATACGGTTGTACGTGTCTCGCTGATCGTGCGACGCGCTCACGAATGGACCGGCAATGGAACTGATCCCCTTTATCTGCAATTTGTTGCCGATTTTTTTTTCTTTTTACACAGACCTTTGCGCGATCTTTTTTTTTATCGACAATTTTGTGCGGAGAGTACAGGTTGCCAAAAGGTTTTTCAATCGAAACTGTAATGTTACACAGCTACACGATTCTTTCGATCAAAGATGCATTTTATAATTTTTTTTTTTTTTTTAGGACAATTATTTGAATAAATTTTACTAATTTTACAATTTTTTTTGCTCCGAAACTCGCGCTGAGTTGTACTATTGTCGCTTCGTTTCGTAATCATTTTGGTTCGTAACTGCAGTCGTGCGTTACGTACGCAAAGATTAGGTCACCAACATAAGCGATAGCGGATAACGACACAGATAACTCGGCTGCGAGTTATCGTATGTAAATTAGCACATTGTCCGAGAAACTCGAACTTTGTCGCACAAATACTCGTCGAAGTACCGTAATCCCGGAGGTGAACGATGCGAAAATCGATCGCGGGGACACACCTGGCGTTTGTCCAGTTTCCGGTTTTGTTTTAATTTCACGCCGCGAAAACGGAAGTTAGAAATATAATTCATTCGTTATGATATTTTTTTTTATTTTTCTTGTCACGTCCGTCGATTAACGTCGGACTGCGCGCGTGTAATGAATTCGATTCGAGATATTCTCGTTGCCTCATCATCGCCCGTTTATTTGAACAGTCGACGGAGTTTATACGCATATATATATGTATATGTAGACATGTCTACACATATATGAGGTCCACTCAACGTCAAAGATATACAAGTATTGCCGCATCGAGGTGACTTCGCGCTGACCGTGAACTACAAGCCTTTCACTAGCCTTCGCCTCGTTCCTCGTCCTCCTCACGAATGCGCACCTCGTGTAGTACTTACCTACTTGGAACTCGGGAGCCAACAGACTAAAACGCCGAACGATAATTCGATAACAATCTTTCACGGCTCAATCCCACGAGTTTTCAATTATTTTCGCTCGTTTTTGCTCCGAAAAGAACCAAAAAATTCGCTTGCAGAGAGATTCGTACCTAAAATAAATTCTTAAAACTCCGAAATTTTAGAATTTTTTTTTCTCGAAAAATATGGGAGGCAACAAAATGATTTTTTTTTGCCGGACGGTAAATGTATTCAGAATTTCACAACAAAAAAATCGGCAATAAATATTGAAAAAAAAATAATTTTATGGCAGCGAAAAGGGCGACACTTTTTTTTCGGCCCTCGAGATCCGCGAGAGAAAGCAGTGATTTTTACGTAATTATTCAAAATTGATAAACGATTTAATAAAAGTACAGTCGTCACGGACGCGGCACTGGTATTAACTTGAATAACCTGTTTGACTTTTTTTTATTTCGGATGCATCGTTTCCAGCGAAAAGCGTACGTCGTCAGAAAAAAATAAAATAAAATGACTACTCTTCCAGCGGTCATATAATTTTTTCTTTCAAGTCATTGTCGACAATAATTTTTTGTGAGATTCTAAATATATGTATCTTTAAAAAAAAAAAAATCCTTACCATATTTCATATAGTTTTCGAAAAAAAAAAAATGAAAATATTTGAAAAATATTAAGAGTCCATTTTTACGATAAAAGCCATTAGGTGCCTCTGAAAGTACGAAACGCACCGGGGAATCTATGCATTCCAGACGCCCAAAGTCCTTTTTATAGATCCGTTGGTTTCTATTCAACGCGATGATGATAGAGGAGTAGAGAAATACTGATTACCAGGACGCGGCCGGCGACCCGTATCCGTTTTATGACCCGTCTAGTCGTCGGCTCTCTTCGAGAGTCCGAAGCGTATTAGTGCGTTACGCACTTACGCCTTCGTATTCTTAGCGTCTCTCTATCTCTCCTCTATCATTTCGTACGCAACCCACGAGCATCTCTCCAGTTCAACGGATTGAAAGCGCTATTAGGTCATTAGGTTCTTCCATTAGAGAGATATGCGACAATGTTGTCCGCTCGCACGACAATATATCCACTTCTTTCCTTTCTTAGTCGATTGCTCGTTCATCTTCGCCATTGTTTTTGTAGCCACGGAGAAGAATCGTCGTTGTCAACGCGACTTACGTCTACAGTAACAAGAATTACGCGATAACGTTTTCTCCATTGTAACGAAATCGCTTTTTATTAAACGATCATAAAATCTGATTTGTCTCGTTGAGAATTATTTCGTTACTCGCTGTTGATAAAAAAAATATAATAAATTCGTCACGCGTTACAAACGGCTGAAATTTTTTCGTGGAATTGTCTCGTTCCGCTGATTTTAAATTTAAGATGCGAGAAATTCATATTTAACGCGGAGACATATAAAAAAATATAAAAAAAATTACGATTACATATTTTCGTAAAAAAAAAGCAGTATTAAACGAAATATCAAAAGGATAAGGTATCGCGGGGTTTTACCGACGCGTTAACGAGTTATCGCAATCATTGCACCTGTATCCAATATAAACCCGTCGTTCCTTCGAGGAATCGAACGATCGGATTGCGCTTTACCGATCGCTTTGTAATAAGGCTTTCGAGACGTTAAAACCGCGCGATGTATAGGAGTCCCGGCACCTGATGGTGTCACGTGTCTTCGCGACAAGACACTAAAGTATCCAGTGGCTCGGTGCGAACTCCAGAGTTCAGTTCCTCGAGAGTGAAAAAAAAAAAGTCGCTTCAGCGTGAATAAAACGGGTAGACGTTGCACTTACGGCGACTAAAACAGCGGAGAGAGTTCTCCGAGTCCGTAGTCTTCGCGTCTCCACTCTCGGAGATCTCTTCTCGCGCGGCAACGGGTTTTGCGTGTCTCCGACGCGCGGTTATACGGAAAGGTTTGAGCGAAAGACGAAGAAATAGAAAGCCATAGGGACCACGCAGGGTGAGAATAGAGTGAGAGACAGTCGGGCAACAACACCGTCGCGCGGACTGCATAAATAAATATATCACAGGCCGGTTGTACCCGCCGTAAGCGCAAGTGACACAACGTCGACGATTGTGTAAGCGTTCGAGCGCCGCGCTTGCAGTCGTCCCGGTTTCGTCGTCGCCGTCGTCGTCGTTGCACTCTGCGAGAGGAACGCGCGCGCGGTCAATGCTCCATCCGACTCCTCGGCTGCTGCGGGAACTCTCCGGCTCTCCGTTGGGGACTCGAAGCTTTTGCCGCCTCTGAGAAACCGTCCGTTCGCCACGGTTAGTCCCTCTGCCTCTACATGTACGGTGGCTCTCTGCCTCCACGAGAAACGACGATCTCCGCGCGTTCTCCGCGTATCGTTCGTAACGCGAAACGCGAAACACTCCCACGAGTACCGCGTTGTACTCCCGGAGTGCAGCGTTATGTTTAAACGTGATATATAGATAGTAAAGAGGAGAGTAGAGAGCCAATGGGAGAAGCTACAGACCTATGAGAACTTTACGGCAAACATTGTTGCGATGGTAACCGCGTGTACAACATCAGCGCGTGTTGTATGCCTAATTGGCGGCGAATGAATATGACATAATTTGTCAATTAGTTCATATCAACGAGACTATTCAACCGCTCAATTTCCATATCGTTACGATAGACGAGTTAACGAGATCCAAAAGACGAATATATCACGACGATTTGTATTATCGAAAAGGAACTTTGGAAATTTCAGAATAAAAATCGTATTTCATTTTATCGTATTGATAAAAAAAATTCGTAAAAAAAATGCGTGAAAGGAGTTCTTTTTTTTTCTATATCATTAAAATTTTTTTATTTATAAAAAAGTACCATTTCTCTTATAATCGGTAAGATTTTTTTTTTACATGATAAGAAGACTTACGATTTTTTTTAACCTATAAAAAAAATACCCTAAATATATATCAATATAAAAAATTTACGAGAAAAATCGATAGAACATTGAAAAAATCGATTTTGGGACATTTTCTCGATGAGATTCTTAGCGGTTTCGCCATTCGCGACTTATGTACAATCGCGCGCGCGATTTCATCGCGTGTTGCGGCGGCAATGATCACCGGATTGCATAACTGATTACCTATCCGATAGATAGAGCGCAATCGCGAATTATCTTATCGCGATCGTGCGTTAACCTGATCCATATCGTTAACCAGCGACAAGGTCCCTCTTTCCCTCGTATTATCGTTGCGATAATAGTGTCGTCGTTGCGTTCACCTTGAACCGAGTTAACCGCGAGTTCCGACTTCTCTGACTCGCGCGGGGAACACGCGTATAGCGCAGATTGCGAGTGCGAACGGCGAACGTTTAGTTCCCATTGACGAGAGGCCTCGAACCCTGTCAAAGAATCGAAGTCATTGTTTCGCTTAGGGGGTCAAGTGCAGGGGGAAGCGATAATCATCGTCCTCAGTTGCGACGCTGGTTACTTACCCATTGGAAGAGATAAAAAAAAAACGCATTGAGCGAAAGACACTCGAGTTGAGATCTCATGCGGCTTTCGACGTAACTGCACACGTTTGACTCTCTCGTCATCTCCATTCATTGAAACGCACTTTATTCAATGAAGAAGCAGCATCGGCAGGAGAACGATGCGTGCGCTAAAAGGGAAGCTGTCGAGACACTCTCTTGCCTCCCGGCGACAAAACCCCCCGATCCCCGGTACCCAACAACGCTGTTCCGTCACTCGTCAATCGTCACCTCGCGATCCAATCAACCGCCGCACGCGAGTCGCGTGTTTCAAGCTCTGCACCGCTTGTATTTATATACATATATATGATTTATATAGTATATATTCTATATATATAATTTTCTCGAATTATAGTTCGCAGAGAAGCAGAAATTCATTTCTACGACCTCATTCCGCGCTTCCGACGCCCGCAGTGCATCTCATATCTAATATATTCGGTTCGGTTCCTCGAATCTATATCTGCTCTCTACCCTTCGCCCATTCTACCGTTTCTATATCTCTCGCATTTGTTTGCCGCTCTATCCGTTTCGCGAGATTATTAATCAAATATTTCATCGCGTCTCGGTAATAGGAATAGAGATACGAGTTCGTGAAATTGACTACCCTTTGGATGCTCTTTTAACACGAAACCTCAGATCAAATTTAGTTGAAATTCAGCGAGCGAGAATTTCACATAATAATTCTCAGTCTTTATTCTGTTTTCGCTTTCTTGTCGATGGAGTATTAATAATCCGAAAAAAATGGAAAAAAAAATTGACAATTTCGAAAATACGAAAAAAATTTTAAATTTGAAGAAAAACAAAACATGAAATAGTATTTCCAAAAAATTCATCGGATTTCGATTTTTTCGAAAAAAAAAGACAAAAAAAATGTACTTTAACGATTTTTTTATTACTCAATTGTAATTGGAATTAAAAGGCATTGATAATTCTGTTTGAATTTTTTTTTCCCAATTATGTAATCTTTTTTTTAATGATATACTTTGTCGAGACACTTGAATTTACGCGATTCGAAAATCGAGATTTACACAGATTTTTTTTTGCTTCTTCGTTTAATGATTATCACCCGCGTCTGGTCGTATCACGACACTCGGATCGATGCGTTCTCGACGAGAGTCGGTGGGATCCTGAATCCCGAAGCTTCCCGGATACAGGGAGTCGGGTTCGTTGACTGCACGAGGCATGCAGAAGCGTTAGTTGTACGGCGAGTGAGAAAGAAGAAAGAAGAAGTGAGGTCGGCCGCGAAGCGTGACTGAGCCGACGTGCAGCGAACCAGATCTGCAGCGCGACACGTTTCTCTATACAGAGGAGTATAAAGCACTCTTTCGCGAAAGATGCCTGCGAATCTCCCTCCTCGGATTACTCACCGAGGATTCTAACACTGCAGTTGGAACTCATGAATATTGAGCAGTCGGATTCGTCACGAAATCGTCGAATAAAGTTGAGCGCTCAAGCGCTGGTACTTTGCAAGTTTAATGCTCGCGGTCCATGAACTATAAATTCCTTATCACTGCGTACGGTGCGTACAGTGCGGAGTAATTTCGAGAATCTGTGGAATTTGTTGAGGTTTTTTACGAATTTTTCCGTTTTCAAAGAACAAGTTAGTTTTTCGTCGACTATATCACTTCGATCTTTTTTTTATTTGTCGATTTTTTTTTATGTATTGTGAATACATGGGACGGTGGGGGAGGCGTTCGGTTCGGTAAATAATGTCCATAAAACTTAAAAATCGAAATTTTCAAAATTTCATGAATTTTAAAATTGTTCGATTTTTTTCCAAAATTCAAGTCGCGTGACTTACCAAAAAAATTAATATTTTGTAACATTTTTCCGAATCTTTAAGAAAAAAAAAATTCTTACCTTCAATAATTTTGGATTTTTTTTTTTTTCGGGTTTCAAACAGTAATTGGACAATTATTGCATGCGGATGTGTAACGATAGAAACGTGAGGGCCAAAGAGGTGAACTGTGAGACGGGGGTCACTGCGACTCGAATTCAGTGTCGTGGAACCATTGAGTTGCATTAATAGGGACCATACCGCCGTCCTACATAAGCACAGTATTTCGAAAATTCCGGTTGTCTCAGAGGCTATCGATGTCAAGGACAATTGGCATACTTTTTCACAATTGTCTCTTGTTTACGGCATATATACGTGAATGTCGTCATTCGGCCGACGAAACTCGCGTACTGAGTCATCGCTTCTACAAAATTTAATTACAGCATATATATATATACGAAGACGACAAGATGACCGCAGTATATATGCCTGTAAAACGTTTATCTCGCAGCGATTTTCTTTTTTTTTTCTCGTTGTTTTCTTAATTCTTTTAAACGAGTTTAATGCATAGCTATTTCAACGGATGAGCGTTGAAGCGTCATGATTATTCGTCTTGTCACCGTACAGCGAGAGTGAACGCATTTAAACGATTCTTCCGGCTGTCGTGTACCCCCGTGATGATGATGATGTCGATGACGACGAGCCGTGAAGTGCCGCTTGACGGTCTCTCGGTTCAGGGGTCACGGATAGAGGCACTGATTCCATCAAACAATTGGATGCGCGGCCCACACGTGTGCACCGCATATGTGTGGACACACATCCAATACTCCGACTCCGAATAATATTTTATTAGATCATTATGTTATCAACGACCTTCGTGTCGTCCGGAGGACCTTCGGTTCACGCCTTCTTGAATTTATAACGTCATATATTGTGAAATATATCGCACGCGCTTAATTCCGATGGCCCGTTATTTTTTTTTATCCATTTATTACATTTTTTTTTGGTACTGCAGATAATTTTTAAAAATTTTGATTGGAGTGAAAATCATTCCGAAAGCTCTTTTTATTATTATTATTTCTTTTTATACATTTTTAAAGAAATTTATTTTGGTTATTTTTTTAATTAACAAATTTTCGTCAGTGAATATCGAAAAGGTTTTTTTTTAAATCTCAACTTGAGATTTTTTATCACAATTAATTTGATTCGTATAAAAATAATAATTGCGAAAATGAAAGTCGCGATTTCTTTCCGCGGATATAGAGCGCCCGTACGATGGTTTAGAAAAAAAAAAAATTGGAGGTTGACGTCCGTCGGGTGAACTTAAACATAGCGATGCATCGTGTCGGTATACTTACGACGCTATACACGTTACTTTGAATGAGAGAGCCATGCAGCCGCTAAATTATTTAGGGGAACGTTTCAGACGTGAAAAAAGCGTGCGCCGAGACTTTGCGTGAATGGAACGAAAAGGAAGTACACATCGGTTCTCCGTGGTGTCCGTTATGCTCGCCGGGCGTCCACCAGGGTGTAGTCTATTACTCAAATCCCCAGAGGATCCCAGAGACACAATGTGTGCACTTGCATTTTTATTTCTTTTCCCAGTCGCATTTCACGACGGAAATGACAAATGTTGACCGACACAATAACGCTTTGTCGACTTCGCATACGACGCAACGAAAAATAAAAAGTTCATAAAAGCTTCGAAGTTTCCGTCGTGTCTCGTTTTTCGTAGTTTTTTTTTTCGAAAGAACAGAAAAATAAAAAAAAATTATTTTTATTTAATTTTCACGTTTTACCGAAATAAATTTTCAAAATTTAAAATTCAATTTCTTAAAAAATATTTTGATATTCATTATTATCCTATTAAACTATTTAAAAAATTGCCATAGTGTTTTTGTTTTTTATTTACACATTCCGAAATAAATAAATGACTGGCGATAGAAATCTCAACGCTAACGATGCTCCGAGTTTCAAATATTTATGTATGCAAAACATGATTTCCTCGTCTCATACGCTTCGATTACATACACCTAAAGGGAATGAGAAAAATAAAACGTAACGCTTACCTCATAATATCATTCGCGTGGAAGATAAAAATAAACGATCGTGAGATCATACAATTCTCGTCATCGGTCGATTCGTCGTTGCTGACCGATTAGCATAAAAAGTCGTAAAATTTCTGACCGTTCGGTGTATACGCAATGATACAGAGTCCATCAGTGTGAGAGATATACGAGAACGATATCCTTTTTTGCATTATAACATACGAAATGTAAGAAATCTTTATGCGATTTTCCGAGTCGATAATATATCGCAACTTCGAGTGCTCCGCTCGGAGATAAAGACACTGCGATTATGGGATAAATTTGCTTTCGATATCTCTCGCATTTTCTTTATTTCTTTTTTTTTTCTCCTTTTTACATCGATACTATTCGAAAAACAACCTTCGCATCGACAGTCTCAGGTTTATCGATATCGCGTCTCTGCGAATAAAGAAACTGCGATCGGTTGTAGTGACGCAAGCGCTCCAACACTCCACACGCCCTCGACGACGATCTACTGCAGTATATTGCGACTACCCACGTCTTTTCTCCTTCGAGAACAACACGTTACACTCAGTGTCGTCTCTTCAACATGTTTCCGAAGCCAACGGGCGAAATTGATTCCATCGTAAACGGAGATTCAACCTCCGCCCAGAAGTTGCATCTTTTTCTTATATACATCGATTCCTTTTCGTATCTCTTGCAACGCATCATCAGCTTTTTCAATGGAAGAGAAATTTATCGATGAGAGAAGTTTCTTTTCATTTTATTCGATCACTTGAAACATCGCGATCACTAAACTCTGTAAGTTCGGCATTGAATCCTCTCGCGAATTACAGCTTCGATCCAAAGAGCGTTAAGCGAGAAATCGGTATATCTTTACACACTTCTCAAAGCGAATCTAAACGACTCCTATAAAATTCCTATATAAAATATTGCATGGTGCGTATCTCGACTCGGAGAATTTACAGAAGTAATCTCCACCGTTCGCAAAAGAGATTTTTACCTCAAGGATTTCATTACATCGCGATAACAGAGTGCTGATGCGAATTCAGAGATTACCGGTCATTAGGGGAGCAACGAGACATCGTTCCGGACGTAGCGACCGTCTCAGTCTTTGCTCTACAGAACACATTTTCTTTTTTTTTCTTCATCAACGTCGCTTTCAAGCGTCTGGTACCACCCACCGAGAAATCGAGGATTTCCTTTTGACCGAAAGAGCGTCAAGATGATCCATTTTTCAATCGTCTCACATTTGTATTTTGACTTGCGAGGGATTCTCGAGCGGCAAAACATCGCGAAATCGATGAAATTAAAAAAAAAATGTTCAGCGTTGCGCGCGCATTCGCTGATAAATCGTATGGGAATTATCCGTCTCGTCGTTCGGACGGTTGTGTATTGAATTTACGTTTATATACAGAAACAAATCCCCCACTGTGTTCGACATTGATAAGTCGGTCAATCGAATATCAATAGAAGATTTTTTGTTCGTCACTCGAGCAGAACGACGTTTTTCATTCGACGCATTAATCCAGCGAAACGGATAGCATGTAACCAGCAATTTACGTTCCATTACTTTCCGTAATTGAATTTTTTCGATTTCTTTTGTTTTTCTCAATGAGTTTCGAAGACCGGAAAATACCGGTGTTCTGGTTAATTGAATTGAAATCGTTGGCGCTTTCTACTGTGAATTTCCCAGGGGGAGGGATTAGTCTATATATATATACGTTTTATAGCGCGAGAATATTAATGGTAAGCCATTGATGCGACTGTAATTGTATTTATCTCTTTTTTTAGACGATCCTTCGGGAAAACATACTTTATGGTGTAATTTCTCTTCGTCTTTCTTCACAATGGTATCGCGTCTTTTATTCTTTTACGATACCAATTTTTCCACTGATATTCGCGATAAACCTTTCGGAGTTATTGCATTGTTTTTTGCGGGTGCAATAAAAATTTTATCGATCGCGAAATCGGTACAAAGCGCAGTCTCGATGTTATATGTAATAAAAAAAATAGTACTAATAACAATTACTATTATTGTTGTTTTTTTTATTATTATATATAATATACATCAAGACTGCGCTTCGCGATTTCGCGATCGATAATGATTTTATTTAAAAAATAGAAAAAAATAATAGTAATAATAATTATTTTTATTTTTTTTAATAATATATTATGTACCGTATATCATTATTTTTTAAATCTATTATTACTTTCGTATGCGAACGACCTAAACTATTGTCTCTGCCAACCCAATCGCAACGCATAGAGCAGATACCAGACGTGCGGTTCGTAGCTCGATAAATTCCTTACTCTACGCGTACTACGTAGGTATATCACTGCGCACCCAAGGAACGAATCGAAATAGAAGCCGTTTGTCTAATAATAGTTTTCTGTAGTGCCGCTGCGTTGTTCGGTAGCATGTGGGCGCAGAGCCCCGACGTGTACCCTACAAAAGTTTTACGATTGGCGTTCTCCGCCCATCGATCATCATCTTATTTTTCTTCTTTGAACCCCTCGCGAATTCCTGCGGTATGCGTCTTCCATGCGCCATCTAACACCCGCTGGACAGTTAAAAAAAAACTCATAAATCGGTAGTAAATCGTCGCTGAGGGATCACCGATCGACGAACCGGCGTCGAAGACGAGCAAAAGAGCCCCGTATAGACTTTTTTTTTTTTCATTTACCGCTCGCGGTGAAAGGCGCGGCGGTATCTCTGGCAATAAACCCGAAGCTAATTTCGTCTGCTCGCGAAACTCTTCGAGAGAAAAAAAAATAACAGGGATAAGGAGCAAGAAAAAAAACGAAATAATAATAATGAGTACGTGAATCAAGAAGCCGCAGTGCCGAAGGTAGCGAAGAAAATAACGTAGCGCAATGAGCTTTGCGATTGAAAGCTATAAAAAAAATCGCTTTCCCGATATCATTACGATGGGGGGTAAGAAATGAAAATATTATTAATAGAATGGTGGAATGGTAGAATTATGGTGTGTGAATGGTATGGTGGAATAGTGGAATTATGGTGTGTGAATGGTATTTCAATCGAATTGAATCCAATATTCGTTTATTCGATTTTTTTTTCAAATTTTTCGATCTTTTCTTCGAATTATTATTATTATTTTTTTTTTCGAATTTTTTAAAATCTGCTTCGTCATTAATTGTAAGGCGAAAAAATGGTAACTGGAAACTCGTGCCGTTACGAGTTTCGAGCTCTGCATGCCATTCGCGAAAACAGAAAACCGATAGAGGTGCAGAGGCCTTGCGCTGCGTCAGTGGCGGCAACACAAGCGGAGTGCTATATGATATCGATTACGTGCGACTCCGCGGTGCCACCACCACCGGGAGGGGAAATTCATTCGTCTGGTTTCGCTCCACTTCAAGTATTCTATAAACAAATGTTCGTTCCGGATAGTCTGAACCTTCAATTTCCGCTGTCAAAGGGTTATTCGAGCGTAAAAGGACGATAAGCTCTCGAGTCCAAGTGGATTAATTAAATGTCTGCTTCAGCATCGAGTCGCGGAAAAGAAAAAAAAAAAAATTCGATATCACAAACGTGTTACAAAGCAAAGCAAACGATGAAAAAAATAATAATAATAACTCGCCATTCTTTTGTAAATATTTTTTAATCCATTAATGACGAATGCCTTCGATTTTCGAGATTTCGAGATAAGTTGCGTATCAATGGCATCAAACATCCACCGTAATTTTTTTTTTTCTTTTTTCGTGAAATTTATTTTTTCGCCTTTTATTATCGATAGAAAACATCAGGGAGTCTTTTGATCGAAATATTTTCAATTTTTTACTCGGGTTCGCCAAGCCTCGTCAGGCCACTGCGTGAAGCGCCAGAGACAGAGTTCTCTCACCCCTTGACATCATGCCAGACCGCTCGGCGCCCTGTGCCTACGTTAAACGCGCCACTACTATAACCACAGTGTGACCGGCCGCCCCCTTCGATCCACGTTCCTTCGTGGCTTTATGCGAAGCAGACGGGTGACACGAATAGGTCGACCAAAGCAGCTATAATACTTTACACGAGGTGGAAAAAAAAATCTATACAACTTATCGTCAAACTTGTCCCACAAAAATAGCGTTGTTTCTTATCAATTCCGTCGATTTTATTAAATAATATGAACAATTATAGCGCAGTTTCATGCGCCGCTTTTATCGTAATTAAATTATTTATTTTTCGTTTTATCGTAACGATTAATAATCCCGATAACGTATAATTACGAACATCGGATCGATTTTCGGCGAAATAACCCGATTTTATTTATTTTACATGCAAAAAAATAATGGACTCGGCATCGATTCGGCATTTTGCGCGAATGTTTGTTTGCAATGGCGTTTTCATCGTGAAAAAAAAATCACAGATTCCGATATAAAAAATTGTTGAAACAATTTAATTTTTTGCAACAGCATTTTTAAAAAAATGTTCTACTCGGAATAAAAAAATTATTTGCTGACACAATTTTTTTTCTGAGAATTTTGCTACGTAGTCAAAACATTATGAATAATCAATGTCACGATGTTTTTTTTTTTCGATATGAAAAAAATAAAAACCACTTTCTTGCGTAAAATCGCCGAATATTCCCCTTAATAGTCGAGAAAAACAGTCTTTGCATAATCGTCGATATAAAAACTTATTTTACTACATTTGTAAAAATAAATATATTTGCGCTAAAATGATATCATTGCGACTCGAACTGTTTTGATACGCGGTGACGAAATGTTTCGTTATCAATGAGCTCATTGCCCGAAACAAAATGTTAATCGGACGTACGAGTATTTCGTGAAGATAGTAAACTGAGTAGTAGCGCCACGTACGTTACGATGAGTCTGGGAACCGCAGATCGTTTTATTCTTCGTCATATCGGACTGATAAGAGAGATGCGTGGGCGGCAGAGGAATATAGTCCCGTAATCGTTCGTCTGCAATCAGTCTGCTACACTCGCATAAAACATGAATGAATGATCACTTCACTTCCGGTATTTATTTTACGATATCGTACAACTTGACAAATATTTGCTTTTCTTATCTAAGGCCTCCTCGATCCTCGCGTCAAGATGCGTTTACTCACGCGTCAAGCGGATTTGATTGAACAGTTGCATTCGTCAATCGTTGGGCCGTAAGCAAGCGCTCCGAATTATGTCATCGGAATATGAATGACGAAACGAACGATAAATTTTAAGAATTGCAAGAATTCTTTCGATTTTTTTTTATCATATATAAATCGAAATAATTTTTTTTTTATAAAAAAAATAATAATAAATTATTAATTAATTAAATATATATTTTTTATTTTTTCGGCGGCAATATATGCTTTGATTTTTAATATTATTCGATAATTTTTTTTTAACTTTGAATACTTTCTGTTTTGAAAAAAAAAAATTATTGAATTATTTTCTACAGCTTTTGAGGGAAAAAATCCAAAGTTGACTCGAAATCGAATCCGTCGGGTAGATCTACCGCCTTAATTGGCGCAGAAACGCAGATTCGAAGGCTACAAACTCGAAGTCGCATTTTCGGATTTCTTTTTTTCATTTTTTTTTTTATAAAGCTCTCTACGGGCAAAACTTGTTCCCTTCGACCCTATCTATGCGTGAGTTATCGTATCAGGTTTTCTCCTTGAACCACTTAACCATTACGGCATTAAACTGACCGGTTTACGACATCGCAGCCGACACGACAAATATACTACGTGCTCTCGGTGCTCCTTTCGCGATCAGTCTCTTCGTTGTCACTCTTCAACGATTCTCGGAGTCATTTATGTATTTTTTTTTTTTAACAGCTCACCGAGTTCTTCGCTTATATCTTTATCATCCTTATCCGCTTTGTCGGTTTAAAAATAGATATTACGTTGGTCAGTATGCTGCTTCTAGCAATCGCCAATAATTGCGCTGCGTTCGCTGAGCCCTCCGGCGACTCAGACGCGTTTTTCATACTGACGATAATCCTATTCGTTGAAAAAAAAAAAAAACGAAAACATATCGTGTACTACAGTATGTAATATTCTTGCTGTTCCAGAGCGATCCCAGCACCGCTTTTCTAAGAGCCGCGAGAGCCGGTCAATTGGAAAAAGTTTTGGAGTATCTGGAATCCGGAGTCGATATAAATGCTTCAAACGCGGTAAGATTTTAATCTTCCAATCTTCAAAAAATTGCCAATCGACTAAAAAAAAATATTAAAAAAATTATATTGAATAAAAAAAATTCCAAAAATCGGTAAAAATTATTAAAGTCGAATAAAAAAAATGTTATAACAAAAGGCATAACAGTTTTATAATTTTTTTCTTCTACGCGCATGTCGACGCGCGATAGTTTTGTTAATAGTTGTTTCTTCGCTCGTTGCAGAATGGTTTGAATGCTTTGCATCTCGCGGCGAAAGACGGTCATTTGGAGATCGTAAGAGAACTGCTGACACGCGGTGCGATTGTGGACGCCGCTACGAAAAAGGGAAACACCGCGTTACACATCGCTTCTCTTGGTAATTATTGAGTCATCGAATATTTCGAGAGACCTTTCGATTGAAATGCCCTAAAAAAAAAATCGGGAGACCTTTCGATTGAAATGCCTTAAAAAAAAAAATCTCCCGAAAAAAAAAAACATTTTTCTTCTCTTTTTTGCAGCTGGACAAGAGGAGGTCGTGCAATTGTTAGTACAGAGAGGAGCGTCGGTGAACGCACAGTCGCAAAATGGTTTTACACCATTGTATATGGCGGCCCAGGAAAATCACGACTCCGTCGTCAAATTTTTGCTCAGCAAAGGCGCCAATCAGACTCTCGCTACTGAGGTTAATATCGAATCTCATCGTATCGAATCGTTGACTCGAAAAATACTGACGGCGACGAATATATTTTTTCCTTTGATTTCCTCAATGGAGAAAATATATTGATTCATTATAAAAAATTATATTAAAAAAAAGTCTTACTAATTAAATTTTTTTTTTTATTATTCAGGATGGTTTCACACCGCTGGCAGTTGCGATGCAACAGGGACACGACAAAGTTGTCGCCGTTCTTTTGGAGAACGACACGCGCGGCAAAGTGCGTTTGCCAGCGCTTCACATTGCAGCTAAGAAAGACGATTGCAAAGCTGCTGCGCTGCTTTTGCAAGTAAGAATCGACCATTTTTCGAGGTCTAAACTCGTCTCGAAACGATATTTCTAAATGATTATGTTTATTTTTAAAAATTTTTATAGAACGATCACAATCCCGACGTAACATCGAAGAGCGGATTTACTCCGCTACACATCGCAGCGCATTACGGAAACGACAGAATAGCTTCCTTGCTTTACGACAAAGGAGCAGATGTCAATTTCGCGGCAAAGGTGAATTTCCGTTCGATTTTCTCCATCAGCTTCTCGGCGATCAGTCGCAACTGCAAAAAAAAATATTGAATTCTATTTCAATTATAAACATTTTTCAATTATTAAATAATTTTTATTTAATAATTTATAATAATAATCTTATGAATAATAAATTCTTTCAAATAGAAATTCATTCATTTTTTTAAATTCATTTTTGCAGCACAATATAACACCAATGCACGTGGCCGCCAAATGGGGAAAAATCAAAATGGTAAATCTTCTGATGAGTAAAGGCGCTAACATAGCAGCAAAAACGAGAGACGGACTGACGCCGCTTCACTGCGCGGCGAGAGCGGGTCATCACGAAGTAGTGGATATATTAATCGAAAAGGGAGCGCCGATTGGTTCGAAAACTAAAGTAAGTCTTCTCTCTCAGACTCTCTGAGAGACTCTCAATTTCTTTTCCTCTCCGCTGAGGAGAGATGTAGAAGCGGATTATTTAATCGATAAAAATGATTTATTTCGCAGAATGGTTTGGCGCCCTTACATATGGCATCTCAGGGAGATCACGTTGACGCGGCGAGAATTTTGCTCTATCATCGCGCACCGGTCGACGAAGTAACGGTCGACTATCTTACAGCTTTGCACGTAGCTGCGCACTGCGGACACGTGCGCGTTGCGAAGCTATTGCTCGATCGTTCGGCAGATCCTAACGCGAGAGCATTGAATGGTTTTACACCATTGCACATAGCATGTAAAAAGAATCGTATAAAAGTAGTTGAATTGTTGCTGAAGCACAAGGCGAGCATCGAGGCGACGACAGAGGTGAGACTTCGTGAAGTCAAAATTAATTTTATCAATCATTTCACAAAAATAAAAATAAAAAAGACTCCGCATCATTGGGTATCGCAATCGCTGGCAAAAAAAAAGGAATTTATTTTTTATAAATCTGAAAAAAAATCTTATCACTAATCCCATGAAATTATTTATCGAAAACAGTCTTCTGATTGAAGATAAAAAAGTGTCATTTTTTTTATATCGAAAAAAAAAATTCTCTTTTTTTTAAATATTTGGAGCGGAATTTTTTGTTACGTTCTGTTGACATTGTTACGAATAATCAGAAACTTAGGATTTGTTATAAGATTTTTTTTTCAATAAGAAAAAAATACACGTTTTTTGAGGTCATATTGCCGTATGCCGCGTATTTAATTCGCGGAAATTGGTATTAATTTATTCTCTGTATTGTATTCGACAGTCTGGATTGACGCCTCTGCACGTGGCAAGTTTCATGGGATGCATGAACATCGTGATTTATTTATTGCAAAACGAAGCGAGTCCCGATATACCGACAGTTCGAGGTGAGACACCACTTCATCTGGCAGCGCGAGCGAATCAGACGGACATAATAAGAATACTCTTGAGGAACGGTGCGCAGGTCGACGCCAGAGCGCGGGTACGAAAGCATTTTATAAACGCGATGTCTTGACGTCTGTTCGAAGATAATTTGCCATCGGTGGCTTACATTACAAATCTGTATTGCGCCTCGATAACGGAGTGTTTCGGCGTTTGAATTTTTAGGAAGAACAGACGCCGCTTCACGTGGCATCGCGTCTGGGAAACGTCGACATCGTAATGTTGTTGCTACAGCACGGTGCCGACGTCGACGCTACAACGAAAGACTTGTACACTCCTCTGCACATAGCAGCGAAAGAAGGACAAGAAGAGGTATAAATGGAAACGAAATATCTTCAATTTACTTTCGTCTATCGTAGACTCGCTGTTTCACAAATCTCTTATTTTCTCAGGTTGCATCCGTTTTGTTAGAAAACGGCGCTTCGCTTACCGCAACGACTAAAAAGGGTTTTACTCCATTGCATCTCGCAGCTAAATACGGAAATATGAACGTCGCGAGGCTTTTGTTGCAGAAAAACGCTCCGGTCGACGCACAAGGAAAGGTATCTATTCGATTGTCTTGGAATCGTTTCGCCGAATTTACAAGCGTTAGACTTGAGAATTGTGATCAACTTTTCCACGTATATAAATGTTGATTTTATTTGTCTCTTTTTTTTATATTGATTTTGATTTTTGCGATTTATTAATGAGAATGTAATTACAGAACGGAGTGACGCCGCTTCACGTAGCATCGCATTACGATCACCAAAACGTCGCGTTGCTTCTTCTCGATAAGGGTGCGTCGCCTCACGCAATGGCCAAAAATGGTCACACGCCGCTTCACATCGCCGCCCGGAAGAATCAGGTGAGTTTCGCGATCCTAAATATCCTGTAAATCGAAGTAATGGCAATTTCAGGTAAAAAAGCGTATCTTATTTTTTTTATTAGCAAAAAAAATTCTTATAAATAATTCAACGCGATTTATTGTTTGTATCGGTATCCCGATCATTGAAAAAAAAATTCACGCACGAATTTAACAACGCATGGAAATAATTCCATTTTTTAGTATCTTTTTTTACATTTTTTCTATTAAAAAAAATTTCGTTTCTGTAATTTTTAGTATTTTGATCTGAGCATTTTTTTACATGATTAGCACACCGCAACCAACAAAAAAACTCTACAGAATTAGAGATATGGATTTATTTCACGTAATAACCTTTTTTTTTACTCAAATCGCCGATATTTTTTTTTACGTTTCCCGATACCCTTTTCGTTGGTATTGCCGCAGTACCTTACGAAAGAAAATAAGAAAAAATAATTGAGAATTAAACTTTGTTTCCATCAGATGGATATAGCGACCACATTGTTGGAATACGGAGCAAAAGCGAATGCCGAATCAAAGGCGGGATTCACGCCGCTTCATCTCAGCGCCCAGGAGGGTCACACTGATATGTCGACGTTGCTTATTGAGCACAAAGCCGACACGAACCACAAGGCTAAGGTAAACGACGAAGCTAACGCTTCGAGAGGCCTTCGTCTCTAATGGATTACATTTTTATTGATCCGACCAAATTGTTTCGCTTAGAATGGACTTACGCCGCTTCATCTGTGCGCACAAGAGGACAAGTACAACGTAGCCGCGATATTAGTGAAGAACGGGGCGCACGTTGATGCAAAGACAAAGGTAAACTTCTTCGTCTATCCAGTCGTTCGGAGTCGTCGAACTTGCGAGTAAAATCTGCAGAAGGTCGGTCGACAATCGTATTGCTTGGACAATACAATTAACACGAGACTCGTAAGAGGTTTATATTAATTGTCCTTGTCGCGTTCTACTTGCAGTCGCACTTCGTTTTTTCTGCCGTAAAAAAACAAATTCGATTCTCAGTCGAGGCTCTTCTCTCGAGAATAATTCACGAGTATCGCAGTTTCTTCGAGAGCCCATGGATCGTTGAATACAACATTTTATATGGATTAATTGGGATTATTGTTTCGATAGGCCGGTTACACACCTCTTCACGTGGCTTCGCATTTCGGACAAGCAGCGATGGTGCGGTTCCTGCTGGGCGCTGGGGCCGCCGTCGACAGCAGCACCGGTGCGGGATACACGCCGCTCCATCAGGCAGCTCAACAGGGACACACGCTGGTTATTAATTTGCTTCTCGAGAGCAAAGCGAAACCCAACGCGGTCACCAACGTGAGTGAATTTTCAATACACTGATTTACAGACTTTGAACGACTTGATTCATGGGAAGATCACGAAATTTCGGGATAGTGAAAATAAATGTTAAATGATAAATGATAAATCGAGGTTTCTAGCAAAAACATTTATTTATTCAAATGCCAACCAAAAGTATAGCAGTTTAAGAGGAAGACGATATTTAAGATGGAAATTTCGTAATTTCGTCTTCGTGAATTTTAGTCGTCGAATACCCTTTTTGTAAATCTTATTTTCAATTTTACTCGGCATTTTTGTTATTTGTATATATATATTTTTTTTTCCCCAGAACGGACAAACAGCTCTTGCCATCGCACAAAAATTGGGATACATAAGTGTCGTCGAAACTTTGAAAGTCGTTACCGAGACGATAATAACGACGACGCACACCGTGACGATCGAAGAGAAATACAGAGTCCAAGCGCCCGAATCTATGCAGGAAACATTCATGAGCGACAGCGAGGATGAAGGCGGTAAGTTTTCGCAGTCGCGACCCACGCGAATATCTTGTTTTTCATTAATTATTCTTCAAATTTTTATAGATGTGAAGATTTAATTGTTTATTACGAATTTATCAAAGTTATTAGTGCAAAATTTCGATCGAACGTCCGCGGAGAGACAAATTACATTTCATTTCTGCGTCGTAAGATTTTAACTTTTTTTTGTCTCTCCTCGGAATTATTTTCCATCGCAACTTTGCACCGATGTGTAGTTCACGGTATAGTTTTATTAAATTTTCTTTTTTTTCGTTCTTTCGCCGGAAAGTTTCGAATTTTTATCCCGAATCTCTCGAAACCCCAAGTTTTATCGTCCGCATGAAAAATTTGCTAACCGCATGAAAAACAAAAACCAATCGTTTTTTTCTTCCCTACACAACGATATGAAACATCTACCGGTGCAAAAAAGACTCAATGGCTCTCGCAGCATAGTGAAATTAAATGCACCGAGTAAATTTTTCACATCGTCTCAACTTTTTTTACTTAATTAAATTTAATAAATTCCAATTCGACGTTCCCTCCGTCCTTTCCGAGTAAAGCAAATCAACGTATCCGCAAGAATCGATTCGCCTTAAATAAAAAAGAAAAAAACCAACGAAACAGTACTTAAAAATAGTTTCAAAACAAATGCTCAATTAAATCAAAGATTAATTGTCACGTCGGACAGCCTAAAAAAAAATGCGTTTTTCTCGATGTCTAAACAACTCCGGATTTTTTTTCAATAAGCTTATTTCTCGTTTTTCGAAACAATTATTATTTTCTTGCGTTTATTTAGCCGATGCATGAATTTAGCAAAAGCTTTCGAATTTCGGTTTTTTTTTGTATTTTATTTTTTTTCGGCAACCGGATACCGCAGAGTTCGCAACGACTCTCAGGCAGTATATCGGTCCCTTAAGGTTGAAAAAAAAAAACATTTCTTTTTGTTTTTTTTTTTGTTTTCTGTCTGAGGAAAGAGTGTTTAGGGTTGTGAATTTTTATCTCGTGAAAAATTATCTTTACTCGATGGGTGGTATCACGTACGTAGGTGGTGATGAGATCGGCATGGCGACCATGAATGTTTATGGACAACCGCCACACGCGCAACACGTGTATCTCCCTTCCTACTACCAGGGGCAAATGACCTACACTCGTAAGTTCTTGTCTCACTGTGTCACTTCACTCTAATCATTGTCTCTCTGTCAATCTTCCCCGTCGTTAACCCCGAAGAATCCAAATCGCCTGTGTATTATCCCCCAAACCCCACCAACTCTGTTCATTGTGTTTTTGGTCTGTCATGTTCGCTGTCACGATATTACGTTGAGGTATTATTATATCCGACATTAATTGTATACACTTAGAAGATGAAAAAAAAAATTATCATCGTATCGTTATGTAAAAAAAAAAACCGTAAAAAAGTACCAAAAGACAGTAGCGATAGATAGCGAGTATTTTATCCACAGCAGCAAGTACCTCGATAGCTGTAGTAAATTAGATTAATGAATTAATAATCATTACTATAAATTATTAATAATGATAATAATTTTTTATAAATTATAATAATTAAAATTATACTAATAATATAATAATAATAATTAAATGACTATTATTATTATTATTGTTGTTTTGATTATTATATATTGTACAGTTATCATATTTATTAGGGATTTAAATATTCGAAAAATGTTTAAATAATGGAATTTTAATTTGTTTTATTTATTCATTTTTTTTATAGATATGTATATTATTAGTCTTTACTGCAGTTTCCCATCGAAATATGTCGGAATCGCTTAGTTTACTTATAGCTATATCTCGCGACCTTGAAATCCGTTTCTCTGGGAACGTCGAGTGCATACGACGCGCCATGCCAAGTGAGACGCGCCACGATTTGGAGCAAATTCTCGAGGACGCGGAAAATTCAGTTCACGTTAAAATTTCGCACGTGTTCACTTCGCCGAAATGCTCTTAATTTTAGGAGGAAATGTCGATTAATTTCGATATCTCGAAGATACGAATTCGCGATCTTTTTTCGATTTTTTTTTTATGTACTCGTCGTTGTAACTCTGGCAACGAGTGCACTTACGCATGGCATCACGTTCCGTAACATCATCGCTTCTCCGTTTTTCCCACCGCTACCTGTTACGCAACGACGTTGGGTGGCGTACACAGCGTTTGTGTTCCATGGTTCTTATTTTCTGGTGTAGTCAGTTCGACGCGCGCGCTGGCAAACAGCCAAATTCGAACTCTCGACCCGAAATACACACTAATTTATGTAACGTAAGGTTGTAGCAGTTATTTCAAAGTTCCCGCATGGAGAGTATCGATAGCGGTACAATCGCTGGAAGGACGAAAAAAAAAAAAAAAAAAATTTTTTTCAATTTTCAATTTTTTTTCTTACCGGAGAAAAAAATGATTATAAAAAATATTTTTTATTATTCTTCAATAGATTGACGACATTTTTATCGATCTTTCGTTCCGCGATTTTCATGCAAATTCCGGTGAGTCGGAGAGACATAAATCGTCGTGTTGAACGCACCGACTCTCGTGCACCACTACCCGAGCGATTTTGCGCTTTCGAACAAAAACAATATATAGCATGTGCGACGCTATACGCGCGAGGAAAATGCGAAAAACGGTGGGGGACACAGTCAGACGGATTTTCTATTATAAAATTGGTGCTTCGATGTGAGTTGAGTCACATTTCTTGACTCGCGCCGATCGCGTATCGATCTCTCGGAGAGAATCGTCGCTGTTCCTGCGCATCGCAGTTTAAAATAAATTTATTAAAAAAAATTTTAACGCCCAGTGAAGTTAATACTAAAATAGATTAAAAAAATTAAAAATAAAATAAACATTGACGATTTTACGTGAAAATTTGGCGTTTGAGTCGCTTGCCAAGTTTCGGAAACGCAAATAGGATTTTCAGTGTTGATGACTTTCGGATCAGTGTCACGAAAAATTAATAGGTCGAGCGCCTTAAAAAGAATTAAAAAAGACTAATAAATAACGAGATTAGCTTAAAGAAACTTTAAGTGACATCGTCAACAATACGCGCAGAGCTCAAATGCGCGACATATGTGGCCTCGACGAAGCGGTGTAAACATTTAACTTTGACGAACGATACTCGACTATTAATCTCGTTTGGTTCATCTCTTCGGTACGATAGCAATTACGGACAATTTATAATAGCAAACAGAATGGCGAAGGACAAGGCAAAGGAAAAAAAGAAGGCGACTAAGAGGATGGCGTGCTGCGGATGTACTCGTAACAGGAACAGCGACATATTCTGTAAATATTCTATTTATTAAGTTTAAGTAAAAAAAACACGAAAAAAAAAATGAAAAAAAAAAATATATATCGTAACGTAACAGAAACGCGATCCACGACAGCCTCGATATCGATATCTATAACTTAATATCGATATCGATTTAACGCGAACGAAAAAGAAAGGAATTAAAAAAAAAAATTAACAACGTAACTCGATAGATAAACACAATGGCACTTCCTGCACGACGAGTTTCGCAACGCATCTTTAATTTGATTACATCATGTATACTCCGGGAGATACATAACGTCATCGTTGAAACGCATGAAGGAAGTGATTGGTATTCATATCGTATAACTGGGTCAGGTAGCCGAGCTTGCGACCGGTTATATACATGTGAATGGTCCATTTAATACATCGCGCTTGTGTACGACACAATGTAACAGTCGTGAAATTACCGCGGTTTAACCTGACTGTATGAAGGACGAATTTACCCCGAGCAATTACTATCGTTTAACTTGATTTTTTTTTTTAGTGGAGATTTTTTTATAAATTAGTAACCTTGAAATTGTCGCGATTTCGCCGGATAGAACGAAAGTCGATTTTTATTTATTTATTTTTTTTTTTTATAGCAATTGTCTATGAATTACTAATGATGAAATTATCGCGGTTTCGCTCCATGGACCGAAATACAATTTTTTTTGTATAGGTAATTTAAAAAAATTACTTAAAAAGCGCGATGCAAAAAAAACGTATAATTATCGCGATGTATTTCGATAGATCGAAAGATGAATTTATCGCGAGTAATTGAAATCGTTTAACGAGATGATTTTTTTTTTCGAACAGTAATTTTTACAGATTTACCGGCGCCACGATATATATAATTTGCGCGTTAGTTTCGGCGTTTCCGAGCAAAAGCGGAGTTACTTAAATAGAATAAGATAAACCGCTGCGTCAGACTCGAAATTACAATCTAACAACGATATGGTGAATTCGTATAGACGGTCTTCGCCTGTTTATAGGTCATGCGGCACACAGCAGGCCACATCAATTTTACTACAGTCATGAACTATTCTCGTCTATGACTCTCTCCTCATCTCAACTCGGGGGATAACTCGATTTAGCGCGATTCTATTTGATCGATATAGTTTTTTTTTTTTTTTTTTTTCAAGCATCGAATGAATATATATAGTTCAATGCCGATGAGGTCAAACGTTCGTAGACGTAGTAAGCGCTTGAAATAACAGACTCTCCCTCTGTTGACTCGAGAGATCGAGACACGCGGAGCTCGAATTTTCATTAACATACGCGGCACGGCGTACGAGAATTGTTAGAAGCTTTTTGTTGTCGAGGAACTAAGCGGCACTGCGCAACGTTTAACACAAATTCGCTTGTGTTATGCATTAGAAAATATGTCGGAGAATTGTCACGAAGAAAAACGCGTGCCAAGCTTCGACGATGATGTATGCATTACAATCGGAGCCTTGAAGCGTTTTCTCTAACGCCACGCGACTTGACGGGTAAATTCGCGCAATTTCCCGCGGAAGATCGTATTTTTTATTTTTTTTATGGGTGAAAGAAAATTGGGTAATTAATCCCGTGAGGTTATTTGTTGGTGATAGTCTTCTGATTGTGTGAAAAAATCCGCAGGTCGAAATATAAAAAATTGTAGGAGTAATGGGGTTTTTTGTAAATTGAAAAAAAATTTTAAATGGCACCTCTTTCGCAAACTGTTATATTTGGTATCAGGATTTTTTTTCTATGAGCAGAACATCCGGAAGCATAAGCGATCAGATGGGTTTTTTTAAAATATTTTTTTATCGATAAGAAAAAATTAAACGCCAAATTTAAGAGGGAAAATTTATCCGGCGGTTTGAATGCCATGTCTGGTTTTTTTTATCGCGATGTATAGCAAATAAAAGATGATTGTATATAATATTAATATGACGATTCAAATTAAAAAAAAATGTAAAAAATGTTAAGTATCAGAAAATGAAAAAAAATGCATAATTTGCTTCGAACTTTGAATCGTCGGACAGATGTATCCCCTTAAACACGCCAAACTGCACGGGCGGATCATCAACAACATTAGTAACGTCATACATACCGCCGGGACGAGGGCGTTGGATTATTGAATTATTGAAACGTGACTTGGTCACTGGAATTTACCTTCTCGTAAAGTTATCATTTCGAGAATTCGCGCCGCGTTCGTGTGGGTAGAAATTCGTGGGTCAATTGGTCATTCTCGGCCATACGTTGCTGTATTGGACTGTTGCGCCTGTAGTAGTAAAACCGGACGATACGACGAGCGGCTTTCATTCAGTCTCGTCGAAGCTGTCGTCGGGCTTTGAATGAAATCCAAAATTTCATTCGCAAACCTTTTCGTTGTCGAGAAAATCCATACATTCCGTTCGCAAAGATTTTCTCGATCGAAAAAATCCGTACACGTCGTTCGCAAACCCTTTCGTCATCGAAAAAATTCGTACATTTCCTTCGCGAACGGAATTTCAGTGACGCAAAGTTTTCATCGTAGAAATTTATCGGATACTTCGCGCGCCTTTCGTTGAAGGAGAAACTTTGTTTATTTTCCCCGAAACTGCAGAGCGGCAGGAAGTAGCTAACGGCAAATCTCAAAAAACCTCGAAGGTACGGATTAAAATAAAATGAGAAAAGCTTCAGAATTTTTCTCCCGCAAAAATCTGCGAAGAAAAAAAATGTCGAAAAATATCAGATACACAAAAACTCGCAACCAATTCGTATTTATTTTTATTTTTTATTCATTTTCATCGCAGTGATGAAACTACATTTTCAACGAATACAGTGTCGCATTCGCTCAGTAATCACTCTAAAACATGCGGATCATTTTACGCTTCGTTATTATTTTCAGCTTTATTTTAGACGAATAGTCGGTAGTATCTTTATTTTGCAGTATCGCACCGATCTCTTTATCACTGATTAAAAATCGATCAGCTCTCATGTGTCCTCTTTTACACTGTTTTTCACTGTAAAAAAGAAAAAAAAAATGAAAACACGAAAAAAAATCCTCGACTCCGCGTACGGAAATTATGAAGAAGAATTTTTGTGAATTATACTCGCAGCGTACAGTATACATCCGTATAATAAACATTAAAAAAAAATTGATTGTTATCCTTGTCCTGTATGGACTTTAAATTACCACATGTCGGCATACATTAATCTGTAGAAACGCCCGATGATTTTTATTTTTCAACACTTTAAGCGATAAAAAGAGGAAAAACAAGCAACTGGAGAAAAATCGTCGGATAGAAACAGAAATAATAAATAGTCTATTAAAACGTATTTTCAATAAAATGTGATTTATTTTTTTCAAAATACAAAAAAATTAAGAAATTAAATTCAAATTCAACTTTTTTTTTATTTTTCGTAATATAAAAAAATTTTTAACAATTTTTATATTTATTTCCTGAGTCCATTTTGCCACCTATAATAATTTTATATATTCAAATTCAATATTATACTTGTATGCTGTCGTATAAATTCCACAAAACAAAAATCGCCAACATATTTCCATATTTGCGTGCGCCGTGAAGTCAGAGGAAGAATAATGATCGTCAGTTTGTGTTTTCAACGTTTCTCGACTTTTCGTAGGCGAAGATCCGATGCTCAGCGACCAACAGCAGTATCGTTACATGACTGTTGATGACATGAAATCGATGGGTGATGATTCGATGCGAGTAAACGTAACGGACGACGAGAGAGACAATCGACACTCCGGTGAGCATTTTTTTTATTATTTTATTTCGTAATATCAAATGCGCGGCGTATTTTTCCCACTAAAATCGAAGTATAAAGACGAAAAGACGCGATGATAATCGTTAATCGATTACAGCATCTACCGTTACAGAAATGATTACGAAGGAAAATTATCACCGATCAAACGCGGCGAATCTAAAACCGGACAACGTCGACATCAACAGGCATCCCGTACACGTAGGGTACGTATCGATACTTATACTTCTCCGCACCACAATTTCATTCGAATCACTACTACCACTGTAATTCCTTATATATAACGCTATATGCGAAACAGTCGTATATAATGGCAACGAGCCATTGCGACCGAAGTTCATCTTTTTTTTTGTGTTTGAAAATCAAACCTCTAATTGTCAGCCGACAGTTCGGCATCTGACTGCCGAGAATACGCACGCGATTAGCGAAAACTCCGATCGCTAGAAAATTATATATATTTATTCTCGAATTTGTAATGTAAATATTATGAAACTACTGAAATAGCAATACTTACTTAACTTTGAAACAATAATGTTGTGTATTATAGAGTGATATGGTGTGCGTGTGTATGTGTGGGTGTCTCGGTTCGTAGAATTCTCACTAATTTTAACCATTTTTTTCGTTATGTTTTACCAGTATGATTATTTATTATTAGAATCTATGATTTAATACGTTGTCTGACTAATCGAAAAATCCAATTTTTATCCTTTTTCATTCAAACAAAAATCGTCTCTTATTTTTTTTTACACAAAAAAATGAAATTTTATCACCTATCTTGCGATTTATCGTCGGTAATAGTTTTCTCATCGTATAAAAAAAAATTCAGCTTCATTTATCAAGATTTGGAGGAGTAATAGAATTTTTTTTTAAATCGACTTTTAACCACATATCGTCATATTTGAATCTGAATTTTTTTTTAAACGTTCCGATCATCGGTACGAATAATCAATCGCATGCAATTTTTGAAAACATTTTTTTTTACCGATAAAAAAAATAAAAGACGTTTTTTGACTATAAAATTGTCGAAATCGACCCGTAATTTTTTTTCTATTAATATTTTAGTATTGATTGAAAAAAAAATTTTTTTTTTTGTAAAATAAATTTGATTATCCGTCATCGAATGGGTGTTGCATAGAACATGGCATGAATCAGATGATCGGTTTTTTTTTTTTTATTTTTTCGCCCGAAAAAAAAAAAGAAAAGAAAAACTAAAACCCGTGTGTACAGCACCATTCGCATTGAATCAAAATTTTTTGTGACTCATATGCCTGAGTAATGAAATAAATAAAAAAAACATATACGTATTGTTTGCGTGAATAAGAATAGTCGACGATTAACGGGTTTCGTAATAAATATATTGTCCGCAATCTCATTTCCCATCGACTTCGAGAGCCATAAGTGTAACGCGTCTACCGGTAAAATAATGCATACGGGATGAATATCAACCAGGCGTTTCGAACGATACCGTTCGTTACGAATACAAATGAGTGGATTGCGCAGGATGCGTTGACCGCTACTGTACACCTCTTGCCATTCATTCACTTCATTCAGTTCATTCACAACGCCACGCTATAGCATGGTACTTCGAAGTGCGCAAAGTTGTACAATCAGTGAAAGTACTGCAATCGCAAATCGGTTTGTCCTTTTTATTCCGCGTCGCAGACAATTTAATTCACCGAAAGAATAGCTCTTCATATTGGTCTTTTTTTTTCTTCGTATCTCGAAGCAATAAAAAAAATTAATTACTACCGAGAAAATTCAAAGCTTCGAAGTCTAAAAAAAAGTTAAAAACCCATTTTCATGCGCGTCACGAAGAAATATATTCTTAAACCTCTCAAATTACATTATTTAAAAAATTTTTTTTTTCGGAATCTCACGCCATTGATGGCAACTGCACTTCCATTGTTCCTCACAGCTATCAATCTGAAAATCATTCATCTTCCGATAATATCACTTCATTCGCCTTCACCGCTATACAATTTACGAGTAGTAGAGCGCTGTAGTTGTTAGAATTGATTGATTTGAACCGACGGAGGCCTGTAATTGCACGTTACAAAAACATTTTTTTTACGAAAAAAAAAAAATGAGTTACACAACGCATGCGCACGGGTTAGAACTGTTCCTGATAACTAAACGCAGTTCTGTTCCGAAATTAGACCGTCAATAGAGTCCTTAAATTCGTCGCTGGCGGCTCTTGGTATCGTACCAAAAGGACAAGGAATGTGGAGGGACAGGTACACTATATTTATACCCTTTATCTCTCTATTTGTCTCTTCTAATACATATGTTATCGTTTTTCACTTTTTTTAACTTTCGGCCCATTGCCCAAAATTGTGCTGTGAATTTTACGCCAAATATTGTCTCATAGCTTAAATATATAAATATAAGTGTTTAATGGAGTGAGTGACGAAAAGAAAAAAAAAAAAATTGTTAGCTTAATGCGATGTAAAATGTAAAAAAAAAAGAAGAGGAGACGCGCCTTCGTACAGTTTCATCGGTACACCGTGCAGATCTTTCGAAATGGTGTTACTTCCGTGTGTATTGTCGTGAAGCATTACTACGGCATAGTATTCGCTTCTAGTGGCTGCCAATGTGACTATATATATATTTCTGCGATTATATATATTAAGGTTGATTCACATTTGCATTATATTTAGGCGTTAATTCCTTACGTACGGAGGATGTTGATGTACTTTCGGTGTTTTTTGACCGGAAGTTTGATTCGAATGATTCGTTTAACTCGAATATCGCGAAAAAAAAATCGGAAATTTTTTTTAGAATAGCCGCGAAGTATTCTTCGATGTTTTGAGGAATTTTTTTTTATGCGGCCGACAAAGTTTCTTCCGTACGTAAGGGATTAATATACTTACCTATCACCCGACCCTATTACACCCTCAATCGTGAAGTGTGAGTGGAGTGCGCTGCACCACAAAATCTCTACTATAATACATAATTATTATTGTTTTCTCTTCATCGTTGTATAGAAAAACAGAGCGAAAAAAAAATTAGGTTTTTACGATACGAAAAAAATTCGGAAACTATCGACGGAAATTTTAATTACGGTAATTATTTGTGTATAAATACATTACTACACCAATAACAAAGAAAAAACAAAAAAACGACATGTACTCCGAAAAAAAATTCGAATCTATTTGGCGAATTAGCTATCGCGGGGATCTCTCATCTATCGCAACATCCGACACAATTATTAATTTTTTTTTTCATATTTATGAATAATAAGAAACAATACTAACGCGTACTTTATTTTGTTTCCGATTCTTTCTGTTTTTTTATTTGCGCTACTCGCAGAATTCCATCGTGGAGAAAGTAAGTGGACAACTTGTCGTCTCAATTTACACACTGCCTACATATTTACATTTTTTTTTTTAATACATTTATTGTTCTGTGTCGATCTTAACTATATGGAAGCCGTCACCACTATTTCTTTGCTCGTTCGCACCCTTTTATATAAATATTATATACATATATAAATAAATCGTAGAGGCTGATAATTACGCTGCGCACTTTAGTTATACGTAGAGAGTGCCGATCGAACGTGAAAAAAAAAAACTGAATATACATACTTCCCGGAGGGCGTATTGCCGCGTATTACGTAAAAATCATAGCGAATTTCGAATACTTCTCAATTTAATGAAAATCTGAAAAAAATAACCATACAGAAGAAAATACTAAGTAAATTTATTTTCTACAATAACATGTTAGGGATTATGAACTCAAAAAGTTATTTCTAAGTTTTTTTCTAATTTTCGGAAATTCGGGATTTTTCATCTATAAAAAAATCAATCTTTTTTGTTTTTCGAAAATAAGAAGAAATTCTCAAAAATGTTATAAGTATAAAAAAAAATTATCGAATAAATTTCGGCTAATGGAAAATCTTTTTTTTTACTAATTTTTCAATAATTTTATGGAAGTATTATTATACAAAAATTAATTTTCTTAACACCTTCCGAATAGATGATTTTTTTCAGATTTTTTTATTGCATCAGAAAGTTGTCGAAATTTTCTCGTAATTTCACCTGAATCGTTATCTTTGGTGATACGCAACGATACATTCTCCTTAATTGCTACAATTTTTGCAAAGTGAAAAACGAAAAAATTTCCGTCGAAAATGCGGGTAGAAACCGTATGTGTATTCACAATTTGTTCGTAGACAGTGGTTACGTAGTTTTTAGTTAGAAAGCTATTATTATTATTATTATTAGGTACAGCTATGTTGTTATTTTTCTTAACTGAATTATATCGAAACTGAATTATTTGCGAATAAATAATCCGCAGTTTCGAATAATTAAACAGTTAAGCGTTATTAATGCTTCAACTTTGATTTACTTCAATGTTGCGGCACATCATCACATTCATCAAATTCATTATATATCATTTCATCGCAAAAGTACTTTCATACAACGGCGTTTTTTTTTTATTTTTTTTTCTACATATTTGTCAATAATATATGATAAATACGATTCGTAATTTATGCGGTTTGGGATCAACACAATCGTCTTTGGTGCGCACTGCAGTCTCAAATATTTCGAACGTCGCACACTGCAACGCTATGTGAATCAATGAATTTTCTATAGAGCGTCATATCTACAACTGCTTATTACGATGAATCAAAAAAACACTTAATTTTTTTTTATTTCGTCACTCGTCGAGATTATCGTAACTCTTTCGTGAAAAATTAACTGTCCGATCGTAACGATCGCCAGAAAATATTTACGACTGTCTGATTGACATTGAAATTTCTGGAAAATTAATTTTTCGTAAAAAAGTTCAAAAATTTGGATGAGCGATTGAATCAAAAAAATAAAGAATTTGTTTGAATCATCTGACTGCTTATAGATTTGTCATTAAAAAAAAAAAAAAAAAAACAGTTTATCAACTCAAGTATTTCGAGCGATCAATCGATGGTTTATATGGTTTATTCTTCGTCACGCAGAATTGTGTAAAATCGTATGTAATTAAAATTTGAATTACGAGCGTCCGATACTTGTGAAATGGCTTTTTTTTTAAGTAATTTTTTTTTGAGCTACAATTTGGCCTCTTAAACAGATATACGCACATTTTGTATATCAATTTTTTTTTATTTTTTTTTATAAATATATATATATTTTGTATCTGAATCGTTGAACGATTCTCGAGTGAATCAGCCAAACGATTGAGATTCTCACGTCACGTACTTGTGTTTTATATACATTTGTTTTTCTTTTTTTTTTCACATATTTTTGAAGGTCTTTTCAAGCATTAGAAGGCACGTCGATACGAATAGTATACGAAATAAATTAATTTTACTAATTACGATAATTAAAACAGCTTCCTGGTGTCCTTCCTGGTCGATGCCCGCGGAGGAGCAATGCGCGGCTGTCGACACAGCGGCGTACGGGTTATCGTACCTCCGAGGAAAGCGGCGATGCCGATGCGAATAACTTGCAGATATCTCAAAAGGGACAAATTAACGAATCCACCGCCTCTTATGGAAGGCGAGGCGTTGGCCAGTAGGATTCTAGAACTCGGACCCGTTGCTGCGAAATTCTTAGGGTAAAAGATGAGATAACATTTTTTTATTGCGACGAAAAAAAAAATTTTAAATGAAAAAAAAATTTGAAACAAAAACGAGAATTTTTTTATTTTTTAAATGAAAAAAAATAAAAATGAGAAAAATAAAAAAACCGAGAAAAAAATACGCCAAGCTAAAAAAATAAAATAAATTTCGTAGGCCAGTAATCATAGAAGTACCACACTTCGCCTCTCTTCGAGGGAAGGAAAGGGAAATCGTTATTCTGCGATCCGACAACGGAGAAACCTGGCGGGAGCACACATTGGAGGCCAGCGAGGAGGCTGTCCAAGATGTGCTAAACGAGAGCTTTGAAGGAGAAGGTAATTTAAAGAAAAAAGTAAAAAAAAATCCTTAGAAAAAAATACAGAAGCGGATAATACATGTTTAACGAATTGTTGCAGAACTAAGCCAACTGGAAGATCTCCAAACGTCGCGAATCGTTAGAATTCTAACGGTCGACTTTCCCCATTATTTCGCGGTCGTCTCTCGCATCAGACAAGAAGTTCACGCCGTTGGACCGGAGGGCGGAACCGTTTCTTCGTCCGCCGTTCCTCAGGTTCAAGCGGTATTCCCACCGGCGGCACTCACTAAAAAAATCAGAGTCGGTTTGCAGGTAATGAATATCCTTCCGTCTTATCGGTGAATACTTCGAAAAAATCGAAGAAATAAAACAAAAAAATTAATAAACCGGACATAATCCAAAAAAAATTGAAGAAATCGAATAACTTGAAAAAAAAATGCATAAACCGAAAATAATTCGAAAAAAAAAAACGAATCATTTGAAAAAACCGAAAAAATCGAAAAATTTTAAGAAAAAAATTTAACAAACCGAAAATCTACGAAAAATTACTATTAATTTTTTTTCTAATTTTAGGCCCATCCGATACCCGCCGAACTGGTGGCGAAGCTACTGGGCAATCGAGTCGCCGTATCCCCGATCGTGACGGTCGAACCACGTCGAAGAAAGTTTCACAAGCCGATCACACTGACGATACCGGTACCGCAGGCGGCGAACAAGGGAATGATAAATCAATACTCTGGAGACGCACCGACGCTGAGGCTTCTGTGCAGTATAACTGGTAATATATGCTTGCGCGTAACACTGTAGAGCGGCGACCAGCTTACTGAAAGATCTCTTTCCGTAAACTACGAAACACTCTAATAACCAATATACGTAACTCTCGTCTCGGATATTAATAATATACAGTATATATACATAAGAGATTAAACTTCAAAATAAATAATTATTATTACAACATGAGAATAGCGCCAATCGATATAACACGTTGAGAAAAGAAAAAAAAAAGTTCAACGAAGTTAAGGATTTGTCACATGTGCCTTCGCAACCAAAAATGTAATTTGGCAAGAATTTCAAACACTTACCAGTAGTAGAAAAGTCTGAAAAAAATCAACCGTACTGCAGACATAAAGAATTTGATTTTGCATTATCACAATTCAAAAATATTATTAAAAATAAATAAATCATTTTAAAAATAGCCACTGAAACTTTTTTTCGCATTTCAAATAAATTTTTCAATTTTTTAGAAACCATATGAATTTTTTCAAAATTATCGTAAACTTAAAAAAATCTTGTTCTCGAAATTTATCGAAAAAAAAAAAAATTTCAGAAAGGTAAGAAAATTTTGAAAAAATTAATATGGTTTCTAAAAAATCAATAAATTAATTTTAAAAGAGAAAAAAGAACTTTCACTCATTATTTTTCGAACAATTTATTTATTTACTTATTTGGTAACAACTTTTTGGTATTATTATTATGCAAAATCAATTTTCTCAATGGCTTTAATACCTCTGATCTTATTCAGATTTTTATCGTATCGCGAAGCATTGAAATTTTAATCGTATAAAACTTTTGGTTGGGAATTTGCGTGTAACATATCCTTAAGATTGATGAATCGGTCAGAGATACGCAAGGCAGATGGTAGCTGCATGTTCCATAGAAACATGTTATTCAAGTACCATTGTTGTATACATATCTTGTTGTGATTCATTGTTAATGCTTGCGTATTGTTAGGATTGAGTCATTTAGGTATGGATCATTAATTAACGTAGATAAACAACTTTTTTAACTATTTTTAGATCATTGTTTACCTTTAAATCGATAGTTTTTGTTTCAGCACATTCGTTTTTGACTGTTAATTGCTTAGAGGATAGAGATTTTTACAATCCACTTATCTATCGACTCTTCGTTACGATTTTTTAATATTATTAATATTAAATCATTCAATTTTCTCGTAAATCACGAGAATTTATGATTTGTTATAACTTTATTGCGGAAAATCATATCGTCTCTTTTTCGATATTCATATTCATATATACATATCATAGTCATTGTTTCGATTGGTAATGTTTTTAAATCAATGAAATTCGAAATTTATTTCGAAATATAGAATTTAAAAAATTAAAAAAGAAAAAGAAAAACGGATCGTTTATAAATCGCGCGAGAGTTCGATGATACAAGCAATTGTCCGATACGAATTATTGCTTCTATAATTCGACACACTGATTTATCGTTTTTATTTATAAAAAAAAACGCTTTAAATCGCATAATACACGTTGCTTCGTGAGTCGGTTTTTCAATCGCTCTCATCATTCTCGCAAGCATTATCATACGGATGACACTTTATCGTTGATTTGACAATGAAATATATAAAGCACGTGGCAATAATTGCACGAACGACAACACGAGAATTTAAGTACAGCGATATCGGAAAATTTTTTCGTTATAATAACCAAAATTTCCTTCGAAAAAAAAATGTGATGGAAATTATTTTTTATGTTAAATAAGAATTAAATTAGTAATTATCGAAGTAACGAAAAAATTTACGAAAATCGATGGCTGTATTTAGGATCGAAAAACAATAATTGCGACATCAAACTTTTCACACGAATCACAAATCCTTTCTTCTCTATCGTCGTTGGCGCATTCGCTGCACGGACATATTTTAATAATGTTATTGGACTTGGCATGTATGTCGTTCAGGGGGTCAGTCTCGGGCGGTCTGGGAGGACGTGACCGGGTCGACGCCACTTACATTCGTCAAGGATTGCGTGTCTTTCACGACCACCGTATCGGCACGATTTTGGCTCATGGACTGTCGAAACATCACCGAAGCTACAAGAATGGCGACGGAACTCTATACACACGCGACGCATGTACCGTTTATGGCTAAGTGAGTGAAAAAAAAATTAAGAAAAATAATAAAATAAAAAAAAAAACGAAAAAAAAAATTCAACCGTATTGCTAATCGATGTTTCATCTTAAAATTATCAATATCGAAGCATCCGAATGAGAAATTTGATCAGAAATTCGTCTAATAACTTTGCAGATTTGTTGTATTCGCGAAACGCGTCGATCCCCTGGAGGCGCGACTCCGCGTCTTCTGTATGACCGACGATAAGGAGGACAAAACGTTGGAGCATCAGGAACACTTTACGGAAGTAGCAAAGAGTCGCGACGTCGAGGTGAGTGAAAATGAATTCATTTTCTACCGACAACAGAGCACTATTTTTATCTTTGATTTGTATTTCGCTCGCTAAAAGATATAATGCATTTATGAACTTTTTTTTACATTTTAAAGGTATTAGAGGGTAAAACTCAGTATATGGAATTCGCTGGTAATTTGGTGCCCGTGATGAAGAGTGGCGAACAGTTGCAATTGCCGTTCCGCGCTTTCAAGGAGAATCGCGTACCGTTTACCGCGAGAGTAAAGGATCCCGACGCGGCTGATATGGTCGGCCGTATAATGTTTATGAGCGAACCGAAGGTACCAAAGGGCGAACCACCGCAGACGCCGATATGCACGTTAAACATATTGCTACCGGAAAAAATATCACCGGATGCCGCTCACTCGGAATTGGACCTTTTGGAACTTTCAAAGAATTACAGCTTCTTGAGAGACGGCGGCATAAGTACGTAAATTAGTTTTTATCGAAATTAAAAAAAATTTCATCGATAAAATAGATTTAGAAATCGAATTCATCAATAAAATTGATTTTAAAATTCATTTTATCGATAAAATCGATTGAAATATTAATTTTATTCCTAATTGGTTTTCAATTTTATTTCGTTAATAAAATTGATTTTATCAGTGGTTTTTTAGTTGAATTTTATTAATCAATCTGTTTTTGAATTACCATTTTATTCATATGTTTTTTATTTCTTTAATTAACAGGCAGACCTGATACGATACACAGAGCGACGATCCGTTTGACGGACATCGCAAATTTGTTGGATCGCGACTGGGAAAAATTAGCGGAAGAATTGAATATATCGCCGAACGAAGTCGACACCATAAAGAACGAACATCCTGGAAAGCCTGCGCTTCAGGCTGCAGCGATGTTCAAACTCTGGCAAGGAAACGGCAACAAAGCAACGGGTAAATAACATTCCCAGTTAAAAAAAAAAATACGAACATCGCACTGGAATATCAAAAATTATACGAAATTTTTCATCGCTCGTCTCGGATCTCGAATTCTATATTTTTTTTATTATCGAATATTCCGTAAGAGCCGTCGACCTTCATCTCTCTTGAGTCGGAAACTTGAATGTCAAGAGTTAAAAAAAACAAAGTTATTAGACCGCCGTAAACGCGCGCCAGTGGTTTCGCTATCAATGTGATAATTTGCTCCGCGCGCACCGGCCGCCAGGAGGATGTGTGTCGGAATAAAAGTATTCGGTTCTTCAACACTTATTAATAAATCGGATGCATCAGAGTGACGTGATTTCTCGTGCGGTGACCTTGGCACCGATGCCAGGTGCCGACCCCTCCGCTACTCATCGCAGGAAATTATGAATTGTCAGCTCATTAATAAAATGCCGCGTACGTCGCGTAACGCCGTTTGGTTCGGTAAAATCTTAGATCATATTGTCGTATGGAAGGGATATTAAACGAAATAAGAGAGAAACCTGTTTTTTATATCAAGGTAAACGCAGAAAGAACAGCGAGAACGTCCGACGGCTGAGTCAGGCGTCTGGAATCTCTGCAGAAGCGTAGTTTATGATCTCACCGCTCCATTATTATGCCTGACAAACACGTGGACCCTCTCGTAGCATAAGCCATATATCCCCACTTGTCTTTCATGCTAATCGAATTGCTTGTACGGACGATTGGCACGCGAATAACATCATTACTATTATCGGAAAGAAGTAACAACAACGTCAGTTCACCGCTCGCAGCTACTATGCGAAGGTGGTGTACAATGCCGCGGCTCTCCGGACTGTAGAATATTTCTTGCAGCGTGAAACTTGTGGGACTTTATATATTTTTTATTTCTGTGAATTAATACTTAAATCTGTTATTTTTATTGTTCAATTTTATATGGACTATCAGTGAAAAAATACGAACAGAAAGCGATAAGTAAAGCAGGAAAAATAAGCAACAATTCGCAAATATTTGATAAGCGAAAATGTTTATATCTCTTTATCAAGAATACGAAAATCCTACAGTGACTGGTTACACCAGTGAACTTTTGTTGTTCTTCAATAGAACGCCACCTTCGCGAGTGCATATTATTGAAAATCGAGGTTCGTGAGGTTCCGAGTTATTACGCTATCGCGAAGGATAAGTCACTCGTGTTATCGAGTGATCTGATTTTTTGTTGCTTTCGTTTTGTTTTTTTTTTGCGAATTTACGCGAGTGAAATGGAATTTTCTTTTTTTTTGCAGGAAATACGCTGGAAAAGGCGCTGAATAAAATCGGTCGCGAAGATATCGTTAAGACGTGTATATTTAACGTTGAACTTGTGACTGACGACGTTGAAAAAGCTGTCGCACGCGTGAGACTTGATCAGCCGGGTTTCGACTCGTTGAAAGAAGAATTGGGACCGTCCAGAGACTCGTCGCTCCGTCGCGATGGCACATTGGATCCTAAATTGGATACCGACTACGAAGAACCCGATCGCATGAGGGTACGAATAATGATACCTATCGATTTATCGAAATTTTTCTTTCTCCTTAAGATTCCTTTTAATTTTCCCACACGAGAGCTTCACGAAGATACGCGCAGAATTACGAAAAGTGTAACGTTACATCCGAACAAAATGTGAGATTTACAGAGAATTTCGAATATTTCTCCACCAGAAAAAAATTTGAAAAAAAAAAAATTGTATAAAATGTCCAAAAAAATGAATTTACCGTAATAATAGCGACAAAAAGAATTTAATCTAATTGTCGATATATATTTTTTTTTCTGGACAATTGATGGAAAATTTTCGGAAATACCGACTAAACATTTTTTAAAAAATTTGATTTTTTGGATATTATTATCGAAAATTAGTGTTTTCAGTGCCTTCTATACGATAGATTTTTTTTAGATTTTTATTTCATTGGGAAGTATTTAAAATTATCTGTGAATCTCACTTCTGGTTGGTAATGCAATGATACATCGTTTTTAGCGCGTAATTCACAATATTGCAAAGTAGTCGTGAATTTCTCAGAGACGCCATAAAACGCCATTATCAAACGTCGCATCGACTACAATTCCCTCATATTATCCAATTCCCAGCCATTGTTCACTACGCGAACGGGAGATATTACCTCATCGTTCGAGAATCTCTGGTTAATTGTCTGACAGAAGTTTCGACGTTTGCAGGATTCCGAGTCCGTCGAGGATCTCAGCAACATGGGTAACGTGACGCGCAAACAGAGTGAGTCAATTTTTTTATCGTTTTTTTTTTTTTTTCTTTTTTCTTTCCATTGAATATTTTATATTTCCTCTCTCATCCGTAATAACGCACTATCGGTTATTTACGACTCAGAGACGACGAAGTCGCGAGTGTTAAACGTGTGTCCATCTGACGCATCGGCGAAGCTTCTCCATGGGGCAATATTCGCGGCATAACTTTGGCCGCAAACGAGAGGAAGTGACTATGATGTCACTTTTCGCGTTAAGACAGTTGTGGATCCGTAATCCAAGTTAAATTTTGCCATTGCTAAGCAGCAGAGTTGCACTGAATCACAGCACTCACGAGAGGCTTTAGTCACTATTCGTACGAATACCGTGGATTGCTGCGTTTTCATAGATGTTACACGCTGCGTTTCACCTGTTGTGAACTCTCAAGTGTTGCCGTATTAAATGTAAAGGTACAGATCACTGAAACGATCTGATGTTTGCAAAAAAAAAATAGAACGTTCATCGCCGCCACAACGACGGACGGCATTCCTCGGTCACGTGCTTTCGAATAAATAGCAACGAGTGTTACTTTCCTTCTTGAGAATTAACGATTCGACCATTGAGATCAATGCCGACAACGGCGCAATTTACTGCTTCGAAAACAACATTTTCTTCTTTTTTCTTTAAGGAAAGTGTATCGTTACATTCGCTGTGAAAAGTGAGATTTAGAGAAATCATCGAAATTTGTTTTTTTTGCGGGACAAAAAAATTAATTAATTTCTGAGAAAATTTTATGAAATTGCCGTTTAACAATTTTTTTTTCGATTTTATTAATAACTTGACATTGTTATTATTATTTTCGAAAAAAAAAAATTAATTTTCTTATCTTTCATACGATGAATTTTTTTGAAATTTTTATCACATTGGAAAGTATTTAAAATTCTCTGCAAATCTCTCTACTGCGTGGAAATGGAGACTTCTACACTTTTCTTTATCCGCTCTTATCGCTGTTGCGCTTCGCGCTCTCTTCATCGTCTTCTTTATATCTCGAGACGCATTATTATTTGTTCGTTTTATTTTTCTCGCACTCCACAGCTAAGCAGCACGTCACAATCACCAATGGCACTGTATTCAACGGTACCTCGACCCCAATAAAAGACAAATATGCCAGCGAAGAGAAAGAACTCGTTGACGATATGGCAGAATTTCTCGCACAAAAGTGTCACGCAACGGATACAATGACGAAAAAGTCGCACGACGTACTACCGGACGATGACAATAAAAAGCGGCAAAGGATTTACGAAGACGCCAACAAACTCGTTACCGGTAAGTGAATCAATAAAATCACCAAAAGGAATAAAGTTTAAGCGATCGATGGGTTGAGGGGCCGAGAGCTTTGCCTTAGCAGCGGGTTTAATAATTGCAGAATCAAACGAACGGCGAGCATCGTTTCCCGATATTCCATTTTCTCTTCTATATTTCTTCAATTTATCTTCTATCTCTCTGTCTCCTATTTCTCTATCTTTTTCAAACTTTTGTAGCATGAAAAATAATCGTATAGGTGAAATAATACGGCGATGGGATTCGCTAATCCTTTTTTTCATCGCATCTATTAATCTAACGATGAAAAAAAAAAAAAACATTTAGCGGGTATCCCATCGTCGAAGCCTTCGCGGGCATTTGGATCGCGCAAAATCGTGTCGACGAGTTTCATCTTTAAATTACGAACTCCTTTACGAAGCGCATCTGTAGATAATACGGACGGATTTTCTCGCGGCAATTAAATAATTATTGCAGTCACGATTTTACCTCCGAATGTCAGAGTCTACGGCTTTACTGTGTGCCACTTTACGATACAATGATCTACTCGATCGCAATTTCATTCGGCACCCGAAGCTTACGATTTTTATAACCATTTTATATATATAGAATATTTATGGATATATATATATTTATATTTCGATACATATATATATATATATACATCTCCTCGTTATATTATTTTTCAATAGCAGGTTCTCTGACACCCGGTGCAGATTTTGCCGATTCGAAAAGCTTTCGCTTTTTTTTCATAAATGAGAACAATGTAACATATATTATTATTTTCGCATGCGCGTCACCTGGATATCTATCGTGACTCAGTCACGATAGTCACATCGTTCGAAACGAACGTAAAAAAAAAAATAATAATAAATAAGCGGTAAACATCCATTTTTGTCGATCTCACTAATACTCTCTTTCTGCTCTTTCATATTTCTTCGTAAAAAAAAAGAATTTGTTTCAGAAAGGTAAATCTGCAATTGTTTGGTGTTGCATGTTCTGGCTGTGTGGGCGCACGGAGCAGCTGTCGTTTGGGTCGATTATTACGATATATAAAGATTTTTTTTTAATCGCTGATTATTTACGCAACGATAAACGACGTATTTTATGCAATTCGAGTTTAAAATAACTAAATGACTGCACTAATACTGTCCGTTGATTTTCTTTGACGATACCGTAACCGCGGATATAACTATTTTCTTTTTTTTCGCTCCGTGTGGAAGACATAACGATCGTTGTGTGTCTGGTAATTTGAAATTCATTAACTTGCCAATATTTTACAGAGCAATGAAATTCTTGTTAAAATCACCTAATAAATCATTCAGAGGCATATTCGACGTGCCATTTAATTTTTATTAATACAAGAAAACGACGGACCGATATGTAGTATATATACGACCAAAGTATACGACTTTACGACTCTTCGCTTTCTCGAGCGCTTGGTTTTTCATGGAGGTGCGTGAATTCTGATCGAATCGAAACGAATTTTTGTTAATTCGATTTCTTTTTTCAATTTTTTCAAATCCCCTAAATGATTCAATTTAAAAAAAATCGATTTTTCTCGGATTACTCGAATTTTTTCAAATTTTTCCGGTAAAAAAATTGATTCGATTTATTTTTTATTTTATTAACATTTTTTCAGAGTAATAAAAAAATTTTCGAAAATAATATTTGAGTATCCGATCGAATAATTTGAAAATGCGCGTTTTCGCGCGCCTCTCTAATATTTTTCATAAAAAAAAATCTCACAACAATTAACGGGTAAAGACGTTCGAAAATTTCATTTTAGAGTTTCGTCTTTTAAAAGATAGCTGCTCCACAGCACGAACACTAAGCACAAATATACCACGGCGAAGTCTAACTGCTGCTCCATCAATGAGCGAAATTATTCAGCCAGCCGCAGCTTTCACTAATGATGACGAGATGATTTATACAAATAAAACAAAATAAATATGTGACGATATTACGGTTTATTACGTTTTTCGATGCCTAAAATGTTTAATACTTAATTAACAGGTGTTATACAAGACGCAGAAAAAGAGAAGGAGAAGTTAGCGAAGGAAGGGTGGTCGGGGGTTTATCATGATGATGCGCGGGCGAGTAATGAGGCGGAAGGTGCTGTAGGTCATCGTTTAGCTCGCGTAGACGATCTCATTATCACCGACGAACCCGATTCCGTTCAAAGACCCTCTGTTCGTAAGTTAATCGACGATATCGAACCAATGTGTGTTAAAGAGCGTAGAATTGCAGGGGGTAAAAAAGACGAACCAAAAGGTGCCATAGTATCGACAAAAACCGTAGTAACTACTCAGGGTGATCCTAAATCGGGAAAATCCGTGATCACTAAAACGACAACGGTTCGTGAATACGATCATCCGGTTACGACAGAGTCCGTGATGATGGAATCGGAACCAATGCGACAATCGCATTATTTCGGTGCCGACGATCCGATAATCGGTCAAAGTCATAGCGATCCCATCGACAGTAAACTCGTTATTTCTACTTCCGGTCCCCAATCGGATACCGTCGAACGCGTAATAACGAAAACAGTTATCACAACCGGTCCGGTTACCGAGGAAAAAATTGTTACGGTTGTAGATAGTCGATCCAGCGAACCCGTACAGAGCATCGAAATTCTTGGTGACAATGTCAAGTTGCACGGGCAAACGGTTTCGTTTGACACAAACGTTACAACCGATCGGTCCAAAGATGATGTGGCCAAAAGCATCGCCAAAGTCTATCCAGACTCTGCAACGATGTTGGCTGATACGGGAAAAAGTCACGAAAGTGCGAAAGAAAAATTGTCAAAAGAGGACAAAGAAGTTGCCGATAAAACAACGAAAGACATTGCGTCGGCGCGTGACGACGTTAAACAAAAATCCAAGGAGATCAAAAGCATTTTGAAATCCGAGTCAAAGAAGAGTCCGGAGAAGGAGAAACCGTCCGATGACGGAAAACAATCGGCTTACGAAGTTGTATACAACGCTCAACAGCCCGGAGGCGACGGGAAAGAGAAGATGGATGCTGAATCAAAGAAGCAAAAGGACAAAACCGGTGGTATATTTTCGGGAATCTTCAAAGCCCCGAAATTGAAGAAAGGAAAGTCTAAGGATTCGAAGGACACGTCCTTCGACAGTGGTGACGAAGAGACCAAAACAGCTACCATGAAATTTTTGGAAGATACGAGAAAGTCGACGGATATGGCCCATCAACCGACGCAGCCTCCGCCTCCGATCATCCAAGTTTCGGAACCCGACGATGTGAGAATCGCGACTGCTGAGTTTCTCGAGGATTCGAAACGCAGCGCCGCGACTCTTCATCACGGAGAACCGGAAAAACCTGTGAAGATAGTCAGCGAAACGGGTGATGCGAAGGCGAAGCAATCGGAAGAGAAAAACGCTGATACCGACGATGATGAGGACAGCAAATCCAAACCCGGATTCTTCTCGAGTTTCTTCAGAAGTTCGAAGCCGAAACTTGAAGAGAGTATCGATGCTGCCGCCGACGAAGCGAAGAAAGCTGCTGAGGCTGCTGAAGAGAAGATCAAGAAATCTTCGAAGGATGTGAAGAAAGATGTTAAGGACGTAGCGGATTCCGTTAAAACGTCCGAACAGAAAGTCGTCGACGGTGTGAAGAGCGACTTGAAGAAAATCGAGAAGGATGCGAAGAGCGACTTGAAAACAATCGAGAAAGATGCGAAGGAAGTCGCAGATTCCGCGAAAGCGTCCGAACAAAAAATCGTCGATGGCGTAAAGCGCGAAGTGAAGAAAATCGAAAAGGACGTAGTCGTTACGACAAAGACTATCGAGACGACTGTGACAAACGGAACGAAGCAGATCATCGACGATGGTAAAAAAGTGAAGGACTTAGTCGACAAATCGAAGAAAGATGTAGAAACAACGGTAACAACGAGAACCGTAACTGTAACCAAAATTGTTCAGGACGGTGAGAAAATAATCGAAGACAAGACTCAGCGTATCACCGAAGACATTCGTGCAGATGGTGAAAAGGTTAAGCAAGAAGTCGAAAAACCGGTAAAATCTGCGAAAAACGCTGCGGATGAAGTCAAACAGATCGCTGAAGACACAACTAAAGCGATAAAAACGGACCTGAAGAACATAGAAGGTCTATCGGGTCGCGATAAAGAAGCGAAAGATAAGCCCGCGATGGTCAAAGACGGATCAAAAGACTCCGGCGACGAGGGCAAAGACAAGGGCGGTGGTTTCTTCGGAATTTTCAAGAGTCCGAAAGGCAAGAAACGCAGTCGTTCAAAGGACAAAGATTCATCGAAACAAGAATCCTTCGACAGCGGAGACGAAGAGCTCAGAATCGCTACCGCGGCGTTCCTCGACGACACGAGGAAAGCTTCCGAAAATATGCACGAACCGGTTATATACGAAGTACGGCCGCAGCAAGAATTCGATGTTAAAATCGACAGATTCATTGCAGTCGGCGAACATACTTTCGATACGCCGAAAGACAAAGTTGACGGCACGTCGTATGCCGTTGGTGTTAAAGGAAAACCCGCGGAACCGGGTAAACATGGAGTTGAAACTTTAGTCACGAAGGTACATTCGACATCAACTAAGATTCTTGACAAATCTGATGGGAAACCTGACAAGGAAAACGGCGTATCGGCGAAGAGCGCCGCTCCATTGAAGTCTACCGAGACTAAGGACGACGCAGTCAAAAGTGACCTCGAGGATTCGCAAGCATCCGACGACGGCAAGAAAAGCTTCTTTGGAATGTTCAAAAGTCCGAAATTAAAGAGCCGAAAGAAAAGTCGCTCGAGGGAGCGAAGCACCTCCAAGGAGCCGTCGTTCGAAAGTGGCGACGAAGAACAACAGCGGGAATTGCGTGACGCAACAACCAAATTTTTGGATGATACGAGACGAACTGCTGATATTCTGCATCATCCAGTCATCGAGGAAAGTTCTCCTGTAAAGCACGAGAAAAGAACGATTTCCCAAGACGATGTAAAAGTTCGCGGCGTTAGTCCAGTTCCTCGTGGCGTTAGTCCTGCACCGGGCGTAGAAAAGATTAAATCTGTAGAATCATCTGCAGACAGTCAGACTGAGAAGCCGCACGATGCGAGTGATGGTAAAGAAAAAGGCGGCATCTTCGGCATTTTCAAGAGTCCCAAATCTACTCTTAAAAGAAGGAGTAAGTCGCGAGAGAAGAGTGCCTCTCCTGATGTATCATTCGACAGTGGGGATGAAGAATTGCGAATTGCAACAGGTAAATTCTTAGACGATACGAGGAATGCTGCCGACGCATTAGCGGGACCCTATAAACAGGATGTATCAGTCGGTAAATTAGATACAAAAATTCAAGTGGGAAAAGACATTGACGACGCAGACAAAGCTGAACACAAATCGAAAGACAAGGAGGGCGGATTCTTATCTGGAATCTTGAAGGGCGCCAAGCATGCGGTGGAAGAAGTTTCCGAAGATGTTAAAGAATTCTGGGATGACACGAAAAAAGAAGCCGCTGAAGAGGAAGAACGTGCGCGCCGTGAGGCTGAAGAAGCTGCTAGGGCAGCGAAGCACCTTGAGGATAAAGCTTCAACAGGTATCCAAAAAGTTATCGTCCATACGAAGACAGCGGAAAAACATGCTGAAGAAAAGTTGATCGCTGCCAAAGATGCAGTGTCAGATACCGCAAAGGAAACAGGAGATAAGGTTACAGATGCAAAGGACAAAGCAGTGAAAGCTACTGCCGACGCAGCTGAAAAATTGAGCAAAGATACCGCGAAGGCTAAGGATGCTGTAACCAAAGAAGTCAAAGAAGACACCAAGGCGATCAAAGAAAAAGCCGTTGCAGGAGCTGTTGCCGTAGCTGAAACTGCGGACGCTGCTAAGGACAAAGTAGCGAAGGATGCTAAGAAGGCAAAGGGAAAGGCCGGAGGCTTTTTGTCTGGAATATTCAAAGGTGGCAAACACGCAGCCGATGAAGTTTCAGAAGACATTAAAGAATTTGCCGAAGACACGAAGCAAGAAGCGGCTAAGGAGGAGGAAAAATTGAAACGCGCAGCCGAAGAAACGGCGAAATCTGCGAAACATGCTAAAGACAAAGTTACTTCGGATATACAAGAAGCCACCGAAAAAGTATCGAAGGACACTGCAGCCGGCGTACAAAAAATAGTCGACGGCGCAAAAACGACGGAAAAACACATTGAAGATAAAGTTGCCTCTGCCAAGGATGCGTTGTCCGATGCAGCGAAGAAAACCGAGAAAGAAATCGCTGCCGCGAAAGAGCAAGAAAAAGCGAAGTATGAAGAATTGAAAATGGCCACCGGCAAGTTTTTGGATGATACGAGAAACGTTGCCGAAGGACTTGTAGAACCCTACAAAAAGGACGTCACTGTAGGTGTAGCGGATACGAAAGACGCACTTGCTAAAAAAACTGACGATGCCGTCAAAGTAGCCAAACAGGTTGAGGATAAAGCTTCGACGGGTATACAAAAAGTTATTGTCCATACGAAAACAGCAGAGAAACGTGCGGAGGAGAAACTAATCGCTGCGAAAGATGCGGTGTCAGATGCAGCTAAAGCAACTGGAGAAAAAATTTCCGACGTTAAAGCCGAAACAACAAAAGCTACGATCGATGCAGCTGAAAAATTGAACAAAGATGCCGCAAAGGCTAAAGATGCTATAAGCAAAGAAATCAAAGAAGATACCAAAGCAGTAAAGGAAAATATCGCAGCAGGCGCAGAGGCTGTCGCCGAAACTGCGGACGCTGCTAAGGATAAATTAGCAAAGGATGCTAAAAAAGCGAAAGGTAAAGCCGGTGGCTTCTTATCTGGAATATTCAAAGGTGTAAAACATGCAGCGGATGAGGTAACCGAAGATGTCAAAGAATTCGTTGAAGATACGAAAGAAGAGGCTGCAAAAGAGGAAGAAAAAGCGAAGCAGGCGACTGAGAAAGCTGCGAAGGCGGCGAAGGATTCAAAGGACAAAGTTGTTGCCGATCTTCGGGACGCAAAAGATAAATTGACTACTGGTGTGTCGTCTGGAGTTGGTCACGTTGCTGAAAAAACTAAAGCGGCAACAGAAACAATCAAAGAAACTGCCAAATCGGCTAAAGACGCAGTATCGGATGCAGCAAAAGAAACCGGAGATAAAGTCGTGGAAGTCACTGACAAAGCAGCTAAAGCATCGAGTGACGCAGCTGAGAAATTGGCTAAAGACACAGCAAAGGCTAAGGATGCTGTTGCTAAGGAAATCAAAGAAGACACGAAAGCGGCAAAGGATAAAGTGGTCGCAGTGGTAGAATCTGCCGCCGACACAGCAGAAGCTGCTAAAACTAAAGCAGTTAAAGACGCTAAAAAAGCTAAAGGAAAAGCCGGTGGTTTCTTATCCGGAATCTTCAAAGGTAGTAAACACTCAATTGACGACGTATCAGATGACGTCTCCACTTTCCTCGAAGAGACGAAAAAGGAGGCAGCTAGAGAGGAAGAAGAGGCACGGCGTGCCATTGAAGAAGCTGCGAAAATCACTCAAGACGCTAAAGACAAAGCTGCTGCAGATATTCAAGCCGCAAAGGACAAATTGGCGAAGGAAACGTCAGCTGGTATACAAAAAGTAGTTGATGGTTCAAAAGCTGCTGAACAGCAAGTGGAGGGAAAGCTTACTTCCACTAAAGATACATTAGCTGGTGCTGTAAAAGGCACTAGCGAGAAGATTTCGAAAGCCACTACAAAGACATCTGAAGCCGTAACGGACGCAGCGCAGAAATTGGGCGAAGACGCTGCAAAGGCTAAAGACATTGCAGGTGAAAAATTCCAGACTGGAGTTGATTCAGGAAAGGAAAAAGTTGTTTCTGGAGTCGACGCTGTTGCCGATACTGCTGAGGCCGCGAAAGATACTGCAGAAAAAGAGGCTAAGAAGGCCAAAGGAAAGGCTGGCGGTTTCTTCTCTGGCATAATCAAGGGTGCAAAGCACGCAGTTGACGACGTTTCTGAAGAAGTTAAAGAATTTTGGGATGAGACTAAGCAAGAGGCTACAGAGGAAGAAGAACGTGCACGTCGGGCAGCTGAGGAAACTGCGAAGTCATTGAAAGAAGCCGAGGACAAAGCCGCGTCAGAATTGCATGCAGCCGAGGAAAAAATTAAGGATAAAACTACGTCGGGTGTTAAACAAATTGTCGACCGCAGCAAAGCAGCAGAAAAACACGCGGAGGAAAAGTTGGTCGCTGCCAAAGATGCAGTAGCCGATGCCGCAAAAGCAACAGGAGAAAAGGTTGCAGACGCTACTGTTACAACAGCAAAAGCTACGACCGATGCAACTAAAAAAATGAGCCAAGACGCCGCGAAGGTCAAGGACGCCATAAGTAAGGAAATCAAAGAAGACACCAAAGCGGTAAAGGAAAAGATCGGCGCAGGAGCAGAAGCAGTTGCCAAAACTGCAGAAGCTGCGAAAGACAAAGCGGCAAAGGATGCTAAGAAGGCAAAGGGAAAGGCTGGAGGCTTTTTGTCGGGAATCTTTAAAGGTGCGAAACATGCAGCCGATGAAGTTTCCGACGACGTCAAAGGATTTGTCGAAGACACCAAGCAAGACGCCGCTAAGGAAGAGGAGAAAGTAAAACGTGCCGCTAAAGAAACAGCGAAGTCTGCTGTTCAGGTTAAGGACAAAATTACTTCGGATATACAAGCAGCAACGGAAAAAGTTTCAAAGGAAACTACAGCTGGTGCACAAAAAGTAGTAGACGGTACGAAAGCAGCAGAGAAACAGATCGTAGACAAAGCTGCGTCCGTAAAGGGCGCAGTGTCTGATGCAGTTAAAAAGACCGAGGAAGAAGTCTCAGATGCAGCGTCGAAGGCAGCCAAGGCTACGAAAGCCGCTGCCGAGAAAGTGAGCGAAGACGTTCATAAAGCCAAGGACTCTACAACTGAGAAGATCAAAGATGGTATCGAAGCAACAAAAGATAAGGCAGCTGTTGGAACAGAAGCTATTATCGATACGGCTGATACAGCAGAGATAGAAGCAAAGAAGGCGAAAGCGAAGACCGGCGGTTTTTTCTCTGGCATAATCAAAAGTGCAAAACACGCTGTCGACGATGTTTCAGAAGAAGTGAAAGAGTTTTGGGACGAAACCAAGCAAGAGGCTACAGAGGAAGAAGAGCGTGCACGCCGAGCAGCTGAAGAAGCAGCGAAAGCAGTTAAGGAAGCTGAAGACAAGGCTAGTTCCGACCTACATGCCGCTAAAGACAAGGTTAGTTCCGACCTACATGCCGCTAAAGACAAGGTTAGTTCCGACCTACATGCCGCTAAAGACAAGGTTAGTTCCGACCTACATGCCGCTAAAGACAAGGCGAGTTCCGACCTACATGCCGCCAAAGACAAGGCTAGTTCCGACCTGCATACCGCGAAAGACAAGGCTAGTTCCGACCTACATGCCGCCAAAGACAAGGCTAGTTCCGACCTACATGCCGCCAAAGACAAGGCTAGTTCCGACCTACATGCCGCTAAAGATCAGGCGGGACAAAAACTTTCCTCCGCTAAAGATTCAATCGTAGCTGCGGCAACTGCAACAGGTGAGAAGGTTTCTGAAGTTACATCGAAAACAGTAAAGGCAACTTCAGATACGGCTGATAAATTGAGCAGCGACGCTGCAAAAGCGAAAGCCGCTGTAAGCAAAGAAATTAAAGATGACGTCAAAGCGGTTAAAGGAAAAGTCGCTTCAGGGGCTGAAACCATAGTTGACACTGCAGAAGCTACCAAAGATAAGGTAGCAAAGGACGCCAAAAAGGCCAAAGCTAAAGCGGGTGGCTTTTTATCAGGAATTTTCAAAGGCGCAAAGCATACAGCTGACGAAACTACGGCAGATGTTAAAGACTTTTTAGAAGAGACTAAACGAGAGGCTTCAATGGAGAAAGAACAAGCAAAGCGGGCTGTCGACGATACTGCTAAAGCAATGAAAGATTCCACGGACAAGTTGACTGCGGACGCTCGTGCAGCAAAGGATAAATTGGCAAAAGAAGCTTCAGACGCCACACAAAAAATTGCTGATAAAACTAAATCAGCCAAAGATCAAGTTAAAGAGACGGCCATTTCAACAAAGGATGCTGCATCAACTGCCGCTAAAGAAACTGGACAGAAAATATCAGAAAGTACGTCCAAAGCAATGGATGCTACCGCGGGAGCGGCACAAAAGTTTGGTGACGATGTCGTAAAAACTAAAGACGCCGTTGTGGACGATGTAAAAACTGGCATTGATGCTACAAAAGATAAACTATCTACGGGAGCCGAAGCCGTGGCAGATTCTGTCGACGCGACTAAGGATGCGATCGAGAAAGAGGCCAAAAAAGCCAAAGCAAAGAGTGGCGGCTTCTTATCAGGTATAATCAAAGGAACGAAAAACGCAGCTGACGAAGTCTCCGAGGACGTCAAGGAATTTTGGGACGAGACTAAACAAGAAGCTGCAGAGGAAGAAGAGCGTGCACGTCGGGCCGCCGAAGAAGCAGCGAAATCAGTAAAAGATGCAGAGGACAAAGCTGCTTCGCAAATACACGCAGCGAAGAGTGATCTAAAGGATAAAGCTTCAGCCGGAGTACAGAAAATTGTTGACCAAACGACGGCAGCGAAGGAACAAGTGAAGGTAACCACCACTTCCGCTAAAGATGCAGTCACGGGAACAGCGAAGGCGACCGGAGAAAAAATTGTCGAATCTGCGGACAAAGTGGCTAAAGCAACGACCGACACGACAGATAAATTGAGCAAAGATGCAGCGAAAGCCAAGGATTCTATCACCAAGGAAATCAAAGAAGACACAAAGGCAGCAAAGGACAAAGTCGCCGCAGGGGTGACAGTTGTTGCCGACACTGCAGATGCTGCTAAAGATAAAGTTGTAAAAGACGCTAAAAAAGCAAAAAGTAAAGCTGGCGGCTTTTTGTCAGGCATTTTCAAAGGTGCGAAGCACGCAGCCGATGAAGTTTCGGATGACGTTAAAGAATTCGTCGACGAATCCAAACAAGCGGCTGTAAAAGAGGAGGAGAAGGTAAAACGTACTGTTGAAGACGCCGCGGAGTCTGCGATGCAGGCGAAAGACAAAATAGCATCCGATATACGTGCAACGAAAGAAAAAGTATCAGAAAAAACTACTGCCGGTGCACAAAAAATTGTAGACGGTGTGAAAGCAACGGAACAACAGATTGAGAGTAAAGTTGCTTCTGCCAAAGATGCATTGTCCGATGCAGCCAAAAAGACCGAGAGTGAGGTTTCAGATGCTTCATCGAAAGCAGTTAAGACGGCGGTAGATGCGGCTCATAAAGTTGGTGACGGCATTCATAAAACTACAGAAGTAGTTACGGACAAAGTTAAAAGTGGCATTGAGGCGACGAAAGACAAAACAGCCGCTGGTGCCGATGCCATTGTCGATGCAGCTGACTCAGCGGAGAAAGAAGCAAAGAAGACAACAGCAAAGGTAAAAGATGCTGTGAGCAAAGAAATTAAAGACGATACGAAAGCGATAAAAGAGAAACTAACCGCAAGTACAGACTCCGTCGCGGAAAGTGCGGATGCTGCTAAGGACAAAGTAGCAAAGGATGCAAAAAAAGCGAAAGGAAAAGCCGTCGGTTTCTTGTCAGGAATCTTCAAAGGCTCCAAACATTCAATTGACGAAGCTACAGACGATGTCAAGGACTTCCTTGAAGAAACTAAGCGGGAGGCCTCGAAGGAAAAGGACGATGCTACAAAGACGTTAAAAGATTCTGCGGACAAAGCGGCTTCGGATGTACGTGCAACCAAGGATAAGTTGTCGGAGAGTACATCAGCCGGTGTACAGAAAGTTATTGATCACGCAAAAACAACTGAGCAGCGAGTCGAACACGGATTAATATCTACTAAGGATGCAGTTTCAGACGCTGCTAAAGCTACTGGTGAAAAAATTCATGACGCTGTAGCCAAAACAAGTAAAGCAACGTCTGATGCTACGGAAAAAATAAGCAAAGATGCTGTCAAGGCTAAAGATGCCGTGAGCAAGGAAATTAAAGATGATGCTCAACTGGCGAAGGATAAGATCCTCACGGGCACAGAAGCCGTTGCTGAAACTGCGGAGGCCGCGAAGGACAAAGCAACGAAAGAAGCCAAGAAAGCTAAAGGAAAAGCCGGTGGCTTTTTATCTGGAATTTTCAAAGGAGCGAAACATGCGGCTGATGAAGTTTCTGATGACGTCAAAGAATTCGTCGATGAAACCAAGCAAGAAGCTGCGAAAGCAGAAGACAAAGCGAAAAGTGCGGCCGAGGACGCTGCGAAGGCAGTGAAAGATTCAAAGGACAAAGTTGCGGCAGATCTTCGAGACGCCAAAGGCAAATTAGTTGAAAGTGTTTCAACTGCAGAGCAAAAAGTAGCCGACCAAACTAAAGCCTTGAAGGAACAGGCGAAAGGGGCTGCTGCTTCCGGTAGCGATGCCATATCTAGTGTTGCAAAAACGACTGGAGAAAAAGTATCCGAAGGTGCAGATAAAGTAGCTAAGGCAACGACTGATGCAGTTGAAAAACTAAGCGATGCCGAACATAAAGTAAAAGACGCGGTACGCAAAGAAATTAAAGAAGACGTCAAAACAGTGAAGGATAAACTTTCAGCAGGAGCAGATGCAGTAGCCGGTACTGTTGACGAGACTAAAGATGCCGCGGAGAAAGCAGCCATGAAGACCAAGGAAAAGAGTAGTGGTTTCTTCTCGGGTATAATGAAAGGTGCAAAGCATGCAGCGGACGACGCTTCCAATGATGTGAAAGAATTTTTGGATAAAACCAAACAAGAAGCTGCAGAGGAGCAACAACGGGCACTCCGAGCAGCCGACGAAGCCGCAAAATCAGCGAAGGCAGCAGAGGACAAAGCAGCTTCTGAAATAAATGCAGCTGCAGATAAACTAAAAAACAAAGCCTCGGCAGGAGTCCAAGAAGTTATTGACCACACTAGCGCAGCGAAGAAAAAAGCTGACGAAAAATTAATCGCTGCAAAAGACGCAGTGTCGGATGCTGCAAAAACAACGGTAGAAAATGTTTCCGATGCCGCATCAAAAGCAGCAACCGCAACAACAGAGGCTGTCGATAAAATAGGAAAGAACGCCACAAAAGCTAAGGAAGCTGTCAGCAAGGAAATTCATCAAGACACTAAAGCAGCAAAAGACAAAATCATTGCTGGTGCAGAATCCGTCGCCGAATCAGCCGACGCTGCTAAAGACAAAGTAGCAAAAGATGCCAAAAAGGCTAAAGGAAAAGCTGGTGGCTTTTTATCTGGAATTTTCAAAGGAGCAAAACACGCAGCGGATGAAGCTGTTGAAGAGGTCAAAGACTTCGTCGAAGACACACAGCAAGAGGCCGCCAATGAAGAAGAGAAGTTGAAACGAGCATCTGAAGAAGCAGCGAAAGCCGCGAAGCAGGCTAAAGACAAAGTTGCTTCAGATATACAAATCGCAACTGAAAAGGTATCAACCGAAACTGCAGCCGGTGTGCAAAAAGTAGTCGATGGTTCAAAAGTGGTGGAAAAAGAGATTGAAGAGAAAGCAGCATCTGCAAAAAATGCATTAGCTGATGCCGCGAAAAAAACCGAAAGAGAAGTATCAGACGCAGCATCCAAAGTGGCTAAGACTACTAAAGACGCTGCCCATAAAATAGGCGATGACATTCAGAAATCTAAACATGCAGTGAGTGATAAGGTGAAAGTTGGCATGGAAGTTACGAAAGAGAAAATTACTGCTGGAGCCGAATCTGCAGCCGATGCTGCTGATGCAGCGGAAAAAGAGGCAAAGAAGGCCAAAGCAAAGACGGGCGGATTTTTCTCTGGCATAATCAAAGGTGCCAAACACGCAGTCGACGACGTTTCTGAAGAAGTAAAAGAATTTTGGGACGAGACTAAGCAAGAAGCTGCTGAAGAAGAAGAACGGGCACGACGCGCTGCTGAGGAAGCTGCAAAAACGGCCAAAGATGCCAAAGACAAGACAGTTTCCGAATTACACACGAAAGCGGACGAATTCACGCAAAAAGCTGCATCTGTAACTGCAACTGTGATCGACGATACGAAGGCAGCAAAGAAACACGCCGAGGATAAACTCTCTTCCGGTGCACATGCCGTTGGCCACGCTGTGAAAACAACTGGTGATAAGATCTCAGATACAGCATCGGCCGCAGTTACAGCAACCGAGGATACCGCTAAAAAGTTAATGGATGACACGGCTAAAGCGAAAGATGCTGTGAAAAAAGAAGTCAAAGAAGATATTACAGCAGTCAAAGGCGCCGTAAGCACAGGTGCAACCACAGTCGTAGAATCTGTGGATCACGCCAAGGATACAGCAGCTAAAGAAGCAAAAAAAGCAAAAGCTAAAGGTGGTGGCTTCCTATCCGGCATTTTCAAGGGCGCAAAGCACGCGGTAGACGACGCTACTGACGATGTCAAAGATCTTGTTGATGAAACAAAACAAAAGGCAACAAAGGAGGAACAGCGTATCCAGCATGCGATCGATGATGTCGCAAAATCCGGCAAACAAACAAAGGATAAAGTGGCATCGGACGTGCGCGCAACAGAGGAAGAATTGAAAAGACAAGCTTCTGAAATGGTAGCAGAAGCTGCAGAATACACAAAAATGGCGGAAGAAGAAGCTAAAAGAAAATTGGCGACTGCTAAAGATACAGTAGTCGATGCAGCGAAAACCACTGGATCAAAAATGTTGGATCCAATGCAAAAAACGGCGGCTGCAACGGCGGCCGCCGCAGATCAACTGCACAAAGATGCAGTTGAAGCTAAGGATACCGTCAAAAAAGAAATTAAAGAAGACATCAAGACAGCCGAGCAGAAAATTACGGCGAGTGCTGATGCAGTTGCTGATAAAGCGAAGGCTGCGAAAGATCAAACTAAAAAAGAAATCGATACCGCTAAGGCGAAGGCTGGTGGCTTTTTCTCCGGCATTATGAAAGGTGCAAAACATTCAGCGGACGATATTCACGGTGATGTCAAAGAGGTCGGAGACGACGCGAAACAACAAGCTATCGAAAAAGCAAGACGCGCGGCGGACATAACAAAGAAAGTTCAACATGGCGAAACTACAATCATTCCAGATTTTCACGATGAGAAAGATGGAAAGAAGACGACGATAACGAAAACGGAAGTCAGAGTAACGACTACCCACAAGAATGGAGTACCAGTGACCCAAGTATTTTCCGATTTTGGTAGTTTCCCGACTGATGGCAAAACAGTACAAATTACAGAGGATTTCAAAGTATTGAGTACAGAAACAGATCCAAAAAAAGCGACACAAGTATTCTTGGAAGACACGAGACAAGAAGCAGCGCGTAGACACGACAGGTTCAGCGAATCGTCGACTTCGGAATCGAGTTCACCTCGTGATTCCTTGGAACGCGATGGTTCTCCGGAAAAAGCAAAATCACACAAGACGAAAAAATCAAAGGGTGTTATATCCAGCATCGTTAAGAGTGCCAAAGGCGCAACTCACAAGATTGCTAAAGAAATCGATCACGCGACTGACAATATCAAAGGTTCTACAGCCAAATTTTGGGACGAGACGAAACAGGAGTCAAAAGAGACTTTTGGTAGTTCCGGTAGCTACGAAGTCTCGTCACCCCTCAGAGACAACGAAGTAGTCAGGGATTTGGATTTAACCGAATCCAAAACCGACGTTAGACTCGAATCATTCGCTCCCCTCGATAGGGTAACTTCTACCGACGTCAAACAAACAGTTAGTGACGCAAAATCAAAAGGAACTTCTCGTATACCTCAAAAAATTAGTCCAACCAGAGAAATCAAAGATACTAAGCGTAGTTTGATCGAAAAATCAGATAGACTTGTAGCTGGAGTTTCCAGAGAGTTAGAGCACCTCGAGCCTCGCGCACATCAAACCGTCACCACAGTCATAACTAAGTCTGTGCGGACGGCATCGACCCCACCACCCAGCCCCGCCGAGTTCAGTGACAGTAGCATTAAAGGTATCTTGAAATGATTGTGTTATAGATATTACATACCAGCTGTGTGTAACAAATAATTTAATTTACTTAATTTAATTTAATTTCCAATTTAATTTTTATTTAATTTATTAATTTTAATGCTTTTATGTAACTTCAGTTTTATAATACCTTTTTATAAAGGTAACTGAAAATTAATCACGCATCAATGTCATATACCATATAATTTGACGTAATCCTCTAACAACGGGCATTAAGGTCATCCGAGCGGTACAGTCTGGCCAAACGACGGACAACGATGGATTCAACGAGAATTTCCGAACACTTCTCAATGGGATAAAAATCTCAAAAAATCAGGCATATGGAAGGTGCAGTAGTTTAATTCTGCATAATAATAATAACATTAAAATCTTATTACCAAATTAGTGAAAAAATTAATTGTTCAACAACGTAATTTTTTCTGAAATGTATCCATTTTTTCAGAAAGTTGTTAAAATATTGATAAATGCGTTTTTTTACGTATCCTTTTCATAAAAGAAAAGTTAGGTTGCCGGATAATTTTTTGAACAATTAATTTTTTTTTATTTATTAATAACATTTTAATATTATTATTATACAAAATTAAAATTTACTGCACCATCCATATGTATGATTTTTTCCAAATTTTTATCCCATTCAGAAGTGTTCGAAATTTTCGTTAAATTCTTCGTCGTCCCTCGTTTGACTGGACTCTACCGCTCGGACAACCGTAATTAGCATCTATTTGAATTGTTACCTCAGCCCGACTTCACGAGCCCATTTCTCACATTCGGACTAAAAAGTGAATACATCGCAAGCTGCAAGTAGATGAATTGATTCCTATCGATATTTGTATCTCAAAATCACAATAACCAAAATTTTTATTATTATCAGTAATTTCAGCCTTTAGGTGAACACTGGTAAATTGCATTTATTTCCCAAAACGCATCAACGTAGATTTGGTCACTTTATGGTTTGAATGCGTCTAAAATTAACTATTGATAATTTGTCTGAAACAGGGGAAGTATATACATCAAAGTACCAGAGTTATGCGTTTTATTATTGCTGTATATAACATCGTTACAGTCTATTTTGCGTTTAATAATTGATTTAACGGTGTTTAATTGAGTTTAATGCATGTGTTTCAGGTTTACTTTCGCAGCTTTAACAATTTTTTGCCACCGCTGTGGTGTCTGTGAATCACGATAATTCGTTTTTTTTTGTTTTTTTTTTTTTGTTTCCTTCATTTATTTCCCTTGTAATTGTATTCTTTTTTATAGCATATATATAAAGAAAAAAAAAGATATCTAGACACGAGACGAGTTAATATAAAATGCAGTGAGTAATTATTATATCGTTGAAATTAACAGGAGAACCGAAGGTCTAGCGAAGCATGAACCGAAACCATGTCTTGCAGGGAATATCATCATTCATCTTAATCACCGTTTATTCACTGCTTTCAATGTTTTACCTGACAATATTTCGGTACTTATTGCAATACCGTAAATTTCAGATGTGACCGAAGAAGCAGTCAAAAGGGCGCAGAATCTTGCCGATCAGGCGCTCGCGACGGAAAAATCAGGTAAAATATGAAAAAAAAAAAATGACTTTCGTTACGAAAAAAAAAAAAATCGAACCCATATATATCAAAAGATCGAATATCAATCGAGTTAGAAAATTTCTATTTTTAATGGTACCCTCAGTTATATTTAGCTTTATCTTCCATAGTTAGCACTTGCTGACGCTTTCACACTAACTAATACTCCCGCATGCTTTTTATTGAAAGCTAATATTTCATATCTATATATGGGTTTCCCTTCAGAATTAATCTATCATAGAGATTCTCCATTAGTTGAAAAATTTACGATTTATCGACTTCGAGTCATTTACGTCATCACGGATTTTCCAATTCACTAGTTTCGAAATTTTTGCTAAGTGTACATACCATGACGATGTTTTAGTGGCTTTCAATGAAATGCACGCAAACCCCCATTTAGACACCAATCCATGAGTGTTTTTTTTTTTAATTCATATAAACGAAACTAATGCAATATTGATACGAACTAAAAAAACAAAAAACCTAACTCTGTAAATCCATTGATACGTACCGTTCGTAAGGCTAAAGACCCTCTCAGATTTTCGGTCCCAACGTGCAAATCTGATAAAAGTTGATGAACGACAAAAACACGAATCATTAGTATGTATCAATGTGCTTTATGCCCTCTTCCTGTTCTTGTCCGTGTCCTTTTGGATGGGTCAGGGCATGAAACGGCTGAGATTGATGGGACTTTAGAGAGGCATGTTACTTCCGCTCCGACAAAGCAACCCGTTCCCGCCCCACGTCACTCTGCCAAGTCGCCGAGCAAAACAGACTTCCATCTGGAGCTCGAAGAGAATTCACCGTCAAGGCTATCAAAGAGTCCGCCAAAAACAAAAATACCCGAGTTAACATCAAATTCGTCGAGCAAAATAATCGAGAAAACACGTACGACGATCGTCCAATCAATCGGTAACGACGAATCGTCAGATCCGATAAGTCCGAAGAGTAAAATTCCAGTCAAAGTCCAAACAACGAAAGGAACGACGACGATAATCAAAGAAACGATTCCAACCGATTTTTCGATCCGCACAAAAACGATAACCAATGTCGTCGAATCGAAAGTTCCTATAATCGAAGATTCGACGAAATTCGATATGATGTCGTCAGGAAAGTATCAGGAGACGAGTTCATTGCCGCAATTGGATGGCAATGAACGATCGACTATCGTTAAGTATTCGATCGGTAGTGCCGATCCGGAAATGGATAACGCAGCGGTCGATGGTATAACTAAAACTGTAACAACGATTACGTCCACATCGAGCAAAGAAATCGATCCTTTGGAACTTGAGAAGCTACTCGGTCAGAGCGGTTTCTCCAGTACAACTCGTACGATTCATACGGTTTCCGGTGAGGAAATCGATCCTGAGGCGTTAAAAGGTTTCATCGGTGATGGTGGTTACACTGTTAAACGTACTACGACAATGATTACCGAAGGAATATTGCCGCACGATCTTGAAGAGCTTTCGCATGGTTCGCAAACCGCAACGAGAACATTCACGATAACCGGTACGATGGAACCGGAGATCGAGAAGGATTTTCAGATAACCGAAGGTTCCGGATCCGGAACTATCGCCAAAGAAACGATTGAGAGAATGAAATCGAGCAAAGGTTCCGGTGATTGGAGCGAAACTATTGTATCGAAACGGTCGTCGTACGGTAAGCCATTGCCTTGGGAAAGCATGGCGCGATCGAGAGAAGAACAGGAACAGTGGGAAACGCAATTCTCGTTGGATACCTCGCCGGGTTCCGGTAACGGTGACGTTTATACAAAGAACGGTGATTCGAGGCACGATATGAACAGCGACACCGATAGCGAAGGTTCTTCGAGGCCAAGACGAAGATCTCTTAGCAAACGGCGAACTCTGGGCAGCTCTAGCGGCTCAGATGTTGCCCTTCACGAAGGGGCAGAACTCTCTCCGATGGAGGACGACCAAGGTACCTCACTCACAGCTAACATTCTAAGTAAGCGATGTAAATATCCCGCTAATCTCGGTATCTCTTAATTTTAAAAATCCTCTTGTTATTCATGTTAGTATCATATCACTTTATGTTTACTTTCGGGGAGATCGGGGCAAAATGGACAAAATTCGTTCTCAGGCTAAAAAAAAAAATCAGAGAACCAACATTTTTCGTAACTTTTTTCAAAAATTTATTTTTTTAATTTTTACTAAAACTGAGATAATATTTCAAAAATCATTTATAAAAAATGCTTTTTCGCGCAAAAAAAAATCATCCGAATAACAAAATTTCGTAAGTTTTTGCGATTAAATTTTTTTTTTTATAACTGAATATTTTATCGAATTTATTTCAATTTTTTTTAAATATGTATTTTTTTCAACTATTTCGGTTTCCATGCGCCTGTTTTGTCCCGAAGGCCCGTTTTTCTCCGCTCTTCCCTACATGGGCTTCGGTAGTGATGTTCCATAGTTTACCAATTTTCGTTCTTCCCGAATATCAAAAGAATTTTTTTTTTCACCGATGTACAGAACGTAGTATATTTTACCTATTTTTCCTTCCTATTTTTTTCCGATTAATCATTGAATCCTCCACATGCACGACTCCGGTTAACGCTTTAAAAAAAATGGAAATTGCATTGCATGACGTTTTAGATGATATAGTAGTCAATTGCGAAGAGGCGAAATTTCTATCGGCGATATTGTGTTTATCGCAATGTCGACGCGTGTATCGCACGGAAAAACAAAGCTTGTTGAGGAAAGGTATCATTATTGCGCTTCAAAATCTCAAAAAAAAAAAATGTTATACGTTTGATTGACAAATTTTCGTTACGCGATATAACAAAACACGTGAACGATGTCGGCATTACGGTTCGTTGGATTCATCGGGATTATCGTCGCGGTTTCCAAGACATTCCCATAACGTGGTAACTTTTATTCACATCTACCTTCTTTGTATTTTACGGCTTGGATAGTCATGCGGATTAAAAAGCTTCTGGGAAACATTGTACCATCATCAATCATTTGAGTAATTTGATTTTTTATTGGATACTGCAGAAGTACAATGAAGTAGTAGTAAATAACGTATTTTTCACTTTGACGAAATTTATCGATGTTTTTTTTTAATCAATTTCATCAAAATTATTTCATTGTACTAACTACAGATTTGAAAAAAAAAAAATTTAACGTAATTGTTTCCAAGCATATAATTTTCTATATACGTGGTAGCAGCGCGCAGTTCGTTACGAAAGGCCCAATCCACCCTACAAAGAAGTCCGATAGGGACCGAGCATAGGACGAAGACTAACGGTAGAGCAAACTGTGTTTGTTGGATGAGCACAGCAGCTGCGGTGTTAGTGGCCCTACTGGCGCTTATTCTTGTCCTGGAGCCACGTACACTCCAACGCGCCATCCACACCCTCTCCAGCAATGCCCCGCGGCAAGCTGGGTACGATGAATTAAATATTTTTCTTTTATATATCATTTAAATCTCCTAGGGGTGCGCGAATATTCAAAATTTCGAAGAATTTGATGCGAATCAAATTTATTTTATAGGAATATTTCGAAAAACAAAAACAATTTTTTTTTAATTATTCGAACGAACGATTGTTCGCTTTGAAATTTCGAATAACTCGATGCGAATCGAATTAATTCGATCGGAATATAAAAATTATTCAATCGAACGAATATTCGATTCGAAACATCGAATAATTCGACGCGAATCGAATTAATTCGGTTGGAATATACGAATTATTCAAACGAACGAATATTCGTTTTGAGGTTAGAATCGATTCGCTCGCAATTCGCACATCCCGAAAAACTACTATTATTGACTAATTAATTTTGAAAAAATTTTGCATTCCTCGGCGAAACGGGCGATAACTTAAAAATCTCGTCGATGCCTATCGACGACGGGGGTTGATGATATATCGAGGATAACAAAACAAAAACCGCAAAACTGATTCCCAATACATCGACGATTCGAAGTAATGATGCTATGCTGATCGGTACAAAAAAAAAGAGAATTGGTTCCACTATACGCAATTTCACGGAGTTTAACTGACAAGCTTTTTTTTTCCAATACGTTTATTGAACTTCTTCGAAACAGTTGGTACACGATGCATGGATTAAGATACTACGAAACCGTAGAATTAATAGCGTAGAAAACGTCGCATGATTTTTTTTCTACATATATATATATTTCGCATCTGTTAATAGCTGAATCCTGCAATTTTGTATTTGTCTCTTTGATTGCACCGTAGAGTCGCAACGAAGCTTGCATCACAAAAAAATCGCAGCATCGTTGTCGTCGCATTAAATGCACGTCGATAGATATTGTGACGAGAATGATGCATCATTTTTTTTTTCTGTTTTTATTTGATTTTGAGTTTACGTTTTTTTTTATATATATAAATATATAATAATCTACTTTGCTATCGTTTTGTTCGTACACTTCAACCTTTTTAGCTCCTATGACAATAAGCATCTCAAGATAAAGCTAAAGTGTAGAGGGACCAACGATCATGTTGTATAGGTATGAAGATTAGAATTGTTAGACGAATCTCTCCATATACATTTATTTGTAAATATTTTCGGAAAAAAAAACGCCCCAAACATTACGTATCTATAGTTCGTATACGATATATAAATTAACGCCTACGAAGTACTACAAGTATAAATATCAAGTAAGTAGATTATTAACATGAATTTAAAATGTCTCGATGATTTCGCGCCTTTGTGATGTGCCTCTGCGGTTTTCGAGTTGATTACCTTCATTCGAATCGATGTCGAAAAAATGCATTCCAACTACTAATATAGATCGAGTTTCACAATTGCAATAAATGCTGTGTACCAAGCAAAACGAATACCCATAAAAAAAAAAAAAACCCATAGAGCGCCTCCAAAAAATAATCGAAAAAAATTGCTGAGACGCCTCCGTAATAATTCCCGAATAAAAAAAAACGATAATTCGTCTAACAATACTAATAACTGTAGTTATTACAAACCGCCCCCTCGAACTTCTTAAAATCGTCAAGTAGCTGATGACTTTATTAACATCATAAAGTCGAAAAAAAAAAAATTATGAGACGACTAACTCCCCGGATGCTTTATTCAGCAGCTTCTTCAGCGCTTTACACATATCGCTCCGCGCAGCACAATATATTTATTTTAAACAATATTACCTCTTGAAGATATTATGAATATACTGTGCCCTATGCTATTTCTTCGGAAAAATGCGAATAAAAACATTTTTTTTTTTTTTTTCAAAAAATTTTTTTTTTAAATGGATAATTCTGTTATTTTTTTATTGTCTCACGAAAAAATGCTACGAGCAATTTTATAGCTATTAAACGTTTATAAAAACATCGCGCGTTTCGCACTTATGCCCGACGCCAATTAACGCAGTAGTATGAGATATGGCTGGTCAGACACGACTGCGTACTCTGTTTCGTATTGCCAGAATTATAGTAATGTTGTTATTTTTTTTATATGTGTCTAGTCTTACATAATAATACCCCCCCTTTGTTTTCGGCATGAAGTAAACATTTGAAAATTATCAAAATCGTAATTGCGTTTCTTTACGCGATGAAACACGGCATAGATACATTCGCAATTCTAAAAAAAAAACGAAAATATCATCGATATCGTTGTTTAACATTTGGTGATTTCTTTTTTACGCAGAATCTGACTTCATGCAACACAGCGAACCGTCTTACATGGAGACGACCACCACTGAGGTTGATCCCGAAACTCACGAAAGGTATTACCAATAAACATCGAACTCTATCTCTGTAATTGTTTCAAAAAAATCATTTTTTTTTTCGCTTTTTTGAAAAGGGTATATCGTTGTATTTAGCGCGAAATCTGAGATTTGGAGAAAATATCGAAGTTTTTTCGATTGAATAAAAATCTGAAATATTTCAATTATATAGACGATGCGAAGGAATTAAAAAAAAAATTCCGATTTTCTTTTTATTTAAAAAATTTTTTTGTACCGTAGATTTTTTTTGGATTCGTATCCCATTGATAGGCATTGAAAATACTTCGATACATTCCTAATTAATTTTCAATAATTCCTCACAATAATTTTGTACTGCACACACTTGGAACTTCGTATTTTTGGTGGGCAAAAAAAAAAGAAAAAAAATCCATGCTAAGCAATTATTCAGCGATATAACTCAACAGAGCGCTAATCTCGCATAATTTCAGAATAACGAGAACAACACGAGTAATAACGACGTCGGTCCCTGTGGCCGGTAGCGCTACCGGAGGATCGGATGAACTTAGAGAATCAATGCAGAAGATTGTGGATCAATTCATGACGGAGGAGAGAAGAGGTCAGTGAGACGATCGTCTCCCTTCCACCGACACAACCGATTAGATAAATAAGAATATTTCGAAAAAAAAGCAAAACCACTATAATATGCGATAGAATTAAAAACGGCAAATATTTGGCAAAGAAAAAGTACACTTTTTGAACTCGAAGATATATATATATTATATATAAAATAATGTAAAGAAGTAAGAGTTCAGTTCGATAATTTCCTCGCATCGAACGATTCTGTACTTCTAACGAAAGCGATAAAATTATGAGTTTCTACCTGTGATAGCAAACAGGTAATCGTACATTCACATTGGCCTATGCTTCCGTATTAATTTTCCAATTAAATTTTTTTTTTTTTCAATTTTTTTTTATGTATTACTCTACAGTTTTTATTCGCTTTGCGTTCGGTGTTTTTTTATCCATTTAAAACACTGACATTGCTAGTTCGACTAGCTGCCCGCTAGTCTCCACTACGCCAACCCGTCCACGTTGAACGCTTCTCCTTGTGCCCCGATTGATAAAAAAATATAATAGAGGCACGAGAAATTTTTATTCCGAAACCCTCAATTACGAATCTATTACGAAGCGACCCGACGAGAGATAAGGAAAAAAAAAAGATTTAAATCTTTCTATGATGAATTAATCGCGCGAGTTTCGCGTTGCAGCGAGATTCCCGTGTATTTCGCAAGTTGACGCATGCGCAACAGCCTGGAATAACTTTTATTCGTATAGGAATAAAAGAAAAAAACGTCGGCATCGGCGTGCATCGCTTGCTACGAAACGTTAATGTTTTTTCTAACCTCTGAAAATGCGCCAAGCTTTGGATTTCGATGGCGAAAAGAAAAAATGAATAATAATAATAAAAAAAAAGCAACGTGCTTCAACGCTATTAACGACGAGGGTCTCTCGGAAGGGAAAAAGTCCATCTTGCCGTATCGCAGAGCACGAATGGATTTTAAAGTACGATAAAATGGAAAAAAAAAACGAATTCATTAAGATAAACGAGGAAAAAAAAAGCGCCGTTTTTGGTCTGTGTCGCGAGAAGGAGTAATCTTTTTACCGATCACGATACAATGTAAATTTGAATTATTCGAAGATATATCTCCCGAAACATTTTTCAATTGTGTATATTATCATTATTTTCTTAGCAAAAAAAAAAAAACATATACAACTGTAACTCTTATACAATACTACTTACACATTTGTGGAAACAGCGGATATTTTATTTATGTGGACGAAGAAAGAAAAAAAAATGCAAAAGAAACAATGATAATTACTGGTTTGAACCATACTTTACCGTGTAAGTCTTGTGAAATAAAAAATAATGAATTAGGCGTGGAGTTTAATGACGTTAAACGAAAAAAAAAAAAAAAAAATCTTCGGTGACTAAAACTTGTCTTAGGCTACCACAGCATTATAGCTTTCGTTGTCACATGGTTCGGAGGTTTACGATAAATAAAAAAAATTTTAAAAATAGCATATAATATATATAAATATATATATTTAGGAATCTTATAGGATTACAAATATTCTATTAATATATAATATATTGTATTGAGAAAAAAAAAAACGAAATATGACTGCACATCCAAAATTTATAAAACTATTATACCTATGTCTATTATATTGCATTCAAATAGACTTGCCTAGGAGAGCCCCTGACCTAAGGACCAAAGGCACAATCACATGCATTCAATTGAATATTGTATTGCTCCTAATTGTATTACCGGTAAACGAAAGAAAAAGAAAAATCAAGAAAACATAACCTAATATTAATATCTGTCTCGATCTATTGCGATACTGGTACTTAAGTGGTTTCTGCAAACAGCGTAAGATCAGTCCAACGGCATAATCATCAGCAGCGTAAAGCGTTTACAACTATTTAACAGAAACTTCCGACAGCATAATTCCGCAACGAGACTCTCGAGGATTTTACGAAAACAACGAAGATCCCGCGAACTGTCATTATTCTCGAACGCGAAACCGAAATTTCATATCAAATCGCGGAGCCCATTAGTTGGGGTCGTCAATCGGCCGAACGTATGCGATATGCATTTAATTACCAGTATTGCCTCAGCACATTTTACGATCTTCGTAATTTTTGTACGATTTAGTTGAGGTTTTCGTGGGCTATACAGCATAATAAATCTACGCATCAAGCAGCTTTTCTACCCGCCCGTCCCCAGCCCTCCCCCCCCCCCTTTTTCTCCGCTAAAAGGATGTTGTCTGTCGACATTGTTGACGTGCCGCGCTATGTCATAACGTTCAAAAGCAATGGCATACTGTACTATTGTGTGATAGAGCTATCAATGACAGCATAATAAATAAATAAAATGTTACCTCTCGATCGTCGTATCATTCCGCATCGATTTATCTTCTCTCGCAAAGGATCACGTTGAATAGAAGGATGAAATCATAGGTAATCATCGATTTTTTTTTTCTCGAAAATGAACACTCCGGGAGCGTCCGGGTTATTTTCCTTAAAAACTCGTTAGGAATAACTCGCTACGCGATTTTATTTTATGATCATTGATCAACTAGAAACGCCGTTATCGCGGCCGGAGTCAGGTGACTTTTTTTGCAAAGTTCCGTCGTCATTGTCACCATTGACGACAGCCAAATAATCGAAAATTAAAACGTATTGAAAACATTGCGTAACAAGATTTTTTGACTTTTTTTTTTTGCCAAATAGTTAAAGTTTTTACGTAGTTTAGTTTTTTCGTGAACTTTGCACCTATCTGAGCACTTGAAAAAAAATCCCACTTGCAGCAATAGAAAAAGCATTCAATAATATCCGTGTTATTAAAATGTGGACAATTAATCGAACGGTTTTCGAGATTTTTGACAATCGATATCGAAAATCATGTTTCGAGATAATTTCGCTAAAAATTGCTCCAAAGCCCAAAATTCCGTTGAATTTTTTTTTTATTCAAAAAATGTTTTTTACTCCATTGCCTCTTCACAAGAAAAATTGTGAATCAATAAAAATGCAAATAAACTTTCGGTATCCGGTATTGTTTTTATTAATTCTTAAAAATATTTGCGATTATAAACAATCAATGTTTCGTGGCTATCTATTGGAAAACAAAAGGAAAAAAGAAAATGTAAGATTACAGAAAGATTTTACAATGGTGAATCGCTTGTTCTACGGAATATTATCGCTATGAACACAAAACGTTTCATTCGTCGACAATCTGACTGATTATGTTCATGAATTTCTTCTACAATCTCCGCTTTTAACTTTACAATGAAAATTTACATAATTAAAATCGACCTGAATTTTCTCGCGAGTTTAACTTATGCGCAATTCTCTTGTTTATGGAATACAATTACGATCAGCTACCTATCTAACAATTTGTTGTTTTCGTTTTTTTTGTTTTTATTGTGTGAACCATCGGGCTATCGATCGCCGCGAGCGATATTCACGCGACATTGTGATCTGAAGAATTTTCGTAATCAATACTATCGATTTTTTTTTAATATCTAATCCCCGATTAACGATATTACAATTTCGAATGTTTTACCCGATATCGAATGCGTTCTTGCGATTAGAGCCCTTCGGAAGATTTTTTTGCGCTATTACAATACATGTTCACGAAATTTTTCGGTTTGTCTAAAAAAAAAAGATCGTTTTACAATCGGACAAGAAGACAAGTAAAAATCGAAACATTTGGTGATTTATTTATAGACACAATGAATTAGTTACTCGTCAGATGTAAACGCTTTTTTTTTTTTTCATCGTTATTACGACATCTTTTCCCGTTGCATCTCACCCCGTGTTAGTCGATTTTTTATTTGTTTATCGCACTAGTGCCCCCTGTCTGATGACTGTCACGATAGCTGATCAGATCTGCAAGAAAATAAATGTATTTTTATTTAAAAAATTATAGATTACGCAATAAATCGATCATTTTTAAATATAATAATAATCCATGTAGATTATTATTATTATAATTGTATTTAAAAAAAAATGTTTTTCGTCGGTAAAAAAACAAAACAAAAAATATCTTTATTGTCAACTTACATTGTCCACATCATCTTCATCATCGTCGCTAATTTCATCTCCAAATTCGATATCTTCGTCGAAGCCGTCCTCCACAAACGTGACAGTGTCGTTGATGCGCACTGAAATAAAAAATTTAAAAAATTAATTTTCGAAAAATTTTTATAAAGAAAAGAAAACTGAAAAATGAATAACTCACCAGTTTCCGGGAACTCGCCATACGTCTTCAAATTTCGCGCTTCGTCTGATGTATATTTTAGAATAACGTCGGCTTTCGCGTCTTGATAATCACGAAGACCGATCAATATAATGTCTCCTTGATTAATCCACACTTTTTTACGCAGTTTGCCGCGAATGTGACACAGTCGTTTGACACCGTCGAAGCACATTGCTTCAAGCCTTCCGTTTCCCAGCATTTTCGTCACTTGCGCATATTCTGCGAAGATAAATATTTTTTTTTAGAATTTACGTTCATCCATTGTGTCGTTTGGGTCAAAAACGGGATTTTGGAGTTTTTCCAATTTTTTCGGGGGAAAAAGAAAAAAAAATTGGTCTCTCGGTATCGTCCTTGAATCACGCGGGACAAACAAAACGATCACTTACCTTGGCCATCTTCCTTGAAGACCAACTCTCTCTTCTCAGTTTCATTCTCGTTCTTTCCTCTCCTCCTGTTTTTTCCTCCCTTTCCTGTTTCGAAGACAAATTTACGAAGTTCATTTAACGATAAGAGGCACACAAATGATATTTCGTAAATCGAGTGACGTCAAGTTTTTTTTCGTAACTATCGATCATTAATTCGAGCGAAAATTTGATGGCTGTCAGGTTAGTCCAAGCGGACTAACCACATTGCGTGGAAAAATTTGCGATTCTTGACAAACGAACAATAGTGCGCAATTTGTCGTTCATAATGTTAACCGTATTTCGCGAATATCGATTATCACTCACCCTTATTCTTCGGCATTATTGGGTTATCGGTTCACAATCAGCGTGGCAAAAATTTACGAGTCTTGTTCTGCACGAAAATACAGCACGTACTGCACCACCATACCAAAGCCCCACGAGAGGAAGATGACTGAGTAACGTCAAAATATGCTGATCACATTTAGCGAATGCGAAACGCTGCGTCGGGAGTAATACTTTGAGTATCTCTCATAATTAATCAAATAATTTATTGATAATAAATAATTGTTTTTAGCGTTCAATTTTTCGAGTGGAAATTAGTGTTTAGACGCGGGGCTGATCGTGGTCTCAATTGTCGAAAATATCGACCTTGCCGACCGTTGGGCGGCAAACGTTCAAACGTTTTATTGAGTCATTTGGATCATTTTATTTTTGGCTCGATCTACGAATTAATGTTTTAGCGTTTGATACTTCTATTAAATAAATAAAAAATGACAAGATTCAGGACATTCGTTGATTTAGATTTGCATTTGTCTAAAACATGCCTCAGCAAAATAATAGCTATAAAGATCATCCGAACCAAGCATTTCCCCGTTATGTTGAAACTATCCGAAGTTGTTGAACTTTTGTGCGATTATTATAACCTCAGGTACTTTTCATATTGTTACTAATAAGAATTGAGGTCGCGTACTCTTTAGCATGGAGACAACGACATTCCCCATTTATGACGTTCGGCGTCAAGGCCCTCCCGTATGCCTTGCACCGTTCCGCAAGCATGCGCATTTACATTTAGGTTGTAATACACCCACGAGAAATGCACCGATTGTGGCGCTCGTCTCTCCTCTCAACCCTTTTATTTACGTCGCGCTATATATGCGCCCACAAAGTTTGAGGCATCTTTGGCTATAACAGAGGCCATATATCAATCATCGTCTCGCGTTCTAGTTGAACCGCGTCCGAGTTCTTTGCGCACCTTCAAGGACGAGGCACCCAAGTGTCAGTGGGGCAACCAAACGATATAGTTCGCAAGATGTGAATCTTTACGACAAAAATTACAAAGGCATTCAATTTTATACGAAAAACAAAAAAAAAACAAAAAAAAAAAAACAAAAATTGAAGTAGACGTGTGGGAATGACAAAAAAATGGTTTCCAATTATCGCGAAGTGACCGAAAAAGTCTGAATATTGCCGAACGCTAGACGTAAATAAAAATCATATGATCGTCCTTATCTGTCAACGGTGGCACCCGTCGGAATGTCCTTTACTCCCAAATGTCGCGTGTTATACGACAATGAAGATTTAACGAACGATCGATAAACGGTGAGGGAAATTATTTCGGTATTTCATTATCGGCACAGATTCGGTTATTCTCGTCTTTCATATTACTCCCAAACGTGACATAACGTTCCCTTTTCATTTTTCTTCCATTTTTCGGATATAGCAACGATTTTTTAATAATTCACAATCATTCGCAGAACTGTGCTCATCAAAGTTTCGTTCGACGATGGAAAATTCGACGGAGGAAATAAAATGTGGAAATTGTGTATTTTACAATCGTTTCGATTCCGCGAATTTGGCACGCGTTGAACAAGTGAAGACCGCCGATGTGCCTGAAAATGGTAAAAATTATTTTTTTTTGCTTATTTTTCATATTTTTTTCATTTAAATTGTAACGGAGCATTTTTTTCGTTAGCAGAAACCCGAGACGCAGACGAAAAATTTTCTCAAAATACTAACAACACGGAGGAGAAACCGGACTACGAATTCAACGTTTGGACGAAACACGATTGCCATGGAACGGAATATCAAAATAATAACAGGACGTGGTTTTACTTTGGCATCAAGCCCACTGTACCGGGAATATGCGTCAAGTTTAACGTCGTCAATCTCAACAGACAGTCCAAAATGTTCAGTCAAGGAATGTGTCCAGTTTTTAAAACCATTCCGGGTCATCCACACTGGGAGAGGATCCGCGACAAACCTACCTACGCTGTAATTATTAAATTTTTTAAAAAATTTCAAGATTCAATGTCATCCAAAAGTTTTATTATCATTGTACGTATTTTTGACAATTTTTTTTTTTTATTTGTAATGTTGAAAAAAAAAAACTATAAAAAATCGTTGGGTTCGATAAGATCGCGTGGAAACAATTCCATTTTTTTTTAATATCGTTTTTCGATTTTTTTTTACTTTTTAAAATTGTATTTTTTACATTTTTTCTTAATTTTTTTTGCAGATGGACCAAAAAGGCAGTGAATTTACGCTGTCCTTTGTATACCGCACACCGGAGAATCCCAAAGCCATTAGTTATTTAGCCTTTACGTACCCCTTCACCTATCAGGATCTTCAGAACAATTTGAATCGCATCGACAACAGAATGGCGAAAAGGATCCTCTTGCATCCCGACGATATATATTATCATCGCGAATGCGCTATAAAATCGTTGGAAGGCCGAAGATTGGACGTATTGACTATAAGCTCCTTTCACAATATATCGACAGAGAGAGAAGAAAGATTAAACAAGATGTTTCCCGATTCCGACAACGAGAGATCGTTTAAATTTTGTGGGAAAAAAGTTATATTCATGAGCGCTCGCGTACATCCGGGCGAAACACCGTCCAGCTTTGTGTTCAACGGTTTTCTAAATTTTTTGCTCAATCGGGACGATCCGATAGCCGTTCTACTTCGCCGTATTTATGTGTTCAAATTGATACCGATGCTTAATCCCGATGGGGTTGCGCGGGGACATTATCGTGTCGATACGAGGGGAGTTAATCTCAACAGGGTATATTTGGATCCGTCACCAAAAGATCATCCCACGATCTTTGCTGCGCGATCCTTAATTAGGTTTGTTGTTGCAATTCTTAAAAAAAAAACAAAAAAACTTGAGATTCGCAAGTTTTGTCAAATAACGTTGAATTTTGTGATATCGATGAAAAAAAGTTTTTCTACTTTTTTTTCACTCTCAAAAAAAGTGTAAAAATTGTTTGCCGGAAATAATCGAAATTATTTTTCTTAACGAAATGGTGTTATAATTTGTTTCAGATATTATCACAACTATTATAAAATCGTCGACGAGCCAATTCCGCAGGAAATCGATGTTTCGGATAATACGAATCGCCCCGTTAGCACCGACGATGTACCAGTTATTGTACCTACGGGTTCGGTGACGACAGCTATAAGGGACACAACCAATAGATTGCTTCAACAGGTACTCGTTATCGCGGCTGCTTTACTTCCGTTTTTCTAGTCATCGTTTGGTTTTTCTTATTTTCACGTTTGCCTCTTACCGTCCGAAAGGCATTTCCTTTCTCATTCTGCTTCAGGTGACTTTGATGACTTTGGATGAAACAAAAAAATGCGAACAAGAAACGCGACAAGTCAGCACCGTTACGGAGCTCAACACCTCGGAGAAGATCTTAGAAATCGATGAAAAACTTGTCGAAACGGTCGGAGAATTTTCGAACAAAAAATCGAAAAATATGACTAACGATCCCGAAGATTCCGGCCTCTTCCTGTATGTCGATCTCCACGGACACGCGTCGAAAAAGGGCGTTTTTATGTACGGCAATTACTTTGACGATCCGGAAGACACTATAATGTGTATGTTGCTTCCGAAATTGATGTCCATCAATAATCCAAATTTTCACTTTACCTCGTGTAACTTTGCCGAGCGTAATATGTATCTCATGTAAGTTTTTTCTCGTAATCCGAGAGTTCCGGGGTTTGCGATTATTCGTTTCGATATTTCATGTAATTTTCTTGAAAAAAAAATCGTTAAAATTCGAAAAAAAAAAAAAAACGAAAGATCGAATATATGTTACGAATATTATTCGCTCCCCTGCAAAACTCTACAAACGAATTCTCATGTTTTCTCGCTATGGTAAATTATCATTTTTATAATTAAACTTTATTCTCTGAAACGCACAGTGACAAAAGAGACGGTATGTCCCGTGAGGGATCGGGTCGAGTCGCCGTTTACAAAATGACTGGACTCGTGCGCAGCTACACGTTAGAATGCAATTATAATTCGGGACGTTTGGTGAATACATTACCAGCGAGAGTTCGCGACGGCAACAACAAAACTCCGAGTCATATGTTCGTACCGCCGAAATACACGCCATCGGTTTTCGAAGAGGTGAGAAAAAAAAATCGTAATATTTCGCGATATTAAAAAAAAAAATCCGTAAATTGATAAAATTAAACAAAAAAATTGATCACAGGTCGGAGCAGCGTTAGGTCCTTCGATACTCGATCTGACGAATAATAACCCCAACAGTCGTCTGCCAAATAGCCAATATCGTTCGTTGAGAGGCGTAAAGTCATTTTTGAAACTCACGTGTGTCAACAATCATAGCGCATCGATCAACAGGCCACGAAATAAGGTAAACGATAGTACTGAAAATCTTATAAATATCGAGATAAAGCAATGTTCACTGTCGTAAATTCGTTCTATTTAACCGAAACAATTATTATTCTTTTTCTTTTAACATAGAAAATACAGAAAAGAAAAATCGAAATCGCGTTATTTACATTCGATATATCGAAATTTACAAAATCACTGCTACGTTGCGCACGTCTATTCCTTTTTTTGTGTTTTCAATTTAAACGTCAAACTGTTGACCGATGATTCACGCGAATTCATCATCGTGACAATAATACTCTGTTATTTTTCTTGCCTTTCGTCACTGCGACTAATGTTTAACTTTTCCTTAACTCACTTTACGGTCTAAAATCAAATTATTTTTTGTCGCTTTTTTTTGTTTTTGTTTCCTTCTGTTATTAGTGGAGATAATAAATTAGGGAAATATGAAATAAATGTAATCATTACATTCGAGTTGAACGATTCACTGACGCATCAGTATAGCGAGTCATTGTAGAGATCGTATCGCGGTGAATTCGGTACGAAACAAAGTTCGTAGATACCGCATATCATTTCGTTGAGACAAAGTGCGCTTAAAGTATTAGTCGATGTTACGATATCAAAAGACAAAAGTTATTTCGTGGTTGTGATTCATAGAATATATATATATCTTGTATAGTCAAAAAAAAAGTATGTTCACCAAATGACGCGTATATACTAGTTATATGGGTTATCTATTGAAAAAAAAGACAGTTGAAGGGTATAAATGCGATAAAAAAATTAAATAAAACAAATTTTGATTTTCGTAGAAATTTCGAAAAAAAAAATCATTCGAGAGTATAAATACGACGAAAAAATTTAAAAGATATTTTTCCTCTTTTTTTTTTAGCACTTTCGAAATAATTTCTCTTATTAATTAAAAAAAAACAGCAGACATAAACGCGACGAGAAATTTAATAAATATTTTTTCTTCTTTTTTTATAGTCGTTTCGAAAAAAAATCTAATTACCGTTGAAAAATTGATAGATCTTTTAATTGTGTTTATCGTGAATTCGATATTACAGTGCTGAAAGTATCCACCGTGTCATCGTATGAGAATCATTGGAATAAAAATCATTCCGTACGTGTCCTGCGCCCAAAAAAAAAATGCATGAAAAACGACCACGTGATTTAGTGAATTAACACGATTGACAAAATTGCATTTATCGATGATTTCTTTTCGCACACTAAACGATCGCAGGGTTTCATCGTTCATATTTTCATCACATTAAAGATACAATTATCGATATCATATTTCACATTAAAGCGTTCCATGCTATACGATTTAAGTAAAAAAAAAAAAGTTTACTTCCGACGCTGAAAAAAAAAAAGAACTTCAATCATCAAAGTTGCAATTAACAATTTAATGTACGATGTTGAAGATTGTACGATTTTATATAACATATATACTTATATATAACATATATATATCTGTGTTAATAAATTCAAAGTCTTTTAGCACGGCGCACTTTTTTACTTTTTGTTATTATTTTTGCTCCCGCTTTGTTCCTTGCCGATTCCTTAATACGAAAGTTAATGTAATTACTGTATAGTTGATATTTATTAGCTACCGAAAGGTGTGGTAAGTTATTTACCGTATTGATCCTGAAAAGGGATAAATATTATCGATCGCTTTGCCTCACGCTAAGTGAACAAATTTACACGTGTGTATGAGAGTTAAATCTGTTAGTAAATCAATTACATACAAATGTAGAATGTTTGATTGTGGAAAAAGGCTTTGAAAATATTTTGCTTAAAAAAAAAAAAAAAAAACGATGATCTCGGCAGCGCTCCGTTTGTCGACGAGGCGGAGAAGAGAAATTGACAAATGTATGTACATCACGGCGTTTTCTCCCGCAGGATAATAGCGCAACAATCGCTAAAGAAGCACCGCGACTGGAAGACATAGTTGCATCGATGAATTACGTACCGCCAAATGAATTGGATAACCCGGCGAAAAGTGAGACAAATATCGTGGTGAAGCCGCGAATCATAAGGCGCACAACGTCTCTCTACACTTCCGTAAAGCGTATGAAGTCCACGAAGAAGTCGCGACAAGTTGGAAATCGTAAGTGTATGAAGAGTCAGCGTTCGTGTAACGCGGAAAATGGATCGATGATTTCTACAATCAGATCAACTCATCACGGAGTAAAGACGACGCTGCTGAAGCCGATTGAGTATCAATTGTCCGTCGAGTCGAATCTTCAGAATATCAGCACCGCTCTTCCCTCATCGATAACGCGATCGAAGCGTCGAGGAAAAAAAACTCTTGCCAAAGCGACGGTAGAACAGAATGCGACACAAACGAACGAACAAACAACTGTCGTGAAACAAGGAACGAAGAGACTTAAAATCGTCTCTCCGAGGATCGTAAAGACGCGACCGGAAATCGGTGAATCGTCGAAAATCGATACTAGCGAAGAAAACTTAACATCACCGTCACCGGGAGTCGTGCGATTTCGCAACAAGCAAAACGCCAAAGGAACTTTCGGCAGATGCCGAAAATCTTGTCACAAAGGGGACAACAAAACGAAGACGAGGAAATCTTCGAAATTGAAGTCTAAAAGCTAAAAAAAAGTATAATAGTTTCGGCGCAAATTTCTCAATGTTTTTTTTTATTACGGAGATCGGTACTCTGAATAGTCTCGAACGAAATTTTTAGAAAAAAAAAACCGTAAGAGAGGCGACTGTGATGCGTCTTCTGCTATAAACGACGGAAACGCCGAGAAACTTATTAACTATTCGAAAACACATGGTATCTCGCGTTGTACTTTATGTGAAACGCGACGCGTTGAAATTTATTAGTACTTTTCTTTCAAACGAAACGCGATGCTTTGAAAAAAAAAGAAAAAATTGTCTACGAATTATATCAATCTGTGTGCAATTTTTTAAAAATCTCGTATAGGAGACAATAATTTCTATAGCTAATAATAAATATCCGTATTAACCGTATAGAAGGACTCGAATATGCGACGGAATTGAAAAGTAACGTTTTTCACACCTCTATACAATTCTATATGTAATATCTTCGCTGTATCGTAATTACTTCTCATACAACGGATATAAGCGAAAAAGTCGATGCACATTTTTTTTGTTTGCGCAATAAAATTGTCTACATTACTAAACATTTTTTTTTCATCGATTCCATGGAAAACGATCGATTTTCGTCGATATACAACATACGAAATCTGTGAAATATATAAACTCTATATATAAATTAGGATATCAAAAAACGCGCAATTTTTTTTCTATTTAGCGGCTTCGCGCGATTACTGCGCTCTTTCGCGAAAAATGAATGTCCCAAAAGCGGGGAATCTGTCGATTTTTTTTTTACTAACGCCACGTCGATAACGAAAATCTAAAAGATTCGAAAATTCGTAAGATATATCATATTAACGTCCGATTTTACGCGATATTTTTTTTTCACCATAAACTTCGATAAACAGGCGAATATCTAAATTTCGAAAAACTCGAGAATTTTTTTTTTTTACAAATTTACCGATCGATCGGCAGTACAAACATTTTTCAAAAAATCTCTTTACATATGCAAAAATTACTTTTTCGCGAAAAAGTAAAATAACGGAAGCTATCAATCGAATAAAAAAAAAAAGGGTTTCGCGAGCCCCCAATTCTACAAAATTCTTCCGGTTTCGGAGAGTCGGCAAGAAATTGTATATATACTTCGAACATAACGATTACGAACATAAAAAAGTTAAAAAGAGGGCGAAATAGGTAATTTCGTCCTCATAGGTACTGCGGTTACGGTGTATTATATGTACACTCCGACTGCAATGAAGAACTATGCGGTGATTATGCTATAGGAAGATCGCGGACCCCACTCTGTCGATACGGTGACGTCAGCGGCTCCGATCGGCCTCCGCTACACCCGACACTCCGCTACTCGGTTTCCTCAACGTTTAAACGGCAGCGAAACGTTGACGCTGTAGGAACTAACAGAACCACCCGCGTTCTCTACCTGAACAGGTGTTCTCGTGGCGGTCGGACCGCGTGTAACGTTCAGTTCGCGCCAAACTACTGGAATTTTGTGCTATTGGATCGGAGAAAAGTTCCATCGAAATGGAAGCGAAAAAGATCGGTTTCGCTGTCGCGATATTCGCGATATTCGTATTACCAGGTGAGACACTTTCTCGGGAATATTAAGTATACTTCGTGTCGCTTTGTAACGTTGTGACGCTATCCTCGTTGCGGCCGTCTGGCGTCGCAGTCACGGAGTCACCGTGCATCGGTAGGGCGGGGCGTTCGGGTTTATACGATGTTAATTTTTCATAATGAAACTCGTTGTACATTTGTGACTCGTGGTTCGTAGGAATCGAATAATTCGATCGCAAATGACGAATATGTTTTTCGTTGCAATGCCACCGAAAGGAAAGTTCGCCGATCGCGATCGACGCTGTGGAATTTAATTAGCGCTGATGGTGGCGATCGAGAGAAAATTTCAGTGAATTGTTTTCTTTTTAGGTAAAATTTTATTGGATTCGTTGCGAATTATTGTTTTTTTTTACAGTGGGAAAAGTTTAGCGTAGAAATTGTAGCGGAATATTCGGGAAGAAATATCGTCGTAAAAATACTACGTTAATAATTTCATTGAGATTTTGAAAAAATATTTTCATTTTTCAACGGTATTTTTTCGAATGTTATTATTATTAAATCAGTTTTCTTGGTGTTTTTATCTGTAAAAAAATATTTGCGATGATTGACAATTTAATAATATTTTTGACACTCTAAAACGATATTTTTATCTTTTGGATGTATTTTTTTTTTTAGAAAATATTTCCATCACATCGATTTGTTGTTTTTTTTTTGCCGATTTCTCTCGAATTTTTTTTTTTTTCGTTCGATGTTTGTTGACAGTAAACGCAGTTAACAATTTCTTCGACATTCTAAAACGATTTTTTCGATTTTCAGATATATTTTTCCGAAAGTTATTACTATCAGATCGATGTGTTCTTTTTTTTGTTTTTCCCGCTAAAAAAAGAAAATTTCCAATTTTTCTATCGATATTAGTCGATAGGATGTGAGGAATGCAACGGCTCTACAAATTATTGAGACTCATCGGCGAGGATGGATTTATGATTATCTCATATACCCGCGCGATTGCCTTTCCCGGTTCGCCGGGACGGTGCGCTCTGGAATCCCGTAATTACATTCCCGCTGCGGAAATTAGCTTCGATCGTCAGGTCATTCCATCGAAAGTAACTAAGTGCTTTGAGGGCTCAGACAACGAAAACGGATCAAAGGCGAAACGGAAACGGCGCTTTCAACGTTAAAAAATCATATTTTCAATTTAATTCCCGTTGAAATCCGTGAATTAACGCTTTACTCGCGTCAACATTAGGAAAATTCCGTTCGTAAACATCGTATCGGTGTTCTCACAGCCGATTAACCGAAGTTACGGTGTCAATATCTGTGTCACTGCCGATTCTGCGTTATCGCATTCGCACTTGGATAGTTCGACGAATATTAATCGGTGATACGATGGTATGAAATTCAACAGCGCGAAAAAGGTTATCGGTCCGATAGCTCCATCGATTTTATTCGCTCCGTTCGATTTTCGGAGTAATTTCGTTATTCATTTATTCACGAAATTTTTTTTTTTTTTATATAGCCGAAGGAATAAAATGTTATCAATGCGTCAGCACGAACAACTCCCATCCCTTTCAATGCAACGAATTTCTGACAAGTGACATCGACATGGTACCGACGTCGTGCGATGCAGTTTTCGGAGCGCAGTATTGCATTAAACACGTCGGACGATTCGAGGGTAAAATTTATAGTAAAAAATGGACGAAGGGATACTGCATCGGGGAAAAAACTATAATATTGCTTATCGAAATGCTTTTACTAACTTTAATATGCAAGGAAACAGTTTTTTTTTGGTCGATTAACCATTCAACAGGCGGCTTGGCGACTATCTATGGGATTCTTATGCTCGTTGCGATTGATTCGTTAATTCATTAATAACAATTTCGTAGCGTATCACAGCACTAGCAAAGGCGATCGTAACTGCTGTTCTATAATATGCGTCGATAGATTTTTTTTTTCACGTAAAATCTATGAAATTTCGATTGAATTTCATTTCCGTACGAAAACGCATATTTGCGACGAAAATTTCATGATAGCGATAACAATGAACGCTTTTACTAATAACATTATGAAATCTCGTAAAAGTCAAAGTGGAGAGTCTGGAATGCTACCAATGCACATCGGCCGATAACTGGATGTGTGCGAACAGCGAGTTGGTGGTGAACTCTATGGAACCGAAAAGTTGCGATCACGTATTCGAGGCGCAATACTGCGTGAAATCTGTTGGAAAATATGGAGGTCTTTGGAAATAATTCGGCTTTATCGGTGTTGTCTGATGCATGACTCGTCGCGAGATTTCTGCATGCGCTTTTTTTCTGATGTTTGTGTTTATTAAGGAGATAAATGCGGTTAAGGGACTGAATATCGATCCGGGGGTTCGAAAATCGAGTCAATTTTTTTTTTTTGTTCAAATTATAGGAGTAAAATTTTCTGGTTTACTGAAAAATACATCTATTATGATTTTTACAGAAAAAAATCGAAATAATAATATTATTATTTAAAAAAAAACGAGGGCGCCGATGACGACATTTTTTTTTATTAATAAAAATATTATTATTTTTATTCCCATGTTTTGAAAAAATTCTAATCATAACGAAAAATAATAAATAATTCTGATAATTCTATAAATAAAAAAAAAGACAATTAAATAAAAAATTATTATCGTTTGTATTTTTGTTTTCGATGTTTGCAACTTTTTTTTTTTTTTCAAATCACAACACACGTAATTTCCGCTCGAAAAACTCATTTTATTCGGTTCTATAGTTTTTAAGAAAGTAAAACGTAAATTTATCTCAATGTTCGAATCGTCGGATAAATTTATATATTTTCAAAAAATATCTGCACGCGTCGCGAAAGCAAATGCACGAAAGCTAAAGTGTTGAAAAAATGTGAAAAAATTGTTAATTGTCTTGTAAAACAGATTAAATAATCGTATATCGACAGGTGGTATCGGAACGAAGCGTTCCTGTTCGGCGGTTCACTTGGGAAATTACTGCGATTACGTGCAAAATACGGGCGATTCTCTGGAGTATCGCACGTGTCTCTACACGTGTACCGGCGACGGATGTAATCCTGCATCGGCGCTGAAGCCAAATTTTATCATCACAGTCGTTTCTACTTTACTTTTACTCTGCATATTGACGTCGAGAAGATAAAACAAAGATGCGACGCGCCATCACAGTCGCTTTGGCTTCACATTCGACCTTAAAGGTGTAAAGTAACATTCGAGCTTTAGATTTAAATTATTGCGTCTACGTAGATATTTGCGTATCAAAAGGAAAAAAAAACCGCGAAACGTCTTTCCGCGAAAATTTTAAAAATAGCAAAAATCTGAGATTTGTTCGTCGATTTTATTTTTTATACGATTCCTGTAGATTTAAATATTCCTCGAGAATTATATCGCCAAAACTCGACCCGTCTACAAAAAAAAAAATTTTCATTTGCATCTGCGAACACATTGAGGCGATTTTATTGTTGAAAATTTCACGACGAAAAACCGAAAATCTGTGCGTAGATAGTTACCTAAAGTTATTCCGTCCCAATATAACGAATAGATCTGACAAACGCGAATTTTTTGTTAATTTTGTTAGAATCGTTAAGATACTGAATTTATCCTGAGATTCTGCGTAAAGTGAGTGCAGTTACCTGAATTTATTCCGTCCCTTTGTAACTAATGGATCTGACGAACGCGAATTTTTTCGTTAATTTTACTTTAGTACCATTAAGAAATTTTTTTTTGTATAAAAGTTTTTATATCCTCGATATTGTAATGTCACATTAGTGTAGTAATTAACGAATATTAGTTCGTTGCCGATATAGCGCGAGAAAAACGTCGAAGTATTCAAGTGTTACGCGGAGAAAATCTCTGCAATAAAAAACAAACGCCGCTATAAAATAAAATACTCGAAGTATATCAATGGTATGACGATTACCAATGTTTGCAAACTTCTGTTCGACTCTTAGATATTCTAAACCGTGAAAATTGTACTGTTAATGTTTTAAACACAAATTATGTACAATGCATCGGAATGCAACAGATTTTCCGCTGAAACTATTACTTGCGTTGGGCAATCAGAAATTTTTGTATAAAAGACAATAATTCGTAAAGTATCTGACGTAATATATATGTTTCACCGATCACAAGCAATAATAATAGAATTGTACCCAAAGATCGAAAAATAAACACAATAGCATTTTTTTTTTTAAGAAAATAGCGAATGATATTTATTTTCTTGGATTTTTTATTCAAGAGATTGTGTGACTGTTTCCGGTGAAAATGTTTTTTAAGACATTCGATTGATTGCCGATTTACTAAACTGTCGAGAAATTTTCGTATGAAAAAAAAAATTTGTTTATTAAAGTCGAAACTCACGGGCGACAATTATTAGATGAAACGAACCTTTGAATTACATTTTACGGGAGGAGTTCATTCCTCGCCTTCGAATTTTTTCGTTATGTCTGTATACTCGCCGTCGGGACTGTCGTAATTTTTTATGGAAGGTGTGTGCGTCGGTCCGCTGACGACGCAGGGAACGAGCGCGAGATCCAGCTGAAGATTTATTAATGTTGTATTAATAACGTTTTACGTATATTATGCGAAAATTTATTGAATAATTATTTGATACCTGTATCGCTTCGTTGTAAAGCTCTTCCGACTCGATTTTCAACTCTTCCAACGCTCTTTCTTGCGATAAACAAATGGAATCTAACATCTGAATGTCGGCTATGCGTTGCCTCAGCTTGTATCGCGACCAATCTTTTTCCAAGAGAATTCTCTCATCGGCTACCGCTTCCGATATTGCAGGCAATTTTCGAAGCCTTTTCCTGAGTAATAAATAATACAAAAAAAAAAATTAGTCAATCAGACGTTCGTATATCTATCGTTAAGTTATAACGGTGATTTGGAATTTTTTAATTCAATTAATTCAATTGAATTTGCATCTAACAGAAATTTATAAAATTTGTAATATTTTTAAATTGCAAAAATTTGCTTTTATATAAAATTAATATACGTACTCTTTTTCGTCTATTAGCTTGAAGGGAATTTCCACTTCGTTTATAGGTTTCAGTTGTCTTGCATTTTTCTCCAATCGGCGAATCTGTTTTTCAAGTTTTCTCTTGCGTCGCTCGTCCCTCTGTCTGATAATCGCCGGGTCTATCCTTTTCTTCTTCTTCAAAGGTTCGGCTCTGTAAATTTTCAATTTTGACATTTATATCTGGAAACAAAAATCTGATTTCTCTGACTATTGAGAACTTACAGTAGGACGTTTGTCGCTCTGAAGCACAGGGGATTCGCATTTGTCGAAATGGTTCTTGCGGCCGAACGGTAAGAGTGCAATGATAATCTGCAGGGAAAAAAGTCTTTTTTTCTATCTCACGACACAGTTTTGAGAAATATGAGACAATTGTTATAAATATAAGTTTCTGAGACCGCAAAATAATAATCGTATTTAATAATTATTGTATATTTTTAAAAAAATTGATTTATAGGTTAGAAAGATCGCGATAGTTGAAACATTCGAAAGTCTTATCACTCGAGATAAACAATATGCATACCTCGAAAATGCCGTTAAAATACCGGCGCAACTCATTGTAGTGCGAATAACGACTGTCTTCTTTGATAAATAAATGAATCTGTCGCTTATTAAAAGGACAGCAGACAGCTACCCTATCGTGGTCTATCGTCGGTTCTTCCCGCAGGTACGCTGCGACGAATGAAAGTCCCTTTGATTATGCAAGTCCCAGTTAGTGACCACAAAGTCTGTATTTAACGATTGATGCTTTAAAACGAATATTTAAAAATATAGGTCGATAATTAATAAATCCAATTAAAAGTGCTAGGAAATATATACGATCACATATACTCATTGCGGAGCCAGTAATTTTGAAAGTTCTCGTCATTAGTCGAGTCCCAGTTAATGAGCAAAAACGCTCTATTCATCCATCGATGCTTTAAAGCAGATATTTTGTAATATCGCTCGCATATTTATTGAGTAGATATTACGATTAATCCAATAACAATTTCGCATAAGTAATCCATTCTGTTAATTTCTTCGGAAAAAAAAAAATAATTGGATGCCGATAGCAGACGATGTCAACGCAAGCGACGGAAATTAACACGATCGCTCAAGCCGATTGGTCGACCCTTCAATTGATCAATCGCAGGTGAACTTCTTTCGAACGTTTAACAAAAACATCGCACGTATTTATTCGCGTGTTCGTCGTCAAGAAAAATGGCTCAAACCAGCGGATTGGAATGTTTCTGGAGCAATTTAAGCAAACATCCGACGTGCCCACATGGTATTAACAAAAAAGCAATCTTTTTTCCATATAATTGACGAAACAAAACAATTTCTTAACCTATAATAGAAAACAAAACACGTGCATCCGGAAATTTTTCGGATTCTTACATCGTTTCCGATCGGATTATCGAGTTATCATTTCTTTGTTTTGTCGTTAATTCTCGCAGGTCCTACTTTGCTATTTGGAAAATACGTTGATGGTGAACTAAAACAATTCTACGCGTGTTCCGCCTGTAGAGATCGAAAATCGTGTAATTTTTACGCGGAGAAAGACGCAGAAATAACGGAATCTAAGAAAAAGGCTTGGAAAGCGGAAGCAAAAAAATCAATGCCATTTTATAATCACCGGAGGCTTTTTTTACGATTCAATGAAGTGGCCGCAGAAATCCCCGAGAGGAGAGCCTATTGTCATCAATGCAGCAAATTGGTTCTCTACGCTGAGAGACCGTCGCACGCTGACCATGATATGCTGATAGGTTTGAGCGACGAGCAAATCAACAATCCAACGACGATACTGAAACCCCTTTCTAATGTCAAAAAGGAGGCGCAATATCTTTTTTCCACCAAAGCTACGGAAGACATAACTAATATGCTGGTGAAAGCCGGAGCTGAACAAGTTTTGTGCATCGGCGCTCCCAGAATTCACGAATATATTAGTAACAATTTGCAGCACAAGATTTCCAGTCTACTTATGGATTTTGATGGTAGATTCGTGAGTATTGACAATTGTCATAAAAAATACAAACTTCTGACTATGTTTTTTTTTATTTCCATGCATTCCTTTTACAAGTTTTTCCGAATATCATTACTTAATTTCCGAAATTGAGGAGTAACACAAAAAAAATTGTTTATCAGACCAAAAAAATTTCCAAAATTATATCGAAAAAATTTAGTGTTAAAATAGAATAAATTTTTTTTTTCCGCCAATTTACCGGAATCACGAATAACTTAAATATAATCCAATTTCAGCACAACTTTTTCGGGCCGTTGAATTACTGTTGGTATAATCTCTTCAATCACCACTTCTTCACCGAGGAAGCAGCGCAAACCTACAGAGACTTCATCACCCAAAACGGCGGAAAAAATACGTTTATAGTATGCGATCCGCCGTTCGGTGGCCGCGTGGAACCGATTTCCATGACTATAAAGACGATAACTTCTCAACACAACAAATGGAATTCCATAACGAGTAACGATTCGTCGTTAAAGATATTATTTATATTTCCGTATTTCATGGAATCGATAATTCATCGAAAATCCAATCCGCCGGATACGCCCGGTGGTTTGAAAGACTTAAAGATGTCTGACTACAAAGTCGATTACGAAAATCATCCGTTATTCGTCACGGGATCGAGTGGCCGAAAACACGGCTCTCCGGTGCGAATTTTCACGAATATAAGTTTAAATCTTCTCGAGTTACCAGCAGCGGATGGTTACAAGTATTGCGCGAAATGTAAAAAATGGATATCCGCGGAGAACAAACATTGCAAGAAATGCAACGATTGTACGTCGAAAGACGGCAGACGTTATAGACATTGCGAATTGTGTCGAAGATGCGTTAAGCCGACGTGGAAACATTGCGAGACTTGTGAGAGATGCACACTGGAGAAACACATCTGCGGAGGAAAACCGACAGTAACCGGACGTTGTTTTACTTGCGGCGATACGGATCACGTTGAAAAAGATTGTCCCCAACGAATCATAGCGATCGAACCAAATTCCGCGAAATCGGGAAAAAAACGAAAAATCGAAACGAATGGAGTCGAAGTTTCGGCGAAAAAACGAAAAAATCTTTCGAAAGAACCAAAAAAATTACTGGAAAACGGAAAGAAAAATAAAGAGATCGAAAAAATTATTTCGAAGAAAGTGGCGAAAGCGCCGCCAAAAAAACAGTTAAAGTTCACGAGTGCCGAAGTGAAGGCGAACGTTAAGTTAGGAAAGACGAAAAAATCGGCAACTAAGAAGACGACGAAAAAAATGAAAATAAAGCGAAAATCCGCGTGATATCGACTGAGTTTCTGATGTTAATCTGTACATTTCTATTGTTGAAAAAATTTCATGCGTTTGCGCATCGCGGCAGCGGACGGTGTGTACAGAAATATAACAGAAACTTTTCATATTTTAATACGACGAAAAGATATTTATTTGCATAATCCTTAGAGTGCCTTATTGTCGGGGAATTTCAGGAAAACTCGTCGGGAATATGGGAAACGGGAGTTACAGCAATATAAATAGAGTTTCGCGCGATTCTTTTTCATCAGTTGACTTCTACCCGGCAAAGTACGATCACAGGTCGTATCCTTCGCTCCGACTTTGCAGTCATCCGGTGATATCGCAATGTTGAAAACTATCGTTATTATCATTGCTATGATATACCTGAGTTTCGGGTGTCTTATTACCAATTGTCCGCGCGGTGGTAAGCGGAGCAATAGTTTGGTATCCGTTGAAAACAACGCACGAGAAGTGAGTCCCGCAATTTACGCGGATTCTTTCATATTTTTTGTACATTGAAAAAAGTTACGAGTCGAAAAAACGAAAAAAAAAAGATAAAAAAATAAATCGATGATTTTTTCGATGTATTATAGATTATTATTTTTTTTTTATATTACAATTCTATGTTTTTTTTTCACCTCCACCCCCGTCGTACCTAATTATGTTATACTGACGACCCAATTCTATGTATGTATCTTATATTTATTTTTATTTTTATATGAAATATTTTTCGTGATTAAACAACTACGATGTTTTCGTAGTGTCCGGCCTGCGGACCGGGGCGTCAGGGTCAATGTTTCGGTCCGAATATCTGTTGCGGAACGACCATTGGGTGTTTTATCGGAACTCCCGAAACTTATAGATGCAGGAAGGAGAGTCTGTATTCGCGACCCTGCATCGCGGGATTCGCGATGTGCAAAGGAAGCACCGGAAGATGTGCCGCGAACGGAATTTGTTGCGCTCAAGGTATCGATCGCAGAAAAATCGCGAAAATCGCGTAGGTAATTAAAACGTCGTAAAAATTAAATTTCCAATATGTACGACCCGCAGACACCTGCTATGTGGATTCGACGTGTAGAATCGCCGACGAAATTAACAACGATCGAAAAATCGGTGACGACTTGGGGAGATCGTTCATCGATAATTATCAGTAAAAAAAAAACAGTTTCTCACCGGTCGCCAACGATTGGCGGCTCGACTCACGGATTTATTAACTAGGCGGCGCTGATCCTTATTGCAATATTTAATAACGATGTTATTTGAAAAAAAAATCAACTAATAAATTGACGAAGTAAACTTTATTGCTGTATCACTGTTCGATCTCAATGTTCCATCAAACAAAAACGCAAACCGCCTCCCCTTCCCCCCGTTTAATCGTAATTTTCAACTGCTCCATCCTCGCAACATTTTCAAATTCTCGTAATACAAAATTCATTCGAATTCTTTCAAACTTTTTTATTGATCGATTCTCATACATCAAAATTACCATTTACCGAAATTTTATTATTTTCTAAACGAAAAAAAATGTAACTGAAGTATCCGTTTGTATTTCAAAAGCGTTACGAAAATGCCGGCTAACCTTGAAACACCGTCACCGTAAAAAACAAAGATGGCGGCCCCGTTGTGTCGTCTGGCGAGAAGTGTTTCCGCGAAAAGGGAATCGCAGTATTCGAAATACGCAGTTTTATTGAGTTCGAAGCGATGTTTCGGATCGGAAAACGCGAAAACGCAACGACAAAAGAAAGTTGAGGCGAAGAGTGACAAACACAGTATTCTAACCTGCGCGATCGTCGTCGCGTCTGGTATAGGTTACGGACTTTACAAGTGCAAAAATGAATTCGCCGGTACTTTTGATAGTTCCCTTTCGATCGCACCGACGATATACGCGGCTTCGAAAAGTTTTTACACCGCGGACGTAAGTCAAAATCGGGACAGATACAATTTCATCGCTGACGTCGTCGAGATATCAGCTCCCTCTGTGGTGTACATAGAGATCAAAGATCAGAAGAGGTAAATATAAATAAAATCCGCCAATATTTCGAACTTTTTTTTTTTTTTACGATACATCGTTTTGTAATTAACGCCAAGAAATATATTAATGTATAAAACAAAATAGGATAGACTTCTTTACAGGAAAACCAGCGACTACTAGCAATGGTTCCGGTTTTATAGTCAAAGAGGATGGATTGATACTGACCAATGCTCATGTGGTCATTAATAAGCCAAACACCCACGTCAAGGTAAACGTAAGTCCCCTAGAAATTCCCGATTCCTATCCTTTCCGTATATTCCTACAGATTCCGTAGAGATACCCGTGAGGAATTTACAGATATTTTTTCATTAGTTAGTATAATTTATAAATTTAATTCAATTTGTTGTTAAGTTCGAAATTATAAAAAAAAAAAGATAAATAAATGTCGTAAAGATTTTCGTGAAGTTATTGTAAAATAATTAATTACCCAACGATTTCGCGTATAATTACGAAAAAGTTAATTTTCTAATTTTTGTTTCTTCGTAATTAATTTATTAACAAATTATTGTATTATTTAATAAATAATATAAAATTCGTTTCAAATGTTGCATTTTTTTTTATTTCTAAGGTGCGACTCCAGGATGGTACGACTTATACGGGAACCGTCGAGGACGTCGACATGCACAGCGATCTCGCAACCGTCCGAATCAATAAGGTCGATTATCGATATATGATATGGAATATTCGAAATTTCGTGACTAAAAAATCAACGAAACTCAATAAATCGAATTTTTACAGAACAATTTACCGGTTATGAAACTTGGAAGTTCGGCGAGCATAAGACCCGGTGAATTCGTTGTCGCGATAGGTTCTCCATTATCCCTAAGTAACACGATAACAAGCGGTGTCGTGAGCAGCGTTAACAGGCCGAGTGAAGAATTGGGACTTCACAATAAAAATATGGGATACATACAGACGGACGCGGCGATAACGGTATATTTCGATTATCGCGATGTATCTCGTCGAAATATCGCAGCGATATGATTAATCGGAGTTTAACGGGCTGATTACAGTTCGGAAATTCCGGCGGCCCTTTGGTAAATTTAAGCGGCGAGGCGATCGGAATCAACGCTATGAAGGTCACTGCGGGAATTTCCTTCGCAATACCCATAGATTACGCCAAAGAATTTTTAACCAAGTCTGAATTACGACGCAAGAACAAAGGTATTTGTTTGTCGCTGTGATCCTTCCTCCCGATTTCACGCATTCTCCGCGAACTTTTTTTTTCCTTTTTTCCACGAATGTTCCCTTTTTTCCTCGAATAACTAGTTGTTTGTAACATTTGAAAAATATATCGACCGGATATAAATCGGTAGGTGTCGAATTGCACGATCGAAATGTAACTAAAGTGCACGAAAATATCATATTAAATTATCGTAGCCACAGGCTCCGTTCTTGTAGGTATGGAAAACAGTCCCGAGCCCCTTAGGCGACGCTACATGGGGATAACGATGTTGACCCTCACACCCGACATACTATTCGAACTTCAACAGAGAAACGAAAATATTCCGTCGACCGTGAGGCACGGAGTTCTCGTGTGGAAAGTTATGTTCGGCTCTCCCGCTTACACGTAAGTAAATACAGATAACGCAGAGCGGCGCAAAGCGAGCATTTTTTTTTTATTTAACAAAAACTATTATAAAATTGGTAATTTTTTTTGAAAAATATACAAATTGGATTCGTACATCGGAAATTTAGATCAAGTGTTTTTTTCGGACGTTATCCCGAGCATTGTTAAATTTGAAAAAACGTATTTTGTTTTTTGCAAAATTTTAATTTGTTTCTCAAAATTTTCAATTTTTTTTCGAAATTTTCATTTTTTTTTTCGTAATCTTCAGTATTTTTTTCCTTTTATGTGCATATTGCCCCTTTTTTCTCGTGTATATATAACGTCGCCTTCGCCGTATCATTAACATCTATTGGAAAACTTGTTATCTGCAGAGGCGGCTTGAAGGCCGGTGACATAGTGACTCACGTGAACGGAGAGCCGGTGATAACGGCGACGAGTATCTACGGAGTGCTGGAGAATCCGGGATCGCTGAAACTCACGGTAATTAGAAACGGTCAAGTTTTGCAAGTTACGGTCGACCCGGAAGACGTTTAGCAGAGACGAAGCGAACATCAAAGATCCCGTTAATCACAGCGTGGTTACCCGCAAAAACGTAATTTCGAGTCCGCGAAAAGGTTCGCTTCTCCATACATCGACAATTGTATATCTTTTGTTGAATGTTCATTAAAAAAACTGCATATATGTGATTATTAAACGTTTTATTAATCCCGAACATGTTATCCTGGCGTTTTCATTGATCCAATAATACATTATGATAAATAGTAACGATCTTTCAACAGCGCGCGCGTTAGCATAGTCGCCGATTCTCCTCCCCTCGTTTAACGTTCATCTCGCAACTTCTTACGGAGGGCGTACCGCCGAAGATAAATTGACCACCCACTCGCCTCGACGAATGCGCCATCGATTATGCTGTGTGCCGGTGTGCCTTATCGTTCCGCGGATGGAATTATCCTGTTGTTCGGCGGTACGACTCGGTAGAAACAAGAGGAACGAGAAGAACGCGAAGTTTCATCGTTCTTTACGAGTTATCTGGGAGTCGAGAATTTTTGTCTCCCGTCTCGTCGAGAGCCTATATACCCCGCGAGAACGCGAAGGTACTGAGCTTAATGCGGACCTAAGGGTCTGCGCTCTCTCGGTAACACGCGGGTGGAATAGTTTGCGAGAGTCGAGAGTACGGGTACGCGAGCCCGCGTCTTGCTCCGCGCGCAAGACGAACCGCTCTCGCAAACGACTCGTAATGCAAGAACAAGTAGGTATACGCGAACTTCGGGTGTGGTCTCTCGAAGCACCGCATTGCATTTGCCCCGTGTATTGCGTTCGTTGTTTACGACATAAGCGACCTCCGCAAATATGTGGCCGGAACGTCCCTTCCCCCTCCCCCCGTCCTTTCCTCGTGCCCCATCGTTGCGCTGGCCAGTGTGGGTGTGTCTTGCCGGGCACTTCGCGCATTATTTTTTCATCAGCGCTACTCTCGGAGCTTTTACTGCCGTTTGAGAGATGCTCGTCGACGAGAAATCTACCCGAGGACCCCAATATCCTTCGAGAACAGTCGAAACACTTCGACGAGAAAACTCGCCTACACGCGGACCAAATTTTTCAACGGTCTATCGGACAATAATAAAGATTACGCCGAGACGTTTGCGCCGCGATGTATATTTGCATTTATTCGCGAATATTCGTACAGACGATATTCTAAATTGATTCATGAATAATAAACCCTATTATTATATACACGCGTCGAGTACAGACCGCGGCAATAGTATTATAAAGTGAAGAAACAAATGCACATTTATTTTTTTCGTATTTCTTTTGTATTTTTCTTTTGTACAATAAAATCTCGTGCACTCCGCGCGGCGGGAGTCGTAAGCGGCTCGCTTTATCCATGTCGAGAGTATCGGCCTCCCGATTATTCCCCGCTGGTCAGAAATCTTACGTCTCGCGGGTGTTTTTTCCTCCCGCGCGAAAAGGAACGACTGGAAACTCGGGACTATTCTCGCACCTACGGTGTTAAAAAGCTATAGCACACGCGGGGAACCGCGGGTACACGTATAAATGTAGTCGAGGAAAAACAGCGTCTCTATCGCTTTCTGCTCTTCGTCTCTGTCAGCGCGAAAACGTAGGTCTCTAGTGTGTTCGATGAAAAAAAAGGAAATAAAATAAAAAGGATTGACACTCGTGAAATCGGCAAGTGGACGTAGGATTCTCGGCGTCCGTAATTTCTGTCTTCCGTTTTTCTTTGCTCGTCTCTTTCTCGCGCGCGGTCGCCGCGCTGACTCTAAGCGATACCCTACCGATTGCGGATCGCCTACACGCCGCCCGTCGTCGTCGTCGTCGTCGTCGTTTCCTTCGTTCCCCTCGCCACCGTTCCGCGATGCGGCTCTCGTGTCTCTATATCTCGCCACGGTTATCTACACGCACCGCTAGCGGTCGGATCCTACAGTCACACGAGGGCGAATGAGAGAGAATTCCATTCTTGGATCTTTCGTACGTGTATCGATACCCAACGGTCGTTCCCTGCTTCCAATTACTTTGTACGGATATCGCGCATTAAAATCAATAACGAACGGTCGCAATTACCATCTGCCTACGAATGTAATACGAATACTTTGTTGTTATCGTTGCGAAGAGGTAGCAGTGTTCTGTCACCGACGTGCGCGTGCGCGCGCGAGAGCTTTGTTCCCTCCATTTTGCAAGCATTGCGTTAAATTGCAAAAATAATGAAGTTCGCGATCTCCGCGAGAAACGTTTACGTTGTACCGAACCGAGTAGGGAGCTCCTCGTGCTATTCGAGACGGATATACGCGGAATGTGTGAAAAAATGAAATTGAAACGAAAACAAAAACAAAATAAAGCCTCGTCTCCGGTTTGTAGCGCGATGTCAGGGTCACAAACGTATACAACTTTTTGTCTCGCGCGTTGAACGTGGGATATATAGCGCATATATAGCGAGGAAAGCAGCGAACGGATTTCAATGTCCTTCGCGAGATCTCGTTTCCCTTTGCTACGCGAATAAATTTTACTTTCTTCCTGGTTCGGCTCTCGTGCCATCGAACTCACAGGGTCGAACGCCTTGTTATCCCCTGGCAATAGTACGCGTCACGAACGAACGCGAAGAATCGGGTTCTCGACTATATAAGACGGAAAATGCTCGAATTTAAGCGCTTAATGTTCCAACAGTCCTTAGTGCTGTAAGGAGGTTGGCAGTGGCAAAACTACAATGGCTCTCGTGAGTATAAAAAACGGTTATGTTTTTTTACTGCTTTCCTATACGTTGCGAATTCGAGTCGTTATTGAAAAAAAAAAAAACAATAAAAAAATTAATAATAATTATCGCAATAAATGTATCGATTCGAGTAACATCGATCGATAAAATAAATCGATCCACGCGTCCCACTTGCGATGTGAAATAATACGCTCACCGGGTGCCGCGGTAAATAACTCGGTAAAGCGTGCAATCGATTCGTAGTAAACGCGTTTCGGATGGGAGCAAAGAGTTTTCGGTGGCGTCGATTATTACGATATATGAGGAGAAGAAGGTTAGGGATGGGTACAGAGAAAAAGAAGCACCGCGGGACATTTCGAGACGCAGAGTCACCGGGAGTTCCGTGCGTGTAAGGAATCAATGCAGATTGAAGTCGGTTGACTCTTCCCTCGAGCTGCGCGTTTTTTTTTCTCTCCTTTTTTTTATTTTTTGTTTTTTACGAAATACCCAGAGCCCGAAAGGGCTGCGAGCACACGTAGCGTCGAAGTGGTGCTTGGGGCTCCACTGGCCTCACTTCTGCGCATTCTTATTGTCGGATCGTAAAGAGAGCGCGGCGTTGAATCTCATCCGCTGAGACTCATGCAAGTATAAACGGTAAAGCTGGCGAGGGTCGAGAATCCTCGACGATGCGGCTCACGCTACCATCGTAGCGCACCTACTGTATCGGTTATACAGTGATCGTGTATGCGCGTTTTTTTTTTTTTTTTTTTTTTTTTCATTTTATTTTACTTCAACAGTTGTCGTCGAATAAAATTCGGTGAACAATCCGTCCCCATAAAAGATATATTCTCGAGGGATTCTTTTCTATTTTTATTTATTTTTTTATTTTCTTTTTTTAATAAATATAAATATAATAAAGTTTTTAAAAATAAATCGAAAATAAAATGGTTATTATTATATTCTTCGATGTATTGTTATTACATTTTTTTTAGCCGATTTTTAGGGGTTTTATTTCCGGTCTCAATAAAATACGATCTATTTAATTGATTTGTATTTCAGACGATACTCGTTCCACTTTTGGTCTTAGCGACCGCGGCGACGTCGTCACCGATTTATCCGGTGCCGCTGGCCTACGTGGCGTTGTCACCGATACCAGAGAACATCTATAATCAGGTACAGGACACGAGGAGCGGCGAGTACGCCTTCGGCTATTCCGGGGGCCCCGTTGCGAGGGAAGAAGCGAGAACCGCCGACGGTGTAACTCGCGGCGCTTACAGCTACGTCGACGCACACGGTATCGTACAGTACTATCGATACGTGGCGGACGCCGACGGGTTCCGTGTAGTCGGCACGAATATACCCACTGACGAGGCATCGAGTCAGCGATCCTCGCAACAGGAACAGCTCGTCGAATTTCAGAAAGACGAGAAATCGGCAGAAAAATCGGCGGAGGAATCGGCAGAAAAATCGGCAGAGGAATTGGCAGAAAAATTGGTAGAAAAATCGGCAGAGGAATCGGCAAAAAAATTGGTAGAAAAATCGGTAGAGGAATCGGCAGAAAAATCGGCAGATACTTCAAGCAGAAAAAAACGACACCTCGCCGTAGAAAATGTTTACGCAGTTCCGATCGCACCATTGACCTTAACAAGTGCCTCAGTACCAACAGCAGCTTCGAGCCAAAGACGCGTACAGATCCACAACAATCTTAAAGCGGAAATCCACACTCCCGTCGAAACGCATGATATTGAAGCAGTTGCCGTTCCCACAGAAGCCGAAGCCATCGAAACTGTTCTCGCATCGATTCCCCTACCGATCGAAGCATCGGTTCCCACTGCTACATCGAGTCAGTCGCGTTATCAGATTCACAAAAGTCTAAAAACAGAAATAAGTCCCGCGATCGCCTTGGAGACCGTCGAAGAGGTCCCCACGATCGCTGCGATTCCCTTCGAAACCAAATCGATCGAAACTCTACCCGCTGCAGTTTCCATTGAAAGTAAAACGATCGAAACTTTACCGGTTGCAAATCCCGTCGCAGTCGCGGCCTCCGTACCGATCGCTACATCGAGTCAAAGTCGATTCCAAATTCATAAAAGTTTGAGAACTGAAATTCGCAAACCGGTCGATGCGATTCCCGTGCCGATCGCACCGATTGCGCCGGTTGATGCGCCGGCAGTTCCTATTGGTATTAAATCGATCGAAAGTCCCGTCATTCCGTTAATCTCAGCCGCTGTCGCATCTGCGACATCGAGTCAGCGACGCTTTCAGGTGCACAACAGCGCTGAACTGGAATTCGAGGCTCCGGCGCAACAACCGGTATACAAAGTCGTCGATCTGAAACCTATAATCCCTCTGCATCATGGAAACGCTTTTTCACTGCCATCGATAGCGCGTAATCCGGTCGGCGTTGGTCTTGGCGTCGTTTCGTCGCCTCTCGTGGCTTACAACACCTACGGAACGACTCTCGTCGCGGAAGCGTAATCTCTGAATCGATATTAAATATATCGATTCGCCAATGAAACATCGCGACCGTTCATTCGTCATTGGGAAACGACAGGGATTTCTCGCCATTGAATGTATAACTTTATGAAACGCAACGTTTTTCTGGTATAAACGAAATTTGAAATAAATCGTACGATTTTGTAGATTGATGCGTCGCCAGTTATTTTACATCTGTATTTCTGTATCGACTTTACAACGTGTTATTAAATAATAAATTGTGAGTTTTGCAGTTGTCTTTTACTTTGTCGATTTTAATATTCCGGAAAATATTACCGATGGAAAAGTTGTGTATATCGATATATATGTATTCATAACTATAGCGTAACTATAGTTTGCGTACATAACTTGTAAATTAATTATTTATCGATGGGCATCAGTTACTTCGTCGGGGAAACATGATGCTATATATAGTATATATGATCGATAAATTTCGGCATGTATAACGTATATATATTTTTGGTCTTCGATGCTAAATCTAAAATTCTGATCGACAGAGAGTTTGACAATCGGGAAGACCTTGAGAATAAATTAAATTTAACACTCGAGATATCCGGAGCGCGGATATAATCGAAGATCGTTTCGAGGCGAACGAATAAATTACGAAGGAAAAATAAAACGCGAAAGCCCACAGCCGTTTGCTGACTCTATCAGCTCGCGACCCGTACGACCACGCAATTCCGATGGGATAACGTCCGATTCGTGTTCTACGGGACTCCGGTAGATACACTGTACTATTTTCAACGCTCCCGCTGCGTATTCGCCTTCGGCTATAAGTCACGCGGATATAAAGCCGCGCGGAATATAATTATTAGAGGAATACCCCGGGGGTGTACTATAGATTTGCGTATTACAAGCGTGCGGTTGGCGTTAAAGCGTACGGGGAGATCAGTTTAAGGATCAAATCCTACATTGCGCACGAGTACCTCCCGTTTGCCCGTACAAACGCGCGAAGATCTCTCGCCTTATTCCGTACTCATCGCTTCCGTGTTCTCGCGCGCACGCGCGCGCGCGCGGCCCGTGTGTGTGAGTCCTTTCGTTCGAGAACGAGGAAGTCGAAGCGAAATGCATTAAGCTCGAGATGATTTGAATCCGTACGAAATACAGGAGAATCCAAGCGTCTCCGTTATCCTCGAATCTCCGCATTGCGAAACCCCCCACTCGTTTGAATTCTCTTAATTTTTTTCTCCATAACCTCACATTCGAGGTTATCAACGGGAATAAGATTACGCGGATATTATATCGCGACTAGTTTGTCAGGATCTCGCGCGGGTTTGAAAAGGGAGTATAATTTTTTTCTTTTTTTTTTCGCGTGCACCCTACACGTTTCGCGGCTGTGTACAGTTAGCCGTGAATAATACGAGATCGGAACGAGGAAGCGGCCAGCGTAGGTTGTGCATCGGCAAACGGCGCGATACAGAGTATGCAGAGTATCAGTTTTATTCGGAAAGAGAGGAAATTCCACGGCGGAGAATCTCAACACTGGGGAGATGCAGGAAGAGCAAGAAACCGCGATGAAATCGTGGCAACGAACTCTCATGCTTTACGGAAGATTAGATCGAGAAAAGATCCTCGCGGAACTATATCCTAATACGCGAAGAAGCTGAACGTACTTACGGCAGAGCGCAAAACGGGCATATGAAACGATCGAAACAGATCGAAAAAAATTGCGGATTTTTTTTTTTTTTTTTCATTTTAGGTAAAAATGTACCACAATTTGAGAAAAAATAAAAAACAAAAATTATTGGACTTTACTTCGAACTTTTTCACTTATTTCTGTTCATTTCGCCGGAATACCCATTTTGCACCCGACACTGATGCGCACTCTATTTTGTAAACAAGTACAATCCCTTATGAAATATATACGTATAGGCGGTATCGAGCACCTATAGCGTACCACCGCACCATTTCGCAAGTAAGTAGGTAGCTATATATACCCACTAGTCTAGTCGGCGACTGGTTGCTATCTATACGCTACATAAATACATAGATACCGACATAAACCACTTCGCGTGCAGGACTCTTGTTCCACGGACTAAAACTTGTTATCCTTTTTACGGTGGTGCGCTCGGCACACGGGGGTTACGTGACTCGAAGTGGACGCGTGGGTGTAACAGATGGCCAGACCCGCGAACGCTCTGTTGAGCTCTTCAAGAGGACATGAGGAATCTAATGCATGCGCGAGACTTTGGATAAAAGGGGAATAAAAAAAAATCTTTAAACGTAAAAGAACGATACGGGAAAACAATCACTGGTTGCAATGTACCGATAATCACGAGAATTGATCGATTGTTTTAAAGTCGAACATCGAAGTTCGATTTTTTTTTTTCAAATTATCGGAAGTAAACTAGTCGTAGGTTATTGGTTTTTCTTCTTTTTCCCATTTTATTTTAAATATTTTTCGAAAAAATCTACTTACCTCTCATTGTAGTTTGTGGAAAAAAAGAATTATTCCGAGTTTAACTCGGACGTCGAACCGTCGATTAGACGTCAGAGGAAATCACGTATCTCTTTGCGGTTATGAATCTCTTTCAAAGTGTCGTTAACGCGATGCATCGAGAACGCGCATAATCATCGTGACATTCTTCTGTGCGGTACGGCACCGTTGTAATTGTAAAAGCATCGAGCGAAGCTTCTCGCCCCCCCCCCCCCCCCCCCCCCGCTCCTTCTGTACACAAGATCTTTCGTCTTTTCTTTTAACCTCACAATCCTCCCGTGTCGTCTCCGTGTACTTGTACTTCCCACGTATGCGATACACGATTAGTGGTACTTGTGTATAACCGATTCTTTCCATTCACGCTCCGGAACGCTTTACGCTTAATCTCGTCACACCGAGAAATAAAAGAAATGCAGCTTAAACGGGAATCTTCGACATTTTTACGAACGTGACAAGAATGCTGTCCGCGGTACATTGCGTCACGGAACAACTACTAACGAGATTTCGGAACTACGAGAAATAAAAACGAATCACAGCTAACTGTAGATAGGTCGACAAATATTTTCCGGCCGATTCTTCGTGCGCCAAATGTAACGAGTACATCGAAGGTTATTTAGACGACGTTAATGCGAAATAATGAAAAAAAAAAAAACTTCGGACCGCCGGGTTGAACGTGAAAAAACGTTCTTTTTTGATGTTGTAATAAATAAAATTACAGAATAAAATAATAATATTTTTATTTGAACATTTCTTTTGTAAATATTTTAAAAATGTTTGAAACGCTGATATGCCGTTAGAAATACAAAACATACCAAGTGACACGCGTCGCAGCGCGTCGTGCCGCGTAGACACCGGTGATGTGGGACACGGGATCTGTAAGTGCGTTGTACGGGAGCGGTAAAAAATTCGTCGCTATACATCGGTAGGCCTTTTAGTGCCAATGTCAAATCCAACGCGAAACGCCCACGTTTATCTCATTGTTCGGAAAACGATGAATTATTCGCGCCCGGATTCACGACTTGCCACGCGTGCACTCGCGTGCTGAGTAACTCGAATGGAATTGTCATGGAGAATGGGGAATGAGCTCAAAGGCCCGTTGAACGCGCGAGTGCATCCCGGCACCGGTTCGTTTATTCTCCATTTCGTGCATAATTCACAAACGATTAAAATCATCCCCAATGGCCACAGACGTTACAATGCAAATTCCTCGAGTATAAAAATTACACCCTATCGCATACTTTCAATAGTAATTATAGTCATTAAGTTCAAAGTTTTATTGTCATTAATAGATTGCCATATATTAATTTACGTTGCTGCGGTACTAATAGGCCGCTCTACATGGATAACACCAACGGAAACGATTATAACCGGGCAGCGAGAAAAATATGTTGGAATGTACTTGAATTATGTATTATTATTATTATTTTCTTCACGTACGAAATAAACAGTAAGAAAATAAAAATAATAATAACAAGTATATAACATCGAAATATTTAAATTTTCGATTATTATTTTATTATTATTATCATTATTTACTTGGCGAATGAAGAAAAAAAAAATTCGCTCGACGCGGCGCAATAACTTTTGCTTTCGATAAAATAAAAAAACCCCGCGAGTCGTCGCGTTTTATGGTGTATCTTAGAAAGAGCCATTATCGCGAGTGTATTTTCCGTACCGCGTTTGGTTGAAGTATACATATCCCTAAAATTTTATAGCATAGGGCATCGAATGTGCTATTATACTGCAACAGTGGTTTACCGTGGCACTATTCCGCCGCACATGCATAAATACAGCCAACGCGCCTCTACTGGCGGGAAGACAAATAAAGAATTCTCGAAATAAAAAAAAAATAAAAAACCATACAAAACAAAGAAAAAGACGGCGGAGTTTCGCGAGTAACGCCCGGAGCTCTGGGACTCGTGCGAGAGTGCCCTCTCGATCGCGAGTTCGCTGAAACCAATAAACTTTGATTTATCGGCGTGGAAATCGAACTCGGGGTGATTTGTGGTCGCGAGGCGCGCGCGAGTGCCGCGCGCGGCGAGGGCCTCTGCATATATAGGGCCCAAGCGTAGGTAAGTACGGAGAGGAAGTCAAGAAGAAGAGATGCGGCTGCTGCTGCTGCTGCGGCATCGATGATGGTGCACACGACGATGAAGTAGTGGAGGGGGGAGGAGGCAACACCGCGGGTACTCGGATTCTCGTTCCCGCATCCACCCGGCATCCTATATAAGAGGATGCAACACGCCCCGACCCTAACGCTCTCTCATCTGTCCTTAGTACACGAGTGTTGTTTTCTCTACCTAACCTCCAACGGATTAGTCCATATTTTTTTAAACGAAATAAAATTAAATCGCAACGACGGCGCGAGAGATTGAAATGTTTGTCGTGAGTAATGAGTTCTTTTGAAATAATTCATTTTTTTTTTTTTTTCGATACGATTTTCGTGTTTCGTGGGGTGATTCGTTTTTTTTTTGTTTCGTTCGTAATCGTGATTTTAAATATCTGCTCCAGGCGTTATTATTGAGCAGCAGCCTAATCGGCCTTTCATCGGCATCGCCGATAGCAGCGAATTTTTGGCTGAATCCGGTGGCCCCTTTGCCTCTACTCAATCAGTATCACGCGCAGGATGGCTCGGGCTCGTACCGGTACGGATACACGGGACCTCATCACGCGAAAATGGAAACGAGAACGAACGGAGTCACGCAGGGTGGTAAGTTTTCTAATAACACACACGAGTCTCGATTACAAACTAAACGGCCAAAATTTATACTATTCTCGATTTATCTACTCTCGAATTTTACGCGTTTGGAAATTACCGAGTTTACCGAGAGGCCTGCGCTTGATAATATCTTTGGTTCCACGATTCGGCATTCGAAAAAAAAATATCGAATCCTCGATATTCGACATTTTTACGTTGTTTCCGCGTTAATTTAGTTTACTTACGAAGTTTTCGTAATTATTTCGAAAATCAAATATTACGAATTTTTTTTCTGATTATAAATATTATTTTTCCGAATATTCTGATCACGTTCAAGTGATCATTTTATTTTGTTTTCTCGAAAACGAAATTTCATCGATGAGGAATTTAAAAAACCATAAAACAGTTATACGAGAAACGCGGATACGCGGCATCCCACGTGGAATCGCGAGTCAAGTGCCGTCTGTGAGTAAAGATGGGTAAAACTCTTCGACATTCATTAATGCTTATGCATCGGTATCGCCTACGCGTGTACCGCGGGAGCGGCGAAGCTACTCCGCCGTTTCTATACGAAAAAAATCTTTGCTTATAAATAAATTTTAAAAAAGATGAATTTTTTTTTTCAATAAAATAAAATCATTTTTTTTTTGACAAAAAAAAAAATAAAAAACATAATTGCTTCACGGGGAAATTCCGTATCTCCTACAGTCGGCAGGGCTACGTTCCCTTTTACCTTAATAGCGAATCGTCGCAATTAATCGAGAAGTTAATATCCTGCCGAACGCATGGCAGAGTATTCCCAGAATATTTGTACATCGAGACACGCAATCGTCATATATATTTCCCTCGTGAATTTAATATCCTGTTACACAATCGAATTTTCCAGGATATTCCTACATCGACGCGAACGGTGTTCTCCAAACAGTCGCTTACACCGCCGACGCCGAAAACGGTTTTCGCGTCCGCGCGAGTAATCTTCCGCAACAGCCAACACTGCCGAGTAGTCAATCGGCGGTAAGCGAAACGCCGGAAGTCGCCGCAGCGAGAAGAAGACATCTCGAGGAATTCAAAAAGGTCGAAAATAACGTCGACGGCATCACCAGCGACGGTAAAACTTCGTGGCAAATAATTCACGGCGTTCCCTCGTCGCCTAACAGTTTTTCCACCGACGGGAAACACACGCAGGTGCAACGAGACGTTAGCGAACTTGAAACCCCCGAGAAGCGTCTCGACGATTCGCGAAATCCGTTTTTGCTAAGCGGCGCTGAAGCCGCGAGAATCGAAATTCCGCGACCGGATCCGAGTCTTCTAAAGAGAGAGGAAAACGAGAGGAAGGAGGAGAGCTACAAACGCTACCAGAATCTCGATAATAGCGCGAACGCCATACCGCTGCCGAATATCCATCGCGCCGTCGTCGCCCCCGCGACGACTTCGTACGTTTTACCGATCGTACCGTACAGATTGCTTCACAGTTCTCTTCATCACGCGCAGGACTCGTTGGGGCAATACGACTACAGTTACGTCGGCGACACGAGTTCCAAAACCGAATCGCGTTCTTTGGACGGAACGACGCGCGGCGCTTACAGTTACGTCGATGCGAACGGTTTGCTTCAACAAGTTCACTATATCGCCGATCACAACGGTTTCCGTGTTCTCGCGACAAATTTACCCGAAGCTTGAAAAAAAAAAATCAAATTTTCGATCTTTTTCACGAAAAAAAAAAAAAAATCGCGATTCACAAATTGACTAACGAATTTTCTTTCTCATAGGACTCTCATTGAAAATGAAGTATATAGCGGAGGTTATTGAAGATATATCGTATATATCTTCGGGAAAAATTTATAAAATTGTATATCGAAGTATACATTTCATTTTCTTGAGAGGCGGACGATATTTCAGGAGGAAACTTTATGTAAAGACTATATATATGGATTTGGGCATTTATTATATATCATTATATACTTTATATTATATATCGTATACATTTTTTTACTTAATACTCTATATATCGAGTAAATGGGCGCTATATACCAATATATAACGTATATATGGTTTATAGTACATAACTTTCGATATAAACTATATATATATACGTTATATATACTGTATATTTATCATATATGCTCTATATATTCATAACAAACGCCCAATTATATAGTTTATACATAATTTTTCCTTTCGCGCCGTCGCTGTGTTTCTATTACTTATCTCGCGAAAAAAAAAAATTCGAAAAAATCGTCACGAATCACGTGTTACGAGAAAAAGTAAAAATCCACGAAAAAAAAAAACAAAACCGACGAATACCACGAGTTTGTAACGAGTTTCGTTCCCCGCGACAACCGATCGCCAGTTAACGTTTTAGTTTTGCAAGTATCGCGCTATGTATACTTTTCGCTTTACTACGATCGAGCGATCCTCGCCTCGTGTGCTTATATACAATTCTACGATATTTTATAACTCATGAAAAGCGTACGTCGCGTACGCGCATAAGCGGTCGGGCGGTTGAATTTCTGCTCCTCGTTGACGGTGTCTCCTATGTTCGTTGCTTTATACGGTATAAATAACAATGGCGTCTCGTTATCGGTGCACACGACGGGACTCTCGTGGTACCATAAGAAATTCTCGCAGCGATACTAATTGCTATCGCGTAAAAAACGATCTATCGAACGTGAAAAAAAAAGAAAAAAAAATGGCCGCCATTTGCGGAGAACAGAATTCTCGTTTTTTTACGATATCGCGAGGGAAAGTGAGGTTAGGTGGGGGTGGTGGGTTAATTCTTTACGATTTACACTTCAGCACGGAATGCCTCTCGAGTTCGTTCGATAACGCGGGATCGTCGTAGACACAAGGATATACAAGTGCATACGAGCGATCAACCGACGCGAATTTACTTGACTCGTATTCGCGATAAGATTTATGCGTCTGCACCGTAATCATGTATGATAATAATATTAAAAAGAGTCGTCTCGTCGCTGTCATCGTTTTCTTTGGCGTCTCTTATGCGCGGCGAGCCTACGACGGGTCATTATCGCATTTCTCACTTCGGCTTCACCTCCGTATTAGCTATACGCTGTATACAGTTATAGTACGATACACGAAATTCCATGTTAGTATAAATACGATGATGAATAATAAAGACAATGAGAATTTTTTTTTTTTCGTTCATTACATACCCCGCATTCTTACGCCTTCCATTACCATATACATCGTGAGTTACCAACGTTTGCAGCGGATTCCTCGATGTTGCAATACAGCGGAGATGCATCGACTGCTACACTCGTCGGGGATCAAAGTCTTTGGACCTATTGCCATTTTTATCGGATCGTCAATGATATCGTCGAAAAATATGTGTAATCGTATATAATTATAAAAAAAGTAAATAAATATACAAAAAATCGTAATAATAATATAAAATTATTATGATTATTATTATAATGTTGCATAATATTCAATAGTTATTTTTCGTGGAATGAAGGACTTTTATTATCGTCTCGATAAATAATTATTAATTTGATACAAGATATTCGGGGGGATGGGGGCACATCAACAGTCCGATTGCGCAGAGATCACGATTCGCGCATCGATAACACTTGAACTTGAAGTTCATTGGCGTTTTTCGAGGCGCGCGACTTGCGTAATTACGTCAAAGAAATGAGAGCAACGAGAGGCCTCATTGCAGTCGATTTTCCGCGTACGTAAAACGACAAGTGCGACTTGGCGTTTGTGCTGAAAGGGTGTTTGGGTACCGTAGCGTCAATGCGAAGCGATATATATCACGTACTACAATCGAACGATGCCGCAGCGCTTGAACGCCGATCGGGATGACAAAGAGACACAAGTGCCGAATGGAAAAGCACTTCCGCAAGTGGTCGCCTCGATTCTCGGTGAGTCAATTGAAAAAAAAAAAGAAAAAAAAAACAGACAATGGTTTACGAGGAATAATCACAGGTCAGGTTAATTGTAACACTCGTAACCCCCACTACGGTCGTCGCACTCTTTTCAACTTCTCGGATATATCGATTGTCTGTTTCGCCGCGGTTAACTACGTCATTCCATTACCCCAAATGTTCGAATCGCATGTCAAGAACGAGTGACTGGTGATTGCTGACCGCGATCGCAAACGATATTTTCTTTCGGCAACTGCCCGTACAAACCCCATTATGAATATTAACATTCTCAACTAATTTTAATAATTCATTCTCCCGAAAAATATATCAGGGAGTTCCGAGCCGATTAGAGGAAAAAATAGACATGGATAAGAGGTTAGATTTCACGAATAACCGCTCGAGCGCATAATGAGATTACGATTGGATTAATTCAGAAAACAAAAAAGTCAGAATTATTTTGTAGACAAACCCTCCGATCGCGTTGAGGATAATTTAAAATCCGCGTCTCATTTCCCGAACTAATGAATTCGCGAGAATTAACGAAGTATTTGGCATTCTTCGGTATGCATGCAAATGTATTTCAATAATCCAAAAGATATCTCAATCAGAAGTTGTCGCGCCGTACTTACGCACGAACGTGTAATCAAATAATGGATAATATTTACGAAAATACATTGAAATTTAAATGTAATTTATTAATTAAATAAAAAAATTATATTCATCATAAAATGTGGTCATTTAATTGAATTTGAAACGCACGAATAAAAACGATTAAAATTGACTCCCGATAGAAAGATATAAAAAATATTTTATCGAAAACATTAATAAAAAATAATTAATATAAACATAAATATTCATTAATTATTACTGATTAACAAATTAATAAATTAACGCCATTAACAATAAAATTATTTTTTTAATTATTTATTAATAAACTATTAATAAATAATTTATTAATTATTAAATTATTAATAGCGACCCTCGCGATATTCTCCGCTGGTACTTACCTCTCGTGGTCTTCGCCGGCGCTGCCTCTGTTCAACAAAAACGGAGCGCTCCGCGTGAGCGCCGAACAAGGATCATGGATCGGATCTCTGGTCCCTCTCGGTGCGCTCGCGGGGGCGATACCAGCGGGTTTTGTCGCCGATAAACTTGGTCGCAAAACGAGTATTTTAATAGCGACTTTACCTCTGATGCTTTGTTGGTTTGTCATCGCTTTCGCTCCGAATGTTCTTTGGTAAATATCCATTAATTCGATGTCTTTCGTGAGAAACAGTAATTTTCATTTATCTTCTACTACTTCGCGAAAGCCTGTGCCTCGGGCGTTTCGTTGCCGGCGCGGCATCCGGTGCTTCGACAGTCGTCGTACCGGTGTACATATCGGAGATCGCGGAAACGAGAATCCGCGGAACTCTCGGTAGCCTCTTTCAACTGCAAATCACGATAGGAATTCTCTTCGCATATATTACTGGTAAAAAAATTAATTACAAAAAAAAAATTATTAAATTAATTTTCGATCGATCGATTTTTCGGTTTTCTATTTTTTTTTTAATTGTCGATTTTTCGGGATGATTTTTTTTATCGGCTTTTCATTTAAATAGGATATACCGGAAGTTTGGTATGGATCTCGTTGACGTGTTCCGTAGTTCCGGCAATTCTACTCGTGACATTTCCGTTTATGCCGGAATCTCCAGTTTGGCTGGTCGCCCGAAATCGTAGAGACGAAGCCAAGTCTGCGATTCGACGTCTCCGCGGCTCGCGTTACGACGCTGAATATGAATTGTCGCTTCTGGAAGTGAGCCAAAAGTCGCAAGGCGAGAAAGTCGGTGTCACGGAGCTTCTCCACCACAAAATGGGACTATTGATTGCACTCGGTAAAAGTCCTCGAGATTTACGCCTCCGTAAAAAAAAAGAAAAAAAAAATTCTCCCCTCCCGTATATTATGCGGAAAGACTTCGTAACTCACGTGACAAAATATCCGTGACGCAATATCCCGGATAACAAAAAAATCCCCAACGATATATATCGCTCTCGATAAAAAAAAATTTCTTCACACCGATACAAATTTTAGAGTTACGATTTTTTTTTTAATTTTTCATAATTCTGAATCATTATATGTACAAATAATAATTATAATAATAAATTACCAATATTGATTACTATTAATTTTTTATTCATTATTATTATTTTTTTTAATTAATAATTTCGTAATAATAAAATCATTTAAAAAAAAGCGATTTGCGTATTAATTTTGCAGGTCTTATGGTTTTTCAACAACTTTCGGGAGTAAATACGGTAATTTTTTACGCGGAGACGATGTTCATCGCCGCGGGTACGAAATTGAGTTCGACAACGTGTCCCGTCATCGTTGGTGTGATACAAGTTTTCGCGACTTACGCGTCGACGATGTTAGTCGATCGAACGGGAAGAAAGATTTTGTTGTTGATAAGTTCCACTGTAATGGCATTATGCCAATTGACTTTAGCCGTTTATTTCTACTTAAAGGTAAAAATGCGACCTTAAGATTCAGACATCGCGTCGCAATGAAAGTAATTTTTCACGACGTAAAAATGATTTTTCGCAGATATCTCACGATGTGTCGTCCATAAGTTGGTTGCCGCTCGTCGCCGTTGGTGTCTTCATCGTGATATTCAGCGCGGGTTACGGACCGATACCGTGGATAATAATCGGCGAGATATTCCCGAGTAACGTAAAGGGTGTCGCGAGTTCCGCGACCGCCGCTTGCAACTGGACGCTCGCGTTTCTCGTCACAAAAGTATTTCAAAATCTCGTTAATTTAATAGGTTTGCCGTTGTCTTATGGCGTTTTCGTCGCCATTTGCACGATCGGTACGATATTCGTTTTTTTTCTGGTGCCGGAAACCAAAGGGAAAACTATCGAAGAAGTGCAGGTGGAGTTGTACGGCGATAAATCTGAAAATAATCAGTCGAAAGCCTTAAGAGAGGATTCCGAAAAGTTTGTCGAAGTTGAACTGTAAAAAAAAAAAAATTCGATTCAAAGCCGTAAGCCGAATAATCCGATATAATAATTATTATATTTAAGGATTTTGTGAGAATAAATAAATATGGAAACCATTGCGATTGTCACCCTCGACTCTGCATATTTATTATCATTATATCTCACTTCTTGTTTGTCTCATTTACGTATAGTGTTTCCATTTGTTTGTTTTTTTTTTTTTCATCATTGTTTCACGATAATATGATACATGAATAGGAGTAATTTAATTTGGTAGTCACAGAACACTTACGGAAAAGGAGAGACGATCGTGTTCCGTGCGTTCGCCGCTCTTTTTCCGAAAAAAAAAAAAAACAAATAAAAAAAAATACAAGAAAAAAAAACGGACGATAGCAAAGATTTCCTGCATATATCGATCGTTATTAATCCGTAACAGTGTAATAGGCGCCACTTGGAAAAACACCGGTGGAATATACATTCATATATGTAAATATAATAATAATATATATAACATCATTATAACATACATACCTCCTATACAATTTATTGGGTAGACATTCATGTTTAACGCTTTTTATGTGTCCTTTGTGCATTTTTTTCGATAATCCGACGATTTCTCGAACGAATTATTATTATTTAATTTTTATTTTTTTTTCGTCTTATATATCGCGCTTTGCATATCCACCGTCATGTGCACTCAGTCTCTCGTTTTCACTCGCAATCATCGCAACTTATACACAACCGATTCTCACACTATTATCATTTTATGAACGACTAGAATACAATTTTGTCCGATTTTTGTGGTTTTTTTTTAGTTGGTTGCGGGGATTTCCCGATTAACGCTTTTTTCTTCTCCGTATCTCAATCCTCTGGATATGGATTACGATTTATCAGCGAGAATCGCGAGATAGCGCGAGATACGCCGATATATCAACGACCCTTTCGTCTCGACGAATTTTTCAAGAACTTTTTTTTTCGTCTTTTTTTGCCGTCAAACGATGTCAACGACAGGAAAAACTGACTTCCGAAGTTCTCGGGTCAAAGGCGACGCGATGAGCGCCCGCCCTGCCGTGCTACAGTCATCTGGAGTCACTCTGCGAATGAGCATTGTGATCGGAACTCGGATCGGGATCCGAATCTTCGATCGAAACCCCGTGATGTGGAACCCGAATGGAGTAACTGGGGCTTCGCTCGTTTCTGGAAAATGATCGATATATCGAAGAGACGATGAGTGACGGAAGGTTTCCTATCGTTTTGGGGGAATTCCTCCGGATTACGAGGATTTCCTATCGCGAAAGCACTCACCTCGTTGCCGCCAATTGGCTTCCGTCGCTTCCGCGCCTCAGACCGCTGCTTCTTCTCTTGCAAAAGCAATTACAGATTATCCTCTTGAATGCGAATCTGAAGTCTTTGCTGAATAGAGCGTATATGCAGGGATTTATCGCCGAATTGCAATATCCGAGCCAAAACAGCACGCTGAAGACCGTCGGGTGGATACAGTTGGGACAAAAGGCCCGAACCAGATACATCGTGAAGAATGGCAGCCAACAGAGAATAAAACCACCAACTATAATGCCCAATGTTTTGGCGGCTTTCGTCTCCATTCGAAACCTCTTCACCTGCAAATATCACATTGTTTCGTGACAATTTTTTTTTTCAAAAATTTAATTAATTTGAATAATTACGTGCAAATATCAGATTAATTCGTGATCATTTTTTTATTCACTTTGCTATTTAATTTAAAAAAAAAAATTATTATCTTTTAAAAAATCGCTCTTTCCGAAAATTTGCCGATTATTTGAAAAAATTGAAAAAATAAAAAAAAGTTGATGCAGTACGATGTTTTACTAGTGAATAAATACGAAAGGACGATTCCCGACTCTTTTGATATTTAAGTATTCACAATACTCGATGTTTTTCCAAAAAAACAAAATGTGAAAGCGCCAAGCAGTGGGATAGTATTTATTACCACTTCATTAACGCTAAACGTTTTTTAAATGCGAGATTCTGATTTTTTTTTTTATTTGTATCTCATTGCCGCTCATCAAGCGCTTCCGTTTTTAGTTTTATTTCCAATTTACTTCGCGCGAAAGCGAAACCCTACGAGATAAACTTTTTGTAACATTTTTTTTTTCAACTTCGAAATAATTTCGATGGACGAAGCTGTACTGAAAATTATCTCGCAGAGATCGAGTTTCACGGGAGGTATTTTAATTATAGTGAAACTAAAACGGAGCGCTTGATGAGGAGATGGTATTCCGCATTTTTTAAAATTCCTATCTTTAAAAAAAAATCACAAACGAGCGGACATTACGAAAAATAATTTTTAATAGCAATGCTCCGGATTTCCGTTTTCAAAAAATGTAATCATGACTTTTATACCTTTTTCTGATTTCATAATCACTGAGACATTTATTATGAAATTTTTTTTCTCACGTGCCGCAGCTTCCGAGAAAACGGTAATTTAGTCAGAAAAAATTATATAGTCGATGAGTGGTTCTTGAAAAAAAAAAAAACCTGTTATCCCGAACGATCCTAATGAAGATTTATATTTAATAATTGGCACAGTGTAGCGCCACTAACGATGATTCGTTGAGCCGAGTCGCCGGGGGACAAATCAATTTACTCGTCCGTCGAATCGAAATCAGATTCATTCGCCGCGTTGTGGGACCCGTCGCTATGTTTACTTGATTTCCGTTTATAACAGTTTGCAATTGTTCGATATCTCTCGTTCCCTCACCACCTGGAAACCCCTCTATTTGTCGCAACAACCGGTGTACAATTGTAATCGAATAACCGGAGGGAATCAAATAAACGCCCCGCCAAGAGAATTCAGGTTCGTCGTATTTCGCGTTCGTATACATCGCAAACGATTTCCGCTGCGCGCGGAATACTACCGATTGTCTTGCGGAATTTAAATGCGCGATTAATCATTTCGGATTCATTAATATATCGATGATTTTCAGAGAATTTGTTTACGGATTCATTGCTTACGAAAGACGCAACAGATACACGAAGCCGTCGTACCTGAGCTTTTATGTTCCTTTTCCCCATTTTCACCACTCGCGGCTTCTCCTCGTTGCCCTGCGTTAACTCTCGCAGCGAAACTTCGTCACCGGTCATCTGACTCTCGCAACTGCTCCGTCGACTCGGCCTCTTGTTGCTTCCCGCCCTGTTGACTCCGCCGACCTGACGAAAAAAATAGTAATTGTATTTTAATATTTTTTTTTCTCGAAGTTCTTATTGTTTCTTTATTGGGCGTTTCGGGATGATATTTCAGAGAAATCTTAAAAAAAAAAAAAAAAATGTTGACGAAAATATTTATAGGATTTTTCAAAATAAAAAAAAAATATTTACTAAATAAAGGAAATATGCGATTCTGAAACGAGAGAAGCTAAAATAATTCATTGGATTTTTTAAACTTCTTTTTCAAATATTTGCGGAAAATAAAAAAAATATGTGACTCTGAAACGAGAGACGGGAATAAATCATCAGCTTTCAGATTCAGCGGAAAAGTTATGTATAGACTATAAATAATTATTATGTATAATCGATATATATACATGGAATGTGTACTGTTCGCGCAGATTATCCCTGTATATAGATTATACGCATTTATATTCCATACAAATCATTTCCGGATGACTAATTTCAGCCGCAGATTCATTTTCATCGATGTATATAAAATTTTCCGGCCGATGAAAAAAATAAATAAAAAACGCAAACACAATGCATCGATACGAAGTACGCCGCCTACTCAGTTTCGCAATACATCGAATTAATTTAATTTTTAGTCGATCGAACGTTTAATGAAAGAGAAACGATAGTTTGACGAGGGAAGGCTGCGGGCAGAAATGATTGTAGCGCGTGGAGTACGCATACGCGTAAATGATTGGTGAAAAAACCGCGAAGCGTTTGCATTGCCCGTTTAATTACGTCCGCGTTAATTGACCGGTTTGTTTCGACGTTATCCACCGTTCGCTGCCGACATCGCGAGATATTTTCGCGGTACAATATGTTTGTGTCATATTCACCATTCGTCGATTTTTCGGTTCGATATATATAGCGCTCGTGACGATTGAATTTAATTTCACAACCGAACGACTTCAGCTCGTGAAATGGTATATTGGGTAGGCATTGTATTTGCGATTAATCTATTGTTCGTCGTTGTTCCGTCGTAAAAAAAAAAAAAAAAAAATACGAGAAAAATTTCATTTGCGATTCGCTCGACGAAGAATTGGATACGAAGCAATTTGGGATCAAGTCGGTCGAAGAGGCAGTAGCTACTCGGGAAAGTTTGGAGGTATGGTTCGTGTCGCGGAACGGGGCGGTCAAGTAGTCACGTCCGCGAGTGGTCGGACCACAATGCCAGTGATGCGAGTCAACGCGTTCTCAACGTCGCACCGGTCAGAGTAGCGGAGTAATACAGTAGGGGACACCGGCGACGGGGACGAGGGAGAGGACTCGGTGAGCTCCCAGAACTATCGAGTCGTACTACCATCGTGCATCGCGTTCTGGTCCTTCATCCACTTGTATGTTAGCCTCCGGCTTTTCCGTTACTGCAATCCGATATATTGCGCGAAACGGAGTCTCTCACTATCCCTTCGTTGAAAATGCTTCCCTCTCGTCGTATTGCTATATCTACGGGCCGTCGTATATAGCAAATTGTGGGGTTAAATGGCCCACTGGGGTAAAATGGGACAAAAGTACGTGCCGATGATACGGGGCAAAATGGAGTACTCCGAAGTTAGGAAAAATTTCGCGATTTATAATTTCGGAATATTTCGCAATTAGTAATCACGCTATTTTTTTTCTTTTAGTGATGAGTAATAAACTTAAAAAAAATAAAAAAAGGTTTATACAAGAAAAAATTTATTATAAGAAAAAAAATCGAAGAATTGGACGAAAAAAACCGAAAATTTGATGAAATTCGAAAAATTAAATAATCTGTAATTTTTAGTCCATTTTGCCTCGAATGCGATTTTTTTTTTCAAAACCTCCAAATATTTGTTACGTATTACATTTTCTGGCGAAATAGTCAATTCGGACTTTGGAATCCTAAAAAATGTTTATATTCCTCAGGCGGTCCATTTTGCCCCATTCTTTTGTAACAATCGAGGAGAGATATTTTAAGGGTTTCGCGAAGGTCCGTGTGCACGTCGACTTAGCTTTCTGCGGACCTTGAGTTTTACCGTATCCGCGATATATACGATATATATACATCGAAACCCTCTCTACGGTACGGAGATGACGATAAGAGGCGCATCTATTGTTGTTGCCGATACGCGGACGCGGGAGACGAGGGTTTGTATCGAACCTTAGGAGCTGCATAAGTGTACAAGAGTATGAAAGGGTTTAGAGGAAAGAAAAGGGATAAAAAGATGAAAAGAAAGAGAATCCGAAGTATAGAAAAAGAAAAAAAAGGTAAGAAAAGAGATCCGAATTGTATACCTTCGGGGTGATTGCTTCAAAGTATCGGCGTTGGGATCGATACGGAAAGAAAGTTGCGGATTGGATATGCAGTCAGCTATTGTTGCCGAATGGTTGATTTCGCTTTTCGGCGGTTTCGAGATCGCGAAGTATATAGCTGACTAAGCAAAAGCACAGCGAAGTTTCGAAAGTGGAAATAAAATAAGTGAATCGACGAGGAGTGAACGAATCGAGGAGACGGATCTCGATAAAGCGCAGAGAAACCGACGGATACAATATAATAGATGTGGAGCTTTGCGCACCGACTACGAGATGCCATTTGAATGATATACTGACTTTGAGATGAGTACTCCGCGAATTTGGACAAAGCTGACTCTGCGTCTGCCCGTTGCTGTAGTGAACTGAGATTTGCGAACACTTCGACGGCGTACGCTCCAAGGTGTTGCATTTCGTGTTCAGAGTCTCGGTACTCGGATAAGAGACCGATATCTTGATCTTCTCACGTCTTACGGAACTCCTTCCGGATTCCGGACTTCTCGGACTTCCGTTGTTGCTGCTACCGTTGTGAACACTCCCCCGTCCCCTGTGTATCCTCAGCGTTAGACGTTGTTCGTCGAATCTGCCGAAAGGACGAAACATTTGTTTAAAAAGTTTTTTTTTTTAGAGATGGAAGGCTATAATACAATATAATATTAGAAACTTATCAATTAATGTAAAGTTTTGATTTTCCTTTTTATTTTTTATCGGAAAATCGGATCGGATTTCCGAAATCGCAAAAAAAATCACATTTTCAGGATTTTTATCGCTATTAAGTGAATGCATTTACCTGTCCTTTCGAAAACCGAGTTGAACGTTTGATTTTTTTCTCAAAAACGATATAAAATAAATTTTTTTTCCCTGAAATTTAGCGTACCGAGAGTATCAAAGTACGTCGCCGTTACGCAAAGATCAATAAAATAAAAATATTTAAAAAATCTTAACTGAGTGATAAATAAATTTCGAATGTTATTTCCCCGAAGTAAGAACGACGAGACTGTAGAAATCGTTTCCATTAATTTTCCGCTCCATATAAATCGCCGTTAATGTTTGCGATGCGTGAATTCTGATGCAGAATTCCCCGACAATTATCACACCCGATTTTCCCGTATCGCCGACGAGCATTCGCGTTAAACGAAGCAAATTTGCGGTATCTTCCTGCGCCACTGATACCATTGCCGACGACAAATTGCATCTTTATTGCCGACTTGTATACGAATGGCCATTAAGACAAGTGCTGTGCCACTTTTCCGGTACTTCGCGTTCTACAGAACCCGACGTTCTCGTAATAATTAATGCACCCGAGATTTTTGCATTTTTCACCAATTCCCTCGGAGTTTCGGAATTTTTTATTTTTCCCCATCGCAGAATAATCCCCAATAATCGTCAAACTTCGAAAGCACACGATTTCGTGCGCTTATTTCGAAATTTTCGTAATACCGAATTCGGATTATTCAGTTTCGATGTTTACCTGATAAATAATAGCTAATCGAAATACTGAAGGAAGAAACCCAAATATAACCCGCGTGTGGATGAATTTATTTATAGAGCAGCGTACACACGTACAACTCTCCTCCCCGACGTACCGCCGCGAGTTGCGAGTTCGCGTTGCTATAATTGAGGAGCTTCGCGCCGTGTGTAATTAAGGATTATTAGTTATATCGTTCGGAAGATATATAGATATAAATGTATATGTATATATCAGCTGCTTAGTTAACTACCGAACGACTCCGAAGTTGTGTCGAAGATATGTATGGACTCCGAAACCCGGTAAGGGACGAGCGAAGATGGTGCCGGCGGAGTGCACGGTACGCGATACTGCCGGTGGTGGGACCCCTTATACCTCGCATAAGTTTATGGAAAGTTTGATGGCGTACAGCGCGTGACGTATAGAAATGGAGAAGTAGGAGAGAGGAAGAGAGAACGGGAGTGATAAACAGCCGCGGCACGCGTTGCGAACGTTTTAAGCGACGATAAACATAACGAACGCGCGTTTTGGTTGTAACTATTATTTCGCAGATGTAATGTTTCTCATTGGCACGATACCGCGCTTGACAAATAGAGCGACAAATTTCATTGTGTTAATTGCGTACCGTAACGATGAAAGTTTAGACGTGAAAGGGGCAAAATGGACCGGCAGAGAAATATAAGCTGTTATCGTGATATTAAAAATGAAAATTCACTGTTTATTGACAAATTTATTTAGTTACAAATATTTCGGTATTTTTGGTGAAAAAAATGGTTTGGGGGCAAAACGGACCGGATAAGTAAAAACGGCCGTTTTTATGATGACAAAAGCGCGAATTGACTTATTTATAAAAAAAAATAATTTCGTAATAGAATTATGGTTTTTTTTTAGAAAAAAATACGTTTTGGGGGCGAAACGGACCGGATAACTTCTCACGATCCGAAAAACACAAAATGACTATTTCTTACGAAATTTCTTACGAAAAAAAAATACGTTTTGCGGTCAAAACGGATCGGATAAATATCGTCAGACCAGTCGTTCTGACGATTTCAGAGGCATGAAAATACGTGTTTCTCTCGTGTACTCAGCGCTATCTGAATGGAGATGTCGCATTTGCGTGTTCCATTTTACCCCATTCTTCCGTTAACTTTGTGTATTACATATACAACGAAATCTCCGATCGCCGAGGCGTTTATACGGTCGAAGCTGTCGCGAGCACCGACCACAGCCGTGAAACACACATCTATACTCTCCGTGTTTTGTCGAGTTTATGGAAACTTCTGTTCAGCCCTTTAATTTAATCGGTTAACAAAGTTTCTCGTCAAACTCTCTCTCATTACAACCGCTCGGACTTTACAGCCGTGAAGTCGATTGACGACAAATAATTTTCCCGATAATCGCGGCAACGTCTCCGTGTAATTTGTTTTTTTTTTTTTTTTTTTTTTCATCACGAATTCCATAATTACCTCGAGCCGAGCATTTTCGAGCCCTTCCACGTTCGGAAGCCTTGATTGATCGCCTTCGTCGTGGATACCGCGGCGTTGTAAATTCTCCAGTAGAAAAACAGCATGACTAGCATCGGTATGTAGAAGGAACCGAGGGCACTGAAAGAAAATATTGGAAAACGAGTGAGTCGAGCATTAAGCAAAGTTGCGTCGAGTGAATGCGAAAGCGAAAGAACGAGAGGGGGAAAAATGGCACAAGAGGGTAAATTAAATATTTCTCTCGAGAATCGATATTCCGATGAGAAAAGTGAAGAAAAAAAAAAGATATACTTTTATTTTAACAAATATATTGACAAATGTAGTCAATATTGATAATAATAATAATTTAAAAAAGAAAATTTGAGAAAAAAAAAAAAAAATAAAAATAATTTTTGTAATTTTTTTTTGGAGAAAAAATAATAATAATACTTTTATTGTTGCGCAATATTTGTAATAGCGTGCAATATCCGAGCGATGAAACAGCCCCACTGTTCCGGATTCCTTAATTTTTGTTTCCATCCCCTATCCCTATCCGCGTGTCCAGCAGCCGCACCGGATGCTTCAATCTCGAAATCTCTCCGAGACCTCGGGACCACTCGGGCAACGATATCCCTTATCGTCCCGAGTGGCTCACCAACATCGATTAGAGATCGAATTAATATTCTCAACGCGCCGTGAATGCCGGTTTGCCGGTCGCGGTTTTGCGAACGGTCTCAAGGGCCTCTGTTACCTCGCAACACGTTCCCTCTTCCTCTCTCTCTCTCTCTCTCTTTCTCTCGGGTTCTCGTTGTTTCCCGTCGACAAGAGTACGTATATTCACGCATTTGGTGTTTAGCTACCCTCGTCACGCGCCGGAATTAATTATTATATATTTACTCGAACAAACGACGACGGAGTAAAGGCGGCCGCGGTATGGCACCGGCGCGTGCTTCGTTAACCGAACTTGGATGCTCACTCGGCGCGCCTACGTGAATAATTATACTATATCCAATAGATAGCACCCCCTCCCCGTCGCGGCAACGAGGACCGAAGAAGGGAGAACAATTCCGCAAGCGTGCGGTACACGAACGATTAACAATTTGCTTGTTCAACGTGCAGTTATTCGATTCTCCGGGGGAACACAATAGGGCAGTAACGGAGAATCGCCTATACCTCGACGCTATTCCGCAAATAGCGAGCCGAGCGATTTCCGCATTCGAAGAATTTATTTCCCATAGAATCGCGCAATTTTTTTTTATTGTATATTTATGAATATACTTTTAATAAAAAATATTAAAAAATGTACTTAATTAAATTTTTTAATTATTTATTTATATTTATTATTAATTAATATATAATATTTATATATTATTATTATCATTATTATTAATATTATAAAAAAAATTTATAAATTTATTAAATAATTACATTTTTTTTTTTTCTTTCGATTTGAGTTACTATTATTATTACGATTATTAAGCCGAAATTTTAACGAACAGACGCGAAAAAAATCGATCGAACGAATCGAAAGTAAGAAAAAAAATTTTTTTACCTGTAAACGACGTAACCAGCGTCATTGGTGAGTTCGCATATCCACGGACACGGTTTGACCGGCAAGAGTATCGTCGTCGTGTTGAACGGACCGGTGTGTCCGGACGTCACGTTGTGCGGAGGGTGAGACTGCATTGGAGAATCGAAGGGCGACATCAGCGAGCGTCGGGGGGTTTGGGGATTGCGAGGGAGGCACAGAGGGCGCGCGCGACAGGGACAGAGAGAAAGATTATAAAAAACGACGAACATCCGGCGGGAGATATCCGTTTTGAAACCATAGTTAATTAATCTTCCTTACGCTCTCACCGTCTCTCCGCGCCCCGAGAGATTTCTCGGTCATCGCGATTATACATTAAGAGGAAACGAAGCGAGATATAGAGAGGGAGTGGATTAATTAACCACGGATGCTCGGTTATGACGAGTATAACCCCCAACGTACCCTTTGATCTTTCCATCCGACTAGGGGCGGAAAACATATAACAAAGCTGAGGACCCACACAGCGGCGACTAGCAGTCTCGCCCTCTTCGGCGACATTATCTGCAGGGAAATAAATAAATTTCATTTTTTTTTTTTTTTCAATTTCGTACCAATTTAGGTTGTGTAGGAGGCGTATAGCGCGAGGAAAACGAGGGGAAAAAAATATGGCGTGTAATTCGTAAATGTGCTTTACGATCGCGAGAACGTTTATCAGCGGCGAACGGGGCGAATCGAAAGAGACGCGGGTAAAAAAAAAACGAAAGATTTAATTCAACGAGTGTAGCGCTCTGCGGAATTAGAGTACATATTATGGTACTTAATTCCTAAGAGTGCGTACGCAATACCTGAAATCTTTGATCTTTATAACCTCTGTTTCAACTCACCCCGGTCTCCTTTATTACGAGTTAAATACATCGCGTGATTCCGAGAATTTCTTTGAGGGAATAAAAAAAAGGGGAAGTTCTGCGTGGGTGAGCGATGGTAATAGGGAGACGAAGTAAATATCCCATTGATCATCCCACGTGAGGATTATACGATGCAATTTAGATACAAATAGGATTGACAGATCTCTCTCTGTATACGGCTCTCGTGCGTTAGCTTACGGATAGAGACATATCGGGGAACGTTACGTCGTTGCAAGATGTCGGGGCGGGGAATGGGGCTTCGTGGAACGGACGGTCGTAATACGAAACAACAGAACATAATATCGTACCCCAGTTAATACGGTTTACCTGAGGATAACTGACGGGTCTCGTCACTGCTAGATATCGGTCGAGACTTATGGCGCAAAGATTGAGAATCGATGCGGTGCACATCCACACGTCGACGGCGAGCCAAACTGAACACCATATATCACCGAATATCCAAACCTTTGAAAAAATTTATAAATCATTTATTTCACAAGACGTTTAACGTTTTTTTAACGTTTTTTCGTTGTCGATATTGTTGAGCGGTACGTTAGCGGTTGCGGAAAAAAGCCGAAAAAGATCGACAGGGTAAAAGGGTACGAAATTCAACAATTGTGTAATTTTGAAAATATATTAATTTTCCGAAGACCTTTCAGCTTTTTTACGATATATAATTAATTACTTGAACTTTTTTAGCGCATCTGGAAGTAATTTTAACAAAATTGGGGCAAAATGAATCGGCTACGGAGTGTTTCGGGAATTTCAGGCAAAAAAGGGTATTTAATTTAGTTTTTCAATGGAAAAGAAATTGGAAGGCAAATTCTTCGTGATTATTTGTTGGTTATGGTATTTCGATCATTAAAAAAATCGTCGGCTGCAAATAATAAAAATTGTAGGAAACGCATCATTTTTTTTGAAAATAGCGATTTTTTTTTTTCGTAAAATTAAAAAAAATTTAATTTATTTCGCGGAGTATTTCGGTTGGCGATTTTTTTTTCGTGATCAGGACATCGGTAGAATAAATGACTAGAAAATCGCAGTCGAGACTCAAAATTAAGGTTTAGCCATTAAGTTACGAAACAAATTCATTCTGGTGATAGTTTCATCGTACGTTTCATTTCGCCCCGATTTTCGCTGTAGCATCGTAAGTTTCTGAATTTTTCAAGACAAGCTGTCGTCATGGTACAGCAACCAATGCGACGATTCGCAAAGCTGCATGCATTTTTCATGTATCCTTAAATGAACACTGCGCCAGCAAGAAGAAGAAGAAGAAGAACATGTAACAGCAGCTGTGCACCGGTGGCGGAAGAGACGAAAGAAAAGAAACAAAAAATAAAAGCGGCGAAACAAAAGTATCAGAAACTATCAGTTCGCTGTGACATCGCGGATACGGTATCCAGTGCAGTACACTTCCCTGTGGTATTTCCGTAATAACGTGTATCAATAATATTCTCGGAAAGTCAACGAGTGATACACATGTTCACGTAACGTTGGTTCGTACTGTTGTGTCGCAAACGGAGGTAAATCGGGAAGCAGGCGCGACACATATCGCACCGTCGTCCGTGTTACCGTATATAATTGGAGTAGTGCGCGAGGTCGCAGGGCATTCGAAGTCGAAGCGACGCGAGAAGTTGGCGAAAAGTTTCGCGAACCCGAACTCGTAACATTGGACCCGCGATAGATACCGTTACGGGGGCGTGGAACGAAAGTTTTACAGCTGTGCGGTTTTGCGCGGTGGTCTCGTTTCGACCACAACAGGGTTTCGTCGGTTCCCGGAACGGCTACAGATATACGCACGCAGTATTAACGGCATCGTACATACAATTCCGCACCGTGGCCAAGCGGATAGATATAGCAGCGAAAATCTTCGACGTCTCACGTTCGCAATTTTTCTTCGGAGTCGGTACCGACTTTTTCGCTATCAAAGATATCTTACATATACCGACGCGATCTTTTATTCGTATCGATTCCGGTCTATTGACGCCTCGGTCTTTCACCGGAGTTAAGTAATTGTTTTAGCGGAGGCGCTGTGGGGTAAAAAGAATTCGCCAAATGAAATTGAAGATCGCGAAATATAGAGGAGACCGGGGTAAGATGAAACACGAGAAAAGTCCGAAATTTACTGAAAAAAAAAAATTGCGATCGAACGCTCACATTGTAAACATCGATATTTTTCGTTACGCATTCGTAAGTCGTCATATATTTGTCTGGAAATCTCTTGATGCTCAATTTCGAGTTTAAATGAAAAATTCCGTTTATATAAAATTCGTTAAATACATCGCTGGCACTCATTGACTCATACCGCACCAGGTGAGTCTTTAAATAATCATTATTAAAATTCAACAGTCAAAAAGAAAGGCTGTCTCGTTGGTTAGCAAAAGAGATTCAACACAATATCACCGATTTAATTTGATTACATCGAAAGGAATTTTCATTTCGCGGAAAATTATTCTCGATTTTTGAATTGAATTCATATTTATAATAAGAAATTAGTTAAAATATATCGTATCATTCGTGAATTGTATGCAAATTAAAAATGTATTCATTTTCACTCCATTCGAAATGGAGACCATTTTGCCCCACTGTATCCAATACACTTTTAATTACGAAAGCTTTCACATCGGCTGTTGCACAGTTCCGAACGCTAAAGGGTAGCGAGCAAAAAAAAAAAATCGAACGTAAGCAAGAAAATTGAAGCGGTCACGGGAAAGAACCGTATGTCCGTAAGAGTGGCTTTGAAGGTGGTACCGGCGTATCAAAGATATCGATACTACGTGGTTATAGCGCGAAGCCCGGTCGTGGTACATCGAGAATTCATCGACCTAATGGACTCGAGCGGTTTTTTTTCATTGTTGAAGACCCGTACGATGCGGGAACGTCGAAGCTAACAGAGACTACAACCACATGGATAGCCAATGAGAATGCAGACCGCACAGGTTAGTCTCGTTATATATAGGGGAAGTTGAGGCAATATGGACCGCCTTAGCAATGCAAGGAGTTTCCTCGATATACACATTTTTCCACTACTTTTGAACCAAAAAATAGATTCATCACAACGCCTTAGACTATCAAAACGAAAAAAAAAAGAAAAAAAATGGGGCAAAATGGACTATAAAAAAAAATGGAAATATGAATTTCCCGGATTAAAAATAATGAAAAACTTTATAAAAAGACAATTATCTGCAATTATCTATTTTTCGTATCGGTCCATTTTATTTCAAGCAATAAATCTTCCGTAGAATTTCATTAATCATCGTTACCGATTGTTTTTTTTTTCAGAAAAACAGTGATCTGCATGAATAATGGTTATGAAACTTGAAAAAAAAAATGGTTTTTATTTTATGATTTAAGGGATTCACCCATTTTTCTGGAAAGATCGAGTATTGCGGCTGTTCCATTTTACCCCATTGGTCCGTTTTGCCCCACTTTTCCGCTATATTTCTTCAATGCGTGTAGGGATCGTCGGCGGATATTATACGAGGGTATAGATTGCCATGATATTTATAATCTCTCACCTTGAAAACCTCCCAAGTTGCGCTGAAAGGCAGAACGGCCACTCCTACGAGAAGGTCGGCGACCGCCAGACTAACTATAAACATGTTAGTGACGTTTCGCAGCTTTGTTGTATGGTAAACCGCGAGAATGACGAGAACGTTGCCGAGTACAACCATTACGTCGACTATCGCAAGTACGACGAGGGTCGCGACGATACCCGCTCCTGACCACTCGACCTCCTCGTACAAAGCGGAACAGGCGGTAACGTTGAGGTCCCGCATCGCCGATTTAGCGACTCCAACGATGATTCTCGGCCCTCATACCGTCGAGCCGGAAATTTTTTTTTTTTTTTCACCAACGACTTTTTTTTCCGAGATTTTTATTTATTTATTATAATTTTTATATATCAATGCGCAATGAGACTAGAAATTTGCAACGATCGATCTTTCGAGTTTTCGGTCGATCGTTCGCTGCGTCGATACCCTGTTTTTTAATGCTCCGAGAAGTTTTTATTCAAATCTGAGCGTTTCTTACGCGATCAGCACCGTCTGGTCAATTTTTTTTTTTTTTTTTTTTTTTTTTTTAAGATCGTCCGGAGCTCTCGACGGTTTTGATTCGTATCGGAGCAGTTATTTGAAAGATTAACGCGATCCGCCGAAGTTTTACACTTCACAGAGAATTATTCTGCGCCCCGAAACATCTCGAGAAACTTTGTTAACGTTGATCACTTTTTTTTTTTTTTTTTTTAAGTCTTTTGTTCGTTTAGTTTTCGCGAGTCACTCGTTTTCGTTGTCTCTCGGCGCTGATGCGCCCGAAATTTTTGTTCTTTGGTATCACCTTTGCGATCGTAATATTGCGCTCGCTGCAGTGTCACATTCACGTATTCGATATTTTACAACCAGAAGAGATAGCGAGAGAGAGAGAGCGATTGAAAAAAAATAATAATAATAATGAAATAGCCAATCGCTTTAACTCGACTATGTTAAATTAATTCGATTAGAATAGAGATATTTTAATACAGTTAATCAGCCTTCGAACGTGTTATTTATACTTTTTTTCTCACTTCTTCGTTTAATATATAATTTTTTTTTAATTTGAATATTATTATTATTTTTTTTTTTTTCTAATCTCACGGCACTTAATTAAATCGCGCCGACGCTTGACAAGTTTTTTTTACACGGTAATATATATATATATATATATATATTTTTTTTTATACGCACGTTATATCTATAATTAAAATCACAGCCATTAAAACAATAGTATCATTGGGAACGACGTTCAATTTACATTTTTGGGTTTAGATTTTTCTTTCGTTTTAGGTTGATTTTTTTTTTTTTTTTTAACTCCCAATATCTTTTCACGAATTTTTTCTTCGATTTTTATATCGTCGATTACGCGATATTTTTTTTAAACGCTAATCAGCGTCGATAATTGTGGGCCGATTAAACGATCTTTCGATACTTCCAATACTGCAGGTACCGTAGCGGTCCCAAAGTCCAATCGTTCCTTAGGCGTTTCGCTGCTCGTCGCATCTTATTGAATCCGATACACCGCTCGCCGTCGCCGTTGTCGCTTTCTCTCCGTTCTGTCTCTCTCTCTCGATTTCTCCCTTAAAATTCTTCGCCTTTTTCCAACGCGTCTAAGATATCCTCTCGAAGTGTTCGTGTCGCATCTCTCGACGTTGCGCACAGCACTCCCTGATGAGCTCCACGGCGTTCCTCATCAGCTAATTATTCCGTCTCGTTATCCATTACCGCGATACCCTCGTCTCTGTAAAGAAAAAGAAAAAAACATTTTCGTTGGCCTTGGAGAATATTTTAATACAGGAGAGAAACGTTCTTGTACAATAAACCGCGAATATGATACACTTGAGAGACGGGGCGCGGCATGAATTACGCGAAAGTGGGGCAAAATGGAGACGGACGGCAAAGCGGTAAAATTGCTGACGACCAATTTTCATATTATGTCGAAAAATTTTACAAAAAAAGTACAATAATAATAAATAAAAAAAATGAACTACCAATAAATTTTATAATAATAAAAAAATATTTAAAAAATTTGAACTTTGAAAATTTTATTAAATTTTTTTTTCGAAATTTATAGAAATTTTTTTAAAATACAAAAAAAAAAATTATAAACTTTCTGCTGATTTTTTGAGTTATTTTAGTGTCTGTCCATTTTGTCCCGCTCTCCCCTACATGCGACGAGAGGAAGAGATGGAGTTCGAAAAAGAGTTACTGTTAGCCTTGCCGCTCGGCAACAGAACGAACGGAGGAGCGAGAGAACCCGATTTCCATTTCACGCTCGACCCGACTCCGACGGTCTTTCAAATTCACAAAGTCGCATAAGACAGCAGAAAGAGAGAGAGAGGGAGAGAGAGGATAGAAAAAGAGAGATGGATAGAGAGTCTGCGAAGCAAGGAGAACTTTCAGCATGAATATTCGTGTAATAAGTAGAAAGGAGAAAAAGAGACGAGCAAAGGAGAGAGACGGAGAGGTTGTCGGAGACAAGAAGCTATCGAACCTTCGAACTTACAGCTAATGCGAAACTTTAATACGTTTCGCGGACTCTCGCAATTCTCGCGGCGCTCGAACCCCCCGACTCGTCGAACGTTATTGTTGTCGATTTATTCGTGCGATCGTTGACTTTTACGGGAGGGCTGAAGCTAATCGTCGGAAACTTTGGGTACGTCGGGGATGAAAAGAAAATATATATTTCAGACGACTCACCGATATTCCCGGAGCAAATTTTGTGCCAAAACTATTATAGGAATCGCGTTCAGCACGAACTACCCCATGTGGTAGTTGCGCGCACGCCCTGTTCTCAGTAACGATTACGTTGAAATTACAATCGCCCTCGCGCGAGCGAACTTCGTCTGAGACTCTACTCTCATCCACTTCTTATTCAAAGATAAAAACCCGAGTGAAGCATAATCATAGCTCTGTAGTATACTCTCGCGCGAGCGGTCACTTCCGTCGACTCTCGTGATCAACGGGAGAGTATTCTATTATTTATTTTTTTCTTTATCCCCTCCGTATTTATATGTAAACGCGCCACACGTTGATAGTTCTTCTTCAAGTCGCGTGACATCTTTCTACCATCGCGTCTATTACGCGTATATTACGTATGTTTATAAACTTGAGAACGACGAGGAAGTATAGATAAGAAGCGGTCATTCCGCGGAAAACGTGAATCGCTTCCATATTCGTGCATTCGAGCAATTGCTCGTTTTCCGCGCAAATTTATTTACGACAAACCGACTTTTATACTTCGCGTCGAATTTCAGCGCAGAAATCGATACGAGAAAATTGAGTCGAGGAATTGTACGAAAAAAAAAATGTGTTCAATTACTTTGCGAAAGATCTTTCGAGCACAAAACGTTCAGCACGAAAAATCAAAGACAAGTTTTCATCGGGATTTCGAAAAGTTTTTATCGATATTTTTCGCGATCCTATCGAAAGTTGCACTATCGCTGTTAAGACGTATCGAAAATTATTAATTTTCACGAGTTTCAATCGCAAAAAAATTATTATTTCTCGCTTTGTGAACACATTATTGAATGTATTGCGTTTCTCGCGATCGCGAAGAGCTGTCAATTCTTTCACTTTTTTTATTCGTTGAGTACATAACTTTATTTCTATGAATTTTCCCTATTCGATAATTAAAAAAAATGAAATAATAAACTCTAAATAAATAAATTATCAAATGAAATACTGATAACATTTTTTTTACGACAGAAAAACTTCCTTTTGATGTTTCGTTTTTTTTTTTTCATCATTCCGGTACTTTTCGATAGATTATTACGCGCCGATGAAAAAATCTGTAAATAATTAAACTATACAGCCGACTTACTCTCGTTTCTGGGAAAAATGCACTCCGCCACTTTTTCATAAAGTAAACCCTTTTGAATAAAAAATTCCCGCGTAGAATTTCCGTCGAGATCTCTACATTTTTTTCTTCGCGTATACTTGCTGTTCCATTTTTGCAATTTTATTTCTTTTCTCTCTCAGTCCCTCTGCCCGAAGCCCTTTTATGCTCACGAATCCACTCTTTGCTCCATTTTTTTTTTTTTCATTCCCGGACTCATCGCTCGCCACTGTCCATTCCTACAGTTCTGTTCGTAGTCAGTCGCGCGCGACTTTTCCTCTCCGGAGTGCACGTGAGCTAAATGTATACACGTGCCTTGTGCGGCATAGCAGGCCGCGGACTATAGGTATATCAAACGTATGTTCCATCTTCAATTATACACGAGAATATGTACGATATGGAGGTTGACGGCGCGACGAACGAATAGGGAAAAGGAAGAAAAAAATACGAAAAAAAAAGAAAGAAAAGAGTTGTATAAACCCTCTCGCAGTCCGATAGTCGGGTCGTGAGACACACACGAGAAATTGCAGTGTTACTAAACTTGTAGTGAACGCGAATGGTATTATATTCCAACACAAGTTTACAGACTCCTGCAAATTCCTTCGTGCGGTCAAAGACTCGGTGTCCCAATGAATAATCGACGATTCTCTATGTACGACGGAGTCTGCTCCGTATACACGTATATATATGTCGTTCATACGTTTGTTCTGACGACACTTGAGAGATCGATATACGAAATATATTTAAAAAGCGATGCCAAGAAGAATTGTCGGGACACGGCGCGTTTATTCAACGAAATATGGATGTTCTTATTTTCCTCAGACTCTCGTGTTCACGACTGTTCTTGACGCGTTATCGATTCATTTGTCGGTCTCGAGTTTTGCGCACGTCGCTCTATCATTATTACCCATTCGTTCGTTTTTCGCTGTCGATAGAATGAAAAGAGAGTTCTCTTTCACCAATTGCCTTTTTTCCTATCAACAAGTGTTCGGAGTACGTGACAAAAGAAAATATTTAAAAAAGCGCATCCCCCGGCAAATTGACTGCATTTGGAGGTTATGAATGCGTCTTTTTTTTTCGGAGCGAAACTCAAAGGACGATAAAAATTTGATAAAATATCACGAATTACTTCCACCGACACAAATAATAATAATAATTTTTATTATTATTAATATTTATTCATTAAGTTAATAGAATTTAAATAATAATAATTATTTTATACGATAAATGCATCGATAAATATTTATTTTTCCCCGAGCAATGTCTACAGTAGAGATAAATTTTGGGTATTTATTAACGATTTAAAAATAAAAAAAAAATTTCCCTCGCGTCGGGAAATCCGACGTTCGGAGATTTGCGGAGGTATAAAGTCCGATGCTACAAGTTATTCGATTAGTTTTCGGAAATCCACGTCGATGCGCTTTCTCGTAGCATTGTCGAGATATCGTCGAAAAATCTCACGAAAATCAGCGTTCGTAAAGGCGACGGATTTTCTTATTTGACATTTTCCGCCGCTGCGGTGTACATCGACACCGGCATTATGCATAAACCCATTCGCCAGAGAGGTTTATATGCTTGGCACGGGGGTGGCCCGAGCCTGTCGTGTTCTCACGGGAAATGTGCACAGCATACGCGTGACAATTTTCATCCGGTGTTACCAAGTTTTGCGGGTTTATGGTATATGCATATACGGTTGAGTACAGAGCATTCGCTGTAAGGCTGTGAGGACGACGACGACGACGACGAGAACGGTGAGGTACGACAATAAGGCTCCCGGACGCATTATGTATAACTACTCCGGGACTTTTACCGCGTCATAATTTTTTTTTTCTTTTCACTCACTTTATCCCCTCGTTTCGAGGAAATCCAGCCACATCCCTGGGACGTGTCCCTACTTCATTTTTTATTATTATTGTTGTTTTCATTGTTATTTACATTTTTTTCTTAAAAAAAAAAAAAAAAAAAAATTTTGATATTCAAGAAAAACCGCAATTCGAATTTTCGAGGTGCGATATATTTCGTCGGCAATGTTTTTTAAAATTTTTGAATTATTATTATTGAAAGTATATTTGAATAAAATTTCAATTAATAAATCAATAATAATAACTGTAATAATAATTTTAAAAAATCAAAAAAATTTCGTAATAATTTTTAATTTATTTTTCCGCGTGTTCTACCGACGATTATCCGGAGCTACGATTTGGGATTCGGTATTCCTGGTCGTGCAGTGAGCAGAGCAATATTCACTGCTTTTTATCTCCAGTTTCAACTTCTCTTCCAACACCCGAATGACAATGATGTAAGACGTTTGCGTTTTGACACGAGACGGTAAAGTAATCCCCGGTGCGGTAGGGAGAGAAGAAAAATCGTGGGGTCGAGATGCCGCGGAGATAAATAGCATCTCGTTGCGGCGTTGCATGGAAAAGGGGTGACTCGCGAGAGATAGATAGCAGTACCGAGAAAACTTTTTAAAATCCGTGCGGTGAACGCTGATTTTTTTTTTTTCGTATATATTAAGTCTATGTATCGGAATTTCGATAAAATCGTATGTGTTCAGATTAGAGATGTTTCACGTGTCCCGTGAGACGAATTAACGTCAAACTCCAGTCGTCCATATAGAAATCGATTGTGCTGCTATCACGTGTGTATATAGGAGTATATAGCGGAGAGCTGATATATTACAGATACGTGCGGGTATTGGTTTATATATATATATATCGATATATATATATGTATATATATATGTATGTAATAGCTAATAACAGTTATGCAGGTCGTGTCCAGTGGCTATTACGGCGCTCCCCCGAGTTATCGTATAGCGGGCATCTCTATATATCGGCGACGAGGGTTTCCTCTCTCTCACTTCTACTCGCGAAAGCTTCGATCTCTCACGTACAGAAATGAGCGAAATAATTAAGAGTGCGGTATCGGGGACGGTGCTTGTATGGCAACAATAATGTTTCCAGCATCGGACGAATTATTCTCCGGTGACCCGCGCCCGAGCTTTACCCCGAGTCCGGAATATCAATTGCCCGTTCGTTTCGGAGATCCAATTTGGATTTGGTACAGATTCGTCATAATATATCGATGCCGTTATTGTATTGCTCGCTAAACTGTCTCCCGTTCAGTCTGTCGTCGGTTCAATTTTTTCTCTATTTATTTATTTATTTATTTATTTATTTATTTCAACCCATCGGTAATTTCTATCGTGTGGATTCGACGAGTCTCGGGAATTCGTGAAAATTTTCAGAGTACTTCGTGTTTTGTATGAAAGTAAAGAGCTTCAAGTACGCCGCGATGTATCGTGCGAGATACCGAAACCGGACACGTGTGAGCGCCAAGGAGCTCGTGCCAACTATCTTCCCTCTGTGGGCTCCGCACGATTTTACCAAGGAAAATGGACTATAACACGATGAGTAATAGGGTTGCTTCGCAGTCGCGTCTCGTCTACCGTCTCCTATACCGTCTCTTGCTAATTTAATTTACAGTCAAACTTGATCGTTTCTACGAATACACGTATGCACCCCGTATCTACAGCTATGAACGATCCCCGGCGTGACACACGCGGCAAATTTATACGCCATTTTTATTTTCCGCGCTGAGGTCGTCCGGTCGTCAAGCTTTTGTGATAAACCAATTAGCATGTTAAAAAAGTCGACTATATTTTATAAAATTAGTAAATTTTTTTTTTTTTTTATTTTTTTATAAATCGGGAATAGAGTCTCTGGTTACGATTAACTTTGCCCCCCTTTCGTCAGTTTTTTTTTTTTCACGATCTTTTTTTTTCATTGACGATGAGCAACAGACGCAAGCGCTTCAGTTTGCCCGACACTGATATCGAGGAGAAGCAGCAGCAGCCAAACAATCGGGTGCAAACGAGATTCCGGATTGGCAAGAGAGAAAGTGGGTAGAGTGAGGAACGGGAGACTGTTGGCCTACCGTCGTCGTACTCCCCTTCATCTCCCTGCCCTCCCGCACCCCATAGCGCCTCGCGATAACCAACTTGCAGCTTTCGCAATGGGCTGCAGCTGAAAGCTCCCAGTGCACCTCGAACTTGGAGCAATAATTACGCCCGTACGGTACACTTGTCAATTTGCAGCTCGTCGAATTAAGCTGAGTTCTGCCTCCGTTGACTCTTCCATCCCCGGTGCACTTCTCTTAATATGTTCACTCACTCCGACGGTCTGATTCTGTCACTCCGATTTTAAACTACCGTCTTAAACGGCTTTCTGACTCTACAATATTTCTCTTGCGCTTTTACAACTTTTGTTCTGTACGCACGAAGGTTAATCAAAGACGACGCTTCGAGACGAATGCGCAAATTTTCAGGAAAATCGCGTTAGAGATAGAAGTTCGCTTCGACGATTTAACAGCTTCGAGATTTATTGCATTTTCCGTATTTCTCGATCTAATTAATGTTTTTTAAGGTTCCGAGATTGTCGCGCGCATCGATGTCTCCATTATTTATAGTTGGAGACGAATATATGGTAAAAAAATACGATTGTTGGTGCTTTGAGGGGGTAAATTTAACTGGGGGTTCGGAATGCGCGTAAAATGTCGATTTTTTTTTTTTTTGAAAATTATCGGAGTTAAAAAAAAAATGTAAAAACATAAAATTGTCAAGAAGTTAAAAATAAAAAAAAATTGGGCAATAAGACGACTAAAATTTTTTTTTTATATACAAAAAACTTCGAAGCATTACATTCATAAAATTTTCTGTTTTCGTAATAATGTTTTGACACTGTGACAAAATTCCCCCGTATATACGAAATTCCGACATTATTACCCAAAATACCGTTCTCCCGAAAGTTATTATTATAAAATGAGTAGAATGCACTAAGGCAGTAATTTCAGCTATGTACTCTATACATTTCGATCCTTTGATTGAATTATCATCCCGAAGTACAACTAAACCATCAAACAGTATGCGCAACGCAACCCCTGACTGACTATGAGATGGATATTGAGTTTACAGATCGGAGTTAACAAACATCCAGCAACCGTTGCCACCGTTGCGCGGTTCAGTGAATTCCACCTCCTCCCCTCCCCCTTTCTCTACCCCCGAAGTCCAAAGGTTAGAGGGTGAATGAAGGAGAAGAAACGTATCGAGCGGAGAGAGTATTACAACGGCCCAAAGATTCGGTCGAACGATTTCGAGTATCCGCGATAGGAACGTCCACGACACGTGCAGGCAGTGTACCCTTATATATAGATACATACAAGACGAGAGGGTCGTCTCATCCTAATCTATATAGTGCAGCATCGCCAAGGAAGCGAGAAGCTTCTTAGGAGCCGTTGCCTCGGCTACTACCGTCTCCAGTTCTTTTCTTCTTCTTCTCTACTTTTTCTTTTTTTTTTTTTATTTCGTTTCTACGCGAGAGTAAAGTTTCCGCGCGAAAGTTGCGGACCACGTACAGCGCGCGAGCTGCTCGAACGTGCGATTCTGCTTCCGCGTTCGATGTATAGCGAGAGGAGAGAGGGGTCCGCGTTAGCGAAATAAGAGAATCGAAGAGTGTTGGAATGATAGGCGGATGGTCTTTGGACGGTATAGAGTCGCGTGAAGTTACTAACGGCGAAGACATCGACGAATGGAGAGCGTGAAGTGCGGAAAAAAAAATTACGTCCGATCGTGAGGTAGAAAAAAAATACGAAGATTTCGACACGTCGAAATAATGGGAATCGTACGAATGGGAGTAAAATATTATTTTTGGTATGATGATCTTTTATATAAAAATATATTAAATAAAAAGTTTTATATTATTATTATTTAAATCGTTGTATATTTACTAAAAAATATTTTTTGACTTTTGATAAATTTTAAAATATCAATATTTTTAATATTTTCGATATTGTTACAGTATACGAAAAAATGTAAAAAAGAAATTGTTTCGGATACCAAGCCACCCTACATTTCCGCGAAAAAACTCATTTCCGTATAGTTTTTTGTTTTTTTCTTTTTTTTCCGCAAAGTTAATTGTCATGAATGCAATAGCTTCGGGCAATCGACATCGATGTGGTGTATCCACTACCCGGAGAATATACACAAAGCTTCGTTGTTCGAAATCGTGCTGAACGAGAATTCTCGTAAAAGGATTGTCAATGCGATATACGTGGTACAAAAAAAAAAAAGAAGAAAAACACAAACAAAAAGCGAACAAGCCGCAAAAACACGAAAAAAAATAATAAAAATAAAAATAGAAACACAAGCGAAAAATCGGAGCGCAGTGGAAAACCGACAACTTGCGTTCCGAAAAACGGACGTTTTGTTTGTACGCCGGGAAGCGTATGTAGGTACGAACCGGAGGCCGATTAAACTGTTTCATATACCCGTGTGGTGCGTCGCGGGTTGGTGGGTTCGAGATTTTTACCGAAGTTAATACCATTGCTGGAACGACTGTTATTTTCATTCGAATACTTAATTGGGGCGCATCGATCTCTGTCCATTGACGCTCTCTCTGTCCGGAACAAACAGAACAAACAAAGTCCCGCGACGTTTCAGACGGGAGATTGAGATTCTCGGTATACGAGAGATCGGAGCAAAACGGCGGCGTAAGGAAAACAGGCTTTCGCGATAATTCCAAAGCCAGAAATTGGCTGTTTACGGCCAAAAAATTCAATTCGTAAAAAACATAACGAGTTTTGCAGAAAAAAAAGGTATTTGGGGCAAAATGGACCACCGCTTAAAATAAAAAGATTTCATTGATGGAATGCGATTTTTTTTTTGCGACCTATTAAATTTAAACATCATAAAAACTGTTCAAAAGTTGTATTATATTTTACGAAACTTTTTGTTTTTTTAATAGATTTTTTATTTTTAGTTTTACACACATTTCGAAAGAGAAACGTGAGTTTCGAATGTATGTTGAAAAAATACTGTATATAAATGAATTTACAGAAAATTTGCGTAATTTAGCAGTAATAAATCATCCGTTATTCCAACACACTGTTCATTAAATCATAATAAGAGTCATATATGGTTTACAAATAGAACAGATTTTTCATCCGAAAAAAAAAAAAAAACAACTGAAACATTAATTAAGCTTTGTTTTCGATCGGCGATCATCGCGATAAAAAATTTTCTCCAAATTTCAAAATAAAACATAATCGATTAGTCGTAAAAATCGAGGTGTTCCATTTTGCCCCTTTCTTCTTCAATTGCATGAAAAAATAAACCTTCTTGCCTTTCTTCCTGAATTGCATGAAAAAATAAACCTTTCAAGTCCCCGTATTTCCCATTGTTTCGCTGAATTAAACCGACCATCGGAGAAAATCTCTTCTCTCTTTTCCTCGTCTCCGTATTCTCTGCATTTCTCTCGTGTTCGGGTTATTCCCCGGAGTAGCAGATAACAAGAGGCCGCAAACGCGGGTGTTACAGAGTCAGAAAGTTGTATTATTAACTCGAGCGGTAGAGTAGTTCGTTGACAACTGTAACACCTCCGCTAATGCCCGATGCACCATCGGCTTTACCGGCACAGCTCTCTCTCTATGTCTCGTCGTGTCTCACGGAATAGTGTGGGTTTACATATACCTATAGGTATTATGTGTGGAACAGTCGTTGCAGCATACAGTGACTATAGTTTATCGCGATGCTGTATGAACGCCTGCAGCAGTCGCTCCGTTCCCTATTCACGCTGTTCATCCGCGCTGCCCGTCAACCACCCGGTGCCCACGTACACAACCCCCTCCCTCCCTCCCAACTTCCCACCTTCCCACCCCCGCGTTAACGAGACCGCTCGCAAATATTAGCCAAGTATGTAGAGCCCGTAGCCGGGCTGTAGGGAGGACACGTTGAAAATGAAACACGCTATGCGCCTTTGTTTCAGGACGAAGAGCAGCATGCCGCGGCCCAGCGGTAGCACCAGCAAAACGTCTAGTCAGGCCATCAGGCTTTCCCCGAGCTTTAGTTCTCCATTTCCTCATTCTCCGTTGGTACTCTTCAGCTCCCGCGAATACATATCTCTTTTCCCGACTCTCTCTCGTCTCTCGTCTGCAAAATCTTCTTCCCTCTATTTTACTTTTATTTCGTCCTCGTTTTTTCCCGCACTTTGTCATCGTCGCGCGCTGCTACCACTCGACTCGCGCCAAATTTATCTTTTTTTTTGGCATTTTTTTTTTTCCCTTCCTACGTACTTTCCACCCACCGTTAGTCCAACACGACGCGGAAGAATTCCTCCGCACGGTTTTCTCCCTTCACCCGGGGGCCGGGAGGCCCTTTTATACACTCGCAATCTTTTTTTTTTTACTTCAAGTACTCGTAATTATCTGTGGCCATCCACGCTCTCTTGGTACACTTTATATGCTGTGTAAAGAGCGCACGAAGCTTTCAAGTGTATAAAAGAACGGACCGCGAATGGGTGAAAAAAAAGTGTTGGCTCTTCTTTGTAATAGCTGAGTTTTCTCGGCCACTGAAGATTTTTCTATCTCACTATGCTGCTTTTTTTTTTTTTTTAATTTAGTCGACGTTACGCGTATGCCAATCGATGGATTACGGAGAACAAAAGCGGTTACGTGTGTATATGTGCCCCGCACTTCACGCGGTACGATCGGTTCGCAGATTTACTGCTGACATAATCGTAAAACGTGCCGCTTCCTCGTTAACCAGCGGCCGAAGGCGTGAAATAAAGAAATGTCGCGTCTCGTATTATTCTCGTTCCGTAAGTGACGAGCGTTTGAGACTACCGCGTTATCGCGCTCATTCATGAGTCTCAGAACGTCGCATAAACTATACTATCCGCACGTGGAGCCAACTTGGTGCGATGAGCAACATTTTTTTTTTTTTTATTTGAAAAATATAGCACACGATTTTTAAGCGCATTCTTTCGAATTTCTATTTTACGGACCGATATTACGTTGTAATAAATAATTAACGACAAAAGTTATCGTTTAATTTTGGATCAAACATCTTAGTGCTTTCGAAATTTTTCTAAATTATTTTTTGAAAAAAAAAAAAAAAAAAAAACGATTATTCCGCGATTTACCGAGATCCGTCCGCGATGAAAACACGCAGTCTCCTTCCCGCGATTTCCTGCCCCAACCGTTTAGCCCCATCGACACCAGCTGAGAGGATTCCCGCGGCTGGACACCGGTCAAGTTGGATGAGTCACCGTGGAATGTGACCACAAGGCGAATTATTCTCGACAGTGATCCCCCCCCTCTCCCTCTCCTTCACATACTTCCAATCCTATTTCCCTTTCATTCTCGTGTTTTCCTCCGAATTTTCAAAGATTTCAACATTGAATTTTGTAATTTTTTATTTACTTACAGAGCCATCGAGCCGATCGTCATTTTTGTTTTTTCGTTTACAAGAAACAACGCAATAACATTGCCATTATAATGAAAAAGTCACAGGGATTGGATGGGTTAATGGAGGGAAAATCGTCGCGAGTGGCGAACGTGATAAAAAAATCCGGGAGAAAAGCTCGGAGAAAAAAAAAAAGAAAATCGTCGATAGACCCGTCGGTACTTGGCGCGGTAACGCGGAACATAGGCGTCCTGGCGCGTCCGCGATCCTGAACGCACTGACAAGATCCGGGGGTTCGGAACTCGAGGCGGCCCGCCGCATGCGCGACCCGGTGCCCCGCGTACCCGCCGCGTATCTACTACTACACCGCGAAGAGTATATGTACCATCCAGTTTCACCGTCTCCTCATCTCTCCCGCCGTTCTTTCTCTCTCTCTTCGGCTCGTTTTCTCCCTGTAGACGTTCAACTATTTTTTTCTTTCATCGGGTCCTCTCAATCTCGTTTTATCGCGAATGAATCGCTGCCCTCCCTACTGCCATAGACCCCCTTCGTTTGTAGCTCTCTACCCCCCCTTTTTTCCTCCCCCCCGTGATGCGCGTGTCATTCGACGGACCATCGACAGGTTCGCATAGTCAAGCAGGAAGTCGAAAAAAAAAAGATACCAGTCAAAGCGATAGCGCGAAATCGCGTCGAGTGAGTATCGGGAGTATCATTCCCTGCCGCGAGCCCGAGGACGATGCCTCCCTGCATCGTTGCACCGCTATACAGTAGGAATGCTACAGAGAATGACTATGTGTGTTGATCACGTCACCCAGCAGCATAGCAGATGCCGCTGCCGGCTGTGAGTCGAGAGGGAACGAGCGCGTGGGCAGTCAAACGAGGTGAGAAGCGTGTAGATCCGCAGTCAGAGACAAAGCTCTACGAAGGTGAAACGGATGCGAGCCGATACACGACTGTCGGAAAAATGGAGCAAAAGAAAACGGACGCGAAATGAAAGCCTGAGAAAGGGATACGGGGGGAGAGGTATAAGATTTTACGATGCGATCAAAGAAGAAACGGATATTGGAGTATAAGGAAAAATCGGAATCGACTGCAAGGAAAATGTCGAAGAAAGTCAATAGAGTGCAACTTCGATTGGACGGGTTAATTGAAGATTGTAAATGATAAGAAATCGATTATGACAATTTTTTCTTATACTATGAAAAAAAAAAAAAAATCGATCGGTTAATAAAGTTTCGACGCTGTTGAAGGCGTATCTCAAAAGAGACTCTCCACTTTTGATTGCTTTTTTTTAAGTGACTTTAAACGAAAAATTTACCATGAAATAAAATTTTCAATGACATTGAGGCGATTTTCTAAAAGATTTCGTTACTTTTTGACGATTTACCAATTTCATTTTCGAATTATTGCGATCGGTTCATTTTCCAGACTTATATATCGATTTAAATCGATTCTCCATCTTTTTTCGATTGCCATTCTGACGACTTGAAATATTTATAGATTTATTCACTGTACGCGTTGAAATCGACGGTTAACCGATGTTTTACTGTACCGCTGCGCACTGTAGTATGCAATATAGCGAGCAGTGCGCTTACGCGATTTCAATGACTCTGCGAAATGTAAGAATGTCTCATCCGAGTGCGCGATCTTCGGACTGTGTGCAACGAGGATAAGTTCAAGGAGAAGGAGAATATTAGATGTAAGGAGTTATAAAAAGAGGAAAAAAACTAAAGAAAAATGGAATGAGACGCAATGGGGGATATAGAGAGTCGAGAGAGAGAAGGAACAGGTAGTAGAAAAGAAAAATGAGATCCATCGTTGGAACAGCTCGACGCTCGTTTATTCTGACGACCGAGGGGATGGGAATTTGGGAGGCGAAGGCGGGGAAGGGCCGGTGGAAAGAGGGGGGGGGGGGGGAGGCGGGGGCGGGCGACGAGGGCGATTCTGCGACATGTCTTCCCTCGTGTTTTCCAGCTGCCCCTTCCGCTCCAACAAAGTTGACGATCAATCCGACGTCGATTCAGCAGTGGAGACCGATAGAGAGACGTAAGCACCATAGGCATCGAGATGAAAGAATGAGGTAAGAAGTTCTGGCGCCACAAAAATCGCCTGCGTATCACACATTCCTTATCCCAACCCTCGTCCAAAATATCTATTACCTAATCTACCGCCGAAGTTCTTCCATGTTGTCTGTGTATATGGGTTACGAAATGAGATACGAAATTTATCCAATGAAACGAAACAGAGGGGAGTATCTGACGGCGTTTAATGTCAAAGTATACGAAACTTTCCGTTTCGTAACTATAAAAAAAAAAATTGCAAAAAATTAAGATAAAATTTGAACGAAAAACTCAAAAAAAAAAAAAATTCCAACCGATTTTCCATTTTTTTTTTTCAGATTTTATCTCAATTGTGAAATTTTGTCGAATTTTCGTTTTAGCCGCTTTTCCGTTGGATTTCTCGCGAGAACTTTGCTCCGTCCCCTATACATCCCCTATACATATACATACATCCCGGTCAACGTCTCACTTCTAGACTGTCAGATACGCGAATCATAAACTTGGATTGCTCCGTCACTAAGATACGCGGAACGACTTTTGCTGTGGGTGGACCAATAGGGAAAAAACGAAAAACAAACTATTGCGGAAGTAGACTGTGCGTCGAACCAAGACGATTGTGGCGTTGACGGGAAGGGAGGAAAGAAAGCAATACGAGAAGAGTAAGATTGATGCCGATCGTCGACGACGATCAACAAAGTGTGGCGACGATAGCGAAAGAGCGCAAACGATAAAAACATCGAAAATAGGGAAAGATCGCAAGTGAGATTGTAACGTCAAGGGTGTCGGAGGGGAGATAAATAAGTTCGATTAACGGAAAGAAAAAGCGGAATTCAAAACTGTAGTTAAAAAAGACGGCGGACGGAAATCGACTCATTTATAAAACGAAAACGGTTCGACCACTTTAGATGGAAAAAAAGTATATCGCAGAATATATCTATAATTACACGATATGTTTTTTAAAAAAATGCAAAGACATTTTTTTTTAATATTAAATATTAAAAAAAAAATTAATAATAATAATAATAATAATAATAATTTGTTTTTATAAAAAAATAAATGATATATAAAAAACATTTTTTGCTTTTTTCCGTGTAGAATCGCACCAATTATATTGTTTGATGCTAAATAAGGGCTTTTCCCTTATTATACATCGGGCAAAATCCCGGGTTTAGTCCTTAACAACGGTAGCGAAGCTATAGGTACATAAAACCGCTGAGCTGAGCTATAGCTATCGATCTACTAGATTCAGGGGATTGCTAAATATCAACACGGTAAAGATACTGAGGGGGATGAGAGGGTTGGAGTGGAGAGAGAGATGATGATGATGATTCGTCGGGCAGCAACTGCTGATGTGTTCGCCAAATTGCATGGGTAAATAGCACCGGGGGTTGATTTTGTGCGACGGGTTACCGCAGAGTAAAAGGTTATGCAGAGTTCAGTGAGCACAGAGGCGTGGGTCGAAATGCATACGATGATCAACTGCCTCAGGGGCTGTGCGAAGGAAGTGGAAATACTATACGCGGCAAAACTCCTCTCCACTATGGATACTCCACCACAGAGCAGTAGCGCCAGCAGTAGCAGCAGTAGCAGTAGCAGCAAGAGGGTGAGAGTTCAAAGGTTGCGAGAGAAACGCGGCGACAGATGCGCAGAATTCACATTCGAGAGTAAAGAGAATAGAGGACGGGGTATAGATCGGTGTTTATAAGATGTTAGTGTTATTGCTACGGGTGCAGAGTGATTGTCACGGCGAAAGCACCCGAGTGAATTGTCGTCGACTTGGGACACGTGACCTTAAGGGGGTTGATATCTATCCGGTGGCTCGAAAATCGCGACGGATTTTGATTTTTTTTCTCTCCAAAAAAAATTATAGGAGATCTTATAAATAATATTTTTTAATATATCATTTATTTTCTATTATATTAATACGATTTTTTTCTTTCCTACAATTTTTAAACTATAAATTAAATATAACAAATAAAAATCGAAAATAAAAAAAAATTGAATATATTTTGGAATTTTTTTTTTTTAATGTATGAACGAAAAATCTGGAAGAAGTTTTTTTTTTGAACTTTTGTTCTTTTGGTCTTTTTTTTCTATCGATTTTCGAAGCTTGTGATACAAAATGCATTGGCTGTAGCCTCCGAGACATTCAAGTCTAATGCGCGGTCGTTTCGGAGGTTCATGAGAGGTGCTGATCGAAGTATCGACGATCAGCAGTGAGAGAAACGCGACTGGCTTTTCACATTCGACGGTTCTTTATATAGAAAAATCTGAGGACGACTGCGCGCACACTTATTCCCTCTCTTACCGTTGACCGCCGGACACATCAAGTCGATCGTTGATTACGCGGCGTTCGGCGCTGGCGTCGCGGATCTATGTCCCTATACGTATCGCGCAGAGCTATCGAACAGTGCACTTTGGTGAAATTTAATAATATCGCACTTTTAATCGTCGTTTGTTCCAAATTATTTATTTAATCTTTTCCCCATTAATGATTTCGCTGACAGAACTTTATTTATTATCCGGACAGATTTCAAGGATTGGAGAACTCTACTCACCGGCAGGTCACTCGAGGACAAGCCAAACCCACACGGATGCGTAATTCTTTCCGACTACGCGACGGGTATTCCAATGATGGCGAACAGGATCGAGACTCTCGGCAATGAGGATTCTAAATAAGGAGCGAGTCTCGGGCACCAAACGAGACAACGACGACGATCAGACGGAACGGTTGACTGAACGCTTTCAAAGGATATGTTGACCCAACACCTGACTAGGTACAGAATCACCTTCATATGTACGCCAAAAATGTATCATTCATCATTCATCATTCATCATTCATCATTCATCATTCATCATTCATCATTCATCATTCATCATTCATCATTCATCATTTATCATTTATCATTTATCATTTATCATTTATCATTTATCATTTATCATTTATCATTTATCATTTATCATTTATCATTTATCATTTATCATTTATCATTTATCATTTATCATTTATCATTTATCATTTATCATTTATCATTTATCATTTATCATTTATCATTTATCATTTATCATTTATCATTTATCATTTATCATTTATCATTTATCATTTATCATTTATCATTTATCATTTATCATTTATCATTTTCCAAAATCTCGATTTTTCTTTGACGGTATTCACTAACTCGTTACAATGCAAGCATAATGCGAGGTAAGATTATAGCGGAACGGGATTTTGCGTGGCTTTGTCATGTTATTTCAGGGACAAGAATATACATCTCCCCCGAGGGAGTTCTGCTATCGTTCGTCGATTTGCGGAGGACGGTAGTGGCTATGGCTTGCCGTACGCATCCATGCAGCTTTCCCGCTAGGAAATCGCTATCCCGGAGCCCTCTGGATACACACCACGGCAAGTGAGAAAGGATGCAACTGTATACACAACTCGACGCCTCCCATTTCGTATGGTATAGAAATGTCAATTGAATGCAATTGGATCTAAAAATGACTGTATAACGAGCTTATAGAATACAGCTATACGGTGCCAGTGCCATGCGTGCGTCACAGATAGACAAACGATTTTAATTGAGTATTCCTGTTCCTTGAAAAGCATCTGTGCCGTACAGGTAATCGAGAGTCAGAAGCCACTGCATTTCCTCTACGATAAATGGGTTTTCAACTAAACGTGGGTGTACGGGAGATCGGGGCAAAACGGCATGTCTCAACCCCAAGAAAATGGAACAATATCTCATTATTTTTTTTGTCCCTTGCGAAAGCATTAGAAAAAAATTAAATTTGAATTCGTAATGTAGAAATGTTGAATGTTCAACATTTTGTCTGATATTTTTCTTTTATATGTCCATTTTGCCCCATTCTTCCCGTAACGGAGCTCATACAACGCTAGGAAAACAAAGTGCTGCAAAGTACATTTTCATAAATCTCACACACACTGAACACGTGACGAAAACACACGCGCGTCTCTCGCGATTGCGGCAGAAGAATATAGAAAAGAATGTTTAACGACGGCGGCGGAATATTGATAGAAATATACATCGTTAGAGTCCTTTTCCCTTTGGGGTTGTCATGATAACGATAAGCGGCAAGGCGTCGATAAGTCGCCTTCCTATATATACCCGAAGGCCAAAAGTCCGGGGGACTTGACTTTCCCTATTAGGAGAAGAGTTTCTCTCGGTTTTCTCTCCCCCCGTTTTCTTTCTTCCTTCGAATGGCTCTCTCTCTCTCTCTTTTTCTCTTTCTTCCGACTCGCAGAGATGAGAAAGAAACTTTTACAGCGTCAAGATCGTTAATCGGATTTTCGTTGCTGTGCCGCAGAGAGAGGCCTATAAGAAAGCTTCTGGCAACGATTCCCTTTCGTCAGCAACAGGAGAAAGAAGGCAACGGCAGTGTTGCCTCGACGGTCAGTACACAGAAGAAAAGATCTCGGGGAAAGTTTGGTGAAAAACACGTGGGTCACGATAGATGGTGCACGAGGCGAGAGGGGGTGCTACGGGTCGGTAGCGCCCCGCGAAGGCCGCGAAAAAGAAAGATAGAACGCCTCGGGGGTTCCTTGAATGAGAGATGTATATGTATCGAGGGAAAGGAGTGAAAGAGCTCAGGCGCGAGTCTCGTTGTTGCCACACAGTCGGCTGCTTGCGTGTGTACATGAGTCTGTCGAGCGGGAGAGAGCAACGAGGGATGAAAAGCCTTCGGAGTGCGGTGAGGGATAGTGAGTGGAAGTGGAATTCACGAGAGTGAGAAAAGAAAAGTGGAGCACCCCTTATATTCTTCCTTTAGCAACAGCCGTCGGCTAAAAGTTGAAACTATTTTTTTTTTGTGCTCTTTACTCTCACCGCGCCTTCGTCTTCTTTTCTCACTCATAGAGAAAAATGGGGCAAAATGGGCACAACGAACAAAACGGTGATAATACTGAAACGTTTTCTTTTACTTGACATGGAATTTCAGAACAGTGAAAAAAAAATTTGAAAAAAAAAAAGATTTTACCTTTTCTCAATTTTTGGACAAAAAAAAAATTTATTTCATAATTTTTTTTTTTCAAATTTTACAATTTTTTTTAATGCAACGTTTTTTTCCCACGTGTCCATCTTACCCCGCACTCCCCTATATTTTTCTTTTTTTTATTGTCGACGCGTACCACTGGTGCTTCATTGCGGTCACAGCGTTTGGAAAATTCCGAGAAGATGCAAGACGAGGTCTGAGAGCGCAAGAATTTGAAGGGCGTAATTCATAATGACTCGCGAGACGATAGAAAAGTGGTAATGCTAAAGCGTGCGGGGTTTTCTATGGCCACTTGAATGGATGAAGGTTTTCTGTAGCGCGGGAGAAAGGGAGCATACATGCCGGAAGGTGGAAGGCTACTGTGTGTAACAGTACAATTACTAACAATCCGATGATTATGTTCATTATTGACGTAAATCGTTAAAGCTTCGTCTGGAGAGTAATGAAAGAGAGAATACAGAAATGAATGTTACGAATCGAAGCCGAAGGTAAAACCAGAAGAATCAATAGGGCTAATTGAAGGGCAAACTATCCGACGTTAAGTCGATCTTCCGTTCGCTCTCTCGGGAACTTTTATTGCAAATCTTGAGGGAAATATATCGACATTCGTACGAACTTCGCGAGGCACGGAGAGTCTTGTATATCTAATGAAATTCATGTTAATAAAAATCTGGAAATATCGAAGGGTTCTGATTTGTTGATTTTATTGATATTGCGATTGCGAAGACGGAAGAAATTCATGAATATTTGTTACGACAATTTTTTTATTTATTCAACGTTTCGAATATTTATTATTTACTGACGAAGAATTTCAAAGTTATGACCGCTGGAAAAGTACCGTATCTGTTTTTTTTTTTCATACACCCTTCATGTACCGTTGGATATCGACGAAAAAGTCCACAAATATCAGTAAACCGCAAAACTGACCGCAAATATCAGTAAACCGCAAAAAAAAAAAAAATGAATGTAACCCCAGAGAGTTATGAAGGCACTTCGATATACTGAGTTACGTAATATCTATCCAAAAAATTCAGTTACTTATATCCACTCCTCGAATACCCAGCTATCGGAGAATCTGCCGGTTTCGTTTGAAATATTTGAAATGCGCGCCATTCGGACAGCGTATGGTACAGTGTGACAATGAAATCGAAAGATATAGAGAGAATTTCTCGTATCGCAAAGAGAGAATATCTGATATAATCGAACATCTGTGTACGGAACGAGAAACGATTTGCTCAACTTTGCGAAGCTTCACGTGTGGCATACACGAGACCCGAAGCTCTCGTAATACTGCTCGCCAGTAGTATAACCGGGTGATAGTCAGACCGTTGGACGACTACAGTTACGACGAGGGCAGCAGAGAATAAGAGAAGAGAAGGAAATAGTCGACTATTTGAAAACTGCTGCAACACCGAGGCGATCGGGCGATAGAAAAGCTCGAGCTATGCACGTACCGCGTCGTAGAGACACGAACCCCGTGTAGAGCGCAGGATATGGGGAGTGAGGGGTGTGGAGAGGAAAGGAAGGGGTGGGTTTGGAGGCGTATGTACCGACCAGCAGTAGCAGGACATTTATGTATACGTGCGTATACATCGAGGGATTTAAAGGTATATAGTTACATTGGAAGGGAGCGTGTAGTACGAGCAGCAGTTGCACACAGCTCGCGATGACTATTCCTGAACGGCAGGAGCTGCTCCCCAGTCTCGAGAAAGAGAATAACTGTGCCAGTGGAATGAGAGAGGGAGATAGTGAGCTTTCTACCTTTATAACTAGCCTCATTGAGATTCAGAAAGCGTTCCCGTTCCTCTCTCGTCCACCCACTCGGAGTTCTGGTTTTCTTCCCTCCTCTATCTCTATCTCTATCTGTTCGCTTCCCCTCCATCCATTTATCGATCTATGCGATTCTCTTCTATTCAACCCCTGTTGTACCATCTACATAGGCTATTAACTATGTAATGTATTTCAATACATACATACAAATGTGTATATATTTATTGTAAGTATATACATGTAATGATCAAAATATTTATGTAGGGTAACGCGGTGCAAAATGGGCACATTAGTCAAAAAGCACCCATAGACATTCATGATTTTTGGGAGGATTGAAGTAGTCGTGAGATTTCCCACATTCAATGTAAATTCAATTGCTAACAAATCTCCCGGCTATGATATTTGAATAAGGAATTTATATAATGCGTGATAGAGACGTCGGTTTTGAGTAACCAATAGCGATAATGACGTCGGTTTTGATTAGCCAATTGTGATAAAGACGTCGATTTTGATTAACTAATAGTGATCAAGACGGCGATTTTGAGTACATATATATTTTTTTCTTTTCTATGTATACACATATACTATATTTTTATATAGTTTTATATTTTATGTATAGATATATATATTTCTTTATATCTGTTTACTATTTCCTCGATCTATTAACTATGTATTTATTTCGTCCCCATCTGCCCACTAATATCTCTATCCTCGTCTTCCCCTCCTCTCCCTCTCAACTGTTTCCTCGTTTCAGAGAAGTTGTCCCTCCTACGCGATTCGGACCCTATAAACCCGACGATGTTTTACCCCTTCACACTTTTCACGTTATATATCCCGGCCGCTTGACGACAAATACTCCTCTGGACAAATTACTGATCGACTCCGCACAAAGGGACACCGGCGGGTTAATTAACCATTGTCATTGCATACCCAGACAATCAAGAGGAGGAGGCAACACGTTATACTACTGTAGTATTATCGGTTTCGAACTGTCGCGTGCGTCTATATATAACACCCCCCCCTTTCCTCGATGTGTTCGAGTAACCGCTGAATACAATCACGAAATTCGCCAATTCCCTCGTCATCGTCGGGGACTGTGAATCCACATCGACGAAGACCATTACTCGACTTGCTAATCGGAATAATCAATCAACGAGTGATTTTCATCCGTTTGTAGGCTCGTCGCTGTGCGAAATTAAAAAAAATGCTTCGATCGATCCCCCGAGTAAAAACATTTTTTGGGGAGAGCTGCGGGAATGATACGACCCATTCATACACTCCACTCACCGAGTAATCTGCTTTTATCGTCCTATCTGCCCGACATTTTGAAGCTATTCACGTAAAACTTGTGTGCCATGGAAATAATTTCGAAATAAAATAAAACCAAATCAAATAATAAAACAAATTTTGTGGTATATTTGTTTAATGCAAATAGACTCAGAATCGAATTTATTTTTTTTATTAAAAAATCGATTCAATTATTTGTAATTATTTTTCGTAATAATGATAATTGTTATATTATTTTTATTTAATTTTGTTAAAAAAAAAAATCTAAAAATTAGAAAACTTCCGAAAGAAAAAATCGCGGAATGCTGGTTTGATGCACAACTCTCGGATTCTACACCGCGAAGCAGTCGGTCGTTTGAAAATATATTATTCATAAAGCGAATTGAAAAATACATGTATGTCGCTGGGAAAACAACTAAAGTGCGAACTTTTATGAACCTATCGAGAGGGACGTGTGGTCGGATTTTTTGCTGTGAACAACTGGTGTCTCGGGAGCTAACGGAGTCGAGTAAGAGTTTTGCGGTAGAACGCCTCTATTCGTAAAACAGCCGGCGTTGCCGAGAGGTACAGTAGGGTAGGTCACCCGGCAGGGCTGGCAAACACTCCCGCAAACGGGGAGAGAAAATTCCAGAAGCAAATCCGACAGGTGGCTTTTTTAACTGCTTACCTCGCGGCGCTCGCATGACTTGGACTCGAAAACTTTTTTTTTATATCGTGTACAACGAATTTAAACTGCGCGACCTAATTAAAATTGTATAACAAAACAAGTCGAGGATACCTCCGGGGAAAGGTTTTTTTTTTTTTTTTTTTTTTTTTTTCAACCGGCAGTTCTCATTTTTTTTCTCACAAGAATACATCGAGCCGAGAAAACGCGTATGCGAGAAGCACTCTCGTTAATTTTTCACGCCTCGCGATAGACATTACTCAACAATGTCCGAAGAAAAGAGAACGAATGAAATTTTGATTTTTTGCTCGTTACTGTAAGACTCGAAAAAACACTTTTGAGACATGGAATGTTTTCTTCGTTAATAAATCCGTTGTCTTAATGCTATGCATATTGACGTATAAGGATGACCGAGAAAATGGCCCGAACAACCCGCAGTGGATTTATCCACCTCGTCCATCAGTGATGATAAATTCTCGAAGTTACCCGGGTAACGAGAATAATTTACCATTTCTGCATGACACTCGCGAAGTCACAACTTTGTCTTAAATAATTTCGAGATGTACTCCATTTTTGTTGTATTTTACAGAAATCGCGAAAATTTCTATCCGAAGTGAATATAAATAATTTTTTTAAGAATTCGATAAATTTACGTGTTTAGAAAGGAAACCGATAAATGCATAAAATTCGAAGAAAATTAATTTAATTTGTATAATTCGAAGAGAAATCGAAAAAATATGAGTAATTGGAAAAATTGCGAATGTTTCGATTTTTCGGAATCCATTGACACGAAAGTCTCGATGTTTTTTTAAACAAAAACAGAGCTTTCACTACAAGGAAGCAAAAAAATTAATAATCATTCAACTCAATAATTTACGAAGAAATAATGAAAATTGACTGTTCCGAGTTCGTTATCAGTTGATTGCCTTTGTGTAAATACAACTCGCGTACAATATGAACGATAATTGTAAACGGGTTTTTGAAAGTTATATCGTAGAAGGCGAACGCCGGGCGAAGTATACGAAACGTTTTAATGACCTCCTAAGGTTCACCGAGCTATCGTCGCCGTCGATTGTGCGTTTTCCATTCGACGAAAGCTCCCCCCCGGGTCTTTGCATTGTATATATAGAATGTATCCGGACAATATTAGTGAGTGAAACGCGCGTGTATACGGGGGCAGTATGGACTTTGACTTACCGAAGTGTGCCGGAGTTCGGAAATACGATTTGTTATACTCGCTTGTGGCTAACTTTGTCCGGTGTCCTGAGGGACATAATTACGTAGTTTGAGTCTCTACGGAGTCCGGGAACCCCCTCGACTTGCTGGTTAACTCTGCTTCTCAATGCAGCAGTCTCGGTACAAGCAAAAGCAGCAGTTCAATCGAGATACTTGGAGCCAATCGTGATATTCGCGGAGCGATAGCGGACAGCGAACAGCGAGGCAGTGTGCGATGTTTTTTTTTTTTTTTTTTTTTTTCAGGGAAGTTTCAGAATAATAAAACAAAAAAAATGCTGCTGAACACGATTTTTATAGATATTCAGATCGGTAACGGAATTTTTTTCGAGATAACCAAATATTTTCAATATTTTTTCGAATTATCTCAACTCGAAAAATTTCGAAAATTTGAATTTTTGGAGTTATCCACATTTTTTGAATATTCGAATCGATTTATTTCAATTTATGGAAAAATTTCGAATCGGTTGATTCGTATTCCATTCGGCCCCTAAAATTCACGTCCCACAGGGATGAGATAAAAATGCTACCTGTTCAAGAAATTCATTATAGTTATTAATATATATTTATTTTTCTGATCAGCTGTCGTTAAAGTATAATTAAGGGTGAAAAAAAAAAATTCGATTTGTGTCAATGTCGAGTGCAAAAATGTTCATTATTTACGCACAACGAACTTCCGCGAAATGTAATGTGGACTCATAGTGGCCCTGTGGCACATTGTGCCTCTCACTCTCCCGTAAGCCAATCTACGATCCGTTGAAAAATCGTATCCTAGCGACAGGATTTTTCCACCTTCGAGAAAATTCTACTGCCTTAGAACATAGTTACTGTATACGTATATAGAAGACGCCTTTGAAAGCACGTGACAAAAATAGTAATAGTATATCAACCGTTCTGACTGTACATTCAATATACACGTTGTGTATAAACGTACAAACGTGTAGGTATTATGTACATCGAAGGTCGTCATCGTGTGGGAAGCTGAGAATTTTCAACACGCTACGGGACCCGGTGAATCCCGCAATCGGATTGACCCACTGCCGCGACTGGTCGCACACCTCACCCTTAAACATAGCGGGACTATTCGTTTTCTCGTTGGTACATAGAGAATCCGAGAACGACGAGTTTCGTCCGGAATCCATTCCAAAGCCGCGGATAATGGGTGTCACGCATTCCTATCGTTGGTCAGTCATTTATCTCGAAACTTATTGCCGTACGATTCCTCTCTTCAAACAACAATCTCTATCACGCAATTTTCGATACGACTATTGTTTCAATTTTTATTCGATTCCCGATAGACTTTAGAAAGGCTTCCGAAGCCGACGCTATCCGATACGAAACTTTGGTCTCTGAAGCGTACGATGCGCTTTGCACAATAACGTGTTCGTAACTCCGAAAAATGAGATATTGGAAAGTCAAAAGGGTTCATTATATTTGCGTATCGTTTCGGAAGATGAAAATATATTTTTCTGCTATGAATCCAATCGCTGCATTCAGCGAACTTGGAAGCTTTACAGGGAGAGTTTTGAACCGGAAATATACGAGGTGAAAGCAGCTGCGTAGTCTAAAAGTGCCAATAACTAAATTTTCTCTCCGTGAACTGTTTTTTACGAAAACAAAGCTCCTCGATGAAAAAAAAATTGGTTTTGGAACTTCTAACCTTCACAGCGGCATTCAACTCGTATATTTCCGGTTCAAAACTGTCGCTGCCGACATTCCTAGACGATAAAAAAATATTCGGTCCTTTGGATGCTGGGAGTGTTAAAAAAATCCACTTCCACCTATGCGAGTAGCTTTTACGACGCGAATTCCACAGCTGCGTGTTCATGCGCGTTCCCGAGGAACATCATAAAATTGTTGTAAATTGTAATGTCGTATTTTTACGAGGATGAAAACAGTTGTTCGGTAGTTATGCTTCTATAAAATGTATCCTACATACGCGCGCGTGCTTCGGGTGTTGTATAAGAGGGGTTGTTATGGCTAAGGATTTGGTTGGTTGTATCACGGATGGGAGTTGGTATGAAAATTGAACCCTCTTCGAGCTCAATATGGATCGCGTAATGCGTCCAACCGGCTATGCGATACCCAGGGATACGATAAAATTTTCCAGATGAAAGATATTTCGCATATATCTTTACCCTGCAGAACGATCGGGATATCGGCGATTGTTACCATACTACGAGACCGGTCGGACTATAACGATTGAGTTCGGACTGAATCAGGCCGCGATTGGATTATCCTTGCATCTCTATCTGTGATACGCTTGTGTTATATACGGCACTCTTAACTTTAGCGTATAGCACAACGAAATACGGCCAACAGGTATAGTAACTGAATGCTTCAACTAGCCGTAGCCACGGTATATCGATTTCTCATCCTCAACTTGCCCTTATTTTCCAGGGAACAATTTTACAGCTGCATTATCGATCAAACTATCTCACTGGGTGTGTATGCGCTTGTTGGCGGTACTTGTTCTCTCGGTTTGTTCACTTGGCAGCGTTCTAACTCATCCTTGTTGGTGGAGCAAAAGTGTCGAGAGCTTTCGGTCAATTCTGCACACCTGCGTTTCAGAACGGCGGGTAAAGCTAAAAGGGTCGTACCTTCCAGTTTCATCTACAGGGCTGATTACCCAAAGATGGCACAACCGGATCATGAAGCCATCTATTCGCTATTGTTCTCGTAAAACCAATAGGCTTTCATGTCTAAACGAAAACCAAATACGGCCGGATAATGGGTGCCGTATTTTGCCTAAAGTTTCGTTTAGTTTCCTCTTACAATCGGCAACAATTAACACATCAGAGATCCGTTTCCTCATATCACGAAAATGGCACTTTTAATCACAACTCGAAATGTTAGATACGAATCTTTGAATCAATACGATTGATGAAACTTTCGGGATGCTGGATAGCGGGCATATGGGAAATAGAGAAATTCTCGAGATTTCCCATGCAAAAGGTATACAGATTGGTATAGCGAACAGATCGTAACGTCACGAGCACAGATATGGCTGATGCTACCACCTACTCCATCTAATAGACTTTCCAGAAATTGGAGGGTGGAAGCGAACGAGTCGTTATTGCCTCGGGGCATTCGACATCAGGTATAACGTCGAATGGTCTATGTGTGGGTGTATATGCGTGTAAATATATTTATATATATATATACGTGTACCCAACATTGACGATGAGGCAGACGACAGGTACAGAAAAGCCAGTGGTACGAACGCACCTGTGCCGAGTCCGAAGTAGTATATAAATGCAAGCAGTTGCTCCGGGCAACGCTGAGACGTGGCAGCATCAAAACCGGAGCAGAATTTCTCTACACATCTCGGAGAATCACGACTGCGCTCGGCAAGCGAGCGTTGTCGATACTCGGAAGTTTATAATTCTCATACTGCTGCTTTTGATGATCGTTGCGTCAACGTCTTACGGCACTACGAAAAGATTCGCCATTCTATGTACGAAACGTTACGAAACGTCAAATGGTTGCATCATCGCGTCAAGAGGCAACATTTTTTTCGAGAAAATCGACGGTAGACACTTGTTTCCGTCTCGATGAACGATTGATATTCGAAATATAACGCGAATATTGTGCAACGGGGCGTCGCCCATCGTCGGAATGTGCAAAGTGTTACCGGGGCATAAATCCGAAGCATTCGAAAAGGTCGTTTCGACGCTGAACTTGCGAAGCGCATCCTACCATCGCATAGATGGATAAATAAATCGCCGGCATGCATAGTTACGGTTGTAGGCGTCGCACGCATATGAATTGCGGAAATATATACCTCCTACACGCTTACATTGTGATCGAAGAACCGATTTTCAATCTGTTCCTCTGCCTCATCGTCGTATTTTTCAATGTTCGAATGAGGCATTCCGATGGACGTTGTTGTATAAAAAAAAAAAAAATGACGAAATCGGGAAAATCTTTCCGATATCTGACGAGAAGTTTGCGCAGATGATGGCGGATGGGAGGAAGAAAAATTTTAGCTACCGAGCACAGCGGAGCGAAGAAATGTTCTTACGGGGAAAAATAGTACGATTTACGTGGATGCATAGATCCATCTATACATCTGCGCGCGGAGATAAATACGAACATCGCTATCGAACCTTGGAATGCCACTGGGAGCGCCGTGTGGCGCGTCCTATCCGCAGGAAGAGATGGAGGAGAAGCCATGCACGCGATCCGTGCGGACCTGAGGCTATAAGCGGATTTCCGTATTTTTCATACCGTTTCCCTTACCCTCGCCTCGGTCGCTCAGACGCGCTTCAATTCCAGCTTCCAAGATTTTTTTTTATTTCCTCCTTTTTTTACTTTCTTTATATTCTCCTCCCCCTAAACCACACCCAACCCATACCCAAGCACTTTCTCTAAAGCTTCCTTTGACGATTGAACCCCCGCGCGGCAGAACTGTTGAAGAAAATATACTCACTGATACGCATCCAAGAAGCAATCGCATCGTGCATAACAGCCCGACAACTTTACAAAAAATATTACGTTACGTCGGGAGAAAATGCTTTCGAGCTTTTGCCGTTTTAATACGCCTTGAATGCGCCAATAGAAAAAAAAAAATTGCAATGAGCTTATTTCGCATTAGAATTCGACTCGACTGAAGAAAAAACATGATGTACGATAAATGTGTAGATAACTGCCCCATTTTGTTTTTTTAGTCGTTTGTAAAGCTCCACGCGGAAGTTACCCAATCAATTTTGGTTTCCTAAAAAAATCTTTTAGAATCGTAGCGATTGTAACCAATTTCAACCAAATTCACAGATGTTACAATTTGTCAAATTTGACTCGCGCCTTCAGAAATTTTGCATAAATGTGATATTCCGTTTCGAAAGATTCCAAAGGCTACACATAGGCTACATAGGAGTGAAACTTTTGATACAGATATCCAACTCGTAGCTCATTCCTCCGCGTATTATTTTGATGGATGTGTGGGTTAGTCAGACAGGTTTGCTGCGTTAGCGCGATCGTTCCGAAAGGTCCATCGGTCATTGGTTGATTCACGAATAACTCGTGGGGATTGCAATTCGGTTTGCTGAATCAACAGACACTCCATGTATTTCTGGAGCTCTTGTTATTTATCAAAACTATCTCTGTGAAATAATTGACGCTGGCGATGCAAATTTCGAATTATTATCACGGAATACAATGGGTCTTCATTAATGTACCATTAATCACGATATTCGAGATACGAAGAGAATTTGCGGAATTTGCAGCGAGAATAAGTAGCCATCGTAATTGGCAACAAATGGTAACGATGGAATATCATTGGGAATACGACTGCGTTTCATTCGACGGCGGGGGGGGTGGTACTTTTAAAAGACCGCGCGCGCGGGATATCTCAGACGGTAGCAACGGCCAAGTGAACAGCAGCGGCAGATATCGAAGTGGAAAATTAATTGCTTATGAAATGGCCTTCTCTCTCGGAGCCGTCTCGGCCTTGCGAACTCGCGTGCTAAGCACCCTCGATTTCTAACTCCTTGGGATGATGACGTAGCAGATTCGACCGACCTACCCCACTTATCTCTCGAGGGTGAACGACGAGGCGTTGGATAGGGTATTACTTCCACAGATATAGCAACTATAGACATTTCATACTATTATAACCTTTTCAAACTATAGCGATATGGCGGGGAAACCTCCTTGGAAGTGTTCTCTCCCTCGTCGCAAGGACTCTCAGAGTTATGTACCAATCCCACTCTTCTTTCGATCTTTCGTAGCCGTCCGTGACTTTACGAAACCGCGCGCTCTTTCATCTTGAGACGCGACAATGGCATATCGGAATATTGCGAAATATTAAATTCCGAAGCCGATGATTTTTTAAATTGATATTCAAGTGGAAAAAAAAATATCATTATTCTTTACGGTTATGTGGCTTATGGGCCACTTATGGTAAATAATTAATCGCGAAGACACACATTCAATTTCGGGAGGATAAATTTACTAAACGGATCGGAACATCTTGTAAGAATTTTTGTAAGAGTCTTACGAAAAATCACCGAGGATTTTGAACAAATTATGAAAAAAAAAAAAAAAAAATGGCCACTGAAAGAGTAACCTTTTTTTTAAGACCCTCCAATCGGCCCGAGAGTCGAATACGAGACATTCCATGTGATATTTGAGTTGAGCATTCAAATTGGATAATAATAATAATAATCTCGAAATTTGAAAAAATTCGAATAAATCAAAGACCTTCCGAATAATACGAAACCCTTCGAATCGAATACTATCCGCGCACCGTAGATGTATTGGATTTTTTTTTGACGAAACAGCGTTGGCTATTCCAACGAAAAATATATAAAGATCAAACATCCCGGTGTGCAAAATTGTCACGATTCCAGCTTTGGAAACGCTGTATGTCTTTTTTTTACAATTTAGGATGGATAGAAAAAAAAACGTCGCGCAGAGAGCAGTGTACACAGATCATTATTGGACGTAGTAAGAGGTACGAGAGGGCAGCGAGCCGTATTTTGCTGGTATAGAGCTGCTGCCGGTCTCGGATTGCCACGAGAAAACTTTTCCTCGCAAATATGAAACGCAATTGCAGGACGAATGGGGCAGGTATAGGGAAGTATTACCTAACCAACCCACAAGCGCGCCGCGTAGGTGTGTACCGCAGTAGATAATGTCTGCAAAGGTCCGCACGTATTTCTCTCCGACGGACTGACCGAAGCATCGATTTAAGCTCTGTAAAGCGCACCGCCGGTGCCCCGTTTCTCTTTTTTTCTTTCCGTCCGCTCTGCTCCTTCTTTTTCAAGCTTGTAGGAGTGATTGGGGCAATATGGACTACCGGGGTAAAATGCAACACCCAAAATAACGTCGATACGGGGCAAAATGGAACACGACAAAATCGAACGTTACCTTTTCCGAGAATTCAAAGTTTTGAGATGATAAGCCAAAAACCTCGATAATGAAATTTGCCTATTAAAAAAGTGGTCCATTTCGCCCCCGAACTATATTTCTTTTCCTCAAAAGTTCATAATTTTTGGTATGATTTTAATTTAGAAACAAACAGGAAATTGATTCCTCTTAAATCATCATAACGGTCTCTAATAGTTAGTTGGTCCGTTTTGCCCCGATTTACCCCCCCACAAAGGAAACCAACCCTTTGAAACCTCTGCTGGTTGAGTTTCGCCCGGAAATGAAGGGTTCTCTCGCGAGTTGGAAAGCGGATCCACACCGACTGACCCGTGTCTTAGTATTGTTTTCATTAGGAGGTTTAAGCTGTATTTAGAAGTGCAACCTATACACAGATTCGACTAATGAAATTACGACGATGAGTTCTGAAAACTCTTTCTCTACCTTTCTCTTGATAATTTTCTGGGCCGGCAATTGGCGCTCTATCGATTTATCGTTAAAGACGTCGCTCGGGACGAATTGCCGGAAAGTCTTATTGGAAACGGTTATTACTTCTCTTTGCTCTCTAATGGCCCATTCTCAGTCTTATCTTCGCTGTTCGCTTCGTCGTCTCGCGGTTCTTCTCGGAGTTCATCCCGTCCGAGTGTCCGGAACCCTCTTCATCCTCGGTTACCAGTATATTATATGTCCCGTCCGTTGAAATTGTTCGTTTGTGCGAAAAGTATGTCGGACGATAAGACGTGCACAGCAGGTATACGTGAAACAGGAGAGACACGTGTCAGGGCTGCCGGCCAATGGCAAAGCAGCGCCCGAAGCTCAGCTCCTTCGCTCTCCTTCACAGATACTCGGCGACCTCCGCGTCTCGACAAATTAGTCACCCAACGAACGAACGGTTAATTGAATCGGCGCAGGCAAGTCGACTCCGTAATATCTCGGAGTAATTGGCGCCCTTGCGGGATGCATCCGCCGTTTCTGGACTCTCGTCATCCCTCTCCGCAATGCCCAACATCGTGTACTGCGCTTGAGACTTTCTGCTGTTGCTCACTGCAACGCTTACTCGACTCTCTATATATACCCCCATCTCGTTTCTTCAAAAGGTCTTTAATTTTTTTCTTTTTTTGCCGTTTTTTTCTTTACTTTCTTTTTTCTTTTTTTCGCAACACCGCGAATAACGAGAACGCTCGTTATTCCAGCGGCGCGCATATCATTAAATGGCAAACAAGTCCCATCGGTAGTAAAATAACGAGGTTTCCACTTTTATTTCTTTGTCACCGTTCGAACAATTTTTGCAATTTACGATTGGAAATTTACGCAATTATTGCGTAAGAAAGATTCAGAAACAAAGTTTATTTTTTACTGGGTGGTGTAATTGGATGGATAGTGTACCTAAGATTATTCGGATTAAAGGGGTCCGTCATGTAGACGACGGATGAAAAGCAATCGAACTTAGTATACTATTATTTCGCGGGCCATAAAAAAAATCGGCATTAATAAAAATCAAATATGAAAAATCGGCGTTTTTTCAAAGTACTTTTCATTTTTGGGTCATTTTTTTTTATAAAATTTTTTAAAAATCATAACAAACAAAAAAAAATCTAAATTAATTGGAAATCAGGGTGTGTACGAAATTTTAAAAAATACGTAATTCGAGTTTTTTGATTTTGGTTTTTTTTTTTTTACTTTTACTTGAGATTGTTACTATTTTTCATTTTTTTGATTACTATACGACGAGAAAAGCTTCTTTCGCGATGTTTTACATAGAAAAAGGGAAAGAGAATTCGGCACAATTCAGATCGGTTCTCCGTCTTGTTGATTATCGGTATGTCGGACGTGAATTCCCATCAGTTATCTTGCTGTACACGTCGTTAGTAGTGACTAAATTTGGGTTCATTTAAATCCCCGCGCGTTAATCGAGATTCCAGCGTAATAATCGAGACAACGACGATTAACGAAGCAATCTGAAGTGAGGGAGATAAACGTTTGTTTCTCCAACGAGATTTCGTAAACCGGAATGTAACAGGCAGTCGAAATTGGTGGAAACAGATTCGCGGTAGGTGAATGACGCGAATCGGATTAAGGGAAAGTGCCGTGCGACTGTTGTATCATCAGGTACCGCAGCACCGCTGTCGACAACCGGTATTAAGCGCTCGCGGAAAGGGAAATTGAATTTTATGAATCAGATTGTTGTTGGAGCAGAAAGGCGGTTTCCTGTTGTCGTTGAATACAAAACGCAAAAGCGAAAGATTTGGTGTAAACCGACTGAACGTCTTCCCATCGCTGATTAGGTAACAATAACGGTAATTAGCTGATTCGCACGGGTCCACTGTTTTGAGAAATTGTCGACTGTTTCGTATCTACAAAAACCGCGTCTGACGCATTGAAATAATTGTCTTTCGTCCCCCAAACATCGATTAGTCTCCCTTCCCTTAACCCTCTTCTGTAATCGTCGCAAAGATTGCTGCGAGGATAAGAAAGTTGTTAGTCGCCGTTGATTATCGTTCCCCCGAGAGAAGCTTTTACCCCGAACGCGCTGAGCAGTTTTCATCAGCTAACTTCGGGTCCATTAAAGGGACCGAAGACTAGAAGGAAGAAACGAGCGGAGGAAAGAAGTTAGCGAAAGTACAGCTTTTACCGATGTTGTCCAATGCAGTAGACGTTAAGGGAAGAGGTTCCGGGATGCTGTTTGCCGATAATCTATTGAATTTCTCACTGAACACGTGTTCCTCGCAAGTAGCAATGTGTATTCGATTAATCGACTATGAATCATTCAATTCCAACAGAAAATCATAAAAAAAAAATATCACGGAAAATGTCATAAAAAAAGAAATTCGTGATTCTCTTTTTTTTTTTTTTCGTCATTTGACATCGAGAAAAAAATTTCAACCATTTCTGCATCACTACTTGCGATCAATATTGCGTTTCGTATCATAGAATACCTAATACTTCAATATCAAAGATGACTGCAGCATCGTTATTGCTGTATGCCTTCGTCTATCCAACGGATAGAACTCGAAAGTCAAAGGATTCGGAGACGTAGGTTCGCAAAGTATACATAATCTCCGTGGCCCCTTTGCTCGCAGATACAATAGAGCCAAAGTAACCCTGTGACCCTTCTTGAGAGTTGACAATGCAGGATTTACGTGGACAATCTCCGCGGGTCCTCCCCCGCCGAGTCAACTCTCACTGTAGGGAAAGAGAGCGAATGCAAAGAGCTGCAGGAAGAAACGGAACGGAAACGCGAAAAAAAAAGAAAGAAAAGGGAGCTACCGGCTTCTTTCTCCGTTTTTTTTTCACCACGGAACGAATAAACTCGCCCCGTTTATCTCGTTATACTATGAGAAAATAGTGGTCCGTTCGTAAGGTAACGTAGATGTAGCTGAACGCGGCTATAGCTCGCAGTAATCCGCGATCAATGAAAACCCCGTTAAAAGAGGAATCTCGTCGTTCGTACCGGGAGCTGTAGGTGGATATGTGTGTAGCTGCTAGCTATCTATGTCTGTGTGCATTTCGATCCTTCGTCCGCAAACTTACGACTCTACTGAGATTCAACCCGTGAGTGCTAACACGTCGGAGATACGAGATTATACTTTGCGCACACCGTTTCCACGATATTATGTGCCGATGCCTCGGATTCTTTGCCGAGCTGAATGCAATTTCGTCGAGTTCTCTATCTCCTCTCCCCCCCCCCCCCCCCCCCCCCGGTCCCCGTCCCCGCTCCGCGCGCTCGCGCATCCCTTATGCTTCACCCACGCTACTCGTCCGTCGTACGACGAGTGGGATGTAAATGACGGGTTGCCTGAGGGGGTATGATAGCTATATACACTTTAGTACTGCTATACAGAGACGCGATATTACCTACTGTGTTGGGATACTAAATAAACTATAACTCGACGGTATGGGAGGTGTAGCGACGCTGATACGACCGAACGAACGAACGAGATAAAAAAAATCTCAGTGCGAATGGTTTTTAATGGATACGCGAATGAGAAAACGCGAAGTATAGTAGGTGTGTTTTTGAAAAAAAGGAAAGGTATAAATGCGAAAGAGCCGCAGCTTCAGCTTCTGCATGCAGCTTCTCATTAATTCATAATCATCCTATATATCGGGTTTAAAATTTTCTCTTTTTTTTTTCAGCTATACTAAATATTGTACATCGATCAAGAGGTTTGGAAAAAAGGTCATTTTTTTTTTTTTTTTTAATAGTATAGTAATATCTTTTTTTTTTCAATTTTTTTTTTCAAAATTTCAATATTTAAAAATTTTTTGTCAAAATGGCAATTTTTCAAATTTTTGGTCCCATATTTCAATTTTTAAATTTAATACATCGCTAAAATGAATAGTTTTACTTATATTCGTCTTTCGTTTCAACGCGAGGTAAATGGTTTTTTCTGATATTCCTCAGATATTAAGCAGGTAAACTGTTACGATCCGTACCGCCCCGGCAGTCAACTTAGGTATCACCGTAACTCTGTCGAGGGATCGCGGGTCCTCGTATCCTTTACTCCGGTATATCCATATACACGACTAAGAAGCAGATGGTCGTGTTCCCTGCTGTTTAACATGCATAACGACGTGTTTATGCGTCCTTCTGTTTCTCATATCGCGAAAATATAGTTATATGTTATATATATACGGCGGAATATCGTCGCGCCCGCTGTCGAGAGATTAACATTGTACGCAAAATAGCAGTATGTATATCGTTGGGGAACAGGAGAAGCGAGCGACCGAAACCTCTTGGGAGATCTCTATGTTAGCCCAGGAAACTCAAGATGTCGAGGGTAATCCCCGGCAAGAGCGGCGGTAGTGTCTCGAAAATCCGAGGAGAGGCCCCCCGGACCTTGAAAGACGAAGGGGAGGGATGTAGGGAAGTGGTGGTAAGGAAAAGGAAGGGGAGGAAAGGGATGAAGGGCTTCGAAACACGAAACAACGAGAGAAAGCCGCAGTGGAAAGGCGCCGAGGGAGGAATACAAGTGAGAATACCTTGTGGGATCGCCGAGTCTGGGATAGAAGGGCCGGTCGAAGTCGATTAGACGGCTCGAAAGTTTTGATCCACTCAAAGAGAGGGCGAGATGAAGGGAGAGCGCGATGAACGGGGAGGGAGAAGGGTGAACGAAAATGGAAGAGAGAAGAACGGGAAGATCCTTAGCTGCGATTAATCGACTCTGGAATGCCGCTGAAAAACTACCGATCCACCACACGAGACTATCGAGGGTTCGCGCGCGCACCCTGCGAATCATGCGTTATTCATACGGGAGCGATATAGTCATCGGATACACGAAAATAAGAAAAAAATAAAATCCGTAGCTATCGTATTATATAAAAAAAAATACACTATAGTGTTTTTTATAGTGCCATTTTTTTTTATTTTATGTTATTTTTATTTCGATTTTTTTTTATATTAAGCTAAAAAAAATCAAATTTTTTTATGTAATTTATTCATCGAGAAATTTTGCAAACGACGATAATTTTTTTTTTTTTATAATTTTTTTACTTTCGTTTTATTAGAGGAGAATCTTCGGATTTTTATTCATTTCACCCCTCTGCGACAGTCGCGCCCCATCACTCGCCCCTTTCACTCGCGACAGGGGCTTAAAGTACCCTTCGCTAATAACGATGCGAAACTCGCGTATGTGAATTTCGTCTATAAGACGATTACATCGACGATTTTCTTCGTGAATTTAATTGCCCGTGATGAAAATATCGGGGCTTTGCACAAAATTCACATTTTTCGCGTTGTATTCATTTACGCCGCAAGAATAAATGATCGCGGGGACGTACCCTATTTGCTTTGCTAAATATTTCGGTAAAACACGAAACAAAACGATGGCGGCATGTACTCGTGCGGTATCGACGCGACACCGATGTCGACGATAGTCGTCCTATCCGATAAAACTTACAGTGTTCGTGCCAATGGTCGAGTGCGTTGCAACCTGCCGCGGGGGAGGGAAGTGTAAGGGGAACAGTTCGCATTCATATCTCGTCGATGAATAGAACCTATACGGTTGATACACGGTAGATAGAGCTTTGTCCCTTGGATGATGGTGAGAGGTGGAGTGAGGATCGGTAGCTTGCAAACGATGGCGAACCAGAGAGAGGTGTAGCATCGTGAGAGCGAACGCGGGACGGAGAAACAGAAAATGAAAGGCCCCGGCGGCTCTCTCGGGTGGCAGAGAGGTCGCAAGAGTTACGCCGTGCTTATCGAGCCTCCATCGCTTTGTGCACGTTATCTCGAGAGAGAGAGAGAGAGAGAGAGAGACGAAGGGAGAAAGATAGAAAAAGAGAGAGAAGGATGAGAGATATCGATACTACGGTCTCTGTTTCTCTTTAGTTTCGCCTTTCATCGCGGTAATAGTAATATCTGTGCATCATCCATCCACCCCCCCCCCCCCCCCCCAACGAGAAGTAACACGTGCAAAGAGTATATAGCTTCGTCAGTTTTGAAATGAATTTCTACTCTCGCGATCTCGCGCTCCACCCCTCTCTATACATTGCTAAATACTTCGTGGCCTCATTCGATATTCCTTATTTATAATTCGAACTCAAAGTCGCGGAATTTTCCTCAGCAATATGGCGACGATCTCGGCGATCAACGATTCAACGAATTATTGAGATTGAGTTTAAAGAATGATGAAGAAACTATTCTGATGATAAAACGTCAAGAAAACGGGGTAAAAAAAAATTCACTAAATTCTCAAGATTTCAAAAAAAAATCAATTTTTGGCAATTTTAAAATAGAATTTTTTTTTTTTTTAGAAATTCGGAGAATTTAGTTTTTTTTCATTGTTAGAAAAATTAATGACGATGAATGAAAAAATGGTCGAATTTTTAGGCCTTTTTTTGTAATTGCATTGTAAAAATTTAAGAAATCGATTTTTTGCGAAAAATTGAAGAAAATCGGTACAATAGCACCTTTTAATTAAGGAGAATGTTCATTACGATTTTTTCATTTCAGAAAATCGATTATTCAGCAATTGCACATTTAGGATTCGACAAATCGAGCGATAATCCCGTTCGAGAATATCCGTTAACGTTATAGCGATTCGCTCGGTCGAATGTCCACGGTGTGTACGTATTATAATTCGAATCATCGTCGATCCAATCGAACCGAGTGCCGAACGAAAGTTTTGATGCGAAACCGAAGCTATTAAACTGTTCTCCACCGGCCGCATTCGAAACTCCATCGTTTGGGACCATTTTGAACGGACAACTCGCCCGTTCCGTAAGCCATTCGCAGCGCGATGCGCGTTGTACATTTGGCAAATTATAATTGTCGGATGGTTCGAGTTTCGGGCTTTTCGAAAAGCGAAAAGCTCGTCAACGAGAGAGCCGTTGATCTCACCATCTCGTTTATTTCGTCGATGTTAAAACAAAGCATCGGCAGCCATCTCTCGTGTAACGAAGTATTACAACAACAAAAAAAAGCATCATACCGATACAAAAAAGTTCGATACTTCGTAAAAAAATACTCTATTGGATGGGTAAATTTAAAACAATGCAATTTTCAATGTTTTTGAAATGCAGATATCCGGCTTCTCATCGGGGTTCGTGTTGCTTCCAGTAAAAAAAAAAACTTCGTGTAACACTGGAGGCCGATATTATTTGTTAAATTACTGCCTCACCGACAGTGAATGTTTTTCCAAAAAAATACATTTTAATAATAAAAAAAACCGAAAAAGGTCGGTGTTCAACAAAAGTTATTTTTCATAAAAATAGTTCATAAAAATCATAAGAAATGGAGAAAACTATAAAATAAAATTATTTTCGAAAAAAAAAAACAATACGAAAACTTTTTAATATCGATTATTGAAAATCGAATGATACTCGTATCGATTCGGAGAAACTTGTCGCGAAAGAAGTCGAGAAACTCGGAGCGGAGATCGATCGGAAAAAGTCTCGTATCCGTTGCGAGGCAATTAAATTCCGGTGAAATCTCGTATACACCCTGAACCGGGGAATACACAACCGGGCAAAGCAGGAGAGTAATCTCGATAAGCCTTGCGCGTTCGTTCGCTTGATTTGCTCGCGAGGAGAGAGGGAGCGACGATAGATCGCGGCACGACGCTCTCGGCGAATAAGAGTGAAGCGAGCGACCTGAACAAAACAGCTACGATAGCTGTCCAACGGAGATGCCTGAGGCCCGATATCGGTCGGTTGTGCACGCGAGAGCTTTTTGCGTACGTAATCAAGCGACCTGTGATATAACGTTGATACTACTGTGGATGTAAGTGTAGATAATAATGAATGATGATACCAGCCATCGCCTGTGGCCACTATCGGTGCTTTATACCGCGGAAAACTGGACGCTTAAAGCACCTCACCGTTAATGTACCGATGATCCGACCCTTGAATATACTTTGATCTCAAGTTTACATCATCGTCCACGCTGCTCAATTAATACTCGACATCGATCGTGTCTATCGCTATGGCAATGCAATGTTAACTCGAAAATCCCGATTTTTTTTTAGTAGCCTTATATATTAAACAAAAAAAAATAAAAAAAAAAATCGCCTTTCAAATAAATACGAAAAAAAATTGAAAATCGTCAATTTTCATGATTTTTTACATTGCTTTCGCATTCAATGTCCTTTACTCCAAAAAGGTCTTCTATGAGAAAGTTAAACAAATGACGAAATTTATTTTCTTATTCCGAAAGATTTTGGAGTAAAAAAAAATTAATAGCGAAGCAACGTGAGGATTTTTTGTTATTAAGATTTTGTTGTATATTAACGAACATCGAAAATAAATCGATAGATTCTTCGATCGAAGATCGAAGATCGTAATTGATTCGATCGCATTTTCCGTTTATCGCGTCGGAGAATTCATATCCAAAGGGAATGGAATGTAAGATTCAAGTATCTCGATCTATATACCACTGTGAGAGGATCATTGATAAGCTGAACCGCGCGCGGTAAAGCGCGGGCGTTGGGCACGTGATCGGACTTTAATTACGCAAGGAATACGTGGACATTGTTTCAAACGAAAATTCACGAGGATGGAAAATAACTGTATGTGCTGATAGCGCACGAAGGTGGAAGAAGTCAGAAAGACAGAAGAGAGCAATCGACTACGTCAAGAAGAATTTACACCCCCGTCCACCCCTGCCGTCCGCCATCCATCCCCCACACAGCGATTGGATACGGAACGCGCCAACGTTAGGGAAGACTGGTGATAAATCTACTGGAGATTGCAGCACCTCGACGAGAGAAATTGGGGATCGTGATAACGGCCAATCCACTATAACTAAGTACACGTAACTCCTAACTACTACCTGCACTAACGGTCTTTCTACGACTCTGACTATTGCGGCACTTGAAAAAAAAAAATCTTTTTTTCTTCGCCATTCACCGCGTATATTATCCGTCAAGTTGACTTTTCCTCTTTCACACGCATTTTTTTCTCCCACCTATAGAAATCCCCGAACCTTTATATTTTTTTCGCAAAATGGCAAAAAAAGTCAAAATGGAAGAATCTCTCGTATTTCGACTCCAATACGAAGGTGAGAGCGAAAAAAAAAAAAAAACATATCTGTAACTTCGTATCGATGGATCATCAATCGTCACTTTGTCTATTTCACGGTCAGACGATTTGTCGGGGAAAAATTGTAAAATAATGGGGGTTTACGTCGAGTTTCTCGACTTTTTGTAATTTTTTTTTTTTTTTTTTTTATGCAGCGAACTCATTTGTCTCGATTCGTATAGAGACTATAGAACATCGGGGCAAACTGCGGTACGATGGGTAGACGTCAAAGTGCTCATTAGCGAAATTGACTCAATACCCGGATGCAGATCGTCGACTGAAAAGCCTATCGGGAGTGCAATGGACATCGATGCTGAACAGAGATACGAAGGAGATATATGTATAGGCGATGACTTCCCTCCATTGTGGATGATAAATCGCGTTCGGGTGGCGTACATCTACACAATGTACCTAAAGTCAACTCCACCGACCATCCATCTCGACCGCTGATGCTATTACATCTCAGTCAGTACGCTTAGCAGCACCCAATGTGTTGAATAAAAAAATTTGAATATGAAGAGAACTCGTATCCCGTACAATGTGAATGTCCACTCATCGTAACTATTAATCGTTATTTGGGCTTTTGATACACATTTTTATTTAGTTATTTACAGGATAAATTGTTTTTTAAATACGATTTGTGATTTTTTTTTAATTTTTAGTACAATGTATAAATTTATCGATTTAAAAAAGTCGGGAATTTTTATTTTTCATTTTTCATTATTTATTGTTGATTGTTAATTGTTGATATAATTAATCAGAAGTAATGATAAAATCAATAATAATCCTATAAATTTATTATTATTTACTATAATGATATGAAAAATTGATTAATTAATTTTGTTTAATTATTACAAACAATGTATTGGTTTATCGTCCCCAAATTTTAATAATAATAAAATAATAAATCTATTGGTAAAGTATAATTTAATTAAAAAATTTAATTTGTAATTAAATTAAAGTAAATAAAAATATAGATAAATATATTTTTCAAAATGATCGAGAAATTGGATTCCCTTTTAAAAAAAATTGTAGCCACCGCTTTTGAAACATTCGATTGTAATTAATAATTCTATCGGGTAAAAGCGATAAGTGAAATTCACGAATCAATAAACGAATCAATGAAAACCTATTTATACATCCGTATGCGTACGCGGAGTAATACAAGATTCATGCGGGTTGACTGAGGGGCGTGTTGATTTCTCGGTGAGTTTGCGCTTTAATAATTCGTATATTTCGTTTTCCCCTTTCCACGAGTTGTCGGGTAGATCCCTCACGCCCCACCCCACGTCATGTTCGTTTTCATCCGCACCTCTATCGGCCAACGCTACCGTACTGTTTACGCCGCGCTTAATTAACGATATTTTCGTATTTCCTCGCAAATTGGTTCCGCGAACACACCGCCTTTGGTACACAAAAACCGTGGGTTGCTAACTCGTTGAATATCGCGATGTTCATCGACATGCGCAAATGTAACAAGAACAAAAGTTTATTATTTATTATTTATTATTTATTATTTATTATTTATTATTTATTATTTATTATTTATTATTTATTATTTATTATTTATTATTTATTATTTATTATTTATTATTTATTATTTATTATTTATTATTTATTATTTATTATTTATTATTTATTATTTATTATTTATTATTTATTATTTATCAGGTCGTGATTTTTACGATTTATAATACGAAAATAGATATAATATCACCTTTTTTTTTTTATTTTTTCTACAGTAGAAAAATGTTGTAATCGAGCAGTTCGCGATACTAGAAAAATGCAAATGGAATTTGATCGACTATGAAGTTCCTCCTCGGAACTGTTGTCGATAAATGTCGGAACTGAGACTCCAGAGGCGGTAGTTTGCGAGTAGCCAGTATACACAAGTGGCAAAATACGAGTCCTTGGAATATTCATTAACAGCAGTCTCTACGAAACTTTTTCATGTGTGTGTTTTTGGAAGACCGAGCAGTGAAACTAAATGAGGGTTGTGGGGCTCGAGAGAGCGGAAAAAAGTCAGGAGAGGCCACAGGGAGAAAGTAAGTGCCGGGAGCATTCCGAGCTGACGTTGACGAGTTCCTCGAAAAGTAATTCCGTTTCTTTGCTTCTCAACTGATACAGAGATACATATCGCTGTTATTAACTCCAGAAAAGTTATTTTCATCGCGTCAAAAACTGCTGCTAACTGCACCTTTTTGTTGTCGTTTACAGCGACATGACAGTAGAGTTATTCGTACGTTAATTAAGAAACCGTCGGATTTCGAAAAAATTATGCGCCCAAAAATACTTCTATTTTTTTTTTTTTTTTTTCATTTTAAGATTTTCAGTACTCGAAATATAAATTTCTCAAGCCCTACAAATTCTGTTCTAAAAAATACCGAATCATCGTTTACAAAGTCGATTTGCGACAAATTCAGTTAACAAGTTTTTGGAGTTTTCTACGACCGAAAAAAAGTTAAGGCTTTGGATATACGGTTGAGCATTATTTCGCGAACTCAAATTTTACGCTCCGTTTGCGATTAAAAGTGAATTTCCATTATGTATCGGGAAGCGTACAGGGAGTATATATCTCAGCGACGGAGACGAAGAAGGGTTGGTGGGCGTATATCGTCGGTTGCATTGTTCGCCGATTAGTGCCGCTTGAAATCGCGCCATTGTCGCTTTTTTTTGTCGGGATGCGCTAACACACGGGGATAGTCCGAGGGGGTCGCCTTCGCTGCTGATGCGCGAGACGAGAATACCGGAAAATAACAAACGTCCGCGGTTTCCGCCGCCGGGCGACTTCTTTATAAAAGATAAACGACGCGGATGATTCTCCTCGAATTAAACGTTTCGCTGAGTGCATTACGCCCCCGAGTGTTATATTATTTTTATGGATTGCCTGATAAGTACATTACGAGTGTTATGCGCGAGTGATTGATGGCGCCGTTTTCTTCTTCGTATTTTTCAATTCATTCGCAGCTATAAAAATGCATTTTCCGAAAAAAAAAAAAAAAAACGCTTGCGATAAAAAATCGCGTGGTGTGGTGGCATTTCTGATGCGATGCAATAAAATCGAGAAATGTCGCGAAAACAATACACTTAGAAATGTGCAAAAAAAAAAAAAATTCGATTATTGAAAAGATGAAAAATACACTCGCGATGTATTTTTTTTTATACATCTGTAAAAAATGGCATTTTTGATTGGTACTTCAGACGGCAAATTGACGGTTCTGATTGATTAAAAAAATCGCAAATACTCATATTTCCTCGTAAAAAAAAAAAAAATTATCAACCCGATGTTTAGCCGATGCAAAAGAGTTACTTTCGTAATCCCCTCGCAGCGTCATCCGCGTCGGGGGTTTCTCAGTTCTTTCCCTTAACATCAGAAGTCTTTTAATAAATAAAGATGAACTCGAGAAACGAAAGAAAGAAGAGAGGCCACTAAATTTTATGCGCATAAGAACGCGACACTTCCGTTAATATTGCGACGGTAAGTTGTAACGAAACGAGAAATGAAAACGCGAGACTCAGCCGTTCGTCGTGCGCTTACGTCTCAGTTACTCCCTTTCGTTCGACTCGAGACCTTCGCGTTTTCTCGCGAATTGCGGTATACATTTTCGTACTTCACCGGTAAAAACTTTATCGCGAGGGGATTATTCCGGCTGTGAACGGTCGTTGCCACCCCAACGGAGTTAACTGACCGGTTTCATCGTTATACAGAGACGAAAAGTACACATATACACCGACTGAACATCGTTGTCGTCGTCGTCGTCATCATTGGTACAGAATGGAGCGAAGTGGAGAACACGGAACGCGGAAATTCCGTAAATGTAAGGAAGAATTTCTGAGAGATTTCTAAGCGTAACCGAGCGACTGAGCGGTTAGCCAACGGAGAAATTACTGTCGAGAATTGCTTCGGCTGTATACATCGTCATGTGATCGCAGTACGCGTGCATTTAACACCTGCAGATGTATACGCGAAGTTGTAATGCTTTGGGATACGTACGACAAACAAGTAATGCATGCAAGCCACGGAGATGCATACATATATGTATAGACCAACGGTATACATCGTGTATACGGTGTCCGTAGTGCATATATGCATATATGGGACAAAACGGGAGGATTGTCGAGAGGCAGCCGCCCACGTCGAGACGAAACAACCACACGTTCCACCCGGCATACCGATTGCCTCGCATGTAATACTCCAGCTTCCCCAAAGCGTTTACATGCAACGTCTGCGGCGGTACACAAACCTATTGTCGCACATTGCGAGTTTATCCGTTATCGTCAGCGTAACCGGGTTACCGTTAACCCTAATGCCACATGCGTCTACTGGACCCAAGTTCGAGAAAAATTCGATTTTTTTTTATTTCCGGTTTTACGTTATTTATAATAAAATAATAATAATAATAATATTTTTTTAATTTTAAATTCGATATTAAAATTTTTAGATTAATCGTCGATAGATCGAAATTTACTGAATTCCGAAGTATATTCTCTGATAATAAATCAATTAATTATAATTATCGGATTTATCTGCAATTAAACTGAAAAATATTGATTTTTTATAAAGATTCGCATCGTATATGGCGCTAAAAAAGCGCAAAAAAATGTGTTCCGGAATTAAGAAAGTTAGAATTCGACAAGACATATCTACGTCCGGGCATTGCGTTCGGGCGATAAGCTAAGCATTTTCACTGGACGCTGTGACCTCGCGTGATAAAAAGTTTTTCACGAGTGAGGAACTCTCGTACTAAATCGTACTTACGAGATGTTAATCGTCTACCCTTCGGCAGAAACTAATATTAGCTACGAGAGAGTTCTCTCCGTTGGCGTTTTTTTTTTTTTCTTTTTAATTATTAATAAATTGGCCAAAGATCGCGCGCCAAAGACCCGTTTACGGGAAAGCGCGAGAGGAAATATATGATTTGCTATATATATATATGCCATAGGTTTCGAAAGCTTAGCGCGAATGGGGAGTTAGAGAGATTCGCCGACGAAACTATATAATCCAACGTAATTTTCTTAACGCAGTACAAAAACCGATAAAATCGCGATTGCGTGGCACGAAGGAGTCTCGCTGAGGCTGCCGCTCTCTCACCGCGGATCTTACGAAGCAACACTTCTAAAACTCGCCCGGGACAGCCCTCGAAGGTTTTTTTTTTTTTTCTCTAAGTCGCGCAAACTAAGCGAAAAAAGTCGTGGATTCTTCGTCGATGAAGCGAAAAGCTATAAGCTACGAGAAACGCGTGACTAACGCGCGACGTTTATACTCACAGCGGGTTTTTCTCGTCCAAAATAAAACGCGCCGACCTTGTGTAGTTAACGTCTTTTTTTTTTTTGCGATGGGAATAAATAACGAAAAGCCACGTAACAATTACAGCGTATCAGATTGATCAAATCTTCGCGTGTTTCATTGTATTACGCGCCGCATCGTACCGTACCCGGCGTGTAGCCGAAATTATTTGAGAAACAGATGAGAACCTATTGAGATTTTTTCTCCAATCCATTTATGGATAATACGAAAAAAAAAGAATAAAAATTGAAAAAAAAAATGGATTGCTTCCTCATCAAGTTTTTTTATTTACGAAACTTTTACGATGAAAAAACATCGTCACTAATTTTTTTTTGTTTTTTCCAAAAAAAATGTATTCATTCATATTGAAAGCTACATAAAAATATTTCAGCGAACTGATCGACATTCCTTCAAAAATTTACAAATTCTAAATTTTCGGCACTTTTCTTTTTCCGCTTTTCCAGATTTTCAGAATTGAGTAGCAACCGTGTAATTATAATTTTTACGAAGTGCCAAATTTCGTAACGTTTCGGACGCATTTACACGAAATTCTGAAAAAACATATTTTTCACGAGAACAAAGCATTTCACATAGGCAAAAAAAAATACGTTGCGCAACGATATTGTCACCGCGCAACCACTTCGATCGTCAGCAGCGAAGGGGCGGGAAGGATAGAAACTCGCGAGGCGCGCGATGTTTAAGTGGGTATAGCGACATACTATTTATATATTTCTCGCGGATAGACGCGCCTCGTTGACGAGATGACTGACTGGTTGAGCTGAAAACAAATACCCGCGTAGGTTTTCGTTAATGTCCTGTATTTCCGAAGCTTTTTAGTTCGTCACATACACAGCAGCGCACCTGACGTCGTCGCTGTCGCGTTATGTTCCAAAACGCGGCTTTCAAAAGCGATACCGGGAAAAGGCCTGTGGCACATCCGCAACGACGAACGAGTCAAATTGCGGCTCGATAAATCCTGCGGTTTTAACTGCGGTTGCCATCGCTTGCGAGGCTGTTCATTGCTGTCACACTTAAAGCGTCCAATATGGCATAATGTTCCACATTCACGAACGATTTTAGTGCAAAGAAATGAGCGAAAAGCTTTTTTTTTTTTTTTTCTCCGCAAAGACCTCAAAGCGTATCGATCGATTTTCGCCGAGTCGCGAAAAAAAAAAAAAAAAAAGAGGGAAACACTTCCGTGTAACATTTTGCCGCCTCGTATTTTCCTATCTCTCCAGCAACAAGCAAAACACCCCAACAAAACGAAGGGAAAGTCTCGTATATATATTTTTCATCGTAGCGAAAAGTCGAATGCGGATTTACACATTTCTCTCTCGTCGTGCAACACCCGCAACAATGAGGGAATGAGGGAAGAGAGGAGGGAGGGATATCTTTTGCATCGGAGAAGAGCCGAAGGGCTCAAAGCCGAAGGGGATGGTAAAAAAAGCGATCCCGGATTTTTCTGAGAACCAAAGCTCGACGTAAAAGGGAGGGTGCGCTTACGAACTCTCAGACCCTCTTTACTGTGTCATAACATTAGATATAGTATCCATCCCACCAAAATACTCCGGCGTACCATTCCTTTTCAACGTCGCTATGATTTTTTGCCCGTATATATATGTCTATATATATTTATATATATACGTATGAATATATATATATATACTTATATATTCTCTGACGAAAAGTCGTCAATCTCTCTTTATTCGTTGCATGATCGCACGAACGCGATAGGGGTGCGGCACTTTCCAGCAAAGAGAGAGAGAGAGAAAGAGAGGGATAAACACCGACGAATAGAGACGGAAGAACCGGCTGTTTATCTCTTACTAAGGGACTCCGCACCCTTCAATAGCACATACAGATAATAGCATTAATAAAAAAAATACGTAATTCATAAGTTAGTCAAACAAACGAGAAACGAATCAACCACCGAATGAATAAAAATAAAAAATATAATCGAACACAAAATTATTACGATTTATGCTTCGTAAAGATCGCGATATTTATTTAAAAAAAATTGACGGGGATATAGTGACAGATTAAATATTTTATGGACAATTACGATGAAAAATTAATAAACGATGTATTAAAAACTGCAGTTGATGTTTTAGTTTCGATGTTAAGATACATTCATTTTTTATTAATTTCGTACATACATTTAATAATGAGAATAATAATAATAATGACTGTAAAAATTATATGCAATACCGGTATTGAAATTTTAACGAAAAGAAAAATGGTAATCGATAGTTGTCAATTTTTTATTTCATAAGTACATTGAATGTACCATTATATTTTCCAACGATATGTTACGCGTTTAATAATTACCTTCATTTTTACTGTAAAATTTCTGTAAATCCAATAGGTTACTTCGATTTCACTGAAAATTCCATTAATGTTTCCTGAATATTTATTTTTATTAAATGCACATTTTTTTTTTTTTTTCGAATCCTTAATTGAACGAAAATCTCCGAATAGATTAAAAAAATAATATTCAATGAAAAGTTTCGCAGTGGGTATTTAATTTTACGGAAAAAAAATTAATGAATAATGCAATAGCAATGGTTTTGAATTTATTTCCCGTATATCTATTCAATCAATTTCAATGTGCAGAGGTATCCATTAAATGGTCGATTGTTCACGCGTAAAATTCCCGTTTTTTAAGTATTTTTATATTTTAATTTGAAAAAAAAAAAAAAATTATTGCTCCGAGTCATCGTGCTATATATGCCATATATATTCGCAGTCATATGCACGTGTACCTCTACAGATCTATAGCGTGTAGACCCGGAGGTGGAAGGCGGAGGCTATGCGTATCTATGCAGCTACCGGTGAAGCACTATGGGCTCTCTGATAAAATTGGCTTCTACACTCACACCGAGCGCAATAACGAATGAAAGTGCTATTCAGCGGTACGGCGGAACATACGAGTTCTGCGCGAACCATTGAAACTCCTCGAGCAAACGAATGCGAAAGTCACGCGACGACTCTTTACACCGATATCGTCTTTTTTTTTGTCTTATCTAATCGGTTCCTATATTTCGTCGGATTCTTTCTACGGCTCCGAAAACTGTATATAAGTATAAGTTGCATTATCGCTGCGGTTAGAGTACCGAGCGGACGAGGCAATCATTTCATTCGATTTTTCGCGCAATTGTTCGATAGCGCGCGGGGGCTCTTCAGACGGTGAAACATTAAACGGGGAAAAGCCCTTTCCTTTGGCAACTCGCATCACAGCGACAGGCGGGTTAACAGTAGGCGACGGTCCGTTCATTCGAGACGTACAGCAAGAAGAGGGACGCAAAAGAACGCCGAGAGAAAATGCCCACTCCGGTGGAAAGCCCGACGAACCTCGCAATATGCTGTAATCGACTCAAGTCCATCGGTTTGCCGGGATAAGGGTCACGCGAGGATTCCACAAAGAGCTGCTTTCCCAAGCCAATTTTTTTTCATTTTGTCGACGAATACACGGATAACGTGTATTCACGTACACAAGAATGTACACGAAACTTCGCGTTCTCTTGACTTCCGAGAACGAAGGTATTTATAAGCGTTCTGAATTTCCTCATTGTCGTAGTCTCACGGAATGAATCGGTCATTGCGGGAGAAGTATATAAAGATTATAAAGATCGCCGATACGAACGCTATCGCTCGTTGGCCGATGAAATACGAACGAATCGGGATTTTCGGAGTGCGTTAACCGCTCCGAATGCGTGCCGCTACTGTAGAACGTTTGGCACGTACGCGAGCGTATTGAAAAATGGGCGTAAAAAAGAAAAATGACTGGAAAAGTTTGAAAAAAACAAAAAATTCTTTTTTTTTTACGGAAATAGGTTTTTCCTATGCGGAAACATGAAATGAATAAAAATTTGAAAAAAATCAGATCGAAACACGAAAAAAAAAAATTTCTTACGATTTTTTTCCCGGTGTTTGAATAAACAGATAATAAAGTTTCGAAATTTCGTCAAAACGTCGCGTTTCGTAAAATTTTTAAATACAAAAAAAAACTATACGATCGCCGAGATAATATTTTTAAAATTTTATTACTCGAATATCGTGTTCGATCGGACAGGATTATGTTACACTACGGCCGGTACAATGTTATAAATGTATTGAATAAAGCTATTACGATCGCAGCCGTTCTTAAGCGATGATTTGTTGCAACGCGGTTACGAAGGCGGTAGAGAGATACAACGTATTGACAATAACACGTTGAAAAGCTCAACGGTGTTTTTTCGGAGTCGTGCCAATTGGCAGCGAATCTAACGTGTCACAGGGCTTACAATCATTTCTTATATCTTTATTTTCTCTCGCTTCTGATATTATATCGAAGCTTTAATGGAGAAATCGCGAACGATATATATCATTTTTTTTTTAATACGCGCGGCGTCGGAGCTCGAGAGGCATTTTTAATCGAAAAAAAAAACTATTAATGACTTCAGCTCTCAATCGGCAATCGTTCAAAGTAAACGACGACCGCCAGAACGGGCGAAAGCATGCAGTGTCGTAAGACCGGAAAACACATACCATCACCGGGTGGCATGCAATAAGCGCGCTTCATCGCTCTCGAGCTCTCTATTGCCCAGTGTGTGACGTGACACGGTTATCTTTGTCACTCTAATGGCACAGATTTGCCGTTTGAACGCCGCGTATTAGCGTTGCAGAGAAATGAAATGCACCAACGCGGGACGCTCGAGAGCAGCGGTGGAGACCGCTGCCAACCCGGACGCATAAGTCACTGCCCCCCGGGACTCCTGCGACTCATATATTTCACCTTCTTACGCGCAAAATTTCGACCACTTCATGTATACCATATATATATTCATATTTATCCCATTTATGATTTACGTACCCTTTTCGCAATATCGCGAAGCAGTGCAATACGAAATATGAGAAAATTTCGAGGCTCTTTCACGATTTTTGGAGGACTCTCGTGTTTTTTTAACGAAAATATATATGAAACAAAAAAAAATTTCATGTGAAAAAAATTCAATTAAAATACAACTAAAATTGAGATGAAATTTGAGAAAAAACAATTGCAAAGATAAGTGCACATTATGAATGCAATTTTTTTTTTTTTTTTATATATAAAAAACAGAGTTAAACCTCCTAAAAAATACAGCAATCTACGAACTTTTTTTAAATTTGGTATCGTTTTTTTTCGTAATTATTAATTTCGTACTTTTAATCGGATAGCTGAAAGTTTCGTTAATACGAAATATCATCGGGGTGTATAGTAGTTGTTAAAAGTTATTTAACGAAATAATTTATTGTTAATCTCGGTTTTTGAGTGAATTAATTATACTAATGCCGCGTACCTCGGCGATGCGGCTATGAAAGCTGTGAAGAACCTTCTTATTCAACGAATCCCCACATATTCATTTCGCTCACCTGGGATGAGCACTCAGGCGCGCGGCGAATATACCCCTCTGGTTTACCTATATCTTTCACCCTCGATGAATTTTGCCGGCAATTCGAAAACATCAAAATTCCGGAAGCTTTTTACGCGCGATAAACCAAAGAAGCGACCGGCGACGAGAAGCTTTGCACATTTTTATACGCGTTTTCGATACTTTTTTTTTGTTATTACGTTGTAAAAAATACATTTTTAAAAACGTTTTCTAAAATAAATAATAATTATTTTCAATTCTTTTAAAGGACATTTTTTTTTTTACAAAAAGAAACGTACGATTTATAATTTATACTATAAAAAATGATATTTTATTCATTTTTTTTTTTTTCACGAAAAAAAAAAATAAATTTAATTTTTTGAAAAAATTAATCGAACTAATTATTAGTTCTTTCGATTAATCATTTTTTTAAATGTTCATCCTTTACATACTATAGACATTGAGTGTCTGAGGTATTAGTATATCAGTTTAATCAAATTACCGTAAAACCGATGTCGCGGGTATCGCGTAAACATTGCGACCGAATTTACAGGAGGAAATGAAAGGTTATTTCGGCGCAAATAAATCAATGGGTCAATCGTCAACGACCGACAGCGTCCCGTTGACAAAAGCTAACATCGCGGTATAAATTTCTTCGACAGGCGGCGTCGCAACAAGCGCACCGATCTATAAATGGCGCGGCAACTACCGCGGTCTCAACCTCGGGGCCTCGCGGTCTCAATCTATTGTCGTATACTCTTCTCTCGCATACTACCGCGTATTTCCAACGAGACGCGAACAGAATCGATTTTGTCATTCGTCAATCGGTACCGCGCAGTATCCGGAATATCCGCGAGGAGAGCGTTGAACGTTCAATTTCCATTGCCTGACCCCCGTATGTATTTATATCCACGAATATCCACGAAACCCGCGACCCCCCCCCCCCCCCCCCCCCATTTGCTCCGAAATCGATAGAAAATTTAGAAAAAAAAAATAAACGTTTCGGAGTATCGCGACGACCGGCATACGGTGAATTTACAACTAATATACGCATCTGACGATAATAATAACAATGAATCTCATTTTTTTTTCTCGTCTTTTCATAACTTTGAATAGATACTCTCCATATTTTTCCATTGTAAAAGTTTTTCACGGTCTCGCGGTCGAAACCGGCATACAGAGCGCGAAATATGCAACACCGGGGAACGTCTTCGTCGGCTCGTTTTCAAAAGCGTCTTTGTAGGGGTAATATACATATATCTTTGAATGCATGAATAATTATTCGAGAAACGAGTCATTGTGGTCAGCGGAACGCGTAACTTTTCTTTTTTTTTCGGAATCTTTTTTATAGGCTTCATATAGACATATAGTAACGAATTTTGGACTTTGTATCGACGATGAACCCACGCGAGAGTATCAGTAAGCAATATATGTAATAGCAAAATTGGGAAAAAAAATACAGCGTTGTAACGGATCGCATTAGCCGAGATATACGCAAAGTTATCTCGTTATCCCGTTCGCGAGTGGGTGTACGCAGAAATGAATGTGGATAATCCGCATTAGAGGGTTCTTAACGAGGGAAGTTTAGAAGTGCCCCGATGCGAGGTATGTGTCGTAGAAACCCGTAGAAAATTATGGGTAAAGTACACGAGGGGTGGTGCGCGGGCGCCATCGTGAAATGACGAATTTTTTTTTTTCATCGTATTTCGCGCTTTCGCATCGTTCGTTTGCAGTCCTCTTGTCCACCATGAACCCTCCTATTCACTCTTTATTTTTTTCACCACCCCTTCGCTTATTTCCACTGAGTGAAATGCGTAAAATGTGCGTTCGCCAAATAGACGAGACTAAGGGATTCTTTGGTTTAACCAATTCGGCAAATTTGCGCGATCTTTAGTTTTACTATCGGCGTGTCCTCTTCGCCGAGGGAATTCGTAGTTAAATCCTACGCGCGAATAAACACGAGGGTTACGCGCGATCACGTAAAACGTGACTAGAGACGATTTTTCGTATAGATAAAAAAAACTATGATTAAAAATTAACATGATAATTCGGCGACTATTTTCCGAGACAGAAATAAAATGGACGGAAATTTCGTTTAAATTCACATTTCGTAATAAAAAAAAATAAGGGGTCGTCAATGCCGCGTCATTCTTATTAACTCGAGCGACCTGTTTCATTTATTTTAAATTCATCGTTACTACCGGAGAGTGTCAATCACCAAAAAATTTGAAAAAAAAAAAAAAAAAAATACTGATCAGTCTTCCGACAGGTTTTTTTTTAATTTTTCCATTCATTTTTTTTGATTTTAGATTTTGAGAATTTTGATTTTATTATCTCCGATAGCTTTGTGCGAAAAAAAAAAATATAAAAAAAACAATGGAATTTTAAACTCGATTTTGCGGAGCGCCCGGTACTTCATGAATTTTTCGCGCGATCGATTTTTCCACGAGATTAAAAAAAAACTATAATCCCATATTCAGCCCGTTTAATTCGTTAAAAAAAATACTTCGAGACAGAAATAAAATGGACCAATCTTGCGAAAGCCGCGTACCTTGAGAAGGTCGTGTAAGTGGGGTGAGAAAAAAAAAGACATAAAGGAACGGCGAAGCTTGTAAAACTACCGAACCATGAGTTCGACCCTCGTTCGCGGCATCAGCCAAGTGCGAGAAGCCGTTCGAGTCGATGTCGGAGGATGAGCCCCGAGCCTCGGAACAGCGGTGTCGAGAGGTAACGGAGATTTCGGTAAGAGGGAGAATATGCGGTGTGTGTGTATATATATAAAGCACAGGTATAGCGACTAGGTATCCATTTGTTAAAGCTGATATGATAAGACTCCCTCGGGAGGTGTGTTATACTCCGAGAGCTCTCTCAACGCTCACGGCTTCCCGCGGTGTTCCCTAACGTTCGGAAACGCCGGGATGTGTATTTACACCTCCCATATATTTTTTTTTCCGCTTTTTTCTTCGTTGTCTTCCTTCATCTCGCACCCGCACGCGGTGAATCATTTTTTTTTTTTTTTTTTTTTTTTTTTTTTCGGAGCGAATGCCGCCTGACATTTGTTTTTTTTTTAACATGTCGACGAATGTAAAAAAAAAGAAATTGAATATAAACCTTCGTTAAATGGGGACACCTATAGCAGTTGCGCGCAACGGAAGATAATATGTCGTTTCCACGTTTATGGCAAAAAAAAAAAATTATCAAGAGTGACGTAAAAAGTTTGCTATTTTCACCAATTACCATATGAATACGTGCCGGCGAAGGCGCGAGGCACGCGCCCGCATTATCTTTGACGTTCGTAAGAATCGCACAACGCGGATAAATCGCTGCGAGAAGATACGCGACTTTCTGGTATCGTGCGGTACATTGTACGTACGGATGCTTACGAACCAAAGTCGTTACACCGTTTCAGCGGAACGTACGTGCGTACATTGACCATACGTGACCGTCATAAGCGCGGAGGTTGTATGTACCATTAAAAAAAAAAATTTTTAAACCCGAGAAATGCGTTGGTCTCGTAAAATCGCTGGAAATTCGAGTACAGTCATCGCGATCGAGTGACTCTCTCGATTAATTGTATTTTCTTTTTTTTTTTTTACTCGAATTCTCGATGAAACGAAACACGTCATAGGATCTCGTATTTCAAGCCGCGAGGAGACATACAGACGTAAATCGGTATATCCATTAATTCGTTACGTACGAACAGCGGCAGACAGCTGCTCGACGTGCGATAAAAAGTAATCGGGCAACCCGAGGCTTGGCCTGAATGAGTGGAATATATTGCGAAAGAAAAAAAAATTAAATAAAAATAAAGAATTTGAGATTCGGCTACGCAATGGTGTTTTCGGTGTTTCGGAAAATTACGAAAAGTAGAATTTGCCGATACAGGGAGTACAGTATATTTATTTATTTATTTATTTAATTACTTTTCATATTTATTAAATCGAAAAATTTCGCGATATTTTCTCCTCGTGTCTGTCGTTTCCCTATCGATTTTCTAATGATAACGCGAGAGCCAACGGCTGGCGCATTGCTCGCTTGACCGTCCCAGACGAGTCGATTAAATAAATCATCGGGAACGAGAGAAAATCCCTCGTCGCTCGATAATCTCCATTATTTTACCGTCTTCCGGGCTTTCCGATGGCGAACGGTGCAAAGCGAAATGGGAAGGGGAAGGGGGCAAACAGAAAACTAACTATGCTTCGCGGAGTCCCGGGACGGCGAGCTCCGCGAGAGAACCGGGCGGCGATCGGAACGATTATAGGTATAAAGGCAGACGAGAGAAAAGTAAATTAACAGGTATATCCAACCAATGCCTCGAAATTGGCGATGAATATAGAATTTTTTTTTTTCGCAAAACTTATTAGAGGTAATCATTTTTTGTTTTGCAGAAAAATATTCAGAATTTCACAAATAAAAATTCTTTTTTTAAATGGAAGACACGATTTTTTTTTTTCGAAAATTTTATGAGATAATAAAATCAAATTGTTGTTGTTTTTTTGAAAATGAAGTAAAGAGATTTCCACAATTGAAAAAAATCGCGTTAAGTGAACATAAAAGATAAACTCCAAATGTCAACAGAGGTCAAACCCAATGACCCCGATCACCACTATATTTCGATTAAATACCGAAACACGACCTCGTTGATCATATTTTGATCGAAGTTGAACCCCCAATGACGAAGCACCTTTGGGTGAAAAAAAAAACGGAAATAACTGAAAATACGAAATCGTTGAAAGGCCAATGAATAGTTCTTCATTTCGTATTTATTTCTTATCGTGAAACCCGAATCTATTGCCTATCCATCAGGTGAAAAAGTGAAGAGTAGTGAAAAGCGTCCGTCCGACAGTACAGGAGACATTGAGGGAATGACGCGCGCGCGGACAGTGGCAATAGGAAACGGCAGCGGGTATACTACTCGTCGACAAAGCTCTCTCAGCCCTTCCCTTCTTTTTCCACTTCCTATTCTATTTCCGTACTTTTATCAACTATTTTTGTGAACCTTGCGCTCTATAGAAACTTGTCTACCATTCATTCCGCCTCGCGGCGCCTCTGTATGTGTCGTAGTAAACGCGATGGACAATGCATGTATCAAGAAAAAGAAAAAAGAAAAAAAAGAGAGACACGCGTTCAGACACCGCGGCGAGAATCTATTTCTGCTGCAACCGTTGTACCAGAATCGTATATTCTTTACACATTTTCCGACATTAGCCGCTATTAGAAATGGAAGCTAAAGACGATCCCTTCAATAAAAAAAAAAAAAAAAAATACATCGATCGTCTATAGAACGGAATGCTTCCGCGGCGAACGAGAAATTATTTTTTTTTGCTATAGAAGGCTCTTCGCGACATTCTATTCCAATAATTGTGTACATTGAACGTCATGCCTTTGAAACTTTGTCTATCAAAACTATTTTTATATTCTATTGTTATACTTTCCCACGACTATTTACCGAGAGCCGAAGACACGCTACGGCAGCACATTTGGAACACATAGTCTCTAACAACGATGTAACGAAAACTACATTACATTTCAAGTTTTTTTTTTCGTCACGAAATAAAAGTATATCTTCAAAATTTTATTTACGGCTCATGAATAAATGAATTTATAATGGTTTTTCAATCCTTAAAAAACAATTACACTGTAATTACGAAATTTTACGCTTGAAGAATACTTAACTACTTTTCGATGTTTCAAAAAATTTTGAAAATCGCGGAAAAATGCAATTGAATTCTGAACTGTATAATTATAATTATAAAATAATGAAAAAAAATTATTGTCAAAAAAATGTATTTAATTTATTATGATTATTAAAAAAAGATAATAATTTTTTTAAATATATTATTATTATTATTTCATATTTTCATAGAAAAAAAAAACGACGATATCGGAACTTTCATTTCGTGAATTTTCTCTCGATATTTCGTGACTTTCGGGTTGTCGAATACTCCGGAAGCACTGATTGCAGATTGATATATTGGGGGAAACTTCGGGAGCGGCGATAAAAAAACGCGGAAAAAATCGATTTTAGCTCGTTGACCTCTGTTCCATATAGTAATTTCGATATAACCCGCGCCCCCTTTCCCCACTTTTCTCGCTCCGTTTATGGACAATACAAGTCTAATAGTTCGTTCGGACGATAGCGAACGGACGATGGTCGGGCGAAAGAATGGCGAGCGAGTCAACGCGACTATACTGGTTACTCTCACCATCGACGTATCATTAACTAATACCAAGTTATCGACGAACTATACCCGCCGCTATAGTTCTATAGGTACTCACGATAAATGTGACTACACCTGTGACTATGATGGACGGCGGTACAACGCTCCGCGTTATCCACCGTACAGTTGGCTAATTGGACAGACCTCGTCGCAGCCGGTTGTTGACTTTCGTCGCTTCCGTAACAAACTATTGATTCCCAACATCCGCATTCCCACTTATCGTCGAATTCGACATGTTTTGATTATTATGCCGAACCTTCGGAATCAAAACACCGAAAAAATTGACGGGGAAACAGCCTTTCCGCGCGTTCAAGACGCTGCGAATGCGTGTTGAGAAATTACGTACTTTCGCGAAGTTTAATATTGTCGATTGTCGTCCACTCGGATTCTCGCGTTTCTCGAGAGACACGCGATTAGCGCTTCGATTATTATGCCGAATCTACAGAATCGAAAAACCGAATGAATTGACGGGGAAACAGATTTTCCGCGCGTTTAACACACTGCGAACGCGTGTAGAGATATTAGGTACTTTCGCGAAGTTTAACATTATCGTTGAGTCACTCACGCGGCCCCTCGCGTTTCTCTAGCGTCGCGCGATGAACTCGAAAGGTGACGAGACGATGAGAGTTTATAGGACAACCCACCGATCCGGTAATAAACGCGTCTGACATGCCGCTACGACGAGGAACATTACCACTATAGGGAACGAGATTACGGCGTACAATTTATGGATCGACGGGGAGTCTATCAAAGAAGCGATAAGGGCGGTGAAAGCTGAATGCCGCAATTGGAGGAATCCATTTGGATAATATCGGCGAATGAGTTCATTCAACTCTATGAGCAAATGTCGGAAGGTGCAACGCGCTTTTTATCGGAGAATTTAGGTAGGGATATTACGCGGAGAATGCGATTAAAAAAATTGAAATGGAATTATGCACTTTACTTTGATACATTTTTTCTTTTACATTAATTTTAGCAGATTTACGACGAAACGAAAATTTGGTTATGTGATTATGAAAATAAATTATTAAAATAGATTACTAAAAAAAATGCAAAAACGGATTTTTTTTTTTCGCCTTAAATTAAAATTTTTTTCTGCGCAGTTATTTCGCAGCCTCGTTAATCCCGCGATTGTCGAATTTTTCGTATTGAATTAATAATTAAAATATGTGTAAAGTAACTTCCGGTTTGAAAAAAATATATAATTCATCGAATACAGCGTTTTAAGGGAGAAAGATATTTATTTAATTTTTTTTCACTCATTTTCGGAAATGTTGCGATTATTCAAGATTTTCAATTATTTACGAACGCCGATAACTGGTGGTGGGAATGGATTTACGGGAAAATTCCGGTGTCTATCGTTTTCCAGGGGGAAAAACAGACGAGATAAGATCGTATGTAGAGTTATAGGATCGTTTTTTTCGATACCTTTTTAGGGCAATGGAAAACCCGAATGAAAAACTCGTCGAATCGCATTTTTTTCGCATTCGATCGAAGAGAAACGATTTTTTATTTTTTTTTTCATTTTCTTCGGCATCGAACCGACTGAAATTTCTCATCATCAGCATCGTGTAATAGTCCTCTTTAATCAAATTGCAGTTGGGGTTCACCAATATCTTTATCGGCTATCGACGCACGGCGCACCGAGCGAACGAGAGGAAAAAACGGTATGAGCTGTGGGACGCGTTCGCGACAGTGCAGCAGAGAAAAAAATGAAGAAAAAAAGGAAAAACGTCGTTGGCATCTCCTTGGTATACGCGGGAGGTTGCGAGAGGAAAAACAAACAGAGCGAAAGGAAAACCTCATGGGGGACTGGAGGTAATTCCAATATCCAGGATATTGGCGCAGGCGGTAGCGCAGCTTATAGGAAATTGCTGCGAGTTCCGCGTCATAGTATTCCCAATGGGTACACGCTGAATAAACTTTATCAGTTTCGATTTGTATCATTCGCGGTTACAGCCTCAACGCTAAATGATTTAAAGTCATTACGCGACCCAAGAAAATTCTCGCACTCACCATAGTAAAACCCCAAAGGTAAATGTCCCCATTCTCGTCCGATAGCTACCGCTACCGAAGGAAAAAAAATCACTAAAGTTTATTTACCCGGCTGCTGATTGAACCTCGCGATTAATATTTGAGCAAAAAATTCGGAATCCCATGCCGAGTGGAATTGCAGAAATTATCGGGAATTATTTATTTTCAATTATTAAATTTTTCGTATCGGAAAAAAAAATCGAAAAATTTGAAAAAAAAAAAGTCAAATAATTCGAAAGAAAATCAAAAATTCCGAAAAACAAAAAAAAACCAAAAATTTCGAAGAAAATAATCTAATACTTCGAAATAATCAATTTCTGACGATTTTTTACTTATATACGTTGATTCGAGATTTCGGGGGCTATCAACGATAAAGTAAAGTGAATCACGCTATACACTCCGTCCGAACAAAGACCGCCGTCTATTTGTTATATTTCTGAGCCCATATTTCGTTTTCAAATACAGGTGGTAGCAGAACTATTACTTTCGGAAAAAAAATGAAAAAAAAAATCGGGTAGTTGATGAATAAACTCCGTACGCTCGGGGAAGCGTAACACCGTAGCGGCAGCGACTTGCGTTCGCCTCCTCACCTCGTGCAGAGAATTATTCTTTTTATTATTACTCACGAAACAACAGTGTGTTAGCGAACGTATCCCCGTTAGTGCGGATACTTCTGCGACTGCGAGAACTGTGGAATAACAATGCAAGAAATTCTTCGCTGTTTCCTTTCGCTCCTTTTTTCATTCCCGTTGCTAAACTTTCCACGATATGCCAGTATCCCGGCAAGTCGTTTGTTGTTACTTTCCTACTTTCGTTGTATGTATATATGTATAAAAAACAGTTACTTTTTCGTCGTTTTCTCGAGTAGTCGAAAGTTTATCGCCACGTTGCGAATTTCTTACGTGTACCGTACGGTGTATATATTCGTAGAGCGGAAAAGAAAAAAATAAAAAAAAAATCGAATATTTCGAAAAATCCGAAAATAATCGATTTCGAAAAAAATCTAAAAAAATCACATATCAAAAATTTCCAAAAATCCTATTATTCGATATATTTTTAAAAATTTCGAAAAATCAGTCGACGAAACAATGCAACATAATTTTTTTTTACCTTTCGCTATTTTTTCTCACGAGTAGCAATTTTGCGCCGACAAATATCGGTTTTCCGATGATATATTCGGAGTGAATTATTATCACAGTGATACAGCAGCGAATATGCAACTTTGGTATCTATATTCGCGATTTCAAATATAGTATAATATCCTTTCCAACGATAGTTCACAATGGGATACACGGTGTGTTATAAACCGAATGCGCTATAGCACCCTAAAACGCTTGCGAAGAACGCGACAATCTACCGTACCCTCTCGCGTTCCATAACCAAGGGATGCGCTAAGAGTTCCCCGCGCAGCCGCGATTATCCATTGTTTCACACGACAATGCTATCTGCACGGATGGCTAAACAAAGTTTCCGGTACGCTTATTTCGATCTTCAAATTGGAGCGACGGGTGGAGGTATTGTATTCGCCAGAGAATCCGTGATATACAATGAATTGCGATAGAATGTTGCGAGCTGTGCTCCGGGCTTTCGTAGTGTTCGCGAAAATGTCGGGTGTTACAACGCCCCGTCTATCCATCTGAGCAAATATTTTGCTTCAATAATAACGTCAACTTTACAAACATCGCAGAGTTTCGCGGAAATTTCACGGATTTCTAACTTTTTTGCGATTTTTCGAACGCGTTGTCGGAGGAGTGTTACGAGATTTCGAAGTCTCGAGAACTGAAAATGAAGAGCCGAATTTCGTAGATATTGCAAGTTTTAAGGATGTATCGTTACATTCCCAAAAAAAAATGAGATTTTCAGAAAATTTTCGATACTTCCGGTACGGAAGTTCGATTTTTTTTTATCATATAGATGGCGCTAAATACATTAATAATAACAAATTTAATAAATTTAATAATTGCTTATTTATTTTTGTTGTTATTAGTCATTATTAGTATTCAAAGATTTCCTCGAATTTCATTTTTGGTTGGGAATCTAACGATGCAGCGCACCTTCGAAGAATCGCGATATTTGCGAAATTTTCTTCGAAACTTTCCATCGACTTTTCAAGTTTTATCTAATAATATCCGCGCGCGCGATCAACATATCCGCTTTTGTGTACAAACGGTGGATTACACGGTTAAAAAAACAACACTCACCAGTGTCGACGATGGACCGTATTTTCCGCTGGGAGATTCGGACCCCTGTTGTCGTGACTGACGTCAGGACTCGCCGAAGTAGCGTCGTCTTGGAAGTTCGTCTCGCGCTTTTTCCGGCCTCTCGTACTCTGCGAATAAATGTTTTTTTTTCAACCTACGAGAAAATTTGTAGGTACATAAAAGTTTATGGTAATAGAGCGTTTAATTTTAAATGAGTTCCGAAAGCCCTCGGCGCCGCGAAGGGTAAGTGGAGAGTTCGGACGATATCTCAAAGCTATGCGGGCAATACGAGCTTTTTTCACGAATACGATTTTTTTTTTTACCGCGATTATATTTATCTCATTAATTTATTCAAGATCCTCTGCAGTGACGGTAGCGTAAAAGAGAAGCGGCAGAAGTATCCGTAGTGCATGGTACCCTCGTTTATATTACCGCGTTTTAAAGGTAACACGGTAAAAGAAACGGGCGGCCTCGTCTAACGAGAGAAGGTTCCCCCTCCCCTCCCCGCCGCCATTTTGCTATTCAGCATTTCTTTCATTTCGAAACACGTGTTTTAGCGCTTTTCTCATCAACGGTTGTGAAAAAAGATAAAAAAGAATCGTCCGTAGAATTTTCCTCGTGTACCTACTTACAGATCTTTCCGTCTGGTCTTCGCTCTCCCGTCTGTACTTTCAGAGTTAAAACGATTGGATAAACGATGAGCGTATACTCCGCGCGCGGTACTCTTATTTACTTCTGTTTTCTAACAGTCTCCGCGCACTCGTAATCTCGCCGATTCCCCGAGACTCGCACAGCCGCACTTCCTTTTCATTCGCCCGCCTCGTTTACTTCGTCATTAATTCCATTTTGTGTGTTCCGCGAGATTGAGTAATCGTGCCCTCGGCTCGATCGACAAAGCGCAAAGTTTTTCGTCCGGAAATATATCCCGAGTTAAAGTAAAATCTCATTTTGCCCTTTACCACCGACATATCCAATTAATTTCCAATCAACGTTTCATTTTCAATCGCTTCTACCTCCGCGTCTACGCTGTCTCGTTCGTCGATCTATATATATATATATGTCATGCACATACGAGTACCAACACGCCATGTAACTATGTCGAGAATTGATTTCATCGCGCGTATTTTTCACGATCAATCGCCAACCGGAATTATAAATGAAGTAATGGTAAAAAAAAAGCAATACATAATAATAATCATAACCATATTTCGTGAGTTTCGTTCGTAACCGCGAATCGTTGGGGATTCGTGACAGAAATAAAAGCAAAAAAATAATTATTTAGTCTACTCACCGGCTTGTCAGCGTCTTCTCACTGTTACAGAATCCATTCGAAAGTTGTGATGCGCGATCGAGGTCCGGACCCGACTCGAGAGCAATGACACTATCGTTATATGTCTGTCCGTTTCCCCCGCGAAACACGATTGATCTTGTCTAAGAGCTCCGAAACTCATTAATTCGAATAAACACGAAAAAAAAACCACTATCGTAATTTTATCATCGCGATTCTTCCGACAGTCGTTAGGAACCAAAAAACATGTTAATAATGATCGAGATGAGAAGTCATTAGCATTACGTGCACAGCGAGGACATGAGCGAATGAGGGTGATAGGCGAGCGTAGGTGCATCCACTCGCGACGACTGCCAGCGGCCAACTGTCCCGCAGCGAGACGCTTTGATACAGAAGCATCGATGGCCCTCGTGCAAGTTCACCGCGCGAAACCAAATATCTTTTGTTTGCAGCGCAATTTTTTTTTCTTTCTCTTTCTTTTTTGCATTCGCACTTTTCGAGATTATCGATGTTTTTTTAACTGCACAATAAACTGTTGCGTACACAGATCGATGTATTTTCGCTGTAAATCTACGCGATCGAATTGGTTAACCGGCAATTAGGATAATAGCGGCACGTCCTTGACCCCCGATCGACACTAAGCTTCTCGCGCGGTTTAGCCTTACTACACTGTGTTTCCGACTCCTCCGGTGTCCTCGCGTCACGTTAATTATTCTCCCGCGAACGGCCCTCGACTGCACCCGACACCCGTGCGCGATCGTATAACGGTCGCAGGTCGTGCATAGTCAACATGTACCTATGGTACACGACCGAACCCTCCCCTCTCGGCACAGTAACACGATATCGCAAGCTCTGCCCGGTGCCTATTGTTGTTAAAACTACAGCTTACTCGGCACATCGGTTACACCATCGCTTCGATATAGTTACGTGCGCTCACGAGGCGTTCATCGCGTGACGAGAAAGTCGCGCGAGGCCCCTAAATTAAGCGACGCCCGCCGACCGCGAACCGCCAACTCGAGACCGAAAATCGTGACGGAGAACAATTCGTGGGATTCCGAATTGGTCACTGATTCGTTCGGGGTTTGGAGGGGAATGAAGGACTCGTGGAAAAAGAGGTAAAAGAAGCTAAAAGTTTCAATGACCGAGCTTTCGCGACAATTACACTCGTAGTCGAGTCACGAACGTTTCGAATACGTTTGGCACCTCTCGTACGGGCAATGTAAGAAATTTTTTTTATCTTTTATTTAGTTTTTTTTTTCTTTTTTATTCTTTCACTACTTACTTTCGTAAAAAATGATTACAGTGCGCAAGTGCTCTTATACAGTTTTTTTTTCTTACTTTTAATCGTAAAATGGTGGATAATAGTAATAATAACGATGATCAGAATCAAATGTTGATTCTATGCGTAGATAAAAAGTGATAAAGGGCCGACACTCGTTATCGCGATTCTTGGAGATCATTGACCCTTTTTTTTTCTATTCGAGAATTTATTTTTGGAACACCACACGCATTTTTACAACACTTTAACGCCACGAAATTTATTAAGGGTATGTGGATCGTCGAAATTTTGAATAATTCTATCCGAATTAAAAACTTATAAGAAAAAAATCGATAAAATTCAAATTCGAATTTTTTTTTTTAAATCGATTACGAAAAAATCGAAAAAAAAAAAACGAATTCGAAAAAACGGCCGTGGTGTTCCAAAATGAAATTAATGAGTCGATTACACTGGTAAATACTTGTGAAAAACGTAATGTCAAATCGCCTAATCGGAACGCAATATACGCGCACATTAATTACAATAAAGTTGACGAGAATTAAGATAAAACAATTACGAACGTTGATGAATACAATGTGCGACGATATATCGACAATACGGACGACGATAGCGAATCTTCGACGAGCTTCGATCGTCCGCAACATAATGGCACTTAATACTCGATACGATATTAGTCCTTTTTCTTCGGTTTCTTCGGATTACGCGAACGCGATTTCGCCTTACAAAGAGGACAGATCGGCGCGTTTCGGTGAATCTGCTGATGGCACGAGAGACAAGACTTCATGGGAGGTGGTTGTTGCCTGCGAAAAAAAAAAAAAAAAAGTTTAGCGGACATTCACCATTCGCGGCGCGGGGCGTCATTATACCAAGCGGACTCGACGGCAAAAATGCGAAAATTCTTCCGATTCTCGTTGAAATCGCCGTCAATTTTTTTTTTGGCAAAATTTTTTTAGCGATCTTTTTTAGCGAAACGTATAATGCTGCCCTCGGACCGTAAAGAATACTTGCCAAAGATAATGATATAAAAAATCGAGATATACCAGTGGTACCTGAATGTTGGAGCCGGCGGACCAGTTGCCGGTGGCAGAGGCCTCGGCTCCGGTTTGCTTGGACCCTGAAGTGGCTGAGGAGCCAAAAAGGGTGTCGATCCACCGGGATGTCCCGGATGTCCGTGCAAACCGAGTGGTTGCATTAAATCCTCGCCGCGGACCTCGACCCTCCACTCGGCCTTCTGCATCGGCCGATCGAAGTAACTGCGAGCAAACCGTCTACGCGATAATCGAATTTTCTCATTGAATATTGCGACAAAAAATGTTTATTAAATAGAAATACGTAGAAATCGATGCAAAAATTTCGCTTACTCGGGGGATATGAGGTCCGTTTCCGTTTCGTATAACTCCGGCAATCTTTCTAATCCGAGATATTCTCTGCGCATTCTATCGATGTCGTGTTTTAACGGCTGATACTCGTTATTGTGTATCAACTTCGCGTGTTCGCGCGCCCTGTTGCGCGCCTCTTCTGCTTGTTTTATCACAGACTCCATCTGCAATAAAATTATTGTTATTATATTGCGTTACTTTTATAGGCATATATATTTATGCAGAAGTGTACTTAACGATATATAGAGATATATATAGACATATACAAGTATAGAAAAAAAAAAGTGGGCGTAAATGGACCATCGGCAAAAAATGGCACCGTCACGCGACTGAACTTGTGGGGGAAAAATGGACCGATACTAAAATTCTTGAAATAAAAAAAATATCGATTTTCAACTTTTTTTCGCATTATTTATCCAGCAGATCACTGCTTATTTGAAAAATATCGGGAACGATGTTTAATAAAATTTTACCGAATTTCCCGACAATATTTTACGTTTTAAGTTTTATGTGATTTTTTAGTTTAAAAGTATTGGGAAAGTATTTTGTATACCGATACAACTGCCTGAATTGTTAAGCGGCACATTTTGCCCCATGTGTGTGAATATTTGTCGATACGCATGTATTTGCTATAATGGGCTGTCGTTACTCTGTGTACTTCATGCCGAGTCCCTTTTTTTTGTGTTTTTCATTTTATCTGTACTCACGGCATGTATGTCGGCATGTATTTGCCTCAATTCTTCCACATGCGCCATTTTTTCTTGTGTCAGTAACTCCATTTCCTGCTTGTACTCCGTCAGGCATTTATCTTCCTGTTCCGTCTGTTCGACTTCTTGAATAATTCTCTGCTTCATTTTTTCCAACTGTAGAGTCTTTGATCTATAAAAAAAAAATGAAAGTATTTGTGTTACGGAATCAGCAGAGAAGCGAACAGGGTGAATGAATGAGAATCCTTTGAATAGTATACATATATACATATAAGTCGGATCATTTATTCTCACGCGACAACTAAATCCCGAAAATCCCCCTCCCCTCTCCCGCCCCCGACGTGCGTGGGTACTATTTCGGGTGCATACAGATACGACTATTTTTGGTGGGGTGCATGCAGAATTGTCCATCTGTTTACATTGTCGGACTGTCAGTAAATTCGGGAAAATGTTTATAAATGTTCGTTCAAAAAGATCGCTACTGCAGCGCCGTTGCTAAACAACGAATAACAATAGTGACAATTGTAGCGTTTACGAATATCAATGGGAATAATTCTTGAGTGGAAACACACTGAATATTTTCACAAGGATTGAAACAACACAGGGACAATCGCGGGTAAACAGTTGTGAACGATGCCGGGAACTGAGAAGCATAAATATACATCGAACAAACCTGATATCCTTCAGTGCTTCGAGTTTCGCAAAAATGACAGTAGCATCCGCGGTCGACATTGTGTATCGCGTTTTTATTATTATTTCGCGTTTGTTCGAATGTATTTTTGTCGTTAGCAATGCACAATTCGCGATTTAAGTTCACTGATATAATTAACCGTTTCGCGGTTCATCAGTCGATCGAGTGATTTGACATCGCGGTTATCGTCGCTAAATTCGTTATCTCACGAATCACAATCGCGTACAATACGAGACTTCCCTTTTGGCTCATGTCAACGCTACGGCGTCCACGATGGGAGACAGGCGGGGAAAAAAAACTCTCGTAACCGATAAATTAGCCGTTCATCTCGACTCACGCGCGCCCGATTTACCGAAACATCGCCGGCCAAATGTTTTTTTTTTTTCAACGTCACGTTAGATCGCCCGCGGCGAGTTGTTTGCGAAGTTTACGATTTTTTTCACGATTCTGGCTTCGTGCAGCATCAGTGCGATGGACCAGACGCGGCCATCATCGAATCTCACCACCACTATTTTTTTTAGTCGTTAAATTAGGGAGGTGGCAACTGGCAGAACGCGAAGCCCCGAATCGCCACTGGAGCGACATCTAGCGTTTGGAATGAAAAATATTTGCGTATTTCGATATATCGTTACGGGAGAAGTACGATGTTACACGCTGTTGGTATAAAATATTTTTATCACCACACAAGTGAAGGAAAAATGTATTTTTTTAAAGCACGTTAGTGAATGAGATTTACATATATATGTATATGTATAATAGTCAATCAAAGAGTAAAATTAGTCGTAAGCCTTTCACATTGATATTCATATCGATATTTTTTTTTTTCGCTTTTCATTAGTCATATCCAAGAGACGCCCTAGCGTCTCGACGCTGTTAAAAACTTTTTATTATAATACGAGATAAGTGCGTAGTGACGATCCCGACGTCGCATGCCCCCGAGCCACAGGCCCAGCAGGATCTCTGCAGCAGCCGTGCATTGTGTGCAGTGCGCAATTCCCCACTCTCCGACTCCGTTTTTTTTTTTGTATTAGCTGCGTTGAGTGAAGTAACCTGAAAAGACGACCTCTCGTTAATTTCGTCGCTGGTGTACCGTCGAGTTAAACGAGAACTCCGATACCAAAAATTAATTGTACACGTTTTTTACGAGAAACGAGATAGACGCGCCATTTTTCGCGGAAAAAAATGTTCAACAATAAATTCACGAAAAAATGACTAAAGTTACGATAATCATTTTTCATGTTTTATAGTATTTACTGCAATAAGCACGTAGTCATTATGACAACTGCCCCTTAGTTCCCAGAAATTTTTCGTTTATCGCGTATGCAATCGATGTTTGAAACATTAGTAACCGATAAACTCGATCGCGCCGAAAGGATAACCTCAATGAGTCATTACGTTAGGCGATTTATTTTTATCACGAGGTCACGAATCCATGTATTCGTTTTTTTCTCGATGTTTTAATTAATTACGTTAAAAACTGATGCGTCTTCGGACAATATCTTTTCACCTCATTGCAATCCCTCTTTGTTGATACTACACGCCTTATTATTTGTTTGCATCGTAAACAACAAACAGTGGAATCATTAAACGATAATGTAAAAGAGATAAACAAAATTCATACGTTTGGTGCCTCGCTGGATGCTTTAAAAGAGAGTCAACATTGATAACAGTGTTCTCGAGACGGCGAAAGGGTGGGGGGCGCGGAAGGGACCTACAGAGACGCGATACAACAGATAAGCGATTTGTACATAGAATTAGCCGCGTGTTCGGTTGACCACAGTCAACGCCACGTGAGGAAAGAACCGATATGTTTCCAGGGCCCGTGGAAAAATTCTCACCCTCACCCCAAAAATCGCTGATAAGAACCTCATTATTTCGTCTATGAGAGGTATATAGTCTCCTTACATTGTTCGACACTCATCAGTATCGTTCGCGACACACCGTTGAAATCCTCAACGTTACCTCCATTGATCACGTATGGGTGATTCTCATCGGCCATCGAGATCGTCAACAGAGGATCATCAAACTGGAGAAACTACTGACAAATCGAGAATCCACTGCCACAATCAATTATCTCAATTGCAACGTCGATTCAGACGAATTCTACCGTTAATTCCAGTGAGTTTACGTAATCGTAAAATCATGTTTTTAATGAATTTTTTCGATGTTTAGTCGATTTAAAAAAAAATTTATGTAATCATTTCGATGTATTGTGGAATTTTTTTTTTTTTTTCGAAATTTTTCGATGTTTATCAATTTTTTTTTTTTTTTTTTCATCGATTGAATTGCAGATACCCTCAGTCAGTTGAACGCGGAATAAGATCCGAAGATCAGTGCCTAATCAATTCCGGAATCCTGTTCCCGGAGTTTCATTGCCTAACATCGATTGTGACTGTCTTTCGATAATAAAGCTGTAAAAATGACTGTTGGACTCAGAACTATGGGGTTAATGAAGATAACCCGAAGTCTTCGCCGTCGGCTCAACGAGCGAATGGGTAAGGAGATCGACGATTCCCATTTGTTTTTTTTTTTTTTTCACCCCCTTTAATATGCATATCAATCGTACTGCTGCTCTCTGTATCCAAAGTCATGCAGTTTCTTATGTACGATCCGTCGAATTACACGAACGCGCGCTTTCTATTGCATCATCAATAATCGAACGACCGGACGCGTTCGGCGGACAGTAGAGAAGGTTTTCCCGACTTTTCGTTCGAGTGATGAGATTTGCATGTTTCACACCGAGAAAATGAAATTCGCATCGCAATTCGCGAAATCAACGAGAAAATAACGTAAATTCATCAACGCCACTCGCGACAGTTTTCGTACGAACGTTATCACGATTCGCTAAAAAATTAAACAAACAAACAAAACCGCTAAAGTTTCTGCGTTCTGAATGCACAAATTTCTGAGGAAGAAACGCGAATTTCAATTAACAGACGAATAAGAGAATTCACTCGATTGACTCGAACGATAATTCGAAACCGCGAAATTTTTTTTTTTCGAATACAATACTTCGATTACGCGAAACAATTGTACACGACAATCGACAATCGATGTTTCAATGTTCTTTTTTTTTTATTGAACAACAGTGAGCGACGATTTACTCGCTGACGGCGAGGATAAAATCCGAAGGATACCTCTCGACATCGACACGAATATGTTGAAAATCGGATTTCTCGGTGGCGGTAAAATGGCTCAGGCGCTCGCCAAGGGTTTCATCAATGCCGGTAAATACATCGTAATTAATATTTTTTAAAAGAATTTTCTATTGTTATTTATATTTTTTAAGATTTTTTTCCGTATTTTTCCGTATTAATATAATAACGTTTTTTCAATATTTAATTTGAAAAAAAGTAATCATTTATGAAAAATCATTTTCTTTTTTCGTTTTTTTTTTTAATATTCATATTTCATTGATATTTTGATTTTTATGAAAATAAATAAAAATTCGATTGTTACGAACGGAAAAAAGGTAATCGTAAAATAACCGATTGACAATTTATTTTTAAGGACTGAGCAAAGGAGAGATGATCGTTGCGAGTTGTCTGCCGAGCGACACGGGTAGCATCGATGCATTCGCGGTAAGTGGAAAAAAACTAAAATAAATCGCACGTGCGTATCGATTAGTATTTCTCGTGCCCTTCGCACTCGCGTGCGCGCGGCAGATTATAATCGAAGTCGTACCTCACGATTTCGTATCGATAAAAAAACGTGTATAGCACGAGACAACAGCGAAATACTGATTGCAGAGTTCAGATTAGATTTCTGCCTTCTCGAACGTTCACCTTAATGTAATAGAATTTTTAATCATCTTCTCAAATTATTTCGAATTTTTCACAATTTTATTCTCTCGATCGCTTCACGATTTTTTCTCCTAATTTTTTCGAAAAAAAAAAAAAAAAATCGTATAAACATTGAAAAATTTAATTAAAAAAAATGATTTTACGATTGGGTTCCGGTATAACGAAAGCCGAATACATGAAAAGTGTATACGTGACGAATCTCGTGCGCCGAAGTAGTCTTTTCGATCCAACGACCTTCTCGCGATAAAATGATTATCCACATTATCCTGCATATCGGGTACTTCATCGCGTTCGCTGAATCTTAACGCCGTGTCGATGACCGCAATTCGAAAATAACTGTCGGAATTATTGTCTAACATTTCATATGTGAAATTCATCGACATTGGAAGTTTACGAAATAACAAGTTCACGCGGCAACCGCTCGGGACGCAAACAATTCGTAACATCGCGCGCGAGATACGATATTATCGCTTACGCACCGTACCATCGGTGGAAATGTTTTTTTTTTCTCTTTTTCTTAATCTCGCGTTTGTTAATCGATGAACAAACAGCGATAATAATTCGTATACCGTTTGTCGCCTAAACTGAAAATTTGTTGTCCGATAAGACCGATAACCTGGCGTCTGATTGTTATCCGAAACAACAAAACCTGTTTACGGCAGTGAGATTGTCTAGCCGCGATCTCTGTATCTTAATCAAGATTTCGCGTCTCTCAATACCTTGGAGGACACCTTTGATCGGGTCTCGCGGATAAATTCGTTTTTATCGATCAATAACATTAATTATCATTATTATTATTAAAAATATATTTTTTTTTTATTTTATTTATGTTTTGTAAATTATTCTCAAAAAATAAATAATATAATTTTTGTTTTTTTTTTTTTTATTGTTATTTTTCTAATTAATTTATTATTTAATATTGTTATTTATTACTTTATTTCATTTTTTTTTTTTTTTTTTCAGGAGATGGGATCGAAAACAGTGTTTTCGAATGAACCGGTCGCCGAACACGGAGACGTATTGATTCTCTCTGTGAAACCGCAGGTAGTGCCAAAAGTATTACCGGATCTGAAGGATCCCAAGAAACTTGTCCTTTCAATCGCTATGGGAATTTCATTGGAAACTCTCGAAAAGGTATTAACAAACGCAATTAATAGATCGACGATAAGTTTTTACGCATTTCATTGGTTCTTTCGATGTTTTACGCTTTACATTGTTCTTTTTTTAGGGTTTACCGGACGGTACTCCGGTTATCAGGGTGATGCCGAATACTCCGGCATTAGTCGGCTGCGGTGCAACGGTATTCGCACGCGGAAAAAACGCCAACGAAGACAAAGCGCAAATCGCCGAGAAACTCTTCTCCGCCGTTGGGATTTGCGAAGAGGTCGACGAATCTTTGATTGATCCCATTACGGCTCTCGCCGGTTCGGGACCCGCATACGTGAGTCACTATTTCACGCGTTTAAGCGATTTCACGACATTTTTTTTTTGCTCCGAGAAACTTAACATTTCGTTTTTGTAGGTCTATATGATGATAGAAGCCTTAGGCGACGGAGGCGTAAAGATGGGACTTCCGCGTCCACTCGCTTACAAACTCGCAGCTCAGACGGTACTCGGAGCCGGCGCAATGGTACGCGAAACCGGTACCCATCCAGCGCAACTTAAGGACGACGTAGCATCGCCCGCCGGTTCGACGATAGCGGCTATTCATCATCTGGAGAAACACGGAATGAGATCCGCGGTTATCGGTGCCGTCGAAGCCGCGACGTTACGCTGTCGAGAATTCAGCTCTACGAGAGATAAGAAAAATTGAAGATCCGACAACTCAAAGACAAAACTCGAGACACAGATCGCGATGCGTTTGCGATCGGTAAACTGAAGAGGAACCATAAGATATGATCTACAAGACTGCGGTTCACTATTCATTGCGATTTTTCTTCGAGGAATACGCGAACCCGTAACGATAGATCTTAATGCAAGATGTTTCCTTAGGAAGCATTTTGGCTCCGTTACCATTTTTTTTTACGTTTGATAGATTTTTGTTGATGAAGAAAAAAATACGAAAAAAAAAATGGATGTTAAGGAGAAAATTGTATCGACCGAAATTGCATTAATTGTAATAAGAGTCATTTGCTCGATATGTACATATATTTGCCGATGATAAATGTGAAAAAGTCTCAAACATTCGTCTAATAGTACTGTGTAAAGAAAAAAATAAAAGAAAAGCTCGTGTCATGAGATGATAAAACAATGCGAGTCGTATATCGACTGTTACCGATTTTTATTGATGTTCTGCGTCGCGACTTTGGAACGATTTTTTTCCGTTTATACATTGCGATCTTCACGAAAATTTCCATCAGAATTTTATTTTCTTTATAACAATTTTCAAAAAAAAACAGATATTTACATAGAAAACCAAAGAAAGTCGCAAAGTTAAAAAAATGAATTTAATCAAATTCAGCATCGCAAACTCATTCGCGCAGATGCATTAATAATCGAAACAAAACAAAAAACAAATACCCGAGAAACTGACGATAACAAAAAACAGAAAAATCGAAAAAAAAATTAAAATCGTGTGGAATACTAATGAAATGAAATAATACAAATTGTAAAATTAATATACAGAGTATAAAATTCTGAAGAGGATTTCGATCGAAATGCAAAAGCAAAAAAAAGATCGTTCCAATGCCGCATCACGAAAAAAAAAAAAAAATTGGAACATCGGTCGCTGCATCGTAACATATATTGTTACCGAAGATTTTTCAAACGTGAACTCACCTCTCACATTTTGTCGCTCGCATTGTTATAAGTCGACGCGTGGGGCGTCTTAGCTTTATCCTCCACGGACTTGAATCCCAAATTGAATTCGTTTTTAAACATATCCCTGTAGTAACTCTCTTTGACGATATCGCAAGCGGGAACTCCCGTTTCCTCGCATTTCTTCACGTAGAGTTTATGCATCGCTGCGATACTTAAACTCGCATCCAGGTACTTCCTTCCGCTGTGATCCATGGGATTGGCGACACCCTCAGCGGGAAAGGATTTAATGTGCTCGCGGACGAGATCCTTAACGGCTTCGGCTTTTTTCGTTTTCGGTGTGTGCCGCCCGCGCTGATCGGGTCCGATGATGCCACCGGGTGAACTTCTCTTCTTGTCCATCGCGAGACGAACGAGTTTCTCGGATACCGAAAAAGTGCTGAGGAACATCGGTTTGCAAACCGTTATGAAATCGGCTTTAATCAGCAAGGAATATGTAAAGGTGACTTGTCGTCGATGTTCCGATTTAACATCGCTGCGGCAACGCGAACGCTGCTTCGCCGATTCTTTCACCAATAATGCGATATATTGTCTGCGCTGCTCCCAGTTGCACGTCTTCCAGAATACGTTGTGCAACTCTTCGCGAGATACTTCGTCTATCTTCTCGCTGCAACGCATACGACAGTCGCACGGCGGTCCCATTACCTTCGCCGGTACTATTTTACCTGTGCGAAAGATATTTTGTTTTGTATATCGATTTTGTTTTTATTCTTTAAGGGTTCCGTTCGAAATTAATACGTATTGTTTTTATTTGTATTTGATATTTGACGCGATTTTTCGAATAATTTGAAAAAAAAAAATTAATAATTCGAAATAATACGAAAAAAATCGATAATATCGGTAATACTGGGTATACCTCCGACTCCCACGTATTCTTCGCCGCGCAATCGTGCGTTTTTCTTGACGTTGACTTTCCATGTTTCCGGATGTTTGGTACGTTTCATGGAGTCTTTTTGCTGTCTGGAAGTTTTAGTTTTTTTCACAGGTCCTGCTTTGGATGGTTTTTTTGGTGCCTCCTGCGGGATTTCGGGAATTTTGGGCGGTTGTTCCGTCGAACATCCTGGAAAATTTGATACTCCATTGCGATAATCGAAACGATGCAAAATTCGCGCCTCAAAGGTAAACTCTTGAGGTAACGAAAGCTCTAAGGCTAATAACTGGGGTACCCACTAGTGGCGCAACTCTCTTTCTGTGCTCCCGGCTGAGCATTCAAATAAACCAATCCCTCTTTCCACCAGTGGGCTGCTACAGGCATCTCGGCGGCTGTGTCATTTTCGACTACAAAGAACTACGATGTAAAAACCAATGCCGATTTTCGTATGTTTATCGTACATTTTTATCAATTTTTTTACTCACTGATTTCACTTTGAGTTTTATAATAGGTCGGCGCAGAGGGTTGCATGTGTTGGGGTGGAGGGTGGATGCGCCTGTTGTCGTACCACTGTTCCATGTCCCTTCCGCCGTTCGAATTTCCCGGAACGGCGGGACATACGCCCGTTATGTCGTGTTGCATTCTTCCATCCATTCTCGTTTGTTCATAACATCGGGGTAACTCCTTACCGAATACGAAAAGTTATTAATTTCGAGGTTATAAACAGCCGATCTATTGACTAGCGAAAATGTCAACGATGCACGTCGACACTAAAGATGATTTTCTTATCGCTTGGTTACGTAAAAGTGAAAAATATGACGAACAATCGCGAAAGTGTTAAATTCATTATCGTACCCCGCAACGTTTCGTATTGATCTCGTTATCAATTGCACTTGTCAAAAATCCATCTTTCACTGACTCTATTTTGCGAAGTGCTTCACAGCCGATCTCGAGTCAATTTATTCTTTTTTCGTGGGTATTATAGAGATGAGGGATATTTTGGCTTTGAAAAACACCCTATTGGTAAGACTGCTTCGCGTTATCGTGCAATTTTCGTCTACATAACTGCGAATTTAATTGAACATGCCAGATTTTCTTTTTAAATATTTAATGTTATATCTATTATTCGTGTTTTACACTATAATTAGTGGTGATATTGCAATTTGTACAATTGTATAGTTATTTTAATCGTACTTTGTTATGGAAAAGCAAATGGACAGTTTTTAAACTTTTTCACTCTGCGCCATCTTTCAGCGACTCCCCAAAAGTCACCACAAGCGGTCGAATTTGGAAACCTTAGATGGCGCCACCCCCATAAACTGCTACGACTATTTGTTTTGTAGTTTATTCATCTCGTTTCCCAGTCACATCGTTCTCGCCCGATTCGTTTCTGATACGGTGTTCGTGTGCTTCACTGCTTCGCTTTGGAGGTAGCTTGGTTTTTTTAATATCGAAACGAGAAGAAAAAAAGAGAAAAGGGGTATATCGTCGAGTCGAGCGAAGCGCAACGTCTAATCGCTCCGGTCGTGTAAAGATCAGTAATTTTCGTGCCTCGATATCGTCACGGAGCCTCGCTCCGGCTGTACGAGGACTCGGGTTTTTTTTTCTTGCGTGGACGACGTCGAGATTGCCAGACTGTATTTTGCCCTGGGTGACGCCGGTCGCCTTGGGCCTTGGAGCCTCGACTATATATCTCGTAAGGCCCTCGAGCGCTCGAACGGAGGCAAGGTAAGGACCCGAAACGTCGCACTTACACTCCTAATTGTTCTAATTTTATCATTGAATGAAAGAGAAAACAAAAAAAAACATCAAATAAATAAAAAATAATATAGACTCGCTCCCGAAAAGTGTCAGTATTACGGGAGAGACATGCCGTAGTTAACAGTGTTGGTTGCAACGATCCCAGTAGAGCAGTGGTCATAATACAAGTGGCACTCCTTAGTTTCTCGCATCTCCGGGATAAATATACCATAATTCCATGGCTTTTTATCTACAATCTGTCTTTGATATACACGTAGCGACGAATCCAGATCCATTCGCATCCAAAAAATCTCCGCAAGTCTTTGAACGAAAATAAAAAAAAACGTTTCGAAACCCGATGCAACAATGTTGTCTCGCGCGATGCAGAACATTTTTTCACCCGAAAAATTATCGAAAACACGATCACTCGAAATTGCATCAGCATTTTAAAAATGTATACATTATTTCGCGATTCCTTTTAGAGCAGATGGACTCAGTTATTAATTTGATTTTTATGAGGTTATTTTCGTATTGTTAACACTGCATTTCGTCGAGATTCGTTGAAACATCAATTACACATCCCAAACAAATTTCGACATTTCTATTGCCCATGTTTCCCCCTCCCCCCTCCCAAAGTGGATCCTTTTAATTTATGCGACGTTATCTATCCGCATGTCCACAAAACCATTCTTTCAGGTCGAAAGTTCACTCGCTCTAGTACCCAGTGCAGTACGAGTAAAAAAAAGTTGACGGTTCCGCCGGTTTGCCTTGCTTTGTGTTGTGTTAAAAGTCGAAAGAAAAAAACCGTTTAATCGAACTCCGAAACTAAAAACGAGGCTCCCTTGAGCTAAGAGAGTACGCAAAAAAAAATAATAAAAAATGTATACATTTTACCTGTGACAAAAAGTTCGTATAAAGTATATATATATATGCATATATATGAAAAAAAAGTCGAGAAAAAAAAAGAAAAAAAAAACGTAAATGTGGCGTAAAGTATCTGACGTGGTTTGGATAGTGCGCGTTGCACCGTCGAGAGCGAGTACTGCACGGGCTCTTTTTGATACAGGTAAGCCCTATGTCGCTGCTGATGTAGCTCTTCGCGCTACATTCAGTAGGTATGTTTACAGTTATATATACTTCTTTTTTGTTTTTTTTTTTTGGGGTGTGCGAATTGTGTTTAAGTCGCATATTCGTTCGAATTATTTCGATTAATGCGAATATTTTCATATTGTTTCATGTTACACGAATGTTTTCGGATTATTCGATTTTTTCATGTTATTTCGCGTTTTTCCGAATGTTCTCGTGTTTTTTCACTTTTTTTTCGTTTTATTTCGCGTTTTTCCGAGTTTTTTCGTGTTATTTCGCGTTTTTCCGAAATCTTCCGCATTATTTCGCATTCTTTCGAACTATGTCATGTTTACGATCCGAATTATAGCGAAATTTCGCCTATTCTCACATCCCCAATTTTTTATTATTTTTTTTTCTTTCATTTTCAAAATAAGAAGAACTTATGTCCCATAATATCGACAATGCTTATTGCCGTGGTCTTCGCAGAGGCTCGTATCACCACCGAACGACCGTCGTTTTTGAAGGCTTTAATGAGATCGATTGTTCGCAGGCTGAAATAGATCGCCATGTCGGATTCGGGATCGGAGAGTTCCTCTTCGGAGGGTTACAACGGTCATCGAGGTCGAGCGACAACGCCGGACGAATCGCCGTCGAGATTCGCTTCGCGTTCGGATCGAAAATCGCCGGGTAGTTTCGCTTCATCGCGCGGTAAATCGCCGCAATCGCCACCTGCTTCACCTCCCGGTTCGCCAAATTCGTCGAGACCAGCATCGCCGAAGTCTCCGAGCGAACCGGCGTCTCCGAGATCGCGGGACAGTTCCCCAAAATCTCGAAGTCCCTCGCCAAAGTCTTACAGATCGGCGGCAAATTCGCTGGAATCGCCGCGTTCCGATCGCAGCTCACCACAATCACCGGTACGCGGCGCCGGTTCTTATCATTCGGGACCGAGTTCTCCGAAATCCACGAAAGGCGGCAGAGCGTCACCCAAATCGTACACCTCGGGACCAATGTCCCCGACGTCGCGCGATCACACGCCGAAATCTTACAGAAACAGCGAATCGCGACACAGTTCACCGAAGTCGCCGGGATCGGGACGCAGCTCGCCGAAATCCATCGGTTCCGGAAGAAGTTCCCCAAAATCGTACAAATCCGGAGGCGATTCGCCGATCGACGAGAAATCAAACAAACGCACGCCGCCCCATTCCCCGCCGGCGAGAAGTAATTCTTTCAACGAATTGGACGGCGAACAAATTTCCGATGGCGATATTGACGACGAACTCGAGCAATCGGCAAAATCGAAACCCACACCTATGACTCACGGAGAAGATCTTTCGGACGTATCGGATCTCGATAGCCTCGACGGGGTCGACGAAGCCGAACCGACACGAGAAACATCATCGCCTGACAGGGAACGTACAAAAAATTCACACGCATCACCCGAACCAACGAAAATCGAAAAAGAGGAAAAAATCGTTCCCGTTGGATTGACAGAGGAAACCGAACAACTCGATTTCGAAGCCGAGGGACAGTGGAAAGACGAACGCGAAGAGGGTAATTCATTAATTTCGATTGTTTATTTCATTTAATCATCTAAAATCGTAAATTTCGTAAACTACCAAAATAATTAATACATTTTTTTTTTAAAGAATTGATTAAAACTTGAAAAAAAAAAAAATACAATAATTCGGAGGTTACGATTGGTCAGGACTTTTTCTTTGTTGTAGCGAAGAAATTGAAGTAATTATTGTGATTATACATTGCGGCGCTGAAATTTCCAATTTTGCATTTTTATTGTATTACAGGAGAAACCGAAGTACCAGCGCCACGGGAATCGAAAGAAATAAAAGACAACGACACGAACGACAATGACAAAGATCGAGAAAAAGTTAAGACGACCGAATCGGGAGAGATAAACGATGACAAAGAAGAGGGCGAAGAGGATGGCGAAAAAGTCGAATCCGAGTTGGAAGAGGGAGAGCTCAGCGATGGTGAAGATGTGCGTCCGGAGGAAACGGAGCCGAGGCCCGTGTGTCGTTTTTATAATCGCGGGCAATGCACGTGGGGCGTTAGCTGCAGATTTTTGCATCCCGGCGTAACCGACAAGGGAAACTATACGATGTTCGATATGGTGAGACCGATGGCGTATCCACCGCACGCGAGTGGACCCCACGAATTCAGACCGCACATAGAGAGACCTGCGCTGGTACGACCGCTCTCCGGATATCCGGCGCATCCCCATCCGCCAAAAGTTGAGGAATTACCCGCAGAATCTGCTTGGGAAAGGGGCTTACGACACGCCAAAGAAGTTAGTATTCGGAGCGCCCAACGATTCGAAGACTCAAAAAAATTCTTGAATTTCTTTTTTTTTTTTTTTTTTCAAATAGAAATTTTTTCTTCGCGTAATTATATTTTTTTGAATTCGAATATTTTGATAAAAAGAAGAAGAAAATTCCGGGTCTGAAGTCTCGAAATTTTAAGTGCCCTTGTTATTGCGCACTCTGCAATCGATCGATTATCGGTACTGTAATAATAACACGCAATTTTGTTTGAACGCAGATGATGCGAAAAGCCAATAAGCGTAAAGAGTCGGATATGGACTTTGAAGAAAAAAAGATGAACCTCAGCCTCGGTCAGGACGAATTGGAGCGCGAGGCAGGATATTACGTGAGAGCAGCGAGTCCCGAACCCCCAGTAGAGAGATGGCCGCCGAGGGAAGTTTCCCGCAGACCGCCACCTCCCAGAGTAACACCCGAACGCTATGTCGAAGATCCCGAAGCATATTATCCACCTGCCGCACCTCCCGAATACTATAGGTACGGATCACCTTAAAATTTTTTTTTAATAACTTTCGTTACTTCAACTTTCGCGTCTATTGATATAACTTAAAAATGGAATCAAATTCCCGATGGTTCGCGAATTTACGTGCAAAAATAAAAAATTTACATATTTCTGTTGCAAGTGCTCGAGAGAGAAGAGTTCAGTACAAACCCGAGCCACGTCCGGGACCCGAGTATCGTGAGCGTCTCGACTATCACGCAGTTCCTCGTGGTGGTGCACCGCACTCTGTTTCACCGCCGCCACATCCCCGTGAACGCGAACGCGACAGAGAGCGCGAACGCGAACGTGACTACTACGAGAAGTACGAAAAAAAGCACAAGAGGCCTTCGAGAGAAGTGATAGTCGAACGCATTCCTCCGACAAAACCGTGGCGAGAGGAAGAACCGCCGCCCGTTGAACGCGGACGCGGTGACGAATGGGCCGATCCATGGATGCGTCGCAAATCGCCAACAGCCGTTCGACGAAATCCCACCTCGTCGAGGCGATCGCGAAGACAATCGTATTCGTCGGGATCGTCTTATTCGACCTCAAGGTAATTTTTTTTTAGAGATATGAAAATATTTGGTTCGCTATTCGAAAAATTATAAATTCATTTTTTTTTACAATCAAAGTAATCCGAAGTAATTTTTCTCGCAAAAAAGAGTCGAATAATCGAAAAAAAAAAAAGATTCGAGATTTTGAATTTTTCAACGACGATTTAAATATCGTATGTTTAATATTGCGAATATGTTTCTCAGCTCTAGCCGCAGCTCGAGCCGTTCTAGTTACACCTCTTATGACTCCTTATCCAGGTCCCGATCCCCATCTCCCTCTTCCCGTCCGCGCACGAGTACCAAAGGAAAGCCGCCTTCCTCGCCGCCTCCTCCAACTCCGACAGTAATCGCTCCACCGCCTCAGCGCGGTGCGATGTTAATGAATCCTCCGGCGCCTTCTCCGCGTCATCCCAAAGGTTCGATTTCTCCGACAACCGGAACGCTTCATCGTCGCGCCGGTCTCAACCCCCCGGCGCCGAGTCCGCTGATAACGCAGCGGCATCACGAAAAAACTCGCGACAAAGCGGCCCTCGCGGCAGCTGCCGTCGCAAAGGTCATCAAGAGCCGTTCGCGTTCGAGGTAAAGATAATTCCAAAAATATCTATCGATTTTAAATCGAAATTACGAGATCGCACGGTATTACAGATCTTCTCACAGCAGTTCAGGATCCGAGAGCAGCGGAAGTAGCAGCGATTCGAGCGAATCGAGTTATTCGTCGTCGTCAGTGGAGATGCGCCGCCGTAAGGGATCCTCGCCGCCGACTTCGCGCAAAGAAACGAAAGGTATCGACGCGCTGAAGCTCAGCGGTACGAAGCAACAGATTAAATTGACGCTGAAATCGTCGTCGAATAATCCGCCACCGGTGAAAAAAGTCGATCGTAGCGGTACGATAGCCGGTAAAAAGAGACCTTTGGAATCACCGCCACCGGAGAGTAAGGCGAGCGTTGCGGCCGCCGCGGCAAAAGCGGCGAAGAAGGCGAGTTCTCGGCGTGAAGAACTTCTTAAACAGTTGAAAGCTGTCGAAGACGCGATCGCACGTAAACGATCGAAGGTTTAGAAAAAAAAAATGCCGACGCCGCGAGAAGACGCGAAAAAAACACACAAAAAAAAAGAAATGAAACAAAACAATGAATATTCACAACTTGAAAACGCCGTTGCATAACGAATCGCTTGATATATAAGACCAACGTGACATCGTAATAGGCTATAATTACAAATTAAATAAAAAGAACATTTTGTTTTTAAAATTGAATTATCCACTCGATAGTCAAATATTTCCCTCGATTATTAATTTATTAATTTTAATAAATTAATTTAATTAAAAGAAAAAAAATAATATTGATTAATATTATTAACATTATTAACAATATACTTATTAATTTTCAATTAATTAATTAATTTTTTTTATTTAATTCAATGACGAAACTCAGTTTCATTCGGTACAAAAAAAATTAAGTCCGTTGCGTTAAAATTGCTATTCTAAATTTATAAACATTAACGTATCTAATTCGAGATAAATTCCAAATGCATAAATAACTGAGAGCCGTGAATACTTCGTGTTCTCAAAGAGAAAAAAAGAGAGACATAGTTGACAATTAAAAAAAAAGTCGCAATGAAAAATTAGTCTTCTGAATACTGCAGTGTTATTGTGAATTTTTCTTTTCCACCAATGATTATCACGTTTTATATGGAAATGGCTGTCGCCCTCACAGCCGCGCTGAGCAGTGGATTCGGATCGGGTTCCTCGGTTAACATCGTCACTTTAGTCCATTCCCTCCGTTTGTTGCTTTGCCGGAGAGCGTCGATCACTGCCTGAATATACAGTCCGTCTTCGAAGGTCGCGGCGAGGGATACGGGTTCTTTAATCCATCCGCGTTTATCCTCAACCGGTTGAAAAGCTTCTCTGAGCGCTCCGATCATTTTTTTGAGACCCTTAACGTAGGGTCGCGGTATTGAGTCCGGAAATGACGGATAAGAATCCGACGAGTTCTCAAGATCGCGATAAATTACTTCTTCGTCACCGTTACGACAACCGTGCAGATCGCCGCCGCGGACGAGAAGGTGTCCCGCGGGTCCGCAGACGAGTACTTCTTGAGTCAACTGACCGTAAAGATGATTACTCAGTGTAGCGGTCACGAGTGCGCCGCCGGTTAATTCCATTTGGAAACAACAAAAATCGGGCGAAGTCACGTGACGAATACCGTTTATGTGATCAGTTGTTCGGGTAAACGTTCTCACAACCGCGTGAACTCGTGAAGCTTTTTGGCCGATTAAATGGAATATTAGATCGATCACGTGACTACCGACGAGTGCCAAAATTCCGCCACCCATTATATCGTCGCATAACCAGTCGTATCCTGAAAAAAATCGGTTAATCGTTATTATATCGGATTTTGAGATATTCGTATTGAAACGAAAAAAAAAAATCGATTGCAATAAAAAAGATCGCGAAATTGACGAATTTTTTTTTTTTATAGAAATTCAATATCAATGATATACTATTATTATTATTGAATTTTTAAAAAATTCAACGTAAAAATGGAAAAAAAAAAAAAACAAAAAAAAATTACGATTTTCCTGCGTTTTCCTACCTTTGTGTAATAAACTTCCCATCTGAACCCTTATGTCGACAACCGTAACTGGACCACCGAGATATCCTTCGTCCAGTGAATTCTTCATTTGTACAAAAGCCGGTAGAAACCTCAAGCTGTGATTGACTATACTTATCAAAGAGGGATAGTATTGCGCGGCACGAACCATTTTCAGAGCTTCGCTCTGACTAAGTCCCGCGGGCTTATCGCACACAACGTGTTTACCTATCCCAAGCGCTTTTACCGCTATCTGGGCGTGTAAACTCGGCGAACACATTATGAATATCAGATCCACGTCTTTCCGCAACAAAACGTCGTCGATTCGACTCGTGTGGAATGGAATATCGAGATCGCCCGCGATCTCTGCGGCTTCGCTGAGTGTCCGACCCCACACTGCTTCGATCTTAAAACCTTTCTGTCGCAGAAACGGTACGATCACGCGAACGACGCTACTCGTACCGAACACTCCGATACCCGGCAACATTGTTGAAGATTTTTTGACTCCTATGCTTCACTACCGTTACGATGTGTTATTTTTATTTGATTACGAAGCTTTTTGGAACGTCGAGGTTATTATTACAGTGGGAAATAACTGGGGGAACGGTAGACGGGCTGAGGAATTTACACCGTACATGTTACGACGGTTTACGACAATTACTGCCTGTGACAATTTCTCGATGTATTTTAAATAAAAAAAAACAATCGATTGCAAAATTTGTGTACCGTACTCGAGAGTTTGTGTTGCTGTTCTGTCAATACGTGTTTATAAATCCATGAAACATGAAATACTACTATGTATGACGTGTGACTCACCGTCGTTGTTCAACACGCTGCAAAATGTCGCGGAGGACAAACGAACGAACCGCCGAATTTTTTTTTAGTACCAATTTTCGCCGTACGGACGCGCATGGATCGACATTCAAAAAAATTTCACTACACTCAGCCACTATAGTGATGCGCTTTCCTTGCCTAAACATCTCTTTCCGATAATAGCGCCAACGCGAAGCGTTTTATCAAGGTGCGTTTTGTACAAATATCAGCTTTAATCTCGCGCATCCTCGATTTTTAAGGCAAAGTATGTCGTGTATAATGAATCTACGAAATTCACCGTTTCTCGTGGACACAAATTTTTGCTGCTCGGATATTTGTAGCACAGTTACGACGTGACATATTATTGACGTATCTTCGTGAGGGGATCGTATATCTTTCGTTACATGGTTTACGATTCTCGTAATATTCGCTCTATTGTTACTCCGTGTATCGGAAATCCTGTGTCTAAAAACCGTTAAAAATTCGCGAAAATTCTGTATTTTTTTTATAACACAAAAATCACGACGAAAAACATTAAAGAATTCCGTAACATAACCTCACGCGACAGTGAAATTGTTTAGTGATACAGATCGGTGGGGAAAACATCGAAAATCAGCGAACCCTGTTGATACCATTCGATTTCGCGAAGTATATTGTTGAAAACGTTTATTTAAATTTTAATCTATTTTACAGATGTTGATGCCCAAGAAGAATCGTGTCACCATCTACGAATACCTCTTCAAAGAGGGAGTGATGGTGGCGAAGAAAGATTATCACGCACCCAGGCATCCCGCAACTGAACTCGAGAATATTCCCAATCTTGAGGTCATCAAAGCAATGCAGGTATGTTAACAGAGCATTGATTACAATATTGATGCTGAATCGTTGCTACAACTGAATGTGCAATTCCAGATTTAAAAAAAAATTCCCATTTTTTGTATGTTTGCCCTGTAAGAAAAAAAAATTCTACATTTTTTGCTAATTTTTCGTAATTTTTTTTTGCTTTAATTCTTGTCCGTTTTTCATAAATTTTTTTCATGTTTCCTCCCTTTTTCCCATTATTTTCTATTACATCCCATTTTGACCCATTTTCTATAATATTTTTCCATTTTTTCGAATGATGATTTATGTTTATAACTAATCGAATATTTTTCGGGTTACAGTCCCTGAAATCCCGTGGATGCGTCAAGGAACAATTCGCGTGGAGGCACTTCTACTGGTATTTGACGAACGAAGGTATCGAATACTTGAGAGCGTATCTTCATCTTCCGCCTGAAATTGTGCCGTCAACGCTCAAGAGACAGCCGAGACCCGAAACCGCGAGGCCGAGGCCCGCTGCCGGCTCGAAGAGCGAAGGCTCCAGACCCGCGGAAGATCGCGCTGGATACAGACGCGGACCGGGTGGACCTCCCGCCCCCGGCGACAAGAAGGCAGACATTGGACCGGGTACCGGTGATCTTGAATTCCGCGGCGGCTTCGGACGTGGCAAAGCTCCTCAATAACTGATTTATATGATATAAAAAACCGATAAAAAATAAAACGGCACCGAAAGGTGTTACAAAAAAAAATCATGTCTCGTCTTTCAAATCCCTATTTTGCATGCAATGCGATTCAAAGCAAAGCAATCAATGAAGAAATTAGAAAGTCTCGGATTTTCGACTGATCACAGTTGATCAGTTAACTGGAAGTAGACGTTTGTAACAAATTCGCAAAATGCCGAAACTCTAGATATTTTATTCGTTTATCGTAACTATAGCGTTTAAGGAGACTTTTATTTGTGAATAATAAATCAAATTCAAGATTGTGAGGTGCCGGCGAAAAAAACATCGAAAAAATATGGAACGGTACCGATTGTTAAAAAAAATGGTATCTCGATCGTCCAATTTTTATTTCAATTCGTTATTTCAGTCAACAACTTCGTAAATAAATAATTCTCCGGAGTTTCAACGCTTTGCAAATTCGCTGCACAAGTCTACTTCCGGTTTAAGACCTTTAAAAAACTGTCACATGAGCGTCGCGAACGCCGGTAGTTTTTTCTATGTCCTTCAAGATTGACAGCGTGAATCACTAGGCGCGTAGAGGTCGCGTTCGTGAGATTTGAATTCGAATGATAATGTTATTTATTGTGTTATAATGGCGGAAACTGTCGAAAAGACTCACATCGATGGAATTTAGTTACATCAATTTACTCGAAAATATTATTCAAATGTAAGAAAAAAATCTTATTTCGCCAAAATTCGATCGTTTCTGAAGGTCAACAACGATTTCGCGACACTTATAGGTTATGCTGTTTTTTTTTAGCTATCGTTCGCTCCGATTGAATAATTTTGCGAGAAAAAACGCAGCGCAGTTATGCAGTCTTTGGGGGACAGTACTTTGGCAGCATTCATGAAAAGTGATGTATCCAAAGAACTCGAAAATCAGTCAACAAAAAATCCAAATGCCGCAGCCAAACCAAACGGAGCGATGAGAAGCAACGTCAGCGATATCGACAAATATTTCAGCGACAGCGTTTTATTCGCCAGTAAACAGTCAAAAAAAGCAAATGACCATATTTCTCCGAATGATCACTCCAATAATAGTTTAGCTTCAAAAACTTTGGAAAATGACAAAAATTTCTCAGTTCCACGGATTTCCACCGTAACGATAAATCTTACTAACAGGGATTCCGACTCGAAAAATTTTACTCAAACGACGACAAATTCAAGTGTAGAAATTCCCTTGAGAATTTCTACGCAGGAACACTGCAAATTATCCTCATGGGGTTTGCCGCCGTCGATTCTCAGCAAATACGAGGCGCGAGGAGTCGCAACAATGTTTCCTTGGCAAGTGGAATGCCTATCAAATCGCGAATTACTCGAAAAAAATCGTAATCTCGTTTACTCCGCTCCGACATCAGCTGGAAAAACTCTCGTTGCCGAAATTCTGGTTATAAAAACAATTTTGGAGCGTCGAAAGAAAGTAATTTTCATTCTTCCCTTCGTCTCCGTCGTGCGAGAAAAGATGTATTATTTTCAAGATTTGCTAACCGACAGTGGATTCCGTGTCGAAGGTTTTATGGGCGGTTGCGCGCCGGCGGGTGGTTTCGCCGCGACGGACGTAGCGATCGCGACTATCGAAAAAGCGAATTCCTTGTTAAATCAATTAATGGAAGAAAAAACTCTCGTAAATCTCGGAGCCGTAGTTATCGACGAATTGCATCTAATCGGCGATCCGTATCGAGGCTATTTGCTCGAATTATTATTAACAAAATTGAAATACATGAGTTTAAAAAACGATCTCGTGCGCGTGCAGTTAATCGGTATGTCGGCGACGTTACCGAATCTCGGAGTTCTCGCCGATTGGCTCGACGCCGAATTATACAAAACGGACTTTCGTCCGGTTCCGTTGAACGAACTCTGCAAAATCGGAACTCAAATTTACGACAATAAAATGAAAAACATTCGTACATTAAAAAGTCTTCCGAATCTAAATGATTCCGACGATATACTTCAACTTTGTCTCGAAACGATAACCGACGGTCACAGCGTATTAATATTTTGCCCGACAAAAAATTGGTGCGAAAAACTCGCGCAACAAGTGGCAACAGCTTTTCGGAGTCTTGGAAGCGAAAACACAGAAATCGGTGGCGTTTTACGAGAGCAATTAAGTATGGAGGCGATAATAGAGACTTTGGAGCAATTGAAGCGAAGTCCTTCGGGTTTAGACACCGTATTAAGGCGCACAGTATCCTTTGGAGTGGCGTTTCATCACGCGGGATTAACAATGGATGAACGCGACGTTATCGAAGGTTCTTTCCGTTCCGGAGCATTGAGAGTACTAACAGCAACGTCGACTCTCAGCAGCGGTGTTAATCTTCCGGCGCGTAGAGTCATAATACGTTCTTTAATGTTCCACGGAAGGCCTCTGGACTCGTTAACTTACAAGCAAATGATCGGAAGAGCGGGAAGAATGGGTAAAGACACAGCAGGCGAAAGTATTATAATTTGCAAACAAAGCGAAACTAAAGCAGCGACTACTTTACTTTCTTCTGATTTGCAGCCGATCTCGTCATGTTTAGAGGGTTCGGAGCCCCTAATTCGCGCCCTACTCGAGGCGGTCGCCAGCGAAGTTGCGTACACAGCACGCGACATCGATCTCTATACGAAATGCACTCTTATCAGCTTCAGTAACGCCGATTTCATCGAAGAATCAACGAAAGAAGCAATAAAATATCTCGTCGACAACGAACTTCTGATGATGCAAACGACAAAAAACGGAGAGGAAAGATGGATCGCCACACCGTTGGGAAAAGCGTGTTTAGCCGCATCGATGCCGCCGACCGATGGATTGTTTCTTTTCGACGAATTGCAAAAAGCTCGTCGATGCTTCGTTCTCGACACCGAGTTGCATGTTATTTACTTGGTAACTCCTCTGAATTCCAGCAATCAAATCGGGCAAATCGATTGGATCGTTTTTCTTGATATTTGGAAAAGCATTTCGGAAAGCGAGCGACGAGTGGGCCAATTGATCGGAGTTCAGGAATCGTTTCTTATGACGGCGATTCGCGGAGCTGCGAAACCCGGAAAAACTCTTAATGTTCACAAACGCTTTTACACCGCTTTGGCGCTTCACGAATTGGTTCGGGAAGTTTCTTTGGCTGACGTTTGCCGCAAATACGGCTGTTGTCGCGGCGTTATTCAGGGTCTTCAACAATCGGCTTCAACTTTTGCTGGTATGATAACGCAGTTTTGCAAAAAGTTGGGATGGAGTTGTATGGAATTGCTGATCGGACAATTTCAGACGCGACTACAATTCGGTGTTTGTAGAGATCTGTTGGATCTGTTGAGACTACCGATGCTTAATGGCCTTCGCGCGAGAAGTTTACATAAAGAAGGAATTACTTCGGTTGCCGAATTGGCGGTGGCGAATGAATTGGACGTCGAAAGAGCGCTTCATAAAGCGTTGCCTTTCGAAAGCGGCAAAGAATACGACGGAGAACACGAAATGGACGCTGCGAAACGCAATAAAATGAGAAGCGTCTTCGTCACCGGTAGAGACGGTCTGACACCCCATGAAGCGGCGATTATTCTCGTCCGCGAAGCGAGAACTTTGGTACAAAACGAACTCGGAGTCGATGATCTCCAGTGGAAACAGCGACAACAATCTATTACTGAAGATGGGTCGCGGAGTTCCAGATATCTTAACAACGGAAGTGTTATTAATCAAAGTTCGTCGATCGGACCGCCGGGAAATGTTACGAATCAAAACGAAACTCAAGAAAGAAGCGATAGTTGTCGAGAAAATGGAGAAAAATCGGATGAAATCGAAAATCGAGTTGATGAAGAAAACTCTTGTAGAGAAGAAGTACCAAATATTGCCGATCCAATACCTTCGCAAAATAGCGAGAACGCTTCGAAAATCTGTGAAACGAGTTACGCCAACGATATTTTTGAATTCTCAGGTACCGTTGTTACTACGGAACCGGAAGTACAAATCGGATCCATGAGACAACAGGAAATTGGGCAAAAAATTCGGGAGGAGAAAAGAGCTTCACGAAAAAACGAAGAAAAACTTAATGGAGTCGAAAATCGAGTTAATGAAAAAAATTCTCATAAAGAAGAAGTACCAAATATTACCGACAAAATATCTCCGCAAAATAGCGAAAACGCTTCGAAAATCGATGAGGCGAGTTATAGAAACGATATTTTCGAATTTTCAGGTACTGTTGTGAGTATCGAAGCGGAATTACCAATGGGATCGAAGATTCAACACGAAATCGGAGAAAAAATACCGTTAGCTAGAGATGATTCACGAAAAATTGGAGAAAAATTGAATGGCGTTGAAAAACAAGTTACCGAAGAAAATTCTCGTAGAGAAGAGATACCGATCGTTACAGAGTATCAAATATCGCAGCAGAATAACAAGAATGCTTCGAAGATCTGTGAAACGAGTTATAGCGATGATATTTTCGAATTCACGCCATCGATGAATATCGAACCTCAACCAGCAGTTGCATACCAAAGCGAAGAGATCGGTATAAAACCAAAGGAATCGCAAAAAATTCCCAAATCTGAAGCAAAAAAAATTGGTTCTTCCAATAAACCATTAGCTATGAGTCCAATAGTTCTGTTAAGAAGATCCGACGCCATAGAATCGAATTCTCGGAGTCCAAGTTTATTCGGCGACAGTTTGAATATCGATAGTCAAGAATGCAATATGTTGGAACAGAACGTCATCGATTCTCTCAACATTTCTGTGTTCGGCGACACGATAATATCGGAATTCGCAACATCGCGAAAGCAAAACACATCGGAGAACAGAATTTCGAACGGAACTAAACCAACGCACCGCAGCAGTACGGGAAGTCAGCGGAGGTTATCACTGATGAATATTGCTTCGCGCCGATCGCCAAGAGTATCAGAAACGAGAGATCGAAGCAAATCTCTCATTTGGGACGATTCTTGGGACAACACGAACGGCGTTATCGAGAGAGTCGATCACAAAGAGGCGACTATCGCCTCGAATTCGCGAACGAAAGATTCGCCGAATCTGAAAACATCGAATGCCCCGAAATCGGGTAAAGATACTACGATAGCCGATAAACTTCGCTCCGCATCAACGCTGAAAAACGACTACGAGACTTTATCGGTTTCGAAAGATCGTATAGCGGAATTGCGAAAAATCGCGCAAAAGCGTAAATTATCCGAAACATCGATTGTCGATAGATCCCCAATCGCAAGTATATTAACTTACGCCGATACACGCCGACCGTCGATCGACTCGAATAAATCGGATTCGGATGATGTCGTATTTCCTTCGCAAAGTTTAGATCACTGTGGGAGTTCAGTGAAAAATCGTACAAAAATAAAATTGGAATCATTGCGGAGATCGCGAACTCAACGAGACGCGATAACTAGAAGTCTGAAAATGGATGAACCGGAAGATCCGAAAGATGCATCTCGCGAAAGTTGCGCTATAGAAAACGTTAAATCGGATTCTGACGATAGCGAAGTTCCCGTTAAACGTGCGAATACCTTATCGAGAATGCGAACGGTACGGAAAGTTTCGAAAGCTCCGGAATTGCGAAAGAAACCGACCGCTCCGGTAAAATCCTCTGCCGATCGAACGAAAAATAAGAGAATACCGATAAATGAACCGCAAGTTGTTAACGTTACGATCAGTCGGGAGAAATTTAGTGAATTCAAAGAAGAAATTGGCAGAAAAAAAGACATATCGTTGGCCCTTTCGTGCGAAATATTTCTGAAGGACACCATCAGTATCGGTACTAAAATAATCGGCATAACGGGCGCTGATGGCAAAAAGAAAACTAAGAAAATCGAGAACTGCGTTTACGGGAATAAAAAATTGTGCGGAATTGCGATTTCTTGGGATGGAACTGTTGTACACTATATTTCCTTCGACAATTCGCAAGGTAAGTGCGCTAAACACTCATATAATGTTCTCAATCGTCTATAGAGTGAAAATCTTTTGCAGAATCGAAAGTACCGGTAAAGGAGCGATTGGAGTTTCTGATGGAATTACTTACCAACGAGAATCTCACAGTGCGCTGCTTTTCATTCAAGGAAACATACAAAATATTGTATAACTGCTGCAGAATTGCGTCGTCCTGCAAATTTCTGGATCCAAAAACCGCCGATTGGTTAATGGATCCGGAGCATTCGGAGAGAAGTTTCAATGCACTTGTAAGACATGAAGACCCCGTGGGGGACTATTTTCTCGATCCTCGTCCTGCGAAATCGTCAGAGTGTCAAAAATACGATGAAACCGATCGCCCGAAGATATTTTTATTTTACGAATGTCTACAAAATTAAATGCAAGAAGTGTTTTTAGAGTTGAATTTATATACGAATTCTTATTTTTTTTTTAATTGTATCTTTTCTTACAAACGGTTAATATTTCGCTACCGCTGTAATATCCTTTTTCTCGCAGCTTCCTATCAATAATAACGTCTTTCGTCAGATTACAGAATACCTAAACGAAGCGCAATTAATATTGCAACGCACCGGCGCGCATCTCGGCGGCGCGGGTCCCGGACTCAACGTAAAAAGTGCAGTGGACAGCGAGGTTCGCGCGACAACAGAATCCGCACTCACGTGGCATCTCACGACTGCGTTGATGCAGCGATTGAAAGAACGCAATCCAAAGTTACTGCAAACTTTCAAAGGTATCGCCGCTTTCGCGAAAACCACATTACGATCCATATAAATCGATGTATTCAACTTTTATATAATGAAAAACTGTTATCGAAGAAATCGAAATGGGAACTTTGACGCTATTGGCGCGAATGGAATTAACCGGATTCGGCGTAAATCTGAAATCTCTTCAAGAATTGTCCGATGTAATACAACGAGAAATGTCGCAGTTGGAAAAACGCGCCTATTCGTTGGCGGGAAAACAATTCAATTTCTCGTCATCCAAAAGCGTCGCGCAGGTACCTTTTTTTAGCGATGTAGTCAAATTCTTCCGACACGCAGTGAAGATATTCATAGCTGATAATTTTTCGTTTTTACTCAGATTCTTGGATTATACAAAGGAAAGAAAGTCAGTACCAACAAAGCTGCTCTGGAAAACTGCGAAAATCCAATATCCGATTTGGTAGTTTCGTGGCGAAAATTAAGCACAACGCAGATAAAGGTCAATAAAGGATTACGGAGTAAATTCTTCGTAAAAAGTCGTTAACTTTGATAAAATTTGTATTATTTTTAAAAAAATGGCAAAATCGCGAATAATTCGATAAAATTTCCGTAATCCGCTTTTTTTTTATAGATGGTTTTTCCTTTGCTACGTTTGGCACAATGTAACTCGAGAGTTTACGGCAATTGTCTCACGAACACCGCAACCGGAAGAGTATCGATGCACGAGCCGAATTTGCAGAACGTTCCTCGAGACTTCAAATCTCACGACGATAGTTTTTTAATAAGCGTAAGAATGGCATTCGTACCTTTAACGGGAAACGTTATAGTTTCGGCGGATTATTGCCAACTGGAGTTGCGAATTCTCGCGCATTTCTCGAAAGAAATGAAACTTTGTAAAATATTGCGGAAAGAAGGTGACGTCTTCAGAAACATTGCCGCGCGTTGGTACAACGTTACGGAGGATAAGGTATAGCCATCGATATAACTTTTTTGGCATTTCGTTCTCGAAATTCAAAATTATTGAGTGGCGAAGAGTTTTGATTTTTTGTCCTTTTTTTTTTCAGATCGACGATGGAATGCGTCAGAGAACCAAACAACTGTGTTACGGTATGATATACGGTATGGGAGTGAAAACTCTCGCTGACACTTTAGCGGTTTCGGAAGACGAAGCGAAAGAGTTTCTTGAAACTTTTATGGGCACTTATCCCGGTATTCGCCAATGGCTCAACCGTGTCGTCGACGAAACTCGAAAGGATGGATACATTACTACGTTAATGGAACGCCGCAGATTTTTTCCGGCGCTTCATAGTCCAGTGCCGAGCGAAAGATGTGAGAAATCGATCGATTGACTTAATTTTAATTTACACTTTTCGTAAAAGTTGTGTAATTTTTAAAAGTAAATTTTGGCATAAAGTCGAAAAATTAAAAGAATTTGGAAAAAAATACCAAATAAAGTCGAAAAAATTCGAATTGGAAAATAGAAAAAATTAATAATTAATTTAACAATAATTTTCAGCGCAAGCAGAGCGACAAGCGATCAATACGAAGGTTCAGGGATCAGCTGCGGATATCGCGAAAAAAGCTATGGTAACAATCGACGAAAGGATGCGCCGCGAGTTTCCGGGTGAACCTCTCATACTAACCGATGTTCCGTTTAAACGAAAATTGCGAAGTCGCAGTCGGGAACCACTGCCACGGGGCGGTTATTTGATTTTACAGATTCACGACGAGTTACTCTACGAGGTAAGTAACAATTTTCATTCGGAGCGAAATAAATTGCGATTCAGTAAATTTAATTAATAAAGAAATTGCATTCACTCGTTTTTTTTTCTGCTTCAGGTGAATTCAGCGGATCTGCAACGCGTCGGAAGAATAATACAGGAATCAATGGAGCAATCGTGTCAATTGCGAGTTCCTCTCCCCGTTAAATTGAAAGTCGGCCCGTCGTGGGGAAACCTCACGGAATTCACTCTGTAAATTCCAATCGAATGAAATTCTCAATCAATTATTTTTTACACGTAAAACTTAAGAATTAGGAAAATTGTAAATATTATTCAATCGAATCATTTAATTTTTTAATTTTTTTTATTTTTAATGTAATTTACATCACGAGAAAAGCGATATTTTTACATACATTACATATATTTACACGAAATCGCGTCAATCAATTTTTCAAAATATTTTTATATTGTTATCTATTGAAATTTTTTTAATCATTATACAATGTAAAAAAAATGAGGCCATCGGTTGCCAAGTGTATTAATACTGAAAATAATGATCTTTTTTTTCCTGCATCACTCGATTTGTAGTAAATTGTTTTTTTCGTGTTAAAGTAAAAATTTTCATTGCGCTTCGCCTTTTCTAATGATAAAATAAAAATTGTCTTTATATCGTGTCGCAGGGAGGTGCGAGCGACTGATGCAATTTCGTTACGGCCGTTTGTACTATTTGTTGAAAAGTTTCATCCTCAGTGCTCGTTACTTCCAAATTAAGAAGATCGATATGCGCCTTTTTTCCGTCAACAGTAACGTACAATTTTTCTCCTTTGAATATCTTCGGTACGGAGTCCTCGCCAAACATTTCTTGTAGCATTTCGATGAGACATTCCTTGAAATGCATTCGATCCATTTTCGTTGGCGCCGGAAGTGTTTTCGGCGGTTGTTCCATCATTTCCGCTTGTAGCAAAGCGGTTAAAACGGAATCGGCGTACATATCGTTAACCGGTGTCGCGACCCATTCCATCGTAACGATTTTCCCCTCAATGGTAACGTCGACATTGCGAAAAACTCGCATTTTCTTGTCGTCAATCGTATCCAACGTACCAGCGATTTGGGTCAACAAATGTTTCAAAACGGGTAAAGAAGCAGAAAAATAAATGCTTTGCCTCTGAATAACTTGACTCATCGACATATCGGTGTATTTCGACAAATCGGAAGGCGCCAACATGTGATAATTGAAATTTCTCTTAACCAGAACTCCCGACAATTTTTCACCGGGTTTCGGAGTTTCCATAGCTAATGTACCCATTACTTTTGCCGTTTTTTCGCCCCGAAAATAAAGTTCAACCGCAACGGTGTTACGAGGATTATGAATTTCCATCGTCGTGTTGGGATCGTCTTCGTACTCTCGTTGCAAAGCGGCTTTTAGTCTTCCCATTTCGTTCTGTTCCCCGTGAACGAGAACAACGTGCGGTGGTTTTAGTATTCTTATGAATTCGGAAGTTTGCTGATAGTCCGTATGCGCTGAGAATGATATATAATCGACGGACATTTTTAATGGTAATTTTTGTCCGCTCATCGTTGTTATATCTTCGGGTTCCGAAAGAATAGTTTTGGCTAGCGTACCCTCGACGCAATAACCAGCAATTATAATACCATTTTTCGAGTCGGTGCACCACGACTCGAATAATTCCCGCGAAAGGCCGCTCTGCATCATTCCCGGTGTCGCCATCACGACGCACGGGCCGATATCTTCGAAATGATCGATACCCTTGAGATTCGATATGTGTTTAAATACAAACGGATTATTTATCGCTATTTGCCGACGAATTTTATCGTTCATCGCGTTTACGTAAGTTTGATAGACCGCCATACATTTCTTCGCTAAAGAAGACGCGTAATAAATCGGTATTTCGTGAAGTTCGGGATGTTGACTCCAATACTCGTCGAGTATAAGAAGCAACTCCTGCGCCCTTCCCAATGCGAATACGGGGATTAAACATCGACCTCCGCGATTTATTATCTCGTGAACGAGATTCGTGAATCTTCCCTCTCTGTCTTCCCGTTTCTCGTGAATGTGAGTTCCGTATGTTGATTCTGTTATTAATACGTCCGGATGAATGTTCGGGATCTCCGCTGCCATTAAGTGCCGATCTTCCTGCCTACTAAAATCCCCCGTGTATAATATTTTCACGCCGGCGATTTCTATCATAAACATCGCGGCCCCCAACACGTGTCCCGCATTATAGGCCCAAAATTTAATTCCGAAAACATCTTTTTCCTCATGAAAATTAATTGTTTCGATTTTATCCATACTGCTCTCCAAATCAGATTCCGTATAAAGCATTTGCTCCGTTGCTATGTTACTGACTTTTATGTAATCGGATAGAAGCCATCGGTAGATTGCTTTTGTCGCGTGAGTCATGAAACAACGACCCTTGAAACTCGTTTTTTGCAAAAACCATGGTAAGGCGCCACAGTGATCAAGATGAAAATGCGATATTAATAATAAATCGATTTCGTCCGCTTCAACCAAATCTACGAACGGAAGAGCGTCCATTCCTGATAATCCGGGATGTATGCCGCAGTCCAACATTATTTTTTTTCCTTTGAACTCCAACATTATACATGACCTTCCAACTTCCTGACCGGCGCCGAGGGGTCTTATCGATAAGAGATCACTCTCCTCCGCTGGCACTTGGGTATCAGGTTTTCTTTTTGTCGACATCGTGATGTTTTTCTGTGAAACAAAATTGTTTCAAGGAAAAAAAAAAAAAAAAAACAAAAAAAATCGTATTATTGAAATATCGAAGAATCGTAACAAAATGACGAATCGGTTTTTCGAGGTTATGACGCGAACGAAACAGACTATTTAAAATAAACGTAAATTTGAATGAAAGAAAGAATAAAAGATTCAGATTTGCGATAGAATGCATAACGATTGCGAGGTTATGACGAGTATAAAAATAGGTTAAGTGTGTTTACGTGATCTTGCTGTCGCTCCGATTTTATGTTTCGAGTTCTCAGTTACACATCGAATTGGGTTTTTCGTTGACGAATTGAGGCTCCATGTGTCCGAAGAATTGGAGAAACGTTAATAAACTTTTTTCTTGGGTCGTTCTTCGAGCAGAAAAACAATACCGGCGAATCCACACATATATACGATTACGCACCTACGTCGAGACACTGACTGTGACAAACTGACGTACACACTACTGTGGCGCACGGGGCAAGAATCCGTAGGAGAAGGGGAACTTCAGCCTGTGCACTAAACTTCCGAAAGCAAAAAATTATTTTTCAACGCCAGCGATATCATATGCTCTGAAAACACCGACCGGTCGAAAGATCGTAGTTTCAAGAATACGATAGATTCAATTAATCTTAATCGAAGTCGAAATAAAGTCGCGTTATAACCCGCCCGCCTCTCCCCGATCCTCTCCCCTCTCCGATAATAAATGTAACGCGAATGAAAGTATAAGATGAAAAAAAATCGCCTTTTAAAAAGTACCTCAATACATAACGTTTATTAAGGTATACACATGCTGATTTATTGTTTTTTTTTCTTTATCATAATAATTATCCTATCTTTATTCTTCACATAGTATGAATTGATATTCATACGGTATTCAATTGCCAAGTGAATTCGCTGGCCCTATTATAAAATAGAGTTGATGTACATATTTACACTATATACAAACTTTCATTCGCTACGAATGCATATATGCTGATTAACTAGACAAATTGCACGTTCGGACATCGATGCTGGTTTTAGGTGGGATCGATCTGCCTTGAAAAATTTGTAGGCGATATACACACACACATACGCACACACACGCGCACACGTCGGCGCGTGTAGATTTCTCGAAGGCTATTTTACTAAACTCAATTGTTTGTTTTTATCCTTCCGGCACAGGTAGCCACTCGCATACAATCGTTACGCGTGATTTGTTTTTTTTTTATCCTGTAAGAATCCTTTATATGTCGACGCAAATGAAAAAAAAAAAAAATTAATAGAACCAGTTAATCATCGCAACCTATTCGTTCAGGACGCCCGGCGTTTAATTCTGGCAGTTTAATGTTAACTTCACCTCACACTGCTCTCCAGTACAGTACAGTTACGACTCCGCTCCTCTCTCTCTCCTCGTGACTTGTTCGCGGCGCATCATTAAAGTCGACGTAATTAATTCTCTAATTAGCTATCTAAAAACATAAGTGTTACTAAATCCCTCTCAAAGCGTTGGGGGGTAATCGTCACAATATATAAAAAAAAACAACATATTAACTAGCGTTACAAACGCGATTATACGTAATAATAAACAAATACGTTTTTTTTTTTTTTTCGTTAACTACGCTTAGATTTCGGCTAATATAAATTACATACATAATTATTTCGTGTATCTGAGAGCAGTATGAAGAACCAACATCGATCAGTCTTAATATTGGTATTTTACCAATAAAAATCACCTTATACATTGCAAAATATATAAATATAGAAGAATAACAAGTAAGTTTTTCGTGACTATTGTACGATAGTCGCTATTAATGATAGTAATCGATAAGCCCGTTGCGAAGTGATTAACGACGCATTACGAATGCGGACCGTTTACGGCTGGTACACTGGACACTGATCGACAAACTTGCAATATCCACTCTCCATGTAAAACAGTCATTGTAAAAAAAAAAAAATGAAAAAAAAAATTAATGTTCCACTTACAACGATTGACACGTAAAAGACTTTAGTATTTTGTGTAATATTAATTGGTTAATTATTTTTCGTTATGCAATAGCTATAAGTTGCTATTAGTTGGCAAACGTGTTTTTTTTTATTGTGTAGCCCTCCCCTCCCATTTATTCGGCCTATTCGCGAGTCTTTGAGACACAAATAATTTACTTTCCATTAGCAACTTTGCTTGTTATTATTGTTATTAGTGAAGAGTCTTGAGTCACTGGATCGTGTAAATCATCCCTCTCCCCCCCCCCCCCCCCCCCCCCCCCCCCTTAGTAGACCATAACGAAATAATCGCAAACCTTAGTACTCTATACAAATTTATCCTCTCAATCTTCCCGAATTATCAAAAACATCGATAAATCGTTATGCATGTGAAAAAAAAAAAAACAAATCCCAACACCGATGCGACGAACAAGTTAGGCAAACCTTCGAAAAAACTGAAATAATATCTCTGGTCGCTATCGTTCGATCGAATATTACAAATTTTTTTTTTTTTTGTTTTCTCGCAAAATTCACGATTTTCCTTTGCAGAGGCGTGGAACTTTAGAAACATAATAACCCGTGCCGATGTCCGTTATTGAAAACTATATAAACGGCAACCCTTGCGTAAGGAAGTTCCAATGTCTGTATTACGAATTATCCCCTTGAGGTTTGTCTATCATAGGTACGCGTCTTTCACAACGGCATTGTCTACACATCGACGATAATCCCGAAACGCCGAAAGTTTTTTTTTTTTCATTCTGGTCATAGATCCCGTAAAGATCCAGGACTCTGGATCATTGAACGTCGATTATTTACTCAAAAAACATTGTATTGCTATAGGTCCATTTAATTCTCCGTATTTACAGGTTCTCGCGCGTGATGAATCCTAACGTGTTTATTATGGTTCGACTTGGTACTACTGGATTTGCCACAAATGTGGCAAGTGTAAGGTCTCGCGCCCGAATGCACTCGTAAATGTTCCTTGAGATAGTAAGATCGATGAAAAGTTTTGTTGCATACATCGCAAGTATACGCCTTATTTTCCTCGTGTTCCTTAACGTGTCTGAGACAATTGTATTTTCTTATAAATTGGGCACCGCAATAATTACAGGTATAGGGGCGCACGTTACGATGTGAATTCATGTGAGCTGTGTAATCGCTGTGTCGATAAAATGCGGCGCTACACTGATTGCACTTGAAGGGTTTTGTGCTTCGCGCCGCGTGGGTCCATTTGTGCAATTGTAAGTTCCATTTGGTACTAAAGGCCTTGGAACATACTTGGCATTCGTAAGGTCTCTCGCCGTTGTGTACGCGCATGTGTACCGACAACGAAGAACGCAAATAAATGCATTTGCATATCGGACACTCGACATTTTCGCTTTCGCGTTGAGCGTCCGGTACGAATCTTCGATTGTGAGCGCGTCGCATGTGTCGCGTAAGACTCGCCATATGTATGAACCTTTCGTTACAGTAGGTACACGCTTTGGGCTTTTCGTCGTGTGTTTCCTTGTGCCACGCGAGTTTTTTCTTCGTATGGAAGACCTCACCGCAGTGGCATATGTAGTCCTTTAATTTTCTCTTAATATTAAGATGATGTCTATTCTTGTGCTGTGTTAAATTTGAATATCTACGAAAAGTCTCGTTGCATAAATTACACTTAACCGGTGCATTGCCGGTGTGACCGTTCGTGTGCTCATCGAGCTTTTGCTTTGTTAGGAATGCCTTGTCGCATACGGTGCACGGAAATGGTTTTATACCGAGATGACGCTTCATATGAAGCTTGAAATTCGGTTTACGATAAAAATATTTGCCGCATTGCGAACACTCGAGTGGATGAATCTTGAGATGAGCGTTGAATAGCATAACCGATGGAAATTCTTCGTTGCATATTTGACACTTTGATATTTCCTGAAGGCGTCGGGCTACTTCGGTACCGTGAACCCGACGATTGTGAACTTGAAGAGCTCTTTCGCTGCTGAAACGCTGACTGCACATGGCGCACGAAATTTCCAAATTTTGCGGTATCGCGAGATTATCAATCTTCTGATCGTCGGCTTTCGCGTCGTCCGGCTGTTGCGGTGGTTGCAACTGATGCAACAACGGCTGCTGATGATGATACGCCTGCTGACCGTGAACTCCCGATACGAAAATATCGTCGAAAACGTTCATACGACCGTCGAGAAGCTTTATGTCTTTGGCCTCCGATTGGTCCGTTGGATCGTTGCTGCTACTGGGACCCGCTTCCTTGTGCACTGTGGTGCTGTGTACCCGACGCTCCTTTGGGCAATCGAAAACCTCTGTACAATGGGAACACTTGAAGGTACGCTTCGTCGGTGTTTTTCTATCCCGATCCAGGAAAAGACTCGAAGTAAAGTGCGTTGCGAGGGATCTGCTGTCCAAAAGCGGTACTCCTGCCTCGTTGTCCGAACCTTCCGACTCTTCCCAACTCTCTCGGGCCATTAGATCGTAAGATGTCGACATGCGGGATGATTCTTGTCCCATGTATAGCTGTAAAGTAAAATATCACAGAGTTTTTAAGACAATCATTTTTTCGAGAAATTTTCGTTTTTTTTTTTTTTTTTTTTTAATATGAAACTCCAATATCCACTTACCTGCCAAGCTGAATGTTCGGTACATCCGTTGCTTTCCTGTTCCGATAATTCGCCGCGGGGTGGCATCGTCTCGTCCGCTCGCATGTTAACACTTTTGACCTCTTCGTCGATTCCGGCTCCACCCTCACTGCTCGCCATCGATTGTTGACTCGTCGCGCTTATGGCTTTTTGGGAAGATTCACTTATGAATGTACTAGGAACTAAAATTTGAAGTCCGTCAAATTCGAAAACGTTCATAGGTCCCGCGTGGGCGTCTTCGTTGATGTTGAGAAGCTCCGTCGACGGCATGTGATGAATAGTTTTTGCCGCTTGAAAGCTCTTGGATTCGGCGCTCGTTGTCGGATCCACGAGTTCCGAGAGATTCAAAAGATTGTTATGCGCTGTCGATTTGTTGCTCGACATTGAATAACTCTCGTGTATTATTAACGGCTGTTGCGAGTTTATCGTGGGAAACGAACTCACGTGTTCCGTTATCACCGATTGATGATATATCTGATTGGATTCCGTTTTTCTATCGATGCTATCCGCGATGCTTGCCTCCTGCGCGTTCGATTTTGCTTCTTCGTCGGGTTGCGAACGATCCATCGGATGTTTTTCGATCGACAATACCGCGGAATCGTTGCTCTCCTCTTCTCCATCGACTTCTTCGTCTTCGTCCTCTTCATCGTCGTCGATGTCGTCCTCTTCTTCCTCGTCTTCGTCTTCCTCGCCCTCCACGGGACCCTCGCAACTCGTACTGTCGGTATCCATCGCGCAGAACAAATTAACGGAAACCGGCGATGTCGGCTTTCCACGATCGTTACGTACCCGCAGTACCGATATTCCGCTGATTGCTGATAATGGTGTATGCGATCTGTTGCTGCGATCTATGGTTTCGTTATTCTTCATAAAAGGCGTATGCGGACTCGCTATTTCCTCGATTTCCATGTCCTCCTCGTCGAGATTGTCGTTCATGTTTTTCGCCTCGTCGTCTTCGGGATCTTGCATTGCGCTCGCGTCGAATCCAACCGGATAAAAATTGAGATTCTCGTTTGATCCGTATTCCGATCTCACGGAATAGGTACGATGATGTTTCTTCGAAACAACGGGCGACGATGGAGCAGATAAACTACATCTATAACGATATGCATGATTGAAATTGCTTTCAGACTCCTCGATACCCTCGATGGATCCTTCGTTCGTTTTTTCGCACGTTACATCGTCCTGTAACTTCGCCGTGTAAACTTTCTCAGCTTCTTCGTTTCTCTTGTCTTCCATCGTTTCGATGTTCTCGGTATCTACGCGCGCGTTTGGCGACCTCTCGTCTTCCCGATCCCTTTGTTTCGCCGGTGAATCGTCGTTCTTTTGCTGCTCCTCGGCGTCGAATTCCGACTCCATAATCGTTATAAGCAATCGCTCGAGTTGCTCGACCTCCGGTTGACCGCTTTCCTTATTTTCGTCGCCAATCGCTTTCCGCGAATCCGTCGATTCGTTCGAACATTCTTTGTTCTCAATCGGCTGTTCATTCTGAATCTTAGGCTCGTCTCTCTCCCCATCGATTTCGCGCTCATTAATTAATCCATTTTTCTCAACTTCGCTCCCGTAAATCTGACCGAATTGACGACTTTCCGATTCTTCAAATTCCATTGTTTTGCACTGTATCTCCGTATCGCTCGTTCGTATTTGCCGCTCGTCCTCGTGCGGCAATATACTTTCAACTTTTTCATCGTCATTAGCGCTATTGTCGCACGTCTCCCCTATCGAGTCCTGAGAATTCTGATAATCCTGACGATCATTACTCATCCGATTAATTGAATTCGTCTGTTGACCTCTGTGCTCTACTCGCAGTCTCGCTGCCTCCTCGCTATCGTGACGAGTTGCCAATGCTTCGTCATCCAACGAAGTTGACGTTGCAGGGATTTCTATGTCCGGCAAAATTCTTTCCGTCTCCAATTCAGTCAATAACTCAGTCGATATTTGTTTGGCATCCGACGCGCCATTTGGTAGATTGACGCTTCTGGAATTAACGTCATTGGCAACCGTGACGACTGGTCTTATCCTTGTTGCAGGAATCGTCGTTATTGGCGATATCATTTGGACGGTGGGTATCTGTTGCTGTTGATACATGCTATACGGGTTGTAAAGCATTTGCATCATTTGATTGGCTTGCGGCGCCATTGCGTACTGCGGTATCATCATAGTGCCGTTATTGACGAATTGTTGATAACTGAATGAGGCGAATTGCGGTGGCATCATTGTGTTTATCGGCGGACATTCAAAGACGGGACCCATTGGATAGGGCGATTGAGCGGGTAACTGAGCCCCTGAATTGTTAACTTGATGATGCGTCTGCGCGTTGGGTACTGGTGGCGCATTTGGCGCTATTGGCGGCGTTGGGCTTTCGGAAGGTCCGGCACTCGCTTTTATCAATGCCTCTATAACCTGTTCCTTGGGATGCGTATCCAAATGCCTCTGCAAACTTATTCCCTCTCGCAGATACAGTGTACAAACGGGACAGGCGACTGCCCCGCTGCCGGCTCCCGAAATATTTCCGATATCCATTGTTCTCGTGTTTTTGTTTATTCGTTTTTTTATCGTGCGCCGCCGTGTGTCGTTTCGTCTTTGTGTGGAAAACGACGTACGACGGGGGTATACGAAAGCACAATGAAAATCGTGGTCAAGGTACGCGGATACCCCGTGTCCCGAACCTGACCGACTATCCCCCTTTAACTACGTGCCTAATTAATTAAAAACCCAACCGTTATTAACCGTATTTACCCCCCTCGGTCACATTTCGGGCCCTATCAGGCCTTTACGGACGGCCGGACAAGGCTCGACCCACTCGGTGCAGGCTGTGCCCCAAAAATATCGACGTCCATGGCTGCCTGGATGTGGTGTGTGCGACAGTCGAACCCGAGCCAGCACAGCACACTCGCGGACAAATCGATATCCTGTTAAATCGCTAGACTTCCCCTGCGCTTATTAAATTACACCTGTGCTTTATTCAAACGCAGCGGACCCAACGTCGACGGGGCCACCGACGTTCACCGAACACCGAGATCGCGGCCACTTTTGTACGGAGATACGATTTATCAAAAGGACATGTTTTTCGCCCAGTTCCAGCCCCAAAAACACAACAGATAACAGCGACTAGACAATATTCCAGCTGGGAATAAGAGCAACAAGAATTGTTGCCGCGGATGTGGCGACCTCTGGATCGCTACGTCCAATGCCACCTGGATTCACGCTTGTTCTCGACCGAACACCTGTTTCTTTTACTCGAAGTATATCTCTCGTTTTCTCTCGCGGAAAGAGACTTTGACACAGTACCGTCACCACATATCCCGTTACCTCGTTCTTTGGATTGTATTACAGATAAGGATTAATGAAGATCGCGATCGTAATGTTTAGAGAATATTGAGATTTGTTGGGACTTTTTTTGCAAATAATACGTATGGAGTACTTGTTACAAATAATTCAACTTGCATAAAATTAGTCTATCGGAATGTTGCATATGTTCTTTTTTTATTTTCCGTAACCAGTGGAGACAATGGTGGTTGCTCGGAGTCTACGGAAAAAAAAACAAAAAACAAAACAAAAGGAGATAGATCGGCACTCGATGCAACGTCGACAAAAAAACGAATAAACTTGCCGTTTAGATACTAGGAAAATCTTTCGGCATTAATTAATCGCGATTAATTTAATTTAAAAAATCGTCTAAAAACACGATTCCAAGAGCGGATTAATGTATTTGAATCTTCAAATTCTCGTAGCCACTGCCTTCTTGACCCGACCGATCGGGGTCGAGGTCTTTTTGCTTGATTGCGCTTATTTGACAATGCTGATAGTTTCTCACGTAGCCGCATAATACTTATAACCTACGTATTGGTGTCGTGTCAACTTTTGTGTTGAATCATTTCATTGATTTGTCGTTTTTTCATTTTTTAAACGTAGAAAACAATAAAAACAGTTATGGCTTGGAATCTCGACGAAATAACATGGTCCGGTAAGTAATTCATTCATATCTATAATAATTATCTTTTCGTCAATTATCCGATTAAAACAATGCACCAAAATTTTCATGCAAATGACACCCTAATTAAATATTTATCTCGTATTTTTCATATTTTTTCACGATAATTACCTTACTTTTGACTCTATTCAACGAGATAGTCCAAAATTTACGCGGAAATGACACCCTAATTAAATATTTTTCTCGTATTTTTAGTGTTTTATAATCATTAAAAAATGTTCATAAATTGCCTGTTTACAATTTTCTTTTGGAATTTCGAACTAAATAACACGTTAATTAACTGATTCTCATGGTTTTTATGCCTATCCATTCAGAGGCACGCGATTTGTTGCGCACCTGGAGAGAGGATTCGGAGCGCAGAAGCAAAGATGTCGTTGACCTGTGGGATTCTGTTTTGATGCCAAAAATCGATCAATTGGGCAATGAAAGTGAGTAAAGAATTACGAGATTCCTATTTCCACAGTTACAATGAATTATTTATCAACGATTTATTTCACTCACAGAATATTTGGTATTGGAACAAGTATGCGTCGCGGCTCTGGATTGCTACCGAATGTCTCTCGCCGAGTACTGTATAAAACTTTTGATCAGAGACTTTCCTGGCAGCCTGAGAGTACACAAATATCACGCTATGCATCTGGAAGCTCTGGAAATGTAATACATTTTTTTTCCAGTTTTGATTATCCTTCAAATTTTTTTAATTTATTTTGAATTATTTGCATTTTTTTTCGAATTACTGAATTCATTTGAACTTTTTACGAATTTCAAGTTTTTTCAAAGTTTTTTTTTTTTTTTTATTATATTTTTTTCAAATCCGATTTTTTTTCTTTTTACGAAATATCTGAATCGAGTAATTCGTATTCTCATTTAATAAAAAAATTCCTCCAGGTATGACGAGGCACTCGATGTCTTGGATTCCATCATAAAAAGAGACGAAACAAACGCCGCGCCGAGAAAACGAAAAGTGGCGATTTTGAAAGCCAAAGGAAAAACTATGGATGCTATCAAAGAATTAACGGAGTATCTGAAAAAGTAAAGTTTATTGTTACGATTAAATTTCGCTATTAAATTAGACGTATTTAATCGATGGTGAGAGTGATACGATGGTTCTTGGGTCACTTCTCATGACGTAGCAGCATGTAATTACACAACAAAAAAAAACGTCTGGAAATGTATACAATGCCCAGGCGATTGCCTCACATAGAAAATCCCATCGTCTCAAAAATACGTCTCAATAATTCTATTTTTCGTTTTCACAGATTCATGAGCGATCAGGAGGCTTGGCATGAATTATGCGATCTGTATTTACAAGAACAGGACTACGCGAAAGCAGCCTTCTGCATGGAGGAATTGATTCTTCACAATCCTCACAGTCATCTGATTTACCAGAGATACGGAGAAATCAAATATTCGCAAGTGAGTTATTTCTTCGTGTCCTTCGTATTTTATTTACTTTTTTTTTTATTTTGATATTAAAAAAAAATATATTTTTCAATTTTTTTTTATCGTTCTGTATATATTTTTAGGGAGGTTTCGAGAACATGGAACAGGCGAAAGTTTATTTCGCACAGGCAGTCAAGTTGAATCCACAAAATATACGCGCACTTTACGGATTATTATTGGTGAGTCAGCGATTAATTTTACAAACCAAATTTCGCGATTTATCGAAGCAAATTAACCAGTAATAAGATTTTGTTCATTTCCAAATTTCGTTATCCTTACAGACGGTCAATAATATCGCCTCGTCGCCGAAATGTGTCTCGTCGAAGAAGAAAGAAGCGGTGAAACTCAGCGAATGGGTATCCGGACAAATCTTGAAACAATATAAGACGAAAGTGCCGGAGGAGAATATCAACAACGTGGAGGAATTATTAGGACAATTGCAACTCGATGCTTGAAGCTGAAATTAGCTTAGTGAATGTTTATGGACAATGTAGTTAGTAATTTGTATATTTGTTCAGACTCTGTAATATATGTAAAATGCATACGTAATTATCCGGGTTGAGCAATTCGACGACACGGGCAATCGTATCGCATTTAAAACAAATTTCGTACCACAAAAAAGTCACGAAAACGATTCGTAAAACTCATCGATCGCACTATCGCATCTCGTAAATCTGATAAACTAACGATATCGAAGTTTAAATCCGTTATTTGTTGTTATTACTGCATCTGATTGCACGGAATGAAAAACAAAAAGATATGTAGAATCGTATTAAGAAGGGATATCATTAGATTCCGAACTAAAAATGAGATTCAGAGAGAATTCCGAATTTTTCCGAATTAAATGAAAATCTGAATAAAATTAACTGTACGGAAAAAATTATTAACAAATTGATAAAAAAAAATGTTTAATGAAGTATCGGGGAAACTAATTTTTTGTTTAACAGCAATTGATTCGTTAATTTTTCTGAATGCATATACATTTTTTTCGAAAATTTTCGATTTTTTTTTCGATAAATGGAATTTTTTAAAATTAGAAAAAAATCACATGTTTTGAGAAAAATTAACGAATTAACGTTCGCGAAAAAAATGTCCGGTGTCGGGATGATTCTTTGAAGAATTCTTTTTTTTTTTACCAAATTTGGTAATAACTTTTTGGAATCATTATTATGCAAAATCAATGTTCTCAGAATATTCTGTATGATTAATTTTTTTTTTTTCAGATTTTTATTCCATCGAAAAGTATTCGAAATTCCTTCCGAATAACTCACTTCGCTGAGAAAGTAACAACAGACTTTTCTTAATATCACAATCATCAAAAGAAAGAAAAATGTTTCGTACTTTTTGCGCCGTATCCGCGCGATTTCTTGTATCCCACGTTATCACAGATATAACGAAAACTTTATACTACAATTAAACTTCTTATTATTTATAATAACCACTGCATTTATCGTATCGCGTAGTAACGCTAATGATATGTCGAAAGAATGTCATTTCGAAGGAATCTTACAAAAGACACGATGCGTACTGTTAAACAATTGTAATTCGCCAATTCGTCACGTCAACAGATAAAAAAACAAAAAAAAAAAAAAGTAAACGATTGTTATGTACAAAAAACCGGCGGTTATCTTTCCGTACTTTCGCGACGATTTCTCAACCAATCCTCTTTATTCTTCGCTCTCTCCTCCGCTCGTTTCAATCGTTTCTCCTTTCGCGTTTCGTCCCGAAGAGCGAAATATTTTTCTCGAAAATCCACAATATTCACGGTACTCATTACATCGCTCTCTTCGGGTTCTCGTAGCTTCGCGTAAGTTAATAATCTACGACTCGTGTAATTGCTGAGCACTTGTTCCGAATTTGCGATCAACACGAGGCAAGGATGCGCCGGCAATTGTTCGTCCGAATATTGATCTCTAAAAAAAAAAAATTAGAATAAATTTATTTTCGTAGGCGACGAACCGCGAGACTCACCTGTAAAGCGGAAACCAACAGACTAATTTCCCATCAATTGTCAGATGTTTAGCCGCAAAATTTAAGAGATCTTTATATATTTGCGGCAAATTGTACTCTATTTTCGAAGGTATATGCGACGAGGCCTGATGTTCCTCGATTGTTGGATTCGATTTGGAGGTCCCGACGCGTTCCGTCGCTTCTCTTATACCGTACGGAGCTGAAAGCGGAATAGACGAAGTTTTCTATCAATCGAAATATCGTTGAGAATTAATTACTTTTCTCTTTTACTTACGATCTGTAACAATGGCATCGACTCTCATATCCGATTTCCACAGAGGCCTCGAGAAATCCGACACCACGACGTCCAGATAATACGATTCCCTACCGTACTGTTTCATGTTCGCCGCGACACTCTCATCCTTAGTTCTCGTCTGTTTGTCAACGAATAAATGTTTGGTAACTTTGGAAATTAATTTTAAACGTACGAACGTGAAAACTGATGATGCAAAACTCCGAATTAAAAAAATTGATTACAATATTCAACATTTTTTTTTTTTAAACGTAAAAAACCGATTTTTGACTTTTTTGCATAAACTTTTACTGAATTGCAACAAATGGAAATATTGATAACCGATCGGTTCGATCGTATTTTGGATATTTAACGATTGCATTTTATTCACTTTAATAAATAAAAAAAAATTATATGCACATATTTTATGCGTTAAAAAATGTATTTTATATGTTTCCTCGATGTATCGGGTTACCTTTTGCGTTATACGACTCGGTCTCGTACGCGCGTGAAGCATTAGAAAATCTATATCGGTGCCGAGAATATAGCCGCCGAATTGCGATGCAGCAACGAGTAATGATCCCGATCCGACGAACGGATCTAAAACAATGTCCCCGTCTTTGATTTGCGCCTGATTTGCCATTATTAAGGACAATTGAGGATCCATCGAAGTATTCCCGATGAATTTTCGCGTTTTCAGCGATAATTTTTGGATGAGATCCCTCTGTCCGTCTGCAATCTGTTATTTCGTAGTGTTATTAATGGGAAATAGTCGCAATTTTTTCAACAAATTATATATTTTTTTAAAATAAATAAATAAATAATAATTAATTATTAAAAATTTAATTGAGAAAAAATTACATTATCTTTTTTTTTTTATGATTGATACACTATGAAAAAATTACCCATCTGCCAAAGAAAAGTTCTTCCGGAGTCTCTGGTATGTTATTAGAATCCAATCCATAGTGTTCTATGTAAAATAGAGTAGTATCCGGATCTCTCAAGTTAATGGATCCTTCGAAGGGCAGATAACTGAAAGCCTTCCATTATCTATTACACAATCTACAATTCCATATCTTGCGATATTCAAGGCATTTTCACGGCGATTAACTCACCTCAATTTTTTCAACTTTTTCCTTTTGTGTAAAGTGTTTGCAAAAAGTTTCCACAATGATTTTAAATGATTTTTCTTTGCTTATGAATGGTCTGAGGCATTCTTTCGGATGACTTTTTAACTGATCGTGCAAATCGCTCAATTCTCTTCCGTGACCCCAGAGTTGGAGGCAAAATCGCAGCGACACGGATCTGCTGGCGATTTTGCGGACGGATTCCTCGCTTGGGGATTCTACTATCCAGTAAGGCTGAGAAAAATAATAACAATTCAGTTGAATGCAAAACGATTTTCAAAAAAATTTGAAAACAAAAAAAAAATCGTATTTATTTTTATGAGTAAAATGAATCATTTTCACACTATTTTTTTTACACCTTCAATTGCAGAAAATATGTACATTACATTGTGTAAAGGATATTAGTCGAGTATATGATCGTAAAAAAAGAAAAAAATATCGCCGATTTCAGGGATTTTTTGAAAACGCGTAACTCCGATATTTTTCATTATATCGATATTGCATTTCAACCAAAATCTTCCGTACACTTTGGCGTTTTGATTTTAGTCAATTTCACTTAAGAATATTGATTTTTGTTATTGTTTTTGCAGTATTGAAACAACGCGGGAATTAAGCCATGTGTGACAGTAAATAGGTGAAAACATTCGTGTGATGTCGCGGGGGCAAAGAATGGCGCGTATTTTATGGGTTATAAATATTTACGTGATCGTCAGGCCTTTTGATCGTTTTCAATTGAATATTAAACATCGCCACGATCGATTCCAATTCCTTGAACGACAAAATAACGTATTAACAATAAATCACTGTGCACTCGATGACATCGTTCGCTTTTTTTTGTCAACCTACAGCGATACGAAAATCTACGTGTTCGTACGCGAACCAGAACAAGTATCTTCGCCACTTGTCACTCATTGTCGTTAGTCAAGTTTTTACGAGGTTTAGAATTAATTATATGCACAAAGAAACTGTTGAAAACCGCGAGGGATTTATTTTTCAACGTCGAAATTATATTTTGTTGTTATTACTCGAACATCGTGCACACGTGTGCAGAGCCGCGTCGTCGAACTCCGTTTTTCTCACGCACACTAAGGCTTTTCATTGGCTACGCGAGAGGCCTATCAGCTGATCTGTGAGATCTATTCACACCGGAGAGAACAGACATTAGCAACAAAGATAATGTTCCGTTCTCTAAAGTTTCGTCAAAGGATAAAAAGCTATCGGTAAAGTTCCCGGATACTGCGATAACGATGAAAAATGTTATCAATCAGCATCCGGCGGCCGCATAAACGGCGCTGAAAATAGAAATAACAATGCTCGGCATTTTCACGCCGCGAAAGTTTTCGAACCTCAGTCGTTTTCTTTATCATACGATACGCGATGTGCGCGGCAAGGCGTTCTTCGATCGAATGGACATTTTTCGTTGTTGCTTCGCTCGGTGGAATTTTAACGTTCCTTCAGGTATCGCAGGTTATTCTCGCAGTTTTATCAATTTCACAAGAATTCTCTGATATACGTTTTATCGACGGCCGATTATTATTTTTCGTTCGCAATTTATAGATGTTGTTGGTACCGAAAATCGAAGATTTACCGGAGATTAAGGGTGAGAAATGAAGATACATGCGAGAAAACCATAGATACTGTTTATTATTTATTATAGAAAAATACGTGTAAATTTTTGTTCGCAGAAAAGTCCGAGATAAATGCTCCTGTAATATTGTGGTGGACATCGTCGTTCAGTGAAGACGAACGGTACAAATATTGTGGAGACAAACGTTGTTACTTCACGAAGAAACGTTCAAATTTGGCGCATCCGCGTCTCGGGGTAATTACCTTCCCGATAATTATATTGATATTCATTTGAATGTTTTGATTGGTTGATTTTTATTTAAACTTCGAGAGCTGCAAATATTGGCATTTTAGAGGTAAATAAAATTCTTTTGTAGGCGATTATTTTTTACGGAAGTAACGTTCGGTTGAACGATTTACCGATACCGAGAGCCGAAAACGTACGATGGGCATTGGTACACGAAGAATCGCCGAGAAACAAACCAATGTTCGTTTATAAAGAGGCATTGGAACTGTTCAATTATTCGGCAACTTTCAGCCGCTACAGCGACGTACCCCTCACGCTTCTCTCTTTACCAGGAGAAAAGGAGCTACTTGGTAAATATTTATACATCGACAATAAAAAAAAAATTGGATCGACCAATTCGACATTAACTTTTGTCACTAACGAATTTTTTTTATAGGAAAAGTAAAAATGTTGATTTCCTCAACAATATCTTTATATTTATCGACTTTTTTTAAATTCATTTTTACTATCGAAAATTCATTTAAACGAAAAAAACTCTAATTCAGCAAATCGAATTTTTTTTTCTCAGTCTATCGAATTGTTATTTGAAGAAATGAACGATAAAAATGCGTTTTTTCGTCAGATAAAAGGTTTTATATGCCGGTGGAGGAGAAAAATAAATTACTCGTCACGAAAAAATTGGCTCCGGTACTCTACATACAGTCGGATTGCGATACCGCCAACGATAGGGACTCTTACGTCGCTGAATTGATGAAATACATTCCCGTAGATTCTTATGGCACTTGTCTCAATAATCGGGAGCTCCCCAAAAGGTAAAAAACTTTTTAAAATTTTGCAAAAATTTTTCGAGAAAAAAAATGCAATGATCCGTACTTTTCGTAATTTTCAGTCTCAGGGAAAATTACTTTCGGCAATTGGACAGCGAGGAATTTTTTACGTTTGTTTCTCAGTACAAATTTACTATTTCCTTCGAAAACGCCGTATGCGATGATTATATAACGGAAAAATTATGGAGGCCTCTGCTTGTCGGCTCCGTTCCGGTGTATTATGGTTCACCGACGTTCAAGGTAAGCGGTCCGATATTTAAAAGAATTTCAAACACTTCCCAATGGGATGACGATGATACAACTTTCTTAACTGTAACGTACGTAATTTTGCGGTTTAAAAAATAGGATTGGCTTCCGAACAACGAATCGGCGATCGACGTTCGAGACTTCGATCAGCCCGCCGATTTAGCGAATTTCTTGCTGAACCTTAACAACGACGATACGCTATACGCGAAGTATTTAGCGCACAAATTATCCGATCCAAAGACAGCGATAAGTAACAATCGTCTTCTATCCTCTCTGCGCTCTCGTCCCGTCGACATGTACAGTGTATTCGAACACTCCATTCGCAAATTCGAATGCCTCATCTGTGAAAAATTGTACGATACGAAAAGCGTCAGTAGAATGTCAACAAAACAATACAATTGTCCATTACCTATAAATATGTTGCCGAGTAAAAGAAATCAACGAAATTCGTGGGTCTATCAATGGCTCCTCGACAAATGCGCTGCAAAATTGTTTTCTCAACACGTATTCAACGGTACGAAAATAGATTACACAATTTTCAGCGAAAAAACATTTTTAATGTTCGAAAAAAATGAATGCTAAAGTTGCGACGATTTATAACGGAAATGAATTTCATTTTAATAATACAATTTACGATTTATAAAAAGCAAAGTTTTAGTAAAAAACAATAAAAAAAATGAAAAAAAAAAAAAAAGTCGATTTCATTAACGCGTATTAGCGATGAGTAAAATGTAATAACAGTGCAAAATTTGTCGGTGTTACTTATCCGATAGATTAGAATATTTATTTGTTAGTAAACTACGAGGCTTTCTTCTGCAATATCGGCGCCCGTATGTCCATTAATTCGCGAAGCTGATTTCTGATCGGACGTAAAACAGCGACGGGTTGTTCCCAATCGGTGGCGTTTAGTACCCTCAGTACGTTCGCTAAATCTTCTTCCGGTAGATCCATATCTTCGCCGTACAAAGTTAGCGCTTCATAAGTGCGAATTGCAGTTGCTTTTCGCAGACACGTGTATTTATTGCACAGAAAAATGCTTAATTGGCTGAAAGCCTTTTTGCTTACGGGTCCGCGTACCTGAAACGCGACGAAGGAATAACGATAGATATTGGTTAATTAATTAATAAATAGCTGAAAAACTCGCGAGACGCGCGAATTGGGAAGGTAAACTTTGAACTAATTTACCTGCAATAGTTGACAAAAAACTTTAATGCTGCTGGTTATTAATTTCGTGGTTCCGCGAGCTTTGATCTCCCGTTTCAGTAGCGAGAGCATTCGATCCGGTATATCGCTTTCCGGATCGTCGAGAATACTCTGCACGCATCCTGAACTCATTAGACGATCGAGAAACGCCAGTATCGAGGTGATCATACGTTCGTTTTTGTGACTCTCTTCGAAGATATCGAGGACTTTGCTGACCAATTTATTGAGACTCGTCTCATCGATTTCTTTCAAGTAGGAGAACAACGAAACACTCGAGTATTTCACCTACGAGTCGATAAAAAATTTATTTTTATATTTTCGATGTAAAATATATAAAATTAATGAGACAAATACGACAAATGAGACAAATGCAAAAAATAGATAACTTACCAACGATTCGCTAAGACCTCCGACGCTAAAAATAATGCCATGCAAAAGTGCGTCTGTATACGGAGGAAAAGTTAACATTCTTATGAATCGTGGAAACGTAACAGACTCAGTTTTCCAGTCTATACTCTCGACACATTCGTCGTACGGGAATATTTCCTTTAGTTTGGAATGGTAAGGAATATTCGGAAGCGGTGGTTCACTAGAAAAAAAATAATATGTAAATACTTTGCGCTCATAAAAATGTTACTAATAACAAGAGAGTTGCGTTGAAATTACCTGTGCAACAGAGCACTGAAAACGGTTCCCGCCTGGACTCTCGTTCTGTCGATTCTTTCAACGGCCTGTTGCGCTATACCACCGATAACATCGGCCATCAATGGCTCAGTTAAAACGGACAACATTTTTGCCTGAGATACTAAGTTCGTCAGAACCTATAAACATATCGTTTAAAAAATGTTAAAAATAAAAAAAAGTCATAAAAAAATTTAATATAGTTTTTTTTTAACAAAAAACGATTTTTTTTACCATATGCAATGTAAATAAAAAAATTGATTAAATAATTAATAAACAAAATATTTTCGAAAAAAATTAAACGTATTGATTGATTCTCACATGTAATCCCGACATCGCAGCTTCCCGGACCCACGCGCCGATATCCCCGCGACTGTCCGTTGTATATTCCTTCAACGCGAGCAGATAACAGTCGTATAAGCGATTAACATAAGGATTCCATGTATCCGCATCTCCGACGCCAAGCGTTTGATACACCATTGTCAGTGAATTAAGTGCTTCTTTTCTGCTTTCAGCCCAAAGTGGTGTTTCGTCGGTTATCTGACTGCAGGCGATTAGCGATTCCACGAAATCCTTTACTCTTTCGCGGAGCATGAAAATCGGGAAATGTCCTGTTGATTAATAAAATTAATTAAATATCTTTTCACGTATTAGGAATTTTAGTTTAGACAGTCGAATGCGCGTTACCTATCGCTTGTGCGAAGCCTATTCTGATCGTTTGATTATTCGATCGCAATTGGTCCAAATAACGATCGACAAGACTGTCCCGTCGTTCTTTGCTGTTCGTTGCTTCCGTGTAATACTCGTTAAAAAAAGCTGTATGCGCCTCGGCGGCTCTCAATCTAACGGTCGGTACTTCGTGACTGAGACATTCCTCCAAAACGTGTTGCCAATCGTCTACGGTACTCGTTGAATGTACGGGAAAATGTACCAAAGCGCATTTCTTTATCAGCAAAGCACACGCCTGTTTCATGAGTTCTCCTCCCAATCCTTTCAATTGCCCGCGACTCTTGAAAGTTATCACTATATTCTGAATATCCGATATCGCCGGTTTTCCTGGAGATATCAATACAATTTTTTTTACTTACATATATTTATAATTTAATAAAAATCCGAATTTTGTTTTTAGTACAGAGATTCTACTATGAGAAAATAATTTTTATAATTTTTCGTCGTGTTTTAAGATTTATCGAAGTTTAATAAAAATCGAAAATTCAAATCGCATTGTAACACCCATACCTCTTACATCGATTTGTAATTACTGTTAACTTACCAATAACGTTTTCGATCTTATCGTTGAAATTTTTATACAAAGCTTCGAGTACTTCGGCGATGGCGAGAACGGCGCCGTGACGAACATTTAAGTCAATCGAACTCACAAGATCTATGAGATTCGGTAACACAGTCTCCACCATGTAGCGAGGATCGGCGGGAGTCAAATTGTATAGCGCCTAAAAATGTAATTAAGTTTATTATCGTATTACATACTTTGTCCGTTTCACGGATTACGTACCTTCGATGCGAGTTCTCGAATCGCCGTATCCCAATGAGTTACTTTTCTCGCTACGAGATGCTCCACCATCGGTATCGTGTATTCGTTGTATTGTGCTATATGGACGCTTAAGAAAAAAAAACAATAAAAACGGTACTGAACATTCGTAAAAATAATGATTTTGCGCAGGAAATAACCTTCGGGATTCTCACCTAATTTTCAGATAGGCATTGCTTCGCACACCGACTTCAAAGTAATCAGCAACCGTTAGGATATCGATACCGTACGGGAAATTTCCTTGACGACCGACGTTCTCTTGAAAAGCGGCCGACGCCGCTCTTCGACAATTTATTTCGCGATCGAAACACGTTACGATCAAAAGAGTGGCAGCGATTTCTTGGACGTACGGCTGAAAGATATGAGGCTCGAAGGCTCGTGCGAACGACCAACATACATAACAAGCCGCGTCGCGGATAATGGAGCCGACCGAACCGTAGGCTCGCGGCTCGTCGAAAACGAGAGCTCGCAGAACGAGTGGTATTACGTCGCCGAGACGATGGGGCAACAGCAATCCTCTTCTACCTATCAATAACATAAAATGGGATCGTTAATCATTGGGGTTAAGTAGGAATTTGCGATTTCTGGAGATTTCGAATAATTCGACCGGAATTCGGGAGAAATGTGAAGAATTTGAACAGATTAAGAAAAAATCTAACAAATACGAAAAAAATTTGATAAATATGAAACAGCAAAAAAAATTGTAGAAATTCGACAGCATCAAAGTTATGTACCCAATTCCGCGAGTGCCAAACAGCCGCCGTGCCACGCGCAGTCGGATTCCCTTCCGGAGAATAAATTCAATACGAATCCCACGACTTCGTCAGCTAAGTCGATCGGTAGACGCGACGTTATTCTACCGATTCCTTTAGCTGCGGACCATCTGTGAGGCGCCAATCTTTCGTTACGTTTGAGACATTTTTCATAGCGATGTTTGTAATCGCTGCTACGAACCTTATAGTTATTGCTTTGTCGCGAAGTCCCTGGATCAGTTGTTCGATTATCTCCTCGGTGATTGGCGGGACGTCTTGTTCGTCGTTATCGTTAACGATTGTTTCCGGACTATCGACAATATTTTCGTTCACCGTATTTGTTGAAAGGGCCGGCAATAGAGTTATCGGTCTGCTTGACTTTTGATATCGCCACGACGCCAGTTTTAGTCGAAGCAATACGAAACCTATGGTTTCGAACGATTAGCCATTGAGATCGATGAATCTTTAGTTGTTTTGAATGTCGCGAATAATACGCTGAATCTTACCGATACGCTGCACCACTTTCATTTCGAATTTTCTGACCAATACCGCCGGATTCTCTCGCAGATTTAACTTAGAAACCTTGTCGAATATCATTTGTCCGTAAGGCTTGAGATCCTCGCGTGTACAATGCTTCAGTATCGAAGCTATTACTGCCAGTGGACCGTGACTCGAGGAATCTTCTTCCAAACACTGTGTTTTTTTTTATTACGTATAATGTTTAATTATTTGCAGAGCGCCTCGCGCGGATTTCTTTTTTTTATTTTATTTCTTACGAAACTATGAATAAAATGAGTGGTTGACTCGTTGCCAGCGAAAAAAAATGGTGATAAAGATCTAACGTTGTGTTTTTTTCGTTAAATCGGCAGATTCTCAAAAAAATGCCCTAACCATATGTTTCGATGTATTGTTCGAAAATTTCGAAAAAATTTTAGTTTAATCGAAATTAAAATAAAATATCGAGAATATTAAATTATTTCGAGTTTTTATCAACATAATTTTCTTTTAATAGCCCTGAATTAATTAAAAAGTTCAGTTTTTTATCAGTATAATTTTGTAAAACTTACCTTCAAACACCACATAATCATTTCCTCCAGATACAGATTTTTCACATCAGATCTCGTAAGAAAATTTGAGATAAGAAACACAGCAGCTACAGAGCATGCATCCTTCGACATGCAATATAACTTGCACACCTCCAGTAGTCTGAAAACAATAAATTTCCTTTATTTCCTACGAAAAAAAAAATGTCATTTTTCTTTTAAAATTTTTTCTAAAATTTGGAAAATGTATAATTTGTATTTTTTACACCAGATTTTTTTTTACTTTTTTTTCTTCCAAAACTCTAAAAATGTATAATTCGTAATTTGCGGCCCAAAATACCTCACTATAATAGTTTGCGAAGACTCAACGTGATCCGATATCTCCAATCTGGATAACGGAAATGGTATTTTCGATATAATGGATAACCATATTAGTAATCCGTATCGTGTTTCCCAAGTTTTAACGTCCGTTGGATCCTGTCTCTCGAGCATTCGGAGCACAGGGACGAGATCCATAACCTTGAAAAAAAAAATCGAAATAATGATGATCTGTTGTTAGCCATTTGTCAAAAATTGACAAGATACATTTTTTTCTGTTTTTTTTGTACGTACCTCATGAGGCAGATACGTAACGATATTTTTGTATCTTTTCACTGACATGAGAATACAAAGATATTTGAAAACGTTGTGTTTGATCTCCTCGTCGATCTCCTCATCCTTGACAATGGATATCAAAGAACCGAGAATTTTTTCCAAATACGGATCGAGGAGATGCGGTTGATCCTGATACTGTGACAGGATGAATGTGTAACGCTCCATATTCTTCTCGATTTCGCGTTTTTCGGCATCGGGTTTGCGTAATTGTTCGATGAGCGAAATAACTTCGTCGGTTTCCTTGAAGGCATTGAAACCGCAACCGATGCTCTCGGCATCGGGACAATCGTTTAACACCATTTTAGGTTATTCGCGGCACTTTCACCCCACGAACGGAAAATATGTATCAACGCAAAAGTAATCACTCCGACGATTCTCTAAATTTGTATCATTAGTCGTTCATTTTTCGACACGATGAGAAGTCTGCGAGAACGAATTGTCGTTCGGTAGTCGCGCGTTTTCTTTTTGATTCGGTCAACCCGGCTGTCAATAAAACAAAATGTTCAATTTTGACAGATAGAAGCCCTTGGTGCGTACGGTTCTTATAGAAATAATACATAGGCACGCGTTCTCGCGAATCTACGCGTAACGCATAACTGATAATATATGTGTATGTAGTAGCAGTGTAGTAGTGTTTTGTACACGACGGCGGGGGCAGCAGCCCCCTTGCGACCAATCAGAACCGACGAATATCTGGAAGAACGAATTATTGTCGGTTTTGGTAATCGCGTGCGCTTTCATTTTAATCTCAACTCAGCTGTCAATACAACAATATTAAATTTTAACAGATTGAAGAATTGGTGCCTTCGGTAATTGTTGAAATAATCCATATATACGGGGGTGATCACACGTAATTTAAAACTGATGTTGATCATTTGTGTGTACAACGCCGCGTACTCGACGGGGGCAAGTTGGTCTCCGTGCGACCAATCACAATGATGCTTCAAGCTTTTTCAGTTCTCGCGTTTTCACGAACTTTCTTCATGAAAGCGTTATCCGGTAATCTATATTATATTTTCACAATGGCCGCGCAAAGTGGGCTCCGATAGCACCGCGAAAATGTTGCTAATGTTGATAAGAATGTAAATTGACATGTCGACGTTGTTCTCGTTTTTGTTATAAATTGCGGGTGAGTAATGAATAAACAGTAAATATTTTTTTCAATTTATTAATACACATCCGCTCCTCCCGATGTGTTGTGTATTAATTTATTTTCACGCGATGCTTTTTTTCTCATTTTTCCAAATCGTCTCGATGTTTCGATTTCATGGATTAACTGCAACAAATCGAATTAACGTTCGAAGAATTCTATATTCGTAGGTTCCATGTACGACGGGTTACAAGGACGACGGTAGATAATTCGTTTGTCGTGTGAGGTTAGGTTACACTCGTCCAAATGGCTCCGGTACCTCTGGAGGGTCATCAGACTCCTGTGGCTAACAATATGCCGCAGGAGGGGAATCGCGGCGGTTCCATATCTCTTGGAATGCTCATTGACTTTATTATACAGAGAACTTATCATGAGCTCACAGTACTCGCCGAGTTGTAAGCGCATAAAAAATTTCTATATAACGCAACAAAAAAATGCATACCTTTTTTTCAACGTTTGTTATTCTCGCGATTGTAGATTGCCAAGGAAAACAGATATGGAAAGAAAAATCGAAATTTACAATTATTCCGCAAGAACGAGACAATTGTTTGTTCGATTGTTGGCTCTGGTTAAGTGGGCCAATAGCGCCTCCAAAGTGGATAAATCTGCGGTGAGTATTTTCAATTCATTTTTGTCTTAAAAAGAAAAAAAAAAATTTCGGAAAAATTTGAAGAACGAAATTGATGCATAAAACCTTTTAATATCGATAATTAAATTTGTAAGCTCTCATAGTTTTTTGGACTGTGGATTACTATTTACTGTCTGAAAAAAAAAAATTATAATTTTTTTTTCCAGCATATAATGGCATTTCTGGATAAACAATCTCTACTTTTCGTCGATACTGCGGATATGTTGGCGCGAATGGCAAGAGAAACTTTGGTTCACGCGAGATTACCGAATTTTCATATTCCCGCGGCTGTCGAGGTTCTTACGACCGGAACTTACGGTCGTCTTCCAGCGTGTATCAGAGTGAGAAATATTCCAATGAAATTATTTAATTTTAACGGATAAAACCTTTTTATTGTTTCTAATTAACATCGCACGCAAAAAAAAAAATTAATAAAAAATTCATCACGTTGTTTGAGAATTTCACTGTCGAGAGTCGATATTAAAGTATAAAGGACGTTTTTTTTTTTTGTTTATACTATTCTCGAAGTATATATCACAGCATTATTCGACTTTTTTTAGGAAAGAATCGTGCCACCGGATATGATAACACCGGCGGAGAAGAGATCGACTTTGCAGAGACTGAATCAAGTGATACAGCATCGTCTCGTTACGGGAAATTTGCTCCCGCAAATGCGTAACTTAAAGATCGAAGCGGGTAGAGTGACATTCTTAGTGAAACAAGAATTCTCCGTTTCGTTGACGGTGATGGGCGACGGTCCGAATGTTCCATGGCGATTGTTGGAATTGGAGATTTTGGTAGCCGACAGAGAAACCGGCGATGGAAAGGCACTGGTGCATCCCCTGCAAACGCGATACGTTCATCAAGTGCGTAATTCTCGCAATCGCTTTACGATAGCTTACGGTTCGTGAGCAATTCTACTTGTTATTCGATTGTTTTATTTCATTAATCTTTCCGATGATAAGGTTGTCCAATCGCGACTCGCCGAGAGTTCCAATTCGCTGTCGGAGGTCTATTACATCCTTCACTACTTCTGCCAATCATTGCAACTCGAAGTTCTTTACTCCCAAACGCTTCGCTTGATACGCGACAGACTGGACGATCACATACACGTTGACGAGTACACACCTGGGAAATGTTTGTCCATTTCGTATTGGAGGTATGAGTCACAGTCTCTCTAATTATTTTAGAATTTCATTGAGTTTTGTAGAATTTTATTGAATTTCATATAATTATTCGTATATTTCAAATAACTGAATATTCGCACATCCCGACTGTTCACAATAATCGAAAAATCTTCTCGAGCGAACAATTCTATAAAAAAAAATTCTGATATCTTTTTCAGAGAGTTAACGAGTAAAGATCCGCGATCCGAACTTGGATACCGTTTGACCGTTCAGGTCGATCAGAACGAACCCGCGCGACCCCTCGCCGTTGTTCACATACCTTCTTTAGGCAGTAAGGTGAGGAAAAACATTTCTTTTTTAATCATAACACCGAAAAAACGAAAGCACACCGCGATAACGTAATTTTTTTCAGGAGGGAGAAATAGCCGATCGCGCAATTAGATCGGATCAATTGTCGATGGAGTGTTTACTCGTCCACACAATTTACATTCGTACGAGAAGTCGGTTATCCGAACTGAAACAGGAACTTCAATCGATGTTAAAGGACGTCGAATGTGAGTAAATTTATTTTTTCTTATCGATATATTGTTAACGTCGTATCGCTGTTCGGAAATATATTTTAATGATAACGAAATAAATAGGTACGTTGACCGGTTCTCCCGCAATTTTATCGGTATACATACTGCAGCCGTGTTTACGGGCCGAACTTCTTCTCGTCACCGTCGATACACATACAGGAATGCTGCAGTGTCACGTACCGCAGTACGACGCGCCTCTCGTTCCCGATTTGACCGTCGCGTTGAACGGCGATCATTCGCGACTTCCCGCTCTCATAAGTGAATTGCGGTGAGCAACGAAATTACAACAATTTTTCTTTATTTCGAGAATCGATTTGAAAATAAAAACTTTCAGATTTTGGATAACGCAACGACGTTGCGAAAAAACTCTTCAACACTTACCGGCGACTCCGCATGAGAAATTGCCTCTGCTTCATCATCCGGATCATCCGATGTCGAAGATCAGCAGACATCGCATGTTCGTTCAGCTTCACCGACATCCCACAGTTATTTTGGTTCGTATTGCCGTTAAACAAGTAATTCGAGGATTTCAGGAAAAAAAGCTGTTTTTTAAATAAAAAGAAAAACCACACAAAAAAATCCTTAGATTCGAATATAAAAAATTGTAGAAATTTTTCTTTCTTTTTTTTTAATCGGAAAAAAAATCGAAATTTCACCAAATTTTGAGACTCGAACCTGAGATTTTTTTTTGAATAGTGAAACTTTCAACCATAACTTTCAAATAATATAAAATTAATGATTCTATGTATTTTGGCGTATAAAATTTTTTATTTACACTTTTGGAGTTTCTTGTACTAATACTCTCGCATTTCGCAGATCGTCGCTTTCAAGGAAAAAGAGTCGTCGCCGTGCGAAATCGAATGTTCGTTTTATCTGGCGGTCGTGAGGCACAGTTCTATAGAGGACGATCCGCACGATGACAGCATAGAAACCGAAATTCCAAAGATGTATCTGAAAGTTCAGAGTCTCATAGAGTTCGATACATTCGTCATAACGCACGGACCATTCACGAGCGTCGACAGTGGTGAGTACCGAACGAATACCTTAGTCGTCCCGACTCTGTCATTCGTGAAAAAAAAAAAAAATTGGGCGATGGACTCTGTAATTGGTACGCGTAAGTCAGTTGTAACACAATAAAATGTACAAAATGTAAATGATACGCCGTATTGTATATATAGGCTTAAAAAATCATCGTCGTCACTGTCGCACTTGTATCTTTCCTAATCGTTAATTAACCCTTCGTATCTATTGTTTTTTTTTCTTATCTGTAAAATTATTGTAAAAACAACAAAAAAAACACAACTAATCGTTTAACATCTGGAAGAAATACACGTGGCATTGGCGCGCACCGTGTTGCTGCTTTTACGGGGATTAACAGGTGGATTTTTTAGGGAATAATGAACAAGATGGGGGGTGCATTACAGACGTAGTGGAGAAGGGAAGCAACAAACGCAGGAGTACAGGAACGGTCGGCCGAACGGATACCCCGGGAACGCCGCAAAGCCGAAGAACCAAACACCCCGCATATTTCATTCCCGAACTTGCGCACGTGGTAGCGCTCTGCGACGAGCGAATTCCGTTCGTCACGTTGGCTCAGGAGGTAAAGAATCGTTTCGTTTGATCCAAAATCTTAGTAGATTTTGATGATTCAAAATCATCAAATTTCACGATCTTTATAATTTTATTATTTTCAATTTCATGATTTTTATGATTTTTAATTATGTACAAAATCGGGATTAATAATGATATTGACGATTGGCAGTTAACGAGGCGAGACATCGCTCACCAGGGTCTCCAAGTCGAAGCGAACGCAACGGCGCTCGTTCTGAAACTCGTGCAATTGCCGGCACCATCAACGTCCATAGGATCAGGTAGCGCTTGGCAAGCGCTTCTCAAAAGGCTTCTCAGCGTTTCGATAAGAGTACAGGGAAAGGGAATGGCGAAAACTTGGATGGCGGAGTTTGTGTTTTACAGCAGTCCGCTCAACAGTAGTCACCCGAAGGAGCAAGGTAATCCTTTAACATCGCGGATACACTAATGGGTTCGCATAAGTTTAGCGCCCGAAAAACAGTTCGTTTGGTAATATTTTTTTGTAACGAAATTATTGGGACGTCGAAGCTGGGATTTTGCACACAATTCATATATAGTTTTCCGAAGATAAAGTTTTTTTTTTATTAAAAAATATTAATAAACACCGAAGATTATTTAAGCAATTTATTGAATTTTTACAATTTTTTCTTTTCAAATTAAAGTTAAGAATTGAAATTGGTGACGCTGTTTTTTTTTCGTTAATCCTAAACGTGAATTATTCTTCAGGTTTGCGGAGACCCGTGTATTTCCAGTATGAAATGGGAACTGCCGATACTGTAACGCGTACCGTCGACTCGTTGCTGAACGATTGGGCGCAAATCGTTCATCTCTACTCGATAGTTCAGGATCTCGCCGAGTATTTCAAAATGGAAAAATACAATTTGCGAAACATGGTTAGCATAAAGTCGTACAGTTACAGCAAATTGGTTCTCGCATATGGACCCAATCGAGGGGCGATGGTCACCGTTCAGTGGAGTTCTAACGACAAGGCATTCAAAATGATTTTTGGAAAAAGTGAGTAGAGAAATCGCAAAAAGAATTTCGATACTTTCCGGATGAATCATCGAACAATTTTTTGTTATTTTGTTTCTCGAAGGTCCGACAAATACAACGGTTAACGCGCATTCCCTGATGAAGGAACAACTCGAGGCGCACCTCAATCGTCACAGAAATCTCGCGCAGATAATTCACATTCTGAATGAGACGCTGCAACCGCTGATATCCATCAGCAAATTGCCCACTATACCGCAACTCGGCGTATACAATTCCGTGAGTATTGTTTCCGTTGTATATTCGCGGAGAACGAAAATTTCAATGTGAATCAAAAATGTGTTTTCCGAGATAAAGTAAAAAATACCGTTAAGAAAAATTATCTCACGACAATATCACGAAAATTGCAGAGACCTCAAGTTCCCGTTCAGACTTTCACCATAATGCCGCAATGCGTAACCCTCGTGAGGCTCGCATATCAAGGAATGTATTGCTTGGAACTAAGGCTGAGAGGTGGAGGTCTCGTGAGTTTGCGGGACGGAGCTTACAGCCGTTTCGATCGCAGTACCGTTGTCGACGAATTTACTCCCACGCAATGCCTTAAGGTAACGTAAAAATCATTTCCCAAACCTTCGATATCCGACTAATTCACGAATTCCTAAACGATACCTTCGGTTCTCTCGTTCCTCAGGCATTTCTATCAAAGTACGTCGACGAGAGCGCTGTTTATCGTCGGCGATCGCAATCGGAAGACGACAATCCTCCGTCGCCAGTTACAATGGATAGCGACGGTAGTGGTGGCGTCGGTTTCATGAGTCACCATCGCGGCGGTCCGCAATCGCCGGCGCAACAACGCGACGGCCTGAGGTTTCATCCGCCGCTGACTCCGCCGTCGGGTAGCAATCCTCACACACCTGCGAGTCCGCACACCGCGAATATTTCTCAGGCGAGCCAACATCAGAGTTTCGGCAGCAGTCCCGCGACTTCCTTCAATTTAGCATCGCCGCCTTCTCTTCCGCCGACCACTCCGAACATGTTGCCGCATCCGTCGCCGGGTTCGGGTCTCGTGGCTAACAGTCCTCTCAATCCGATGCACGTGCCGAGTCCCGCCGGTCTTATGCCGACGTCGTCGCCTGGACCGTGCAGCAACGTTCAAGTTGGACACTCACCGGCGAGTTCTTTCATGCAAACTGGTAAGAGATCGCGCAGTCGACAAATCCGATGAATATTAAAAAATTAATTTGTTAAAAATAGACAAAAAAACTTAAATTACCAAAAAAAATCCAAAAATGGGTTATTTGGAATAAACAAAAAAATTAATCAATTATTTAAAACTTATTAATAATATTTTTTTTTTGCGTTTAGGTCACATAGACGGAAGTCCGTTTCCCTCGTCGCAAAGCATGGCATCTCCAGCCGCATCCAACTGGCCGGGTTCGCCTAGTGTGCCGCGACCCTCGCCCGCGAGACCGGGACAAAGTCCCGGACACGCGGCTCTTCACAGTCCTCAAGCTTCCGATCACAGATCCGGTAGTCATATATCGAGAGTTTTGCCGCAGAGATCGTGGGCCGGTGCGGTACCGACGCTTCTTACTCACGAGGCACTAGAATCGCTCTGTTGTCCCTCGCCGCTGAATTCCGGTTCGACGGGACCGGAGTTGTCGCCACTCGAGAGATTTTTGGGATGCGTCTACATGCGGAGACAATTGCAACGATTTATTCAGACCGACGATTGCGTGAGTTCAATAAATCGATCTTTCCATCCGTTCCTTGTAAATCCCATTAATTCTTTAGTATCTAATAGGTATTTTTCCTGTTTTTTCTCAGCTAACAGCAATCAACAGCACCGAACCGGGAGTTGTGCATTTCAGAGTCGAAACGCTGCAGTGTCGCGTGGGTTTGAATCCTCAACACTTTCAATCGCTTCATATCAAAGTGCAGCCGCTTCCCGAACATAACGATCAATGGACACTCGAGGAACTTCAGGTATAAATCGAAGCCGATATCGAGAAACGTTCCTAATGAGAAATATCTGATTTTTGTTTAAATGTTATATTTAAAAAAATCCTAAACTATACGGGGTAATGAAATGATTTTTTTTTTACTGAATGATACATATGTCGGGAATCTTACATAAAAAATGATTCCATTATCTCTTGTAGTTTCTGAGAAAAAAAATCCTAACTAAATTTTCATATTTTTTTTTTAGATAATCGAGAAGTTCTTCGACATGCGAGCTGCCGGTCCGCCCTATAAGCCGAATACTCTCTCCGGTTTCGGAAGAATGCTAAATGTTCCGTTTAACGTTCTCAAGGATTTCGTTCAAATAATGAGACTGGAACTCGTTCCGGGACTCGTTCAGCAGCAGCAATTGAAATGGTCAGTGCAATGGTGTCTCCGGATACCACCGTCAGCGACGCCGATAGTACCGATGGGAATGGCGGCAGTTGTTGTTTGCCGCAACAAAATTTTGTTCTTCGTAAGTAATTTCCTTCGTTTGTCTCTGTGTATTTCTTCGTCGCAACTTAATCACTGATTATATGATTATATGACTATATGATTTTTTTCCGCGATTTTACAGCTTCAAATAACAAGAATCGGTGTCCCTTACCAAGGCGAACCGCCGTCTCTGGTTCTACCGCTCGTATACGACGTGAGTACAAATCTCACGCAACTCGCCGAGAAACGTGATCCCGGACCCGTCTCAGCAACCGCCGCCGCTTCGTTGCAACTGAAGAGATTCGCCGAGTACAGTGCTATTCCATCGGAATGCTCTCTGTTCCCCGCCGTTCGCGATCTTCTCGCGAATCTTACTTTGCCGTCCGAACCTCCGGTGATCTCACAGGTGAATGAAATACATCGTTAACGACATCGTCGGCAACATGAAAAGTTTCTCGCAAAAAATTTGCTCTCTGAATCACGGAAACGTCGGTTGTCGGAAAAATCGCTATGGAAAAAACGATCACGGAAACGAGTCGTTTTTTTTTCTGCGGTCTTTATTTTTTTTTTTATAATTTTGAAAAAAAATCGAAAAAATAACGATTTGCTTGTCCGTTGAAAGGTCGTCGCTTCGCCGGCCGGCGGACCGGTCACCCCGACGCAGCAGCAGATTCAGAGTCCGGCGATGCAGATGCACTCGCCGATGGCCGGTGGTCAGGGGCCGTCACAAGGGCCGTACGGGATTCAAGGTATGCCGACGATGGGAATGATGGGTGGAGGGCCTCCGCAATAGGAGTTATCCCACTCGACGACGCCTTTGCGATTCTCCTGGTATCACGGAAATCCCAACGACTGAATTCATTAATTCACTGGGATTCCGTTCTCTGCGCAATCGCACCGATGGATGATACGCGAAATCCTTCGATATTATACTTCAACGATTTACCGGAAGACGCGACTGTATTGTAAAACTATCGATCTCTCGATCGACGAAAATCCTTCAGCGTTTTATTCGTCGTCGCAACTTCGCATGTCTGTAAAGAATAATTAAACAGTGAGATTTATAAAAAAAAAAGTAAATGAACAAAAAAAACGTACGGAATTCGGGAACATGTAATAGGAAACGTTGAAAAAGAAACTTTACACCTAATGTTTCTCACGTTTAAGAATAATATAAAACTTTTTGTTTTTATTCCGTGTGTACAGTTTTTACAAAAGAACATTTAATAATCGCAACAAATGAATTGATACTATATTGTTAATTAGTACTGTATATTATAGAATAAATCGATCGTAGTTATGGATCGTTATCAATTTTTTTTTTCATAATTTTTTTTTTTTTTTTTTTTTATGGTTGAAATATATACATTTTAGATCGGGTATCAGTCTCTCTCTGTATAAATGATGCGAATATATTCCATTATTCCCGTATTTGGTTTCTTTTAATAATTTTTTTTTTTTTCGTCATCACTCCGAGTTTGAGAGACGTTCGTCGTTCTCGTTCCCGACACTGAGGACGAGTTAACTTAGAATTTTTGAACAACTTGGCATGTGCAGCAGAAATATCGATTTATATTCTAACCACTCGAGACTTTGCAATAAATAGATGTGACATCGATACACGAGTATTCGATCGTTGCATCGATCTCACGTGTACTGTTTGTGGTACTTAAACGATAGAGTATAAACATCGCATTTTTTTTCACTTAAACATTTTTCGGTTGATAAATGTTAATAATTGTCACGAATATTATTTTTGCATTAAAAAAAAAATTCAACGTCGAGATTTTTCGGCTTCAGATTAAAAAAAAAAATTAATTTATAACAAATGATTAATTAGATGGTAACTAATGATAAAGACTTTCAAAATTGCAACTTAAAGTCGAAAAAAAAAAAATTTTTAATTCTTCGTGAAAATTTGTCGTCGATTGGGCATTTAGTGAAAATTTTATAACGCACTATCGTTAACTACTCTACGCAAACAATGCGAAACGCCTTTCAAAATATCGTTCTGTACACTTCGAAAAGTTACGATACATTACGGATACTGTGCGAAAACTGAGAGAGAAAAAACAAAAAAGAAAAAAAAAAAACAAATAAATACAATATATTTATATAGTGTGATGCATACAAACTAAGAGCGCGCGAATCTCGGCTCGAATCGCATCGAAAATTCGCTCCATCGCATTTTTTTAAGTTATTTAATTTTTCAAAAAAATCGATTTTTTCGTAATTTTTTTTCGAATTATTCAATTTTGTTTTCTCAAATTCCAATTTCTCTCGAACTATTCGCATTCGATTTTCACCGAACATTTCGAAACATCGAACGCTCGCGCGCCCTCAAAATAACGCTCAAACGAAAAAGAAAGAAAAAAAAAACGAGGAGTTTGTAGAAAGAGCATTCGTATTAATCGCTACGTAAACTATACATTGCTAAATCTCCAAGCGTTCCGCAAAAATCGACGCTCCGTCGAATCTTCGACTTTCCAAGATGCTTATCTCAAAGAATTCTCTGAACGAATACAATAATATATATATCTATGTATATATGAAACGATTGTTATGCGATACAACTTTGACGAACGAAAAAAAAAAAAAAAAAAAGGACAAAAAAAAATTCGTCTGACCGATACAGATCACAGAGTTCCGTACAATAATTCGTATTTTCTATATACTTATGATAAACATATACATATATATGTTATATATATATAGAAGGTATGGGGGTCTCTGGTTATCGTGAGATGATTAATCTTCCCCTCTCCTACGCTCTATAGCTGTATCGATTGATTGTGAGAGAAGCTGAACCACGGAACCGTCACACAGCTTTCGTTCGTCACTTCCACTCTTTCTTGTCGTCAATTTGTTCTTTTATCTTTGAATCTGTTTCGTTTCTAGCGATCCGATGAGAATACCGAACGAGTGATATTTCGTTCGCGGAACATTGCCGTCGACATTGACCAGCCTAAGGGTGCGGATCCCCGACAGGCATAGTGTTTTTCAAGCAAACAAGGCACAGGACCTCTACCGGGTTCTGAACGTGCGAATGCTACGAGGCACTACTCAACAGATCCATGCGATTAACGTCTCGTCAGCAGCAGCACCAACAAGTTAACACTGTAATGAAAATTTCTAGAGTGCGTCGGCCAACGGAGACAATCGTTATTGTGATTGAAAACGAAAGAAATTTTGTTATTTTCGGCATTTTAAATTTACGATCGTTTCGTTCGCGAAGCCGACAAGCCGATTTTACCACTTTCGCTTCCGCACCGCAGAACCCTTAGCGTCTCGAAGTATTTTTTTTTTGTTATTAGAAACAATGAAATTTTGTTAGATACGAGTCGAGTGCAACGAGGAAACGGAAGCTTAGATATAACGGCGGTGGTAAAAACGGCCCGATTACTTCTTAAGAAATTTCGGCGATTTCAGACAAAATCGCTTTTTTTTTTTTTTAATGGGGAAAAAAATTTTGATTGATAATTCCATGCGATTGTTTGCTGGAAATAGTGTTTCGGATGTGGAAAAAATGTATGGGATTGGAATATTGAGGATCATGTGAGAATTTGCATTTTTTTTTTTTAATAGAGAAATAGTTTTTCACTGTTTTTAGAAAAAATGGAACTATTTTCGCACATTGATGTATTTAAAATTGGGAATTTTTTTACGTGATCGGGATAACTGTACGAACCAATCAATCGCACGGGATTTATTATTAACCAATGATAAAAAATAAAACACGAATTACGACCCGAAATTGCCGAACAAATCCGTTCTTTCGGAACGGTAAAATTTTCAGAGCTTCAAGAGTTTGAAATATATATGTAATATAGAGTATTCGTTTACATTATTACGAACTGTGGGAATGTATAGTAATTAACAGTAGCATTACAATTACGACCACTGACAACAAATCGAAACGGACGGACCAAAAGTCATCGTACGCATCTTTTCTTTTATCATTGTAAAAAATATATGGTGCGTGCAGAATTGACGAAAAAAAAAAAAAAAAGTATCGTTTCTCGAGTTTGCCGCGTTAGCGCTTTGTGTAAAATAAAAATGCCTAAAACACGTTTATTTCGGCGGATTCTCGAAAAATCGAGAATAATAAATGATTCATTGAATAATGTAATAAAAAAAAACTCGAAGTGTGCACTATAGAAGGCAGACGACAGTTTTGCATAATATCGTTCGATATTTACGATAATTTTTTTTCAAATATTTTGTAATCGCGTTTTTAGTTGCTCCGAAATCGATAATAATGTAATAATTTCTCCAAAAACCGTATAATATCCGTTTATAAGCCGATTACTGCCAACCTACTCCCAATTATTCGAATAATTGGAATCTCGACGAGTACTACGCGATGTATACGACGTATACGATTGGGCCGAAGAATCCTCGGTACGCGGGCATCGCGGGTTTTACACTAAACTGTCGTCTAAAACGCCGCGAGAGAGAAAAAAAAAATTATTTCTCGGTGGTAATAGAAAGCCTCGACGAAGCGTCGAATTGAGTAGAGATCGGCATGCAAATTAATTTACAGCGAAGCGTAATAATGTGTTTCATGCCTAAAGACGTTTCTTTTTACGTATTTTTCGGTGAAATAGTGTTAAACGTGTGGAAAGAGAGAGAGAGCGATCGAAGGTACGAGACCACCGGAGGGAAGGGAAGAAGAGTTCTGTTCTGTTCTCTGCGATGCTCTGCGAGGAGACGGCGCCCATAGAACGGGTCAACTGCCAATTGACACCTTCACCTCGTTTATACTCTCGAGACTACGAGACTATATGTATTATACATACTCTCCTCTCTGCTTTTTATATCTCTTCGAACCCATCATCCACAATTCACCGTCACCATAATAGCACCGTTTCACCAGGCCTGTCGCGACGATACGTCTACGCAAGCTAAAAGAACGTCCTTCGTCAATGGATTTTCGTACATTACGATTAATTGTCTTTCGGTTATCTCGGACGGTTCTTCGAATTAATTTACGCGATAATCTCTCTACTAACGTTTCTTTCTTTGCAAATTTTTGTATCATAGTTTTTTTCTTTTTTTTCTCCGAAGAAAAGTAATGAATTGCAAGTGAAGTATTCGAATAAATTTTTCGAAAGGAATTCCGTGAAAAAAAGTTGAAAATCGCGCGACTAATTTTCCGATGTTTTTAGATTAAAATATTAAAAAGTATATATTTTTGATAAAAAAAAATGCAATATGCATTTAATAATAAAAATAATTGAGAAAAAGAGAAATTAAAACTCCGAACCGAACTCTGCAAACCGAAATAGTGAAACTTTTTGTTTTATTTTCATATGCAAAGCGATATCAATATAAACGATTCGACTATTAATCGACGACATATTTTTTGGCGGCATGCACGAGCGGTACACGAATCTCGATTACTCGTGCGAATACTGGAGAGTTTCTAGCGATTCTACGTTGCGACGAGTTATTACTTTCACATTATTATTTTTTATTTATAAAAGAAATGTATATTTGATTTTTTTTTTTTTTTGATATACAGTAATTGGCATGTAAAACGAACGGGTCTCACGTGGCGATGTGATCGTGACTCATGTTACCGCCGAATCGGGTGTCTGTGTGTTCTCAACGTCTGTCCGTACGTATTAATTATACGCGATCCACGCCGCGTTATAACGCGAGATCCACAATGAAAATGCATTCTCTCTCTCTTCCGCTTTTTTTGTTTTTTTTTTTTTTCGTTTTTTTGTATTTTTTTTTTCGAGTCGAGCGAAGTCCGGTAGAGAGCGAGAGACATCGAGAGAGAATCTCGGATTACTCGTTGCCGGATGGCTCTACGCATCGATAAACTGCAAATTCAATATTCGCAATGTGTGAAAACGCGGGTGTTTAATCGGCGTCGGGAGGAGGCTGGAATAATCTGAACTCGGAACGAACTTAATAATTAACGAGGACCGATCGTATCTTTGGCACGATACTATTTTTTTTTTTTTTACGAATTACTTATTTTGAACGGTCCCTCTTGTACTTCGATAAACTCTCATTTTTTAATAGTCAACTTTAATTCCAAGCCTACCATGTTGCGGTCGCCAGTAGCAGCACGCCAAGTAGAGCGCCATGATAATTACGAGGAGTTCAATGAAAACCAACGCAACTGCGACGCCGATAACGATCGCGGCATTCTCCTCTACCTCTTCGACGATCGCCTTGTAGCATCCCTGAGAAAATACGATAGTTTTGTTAAAAATAAAAAATAAAAAAAGGGAATTCCCGCGATTAAAGCGGCGAATCGGTTTTAATTTTTTTTTATGTGAAAAAAAGATCGGTTCACTAATTTGAGTAAATATAATAAATTATAGGAGATGATAAAAAAATGCATTAATTAAAAGTTACGAAAAATTAAAGTACGCCAAGAATTTTTTGTAATCGGAACCGATTTTTTCATATTGTTGTAATTCTAGAGATTCGATGATTTTACGCATATAAAAAAAATTAAAACCGCTATTTACCGACTGAAATTGACTAATAAAAAAGAGTACTTTAGATGAGAGGATCTGTAATATCAAGGGCGTCGTTTACTTACCTTATTTATATATGCATTGGCAGCGGTTGGGATTGTGGTACACAATTGATCAACGAGTACTCCGTCTTCCTTTTTGCAACAAGCTTCCGGTACCACTTGTCCGTTCGCTTTCCAATTGTCGTTACCCTCGAAATCTTTGTAGCCCTCGACGCCGCAGCAGTGGAGCTTTAAAGTTAATTAAATACAAATTATTTATGATTATTTTTGCGGTAAAGTAAAGTTATTCGTACGAAACGGATGCGGACTCGTCGGGGCTAAACTTCCGTGACGGTAATTACATAGTGTATATACTACATACGGTAACGAGGAGTAAACAATAAGATCGGAGGGGAACACCGAGAAAACCGGAAAATTCGCTTCTTCGCTATTAACGCGCATTTTTTCCTTTACTTCAAACAGAATCGCGGAATTAATGGGGTGCTTCGCTTACCTGACTCATGACACCGTTCCAGCCGAGCGTCACGGCTTCAACTTTGTCCGCATTTGACGAGTAGTACGTTAACGTCGATTTGAGAGCATCCTGCGCACCCTTCTCCGTCTGCGAACGTAATCACGAAGCGATGGATATGTTATTAACAGGTTTAAAAAAATGTATTCGTGGACTAAAAAATTTAAATGATTAAAATAATAATAATGATTATTTTTATTATAATTACATTCTTTTCCGTTAATTAATTTTTTTTATTCTATACGGTTAAAAAAAAATTCTCAGGTTAAAATAAATTAACTTACATCTCCCTTGAGACCGAAGGCGAGGCCGACGACAATACACTCGAGGATCAGGACGATAAGAATGAGGATACCGTACTGAAAAATGAGAAAAATAAAAAAAGAATATTAAACGACGGCGGATGGATTACGGCGGAGAATTTTAATAAGAAATATCTTTCGATTGTGATGCACGATGTTTAGTGTGATATGATCGACAAACGAATTTCTATCGGAACGAACTTACGACACAGAGAAGACATCGGGACTCGAACATCGCGCCGCAGTAACCCAAGAAGCTGACTATAAAAGTCAAGGCTCCGGCGACGATGAGTATGTAAGCTATGACCTTTATCACGTCCGTATCGGTCTTTGTCTGTAATGAGAGAAGAACATACGAATTAATTACCTAACGCTTAACACAACGAATGATTATTGTCGATGCGATATCTTCATCTTCTTCATGTTTATTTATTATTATTCAACGGATTGTCTGCGATTTCTGACGTAAGAAACGAGATTTTCCCGCTTGCGGTCGCTGATCACGTTCAACACCCGCTGCGTTATCCGAGAGACCACACTTGTTCGTTATAAGGAGAAATATGACACAACAAGATCGCCGGAGTGAATCGAGCCGAAAGGCTCACTCTTTAACGGAATTTTTCCTTCCTACTTACGCGATCGCAACACAATCGAAATGTTAAGAAAATTGACCCGATTGGGTGTTCGGACGATAGGAAAGATCCATTTTACAACATTTGTAGCGTATGGACCGATCGGCCAATCGAAAAGTCCATTTTATACGTTTCTCGCGTATGGAGCGATCGAACAATGGAAGAGTTCATTTTACAAATTTTTTGCGTTACGGACTGATCTGACGATAAAAAACGTTCATTTTATAAGTTTATCGCGTATGGACCGATCGAACAATGAGAAATGTCCATTTCATAGATTTTTTACGTATGGCTCGATCGATCGATAGAAAACGTTAATTTTACAATTTTTTCACGTAGAAACTGATCAGGCGGTCGAAAACGCAAGAAGTTCTTTGAAGTTCTTTGCGTGTAGATCAATCAGATAGTGGAAAAACATCATAAATTAGATGGATGTGCATGTCGGACGGAGCGGCGGTAACGAAGAGAATCGATTCCCGAACATAATTATCGAGGCAAATTCTATAATGGAGGCAACTTTCCGTTTCCATATTTCATTAGTCCCGCCGAGAGCTCTCACGCTGAGATAAAACGCGAATTGTTTCTCGATGACCAGGCCAAGGCAAAGAAGGCTATTGTATTACAAGGGGATCAGTCAATGAAAGGAGCTGACATAATAACATTCGCAAATAGCGGTCGCTACTATCGAGAGGGTAAAAAAAATATTACTGGTTCCCTCGCAGTCTCTCGACTCCGCCGCTGTGTCGATAATAACCGGTACAGTCGGCGAATCAAATTACAATCGAGTCGGATATATCGCCGGAGGGGATGAGTACACTGGAATCGTGAATTTCAAACGATGCCGAACAAAGAGCATCGTGAAAATGATGCTTCGTCAGACATAAACGAGCGAATCCTTGCCACGAACAGATTGTTCAATCTGTTCTCCCGTCCAATATCTATCGAGATACTGTCGTTTGCAGACGCTTCAGAAATTATTTCTATCGGTTGATAGATGATACGGAATATTTTCCCAGACGAAAACACCAGAAAAATTCTTGAGAATTTCACAACTTTCTCACGTGTGAACTGATCGAACAAAAATTCTCCGAGGCCCTCGTTATCGCTATGGATCTACTGTAATACTATAGAATTCGATCGGTAGCCAACAGATCGTCGACGAAAGATTTTTTTCTCAGGGTATCACGGCTGTCGCGCCAATGCCACACGATACGCCGAGGTTGGTTCAAGTTTTCGGGATACATGTCGCGCCGAACGAAGAATGGAAGAAAATAAAAAGAATGTTTCGTTGGCGAACGAACGCACCTGTTGAACGAGACTCGATACTTATACCACACCCTTAGCGTGTCGCCTAATAGGAGTTCAAGCCTATAGCTACCGCAAGTACTTCCGAGTCGAACCAAAATCTCGGTAATGGATCGGCGCAAGAGTTGACGCGAAACTATACTTAATTTGCCGTTTGTGATAAAAAAAAATAAAAAAGGAAAAGGAATTCAGTAACGATCTTTGCTTCCGCAGCTTGGGTAAATTTCATTATTAGCCACCTGTTGAAAGAGTCGTTTTACTTATTATAACATTTCCGGTTACTTTCGTGACAAGACGAAATAAAACGAAGGCAATGGGACGAAAAACGTCGCGAGAGTGGTAGGGGTCGGAAAATTGGCTGAGGGTTGGTTTAGACAGTTTTGCGTTCCAAGCAAACGAAAGTCGAAAGTGTAAGTATCAAGCGAATGTCCTTTCGATAGAATAGCGGAATGTTTCAGGAATTGTATCCGTGATTGGTGAACGGAACGTTTCATTATAATGAGGCGAACGTACCACGATATAGTGGAGAGTGGGGTAAAATGGACACATTGAAAAACGTAAGATAAAAAATTTGAAAAAATTAAGAAAAAAAATAGAATTAAAATGGTTAAAAACATTTTATGAGCATTTGAAAAGAATTGAGAAAACAATTGAAAAAAGTACAAAGTGAATTTGTAATGTGCATTTTTTTTATGTTTTGACAAATCGAATCTCAATTTTTGTCAATTTTTCGGACAAATAAAAAAAAATTCCTCAACAAATTTCCCGCTTTTCCTTGATTGCGTCGTGTGCCGTTTTGCCCCATTCTCTTCCACTGCTATACGCGAACGTTATATTGAGATATCATTCTAAAATCAGTGCTTATTCTATCGCAAAAGTAGCATCAGTCCGACGGATCGCAGTGGATGACCTCGAGAATAATTAAAGTGCCGTCGTTAGTTCTGTGCTTTGTATCACCGATAGAAGCTTTCCAATGGAATTGAGCACTTAGAGCGGAGCTCAATGACGATAGGGGCCATACTACCATCGTAAGACGGAATTTGCAAGTGTAATACGCAACATTAAATGTACACACAGATACGCATTCTCTACGCAGTCTCGTGGAGTACGCTAATGGTGACTAATTGTCACCCACTGCAGCACGATATTTTTACGACACTTACGTGATCGTTTGCTCACGCGGTTGTCCTACAGCTCCCGCAAGCTATTGCGTAATTATTCGAGTTTTGCTCAAAAGAATAACCGAGTTATTTCCCGGCGCTGCGTACGAATGGTAAATCGACAGGTGTCTATGTACCGGTAAAACGAGATTCGATCGATTGTCCCAATTGTTACCGTAGTGTCGAAGGCAGCGTGGGGCAAAATGGACCAGTTGAGTGATTCGGCAAGTATTATCAACTTTTTACGACATATTTAAACTATTTTAGAATAAAACCGAGTTAACATAAAAAATGGGGCAAAATGGACTCCTCTAATTTCGATTCTTTGCATTTTCGTATTTTCACCCTTAAATTGTAGTCAATCGATGTTAGAAAAAAATCATAGTTGATTCTTGAAATGAACGTATCTAAATTTTTATTACATTCAAATTCCATTTTACCCCTTAAGATATTTTGGAACGATCCATTTTGCCCCATTTTACCCCCCTATGTGTTGAGGATCGTCATAGATTCGGAGTTCCAAGAGATTGTCGATTCTTATAATTTCTTCGGCGATCATCTTCGTTGACGGATCGGTGGTTTCGAAAAAAAATGATATTCTACTCTCTAATATACCTAATCGCTCGATACTCGTCTCATTTCTTGCGGGCAATCTAACGCGTGTGAAAGTCGCCCGGGCAATAAGAGAGGAGACAGGAGACCCGCTTCCCTTTCACATTTACGTGAAAGAGTAATCGAGATCGGTATACACACTGCTGTCCGAGTGCTCGCAGCAAGCTGTGGAAAGCTCCGTAAAAAAAAATAATTATGTCGGATCGATTTCGCGGTTGAACGACTGGCAGTTGGACCGAGAAGGAAGCTGATTATATCTCCCCCTCCCTCCCATTTATGGTATAATAACTCTTTGGAACAAAGTACCGCGATATTTTACTACCTGACAGTCTTCAATCGTCAACGCAGCGCATCCATGTTGATCCCTTTGAAAGAGAAAGGCGCGTGACACGAGAATAAGATTTCTTCTGAAATTAAGGAGAGTCCCGAAGTGTATCTCTCTATCGTATTAACGACATTTCTGTATCTAATAAACCCGAAAATGGAGTTTACAACCGCTTTAATAACTAAATCCTTTTATAATCTCGAAATTTGCGGAATTTTCGAAGTTTCGTGAATTCTCGAAAATTCTCGAAATTTTTTTAATTACTTGCGGATATAAAAAAAAAACGTTCCGAAAGTTTAAAATTCCTGAAATATTGGAAAATGATGAGGAAGCAATGCACAAAGTTCTACTTAGCAATTTTTTTTTTTTTTTTCGTGGAATGAACATTTCATCGAACGCGTAGTATATATACTTCGAGGGCCCACTTTGCTCAGCCGCGGCTATTTACGCAACAGTGCGCTCACTCGAGACCGTTAAGTTTGCTCTCAGTTGCTTGCGCAAACGAGGATTGGAGGGTATATACGCTAAGCGAGAAACAGGTGTGACGACTACTGGTTTCGATCGCCACACGCACTGCACGCAATGGGCTCAACGCACATTGTATTTATCGACGCGTTCGTAGGGAATCAGTGGAACGATTGACCCTTTTTTTTCTGTCGTCTCGATCAGCGCGATCTATTTGCAAATTAATTACCGGAATTATACAGCCGTCATGACCCGCAATCGTATCTATAATCACCGTTTCTATGGAAAAACCTTCGAGAGGCCGCAATGCTCGCGCGATTCTTTAATGCCAAAGCCCCAGATACAGAAGTATGTTATTCAACAAGTTCGATTTTGCGATTAAAGTTTCCGTCGTCCCGAATTCGATGAGAATGTATGCCGTGTAGTTGGTTCCCTCCCACTTGATATCGGGGTATACAACAAAATCTTTAGGCTTTCTATGCAGAAAATGGTGTCAAAGTAATGGACACTCGAGGTGCGCTTATAGAAATACATCGAGGGACGATCGACGTTTAGGTATTTGCAGCTCAGTTAGCCTTTCGCCGTGGAATACATTTGCGTTTAACGGAAAATCGGACGTGAGATTCAACAACACGACATCGAGTTGCCGATTCCTTCGTCTTTACATCTAAAAATTTTCGTAAAAACTTCGGAAAAACGAAAAATGTATATAAATGTATATTAAAAGAGACAATCGCTGAATAATGGCGTTTGAAGCGTCGAAAGCTCCAGCGTAATTTTGCGTGTCACGAATGAAAGTTAAACTTTTACTTTCCACGTCTCGCTACGCTCGCGGGACGCGATGGCACCGACAGTACAGTTACGGAACTTCGAGGACAATATTAGTCGATGGCAATCGAGGAGAATTGATTGAGTTATTTCTCATTTACGTTGTTGCGCTCGAGAGTCACGGATAACGTGTACACTGTACACAGTTAATTAGTCAGCGGAGGTCGAACGGATTATATGCGCATATAATTAATGCGCACGTAATTAATGAAATGAGACTCCGCAACGATGTGCTTTACTTCTGTTCTCTCGACTTTCGTTGTCTGATTTTTCGATTATCGAAACCGAATTTTTGCAATATGAAATGTATATAGAAAAATTAATTTTTTTCGGCAAAATATACAATTTTTTCTCTTTATACGTTTTTTAAGGATAATATCGAAAAAATTTTAATTAATGACTTAATAAAGTGATAAATCGGACATTTTTTTATTTTTTTGTTACCATTACGAGATATCGTTCGCGGAAACAAAATAAAAAATGTGAAATTTTTTTTTGTTTCGATTGTATTTTTTTTTTTTTGAATTTTTAAAAGTAATTTATTTAAATTTTCCATGCAGAAAAATCGTAACAATTCCGTAATTTTTTCGTCATGTAGCATTACCTCAAAATCGCGTATTTTATTGTCATTTTTATAGCGTTATAAACTCGTGGCGCATAGAGTACATATATAGACAAAACGACACGCGCAACATTCGTGTACTTGTGCGGTATGAAGTATCATAGCCTACGACGGGCGACTGTTTGCTCATTGGTTTCAATTGCTGGGGACCGAGAGAGTTCCGTCGCTCTCTATGGGAATGTGTTGTAAAATGATGTCCAGCAGAAATGGGCAAAGGACTTAAAAAAAAAAGAGAATTTTATGGCAAAACTGCAGCTGCGCGTGCTGTCGTAAACATTACGCCAACGTAAGCACATCGCTTTACTCCAAACTTCTCCGATATTACAAAACAATAAATTTCACTTTTATTTCATCGAAACAATTTCTCGAATGATTGTTCAGTAGCGTCATAACACCGCACTGATACTTTTATCCGGTATAAAGCAACAGTTGCAGAGTTATAGCGCAGTTGGCAATAGCCGCGTGAAAGGAAATGCGAACGATTAAGTCTGATGCTCCAACGACGTTGATTCGTGTAATTAATTTTTTTTTTTTTCAATCGATTTCCCCTCATTCGTGATCGAAGATAATTGATCGATGGGCTTTAAAAAAATGCTTTGCAAACGCGATGTATTACTCAGTCGGTTTCTTCGTAATCGTGAATTCGCGAGTATCGAAGTTTTATCGTTCGATCTATCGAGAGCTACAAGTCGTTTTTACCACCGGTCTCTGTTGCAATCGCTCAAAGTTTCGTTTCTTTTCGTTGCAACGTGTGCAAATTAGAATCCATCAATGCGAAGGGGCAAATTTTGATGTCGTCCACTTTGGGACAAGTACGTGTCTCGGGGGGTCTTGTGAGGTCGTGTGCACGAGTGCGCGAGTACCGCGAACCACCCACGCGAGCGACGATTGACAAATTCAACGAGCAATCATCTCCTCATCGCACCGAAGTACCGATAATTACAGCGCACTTGAGAGTACGTTCGGTGCGTGTCAACGCCCGTTGTCGAATGCACCGAATTCGACTGCAAAATATCGCTTATTGTCTGATTAAATGATTGGCGAAAAAAAAAAAATTACGTCGATTCGCGTAGTATGGAGCGAAATTCTTCGATTTTTTCGTTTATTTTCGAGTTACAAAAAATCGAATTATTCGAACATTAAAAAGATTTTTTTTTAATTTCGAATATTTGCACATCGATACATATCCGTATTGCTGGATGCGCCGTGTGCAGAGGAAACCGCGCCTATCGCTCGCGTTTCTGATATCGGCATTTCCAATGCAAATATTCAACCGTAAAAAAAAATGGACATTTCTCGCGACGGTTGACGAAGAGGGATCATCATTGAGATTCATGACTCGTACGGAGTGCGTATATATGCTGTTACACGATACAGTTTATCCGGAGGTCACGACACTCGGCGGAATAGCCGTAATACTTATTTGTATCGTTGACACGACGTTCACGTAGCGCATCAAGTAGTGTGTCCGTTGATATGCTAAGCCGCGCCCTTTACACACAGGCGAAGTGCCTCTATCATTCGGTGAATCATTATAGAATAAATAAACGATATTCTTTTGTGTGGAATTATGCAATGCATCTTCGATTATCCGGGTCAACCGGGATCATCGTGCGTGGTGACCGTCGTTGATCCGAAATCTATCATAACGTGATTTTCGGCGATAGAAAAAAAAAAACATGTGCGTAAGAGTAAAAAAAAATAATTTTTTTTTTTTCGATCTTTTAAAATTTTTTTTTTTTTTCAGATTATATCAAATTACTCGATTTTTTTTTTTTTTTTTTTTTTTTTTTTTTTTTTTTTTTTTCAAATTATTGCTACTGCTTTGTTTTTTTTTATTTGTTGTTGAAAATAATTCAATCGAATTTAAAATGTTTTTCGATCTTTTTGAGATTATTTTACCGTTATTTGTCGATCTGTTTGCCGGTGTATAATTTCAAACGAATACGACACCCGAACGATAACTTTCGTCAATGATTCTTTCGCGCGAAGAACCTTGGAAAACAGGTTTTCAAGTTGTTTTTGAACACAAGAAGTACTCGGCGAGGGGTTCCCATTTTTACGAAGCAAAACAAGAATACGCATAGCGTCCTTAGCAAACTACGACGGAATTCGTTTGTTTGAAAACTTCTTTTCTACTATCAGTTGACAATGCGGTTAAAAAAAATTTGCAATATTGTATTTCGTTTTCGCTCTTGCGAGTCACTAATGACACGACTCGCTTTGGTTGTGTACAGTATAGTCGTAGCAATTAGACGGTAATTATGAAAACACTTTCGCGTATTGTCAGTAGAGCGTAAAATAACAAATGAAATAAAAAATTTATATTCAAAAAAAAAAATTTTAAATAAAAAAATATGAATATTATTACCATTATTTAATTTTTCATTGAATAAAAAATTATCTATATAGTGATTTATGAAATAAAAATAAAATTTGAAAATATTAATCAATTTATGTTTTTCGCGTAAGTTTTTTCTTTTTTTTTTTTTCATTACTATTTTTTTTCCGTAATTTTCATATTTAAACATTTTATTTTATCTACGAGACGCGGAAAGCACAGAGATTCTGCAGTTCCGGCTGCGTCGCATCCTCTAACTTGTCTCTCGTATTTTTTTGCATGGATCTCCATGCGAGCGTTCATCTCCGACACACATAGGAAAGTCACCGCGTACATCGTTGCGATCGCGTGTTTCGTCTCAATTATAATACGCAAGTTGAAACACTCGGCAATGCAGAGTAGGCTAATTAATGGTAACGACAATAACGAGACGGGCGAAGGAGTTTCGCGCAATTATCAACGTTTGAGTGTTAAGTGACTTCGTCTCTACCCGCGTTACGGTGCGAAACTTTTTTTTCGATTTTTTTTTTTTCGTCGCGAAGTAAAGTAAAGTATCGGTGGAACTTTAGCAAATTTAGTAGTCCGGTTTCCGCATCGTGTCAAAAGACAGATTCGCCGTAAAATCCGGTGGTCATCGCGGTTTTTATTCGCCCCGAAGCTCCCTGCGCTCTGACCCACTTTTACGGTACGACCCACTTTCGGAGTTTTTCATTTCTTCCTTTGGATATCTCGTCCTCTCAAAAAAAAAAAAAAAAAAAAAAAAATAGAGGAGTCGGTGACCCAGTTTCGCAATCAAGTGGCGCTGGACCCGTGCGAACGAAAAAGAGCCCCAGCAGCCCGCGGGACTTTAGCCCGTATGGAATAATAGTTCTCAGCGCGGAGTTCACCCACCACCCGTGGCGCGTTGAATCCTTTTACTTCGTTTTTTCACTATTCTATTCCTGTATGACACTTTTTTCCACGACTTTCCTAGTGGCCCTCTAAACGCTCTTTCAGCACCTTGGCGACCCGACTTTTCGCATTGACGCGAAAGAAGGACCATTCATTTTTTTTCGTCATTGAATTTTTCTTTAGACTGCATTCACGGAGAAGCATAAAGCGAGCAAAGGGGCAGTTGCATTTTTGGATATCAAAAAATCGGCAGCAATACATCGTAGTATCGAAAAACGCGAAAATTGGGATAAAAAAAAACGCATTGCCGAGAAGGGAGAGCGGTGGCTATCGCGAGCAAATTCGGAATGTGGAGAATCCGGGTCGGTCGATAGTTTGGTACACCGTGTTATACGGGCGCCAGTCGGGCAGATCCCGGAGGACATAACCCGGGAAAACCTACTTTTTCTTATTTTTATATTTCTTTTCTATCATCGATATAGATTTTCCATCGACACTCGGAGCGCTGGAGACCGCGGTTTATCCAATGTTCGGAAGGAACCAACGGAATGCCGATAAATTTAATGATTATCGGTTTCACCGCAATTTTTCGCATTGACCAGATTTCCCGAACGCGGAAAGTGTTTCGATGGACTCGGGCCAAATTTTTTTTTCGCTTGGATACTTTGCACCGTATGTCAAGCAAAATATATTAATGGATAAAAAATGTTTAAATAATAATATTTTTTATTAATAATATGTTATTATTATTTTTTTATTCATTTTTTTATTAATAATAAGAATATAATAATTGAATGCTGAATCGAATTATTCGATGCATTTTGATCGGAGAGATTACCTAATAAATCGAAATGGATGAAGTTAACGAGTTTTTGGAGTCAATTGACGAAGAAAAAAGTGGATACAAAGCCCATCGCTGTGTACTCCTTTCGACCACCTGTTCGCTTCGTTATTTTTCTCGCGTGGGACTCTATACGCGATTTGGCGTTTCGCCAAATATCTATCGTCCGATCGGAACTTCCACATCGCGCGTCTATACTCCTCCGGGTATTATAGCAGAGTTCTATTTTCTTTTGGCATCTATCGCGAGACTACGGGGGACGAAGATGGGGGCGGGAAACCGACAAAACGAAGAAAAAAATGAGAAAAAGACGAGAATCTTCGTCTCCACCGCGAATGCCATCGCGCGTTCTACTTGGCAAATTTCCTAAAGTTCACAATCGGTCTTTTCGTTTTCTCAAATTTTCTTGACCTCTGGCAATCTCTTCGCGGATTGTCCAACCGGTGGGTCTCACGAGAAATCGAATAGCCATTGGAACGTTTGCCAATAAACATTCGATTTCGCGATCCGACACTTTCGATTATCATATTTTAGATGTGATAAAACTATATATAGTAATAGTATAAAATTATATATAATTTCAATTTTTTTCCGATTTTATTCGATTTTTTTTCGTTGCCGAGAAAACAAAGTGAAAAATGCAAAAAAAAAGAAAACTCACCAAAATATCGGTTTCGTCGACTTTGCTGATGAGATCCGTGAAGGAACTTCGGTCGGCCAATAGCCATATTCCGACGGTGAGCGCCGCGCCACCGGCGAGCTGAAAGGATAGAAAAGATGTATATAATACGAATAGTTCGTATTATATGGATGCATTATGCACACCAAGTGAACGAGCGGCCGATCCGCTTCGGCGATCTCGAGGACATTAGAAGAGACGCGCCATAGACCTCTCCGTTGTGTATTGTAAAAACGCGCAAAAGCCTACCATACGCCTTCGCGACTTCCTTCGTCAGACATTCGAGCGGCTCGATGCCTAAACGGAGAACGCAACTCGTTCGCGAACGAACCGCCGCGTTCCCCGGCGGAGAATCGCGAGAGACAATGGACACTCTTCCGAAGGCGGATTCATTTTTCTATGCGCTTTTAGATATATATACTTCGAGTGCCATATTACACTCTTATAAAAGAGAAGATAGTCGGCTGAGAAGAAGAAAAAAAAAAAGAAAAAAAAAAAAAAGACAATGCTGTTGCGCTTCGTCGGTTTCGAGTCCACGTCGACTCTTCTCGCGGCGATATTATATCGATAAATGTACTTACGAAGAAGGCGAAGTTGAAGAAGCAAAGGAAATACTTGGCGCACTGCGATGCGCAACCCATCTTCGTTTCAGTCTTTGACTACAAGATCTGCAACAGGAAAAAAAAAACAAACATTTCAATATCAATAATTCATAAATCATTAATTTTTAAAACTTATTATTAATATTATTATTATTATTATGCAATGATTAATGTAATTTATTTTTTATTAATAATTCCATCTTTCATTTTTAATTTCATTCTCGCGATTTTTCCACCTATCGATTTAAAACATCGCGCAAAATCAGAAGTTTTCGTATTTGGCACCGAATTGGACGAAATTAAAAACAGCGCTTTCGAAAAATTTCTATTTTTTCAACAGCGACTGATATTTTTCATTTTGAGGTTTTTTTTTTCGTATCGACATAACTTTTATGATCCCTTTTGCTCCGATAGTCCATATTGCCCCCGAATTATTGATATGCTTTTTTTTTAACTTAAATATGAATTCAATTCGGAAGTTCGGCAGACCGAGTCGATTGACGAATTTTGAACACTCGAATTTTACGAGAGTTCTGAGGAGAGGTATAAACGGAGCGTCGCGTGAGCCAAGCAAACGGTGGCCACTATCGTCTCTCTTCACTTCCGTATACTGCAACTACCGCATACATAGCCGGAGTGGAGTCACTCTGCTCTAGTATTTGGCACGGAGCCAAATACGTCTTTGCAAACCTCCAGTGAGTTTCTCGGCCAGTGGCACATTTTCGCATTTGTCAACACGCCGAACGCGATGTATACGTGAAACTCTATGGACCAATAACTTTCGCAGCATCCGTCTGATTCCTCGCCGTGTTTATTTAATTGCAAGCAATTTTGCGCGTACGGACCATAGGATATGTATCAACGGCGATATTTATTAATTAATACATCGCGAATAGGAGTTACAGATGAATTTCCATGTGTTCCATTTTCATGAATGATCTCACTGTACCCAATCGTAGTCAAGTGTTGGCGAACGGGTCGGTAATTAATGTTAGTTGCATCGGCGTGTTAAGTGGGATTGCGCGTGGGGCGCTTTATGTGGCTGTAGAAGCTGATATTTCTATATACATATATATATCAATACATATAGTATATGTGTTTTGCATCGCGAGAGGAAGGCGCGCGACTAGTTTTCCTTCGTTCCGCTCGAACTTGGCGATTTTCCAAGCTTCGTTACGCTTATTTGTCCTGTAAACACGTGGCGGCGAACAATGTGGAAGACATCACGGAAATTCGGTACATCGACATCAAAGTTCGAACCGTTGCAACATTATTCTCCAGAGAGTAGCGAAATATTGAACAAATATGATGCGATGTATAGCGATGTTGTTTCATCACTTTTGCAATAACAGTCTATTTGTATTCGTAATGTTCTTTTTTATTTTTTTTTAGAATGACTATCACGTTGCGGAATGTTTTATACTGCTGCTTCGGAAATTTGAACGATGTATCGATAAACGATTTTTTTTTCGCTTCTGGCGGCTCTTTTAATAATTATTAAAAATTATTATTATTATTGATACATTTTTTTTTTTCTATTTTCGAAGTTTTTGGGAAAAAAAAAAACAAAATTTACTTGATTTTTATTTATTATCGAAATGTTGTGGAAAATATGGAAATTCATATGTTACGGAGAAAAAATAGGAAAATAGTCATAAAAAAATTATTCTATTTTATTTGTTGTTTATTGAAAATGAAAAATACTGCGATGCGTTTCCATGACGCGTCTGTGGAGCGATAAAAATTTACGAGGACGGAAAGGAAGCGTGTCGCGTCGATTGTCGATGTACTGTCGCGTTCTTTGGAGGTCATAGAAGTATAGACTCAGTACGTTGACGTACGATTATAGAGGATAATCCCAGCAGTCACGCAGCTCTCTCGTTCGACGCAAAATGGGCTTTGCGCAGTCATCGTCGAAACAACGGATCTCGCGATAGGGAATCCTTCGTCGTATTACACACACATCGCTCGTATTTCTCTCGAACATAAAGAGAGAATACGCGGGCTAAACGCCTGTGCGTGACGACACCGATGCCACGGAAACACGTGGCGCGCGACAATCGCGTGTATAGCATTTCTCAGTTATGGGTTTACGGAATATTGAATTGCGCGACTGCAGCACGTTGATCGTTATTATCGAATGTCGATATCGTGACTCTATAAATTCGAGAAATGCGTTTGTCGATTGACTGAACATTTTTTATGACATTTTTATTTTTTTTATCATTTTCGGAATTTTTCGAAAAATAATGAAGAACCAACGTGATGCTATGCATTTTTTTTTTTCATCGCCTATACCTCCGATAACGGAGTTCGCGATGTTATTGAGAATTCCGCGCGCACCTCGAACACGATGCGCGGGAACGAAACGCGACAAATCGATCGCGTGAATAATTTAAAAGCGGATATTGGTTACAAGAGAAGTTACTCCATCGACAGAGTCGACAATCAGACTCCCGGTGTCCCAGTGCCGAGTTTTGTACTACGTGCTTATTGCGCCGCGGACGAGCAATCGCGCTACTCGAGTTGAATGCAAAATCGTCGAAATTCCATTTTCGACTCGGAAGAACGTGTCCGAGAAACTGCACATCTCTGGCATGACATTTTCTCGATGTATCGACTGTTCCGCGAGTGTAAAATTTATTCAAGACGCTTATTGAATAATATCGCGCCAGTTCAGCGTGTCAAACACGCGACGCAATTTTTATTTATTTTTTTCTTCGCCAACACCGTTGTCGGTAAAAACGCTTCGGAAAATTGTTCGCGGAACAATTGAGTTCACACCATAAACGGGGAAAAGTATGAGAAAATGAGTATCGAGTATCGAGTTCCGTAAGAAATATATGGTGCAGCGAAAGAGGATAGTAAAGACGAACGAGTGAATGAAAAAAAAAAAACCGGCGAGCGGTACCGGATCCGGATGGGTTCGTTCGCGGAAAAGAGTTGCCGCCGAGACGGTGTGTAAACGGCGACGAACCGTCTCGATTATGGCGGTATTCAGTGTATATATGTATAAGTAAAAGACTCTTGTGCGGCGCTCGGCTCGTTTGTTGCAACGACAGACATTGCCTCAAGAAGATTCGAGTTACAGAAATTCTCGAGTCTCTCGAGATGACGATGCAATGAGGAAAGGAGAGAGGATGGGTCGACGATCTCCAACCGACTGACGAGACCCATCGGATTCTCGAGGAAAAGTAGAACGCTTCACTGGGAAGTCAACACACACTTCATCGACCCTGATAATCCTTCGACACTTCCTTCTCCTTATCGAGATACGGTAGTGACGATAGTGATTTTTAAAAATTTATTATAGAAAAGTTTTCTTGATAAAACAAAAATTCTCGCGGTTTCAATCAAAATAATGTAAAAAAAATTGATTAAAAAAAAACAGTACGAAAAATGTATATTTCCAGTATTCATTTTTTTTTTTTTTTTTTTTTTTCATAAACTCGCGATATCGTAAACATTTTATTGTGATACCGAATCTTTCAAAATTTTTATTCATTTTTAAAATAATTATTCATTAATAATAATTTTATTATTTTTAAAAATTTTATTTAATATTTGGAATTTTTGGAGCAATGCACACGCTACAATTACGAAATGAGGACCGGTCACGGTTTCTTGATAGATTTCACTACTCTAAAAAGAAAGTTCAGTACCGCATACTTTAGGATTGTAACAGCAGTGTTACGTAACGTACTATAAATACAGTTAGCGAGTGCATTATGCTTTCATTCGCAGGATCTTCCGGTTGAATTTGAAGCGGAAGGTGACAGAGGAAAACCGGAAATTCCGCCAACGAAGCGTAACGCCATTCGCGCGGTTCTATAATAATCAAGAAAATGAAGCCGCGGCAGTAGGTCAGTGCCGGCGGGAGGGTCGTTTCGGCTATCCTGCGCCGGTACCTCTACCGAATAAACTCGGACACGATCTTCCGGTGAATAAACGCTGACCGGTACGAAGGAGTCAAACACCTCAATTTATATACCTAACCGAGTTAAAGAGCACATCTTGACCCCTCCATTCTTCTTTGCGTTGCTACAATGAACTCGTAGGGAAAAAGGGGGCAAAATGGACCAACTGAAAACTACAGACGCGTTGTCATGATTTCGGAAGTATGAAGAGAATGTTAATTACCGTAATGTTACCGAATTAAATTTATAATAAATATGTTGAAATTATGTCAAAAAAAAAAAATAATTTCGGGGGCTAAATAAAATTAAAAAATTAATAAAGAAGACAATAAAAAATTTAGTTAATTTAATTGAAAAATTTAATCATCGCGACTTTCGTAATTGGCATCGTATTTGCACACTGAGTTCTGCACTGAGCACTGAGTAATAATTTTTAAATTTATCGAACAATGACCAACAACTTCAACCCTTAATTTCCGTGAAACCCATTATTTTCCTCTGTGTCGATGTTGCGTTTTTTTGGTCCATTTCCTCCCGGTGGTCCATATTGCCCCATTCATCTCTGCCTATGCGCTGCACAGGTGTACGTATCACTCGGAGAGCGTCCTGTATATCCCATCGCGCGAAACGGCGTTTTGGACTATCGCCAAAAAGTTTGACTCCGCATTTTCGCGAATTTCTAATTTTTTTTTTTTTCGTCTTTTTCTCAGCGGTATTCCGGACCTTCGGTATTCAGCGCACGTTAGAGTCGCCTATAGTTTCGGCAAATATACGATTCTCAATGTTTGTCCTCTCGCGTTCAACTTGCCGTTCCCCGAGGGGAAAGGCGGCGGGGAGGGGGGAGGGGGATGTTTTGTACGTGTGCGCCAATTCGAGTGACCGAGCGAGATATGCCGGGATGCTGGCACCGGGATAACCCGACCATCGGATGGGTGCAACGACCGAAACCTAGGAAGCCATGGATTCGCCGAAACGAGGTCAGCCAGGATCCGCCATTGGCTTTTTGCTACATCGACTTGCCATTTTTTTTAACCTTCTCGAAATCTCTTAATTTTTTAGTTCCATACCTTACCGCACACAACAGCGTACCTTTCGACAAACGATGCGAGAGTATTTCTTAATGAATTACCCAATAATTAATTATTTATTTAATAATTAATAAGTTTTTTGTTATATATGTTATTATTATTATTGCCAAAAAAAAAATTCCGAAGAGCCTTCAATAAATATATATTTTTTTTTTTCGATTTCGAAATTTTTTCCGCCAGAAATATCTATTTCGCATTGCCATTTTTTTTTTGCATTTTGAAGGTTTTCTGAGTTCTGCCGTAAAAAAGGGTCAACACCCTCGTCGTTACATCGAAAAATGTCAGAGGGGTTGCAAACCGTTAACACCGTTCCATCATTGCCTCTGTTTCATTGAGCTGTACATCGACAAAACGAGACAAGAAACGGGAGTCGAAAGAGAGACGAAGCTCTTCAAAGAAGCGAAGCCTCGTCGCGTTGGCTTCCCATTGTTTTTTTTTTTTCACTTCCCTGAAATTCAAGATCTCTTCGCCTGACGCTTCGTTACTGCAACTGCGTACTGTGTACTATGAAACTATCATTATGCACACTTCGAAATACGAGACGGAAGATTTTTTTTTTACGCGTTCAATTCTCCTATCTGTGAGAAGACAATTTGCTCCGTATTCGTAGCTTTTCCATAGTATTCTCGCCGCTTCGTTGCGAAGCAATACATTAACGCAATACTGAGATATTCTTTCGCGTGCAAATGCCATCGAGAGGCCGAGCGAACGTGGAGAACGTTTGCACGCTGCAGTTATGCTCCGCGATGTAGTATACGGAGGCATCGGCGGCGATGTTTCTCTTCCTCGCCAAAGGAGGCAAAAGTACATCCCACGATGCAGGAAACATTTACCAAATACGTTAGGCGCGCCTCAACGGTGTTATTCTCACGGGATCTCTCATTCACCAACACGCATGCGTACGACAATGTACATATATTGTATTTATATATATATATATGTATAGATATATATAAATTTATGATAATGATACTGAAATAACAATCACGTGACACAGCTACACAGCTGCACTCTCACGGTATCACAATGGGAGTCGAGGGGATCGCAATCTGTAATTAATGACGGAGACAGAGACGAGAAGAAAGAGAAAGATGAACACCGAACTCTATCCGAGGCGCCGAAGACTCCGAGGAGGACGAGGTCGACGTACGTACATAGGTATGTGGACGTTATGTACCTTATCCTCCGTACGCTCTTTACATAATCCCTATTATCGAACGAATCGCATGGCGCGAACGGCCAGTCGCTCGGTTTCGCGCGAATGACGATCCCTTCCGGATTTTACGTTATTATTCCTAATGATTTATGGATGAATAAATTCTATGAAATATCGAGGGATTTTTTTTTTTTTTTTTCGAAAATTTTTTCGATGTTTATATTATAAGTTTGAGATATCGACAACTTGGATTATGGAGTCTAACAACGAACATAAAGTTCGAAGATATTTCAGAGGTTTTCTGACGCGAAATAAAAATCAAAGGGAACGTTCACCGTTCATCCTTTGATTTTTTTTTTCGTACTGCAGTAAGCAGATTACCGATCTCGGGATTATAAATTTCGAAATTCAAATTTTCTCTGCCGATTTTTAAATTTTGTGTTCGGGTCACGTAATTTCATGACATTTAAGAAATTTCATGATTTTTTCAACTCGCCGAAGCCGCCGATTATACTGCGCTTGTTTTGCCGACACGACTCTCTCGGTGCAAATTCTCGCGCGAAAAGCTTCTCGGATAACTTAGCCGCTAATGCCCCGCGCCTTCTATCCGCGCGCTCGTCCCATCGCGTAAGCCGGATCGACGTAATAGCTTCCTGATTATTCGCGCGCGCAGCGTCAGCTGATTCTCATCTGCACGCAGAGTCTACAACGCGTTCCAACGGCATTATATGTATCGGTACAGTGCACACAGAGGTGGCGGACTGCCGGTGTGGCCGCCGATGAAAGTGCATTCCATTGGAAGGTCGAGACAGATCGCGTTGCATCGAACGCCCCGAGCACTCGGGAAAACTTCCACTGGGCTATGGATATGTATGCAGACACGTGGGAATACCTAGTTAACGCGGAAGTTCCAGTGCGCGCGTTAATCTCGACAATAGGTTCGCGAAAATTTAACCGATCCGACACCACTTGACTTAAATTAAATTTTATCGGCTAATTCTTCAATTTGCCATATTCGCTGACTGGGAATCTTCGATGTATTTTCCCAATTACGTGTGTTTCAACTCGCCCCGGTCTTCCCTGCGTGCATTTTTTTTTTTGTACCGCGTGTCTTTCAACTCGCCTCGGTCTCTCTACTTGAACTTTTGCTTTTTCTTTTTCAATCCATTTTTTTTATTGATTTCGCCCGAGTCGATTCTGTGCAGTAGAATCCTTGAGAGTGGAAAGAAAACCTGTTTACACCTTCGGGCACCGTTTGCCGGTCCTACACGCGTACTTATGTTCAGTTCGACGACGTTCTCGGCCATCTGCATCCCGGCGCTGAGAGAGAGAGACGACGGCCCAACATTCCAGAGCGGAATGCGTGCGTCTTCCACGCTCCGCGATATCCCTCTTGCATCGATTCTTTTTGCTTTTTTTTTTTTTTATATTTTTTTTTTACCACGAATGGTTTTTTTCGCGTCACACCTGCCAGCGATATCCGTCGCGAAGGACCGCCCTGAATTTCGGAGCGTTTATAACATTTCTGTGCTCACCGCACACGGGGTAAAGAGGTTTTGAATATTTTTTCAACACGAGAAGACCGAGGCGAGTTGAAACACACGCTGTAAAACATCGTAAATTTCACGCGGCAAGTATGGCACTCTGAAAAATTACTCAAAATAGTGTGCAACACAATTTCATAGAGTTTCATACTCGCTGAGTGAACTCTTCGATGTTTTCTGCAGCGTTTATTCCGATTTTCCCGATGTTTCAAATAGCCCCGGTCTTCACTATCGTGCAAATCGTCGTAACAGTGAATGAAGAATCGATGACTAAACAAGTTTTAGTCGGCATTGAAATACTCGACAGCAGCTCTTCGCTGTCATCGCAACTATAATAATTCTCGTTATTCGCGACACGGTTCAAACGCAACAACTGCGACGACAGTCTTAAAAATATGGCCGAGAATTGTACTTGACGCTCTTCCAACGAGAGTTGAATGCGATGCAGTCGCGTGATTGTAAAAGGCAAAAGAAAAAAAAAAAAAACGCATCGTCTCACACTCGTTACGGCCATTGGCCAGAGGGGGACATGTCGTCGACGCGGCAATCGTACCCGAGGAGTTTTCTTTGTACCAACTAATACGTGCCGAGCCATTGAAGACGCATCCGCGCACGTGCGTAGCTTATTGGTTCGTTTTTTTTTTTTTTTTTTTTTCTTGCGCGTTGATACAAAACAAAGTCGAGACGAGGAGCAGAGACGCAGAAGAGAGAAAAAAAAAATAGGAAAGACGTAGTTTAGAAGAGATGCGCAGCAGAACGGAAATGATGATACCGAAGGAGCAGATCCCGCGTGGGTTGTCGGGACCTCTGCGCTCTTCTCTCGTTGAGTTACGTCGCTTTTGCCTCTGCGTTTGCTGTGCGCTGGTGATTCGTATATACGTGCGTAGGCACTCGTGAGAGTGCGTAAACACACGGATATATGTGTACTTATAGAACTTTATATGCATTAAAGAAGAAAGCATTGAATGCGAAGACGGCCTGAGCGAAGAGACGCAGAACTACTCTGACGCGTTCGCTACTCTCCTTCTTCGTCAGGCGTGAAGCCTTTAAGCGGTAAAAATACGTCGACAACCGTGGAACGACAATGAACGAGTAGTCGACTTGAAATTATCCACTGTTCGTGCTAATAGTTAAATCATTCATTAAGCCGACGAGACCAGAGAGAACGCAAGGATCTTAACAGCGCGTTCCTCGGTCACGTATGTGCCTTGTAATTCTTCCGGATGCAACTAATCTATGGAGAGGTTCTACTAGATAGCAAAAGGGATAGCACCGTACGGTATTATTACGCGAGAGATTACATAGACCCCGGAAAAATAAAATAAAATAGGTGATTATAGTCGAGAGTGGGAGTTCCGGCGAAGTGTATTAAACTCGAGAGGCCGTTCATCCAATTAATTTATTAATAAATGCCAAAGTATCATTTTATTTTTTTTTATTTTTTTTTTAAATTTTTTTTTCGATTGTTATTTCCTACTGCTGATTAGAACGTTGCGAAAAAGTCATACACGTGACTTCGTGTTTTTGTTTACGCGACATCCATGCGTGGGGGTCGGTAAAATACGAGTAAGTGGTCATCTGAATGATGATTCGTTTCATGCTAAATTACCGAATCATTTGTATTAATTTCGCGGTGTTCGTTGTTCACAACAGAGGCTCCCTGGTAACTTTTTTAATTTATTCGTAAATCGCTTGGTAGTGACCACGCAGACGTATACGTAATCGTCGGCGAAAGTGAGCATCGCGGTCGCGTGAATGCGCATTTGTGTGAACGCTGTTTGAAAAAAAATCAATATAGCGTGAATTTCGGATCTTTCGCTACGCTTCGCTGACACAAAGGAAAAGTGAGAAACCCCCGCGATGTGGGGTTTCCTCTGTCTAAATGGTGGAACGTCACGCGGAGCGACGAATCTCCCCCGTCGACGAGAACTAACCGTTTGCGAAGAAAAATAGACTTTTATCGTACTGTTAAAAAATCGAGGCGAGGATTCTGGGACATTGGAGAGGCACTCGCGACGAGTGGTCTGAACTCGAATCGTACGAGTAACGAGGATCGATTATATCGATTAATGATCCACGAAGGAAACTCTCGCAGCGGCTACGCGAAAAACGAGAACAACTCTTACTTCGCTGATGCAAGAAATAAGACTACGAAACGCAGTGACGTCTCTTTGTAGAGAGAAAGAAAACGTTTTCAGAAATTACACTCACAAAGGAAATGACAAAAAGTGGTGGTAATTTATACTTCTTTTTTTCTTTGACTTTTATCCCGGAATCGTTGATTAGTTACATGTAACAGTTGGCTTACCGACGATTTCGATAAACTAATCAAAAGTTCGGCATCACGGAAACCGGTTGACCAGTTGGAATTACCGTAGGATTGGTTGGATTTGGTTTTGATTTCAAAAAATACCCTAAGCACCCTTTGTTTCTATTTAAGGAACAGTTGGCTTACAGTTAGAATCGGAAGGGCAACCGGTAGTCATTCTTCAAAAGCTTAGGATAGCAGTCGATTGGAAGCCTCAGTCGCCATTTTTTTTTTCAAAACCTTCAATTGAGATCCATGATGAAGGTATTGCTTATCATTTCAATAATACGATTCCGATGCCATAAACATCGCGGTGCCTTTGCATGTGCAACTCGCCCGAGTCCCAGAATAACAACTTCTATCCATCGCGAAACACGCGAGTTTCGTATTCCTCACCGTGCCAAACGGGAATCTAATTCGATCGCAAATCCTCACAGACCCTATGCGATCTAAAAAAAAACCATCCCTTGCAGCGGTGTATGCAAAACTTCCGCATTTATTTGACCTTTCGTAGGATCGATATTATTGCCACAGTACGAAAGTGCAGCGCATTCAAAGTAACATTACAAATGTTTAATAATAGAAAAACTTATAATGAGTCATACTGAGTAGTGGTAAATAACATGATAAGGGTGACATGGAGACCTCTATTATTACATTATATGTAGGGGAAGAGAATATGACAACGCTATCCAATGCACAAAGGGGAAAAAAATATAAATTGTCTGTCGTGTCCTGCGTTACCATAACGACACGAAAGCGTGTCGGATGGAAACGGTGAAGCTGACTACCGTCCTACAAGGGCTGCTAGACATCATGCAGCAGATAATGTAGTAAACTGCGAGCAGTTTCACTGTTTTAAGGCGTTATAAAGCGTACGTATACAGTGCCATTGCCCCCGTGCATTACGTGTCTGACCATTCGCTCGTCCATTCGTCCGTCTCTCTGTTTGTCTGTTCTGTCGTCCCTATGCTCCCGACGACGATGACGCGCAGTCACCCCACGGGTTTCGCGAGTATATGGGTGGTACTCGAGTATAGGGGGGGTTCTCTGTTGGAGGATCGCTGATTTCGCTGTATGGGCTCTCGTGCTTCAACCCTCTAATACCAGGGTAAGTTTGACCATCGCTCGTGACTGTATTTCTAAGGCGCAACTACGAAACCAGCTACCGTGCTGGCGAGCCGATCAATTAGACTCACACGAGAACAACCCCTTCGTATTCGCGATCTTTTTCCACACCAACAAAGACGAACTCTGTATGCGCAGTTAATGAGTGCGCTATCTTCATCAACATTGCAAAAAAGAATTATTCATGAGTAATTATAATCACAACATTTTCCCTATGGAAATGTATAATAAATGGTTGCCGTAGAGAATTTCCCACGAGAGTTTCTTCGAGACTGGCGGCTAGTTTTGGGCGCAAATTCCGCGAGAAAGTGTCTGAAGGAACCCTTTAATGGTGCTATCGATTGTTCCCGAAGCGTAGCAGTTTCGAATTGCAGCCGAACCGAACGGTTCTCAACTGCGCGGGATATCCAGCCGCGCGAGTTCACGACTCTAAATGGGGCGTTTATAGCTGTGCTAAAGGTTTAGGTACTATGAATATTGCTCGCTTCTGAAAGTGTATTGTTTCGATTTCTCGCTCTGGATAAGTGACGCGATATGCGCGATGTCTCTTCAATCTTTAGCGTTGATGATGAATGTCTAAAATCCATCAATGCAGTGGCACAACAGAATATCGCTAGACTAATTAAACATTGAAAAGATAAAGAGGGCGTAACCAATATCTCGATACTTTGGGAAAACTATGTACTACGCAAACGATGCATCGTTTGAGTCACGAATACAAGCGGAGTGTGTCAGTTTATTCGAACGTCCGAGAGAAATCAGCTCAATGGAGATTGCCTAGTCGTTATTATAACCAACGTTACTCCGTTCAGCAGTGAGCCGATGCTGATGCTGTGTATATGTGTTCATATATATATATATATATATGCGTACTCCTCGTAATTCAAGCACCCTTCGCTTTCTCACGCTGCCGGCGAAAGTAATACTTCCCGAGATTATTGTCCCTCGCGGGTGCAACGGTTGTCTCTCTTACTCTCCCTCCTTTCCCTTCACGTTCGTTGGGAGTCTGGATAGCATGACCTCAAAAGGCAACAGTGCAACTCCGATTCCTTCGGTATATCGAATATCAAATTTACCACGCAAATTCGATTTATATCGAAGACAAAGGTAAATACCACCATCGTGGATCTTAAAAAGAAAAAAAATAACGCCCAACGTGGGGCTCGAACCCACGACCCTGAGATTAAGAGTCTCATGCTCTACCGACTGAGCTAGCCGGGCGACCTATGTACCCGGGCCGCTTGCCTCTTGTCGAACCCGTTGAGGAGGGTCGCTCCAAAAACGATATAAAAAAAAAATTTTGGAAAAAAAAAAATTTGGAAAAAAAAAAATTTTGGAAAAAAATTGTAGGAAAAAAAAACGCGATACAATTTTGAATGTATCCTCCCGCTTGTTATTTGATTTCTCGTTTTCTGTCTCATGCCAACCAACGTCCGCTCACAGTGCAGCATCTTTGTCGCGCACTGGCGCCCACCCATATCTCTTGCACTGTGCCAAGCCTCTCCCATTCCCCAGCTGAAAGCTCGAGCCTCCTTAATGTCTACATCGTTACTCGAAAGCGTAGCAACGATTGCCGTTGCACTTTATCATTGTTGGTTTACGTCATAGTCATTATAGTGTACACCAGACGCGGATAACAAGATGCGTAATTAAAAACAAAATGGATAATCCACCGTTAGGAGGATACGACTGTGATTGGTAAAGGAGTTAACCACGGAGAATATGAGATGAAGATGAAGAAGCAGCATTCTTCGTGTAACTCATTATTGGACTCTCGATGGCGCATCCGAGGCTCAAGCACTTGCTGGGTGCAAGAAACTGAGTCGTCGAACCCAATCTCTCTCACTCTCGCTTATCTTTCTCGTCTCGTTTATCGCTCTACTAGCGAAATAATAATGTCCACAGTTAAAAACTCGTTGTGTATATTGTACACTCGCACAGGATGTCCGAAACACCAACGCGTTTCCATTGTCAGTGTTGAGCTCAATAACCCCGTTTGACAAGCTTTGCAATTCATTAGTCGCTTATGAATGAAGAATACGTAGTATGCAATGTAGTAAACATGTTTCCGATAGTATACAATGATCGAAATTGGAAGGAACGTTATCAGAGTGTCTAATAACAAGGGCACGTAGGGCATGTAATTAAATACATCACTTCTTAAGAGTGTTTAGGGTCAAAATAGAAATTTCTTCATGAATTTACTTATGATTCATATAGCCTTATGGAAGTTATTGTATTCATAGGTTTACGACACAATAATCGTTTTCCATCGAGAAATGAACAGGAATAAATATCATGATGGCTTTCGAATTCTGAAGAATCTGTAATTCGATGGTTTACATCTAAAAAATACTCAACTATGATGTGATGTTTCAAAAATGGCGGAAATTTCACAATTCAAGAACATTCATGACTGTGCCTTCGTCTCGAAGAATTCCAAATATGCAGTTAAAAATAGAATCACGATCAAGAATCCGAGTAACGGGAGGCGCCATTTGCCGGGAATACCACACAAGAGGGAGGATTTTTCCCATTCAGGTATCACGTGAATCCCAAACGAAGGAACCAACTCGGGTCGCTTTGATCACAGCCTCTCGCATCTTACCCATTGTACCTATCGTCTCGTTTCACTAACTTACCTACACGGTTATACCTATGTAACCGTAATGGAGAAAGCGAACAGAGCCTTTTTCGTTATATTCACTGGATGTTTTATCGTCCATCCCGAGTTCTCAAGACAGAGATCGTTTTCTGGGTTCTTCGTAGTCGCATACCACTTACTACTGCACATCAGATCGACAATGAGAAACAGATCACGTACCGCAAAATAACCTGGAGAATTGGGTCCGTACGGTACAAAATACACAGAATTGTTCCGAGAGAGGAATTTTCATTTCAGACGATGTACGCAATCCGATTTACTCGCATCGACGATTCTAGCAGATAGAATAGCAGCGACTGGGTACCTAAAATCGTAATGTATATCGTTTTTCTACCAATTTACCGATACTCATCCTCTAACTCTGCCGCTATTTATTTATTATTCAACATCAGCATCTGATTCCGCCATAATACTGGCAAAAATGTAGACAATGTTTGTCAACGGCAAACCTACAATGTCTACTGTTTCGCAGGAAAGTAGGGATTACAGAGAAAGCATGAAGAACCCTCATTAGCGGCTCTATGACTGTGTAGAGTCGCAGTTGTTCCGGTTCTGTGTACATTGTAGCGTATCGGTATACAGCTTTATGACTAATACTGGCGAATAAATATCCTGAGTTTAGATTTACGGATTATTGGCTTTCGATAAAGTCCTTGAGCTCGTGCCACTTCGATAAATCAATATCCGTTATATTATAACGTAACTTTCGATTTGTACGATAATCGAGTGCCCACAGTATCATAAATTCTAATTTTCAAAAGCACAGGATATACGTCTTGTGTGTTGTACACAATTACGAGGCTCACAAGATAGAAGAGTTGGACAGCATCGTCCCTTCCAGTCGACAACGACAACTCGACGAGCGCGGGAGAAAAAAAAAAGCTGAGGGAAAAACTGGCACCGTCTGTCTGGCGACGTTCCGTCCGAAACGAGGCTTCAACTACGCACAATATCTTTCTGGGTACAGTCGGGGTTTTTTCACAGCTCCGTATGACGGACGATACGTATTCAGCTTATACCTCTGCGTATTTGCGGCCATGAGGATCGTTTGAACAATTTCATCGAGTATCGTCATTAAAGTTTTACACGGTGACTCACGCATTGAGGCTCTCCCAAGGCTTGTTATAGGATAAATTTACCCAATGTACATTTTACGAGGCGCTCAATGTCGGTTCAGATAGCGCTCTATAGTTATTCGACACAAAACAGAATCTGTACCTTTCGCATATCAGAACCTGCCACGGACAGATAAAAATCTTCGACAAGAGTACATTTTTTGAAAACTTAAAAAAAACCAGAGAGAGGAAACTTTTTGCTAAAACTGTCCCTACTTCGCGCCAGTATGTTACTCGTTTCTCCTTCCACGCCATCATTCGGATATTCACGTGTTTCTAATATTAATGATATCGCGCTTCTCTAGCCGACATCTTTGAAACCGAACGGTAAATGATGTAGATTTTTTTCCGGGTATTTGTATGATTCTTCTTTAGTCTTCTTCAGATTGTTTTATTAATTTCTTATATGCAGTTTTGATAGTACGATTTAAAACATTCCATTGATGAATGCTTTGTCTATAGTTTACGTGTAAATTAGGCAAACTTTCAGCGTTAATATCTCGGCTTTGGGGCGATAAAACGAATTCAAATTCTACAGTTGTGTTAATACTATATTAACCAATGTGTACCCCAAGTTTTAACGCATTCTGAAAAAAAAAGTCCCTATACCCGAATTTACCTTGAATCTGTACTCTATCCAATGTCTCCCTCTTCAATCGTCTATCTCCCGAAGAGGGGAACGCCAGCGGATTTTTATAGAATATAGAAAAATCTTTGGACTTTGCTCCCCGAGATATACTTTAACTTGCGCCTATATTATTTCGAATGAGAATCACTGAGTCTTCGCCCGCCTCAGGGCGCCGACGAATCTCATTTCTCGTTTATTCTCGCGACGGTTGTTGCGGGGCTTTGAAGAGTTTAGACAAGTCGAAGAAAACCGCATGTCGCGACTTTCATCAATGTGGCGTTATGGAATAGTAATTTGACGAAACTTTCGACGATGTTTACGAATAAAATCGGTACGACAACGTGACGTCCCGATCGACATTTTCGCCGTTAATCAGAGGAATGGATTAAAGGAGCTTGTTCGACGGTAACGAGGGAGCTGTCTATCATCCTTCTTGGCTCAGTGAGATGCCGCCCTTTGACTAATTAAAACCCGACGACCTCGACGGACGGGTCACACCAACTAAATTATTCACGAGTTTTCGTAGGAGTGGCCAAGGATACCCGATAATCCCCGGAAATTACCCTCGTGACACAAATAAATGAGTCACACGGCGTTGACTCTGAAAGAGAGGCGCCTTTGTTATCTCTCCGGAGTCTTCGACTCTGTTGCCACTATTAACTCAGTCGATTCGACTGCATTTATTTTACCATTCTATTTCAATCTCACGATCACTCCAACCGGATGTGAACAATTAAAAAGTAATTTAATGTTTCTTTCGATAACCATCGTTCGTCAGCTTTGTTCTCGTGATTCATGCAATTTTTCTCGTACCGGCTGCTCGAAGGACACCGAACTGCTTTTATTTCCGCGAGGAAAAGAAAGCAAATTCGTTGACAATTACAAAGGAACGCAGTGGTGGAAATTTTTTTGTTTTTTTTTTGTCAATCTGCAAATACCGTTCTAAAGCCCGAAAGCATGAAACTACCTTCACCGGCGAATTCAATCGACTCGCGATATTTATGGATCGTTAAATTTTGCCGATTATTAGCGGCTACGATTTCTGACGAAAGAATACAGGGAAATAAACTTCCGGATGCTGGAGTGTCGACCTGTATACCTCTGCGGGATTTCGATATTTCTGAAAATCAGCTGTTTTTTTTTTTTGTAAAAAACCTAAGCTATTGAATAAATAAATAAATAGTGAAATAAATGAACTAATACATAACCAAAAAAAAAATTCCATTTTTTTAAATTCTATATGAAAATACGATGACAGTACTTAAAAAAAAAGTTTATTTTATTGTTTCTCATAAATTTTTGTTGCCGATTTTATTGCCGTTATTACGACGCGATAAATACTCGAAATCGATTGAGCTCCCTGGCGTTCGGAACACATAATTCCCGTTGTATTAGTCGTTAGCAGGTACACGTAACGTTTGTGGTCGAAAGTTTACTGGAACAACCGGTTGTCGTCTCGTGTAAGAGCCGCACGGAGTCTAATTTACGCGTACATGTAATATATCGTCGCTTGATATGTGCTGATGCATAAATAATAAATTATCATACTTTGTATCAGTTACAGAGGAAACATTTGATAATATTACGAAATAACTGACTCATTGATAGTTTTTCTGTGTTTCCTACTTTTCCTGTGAAAAAAAAAAAAAACAAAAAAAATCTTCGACATACGAAACGTGTCGGAATGATTGAACAATATTGTTATTTCAATAATCCGCTGATTAACCAACGGGGCTAAAGCACGAATTCGGGCCGAAAAAAAATAATAATTCTTCTTTTTCGATTGCCAATATTTTACCGATCAAAATGGATAAAAGATAAGAATATTAAAATAGATAAAAATAAAAATAAAAAAAAATGCGAGTAAAGAAGCTTAACTTTCAGGTCGGAATCGTGCGTCTGTGCAACCTGTACGATCATTACCGACGAAGCAATATCAATCGCGTGTCTTGTCGGCGAAATTGCCGTTGCGCTTAAAACGCCGGTGTCGGGTAATGCGCGGTATCAAAGTAAGCGTGTAAATGCGTGTACCTATATATACGAATGAGTCCTCACGCAGTCGTCCCCGCCGCTCGTATTCTATTCCTCTCGGTCTGACGCCGATCGTGACGATAATAATGATGATAATAATAAGAAATAATGTATAGTTCTTCGTAACCTACATAAGGACAACTTGGCGAATAAATGAGTAAATGAGCCGAGTTATTAGGGTTTTATTCGGTCCGCGTGCTGCGAGTGTACAATCGTACGTGGAACGTCGAATGATTTTATTCTGAATGGCACGGAGTTTATTCATCGTATCACACGTACGCGTATATAAATTTCACGTTACGAAGATTCGATATATCTGCCATGCGTTTTTTTTTTTTTTTTTAATAATTCAAATTATCCGAGTTATGCGATATTTTTTTCGAAAACATCGATTTTTTTCGATTCTTTTTTTTTTCGGATTAATCGAATCGAGCTATTCGCGATCGATTCGAATTAAATTTTCAAAAATTTTCAAATATACGCACATCCCAAGTAACGGATATAAGGGCAGGCGGAGAGCATGAACTGCATAACTTTTCACGTATTTCAAAGAGGTAAACAAAAAAAAACGATAGGGCCGAAAGATAAGACAACGCGCACGCGCGAAGTCGAATCAAGTTTACGCTGGTGCTGACGCGGTGAAACGGGATTGTCGGAGGAATTTCAACCGCGCCGTGCCGAGTTGCACTAACGAGAGAATCGTTGACGTGAAACTTGTAAAATTATTTATGCATCTTTAGCTTTGATGTCTTATATACTGTAAAACATGCGTACATTATGCGCGAAAAGCAGTGTACCGGCCATTACAATTTTTTTTTTCAATGCAATGAATGACCGGTCAATCAACCCGCAGTTCTACCTATCAACGCCCAAATTCGTAATTTCATGCCTCGTTATCTCGTCGCCCAACAATCTCAACGAAACTGGTCAATCACCAGATATTTTTACATTCGATATCATTGATAAGAATATTTCTTTTTTTTTTTTTCACACATACCGGCGATCGAGGGTGGCGAAACGAGTTTATTATTCCGAACTTGTTGCTTCGGGGCAAAAGCTGATTTAGAATAAACTCGTCGGGGAAGTTTGAACCTCGTATAGCCGAGGAACTGGAACCAAAGAGAAAGCGGATTCACCGGGTGAACGTGTACACCCAGTCAGAGATATAGGTTTACTGTAAAATCCGTGAACTCAACGAGCAGCCGACTCAAACCCGACTTGATCGCGAAGAATTTTGAAATTTTTCGTTTTATCTATCGGAAATAATAAATTCGCTAAAGAACGATTATTATTACGATTACGAACGATTTTTTTTTTTCGGACAAATGCGAATTGTAAAATCTCACAGGTTATTCTTCGCGGAATAAATCGAATGCATGCTTCGCGCGATATATGTAGCACCTGAATAACTGCAGCAACAAGTGGTACGTTCGATCGTTGGAAATAGTTCTCTGTAACGAATCGCGAAACTAAGGTGATAACAACGATTGTCGTTCAATGTGTCGCAATAATGTTCGCTCGCCTCGAGCAATGTGAATGAAAAACAATCAAACGAATTATTCAATTCATAGTCCCTATCGCGTGTGTCGCTCGTGTACCTTTTTTTCGTCGTTCACTACGAATAATAGTTGGGTAAAGGAGATGTCGTAGTTTTTTCAATAATTTCCGATGAATTCGGAACGTCGACGAAAACATACATGTGGAGGGATACGAAACATCGCGAGGGTCGAGAGCGCGGGCATCGAAATCGAAGAAGCCACAGGGACTTCTTTTCGACTAACACACATTCACGATATAAAACAACAGCGAGTCGAGAGTGCGCGATGTAACGCTAGGTAACCGACACTCGACGAACGCTCCCGACGCACAGCATCCAACGAACCGCGCATCAGCTCTCATTTCGTCCCGACGACGTATTAACGCAGCCGAACCCCTTATTATTATGTAGATCGTTACAAATCCATATTTCAACGGTTTTCCCTCCGAAAATCCCCGTTATAACCTGTTATCCCCGGTGGAAAATTCTATATCCGTTTGTAGTATATATTTGTTTCCCCGAGATACGCGAGATTTATTCACGTGCGAGGCGTGAAATCCAAACAAACGCAGATGTTTTTGCGCATCGTAGTCCGCGACGTACACATTCAGTTTTTTTCGGATTTAGTTAAAAATACGTTTAGGATGAGTGCGCGGGCGACACGTTGCTGCTTACCGTGATAGAAGACGCAGACGGATCTTCGGAAGAGCCCTCCCGATGATATTATTCTCTTGTTAAATCGTCACCCACAAACTTTTCTTGCACACTGACATGCGCTTCGCAACACCGATTTACCGGACTCGCCTTCTCCTATTGTACATACGAGACGAGACCTGTCGTCACGGGGCTCACCGGTCACGTAAACGGGTTAGTAGCTTGTGCACTCGCGGACCTTCACTTCGACGCGATCGTAACGAACAAACGAATAAAAAAAACCTTCGAGTTTACAAACGATTCTCGCGCAGAGACCCGCGTACCGCAACCTCCAACTTCTTTACTCGGCGCCGTTCGCAGCGCGTCTGTGACGGCTGGCCGGTCCCGCCTCGAGGCCTTCTCCCAACGCGACAAGTGCATTAACCGACATTCGCCGAAGATTGACGACGCGCGCCGGGGAGAGAGAAGAAACAGGCGGGACGCGGGACTTATGACGTATTCGCCTCTTCCGCGCGACGCTTCGTTTTGTTTTCTTTTCTTCATCGTGTGCAATTGTTTATGGCAAATGGATTCAAGAAAATTCGTTAAGCACAATATTTTTTTTATTTACCGTTGCTACATTCAAAATTAATTCTCGCGTTGTAAATACAAATATCGATTTTTGTACACTTTTCGTAAATAATAATGATGCGCTTTCACACGACATCGATGTATTTTCACCGTATTATGAAAATTTTTGTAGAATTCATAATGCACTCGACAATATTTTTTATATATAACATACATACTTTTACTTGCGATCAACAGATAAAAGGTATCGTAAAAATTTTATTCTCGTGCGTCTCATCGCATAACCGTTACAATGAGATTTTTTCGTATATTTATGTATTTTACATATATATACATGTAATATATATGTTTATAATTGTTATTGATATATCACAGTAAATATATGCTATATAATACGCGAATTATATACATATATATTTCATGTGTACGTATTATATTGATATACAAATGTATCTGTTTTCGTAAATATATCTATGTAAAGGGCGAAAACAAAAAAAAAATCATTTATCGGTACAAAAAACAATGTCGGACCGTTGCATATCCGTTAACTTCGCGTTAACACCGCTATCATCGTAAATAATTAATTGACGATCAGCCGGAAACTTGTTATCGCACTGAGAATCGTGAGTTTGCAATTTAACGAGAGAACGACTCGTCAACGTTTTAGCCTCAACGGCAATAGGACTCCGGAGTAACACGACATTTTTCGGATACGCCACGGCTTTCAAATCGTAATGAAAGTCACTGTTGGTATCGTTAACGGGACTTATCTCGATATCGATCTCGTCATTTTTCGATTCGCGATCTATTGTTTCCGATTTCACGTTATTGTTCACCGCGACTTCCGAAAATTCGTGAATTTCGCTGTTATCGAGAATTCTTTCGCGCACGACGTCGATTTCCTCGACTCTCGTGTCTTTATTTTTCGCGTGCGTAGATTCGGCAATTTCTTTTTCGGTTGTACCGAATATCACCTCCATTACCATCTTTCGGAGCTCCGGATCGCAGTCCATACGTGACGGCGCTCTCCGCCGTAAAGATCGGTTATTTGCGGAACTTTGTTCCTCGAGCGATTCCTTCGCGTCCGCAACATCGCCGGACTCTTCGCAGTCGGAAAACTCTCCGGATAATGTCGGAGGCGAAACGTGCTTTGCTCTTACATTCTGTTTGACTCGCTGTTTTCTTTTTTTTTTCGGTGGCCGGCCTCTCTTCGGTTTACCGTTGGGATAAATAACTTTCGTCTCCGTCGCTGCGGTTTCTTTTTTTGTTAACGAATTTTTCTTTATCTCTTCCCGATTACCAGGTTTCTCACTTCCCATCGGCAACTTTTCAGTTTTTTCTTTACTCGTCGATGCGAATGTAACGTCTATAACTTCCAATTCGTCTTTCGCCCTGCTTGCGTTGCTTTTTGAAAATTTACTACTTTCGGTCACATCGCTGTTCGACGGCATTTCGATGACCAAATCCGCGAGAATCGCGCGATTATTAAGCGCATTGTGTTTCTTGTTGCAGTGAGCGATACACTCGCATTTTAGAAACGCTTTGAAATCGCAAAGTTTGCAACGATAACGATTCCGCTTGAGATGAACGGCGATGTGTCGTCGTAAATTTATCATCGATACGAATTTACGATTACACGGCAAACATTGCAACTTTCTTATGTTCGCCAATGAGGAAAGTTTCTTGTCTATCTGAGCCGCTCGATCGGCCGATACGTTTACCGATATATTCGGTTCGATCGGATTTGCGCGCCGCGGAATGTTTATCTTTTCCAGCGTTACAGTCGGTAAACGAATTCCTCTGTACTGTATACCCAATTTTTTCTCCGTGTTTAATACCGATAAAGTTACGGGTCTGGAATTATCGATACTCGTGTAGATTACTTCAGGAACATCGGAAGTTCCGGCTGCAAGCGATCGTTCCGTCGTTTCCGATGCATTTTTATTGAGTTTCAAAGATCGCGGCGATTTTTGCGGCGACGGCGTTGGCTTTTCGTAGGTTTCCGAACTTCCGGCGAGCGGATCCATTCCTATTTTATCCCAAACGTCTTTACTGAGACTGGAAACGCCCTCAACGCGTATCGAAGTTTCTGGAATTTCCTCATCAGTTTCAAGAGATAATTCCGATGTTTCGACAGTTTTTTCCGACAATCGACTTATCGAAATCGACGGCGAAATCGACTCTGGATGTTCTTCGGGCATTTGCCAGTTTTGTATTTCGATCATTGGCGATGACGATCTATCGACGGGAATCTCGAGCGCTGATTGATCAGCGGCCGGTGCTTCGGATATCGCGGGTTCGACGATCTCGTCGGGACGTTGCGGCGGATTCTTCGTCGTGCTCGTCTCCCGTTGTTCATCGATTTTTGTAATCCGTTGCGGGGGAATTTTACTCGCTCTCTTGTGCCGACTGGTGGATTCGTTCCGCGCGCCAGTGACTCGCTTCGGACACAACTGCGAATGCCAAACTAATGCTGCGTTTCGGTCGAATCGCTTGCCGCACGCACCGCATCTCTGGAGCTCCGTATCCAATTCGAGGTTTTGCATCCATTCCTGAGCTATGATTAAATTCTAAATGGCAACGGAATTCAAGTATTAGTATTTTTTTATTCGTGACGAAAATACGAAAAATTAAGGGACAATTTTTACGAACCTCGCTATCCTCGATCGACTCAATATCGTGCGATACTTCGTTGGACTTTGTCGTCGCGATTTCATTGTTCGCCAATTTCATTGGCTGAATTTGCGATCTTAATTTACGCATTTGTTCGTTTGACTTTCTGTGAACTGTAAATAAATTAGAAATAATCAAAAAATAATTATAAAGAATTAATCAAATTAAAAAAATTATATTACTTATGTATCGATTTTTCAATTAAAGAAAAACGCAGAAAAGTTTTTTTTTTACTTAATTTATTTATCCAATAAAAAAGAAATTATTGTGCTTAGGCGGCTACACATACCTTTAACCAAATGCCGATATACGCTCGCGCGATTGGTGAATATACTCGTGCAACAGGGACAGAGGTAATTTACTTGATGCGCCATATGTTTGGATTTAACGTGGAATGTCAGAGTCTTTTTAGTCGCGAAAGTCGCGTTGCCTGCAAGTTAAAACGAAATACACGATGCAATCGTCTTAATTTCAAGGACTTGAAACGAATGTTTATTTAGTACTCATTAGACGCATAGACTCACAAGCGGAACAAGTCAATTCGGTGCCGAATCCGGAAATGAGATTCATCCGCGCGTCTTCCGCGTTTTCACTCTGATTGTCACTTCTCGATATATTTTCCACTTTCAAAAGTTGGCCGTCGGGTCCGAGAACTGCGGTATTTCGGCTCAACATGCTTTTCAGCTCTAAAGTCTATAAAAAAACATAATTTATTATTATTATTTAGTGTTTGTTGATTAAAAATAAATAAGTAAATAAATAAATAAATAAACAGATCGATAAATTGAAAAATAAAAAAATAATTGGTGCAAAAACGGAGCTTCTACGGCAACATCACGATAACAGTAGAATAAAAAAAAAAGACTGCGAATGTACTATTTACTTGGTTTTTCATGAGATCCGTGTCAGCGGAGACGGGAATCTCGGGCGCGAGAACCGTCTGATACGCCGCTTGATTAGAATCCATTATCTCCAACAGAACCTGTTCGCTGTCGCTGGAAATACGTAACGGATATGCGACTCCGTTGGCGCTGTTTTCCTGCTGACGGTCATCGTTTTGTTTTTTCATAAGCATATCCACTACAGACGTGAGATCCTTCTTAGGTTCCTTTTTCGTACTCTGACTCCGAAGTATTCGGTCGTTCGTGCAGTTTTCCTTGTATTCCGATTCCGCGGACGCGTCACCTCGCGGGACGGAAGCTCCGTTGCAAATCTGGAAATTTGCGAATTATTCTTCTATTCGTTTCGTAAAATCGGTGACTTCTTAACATACCGAATTCATAGGATCCATTGAACGTCTGTCCAGTGTAACGTCGTATTTTTGCGTACAGTAGACGCGTTTGTGAGATATAAAATTCGCGAGACTCCGAAATAAACTCCGACATATTCGGCACTCGTAGACAACGTCACATTCGTACGAAAGTATTGCCTTTACTTCGTCGCTTCCCTTTTCAAACAACGCCGCAATTTGCCGCAGACTACAGAGATTCGTGCCGATTGGCTTGCGTAACTGCGACAAATCGGGTGACTCGGAGTCCGTTGTTTCTTTACTTGTCAATTGCATTCTCCCGAAACGTCCGCTGTTCTTTTTTATCTTTCCTTTCGTTTTCATCGTTCCGGACACTGAAATTATACAAAAAATTTTGAAATGCAAAAATTTTACAATTACTTCCAAATATAATGTTTGCGATTTGTCAGTTCGGCAACTTCTCCAAAACTAAAGTTGCATTCCGAATAATGAAATTATTCAAAGTCAGAAGAGAAATTTAAGTATTTTAATGGTCCGTCGTAAACTCTATGCCATCAAAAATAATGTTATTCTTCACAAAAATAAAAAAATCAAACTTTAACAAACTACGTAGATGCGGCGCTTTGGTAAAATAATGTTTTTCAAGTTACTGAAAAGATGTTCAATAGTCTAATCATTTGTTGCAAATCTTGCGAAAAACTAAATGTTGTTGGATGCGAAAAAAGTTTTTGATGCAGCATAACTCTGCGATGGAGTATAATTGTTTCACAGTCCACGATTCAAGAGATTCGTTCGATTAGACAGGAAAATAAAACGAAGAATACTCAAAAAAAACAGTTGCAACAAAAAGATCGATAGGATTGTCGATAAATCGTTAAAAATTCGTTTAAGAGGCGCGAGGATGAAGTCGATCGCAAAAAATGATATTTTTCAAGGTGATGAATGAAGTTCGGACACCCGAAACTCTCGAGTCTCTCCTTCATTTTAGACGATGAAGAACGTTTCTCATTAACGCCGTTATTGGTTAATCGATTAAATGAATAATAACATTACCGTTTGCAACGATCGACGGACGAAACTGCTGAAGAGATGAGGGAAGAAATCGGTTCGAAATGTGGTCACAGCAGTAATAACACAAAACTCCAATCACCCGGTGACCTCCATTTTTGGTACGAGTTCCCGTCTTCGCCGTGTGACCATAACGCCTTTCGACGGGGCAGCACTTTACTGTATTTATTTAACGCGAGGGCTTTGGGGATAAGTTTTTTAATTACAAAGTTTCGGCATTTTTCTGTGTAGTTTGTTCATTAATTAATTCATAATTACGTTAACAACGATGTATCGTTTGCGCGTCGTCCATTTAACAAAGGTAAATACCACAGAGCTTTTTAGCATCGAAGAGATAATATTAACCTGTGAACTTCCTCGCGATCGTAATTATATCGTGTTATTGTTGCACTTTTTGTTGCAACACAATTAATGATTATTTCAACGATTTTTCATCGTTGATTTCCAGTTACCATGGATCCTTTCAATTTCGCAAAACGAAACTGCTCTGTGTTACGGAATGACAAGATCGCCAACACTCGTAGCTCCGTTCTTTGCTCTTCCACCGCCGAACGTGCGGACGATGCATCTAACGCGAACAACTTCTATCCTCGCGGCCGAAGAACCACGCGAAGGATTTTTTACACGAATTTATCGTAAGATAGTACCCGATATGGCAAAATATGTAAGTCGATTTTTTATCAATAAATCGATCTTTTTTTTTTTTTTCACGTATTTACGATTTTGCATTGACGTATGTTGTTTTCCAGAAACGCCTCGCCCTTGGACACTTGTTGTACGAAGATCTGACTGATAACATCAATTTTAAAAATTACTTCGCTGGTAAGCTTTTTACAATATCAAAAGATGCTATAGCCACTTACAACGAAATTATTGAAAAAAAATATTTTTCTTGTAACAAAACTCACGTTATAGAAATTGAAGAATTTGTACAGCCAATTTTTCCACACAGATTAGCGGCGATTCAAAAGCATTTATTGTTTCACAGATTTCAAAATGCCAGATACATTTTACTCATGGTTTGTTATAATGGAATTACACGTGTGGATGTTAATGGTACGATTTATGGCGGAGGGTAAACATGGACAAGAAATTAGAAACGCTATTGTCGAAGCAATGTGGGGAGATCTGAGTAAAAGAAAGGACAAGTTGAAGGTAAAAAAATGTCATTATATACCAATAAAAAAAAATTGAATTTATTTATTTATAACATTTTTACAGATATTTTTTTTACATATTTAAAAAAAAATAAAGTGAATATCGATTTTTTTTTCCTTTATTTCATTTTTTTTTAATGACGAAATTTGCCGAAATGAAAGAAAATAATGTCAAAACAATGTGAAAATTTGAAATTTTTTGGAGTATTTATCGATTTATCTCGAACGTTATATTTCAGAATGCTAATGTCGCTGCGCTGAAGAAGCAGACAATAGAATTATCGCAACAGTTCAACGCCGCGATAATCGGTTACGACGAAGGAATAATGTCCGATGATAAAGTACTCGCCGGGGCGTTGTGGAGACGATTTTTTCAATGCGAATGCAATAATCCCGAGCATCTGGAACAGCTGGTCATTTACGTTCGTAAACAGGTACCGGAGGCTTATTCGATTGTTTGATTTCGAAGTTTTTCTTTTTTTTTTTTTCGATTTATTTTACGATATGTGATATTACAGATGAACGAACTCGACAGAATTCCAAGAGCCGAACTCTTCGCGATGAAAAAGACGACGTGGATCGACTACCGTAAACAGAAACCCGCAATTCAATAGATAGTATGCGTTGTTTTATTATCGATTAGTCAAATCGATATGTATATTATATTGCCATTGTAAATACAATTCCCGACATTACTTCAATGCTGTTATTAACACCGATCGCTTTAAAAAAAAAATTGTTTTGTTTTGAGAAAAATATAATTTCAATTTCAAGACGACGCATCCATTAAGTAATTGCATTGACTTCTGTCGTTGGCGCTCGTTGTCACAATGTTGCATAGGTGATCATTCAGACAAGTCTCGTCGCATTCTGTCCCCATAACGCTATCGGCGTATTTGTGGAAATTTCTAAAAAAAAAATATCAAAAAAAATATGTTAATAATTCGTAGTGAACAAATTGAGATTCTCACCGGTGCCTTTCTTACCTATGGTACGCATCGAGTTTCGTAATATCTTTGGACATTCGGATGATCCATTCGTCGAGAGAGGCGAGCGAAAGATTTTGAAGATTGTATTCTTGTTTAAATGAATACGATTTGTACCATTCGGGATTTTTTTCGGGAGTTTCATTCGCTCGCGTTAAATTGTACATCCAACTATCGACGTCCTCAATAGCCTGAAATAATAAGAAAATTCTTTAAATTCGGATAAAAAATTTGTTAATTCGAACAATACGAATTTCTCGAGTTATTCGCGTTTTTTCGGTTTTCATTGAATTTTATTAGTTTCTATTGATTTTTATTGGATTTTATCGGATTTTTAAAATTATTCTAACTTTTCAGTTTTATCAAATTGTAGTGAAAATTGTATCGAATTTTCTGAATTCTCATCGAGTTTTATACATTTTTTTTGCAATTTCTCGATATTTATCGAATTTTATCGAATTGAATTACTCGTCAGATACAAAATGCCGATCTTTCGCGCCTCTTTAGTGAAAAAGAATAAAAAAATTGGAAAAATTAATTTTTTTTTTTCGAAGTTTTTTTCTCAGCGTTCTATTAATTTGTCCGACTCATAATTTTTTCCAAGGAATTCCGGTACTCACGTAGGTATTCGCATTAGCCGTGTAAACTTTGTAATTCGGATTAAGATTCGAAAACGGAGTCAAACTACCGCCGTTCCACGCAACATTAATAGGTTTTCTGCGATCTTTGGGATCGTAAAAAACGCCGAATTCATCATTGTGCGTGTGACCGTTGAATTGTGCAGTTATAATGTTAGCAAATCTGTTAACGATTCTACGATATTCTTTGCTCCACGTGACGTAGCAATCGTGACTTCGCGGAGGTATATGCGCTAAAATGTGAACGTATTCTTCATTCCGTTCGGCTTCGAGGAGCGTATCGGCGAACCAACGCAATTGACCACTGGGATCGCGAGGTTCGTAGATTAACCACCTAAAAAAAAAATATTTTTCTTCTCAAATATTCCGAACGATCGACGATCTTTTGGCGATCGGCGCGGAAAACTTACCAGTTATACGTATAGCAAACATTATTATTCAGCGCAATTATTCTGAAGCCTTTGCGCGGGGAAAACGTGTAAAAACCGCCGTGAAGTATAGTATTTCGCGTGGATTCCGGTAACCATCCGTAACTAATCCAAAGATCAGCCATCAGCTCGTAAACCCATTGAGTGCTGAGACCGTCTTCGGTGATATCGTTCGGCGCAAAACTATAAGCGATAAAAAAAACGATTTTGTTGCGTTTTATCCAAACGACAATTGATCGCGCAACGATATCGATGAATGTTAAAAAAAATCCGCATTTACAGATTAAGTGGATGCGGCTCGTGATTTCCGATAAGAGGATAAACAGGTGTCTCCTTGAAAGTATCTTTTATCCTTTTATAACTCTGTATGAGACTCTCGGTATTTCGTTTTTTCGATGTTTCCCAAACGCCGTGATCGATCACGTCGCCCGTGAAGTACACGTAATCGGCATCCTGATAAATGGTTTAGTAAGTAGATAAATCGATTATTCCGAGAAAAAAAAATGAAAGAAGAAAAAAAAATAATAAATGAATAGTTTAGTTAAGCAAAAAAATTAAATTATAAATAAATAATTAAAATAATTTAAAAACGAAGAAAAAATCGGCAGACATTTCACCGTTTCAAAATTCAGTCTGAAAAAAGCATATATTTAAAAAATCGCTTACTCGGTGCGTATTTCCTATGTGATCCAATGCGTCTTCGACCGCATGCCACGGGCTATCGCAGTTATTATAATCCCCCCAATACCCGGCAACTTTGCCGCTGGTATTCGTAACATTTTGCCCTTTTCGGCAGCAGGTGGGATCGTCGCAATGAGAATTGCCATTCGGTTCGTAAAGCGGATCGTAATGAATGTCCGAAAATTGAACAATTTTAATTGTCTCATCCGTAACTTCCTTTTCGAATATCTTCGGTGGTTCAGAATCAATTTCTATGGACCACACGTACTTATCGCTTTTCGTCGTACAATGTTTATCTTGTAAAACTACTCCGCAAACATCGTCCGATTTGATCGTTTGGTCGGAATCGACGATATAGAGAATAATAGGCTATGAAAAAAAAAATAAGATTATAACAAAAAAATTATTGAAAAAAATTGAAACGATTGAAACGATTGAAACGATTACATTGCAAGTTTCTTATCACGCGACAAATGGGCGGGTATCGTTACCGCGGTATCTTCGAACGCCTTTGTCGCGATGTAATTTCGTTCGATTATATCGCGGCGATAAACCGAAATTTTTCACCCGAATAATTCGTATATGTCGAACGGACATATACGGTTTATCTTCTGTCACATATAACGACAGAGGGATTATTTTTTTTGTAACAGTAATATTTCAGGGATTATTTCGAGTATAGAATGGAGTGACATAATCTGCTTAATCGTTATAATTAATCGCTATTCGAGTAATGAGTCATTCAGTTTCGGGTGTAATGTGTCGCGATACTTGTTTTATTTTATTTTTATCGATGAAAAACAATAATTCCAGTAATTCCTTGAGATAATTTGTTGATAATGTTTTTCGTGGAAAAAATTGCCGAGTCCAAATATTAACAATTCTGGGAGCACTTTAACTTTTTTTTGTATTCTCGGGTTTAAAATTTTTTTTTTCGTGATCGCAAATAATTGGTATAAATAGGTATAAATAATCGAATGCATCGGATTTTTGTTGAAATTTTATTTTACCGATACGAAATAACAAAAGACGTTTTTTGACCCGAAATTCCGAAACTCCGCGTTTAACGATTTTAAGCAAAAAATTGTATTTCATTGTTTTGTAGGTGAAAAAGAATATGTTATCAGGAATCCCATGCAATTATTCGTTATTAATAGCGTTCGCCTCATATAACAAAAATCCTCAGGTCGAAATTTAAAAAAATTGTAAGTAAAGTATAATTTTTAATTTTATTAAAAAAAAATTATTTTATAAAAACTTTAATTTCTTAGACTTTCTTAGACTGTTGAATTCGAAGTTCAACATTTTTTTTACACGTTCAGGACATCGGTACAAACCGATCAATGCCGGAGAATTTTTGATAAGATTTTTTCTTACCGATAAGAAAAAAAATAAAATACGGTTTTGACCTGAAATTCCCGAAATATCGCTTAACTCTTCGATTGGACGATTAGGCTGCCGTATGATTAAAAAATAATAATTTCTTCAAGCGTTGCGTCAAAAATAACAAAATGTTCACAGGGCCTTAATGTCAAATAAATTTAACATTTTTCATTTTTATTACTCACCGTATTATTCTCGACGAGTCCCTCACAAACGGCTTCCGACGCAAGATTCATACGCATGCAAAGTTTCGATATTGTTGTTTGCATAACTTCGACGGGGGTTCCATCCTGTCTCATCGAAATCAAAGGTCTTACGAACGATTTGCAAATCGTGCAAATAATAGCGGCCCTCGAACCGGTAAAACTTCTCCAGTCAACGTGCCGAAGTTCGTTCGGAAGTGCGAGCGCCGCGATGAGTTCTTCCAGATTTCTCGTCTCATGTCCCGAACGCACCCAGCTGCGAATTTCGTTCGTAAAAACGTCCACAACAACATCGTCATCTTAATAAAAAAAAAATTTAATTTATTTATTTATTTTTTTATTTAAAAATGAAATTATTTAATTTTTTAATTTTTTGTAAAAAAAATTAATAAATTAATAATAATACGATGATTAATAATAATTAGTATTTAAGAAATACTAAATATTATTGATAGAAATTTAGTATTAACAATATTTCGCTAATAAATACTAATTATTATTTGTCAAAATTTTAATTTATTTTATTGAACAAATTTTTTTTTTTTCGATTTTATTTCTGCCAAAATAATTATTTGCGAAGACTTACCTTCCAACGGACTCGCCGTGGAGCGCAGGACAATCGCCGCAAGGATTAAGAAGAGTCCCTGAGCGATCAACATCTCGTCGGATATCGTAGAAGACTAATCGCTCACGAGACAAGCGGCGATATATATCGAATACAATAGGAATTCGTAAGCGTTCTTCCTCCCAGTCGCGTGAAACTTCCCTACTACAACGCGTGCCACGATATCGGTTATCGAGATAATCTCCTTATTTGCGAACTCAATGGATTGGCTCCGAATTTTTTTTTTTTTTTTTTCGTTCAATTTCCCCCCAATCCGGCAGCAAAACGATAACTATTACTCTCTAAATCGATCGTAGCGGACGGTACTATAGGTAAACCGGTACACGCGATATGGTGAGGAATAAACGCTCTTTGCACTCTAACGAAATAATAATCTTCTGTTTGCAAAGCATCGTATACACGAATCCTAATACTTTTTCTCGTATTGTTTAAACAAAATTTGTTTTCTTGCTGCGTGTCGTAAACGTAAACTTCGCACTCCGAAATTTCACCCGTCAGGTATTTTCAAACTATCGATTTAATTGCAAAATATCGTGGAAAATTCTGAAAAAAATTGTAAACATTTCTCGAAGTGTTGGCTTTTTGATGGTATGATGATTTTTATTTTTTTTACTCACAATTTATTCAAAATTTTTTTTTTCGCTGCGTATCGTAGACACAAACTTCGCAATTCAAAGTTTCACCCCTCACGTACTTTCAAACTATCGATTTTGCTACAAAATATTGTGACAAAATTCTGAAAAAAATTGTAAAAATTTTTCGAAGTGTTGACTCTTCGATGGTTTAAATTTTTTTTTTCTCGCATTTTATTCTGACAGCAAAAAATCGCCAGAGTTGTAACCGTACGTGAGTCGTTAACGCAACAAAAAATTATACAAAGGTTCTGATGTACAAAAATATCATCGGTGTTACGAACTTCATTCGTAAACTTCGGTCATTTCGGCGTCGTCGATGACGAGATCTTCGAGCATTTCTTCTAAAGTTATCTGCGGCATATTTGGATCGATTTCGCTCGCGTCGACGGGGATCTTTTTGCTGGAGTCTCGGAAGATGTTTATGTTCTGCCGGAGCTCCGGGTCCTCTTCCAAATCGTCGAGGAAATCGTTGTACTCACTGCAGAAAAAAAATAAATTAATTAAAATAAAGAAATCGTAAAAAAAAATTATAAAAATACATTAGGAAAGGAAGAAAATTCGCTGCTCACTTGTTCTCCGTACTGACGCTGACGACTTCTCTATCAAGATGCTGCAATTTCCACATTCGCGCCCTTCGACGAGCAGCTTTGTCGCTGCCGTAGAATTTCTTCACCAATATTATATCGGGAATAACATCTTCGCTCAGTTTATCGTAATTAATATCGTTGATATTGCTGTCGCCAATTGCGTAACTGCGGAATTAAAAAAAAACATCAATAAGCAAAAAGTGTATAATAATTACGCGGAATATTAATTTTTTATTACTTTGTTGTTTTCTATAGCCAATATTTTTGCCGTCGATGGCGTAAGTGGTAAATAAAAAAGATATTAAAAAAAATTAATTATAATAACTAAACGGATTTTTTTTTTTTTTTTTTAAATTTTCGACGAAACTCACCCCAACGCGGAATCGCCGGGTTTCAAAATGTGTCCCAAATGCGTACGCGCGTGAACCGGATTGTCGGAGACTCCAAGTTCTGAGGCTTTAACCAGCCAAACGTCGGCGACCACGTGCTGGAAAATCGAATTGCATCATTTTGTGAAATTCTGTGACATCGAAGTTTCCAATTTTTTTTTTAATGCAATATACTTTTGTGGAAATGGCTCCTTGACCCGGAAAAACTTTTCTATCTTTATCTTGTATGGGTTCAATATCCATCACAATGTATTCCGTTAGTTGTTTCGGATTGCAAATACTATTGAAGGGATATCTCCAGTAAACTGTTGAACTGATTTCGGCGACTGTGGAAAATCGTTTTTAAAAAGCTAAAAAATAATTAAAAATTCATGAAAATTAATAGAAAAAATTATCGTTGATTTACGTTGTCCCGTAGAAACGTCGATGAGGTGCAAAGCGTTTGTAGTTTTGTAAACGAGAGCTATGGGATTCAAGCCGCCGAGTTGATGCGTCAATTTCTTCGGCAAACAGACAATGCTGTCTTTGGAAATCGGCACTATCTCGACGCTGGAAATGCGACGAACAAATGCGTTAAATTTCGTACGACATTTCATATGAATTTCGGAAAAAAAAATACCTGAATGTGAATTTATAACTGTAAATATTGCTGTGAATGTCGTGAGATATTAATTTCTTGGAGTGTTGATATCTACACGGCAATACAGCGACCAAAAAATCGACCATTTTCCGCGCTGACGCCTCATTCGAGTAGAAAAAATCGATGCCCTCTGAAAGGAAACATTCGCGAGATATGCGTTATAAAATTAATAAAACGAATTTTTTTTTTTAATAACTCACCGTGAATGGGATTAATACCCAACGTCTGCGCGTGCGCTTTGTGCTTCAAAATCAATTGTTCCAAGTAATAAAATGTCTTTTTGTTGATCGATTTTTGGCGGACTTGAACCTGTGATGGAAAACAACGAAAAAAAAAATAAAAATAATAATGAAATTTCATATACGATACAAAAAATTCCGATACAAAAAAAATGCAACCCACCGACGCGCGCCAATAATCTTTGGCTTCCGTACGATGACAATCGTCGCACATCTGATGATTTATAATGTATTCGACGACGAATACCTGTTGCAAAACTGCACCGCCGACTACTTCCGCGTGTACTGTAAGTTTTACCTGAAAATTTAAATACGAGGCGTCAAAATACGACACGATAAAAATAAACGTTTGATAAAATTTAATTTTTGTTGTACGAAAAAAAAAAAATTAATAATTTCGTCAAATTGTTTGCATATGTACCCGAAGTCTCTTGGAATGCGGTTCAGTCCATACGAAACCGGCGTCTATGAGTTTTACCCGTTGAAGTCCTTTAAGTTTTTTAAGGCACAGTGACAATAATTCACGGGATTCCAAAGCCGCGTGTATCCAATCGGCAGGCGGCTGCAGATATCTAAAGGAATAAAAAAAAGATATATAAATATAACCATTCGTATAATATGTAATATAAAATACTTAGACAATAAAAATTGTTATCATTATCGATAACAAATAATAATCAAAACTTTTTTTTTTTTTAAATATATAGTAAAATTTTAATGATATTTTTTTTACATTTCATAACGATGTGTATAACATAATATAACATATAAACGTAAAACTGGAAAAAACGTAAATAACATAATAATAAGAGATCAGTGACTCCAATAGTTTATTCGTACCTCTCGCAGCCTCTGCAGAAGTGTAGCGTTGCCTGTTTAGGTATCCCTTCTGTAATGTCCACTTCAGAGCGAAGGCAAGCGACGCACATGTTGGCAGGATTTGGTTCAATGACTGTACCACAGCGGCAACACAATCTGTTTGATTCAGATTCAGAATTATTACGAGTTAATTATAAAGACTGTGAATTACGTTGCGGAGACTGCGACACAAACACTTCATCTGCACTCTGAGTGCAAACGATCGGAAAAATAAAATATGATTTGAAAACGAAGATAACGAAAGAATAATAACGAGATATAAACGCAAATTATCGATAAAATAAATAGAAAAATGAATTAAACAAAAATCTTCAACATTTTTTATTGTTACGAAAATCTCGTGACATTTGTCAACATGGGTTAACTACTTACACTCTCGCGGAACTTTCCGGAAGATCCCCAATATTCTCCATTATCTCCATTTTTGTTTTAACGATTAAAACTTTGTATTCGATATCGCGAGAATTTTTGTCGCGACGATTTTGCGACAAAATTCGACAACAAATTGTGTGCTTCAGCTCCGAGCACGTTTTTTCGTATTCGGAGCTCCGAGAGCAGTGCACAATCGAGAAGATCTCGAAAAAGCGCCATTTTCCCGTGCAGCGAGGCGCGCGTCAACTATGAAGAAAAAGGTATCGTGGCAGCGGCGGCGTGGCGGCCCATGAAAAATTATTAAACATACAGACTACAAGTTCCTGACGGCTGGGAAACGACGTATTTGACGTGTACATTTGTGCTCCAAAAATCTGTTTAGTTAAAAAATCGCAATTATGGTCGAAACGGCGTCGAAAAAGGATCAGAAGGAGAATGGAATAATGGTACGACGCATTCACGAAAAAAATAAATATCTGTGCTCCGTGCGAAACGAAATACATCGATTTTTCCGTCCATAAGAGGTTAGTTTTCCATCATAACGGTTGTTTTTAATTTTAATTCAGGACATCAAAGTGACCAACAAATGGGACGGCTCGGCGGTGAAAAATGCTCTCGACGATGCTGTTAAAACCGTTTTGTTGAGAAAATACGATTACGAGGAAAATTTTTCGCTACTCGACGGTCGTTTGGCACTTTGCGGAGTAGCGGTCGGCGTCGCCGCCGTGGCGTTGCTCTGGGATTACTTCTATCCGTTTCCCACCTCAAAGCCGGTACTCGTCGCTTGCGTTTCCATTTACTTCGTTCTCATGGGAGTACTGACGCTGTATACGACGTACACGGAAAAAGGAATATTCGTCGTCGCCGTTCAAAAGTACGTAAAAAAAATGTTTTTCGTATTTTTTGCTCCGAAAAAAAAAAAAAAAAAAATTCACTTTTTTGTTTGCAGGGATCCGGCCGGCTTCGATCCGGATTTCGTTTGCGAGGCGAGTTCTTACCTGAAAAAATACGACGACAAGTATAATTTGGTATTATCGGTAAAAAGCGAAGGATCGGGCGCCGATCGCATGTACGAGGCATCGGTCGTCAAATCGGTGGCCAATTTCATAGACGTTAATGGCGTCGTAATTCCCGAGGCAATCGAGTCGCTAGTGACGAATTTACACGATAGTCTACTTTTACGACGCAAAGACAAGTAATAGTTTGATCATCAAAATCTCGAGAAAAAACTAATAAAATCGATGTTTTCGTCGTAAAATGTTTTTATGCGAAATGTTTTTATTATTAATCTCGTAAACAAGTACGTCGCTTCGTCATGTTACTTTGTACAATGACATCGTGTGAAATAAACATTTAAGGATTCTACAAAAACATTTGTTGAAAAAAAAAAATACATAACGTATACGAAACAGCGTCTCTCTCCGACGATCGGAGTTTAATCCGACAAAAAGTTGCATGCGTTCCGTAATAAAATATATCTCCGGATGTAGAAATTTTTTTTTTCGCTGAGAAAAATGGTTTTTTTTGGAATTAACGAATTTATCGTTGAATATAACGAGAAAATTATTTAATTATTGTTAACAAATTTTTTTGATAATAAACTGCGATTTGTTAACAATAACTAATTTTATGATACTATTATTGATATCCGTTAATATTTTTTTCGTCAAATCGACTTAAAGTTTGCAGATCCCAAATTCTCTCAGCGCTACCGGAGTCGCGTGACGCTGTTTATAAATAAATATTCTTCATTTCCAGTCTCTCATTCGTCTATCATTCGCAACTTTATATTCCGCTTCTTTGTCGAATTTTCGCCATAAGGCTGTAGAAAATAATACGTTAAGATAATCTATAAAAAAAAAGTAAAAGACGATCGTCTGTAAACGAATCGCCCGACGATTCTCTCTTCGAATTTTCATCGATTTTTATCCGTGAGTCGTGTCGTCTTCGACGAAGTCGGCGGCTTCCTCTCGCGTTACGCACTCGACGTGCGATACTTTGTTCCTGAATTTCACTCCGTAGAATTTATTCGCGTGTTGCAGCAACTCGGGTCTACGCGGCAAAAGAGACAACAAAAAAAAATCATTAGATTCGTATGAAAAAAAAATTGCAATATGACGTAAAAAAAAAATTGCAAAAATTCGTAAATTAATGAGTTTTTAGTTCATAAATTTACGACTCGGTTTACCTGAAAGTCGTGGTGATGAATTGCGCGTCGGAACTCAGTTCGTGAATCATATCGGCGACAGCTTTTCGATGCTGAGCATCAAGCGCCTGATCGATCTCATCGAACAGATAAAACGGCGCGGGATCGCATTTTTGAATAGCGAAGATAAGCGCCAAAGCAACGAGGGATTTTTGTCCGCCGGACAATTGATTCATTTCTCGCATTTCGGCAGTTTGGCCGGTGAAGGAAACTCGTATACCTGCGAAACGAACAAAAAAAAATTAATTATATAATTATTGAATTAAATAATAAATAAATTTAACTTTATATTAATCATAATAAAAAAAAATAAAAAAAACCGCTCAGAATTCGAGTGGGTTAATCGCGAGAAGTCTTACCAACGCCTGTAAATCTATCGGAGTCCGCAGTTTCGGATCCCGCATCGTCGCCCTCTTCGCCATCCGCAGTTTTCATAACGAGCTGCGCGTGTCCCGACGGCACGAGTTTCTTAAATACTTCGCTGAAGTATTTGCTCACTTGTTTAAACGTAAACTGTATCGCTTCGTATTTTCGTTGTTCCAAAACCGACATTAGTTCCTTTATTTTCTCGTCGCCGCGATCCAATTCTTCCTTTCGCCTCACTAATTTTTCTTTCTGATCGCTGAATGACATGAATTGGTCCAATGCTTTCTTATTCACGTGACTGTAACCAAAAATAATTTTTTAATCGTTAAAATTGAAAAAAAAAAAAAAAAAACGCGAGAAAAAGATCTCAGATTCTTCCGAAACTAAATAATCGATTAGCGACCTGTATTTCTTCAGTTGATTATTTGCCTTCTCCATTTCTCTGAACAAAAGTTTTGTCGACATCGTCGTAAACTTAGCGTAAGCGTCAGGACTCGGCAACGCGCCGAGTTCGGTAATTTTTTGCGTACACTCGGCGATCTTTTGCTGCAGTATATTCTGTTTACTCGCCAATTTCTCCAAATCCTTCGCGTCCGCTTCGATTTTTTCTTGAACTTCTTTATCCTTTATTTTCCATTTCTCAACTTCCGCTAATTCGGATTTTTGCTATCGGTATATAAAAAAAAATCGATCAATAACGCCAATTAAAAAGATAATTTATCATGAGAATTTCGGTGATTGAAATTTACCTTTTTCGAGGCATTCGCGACTTTGTCGTTCTGTGATTTAAAATCGCTGTTAACTTTCACCAATCGTTTCTCAATATCGGCTAATTGCGTTTTACAAGAGTCCAACTGACGCTGACGATCCTCAACCGATATCTCCTGAAGCGCTTGCATCAGTTCGTCACGACGACGCATCAAATTGTTCGTCAAGAGATTTTCCAATTTATTTTTTTCCGCCTCCCGACGCATTCTCGTCGCAAAAGCGGTTTTGTTTTCTTTCGTCAGCGCGCGAATCTCGTCGTTTAACGTGTCCACCTGTTCCTGATCCGCGACGGAAAGCTGCGCCATGAGATCCTGATGCAGTTCGCTCTCCAAACCCTCTTTCGTGGCTTTCATCGCTTCGAGACTCGACGTGCACTGCGCGAGACTTCGTTCTTTCGGCGTGCGGTACCTCTCGATTGCACTGAGCTCTTCCTTCATCATTCGGATTTCCGTCTTCATTTTGTCGTAAATATCCCTGTGCGATACGAGATATTCGTAAATTATTGACAATTTATTCGTAAGCGATAAACTCTGAAGGATCGGATGCATTAAAAAAAAAAATTCGGGCAAAAAGTCCGCGAAAAATTTAAGGACATTCCTACGATTTTTTGTAGCATTTTTGAGGATCTTCGAAAAAATGTTTTGCATTTTATAGAAATTTTTTGAAATCTCAAGAAAATCGAAATTTAAGGGATTTTTTGTTTCATAATTAAAAACTAAAGCAATTTTTTTTTGTCAAGATATTTACGGGATATTCACTCAAAAATATCCATAATGAAAGAAGAATTTTGAAAAGTATAGAAAGACGATATTTTTTGGATAAAAAAAATTGGAAAATATAATTTAAAACGGACTTTGCTTTGCTGTTCTTCGTTTCCGTACGTTGCATCTCGCTGACGTAGGAGCTGATACTTTGGTCCGCTTTTCTTATATCCTCTTTAAGGGTCGTCAGTTGACTTTCCAAAGTGGAAATTTGGGCCATAAGTTCCGATCGCGTTTTCTGAATTTCCAGACGCGATCTCAGGGTATTGAAATATCCACCGGTGAGAGATCCCTTCGAAGAGACTTGATCCCCTTCCAGCGTGACGCAATCCAAACCGGATTCGCGCGCGAGACTCGTCGCGGCTTCGAGATTACGACATATCAATGTTTTTCCGAAGATATATCTGCATAAAAAAAATTATCGTTTTTCCGAGAATTTTCGTTGAGAATGTTCGATATTTGTTCAAGAAAATCGCTGATTATTTACCGGAGCGCGCGATCGTATTTACTGTCGTAATTTAGTTTCGAAATCATAGGAATGGCGTCACTGGTACTCGGATAGTCCTGAACTTTAACGTGAAGTCGATTCAACGGCATGAAAGTAACTTCGCCCGGCAAACGCTGATTATTCATTTCCTTAAGAATTTTCGTTCCGAATTTGTCGGTTTCAACGATGTGATGGAATAATCGATTTCCAGCAGTAACTTCGACAGCCATGTAAACGCTTTTGTCGCAATCGAAGTTCTCGATTACCGGTCCGTAATAACATTTCACCTCGTGCGCCATATCCGGACGTTCCCTGTGAGAAAATGAGAAAATGAGCGATTGGAGATAAGCGATCGAAGTTTCTAAAAATGAAGACACTGATTTCACGAGGTTTCAGTTGTTTTTTTGGGATTAATTAGAATTTCGAAGACTTTATGGGTCATTATTCGATTTGCGTCGATAACGAATAATTTTAAAAAATCGAGTATTTCTTAATAATTCGAAAGAAATCGGTATAAATCGGCAAAATCGATCGATCGGTAATCGGAATCGGTAAAAATCCGAGAAATCCAAAAAAATCGAAAACTCGCGAAAAGAAACCGCAAAACGTTTTGTAACGAATAAATTTCGTTCAAACAACATGGAAAACTTACCGAAATGTCTCCAATACTTTGCGGACGCTATCTCTGCCGTTTAAGATGGGTTTTCCGGCCATAGATCTCAGACTCTGATCTGCTTTCGCGAGATCCTCCTTCAGCCCGGAAAGGTTTAGTTGCAATACGCTTTCTTGGCGATACCTTCGAGAAAATCGCATTAATGTAAATCATTACGAGATATTTTAATTGTCTTTCTAATACTTTAACGATAACGATAGAAAAATCGGCTAAACTTACTGTTCCTTTCGCGTCGCTTGGCACTGATCTTTCGCCTTGTTCATCTCGTAGTACTGTTTGTTATGTTCGTCGATCGAAGCTCTTTGCCGCTCCATTTCCGCCGTATGATCGGCGATTTTTTTCTCGAGTGCTATTTGCTTCTCGTGATCGCGTTTCAGATCCTCTTTAATTTTTGTATGGTGATCCTGTTTATCTTTTATCTGTTTCGTCAATTGTTTCAATTCGTTTTTTATCCAATCGTCTCTGGCGTCCTGCGTTTATTAAAATTTCTATCCTTTAATATCTTTACATTTGTGATAGAAAATCGGTATTATAAAATCGTGCGAATTACTTTGCTGCTGAATTGGCTGCCGCGTCCTTGTTTCGCGTAGAGTTCTTTTCGCTTTTGTTCCTTAAGCGCCAAATTGCGAGTGCATTCTTCTTCTATGCGTTTCATTTCTTCGTACTGTAATCAATTTTTTTTATAACTCAATAAATAAAATAAAAATATTGATTATGCATAATAAATTTTTTTTTTAAATCGTAATACCGATATTCGAAAGGTTAGAGATATTTAGATAATTTAAAAATTAGAAACTTACGATCGGCTTTATCGTTTCGAGTTCTTTTTCTTTTTCATCGATTGTTAACTTTAATTTTTCCAATTCCTGCTGCGCTCGTTTCTTACTGTCGTTGTCGCCTTTTACTTCTTCGAGTAAATCGTTTATTGTTAGAGTCAATTTTGTTTTCTCTTTGAGAAGCTGCTGTTGTTCGGCACTGTTGTATATAAATCGGTTTAATTTTTTTCCCTTTTTTTTCGATAATTTGGGAATTTTTTTTGCGTTAATTTACCTCAAAGTATCTCTTTCTTCCTTTGCTGCTTGGACCTCTTTCTTCGCTTCTTTCAAGCGTTTCGTCGCCGCGCGAACGTTTTCCTGTGCCGCTTTAGCTTCGGCTCCGAGTTTTGCTTGTTCCGCACCGCTGTTAGCTCTCGATTCGTCCAAATCGTCCAACTTTCGCCGATTTTCTTTTAATTCTCTCTCGTGTATCGTGTACTCGAGACAACGTCGCTGCTTGTCCCATCGCTGATACTCCTTCAGTTCTTCTTTCTCCTCCTCCAGCGTTTGCAAGCGCTCCTCTAAAAAGAAACAACGAAAAAACAATTAACGAAAGTTTCGTATCGATTATTGGAGAATTATGGATTCACAATGAAAACGAACCTATAGTTCGTAGAAAATCGACGATTTTCTCAACTTTTCCTTCGGTTTCCTTAAGAATAGACTTCGATTCTTCTCTTCTCTCGTCATAAACACGTGTACCCGCGACTTCGCGGAGCAGTTTCAGTCTCTGCGAATCCGGCGCCGTTGCCATTTGATTGATCTGCCGATGAAAAAAATTGATCAATAAATAAATAAGCCGATGAAAACGTTTGGAGTTCAGAGAAACTCTCGAATTTCTTCAATTCCGCGTATCTACTCACTTTTCCCTGCTTCACGATGTAATAAGGATTCGATCGCGAGAAACCTGCCGATTCCAGCAAATTCATCACGTCGGTTCTTGAGACATTCTTCTTATTGAGAAAATAATTATCTTTCTTTGACCCAATAACTCGCCTCAGGTACACCTCATCTTTGTCAATCTGCAGAGTAAATTAACAATTTCGATTTATTTATTTCGAGACATCAAACTTTTTACACACACAATTTTGAAAATATGATTCTTTGTAATTTATGGAAATTAAAAAAAATTTTATTAACTAATTTCGTAATTTTGATAAATTGATTAATTTAAATTTTTCATTACATACCGGCAATCGCCCGTCAGCATTATCAAATATAATTTCCACGTGAGCAGATATGACGCGTGGTCCGGTACCCTCATGGAGAAGTCCTTGTCGCTGTTCCGGTCTAAGATGCGAAAATTCATCGCTGAGAACGAATTGTATGGCGTAGAAAAAGTTGCTCTTTCCTGAGCCATTTCTCCCAACTGAGGAAAAAAAACAACAAAAAAATGCATTTCTTGTTTATCTACTAATCTAACAAAAAAAAAAAATCTCGTAAATTTTTTTTTATGCGTACCGACTACATTATGCCTGGGATCGAAAGGTTCCACTACTGTTTGTTCGCGATATGACTTGAAACCCTGAATAATCACCTGAAAAACAGAAAAAACATGAATTAACATGCAACGATATGCGATGCGATGTGGGTCGAGTCAGTTTTACGAGAGTATCGTCGACTGGATGACGACTACGCGATGGACAGTCGCAAACATTACAGTTAGAGATACGCGGCGAGCATAACCTCTTCGGAAATAAATGATTGCGCGGTTCGATGTTTATTATTATTAGATAACAGCGGTATTTTCGATAGTAACAATATTGATGACGGATAGACTCATTTCTACGAGATTTCATTGAGGAAACAACGATATGGGTGTATAAAAAAAAAATGTTTAGAAAAAGTCGGATCGCGGCATCGGCTGAAGCGACAACGGTAAACCGTCGATCCGTTGTTCGCGATAAAACAATAATTTTGATCAATCAAATACCTGCTTGATGTACATCGCGATGACACTGCCGACCAAAAGATCGACGATCCTCTACGAAAATATGAAGATATTTGCAAATTTCAATCAAGAAAAACACAACTCCGCGGTCGACATCTTCGTGGACGACGCAACACAACGTCAATGTGCCAAATGAAAAAAGTTACTAGATTTAGGCGGGAGATGTGCCGGCGCTGCCAGTCGTTTCGCGCGAAAAAGTACTGCGCCTCGTGTTTTGTTTTTATTCGAAAAAAAAAGTATTCGTTTGGTCGGCGCAAATAATCGCCCTCGTCAAACTGAACAAAAACGAAAAACAAGAACGAAAATACAGTATAATAGAATTTTATTGTTACAATATCGTTACAAATAAAATCAAAATTGTCATTGATCAATGATGAATGCTGAGAGCGTCGCTCTGCACCTCGTGACTGAGTTGCATTTGCAAGTTGGAAAGTTTGTTCTTCAGCGCGGCGATACCCATCATCACGATATTTTCGGGTTTCAGGGCTCCGCTACTTTCGACGTTGAAGTAATACTTATTCGGTTTTGCTTCCCAGTTGAACGGCGCTTCGTCTGTCGATTAATCAATATATATATACATAAATATTTATAACAAAAATATAAATATGAAAATAAACAATAATGCATTGATTTTATTTTTTGATATTTATATATAATATTAATTATTAGAATAATTAATAAAATTTGCATACATTGATCCTCTTCAAGTTCTGTATATTCGGACTTTGGCCACTCGTCGGGTTTCGGGAAGAGAGTGTGACGCATGGAATTATCCGGATCATATTCAAAACACACACCAGCTGTGGGATTCCATTTTGCGTGTTCTTTGCCAAAACCTTTTTTGGCGTATGCCCTGAGCTTCAATTCCTGACCTTTTCTCAATTTGACGATCAGAATTTCTGTGGATTAAAAAATTTGACAATGAAATTTTTTTCTTGATAAATTTTATTTTTGGTAATTTTTTTTTTCGAATTGCGACAATTACCATCCGTCTCTCCATATTCGCTTGCGTCATCTTCTCTGTGTCGGGACGTTACAGGTAATACTCTTGGGTCACTTGATTTAAAATCGGCGGTAGTTACGTGTCTCGTTTGCTCCTCTAAGCATTTGACGTCCAATGTAAATTCTACGCTACATTCGGGGCAAAAATCGGGACAACTGCAATCTCTGGTGTATTGAATCCTATCGACGACCTAAAGTGACAAATTTTCTTGTTTTTTATGAAATAATATTATTCATTTATTTATTTATTCAACGATATCGACAACGTAAAATAATGGATTTCGTTGAGTTTTTTTATTAAATAATAATCGTTGAAACATCGCGTGTACATACTTCGTCGCTGATCAACGGTATCATGCCGATTCGGTGCGCGAGAAATTCGTCACTCAAAACTGTCGAATTCGCTTCCAATTGAATCCAGTCGATCGCCATTGTCGGAGTTTCGGCGATAAACACGCGCCTCATACTATTCGCTACACTGAGAACGAATAAAGCATTTTATTAAAGAGTACTTACGGTGACCGGTGTTCCATTATCGCGGATAAAACAAAATTCTAACCTCAATTCTGTGTCTTCGACTTGAAATTTCACCGTCTCCTCCGTCAATTCGGTGATATGTACCGACGGTTGATTCGCGTACGGCATTCTGATTTTTTTTATACTTCGATATAGTTTTCTAATTTATTTATTACTAATATTTGTTTGTTTTGTTTCGTCGAAATTTAACGATCGACGGATTGACGTCCGCTCTGAAAAACACGAATCGAGGCACTGGGGGCCATTATTTCTGGGGATAAGGGATGCAGCGAGAAAAATACCCCAGTGGCGTGTACCTTCATTTGTATCGTTCGACAATAGCGCGGAGCATCGCGAACGACGATGCACCATAAAGTCCCGAAAAAAACATCTTTCGAACGGATAATAACACGCGAAATAAAAAACACGAATCAACAAAAAATATCAGAAAAAAACTCACAAACCATAATTCTCCATTAAAAACGCATAACTTTCATTTTTTTTACCCGCGGGATTTCGCGAGTTGAAAGAAAAAAGCGGAAATTATAATTGTTTACGCCGGAAATCGAATTCGAAACTCATCGCGTGATCGATCGCATCAACGGGAGTCACTGACCTCCCCCCCTCCCGCCCTTTAATGAAATAAATACGCATTATCGCAATCATTTTACTGTGTAATATTTATTTTTAAAAAAATTGTGCGCATCGTAGGATTTATCGTTTGTGCACAAAATAGAAATACAATGAAATAGTTATGTCACTGAAGTCTACCACTTTGTAACGCATGATATATGAATTAATGATAAATGACAAATGATAAATAAAAGTAATTAAGGACTTTGGCTCGCGTATGTTGAAACAAAAAATAATAATTCAATTTCATGGCACTCGATAATGGAGTAGAGAATGGAAGACAGTAAAGCGCCGACAATATTTGACGAACGCCCGTTTCGAACTTATGCGCTTTAACATTATATCGACAGAAAAGTGACTTTTCGGGAATTACGAAATGCAGAAAACGATCGACATGAACTTCCGATATTAAAAAAAAAAAAAACGAAAGATCTCTAACTACCGCAGATATATAGGAATAAGAAGAGATAATAAATAAACGACAAAAGGCAGCCATCAAAAAATATTAAAAATGCTTTGAGACATCGGCCTCTGAGTAATTTTCGTCGACTCGACAATTTTTTCACAATCCACTGGATTATCGAATTTCAAAGCTCGTCAGCGAAACGCTCGATGTCTTGCAGGTAATCCCCGTAATCGGTGGCCTCGCTGCCCACGAAGGTGTCGTGGTGCTCGAGAATTTCGTCAAAAGACAATCGATTGTCGTGATCGTCGTCCGACGCCGCGAAGAGATGATCCACTTCGTCGGTTGCCAGATCGCTGAAATCGTCCAATGAGTTCATTGATGAGTTTTCATTGAATTTCATACCAATTATAATAACTGCAATCTCTGGGATAATTAAGCAGTTACAAATGAAGAAAAAAATGAATTATCTTATTTTCACGAAAATTGTAGTTATTATTAGCGGATAATTTTTATTATTATTATTTTATGAAATTTTTCGTAAAATAAATAAGGACATATTTTTTTGGGAATTTTTTTTTTAAATTACGAAAATCAAATAAATTAATGAAAAAATTAAAAAAAAAATATTAAAGTCATTAAAAAATCGAACGAATAAAATAAAATACTCACTCGTTACTGGGCACCAGCCACGAGAGAATTTCGGTCGAGTCCAGTTTCCCGTCGCGATTTTTATCGTGTTCGTGATCGAATTTGTCTTTTTCCACTAAAAGCCATTCCTTGTCCTCGCTTTTGGCTCTATTCCCCAAAAATTCTTGAAAGCTGACAAATCCGTCTTTGTCAGTATCTTTGTCGTCAAGCGCTTGTTGCAGGAGAATGGGAAACATTCTTGGCGTTTCCTCAGGATGGGTATAGGCTTTGAATTCCTCGGTATCCAAATATCCATCTTTATTCAAATCTGCCGCCTCAAAGGTTGCTTTGTCGTCATTAACGAGTTTATCATCAGCAGCAAGATCATCGACATCCGAACCGTATGTATCTTGTAGTATTTCCTCCCAACTGATTCTTCCGTCTTCATCGGAGTCTGCGTCATCCATGCGGTCCTGTGACTCCTCGGAGGACAGCAGTCTGTTGATAAATTTTTTTTTTTTTTGTAAAATTGTAACATTGTTCCAATTTTTTTTTTTTTTTTTTTTTTTTTTTTTTTTTCGAAAAAAAAAATGTTAGAATCAAAAAATTCAAAATTGAAGAAAAAAAATTTTTACAAAAAAAATCATTTGTTTCACTCACCCAAAGGAACGTACAATCCAAGCTTTCAGCTCGTTTCTTCCGATATATTTGTCTCCATCGAGATCCATTTTCGTCAGCAAGATGCCGAGACGTCTTTTCGATTCTTCGATTGGAAGTTTGTCAAACTCTTCGGCTTCCTTGACGCTGCCTATGATTTGGAGAAAATCATATTCTTTTGGTTCATAGCTTGCGAATCGCTTGCGAAATTAATGAATTTCGATTTTCGATAGTTAACCAAAAATTCGGGTGTTTCGTAAATATCGAAAATCTTACCGAGAATCGCTTCGTGATCGAATTCCTGATGATGTTCGCCGTCCACATAGTGATCGCTGTCCCGTGGACTAAACGCCCCATCTTCGGCTCTCTCGCTGCTGCCGACTTTGTGTTGATGATGGGTACGAATGTGAGCGGACGCGGCGATGCATCTGGTGAGTACATCGAGAACGCAGAGAATTGTGCATAGAGATAGTATCCCTCGCACATTCCACATGATTCCTTAAATGTTTTATATTTCTTTGTTTTTTTTTGTCGTCTTAACGTACGGCGCCTTAACCTTAGAAAATTTTGTCGGAGTTTGACAGATATTCACGCGCATACAGCGCAGGATAGAGCACGCGACCGCCCCCCGTGCCGCACGGAGCATTCATTCTCTATGTTATCTCCGAAGCTGCTCGAGTTTCGATCGAAAGCTTCGGGATATTCGATGTGAAAAAACGAATGCTGCTGTACAGCACGTACGACCCGCGATCCGCAGAAATTTTCAATAATGCATATTACGAAAAGAAAAAAAAACGCAAGATAGTTATTTCCGTTTATTTACGCCATTAAATAAATCAAAAGCGAAGAATCTTTGAATATATTCGAAAAAAAAAAGGGGTATGTATTCGGGACTTCGATTATAGCACGCTTTCAAGGTCAACGTCGGCCGAATGAGGGGAGGGCGTTGAGATTCATTAAATTCCTGTAATTAATGAATATGTACTGTAAACGACGATAAATAACTTACGATTCGGAACCATTCGGTACTCGGGTGCGACAATGGTACGAGTGAGGCGCGTCATTTTCGCCGGGTAGCGATTTCGATCAATGAAATTTTTAGTTTTTTTTGTTTCTCGATATTATTTGCCGCGTGTAAATCTGCAAGAGCGTCACAAACGGACTGGAAGCGAGAACGGCCGGGTTGATTCACGTCTCCGCGATTAGATTTCCTAGCGACAATGAATTTTTTGTGCTGGCATAGCAGACGATAAAGAGGGTCGATGCTTTCGGACGCCACAAAACTCGGAGTGCTGAAGAAGCACTAATGCGATTTTATCCTTAGGGAGGTTGTGCTGCCACGAAAGCACGCGCCAGTTGAATAGTATATAAATATAGAACGGCGAATGGCCGATACGTGCGTTAATGCTATTTCCGTAACTCATAGTCTCGCGTAGGTCGAGACCCCGTATAGTTTATACTCGTATATTTCTCCTTCAACCTCTTTGAAAAATGTATAAAATAGAGTTACACGATGCTCATTCATTATAATCGTGCGTAAGTTTCTCAGGAATAATCTCTGCTCGAAAGCCCCGATGAATACGTAGATCGCGACGAGAAAATGGCGGGAGTTAATTTTGACTCTTCTCACGGTAATAATTATTGTATTAAAGAAAATAATGTTTTTCGCAACAATATCTAATCGGATTATAGAAATAGCGGGATGATAATAGCGTAACATTTTTTTCTAATTACGAGAGATGCGCAAATTAACGAGTGCGCATCACTGGCGCTTTTCATATACGTCGCGCGCATCTGCGTTAAGTTTTTCCGGCATTCACAAACGCACGCTGGAGACTCTACGCCAACATAGTCAATTTATTTATTTTATTCAAGTCATCGCACATGCTTTATCTCGGGGTACCGATCGGTCTCGGGTAGAAGTTTTTTTTAAACGAGTCAGCATGCTGGAAATGAGAGGAAGTATCCTCAAATCAGCGTCACGGTGTAAAGTCGTCGGAGCGTGAAGGAGGGGTGTCTCTATATTGTACCTGGTACTCCGTACGACACAGGATGTTGCTACCTTCCGTGTTTGTCGCGCTCCAGACCCCACAATCGTTTTCGTACGCGTGTATGCGGTACTGACTGTACACCGCCAAGTCGAGGCATAGTAATATTGTTGATCATTTGCGAGGCTCAACGTTCGTGGAAGATACACCTCGGTTTGCGGGAAAAGTACCTATCGCGACGAACAATGGAGACCCGCGTGATTCTCTCATACCTCCCCCCCCCCCCCCTCCCGTCTTTCTCATTTTCCTTGTACTTATATACTATAGCTGTAATATAGGAATTGCAAAACGAAAAAAAAAAAAAAGATATTCCAGCTGAGAACCATAAATATCTCCGACAACAATACCGTATCGTATGTATGTACATTTAAGTGCATCGCGCTTTATTCGCTTTGATTGCAATTTCTTTAATTCCCGTACTTCTCGTCACTCCGGTACAACATTATTACCGCTTATAATATATTGTGCACTTATTCGTCTCATCGTTATCCGTTATAATCGTAATAAATGTATGCGGACTCGTTGACTTTTGTCGTGTGATTTTTTTTTTCTAAGAATTCTCGGAGAACGCGCGACTCGATGCTCTCTCACACTGTTCTAACTGATAACGCTTTATGTCTCTTGTCTTTCCGTTCGGCTAATTAACGGGTTATGTCTTACCTGGTGTTTTAAAAACTGAAGAAAATATTTTGTTCTTATCTTCAGCAGTTATCGAAGGAAGTGTAATGATGTTTTTTTTTTTTAACGTCTTACGTGAGTCTTACGAAAAAAATTGACAGAATATATCGGGAAAGTAAAAAAGAAAATCGCCGCCGTACGAATGAACAAATTCCGAAACCGTAAAAATGTCTATAATAACAGTTCGCAGTTTTTTTAAACCGCCGGTATTCATTCGCATCATCGTAAGTCTAATTGATGCATCAACACGATGAGACAGTCGCAGAGACGTCATTATTTCGCCAACAATTTAGAGCATACCGCGTGCATCTACGCTCTGAAAAGTTTATTATACAAAGCCATTTTGTTTTCCACGGATGAAGTGGCAAAATAAATGGTATCTCGTGTATGGATATTTAGCGAGAGCACGTAAGCAAAGAATTAGTTGCTTTTGAATAAAAAAAAATAAAGAAAAGCAGCGAGGTACACACACGCATAGCCACGAAGTGTGTAACAGTCGCTCAAACGGTGGGCAGAAACAGTAGCGATCTCGAGTGCGATGCTCTCGTCTTCATCGTCACGCTAGTCGGACGTTATCGCGCGGACCCTAACGTTCGTTTCTCTTTGCATTGGCCGTTCCGCTGAGCCCATATGGATTTACCATATTCCTCGGTATGGTTAACTCGCGAGTGCAATGCGCTCGTAAGAAAAATGCGATAAAAAAAAAGACGCGAAACATGTGCATTCGGAGGGACAACGACGCATGCGCAGTACAAAAGATATAGTAATAACGCCGTAGACTACAAAATACTGGAGAAATTGAAACGAACGAACGTTACACGAGAGAGAATCGCGGTAGTAGCATCGCGAAGAGATGGCCGGTGAAACGATCACCGGCCGGCGAGATAGGTAAGTACACGATGTTCACACTCGTCGTATACCCCGAGTTTGCGAGCACCGAACACAACCAAAGGGGGACGCAAAACTCAACAGACGCCACAAGGCATCAGGCCACCGCGCTTCGTAATTAGTCATAGTGCGGTGCGCTAACAGCGGCACTCTGCAAGACTGCTTCTCTACGAAACTCTCCGCGTGACCGTTTGTTGTTGACTCGCTCTACCTGCGATCCGAATTGAATTTTAATGAAGAAAACTCGCTTCGTCTATGGATATACAAAACTACTATGCCGCACCAATTCGTAGAATTTTTATCTTATTCTGTACTCTTCGCGGCTTCCGGCGAATTATAATATACCATATCAAGTTTTTCATTGACCGCGACTGTGGTATGGATAACGCCAGTGGCTCAGGTAGAGACGCTGTCAGATGGGGTTTTTTTATGAAAAATTATTTTTGCATCGGATCGAATCGAACTGATTTGATAAATGATAGGCATTGATCGCTTTATTGATGTTTTCAATAATAATAATAATAATATCCTTCGCCTGTATCCTTCCTATCCTTTGATATTTGTGTGTTTATTTATTTAGTTATTTCGATGTACAAGACGAACGGCTTTTTACGGAAAAAACCATGTTGCGGTATTTAATAATCTTATAATAATAATAAAAAAATAAAAAAATGATATGTAAAAAATGCATTTAAAAATAATAATGATTCTTATTATTATTTTAATATTTTAAAAAATTATTAAGTAGTGCAATAATACGGTTTTTTTTTTACAAATTTTTCCAAATTTTTATTTCACGAATCAATATACATTTCGCTGGCGAGATGAACACGTTGCTCCCTGCAGGCATGCAAAGCGGGTTGCATTGATCGCGGGGCCGACGTGTGACAGAGCAGTCGCGCGGAGACGGTATTGAAAATAAAGAAATGAGATAAGCGCGGCATTGCGAACGAGAAGGAAGGAACGTAGCGAGAAAAGTTGAGAAGACGACGGGCGGCAGTGCGTTGGGAACGAAATAAAGACGAAGTGAGGTTTGGAAAGCGGCAGAGCGAAGCGGCAGGCGACGAGCCGTGTTTCCGGCGAACGCCGAACGACTTTGCGCTCTCGAGACCCTCAGTCTGTCTCCTTAGCTATTTCATTCTCAGCCTTTTTTCCCCTCATTGCTACTCGTTACGCAGGGCACTATAAAGCATTTTCGTTCCTATGTAATACGCATAAGTACGGAATAGCGTCTTGTCGCGATTGCCGCGCGTACTTTCTTGCGGTACCGATAAGACTCCGGGGAAAACGAAGTAATATGGGCGCAGGAAACGACGCTTTACGAAAGCTATTGCAAAAAAAATCGACAATTCAATTTTTACACCGGAATGCAATTATTATTTTTTTTTTTCAAATTTTATAGCTTTTTTTTCGATTTCTATTTTTTTTTTTTAGTTTTTATCAAAACCTTTTTTTTTTTTTAAATTTTACCGAATTTTCAAAAATTATTCCGGCTTTTATATGGTCATTTTGAACGGAGAGTCCGTTTTGCCCCGCTGTCCTCTATGTATACGTGTGGAGGGTTAACGAACGTGCGAGACAGATCCTTACTCTTTACCCGGGTTTTTCTATTAGCATCGTATTTAATTCAGGGGAGTCTACGCGACTGTCGAAGAAAATGCCGGACACGGGCGCTCGGATACTCCGGGAACTCGCGCACCTGCGACCGCGATGTGCTTACCGCTGCTGCAAAAGCTTAAACCCTCTCACCTGCGAACAAACGCGCGCGCAAGCGGCCGAGCGAGGTCTGTTCACCGGACTCATCGAGACTCACCGGTGAGAGACCGCGTCTAACACCTGTTACTTACCACCGTATGCAACGCGCGGATATATGCGTTCGGCGCGGCAGGTTCTTACCTGTGACACGCACCATCGCGATCTTTTTTTTTTAATAAAAAACATGCGATATACATTGATCTCGCGATCAGAGAAATTTTGAGGAATGGGATCGAGAAGGACATTAATAAAATAACGGAGAGTTTTTTCAGCAGTTTTATCGACGAAAGGTAATCGTTGTCTTTAGCTGATAGCTAAAATGTTTGAGAGTATCAATTACGATACGAGAGTAAGTAATCAGCAGAGAAATTCACTGAATGCACGGATATCTTTCGACTAATTGAATCGGAACATATGCCTGACGCATGGCGTTACGAAAAAAAACTTCAGTCGCACCGCGGAAATAAGAAACAGAAAACTATTCTCGAATTCGTCGTGTTTCTTGTGATAGCAGTTGATATACTATATTATGGAGATCGTAGGGGAGGAATCAATAAAGAATAAACATGATATTTATCAATGATAAGAATTTATTGCGATATGACATGCGAGTGCATGACGACTAACTCCCGAGCAGCCGTACATGCGCGACAGACGTCTCATCGTGCGCGCGCAGTATCGATACGAAAATGTTCGATCTATTGAGTGCACGAACTTATTTTCGTAAAAAACAAAAAAAATAATACATATTCTTTAAAGATTATCCGGTTGCTCCATTTTTTTACATTTTCTCGTCTAATTTATTTTATTTCCGTAGAATACGGCAAGCGTATTTTTTTTAGTATTATCGGAATAAAAACAGAGCTCTAATTGGTCAAAAATAAAAACAGAGAGTGCAGAGGCGAAACATATAAGAACAAAGAACGGGGGGCAATGATTTCTTAAGATAAGATCGCGCGCGTGGTCCTCCGGTCAAACTTTCGTCGGTACAACTTTTCGGCGGTAGACATATATATAACGATAAACCTCCTACAGTGTCAGGAGTCGTTGCGATGCGCGTCTTATCTGATGAGACGTGAACTTGTTGACGTTCTCGCACTCGTACTCGAGGGGGGGTACGCGTCTTCATCCAAATAAAACTCGTTTTTGAGAATCACTCGGGACACAAATTGGTCGAATCCGCCAGCAAAGTGATTATTCGTCAGTTGACGTATCAACTTTAACGTTTTATTTTATCGATGTTTTGGCAAATCGACGTGTGCATAGAAATAAATGAACGATTCCAGGGGAAAAAGTAATAGGCGGCTATCAAATAGACACGAAGTTTCGATAGTTAATAGCGAATGAAAAGGCGAGAAATAATGCGCAAGTTTGTTATTGCCAAGAAGTGACGGATACCAAGAATAACATATTTAAGATACGAATTGCATACGCGCCGCGAACGAAATCGCTCATCATGTCATGGAGGGGGGAAGGACGATCGGCCTTGAATCGACCTCTTCAAAATCGCATAAACATGAAAATTTGTTGAAAGGCTTTCTGCCAAAGACACATTGCGATACAGAAACGATGTTAGGTTTACGAGATATTATCGGCGGTGATGGCGCATCGCGTGTTTCTCTAAACTGGAATATGTTCTAATTTTCGAAACCTTTAAACGGACCCGTATGGGTAGCAAACAGACAATAATAATAATGAAAATAACAATAATTATACTAATGTACCGCTAATAGTTATTAAATTAGCAGAAAATGTTTCGAAATCATGAGACTGAATGACTTCTCGAAAATGGCGGCCATCGGGCGTTTTTTTTTTTTTTTTTCGATAAAATAAAATGCATACGGAGGCCGCGGCACGGCTCGCTGCATTGTTAAACATAATTGCGTTTCGATGTGACAAATAATACAGTGCGTTTGACGGTTATGCAAGCGAAATATTTCATTAAATAACATTTTGTCCATTCAATGGCGGTGCGTTTATTCAATCGATGATTTTACCCGATTCCGTAATTCTATCAATGTCGATGTCGAGGTGCGCGGTGTTGGCAATCGAAAAAGTTGCGAAAGTTGAAATGATATAATGCCAGGAAAGTTTATCTCGTTTTGAAAAAGAGCTGACCGCGAAAGAAAAATAAGGTATCAAGTCGCGTAGGCCGCGGAAGAGGTTAGGATTGACCGGTGACCTCTCGACCTCGGAGTGTACTCACGTAGCGGCACCCCGTTGCTTGCAGTGCGCTTTTACCATAGCATATAACGTAAAACTATAAAGGCACAACGAGATTTTTTTTCTTCCGTGGGAACCGTGTACACTGGATCAGAGGCATATACAGTGTCTACAAGTGGCAAATAAACGTACGGACATGGAGATTCCGTGTAGTACCCCGCGCGACGAGACGACGTATTGTGTCTCAGGTTTCCCAAGCTTCGTTATTTATTTATAACGCCGAGGTACGTACTGCTAGACGAGAAACCCACGAGAAACGTCTGTGACGAACTTGGAGAGGAACGACATAAATTTCGTATCACATGCGGTCTTCCGTCTCCCGACATCTGCGCCCACCGTTTCTCGCAGCGTCTCGTCTCGGATAATCCGTTTTTGGCGCTCAGCCCGTTGTGTGTATACAATACGGCATTATACAGTATACATACGTAATACTATATGCGCGATTTACGCATCTGGTATGCAAGTAAAAACATAATGACACGCAATTAGAACATCTTTATGTCTATTTACGGGGGTACGTCTGCTCGATGCGTCGATCTCCAAGACAATTTTTTTGTTCTCGAAAACTCTTGGAAATAATAAAATAAAATGTATATCGCTGAAAACTATTGAGTTTTACTAAAAACTATCGTGAAAGAATATCGGGAAATAAAAAAAAAAAGATTATTGTTATAATTTACTATATCTTACGTATTATATAAGTATACATAGAGTACGTAATGTACAGTGAATATTTATCAACTGTATATATATTCGCTGTAAAAAAAATCGTTTTTTCCGCGATCGATCTTTTCAAAACTTATCGTCTAAATAATCTTTATTCCATCAAAAATTTTATCATTTTTACGAAAAATCCCGTGTACCATTTTGTCAAAGCAGCGAATCGCAGATTCGCGTACTTCGCGACTTCTATTATCGCAGTTACTCGACGAAGAAGCGAATTCTCGTTGATACATGAGGGCAGAAGATTCACAGAGAGCAATAGCAGAGATCTCCTCGGAAGGCAGGTGAGTATAGCTTAGCGTGGTTTCTCGTCTAAGAACTACGCTACGGCGTTACGGTGTTGGGCTTAGATGTCCGGTTAATGCACCTGCGTACTCCGTGGCCTGTGAACGTTGCGCTATGGCGAGACTCTCCGAGCGGAAGGGGAGGTTAAGACTCACCGTGAAAAGGTACGAAGGGACGCGAGAGGTAGAAAGAGATATATATCGAGGGGATTCTTAAAGAAGCAAAGAAAGGGGGGGGGGGGGATCGGCAGCACGAGCGGAGAAGCGAGAATACGACTTTGGTACTCGAGAAACGTTCGACCCTCAAGAGAATGATGTAATGAAACGAGCGGCATGCGAGATATCAAGTTCTTCGTGGATGTTAAACCGCCATTTTGACCTTCCATTTTGAATTGACGTACCTCACGGCGGAAAAAAATACGGTTAATTTTATTGGCCGAAAAAAAAAAACAGTACTTTACGAAGATTCACCGGGATTCGCGTTTTGGCGTATCGTAACGAAAAATTGAATGCAAATCTGGGTGACGGATCAGTTCGTTGTCGGTATTTCCTCGTCAGTCCCACTCCCCCCCCCCCCCTCCTCCCTCCCGCGTCCCCATCGTTCGTGCGCTCGACGACTCGGTGAACTTCCTTCGAAGCCTTCTCTCTGCTCTCCACGCACCGATTCATAAAGTTCCTCCCGCGAGTGTGCCGGTACGCTGAGCTGAGCGCTCCACTAACTCTGTCCGCGCTGCTGCGCTGCCAGAGTCGCTGACCTCGCGAGAATCACCGGTGCGCATCACACAGCGTCTTTCTTTCTCTGTGAGCAAAGCGGAGCTCTTTGCTCTTTCTTCGTACTGTAACGAACCACGAAGACGCGGAGATATATAGTGGAACTATTATTCTACGATGCCACCCCGACAGTCATTTTTTAGACTCCCCCTCCCCCCCAAACCCTTTTTCTGCGGCTACTGTAATAAAAAAATATACTGCCGTACAGCACCCCGGCGATACGTGAATCTTTGGTAACGAGAAAGATCGCGATGTTCGAGATTATCAAATGACGCGCCGCCATCTTGAATGCTAAGAATTATTGAAAAAAAAAAAAAAAAATTTCTTTTGCTTGATCGATGGGTTCGACAGGAACAGATATATATGTGTCAGTTTAGTCTATAAATATATATGTTTTTATATATACTGTATATACTGCATATATATTGCATATTTTCTATATAAAACTTCCGCCGGGAACTATCGATGCGATAACGATATTTATCGGTCAGCTAATCGATAGTTGCGGAGTAGTTTCTCCCATGAAAACGGAGGGCGGGGAAGGGGGAGGGGGGAGCGCATTCGATCGAAATCGATTCGCTCTCCCACGACACTCTTACAGCCCGCGGTTTCGCTTATGCCAGAGCTTTGCCTCGGGAAAGTTCCACGAAGAGAGCAAAGTATCGGCCCGATATTCCACGGATCAACAGAGGTTCTGCCGTGAAAAACTCCTCTGACTCGGAGTTTTTCCCGCCGAGACCCTGAGGCCATTTATTTTTTTTTTGCTTACGTAGCTATATACACGTGGAGTTTCCGATCGGTTCGTGAGACTCACGGCTCTCGCTACGTTTCGTTTCGTTTCGTTGTTGTAATAGAGCGGTCGATTGTTTCGGTTGAATTCCCGAGGTTTCGTACCGTTCGGTGCCGAGTGAAGAAACATCGACGAGAGGCGATGCTTCAACTATAACTAACGCTGCTGCATAGTCGTACTGCAACGGCGACGAGAGCGGGAAATTGGTTCAAACGGACGCCGAAGTTCACATTTTATATATTTATTTTCAACAGGTGTTTTTTACCATTTTTTAATAATATCGTCAGCAACATGAAAAATAATAATAATAATAGTATAATACGTGATTACAGTATATAGGAACGCAATTGCAGTACATAAGACATTTTTTGAAGAAAGAAAAATTTCGACAGTTCGATTATTACGAAATTTATTTTTTATTTTTTATTCAAAATCAACAAAAAATGGCGTCCAAAAAATTTCACCACATTTCCAAGGGTGCAAGTTGAAGATTCGACATTTTCCACGACCTAAAATACTTCGTATCCATAATCGCACTCCGATTAAAAAACTATCAATTCAAATATAAATATCATCGTGTGTATTCGCGGAATAAGTAAATTTCGAGGTTCGGAAACACACATTATAGATTTATGATCGGATTCTGTATTATGTACTCGCGACGACTTTTTACGGTAAGTACAAAAACCGAGATAGACTGCGTTAGTCTCTTTCATCCCTCCCCTCCCTTCGTCTTTCGGCCCCCACTACAGCGTTATAAATGTACAGCGTGCCTACTCCACGTGAAAAGTCACGCTCTGCTAGCTACAGGTATACCTCTCGCGGTCCCATGTAACGGGTGTCCTCCTTTTTTTTTACCCCGCAATAATCTCATTGTGCCTATATTATACCTGTGAACCCTACCAATGTTACAACGATTAATCAAAATTCTCGTGCAACGATCGTATTTCGAAGTTTCAACGACTGTCCAACTGAATTTCAAAGCCAATCCTGCGATGTATTTCCTCAAAAAATAACCTCTCAATTATATTACGATTACGAAAAAAAAAAAAAAAAAACTTCGTTTATCGATCGTATCTAAAGACGATAATATCGAAAACCCCTTGAAACTCCCCTTAAAACATCGTTTTTCCATGCTGCGTTGGCAAATTCGCTAATTTCAAGCTGAGTCACACAGTCTCCGTACCGTAGCAGTAATACTATTTAGTCTCTTCGTTTCGCGTTCGTTTCCCGTGCCTCGTTCCTTCCCTCATATTCCCCCCTCCATTTTTCTCGTGTTGGATCCCCCTCGTCTTCGCTCGGACAATAATTTTGTCGTTTTTTTCTTTCCTCTTTCAACGTCCCTACGGGACGATACTTACCTCTCGTTCGTACTCGTGAGTGTTGCGTTGCGCGGCCGCGGGGCGCTCGGCGCGCCACAGAGGCTCACGGGGATTCTCTCTCGGCTGACTGGCTGACTCGCGCAGGTTGCGGCTGACTGTACCTGCTGCCGACTAGCTGGGGCACCAGCCACAGCAGCGAGTGAGAAACCCCCGTATAACCCCGTCCTCCGCTTATTTACTCTCTTTCTCGCTCGTTACCACGGCTCGCTGGTCACCTCTCCTGCTGCTGCCGGCCGGCACAGGTTGCGAGCGATAGTTTACCTGGTTTTACCTGCGAGCCACAAGCTTTAGTTCGCTCACGTCACTTCGAGCAACCGGTTCGGAGAGCTCCGCCGACGACGGTTTTATCCATTGCCATATTAAACCGACGGGTATAGACTTTAATCGTTCGGTTCGTTCGTCACTCCGCTCTCGGGGGTTCATATATTTCGTGTCTATTCTACATTATCGCACGAAAACACTTGCGTTTCCTTCTGAGACTCGTTAAAATCGTATTTTTTACTACGCATACAAAAAATATACTCCGTCGATTTGTTCGGCTTTCGCGTGATTTTTCATCATAATATTTCGAAAAAAAAAAAAAAAACATCAATTTTTTTTTGTATATCGGTTCGTTGGCTCGTGTGCGATGTTACGTAAACGCGTCCGGTCTCACCGTCGTCATCGTCGTTCACTGTTTACTCGATTATATCGACTCGTAATTTGCGAGACTCGCTGTTACCGCAGGCGACACCGAACGGGGAGGCACTTCCGTCGAGCATCAGGTCCATGCGATACCAGCAGCAGGTGATTTTTCGGCTCCCCTCCCGATCTTTAACTATCTATATATTTTACTCGTTTCGCTATGTCCCCTGTTTTTTTGACTCACGGAGTGTGTGTGTGTTTTTCTTATTTTTTTTTTCGCCACAGAGTCGAGACTCTGATTCGTTAAGTCCCTTCTCGATTCAGCAATATCCGTGTCTTCATGCACCGTAACTCCTCTCTTCTCGAGAGTTGTACGTTATACCTCTCTACACCTTTCCGCTCGGGTCATCGCACCCGTGAGCCACATACAGGATGTATGGAAATCCTCCTTGCGGAGCGCACGTTATCACACTTTAAAACTGTTCTGGGGATCGTATTAAATAATTCTGTTTGTTTTTTTCGTTTTATTATTATTATTATTATTTTATTTAATACATGTAATAACTTCGATACAACTATTCCGCTTCGGGGGCATTTCCATCGGGAAGTATTACGAGATACGCGATTCTATAATATATATCGATGATTCAACGATCGGCTTTTGTCGAGGCTTCGGTATCGTGTTCCGAGAGTTCGACGACTCGGCACGCGAGAGTATAATATTCTTCAAGGTATTCCGCATCCACCCACCCGTTCGAACTTTGATCGCCGGGCGGTACGTAAGAACATCGAAGCGACGAGAGCCCACAGTTTTAATGGCGGGAATCTCATGGGGAAGTTGTCACAATTCGAATACATAACCAAACGCGAGAAAGAATAAAATTTTCTTACGGACGCGCGACGAGGGCGGAAAAAAAGAGAGAGAGAGAAAGAAATAAAGAGACGTACGACGGCGAGGTGCAGTCACGTTTCGTACCGTTGATAAATGACGCGATCTCAAGGTACGTGCCTCAGACTTTCGAAGGGACTCTAGAAGAGAAAGTGTGTGAAAAAAAAACAACAAAAAGTCGAGACAAAGTTTTTTTTTAGAGAGGTAGATTAAGAAATGGATGAATCACGATAACTTGAGGTTTGTGATGATACACGGTTTTTAAAACTCCCACGTACTTTAGCTTCGATCTTTCGTATCGTACGCGGCACTGCGCTTAGGTTAGGGACGAAATGTCATATTAATACATCGCGCGCTTCGAAAAACTGTCAACAGAATTTCAATGTTTTTACTTCGAATTTTGATGTCATGTGGTTTTTATTGTGAAAAAAAGAACGATACAGTATTTTTTCAATTCTTCCTATTCGCGTTCGTCTCTAATAATTGGGACGCGAAACAAAGCTCGAGGCACTACGCAGCCGCGACTTGACCCGCTTGTCCGATCTTCGTCTCTTTTATTCACCAAACACAACACACGCGTAAAGTTATTTATATATACGACGGAAGAAAAAGAAAAAAAAAAAAAACATTCCCAACACGGTGAGATAGTTGCGGCACGGAACTGCGAACATTTTTATCTCGTCTCTCGTCACACTTTTCCCGTCTATAGAATAGAGTCTATAGCCTTAGAAACGTTAGTTCTTTTTATAATGTGTTTATTACACCGATGCCGATGTATTCGTCGGCCTCGAGGCCCAATAGTTTCACCAACAGTCCAACCGACACTGACACACGCTAACGGGGGGTATTGTCTATGGAACGGTCTCTCGTTGCATCACCAACTGAAATCACGGGCCTCAAACGTTCACGACGCGGGGAACTCGACGTTACATTGCCGGAGAGCACTTCACAACGCTAACGTGGCCTCGTTCTCGCCTTTCTCTCTCTCCCCTATTTCTTTTTTGTTTTTTTCTTCGACAAATCGACTTTAGTTGACGATTCACATCGCGGGCGTGAAAAATATATCTTATCCGACGTTTTGTGCGCAAAACACCTGCGCAGATAAAATATTCGGAAACGACGCGCGGAGATGAGAAGATACGGAAACAACGATAAAACGGAAGTCGTTTTTGCGATGCGCGTGGGGAACACGTAATCGCATGCACGTTGTCGTGAGTTTCGCATCACAGTGATCCCCCCCCCTCCTCTCCATATTCTTTATACATATATAAATACGATATGCACACGTATAGTTGATTCTATATAATATAAGGAGGATGAGAAGGCGAAGTAAGAGTAAGCTGCAAAAAAAAAAAAGAGAGGAGCCGCGAGGTCGCCGAGAACCTGTTTCGAAGAGTTTCGATATAGTCGAAGGCGCACCCCGGAGGCAAAGGCAGTCAGTCGTGCCTTCGCGTAGGGCTTTTCGTTGTTTTTTTCTTTTTCGCGTACTTCGCGAAGTTCTAACCTCAATATTCTACATTCTTGCGATGTTTTGCAAATACCGAAAAACAGTGGATGTCATATGCTGCAAGAAAAAAAATCGATGTTTCGATAAAATAAAGCGACGTAATTGATAATACGCAAACTTCGAAGTAATCGAATTAATTCGAAAAAATTCAAATAAAACAGCCGTTTTTTTTTGTGGATGCGCGCGCAACTCCCTCACGATGCGCGGTGACCATGTTACCCAGTACGATTGTCATTGATTACCCTCACTGCAGCGAATAAAATATAATTTAGCGTACAACGAATGCGATACGGTCGATCGCCCAGCGATTGTTCCTTTAGCTGTGAAGAATCGAACGTCGAGAACGAATCGGATACAGAAATAAACGTAGGGCTGTCGGGAAGAAGGGTATATACGAAAGAAAGGCCCAGTGGTGAGCGGAGACCCTCAACTATCAGCCAGAACGACGTTTCCGGGAAGAGACGTCGATCCAGGCTAACCGAAGCGTGCATCGGCGCTGAAACAGGGAAGAGAAAGAAAAGAGATGAGAGGGAAGGGGCGGAGAGGGGGGGGGGGAAGACTTTGCGATCACGTTCATCGTTCATCGTCAGGCTTCGAGTCGAACACAAAGTTGAAGAGAAAAGAGAGAGCGACGGGCGCGCGCTATCGCCCTTCGAGGAACTGGAAAGCCACCGGGCAACCAACTCGACGAAACTTTCTTCTTATTCTTTCTTCGTTCGTCTTATTACGCGGGGAACGATTGTTCCCGATCACCGATAACGTTATTATAGGTTATTCGTATCGCGTAAGGATTCTTAAATTTTTTTCAGATATTCAATAAAATTTTGTTTCGATATAAGAATCGCGAGAGTTCAACGAAATACGAAATCGTAATTTTATCATTTCGACGATCGATCGATCGATCGAAAGATCGAACTTTTTTTTTTCGTTAACGCCGCTGCGCGCAATTTTGAAGATGTCAACGAGAATGAAGTTTCCATCGGTCCGCATTGAAGAAATCCGTAGAAATGAAGAACACTCGTTATCGATGACTGGAACTGTCTATGGCACTGGAAGAATTCACGGGGGTAATGCAACAGGCCCGTGGAGCTCCCGTGTCATACACAGCGTCCGGTCGAACGACCCACTTACGTTATTCCTCGTAGCCACGGAATGAGGAAGGAAGAAAAATGAAAAACTATGCGATTATCTTCGTTTACGGGAGAATCTTCACGTATAGATTACCGACGAAGTGCTCATTGTGTTAATGTTTATTTCAACGATTATTTACGAACGATGTGTATCGACAAATTTTTTATTATTTCGTTGTTTTTATTTTCATATTAGGAATGTGCGGATATTCGAAATTTCCAGTAAGTAAAAAAAATGCGAATAACTGAAAAAAAAAATTCACGTACATCGAAGTATCGGAAAAATCAGAATTATTTTAATTATTCGAACTGAATATTACGAAAATTACACTCGAAAATATTTTTTTATCGGAAAATTTTTGCACCGATCGCGTTATTTTTTAGAATTAATAAATAATTTATTTTTTTACAGTGAACTGATAGTGGAAAATTAAAAAAAAATGTCTTTCAGAGATATAAATCGCACGCGCCTTACGCGAGCATCAATTCGATCGATTTCATTGCAGGTCAGTGCAAAGCAATAGTTACGACCAATGAATCAATCGAGTGTTTCGCTACACTCCGAACGCCGCGGATACATCGATGAATTCGAAACGACGAATTCTTAGGATATCCGACTTGCAGGTACGGGGATCCAATATGGCTGTTGCAATTCGCCGGAGGATATATAAGGATATATATAACAGGGGTTACTTTTCGTCAACGAAGGTTCTTCGACTATTTTTCGTCTGAGTTCGGAATTCGCGAACGTTTCGCGAGAGGAAAAACACGGAGATAGCGAGTCGAAACTAACGTTTTGCTCGCAATTCTGTCGTCAGTTACAACCGGACGCGGCGAACGGTAAGGGATCCGCGATCAATCGACGATCGTAACGTCTTTTGATTTTCGGAGAATTTCGTGATCTTAGGAACGAAAATTTCAAAACAAAAATTAAATATTCGAAAATTCGAGATTTTAAAAAATGAAAATTTCGAAAATCCATTTCCAAAATTTTTAAACTCAATTTTTTTAAATTTTTTAATAAAAATTTCAAAATTTTAATTTTTTTTTATTCTGGGGTCAGTATCATCATGATGCTTTGTATATATCTCCAGTTTTCATTCGTTCATTTCTCTTTCTCGTTTCACACGACAATCGATTCGCTAAGCGTGACTCGAACACGTCTCCGTCAGGTTCAACGCTCGTTTGTCGTATCGGAATAGCTGATGCATGTATCGGTCGTGGAGTTCACAACTGTTGGTCGTCCTCATCGGATAGACTTGAGTAAACTTTGCATTTTTTTTTCTCAACGGGAGGGATTCATCGATTTCCAGCGAAAAAGCGCCTTTACAATTTTTTTACAGGTTAAAAAAAGATCGATTCAACAATAGGTGTGAACTTTTTTTTTCGTAAAAGCTATAGAATTTGGTAAAAATGAATTTTCTTTCACGGATATGTAAACGTATTCAGAGTTTTATAGAAAAATAATTGAGCAAAAAGATCGAAAAAAAAAAAAAAAATGGCCGCCAGAAGAACTTTTTCTTATTATAGACGCATCATCTGCGCTGTAGGGTTATGTTACGCATCGAGTCTATTGCGCGCAATGTCTTTTTACGTCCCCATCTTCTATAAGAATAGATCGTAAAAAAAAAAGTACACAGCTTTTCTTAGCACACATCACGCAAATGTATATAAAATGATACAGGAGCATTCAGAATCGCACGATTCGACACGAGTCGTAAGGTAGCGCGCGGTCACCGGTCCCGCGCGATGATTGGCTCTTGTGTAGCGTTCGCGTCAGGAAACATCTGTCGCTGGGAAAGAGCTACAGGTGGGACGGCGTCGCCGGAGTACCCGCTTGGCGCCTATCTTTCCGCTCGCGAAACCTTGACGCGTAACGACGTCGACGAACGGAGAGAATGCGCGACTCCGAACGCGCGCACATAACAATGATAGGTTTAAAAAGCTATGGATGCCTCATGATGTTACGCAGTAAGAGGGAAGACAATCGATTTTTTCACGGAAGCTATTTGTATAATCCTCGACCGATGGTTCGGTCCCCTCGTCGTCTTTGTAATGTTACGCGGATAGGGTGTTTTGAATTACCTGTTGCCAGTAAGCGCACACCTGTTGCTCGGTCTCTCCTGCCGTGTGCTTCACATCGATACAATAACTTCAGTTATTTTCGATCTTTTTTTTTTCGATATTTACGATTTTTTTACGAATTAATAAAAATTGTATATAAATTTTTTCCCGATATTAAAATTTATAGATGGATGCAAAATATTTTTTTAGTTTTTTTTTTTTTTTTTAATTCGCGTGAGTTTCGTCGATCATAGTGAATCGCAAAAAAACTGTTTCGTTCTTCACTCGAATGCGCAAAACGTTATGCAGGTATAACGTCAATTGGTTTGCGTGAGAGTCGAGTTGTTTGGCCGACGAACGCCAAAGTCCACCCGTTAGATACCGGGTAGTCAAGTACGATGATATGCTACGGTACGGAATACCTGCCGCATGGAAATGGGAACGGCGCGCGATTGTCACGCTCGACATACGCTAGTGAGGGCAGTTTGTCGCGGCGAAGGTCTCGCGATTGTGTGTGAATCTCGAGGAGCGCGTTCGTCGCTTACTTCGAGGTCAACGATAATATCTGTCGAGGCGTTGCATCGCGTACGAGCGTTTCGATAAAAGATCGATTATTCCGCGATATAAAAGAAATTTTTCGATTTTTATTTTATTTTTTTTTCTTTCAATGCCGAAGAAATAAATATGTATGGACTCTCCGAGTTTCTATCGTTGATGGAAAAATCCCGACGCGGAATTCCTCGTAGCGAGGGGTTCTCTCGGGGGTATCCACGTGCCGTGAACTTGACGCGAGAATTTCATTGTTCGCGGTCACCGATGTGGAAAGCTCGACTTCCGGTTTCCGACGCGGCACAGTGCAGTGCCCCGCTCGGTGCCTCGATGCTCTCCCCCCTTTCCCCCTCCCGCAGAGCGCAGAAGGGGAACCACTAGTCTTTCCCAGACATCTGATAATTTCAACGACGCCATTGATGATATTCCGTGGGTTTCGTAATATAAAGTTTTTTTTCTCAATTGTTAATAACTCCCCGTTTTTGTAATATACTCGATGTTCAGAATAAAAAAAAGTTCGAAATAAATGAAATAAATAAAGTTTACGAAACAAACGACATGAATAAATAAAAATATAATTGTACTCACAGTATCACGAAACATCGAAGTTATCTATAGCGGTTCCGCAGGGATACGGGTGGACCTGCGAATGATAACGTTTTACTCGTTCGCCGAGTCACGTTGACACGTTGTTACTTTTAAAAAAATGCGGGTCCCGCGACATTTGGACACTCTATCGGAAACTCATTTTTCCGCGGTATCGAAAACGTTAGGGGTCGCGGCACGTCGACAAGGAACGCGAAGGGGAAAGCATATCGTACGGGTATATACCCTCGGAAAATTCATGCTGGTTAACCGCTGTCCATGAGAGTCTGTTGCCAGCGAAGTCGGACGGTCACCGGTGCGTGGCAACGGAAACGCTGGCAGCTCTCCATCGGGGTACTGCGCGGACAGACCGGAAGTAGCCGTGGGATCTCGACGCTCTCGGAAGCTCGGAATTGCCGTGAAACGGCGCGAGAGGCTTGCGGAATAACCTCGGGGGCCTCCGGTGGGAACCCCTTGTCAGGCAATTTGTTCGCGTGCACGAGGACTCCTTCTCGCTTCTCTTTCATTTTTCCCCACCGTTGTATATTATTTTTCAATATTCCTCACGCACACAACGCAATTCGCGAAATCGGAATATGTATACGCGGCGCTTTTAAATCGTTCGCAATAACTAATTCGCGTTACATGACTTCGAAGCCTTTGTGTAGACTTCATATATATATGTGTGTATCTCGCGGAGAAATGGCGGATAGGGGAGGGCGGGGGAGGAGGGCAGAACGTGATTGGATGAGTTTTCGAGAGCTCTCCAGCAGGGCGAAGGCGCGCGCGACGGTACACCCAGGTTAAGAGTTTTCTTCGCAAAGTCTCACGAAAGGCCGTCAACTTTTTAGTTTTATGTTACGAATGAATACGCGAGAGCCGCGAGACGATTGCGCCCGTCGTGTACGAACAGTTTGTGAGATTCGCACTAACACGCGAACGTATTGAAGGGAGAGAGGCTCCGTTACAAGGTAGTTACACGCTCGTAGTCGGCGGCAGCGACTCGTGCGAGTTATCTTTACGACGCTGTAGCTCCCCCGGTTCGTGCCTATAGTGTAGCGTACAGCAGAAACCTCCGGGCCTTGCGGCTTGTGTATTAGCTTCAACGGTCGCGGTTTTGCCGCGGCAGCGACTCTCTCGCAAACTCTATACAATGGAGAGAGCGGCGTGTACCGGTGAGAGAACACGTACCCGACGCATCAACGTGTATGTCGTAAGTACTGCCATAGTCACGATGATCTCGAAACACTGCGACCGGCTCTCTCGCGAAGCTCGGCGGGCGAGAATGGTTTTTTTTTTTTTTTCGACGGTACAAAGAACTTCATTTTCAGGTCATCGGTTTTATTTCTGACTCCAAACCTCCCTATCCGACTCTGACCACTTTTTACGCATGAATGATTTGTAGAGATTCGTTACTAATTTTTTTTTTATGTTTCGTCTTTTTTTTTACACTTTTTTTTTTACTTTCGATTCGATGCTCATCGCTTGCGTGAACGAGTTCGCGAGAATCGTCGGTTCGCGGCATGCAAATTTATTATCTTCGAAGAGCTCGGCAAAGGGTGCTGTAGGGGTGGGGGAAGCCGAAGAGAAGGCGATAAAAGAAAAACGATTCAAGCGCAACCGCAAAAGCCCGTATACTCCGCAAGAGGCTACCAGAGCAACGATAATTACTTTGCGACGAACAAGAACCTGCGGTTTCGAGCTCTGTGTGTAGCCTCGATAGACCGTAGCGTCACTGGTACATGCGGCGTAACGGGGCAACTAGAATCCAACTTACGACTACAGCCATAGCCCGGTCCGATATTTATTTCTCGACCGTGAATGTCGCCCGTTTGGATTCACTGTGTAGTATTCGTATTATCGCGTAAATTTCCTATCTCTTGCGGATTTCTCTGTTTCTGCACTCCTTCGTAGTTATTCGCGAAGTTACAGCGTCGTGCCGGAGATCGACGAGATAAAAAAAGAACAAGAAATTACGAAGCTAATAAGAAATTGAGAAACCGAGCGGTGCGATGGCAAATGAGAGGAAAAAAAAAAAACGAAACGTAATGCGCCGATAATTCTGAGAAGCGTAATGTCGCCTTCGGGACGGAAATAGAGACCCCGTTCGCCCGATAGACCGATAAAAATATGACTAATACACTCCGGTACACGAGAAATATACATCGCGTGAACAAATTGACGAATTGTTGATCCTTTTTTTTTCTTTGATATTTACTTCGCGATTGTGTCCTTCGAGGCGATAAAATAAAAATCACAGCGGGGATTCAATTGCCGTTGCTAATTAACGGCAATTATCTCAGTCCGAAATTATAGTCTATCGTGTAGTGTTGGAATAACAATTTTCTCGGCCGCGAAACGAGTTCTCCATGGAGCGCGTGTCAATGCGGAAACACGAGGATTACGTGTACGCGATATGTTGATGCGGTGTTGAAAAAAAATTCGCACGGTGCGCACTGCTTAGTGAGAACGATGTGTCGGGCGTATTATCGCGTATTATGCGAATTCGAATAATAAAAATTATTACAACCGTCCAATGCGGGGAGGGGAAGGAGAAGGGGGGGGGGGGGGCGCTTGACCCAGTGGCGCACGAGTTCGCGATATCGAATCGCGTTTGCGTTACGGTATAATTACCGGTGGCCAGTGAACGAGGTGTCCGCCATCAATGATTGAGTACCAATCGCGGGAATAATACCGTTTCGAGGTTCGAACTGTTTGACGAGACATTTTTCAAACCTTGAAGTCGTACTGAACTCTTTCGATACGCGCGTTTCAATAGCTTTTTTTTTGTCGATAGTTGTTCAATTGATTAGCGACGCCTTTAGCGTGGCAATCTTGACGAAAATGAACATTTCGTTCGTAATGCGTAGCGGGGGGGTGGGTATCGGTGAAAAAAAATTTTAGAAGTTGATTTTTTTTTATCGAGTTAAATTTTCAATTTTTTTCTCGAAAATTGTACAATAAAATGTTTTTTTCTTCATTGACAGGTACATGTATGCAAATTTATGTAAATAAAGAAATGTCAAAAAATGTTAACCTATAAAAAATATATGGCCGCCGAAAGAATGACTTGTTTTTTATTTACCCCCTTAACACGCGAAAGTTTCGAGGTTATCTATCACGCGATTTCCGATGTTTTCGATCCGACAGTGAAAAAAAAAACGAAAAAAAAAAAAATCTTTCGATCTCTTGAGGTTCTTCGCGCTGAATATAATCGAAAAAAAAACCGTTAAATCGCAGAGTCTCGGAAAGAACGATCGTGAGGATAAGCCGAGTAATAGAATATCTCTCGTAGGTAATGCGCGTCTTCTTCCTTGTTCCGGTCAAGGGTCGCGACTCGTGGGTGGTTTGCAAAGCCGCTCCTTTAACTCCTCGTCGGACGTACGGTAGATATTTACGATTACACGATGTTTCTCGTGATAAAACGTTCCGCTGCCATTTCCAGTATTTCTATAATGTCTAACGCGTACCCACGTACGGTTAGGAAACGTTTAAGGATATACTAAACAGCGCATGCGCGCGGCGGTTGTGTATGTTAGATATTTTGCGTGCACCACTCGTTAATGTAATCTCGACTCGCAAGCGTGTGCTCGACAAGCGCGTACCTATCCATTACTCCCGAGGTTATCCCGCTGCTCTCGCTGGTATACCTCTGTGGCAAACGCAAACGCATACCACCACTGCGATGATATGAAAACAGCGCAATTCTCTCGTCGTACGGAATACAGTTACTAATAGCATAGACCGGCAGAAACGTTCGTGCGGCGTTCGGTAGCTGAGTAATCCCCGCGGCGTAAAGAGTTCTTTACGAAACATCGGTAATTCTCCGAGAGCGGTGGTTTTTTTTCCCTTCGGGCGTGAAAATTATCTATATCGCTGCAGATGGTCGCTTTACCTTCTCGATTTACCTGCTCACAGATGGAGCTCATTCCTTGACTCGTCAGGTGCGAGTTATTTGCGCCGACGATTGAGCTGTTGAACTCTACTGGTATCGAGAATTTATGCATTTCCGTCTCGAGAAAAAAACGAGTTAATTGAATAGTTTCGCACGAAACGATAAACATTCCGATTCTCTTTCAATCGAAAAAAAATGTTTTGGGGTTAAAACGGTCTCACGAAATGTAAAAAAATAGAAAATAAAATTATTTTATTTAAATTGAAAATATATGTTTTTGGAGCAAAAAAAGTACAGATCTCTGGAATTTTTTTTTAACTCTGAAACTTGACGGCGTCTCGAAAAACACATTCGTCGAGCATTTCGTAAGAAGAACGGAAGTTTTGGAAATAATTGAAAAAAAAGCAATCACGTAATGATTTTTCGAAAAAAAAAAAAAAGTCCCAGATATTTATGGTCGAGTTTACGAAACGTCATGAAAATCGAAACGACCAATATATCGATGTTTATCGACGATTTCGATAGTTTTGATAGCGTTTGCGCGGTTGCCAAGAAAATTGTGCTAAATAGAGAGAAAGGGGAAGGAATGGGGCGCACGTGTGAAACTGAAACGAGTCGCAATATAGTGTAGGAGCTGTTAAGCGGCGGGGGCGTTGGTACGCCTATCGCTCTACTCGGATGACATCGCGATGTTTTCTCCAAGGATCGGGTGAAAAGATGCCGCGACGCCGAGAGCGGCGGTGCTCGGTGTTCGCAAGTGCATCTGGAATCGCGCCAAAATTATTAGAGGAAAAAGAATCGGGCGACAGCGTCGAGTGGATGAAAATCGTCTCATAGAACTCGCGGGCAACTGCCCCAACGCTTGTTGATCCATTTGAACCGACGATTCGTTTCCGACTGAATATACGTTATTTCGTTCTCTTTGCCGGCGTCTCGCAAAAGTGTTCGCGTCAAGCGTGCGAAAATTTGTCTTCGTTGTTGCGTCGACGCGTCGTCGTTTATACTTGTAATATAACGTTAAATGTAACTGCCGGACGCCATCCTACCGATGTATATAACAACCGTCTATGCTGCTGCGGCCCTCGGACCGCGCGGTCGTCATATCGGGACCAAGTAGCGCAACGATGATACGGAACGCGTATAAAACATATATAAATCTGTACGATTATTTCGGGTTCTCAAAGAGGATACGCGAGTCATCGACGATACAAATCTGATGTACAACCGACGAAATATATAGATACTCACCTCGAATCATAACTATTTTTAAGTCAAACCCTTTGCGCGAAGATTTCGGCGAGTCGTTGATATTCGTGTTTTCGCAGTGAAGCGAAAATAGTATCGATACACGTTGCGTATATTAATAATACGTTCTGCATAATGTTTTTATTGCATACTTCATAATATATCGTATTTATTATATAACATACAGCATATAGTACATAGTATCGCATTCGAATATAACGATACATAACCTAAAATATAACAAAAGATTAACAAATCATTGCGATCCGCACGACAGAGTTGATTACACCGCTTTGTCGCGTACCATAGTAACCAAGAACTCGATACGGGAGCTATACGCGCGACGTTATGATGCATCTCGTCGTCGGGCTGACGCGCGGGGAACCGCGAGCCGCTAGATAGAGAGGTACTTCTTTCCGTATCAGCATCGAGTGCACAGTCCAGACGCGGGAGAAAATAAAAGGTCCGGTCGAAGAGAGAAAGAGAGTGGGGAAAGTTGGGTAGAGATTAACCGAGAGTGAGATGCGGGGAACGGACAAGCGCGAGGGAGAAGCGAGACATTTGGGATCTCAGCTTGGCGATCAGTTCAGTTCTCCGATGTTCGCGGCGGTGTCACGGACGGCCACACTGTCCGTACGGGAAACTCACGGGTGACTGTACCAGTGACGTGTGTTCGTGAACACAATTCATTATTTCCGTCGATATCGAACTATTTCCCCTTCCCGAATTATTGAAGTATCCCACCGCCGTCGTCATTTTTTCGATTGTGCGCGATAAACTTCGAAACAATCGAAAATCCGAATACGAAAAAAAAAGTTTCGTAAATCTTCGAAGCGCCATAACCCCACGTGATTACTGACAATTCGCGGTTTCGAAGTAATATTTGGTAGGTACCGACGACGACGCTCACGTGCAGAGTCGAACGAAATAATCGACGGGGGCTTTCGCGTTTCGCTGGTGAAGCGCGACTGCGGTCAATCGTCTCGAGAATATATAGAACATCGCGAGATATATAGAAAAAAACTAATAAAGAGTAAAACGATAAAAAAAACGTCGTAGCTGTTGCTGTGGGATAAAGAACGAGGACAAGGCGCGTACACAGTCGTGAAACTATAGTCTTTTCGCTTGTATCCACTATGGACAATCGGTGTCAGTTTGTATTGCACGGCAAAGCTGCGGTGTCTCGACTCGAGGATCTCTCACTGTAGAGAGCGGACTTTCTCCAGTTGCCCCGAAGCTTCGCCTCCGGCATCGTTAAAAAAAATATATATCATTAAAAAAAAAAAATTCTCTTCCGCGCGTACTGAATATTGTCTCGAAAATTATAAACATACATATACGCGCATGCGGGAGGTGAGAGGGGCGCAAAAAATAGATCCCAGTCATGCCGATTATTTGAATCATTGCCAAAAATGATTTTGCCCTGAGAATAAAAACCGATAAATCTATCTCGAGTGTTGCCGCTGGATCACTCGAATTTTACTCTTCTCGCGATACGCGTGCCAACTTCCTGATTCTCTTGCTCCGTGCGGGAGTGGGTTTTTCTTACATCACTCGACGACGCCCCCCCTCCGCGAGCGCGCACTTCCGTCAGTCCGTCTGCGCTGCTGAGCGCCTACAGGAAAAACCCGGAAAACTTTTTGGCGTTATTTCGCGAGGGAGTGATGATCCCGAAATTACGAATTTAACGGTAGCGAATCGGACTGTTCCTCACCGGAGACGCGATCGAACGAGATAATCGGGGGCGACGACGATCTCTCGTCAGTCGACCACTCGAGCCCCGTCGCGACAGATCGCACGCATCGAATTATATCGCGACACACGCGACACTAACCTCTCGTATTTTTCTCGTTTTTACGACGATACGAAACTCGAAAAAAAAAGATTATCTTATCTACGCTCGTTAATTGACACTTTTACTATCGAAAATATTATCGCGTCGTTGAATGCATTGTAGATTTCGTGAATATATAGACGAACGGACCGCGGAGTGCGCGGCGTGTCGTTAAATCGAAGCACGTGGTAAACCGAAGCGGCGAAGAGACGGAGGCGGATCAACGGGATTCTACACGCGTACACGACGAAAGAGGGTGACTTTTCACGTCCGTGCGTGTAACGCGATCGTTCATTTAGTTCGCGGGCTCGTGTGTTAGTGTTTTTATGTGTGTGTCTGTTAGCTTCGGAGACCACGACGGACAGTTATGAGACGTACGGAAGTGGAGCTCTAAGAATATCTCGTTCGTGGATCGTTGAACCGCTGTTTCCACGTGCGCGCGCGGTACAAGACTGAGGCGAAATAAATCTTTCCCTCGCTTGCGGTTCTGTACCGTCATTTTGCTGCTCTGGTCATTACGAGCCGCTGTACCGGTACGGAAAAACTGATAATCCTCTGCTTCCGTTTCTCGGAACTTCGGCATCTCGCGCTTCGCGTTTACGTGGACTCGCGGGGGTGACAGGCGGTTTAATAGAGGCAGTGAAAGAAAAGGTGACAATGTCGGGAGACGGAACGTCGGACGAGGAAGGATCACAGGAGGATTCGGCGAGATACGACATCGATGACATGGAAATAATTAAAACTATCGGTAAGTCCCAATGACTGATGAATGAAACACCAAATCGCCGATTATCGGTCAATAAAAAAAGTCGTAAATTTTTCTCGAAAAAAAAAAAAAAAAAAAAAAAAATGAGATCGAAAAAATCGGAAGAAAATTCGAAAAAAAAAATTTAGTTGCGATAAATTCAAAAGAAAATTTCCCTCGCGTCACTTTACCTTGCGACGAAGAAAACTTTCCGAAATAATGTCATAATAACGTAAAAAGTAAATAAAGTTGACATATATTGTTAATTCACTGATAAATTCATCCTGAATGACAGCCAATTAGTAACTCCCTCCCAATTCGCGAAAGAATAACACGAGTGAATGACGGAACGTTTTTTGACGCTTCCGGAACGGCGCGATCGATCGATGAGGGGAGGGGAGAGGGAGTTTCGAGATAAAAAAATCACGTCCTGTACACGAGTAACGAAGATCGATGAGCGGCCTAACCGATTTCTCAAGAGAACACGTCGATCGCGGACGTGTTTGTTGAGGCAAAGAAAAAATGTTAAAGAACCAGAGCTATCGCGCGAGGCGAACGCGACTAGTTGCGTGCCGTTGCGAGCAAGTGGGCCACTGGAGAGCGAGAGGTCGACTACGAGTATATTTAACTCCCGAGAAATACGCTGAGACTCGCGAGCGTCACGAGGGAAACCTCGCGATCTTTAACTGCCCCCGCGCGCGTTCTCATAGTCTGCCGTAATAATGTCATTATTATTATTATTATTATTATATTATTTTTGCTATTATCATTATTATTATTCGTAATTACGTTTTCAAACACGAGAACGTGCGTTACGGTCGATCAATAATATTTAATTTTGGTGAAACATCGCGTCGGCGACATAAAATTTATCGACTAATTGGATAAGCGTCAATGAGTGCGGCGAGGTAAATTCATTCGTAAGACGCAAGACGTATGACAAAGTGTTTCGCGCTTCGGATTTTCGGAGATTTTCGATGTACGCGGCGGCGGCCCTCCCACAGGCAGCTGTCGTCGATCGTTAACAACGCCGCTGCATTAACCGACAAAGCTTGTCTCGTCATTAACCGGGAACGTGGGGAAACATGACGACGACTAACGTCTTCGGGGAGAGTTGCCAATTTGGCAAATATTTATAGCGGAATCGGAGAAAACACGACAACGCTATCCGATGCGCGATCCTTTGTGGCACTGGAAACGCACGAGTACTCCGCAACGATAATCATGCGATTGAAGCTTTAGGGTCGTTCGCGAAACCATAACGGAAATTTGGGAATTGAAGATTTTGAATGAACAAAATTACTACCGATTTTATAATTTCGATTTAAAAAAAAAAAAAATTTTATTAAAAACTTGAAAATCGTTGAAGTTTTCGGAGTTTCCGGAAAAACGGAAGTAATTTTTTTTTTTTATATTTTTTCACTAACCTATCGATTCGTTCGCGCAAATGTCTCAATGAAATTTTGGGTCACAGAAAAAAAGTCGATTATTACGATTAATTGAATTTCGATAAAAAAAAAAATACATACTGTTCGATTGCTTTGCAAGCGGAACTTTTTTTTATTAAATACACATTTTTGTTCAGTTATCGACTCATTCTACGATTTATTTTACGTTTCGATCGTAGAAAATCGTTAACCGAAAAGTCGATACTGATTTTAAAAATGCTGCGTTTCAGGTACCGGAACCTTCGGTCGTGTGGTTCTGTGCCGACATCGGGGAAGTCCATTAGCATTGAAGGTTTTATCTATGGTGGATGTCATAAGACTTAAGCAGGTCGAACACGTGAGAAACGAAGTTTCCGTTCTCAAGGAAGTCAATCACCCTTTCATCGTCAATATGTTCGTATATTACCTATATTACCGTTGAACGCTATATATGAGTTCATTGACCCGAGTTGTTTCAAAAATATTTAAAATTTTTCAAGATTCTTTTTTATGAAAAAAAAAAAAATTATGTTTAAATTTATTTATTAATAATTTTTTTTATAATTTATTTTAAAAATTAATAAATAAATAATAATAATAATAATGCATTATTTTTAATTTTTTAGTTAATTAAAAATATTTTTTAATAAGAAAATTTTCTTGGCACAATTAATTAAATAATAAGAATTTAATTAATACGCGAAATAATGAGATTCTGCATTACGAAAATTACGAAATTTCGTAAACTTTCTATTATCAAAGGCTTTGGAGCGGAAGAGACGAGGCAAGGGTTTACATGCTTCTGGAATTTGTCGCCGGTGGCGAATTATTTTCCTATCTACGAGCGGCAGGAAGATTCTCCGGACCAACGAGCTGTTTCTACGCCGCTGAAATAGTTTGCGCTTTGGACTATTTGCACTGCAAACACATCGTCTACAGGGATCTCAAACCGGAAAATCTTTTGCTCGATAGTCAGGGACACTTGAAGATTACGGATTTTGGATTCTCGAAAAAGCTCACCGACCGGTGTGTACCTTTGTTTCTGCGATTTAATCGAAATCCTTTAAACTCCGAAAACAGAAAAAAAAATCGTTTAAGTCGACAAAATCGGCGTTTACGTTTCGCGAAACAAAAAATCGATTGATTAAACGCAATAATTTTCATAGTATAAAAAAATAAAATTATCTAACAGTTTTTACGATTAATTAAGTATAAAGAAATTGAAAAAAAAAAAAAAATTGGTTCGCCACCCGTAAGAGCCGATTTAGTCAATTAAATCGATTTTTTTTCGCAGCGAAACTCAAAAATGGTAATTTAACGCGCGAAAAGAACAATCGACGTTTCTCTGAGTCTTTGCGTCTGCGAGGCCTTGAAGTATAATTCCACAATCGCGTCGGGAGACTCGTGACGACAACGGAGCGCGTAAACCTCTCGCCATTCGTTCGCTTTTCATTCGTGTAAAACTGAAGGCGATTTTGCATTTCTCTTTCTCTCGAAATCATTCGCAACGCACGTGAAACAGACGGAGAAAAAAAAATGAAAAAGAAATTTCGGGCATCAGCGAGACGGAGGAAATTTGCGGTCGAAGGTTCGATTCGAACAGATGCGTTCACGTAAACACCCCGCGGCGGACGCTTCCGAAACGCTTTTATTGGGCTTTATTTCTGGCGCACACACGCGAAATTAAGTTTTCATTCTCGCCGCGGCGGAACGACGAGACATCGGGACGCTTGTGTGATTTTCCCGGAAAATCTCGTCCACTTATTTTTGGGTATCTCTTTCGGACACTTACGACGTGAGTGGCCCACCCGCGCGCGCGACGAACGGCCTGAGAAATTAGTCGCGAGTCGTTAACTTTTTTTTTCTTTTATGACAACTCTTGGCAACGATAATCGAGACTTTGGGGTTTAAAACTCCGAAAAAATGTTAATAATAATAATAATTTTTTTCCGGAACTTTTTAAAAAATGTTATTATTATTATTATTATTATTATTATGTTCTTTTATTTTTTCGTCATTAGTAAACATTCATTTTTATTAATAATTTATTATTGTTAATTTTTCTTAATTAATTTAATAAATTACAGAACGTGGACTTTGTGCGGCACTCCGGAGTATCTCGCGCCGGAGATCATTCAGAGCAAAGGACACAACAAAGCGGTCGATTGGTGGGCACTTGGTGTACTTATTTACGAGATGTTAGCGGGGTATCCGCCCTTTTTTGATGACAATCCCTTTGGTATATACGAAAAAATACTCGGCGGCCGAATAGAGTGGCCGAAGCACATGGATCCCATTGCGAAGGATCTCGTGAAAAAGTTACTCGTCGCCGATAGAACCAAAAGACTCGGCAACATGCGACAAGGCGCTGAGGATGTTAAACGCCATCGTTGGTTCAAACTTGTCGAATGGCTTTTGGTAATTTTTTTTTATCTCCCGATACGAAAAACTGTCGATTAACGGGGCAATGGAACAATTGTATCGAATGTTTGCGAAAATTTCGGCCAAAATTTTTTTTTTATCGAAAAAAAAAAAAAAATCAGACTTTTTTTTCACGAAAAAAAAAAAAATGAAATCGTTAAGGACTTTTTTTTTCACGAAAAAAAAAAAATGAAATCATTAAGGACTTTTTTTTTTAAGGACAGTCCGCAGCCCCGGACAATCGAAATTTACCGCATTAATAATCGTCGAGTGTTTTTTTTTTTTCATTGATTAATAAAAAAAAAAAATGTTATCCGCAGGTGCCGCAACGAGCGCTGACGCCGCCGATACGCCCGCGAGTTAAGGCGCCCGGCGACCCGAGTTGTTTTGACGATTATCCGGAAACCGACTGGCGATCTCAGCCCCCATTGCCACCGGAGCAATTGGCTCTCTTTCAGGATTTCTGACGAAGAGCTTCTCGAATCATCCTGTTTGGTGTTTAATTCACCCGATGCATTCAAGAAAACCGAAATTCTTCTGATTCCGGAACTGTGGATTGCGATTCCCAGTGTCCGATATCGTTGATCGCATCCACGGGGTCGAAAGTTCCTGCAGTCCGTTGCCGTTGGTCTCGGAGTCTCGTCGGGTATCCGTCGCGAGACTAAAAGTCCCGCGAGAACCCTTTTCTTTTTTTTTTTGTAAATAGCATAATTATTCTTTTGCGTTTAGAAAGAATTATTTATTTTGTAGGCTAATATTTTAATGTACGAATGAAATGAGACTAAAAGTATGTTTTTTGCAGCATTGTAAATAAATTAGCGAAGTACGCCGCGATGTATACGTTTTTGTTACGCTGAAAAAAAAAAAATTGGATTGGAAGAATTTAATTATTTTCAATAAAAAAATTGGTCGTGCCAATTATAAGATTTCTTGACTATTAGGTGTCCCAATTTTATTTATTTTTTTTTTTTCGCGATTCGTAAGTTGATGCGCCCTTATCAACCGATGCGCTACACTTCATCACGGAACGTGTAGAAAAAAATATAAAAAAATGAAAGAGCAATGAAAGATCTTATCATTGCGTCGCGAAACTTATAATGGAAACTCGCGTCTCGTGACTCGTCCTCATCAATAATGCAATACTTTATATGGCGTTGATAAATAAATAATTTTCATTAGGATAAGTGCCGAACAGCGGTCCAGTCGCAGAACTGCCCTTTCTATTGTGTTAACGATTCTCCACGGGTACGAGTATCGCTTTGTTCCTCTGCTTCGGGTACAATCCTCGAATACAACATTTTTTTTGCGAAAATATAAAATATTAAAAAATTAAACATAATGAAAAAAATGTATTCGTCGAGTAGGAACTCCGTGAAAATTGCGAGAATTCGGTTCGTCGCCCGAAGAGTGATACGCGATTTCATCGATAACACCAGTATACACGGTGTTAAATATTTCAACGAGAGATCGGAAAACAATGGACCGATTTTCAAATTGTTTTGGTCGTTTATCCTCATTTCGGCGCTTATAGGTAATATAACTCATTTTTTTTCGTGAAATTGTAACTTTAGAGTGATTTTCGGATCAAAGATTCATCACATTTTTTACGTATATTAGGTTCGGGATTAATGCTAAAAGTATTCTGGAATCGTTATCAGAATAATCCAATGCTAACGGTGGTGGAAAGTTTCCATATACCGTCGTTTTTTGGGACTTTTCCTGCGTTAACCGTTTGCCCGGTGGCACAGCCGTCGATGGAGACTCGTATCAACATTTTGCGGTCTTTTCGTCTTCCCGTAAATATGAGTAGAGAAGAGGCGGCATCTTTATTGAAGTAAATTCAACATTAATAACTGCGATACTCGGGGCAATTGTCATAAATTCGTCTAAAAACGCAAATTTTTAAAAAATTTTATACATTAATTTTTTTAAATTATTTATTATTAACTACGAAAATTCATAAATCGTTTAATGAAATAATAATAATGAACAAATTAAAAAAATTCTATTATTATTATAAAAAAATTTTTTATAATTTTTACTAATAATTTGCTTTCCAAAAAAAAAAATTCATCACAATTGTCCGCGATAACTTGTTGGCTCGATCGGTACAACAATTTTTACGCGCATTTTTAGAAACATTTTCGAGTTGACGCATCCGCGTTCGGAATTATTCGATGAACAGATTAGAATGGACGAACTATTGCGCATCAATGGATTGGAAATGGTTGATTTTCTGAAGCGTCTAAGAGGTCAATGCAAGGATATCGTTGAGTCGTGTTGGTGGTACAACCACAAAGCGAATTGCGAAAAATTATTCCGCGTTTCTCACGCGTACGACGGTCTTTGCTGTTCTTTTAATTATAAACTCGAAGATATGATCGATCCGCCGAGGTAACGAACATTTAAAAAAAAAATTTTTATTTCAAAATACTATTTAAAAATAACCTTAAAATTTTCTTCGATTTACGTATTTTGGTATTCAGTACGGGAGATCCGACAGAAGGGTTAATCCCAACGGCCGGTTATGGTGTACATTCGGGATTAACGTTGGTTTTTAAAGGCAATCAATTTATTATGAATCACGACAACGGATCGATCGAAAGAATAACGACGAACTCAGTCGGGTTGATAGTATGTATCGTTGCGATTTTTTATTTTTATGGTTCGCGTTTTTAAAATTCGGCAAAAAATAAAAAACAATTTTTTTTTATAAATTCGCAGTTATATATTCATCATTTTCTCGAGTATCCGAATTCTTTTAATCTAATATTGCAGGCGGGTCGTGAAATGCAAGTAAGTGCGTTGATATCATTTTTTTTTTTATTGCGCGATCTTTTGATCGCCATTATTATTATCATCGTACGATGTTATTTTACGATTATAGTTGGGAATTGTCGCGAGAGGAAAGGTAAGAGAACCGGGAGTAAGCCGCAGACGCGAATACCCGTGTGTCAAAAAAATGGCAATCAAATATTTCCCTTCGTACGACACGACGAATTGTCAAAATTCCTGCCGAATCAAAATCGCTCTGAACGCCTGCGGCTGTGTTCCATGGCAATTCGAACCTTTCACCAAAAGCGAAAAAGCTCCCGTGAGTTTTTTTTTTTTTATATAGAAAATATAATTCAGTTTCGTTCGCTGAAATTGCGGCGAAATGTCGAACAGCGATTTATAGCATTGGGGAGAATGGGGAACGACAAGCAGCGAGTAATTCCGGTCACCGGACATTTTTCGGATTTTACTCGTTGAAATAGCAAAAAATTTATGAATAATTATTATTTGTCTAATAAACAAAAATAAATAAATGAATTAATAAAAAAATATATAATAATAATATTTATTATTAATTTTTCGGAAAAATCAATTTTTTTTTGTTTATTAAATAATTAGTTGCTATTTTAATCAGTAAAATCGAAAAAATGCCGAATGACCAAAAGATTTTTTTTTCTTCAGATCTGCGGCTTTCATCAGCTAAAATGCTTGAGAAACAATTATCGTGATATATGGTCCGCGAGGTATGTTAACGCGGCAGAAACTTTCTGCATCTGTCCGGAGAGCTGTCAGGGCGGAGAATATATCATCAAAGACACGATTATCCCAATAGCTTCGACAAGATTCACGCCTTCGATGATATAGTAAATATAAAATGGCATATAGACGATATACGATACTTTGCAATTTTTTTACGATTTTTTATCGGCAGTATATAAAAAAAGCAATGCGATATATTTTTTTCACGTGATTTTCTATGCCACCGAAAAATACCGTTTGCCGGCCGAAAGATTTATACTTTTTTTTCGTGATTCACTTTGATCCTTTTAAAAATTGGAAAAACGCGATCGAAAAATTGCGAAAAAAAAGTTTTATCTTCATAATCGTATTAAACATCGTCGCTAGTCGATTTTTCATTTCGAAACGATAGAAATAATATTTCGCGATGTTTAAAAATTTCGATAATATTTTTTTTTAGTCACAATATATCGGAAAAAAATGCTGTACTACGAATATTTATGGCTCAGCAAGTTTTCGAGAACTTAGGCAGTGTCAGCATCACCAATGAGATTTATCTGCTCTGTGAGTCAATATCTATATATTTACGATTATCGCTATCGCTATATATCGATACGGAATTAATCAATTTTTTTTTTTCTAAAAAAAATTTAAGCTTCCGCCGGAGGAATATTCAGTTTGTTTCTCGGGTGCAGTATCCTAAGCATCGGCGAGATAATTTATTTCTTTCTTATATTAATCGTCTCGTGTTACTCGATAAGTCGAAAGTCAACTTGAGATAACGCACTATCCAACGGTACGGCAGCGAAAATCGATCGGTTTTTACTTTGCTGCGGTGCGCCGGTTATCCGACGGCAGGTAAGTTGTCGGGAGAAAAAAAGGGTTCAATAATAAAATAAATAAATAAATGTTTATGACATTCAGAAAATTATTACGAACGAACGAACGTCACGCTGACGTCACGCTTCGTAGTCGCGTAGTATATATCAAAGACTAAAAAAATATTTAAGTTGCGATCAATAAGCTATTGTGGGATATAAAGTAAAACTGCGCCGTCTTTTTGGATTTTCAAGAATTCCACGAGAGATGGCGATGCATGTGTCCCTTTTGTCATTAACTATACTTCGTTGATAAACCCATAACATTATTTACGATCGATTATCGTCGACTCGATTGCCCCGTAAACATTTTTTATTGAAAATATATGGAAGAAATATATTAATAATAATAATATATATTTTTATTATTATTAAAAAAAATAAAAAATGAATTTTTTTTTAAATAATAATAATTAATCTTTTTAATTAATTATTATTATTATGAAGAATTCTTATCTATTATATTTCTATACATTATTTTACAAATTAAAAAAAAATATATTTCGCGGGGCGCGTCTACGAAAATGTATACGAGTTGAAGCGTTTTTAACGTACCGCTAAATTTACCGCCTTTAAAATAGTACCGTTAAATTTTTGTCGCGGCACGTAATTGACACGAATGAAGTGGCGATTGAATTATTAATTCGGTACACGGTAATCTCATTCGATAAAACCCGATAGTTGCAATAGTAACGCTCTGCGTTTACGTTACCGCGCGACTGCAATAAACTCGATTTTTTTCCGCACGAAATATTGCATGATTAATACTTTCGCGTAAATGAAAAAACGACGTCCTTTTCCGCAATATAAAAAACAAAAACATTATCCGATGTTTAGTTTCAATTGCGCCGCTGACGTTAGCATTTGAAACTCAGTAATTCCGACGCGTTTTTCGATCGATACCATTAACCGGGTTTTTGAAATAACTTGTCGAGCGTAACATGAAAAATGGAGCGTTCGAATTCTTCGAACGAATCGCCGACGAGTCGACGTGTGAATTCAAAAAGTTTCATTGCCAAGTAACTGCTTTGGTACTTTATGAACAATAGGAGTATTCGCGGTGTCGAGTATCTCGTCGATAACACATCGGACATTGAAATACCGACAACATTATTTTTTCGCGGCTTCTCCTTTACGTCGGTGAGTTTCTTATCGTTCAGAATTGCGAGATTGATTATCGAATTTTTTGCTATATATAAAAGGAAACCCACAAATTTTTAACAAGGTTCCGACTTGATGCCGAAACTATTTCGGAATCGTTACCCGACTTCGCTAACTCCGTCGGCGATCGAGAGCTTCTCCTACGCACCCTCCGTCTGCCCTCAGTTTTCCGCATTGGCCGTTCGAGCAATGATTCCACGGAGCAGCGAGAAACGATCGAGACTCGCGGAACAGCTGCGATTGCCGAGTAAATCCCTTTTAAAATATCGCCGCCTACGATTTTTTTTTCTCGTAATTTTCTACGCTCTGCTATTATGGGGATATATCGTGTCGACGATAAAAAAAAAATTTCAGACTCAATTTATGAAAACGAAATAAATAACATAAATGGGACACCGCTTTCGGAAATTCTTATCTGTTGATAAGAATCTGTATAATCGGTATACAACTTGTTAAAGAAATAACTCATCGTATTCAGGGGGTCAACGATCTTGAAGTTTGAAAATCGAATAAAATTTTCGAAAAAATTTCATTTCTCCAAAAAAAATGTCCCAAAAACATCGAAAACTCACGAATTGCTTGGAAAACTTGACGAAATTAGTTACAAAGTTCGAATATCGCAGTCGTTTTATACAAATATAATATACGATTCATGCGTAATATCCCGAAGAACCGCATGCGTGACGCGTAACGCGATAACTGAAAGCAAATATTTGCATAATCGTTCGAATTTCTTTAAAAACATTGCGATCGGTAATGCCAATTGGCCGGTATTCGTTTGTCGCCTATGATCCCCGCGGCGGGTTATCGCAAAACTCTGTGATCTCGATAGACGCGTACGACCTTTAGCAGAGATGCACTATCGATATGAACTATTCAAGTCCAATATCGATCGCCTTTGCCATTCATTCGCCGCATGACAAAGAGTTAACGCATTGACGAGCCTATAAAAGCGTTCGGGCACTTTAAGCTTTAACAGTATCACAGCATCACATAATTTCGAACGGCGTTCGCACGCGTCTCCATTATCGTTCAACACGAGTATCCAAAGCCGATTATTAGCTATTTATACGATAATCGAACCAGACGCCTCTTGTCGGGTGCGCCTGACCCCGTTTCGCGGGTCACCTTTTCGAACGATCGGGAAGACTTCCTTCTCGACGAATCAATCAGTTCATCTCGATTCCTGAAGCTTAACGGTGCGAAAATTCTTCCGAAATTTCTAAGGAATTAATTCTCCAATTCGGATCGAATCGTCTCGATCGCCGAAGTGATAGCGATCGTTGTGAATTAACGATCGCCGACTGCGAGTGAGTATCGCGTTTAGAACAAAAATTCGGTTGAATCGACTAAATCGGCGCGTGCGGATGGTGAAACAAATGTTTTGTTAATTGAAATTTCAATGCCGATTTTTTTCGACGATTTATTTGATTGAACCGATTTTTTTATCAGTGTGAGGGAATTATGCCGGTTTTTGTTAAATTACGACGATTAATTGATATATCAATAACGATTTTTTAGGCCAATCCTAAAATGGCAATCGGATCGGCTGGATTGGGATTCCTAACTCTGCTTCTACTACTCGAATCGTGTAACGGTTATTTACAAGAAACGATCGTTTATCCAATAAGATACGTGGATCGATCGATTGATCTCGGAATTTCCAGCGACGAGCTTAAGGTACCAACGGGAAAATGCAGCGCTTCAACGGATACCGATTTATCGTTGATCCTTCCGCGATCGTGTGCACCACGTACGCTGTACTCTGGATTCATCGTCAGCAATCGAGTCACCTGTTTGAGTCTTCGTGACAATCTCATCGAACACGTGACGATCGGTAGTTTCGATCGGTTACCGGATCTCCGCTACTTGGATCTTTCAAAGAACAGAATTGAATTCTGTGAACTCTTGTCGTTCGGTACTCACGACAGATTAATAACTCTTATAGTCGACGAAAATGCTCTGCCCGGCGAGAATTCCTTAACGATCGATCGGTCGAGTTATTTTCCTCGGGTCGAACATCTTTATCTTCGAAAAAATAGTATACGCCAATTAAAGTTCTCGTTAAGACGACAATTTCCCTATCTAACGCATCTCTATCTGTCCGACAATCAGCTTAACTCCGCCAGTCTTACCGATTGCGATCTTCCGACGAGCCTAAGACACCTGCATCTCGAGCGCAACGCCATTCGACGAGTCGAGTCACAAATCGTTCGGGAACTTTATTTTTTGTTTCTCGACGGCAATGAGATCGGTAAGATTTGCTCAACCGATTGTTGGGGTTCTTATATCGATCTCCGGGGAGCGACGAAACTACGATTTTTATCGTTGATCGGTAACGCGATCGGTAACATCGATCGCGATAGCTTTACCGATCTTTGCAATCTTCGTAGTCTGAATTTAAGGCACAACAGACTCGAGGCCATAGCGCCGGGTACTTTCGACTCGTTACGAGAACTTCGCGATCTATCGTTGAGCCAAAATCGTCTGAGATACATACCGATTTTTGGCAACACGAGAAAATTAACGACTCTCACGGTCGATAACAACGAAATCGTGCGAATCGAGGCAAACGCGTTCAGAGGTCTGATTTGGCTTAAACGGATCTCGCTGAGCAACAATCGGATCGGGGTAGTCGAGTCCGGTGCGTTCTGTAATCTTGAAATGTTGGAGGAACTCGATTTGTCGAATAACGAATTATATTATTTCTCGCCGGGTTGGATCGGTTCTAATACGCGTCTTCGTACTCTCGATCTTCGGGGTAATCGATTTACGAGTTTCGAGAACACGTATCTCTATCAAGTAGTTTCACTGAACGATCTGTATATGCAGGGAAATCCCCTGTCAAGCAAAGTTCCTCCGCGGGACGGAATATTTTCTCGCAATGTTAAAGTTCACACGGATCTCGGAATAACTGTTTCGCCGAGTCCTTGCTACGTTATCTGTAACTTCGAGTCTCGCGCGTTAACGCAGTACGAGGGGGCTTCCGATTATTGGATTTAATAATCGATCCCGTTAACCCCCGCTGGTCCGCGCGAGCAGATTTTTTTTTTTTTTTTCAAAAAATCGAAATAATAAGAAAAGTCGCGGTGACACGAAAAACAGATGATCGTCGCTTCGACTTGTTATAACAAACGTATCCGTAAATCAATTACGTGACAAAAAAAATGTATTTTTAATGAAACGCCGGTGTATACAGTCGGTCCGTTACGCTTCACATAACATCATTCGATTCATATTTTTTGACGATTAACCGTCGTTACGAATTTACGACGAACATATTATAATCATCGATTCTGTCCAACTAAATAATTTGATTATATTGCAGAATTTATTTGTCGCAATGATGAATAAAAATACAGTTTTAAATGACAAACGCTTCCTTTTTTTACCACCTCAGCCTCTAATTCACGCGATAGTATAAACCGAAAAAAAAAAAATAAAAATGTCTACTCACCAATTCCTTTATTCGTACACCTCAGTCACGTACGATCTATGGGACACGACACGACACGTGTTTTACCGGTGCAGTAGATAATATATATTATTCTATTTCGACCGAAAAACATCGAAAAATAAAAAAATTGTATTGTTATTCATTGAAAAACTTCGTAGTTCGATCAGCGATATTTCTTTAACCTCAAAAGAACAATCACGCGAGTATCGTCTTCGTTGACTAGAAATTCCGGGTGAGCGTAAGAAGCGTCGGGGGTTATAGATATAGAACAATAAGAATTGGCGATACCCCGCAGGATGGGCGGGAGACTCATCCGGCAGTCTCACTCTCGCTCATCCGATGTACGGGATACTTTAGTATGGGTTTTTGGGAAGCCGGGCGAGAACGGGGCGAGACACAGATTCACCGGCGGGGGAGAGGATGAGAAGGTGTAGTAGGAGGACTGAAACGCATGCGCCGAGGTGTATGGGGTTGGTTAAGTTGGCAGGGACACGGTACGTGATAGAGGGAGAGTGTGGATGCACGCGCGCGCGACACCGACCGCGAGAGGGAGAGCCCGCGTGGGTTTAGCGAAGAGCTTCAAGCGAAAAAGAGACGGTAAACGCGAACGTAACGCGGGAGTGAGTGAGCGCGCGGTATAACGTTCAAGTCCGAGGCGAGGTCTCCCGTGGCTGGCTGGCTGGCAAGCTCCGCTGGCCGGCCCGATGCAACCTCAGTGTTCCCTCGAACGCGGCACAGTTCCGTTCCGTGAGTTTGTGTATCCGCGTGATGGAAGCTCACTGGCGCGATCACCTCGGCAGCGAGTTTCCTCGGTAGCCGATCTCATGTAGTTCACTTAGGGTGTGAAGAAAGTTTGTTTGTGTGAGTGCGTGAGATAGATAAAAGATCCTCGGAGAGTCGACAAAAGTGTGTTGTTGATGTTTGTTTGTTGTTGTTGTTGTTATTGTTGATGTTGGTGCGATATAAAAGTGTGCGAAAGGAGTAATAAAAATTGTATTAATAAAAATTAACAATAAAGAAAAACCCGAAAAGAAAAAAAAAACAAACGAACAAAAAAATTTGAAAATAAATCAAAATAAAACGATCCGAGGGTTCGGAATAGTTGAGAGATTGTCTACAATGGAATAGATATAAGCAGTGCTCAAGGGGGGGTGGGAAAAAGTCATGTAAGGAACACAAACAAAACGAAGGTGTGAAAAAAAACTAACTTAAAAGTGAGCGAAGATCTCGAAAAAAAATAAAATAAAAAAAAAACTTGTAATATAGAGACGCGGTGGCCGTTCGGGGCGCGACGAGTGTACTACGGGAACTCGTAGTAAGGACTCGACGAAGACGGCGGGCGGGAGTGCGATAGAGTGTGGAAAAGTGTTACGCGAGAAAAATAAGATAATCGAGAATGTCGGGAAACTATTCGGTGCGATGCGAACAGGGACTGGTTGTGCCGCTGTGGACGCCAACGGACAATCTCAATCTATCCGATATTATATTTCGCGGTATTTTTTATTTTTTTTTTCTTCTCTATTTATTCATCGGTGTATCGATAATAAGCGATCGTTTTATGGCGGCAATTGAGGTTATAACGTCGCAAGAAAAAGAATTAGTCGTTCGTCGTCCGGGTCGTGAACCGCAGATCGTCGTAGTGAGGGTGTGGAACGAAACAGTTGCAAATCTAACCTTGATGGCGCTCGGTAGTAGCGCACCGGAAATTTTACTATCGATAATCGAAATATGGGCGAAAAACTTCGAGGCCGGTGAACTCGGTCCCGGTACCATTGTCGGTTCGGCGGCCTACAATCTATTCGTCATAATAGCACTTTGCGTTTTCGTTATACCGTCCGGTGAAAATCGTAAAATAAAACATTTAAGGGTCTTTTTCGTAACGGCTACGTGGAGCATATTCGCTTACGTATGGTTGTACATTATACTTTCGGTTACGAGTCCCGGTGTTCTCGATGTATGGGAGGGCGTATTAACCTTTTTGTTCTTTCCGGCAACGGTACTTACCGCCTATGTCGCGGATCAGAGATTGTTGATATACAAGTATCTTCACAAGGGTTATAGAATGAACAAACGGGGAGTTATAGTACAAGCGGAAGCTGGCGATTCGGACGGTGGTGTCGAACTCGAGATAAAAGCACAGCACGATAGCATTCACGGTCTGACCGATCGTGTCGGGGACGCGGACACGCCCGAGGCACGAGAATTCGAACAAACCCGACGTGACTACATACACACCCTGCGGGAGCTGCGCAAGAAACACCCGACACTGGCACTCGAGCAGCTCGAAGTTATGGCACACGAAGAGGTACTCGGCAAGGGACCGAAGAGTCGAGCTTTTTATCGGGTTCAAGCGACGAGGAAAATGGTAGGAGCGGGAAATCTAAGTCGAAAAATAAGCGAAAGAGCGCAGAGCGATCTCAGTGAGGTTAAGGCGGAGTTACAAAGAGCCGAAGCCGAGAGTATCGATATCGAAAATATCAATGCTACGAGAGTTTTTTTCGAACCCGGACATTACACTGTTATGGAAAACGTCGGAACATTCGAAGTTGGCGTTACGAGAGCCGGTGGCGACCTTAACAAAGCGTGTACCGTTGATTACACTACGGAAGACGGATCGGCCGAAGCCGGTTCCGATTACGTAACTGCGAAAGGCACGCTGATCTTCGAACCCGGCGAAACGAGAAAAACTATCAATCTATCGGTTATCGATGACGAACTTTTCGAAGAGGATGAACATTTTTACGTGAGGTAAGTTTAACTTATGTTTACCTTTCGTAACGCAAACACCTCGAATTTACACTGCGATCAACACCGGTCGACCAATTGCGAAGGAACGATCTCTCGGCGATGGACAGTCATTGGGAAAATTGCATGTAGGATGCTAAAGCAATTTGACGAATGTAGAACGCGAGGTAAGTATATATGACTGACTGAACGAACGTAATTTCGTCTCGTCAGCCGATTACACGAGGACTTCGTGATTTTTTTATCATCGTGAAATTTTCGATGTATTTAAAAAAAAAAAAAAAATTTTATGTAAAATTATGAAATATCAAATAGAATTGATTGAAAAATGGTTGATCACAATAATAATAAAACATTTTGTTCAATGATTAAGGCTTTTAAATGATATGACATGTTCGAGAAAGCGAAAGTACCATTTTCATTTGATGTTGCGATCGAAAACGCGATCGCAGATGAGTCGAAAGAAATTTTACAAAGATTGGCTATTCCGTCGTTCTGCGATTGAGTAATACGACAGCGTCGAGTTTCTGATGATTTCGAGTAGGCGAATCAACGGCCCGAAGTCATCGCGAGGCCCGCAAAGTGCTGAGAGCTCCGTAGCCGCGGCGAAGGAGTCTCGAGTTTATTAACGAGACGGAAGAAGATCGGAACGAGTACAGTAATGGAATAGGGAATTAGCGACGACTGAGAACCGAGAAAAAAATGAAAAAAAAAAAAGACCAGTAGAAATGGGAATAGAGATCGAGGACCACCGCTCCGCTTTCTCAGGAAGCTGGAAGAGATTCTCAAGTTCTCTTCCGGTCGGGTATATCCACCCCGTAATATATATATACATATATATATATACGTAAACGGTACAGTCGTGAATGAGTACAGACTACAAGTACAGCAGAAGCGGCAAAAGGTTCCGAACTCGAGATCTCGAAATTGCTCGTTCGCCGAGCCCCGGGATCTCTTTCTCTCGCCAGTCTAACCCCGTCGAGAATCCCGGAAGTTCAACTCTCTCTCTCTCCACCCCTCCACCTTTACGCGGCCCAATTCGCTGCCCTCCCCTGCGAAGCTTGTCTCACGGTTTCTCGGTAATTGCGCGATCCATTCCCCGTTTCTCGTCCCTACCAAACGGAAACTCATTTTCGGCGGTATTCGAAGTTTCGAACGCCACGGGAACGGGGCGAATGAGAGAAAATCCCCGATTCTTACCCTCCCGGACACCTATTTCATTCCCTTGTCTCGTAAAATTGCATTGAACTCACATTTGCGTGTATCGCGTGCAAATTCGTAGTTAATTAGCCCGTTGGTTATTGATTTTTACTCAATTATTTTAGTTGCTTATATTTAATACTATTGTATACATTAGCTGCTAAAACTAAAGTTTTTAGTTTGCGAATGTGCGGACTTTTAGGCAGAAACCGTTTTGTAAAGGACGTACCACAGGCTACTAGTAGTTACGACCAAAATATAAGTATTACCCATACTGGTCGTTACTACTTCCGGTACTACTAGTCGTAGTGGTATTTCCTACTAATTAAGTATTACTGCTATTAGTTACTAAGTTTCGTGGTATTCCACGCTAATTATACACATTAAGTTTGTTTAAATTATGTTAACTAACTATTAAGTTAAGTAGTCGAAGAAGGAAATCCTACTTAACTTATTATGATTAGTATTTTTTTTATATACATTGACTAACTACCGAGTTAAGTGGTACTGCGTACTATTCCGTAACTATAAGAATAAATTATGCCCCCCGATAAGTTATAGTTATCCGATAATAAGCAGCATTATCGCGATTTTTCCGAGTGTAAGATCGCCGGATTGCGTTCGGCTTTCATTCCGCTTCCTCGCTATTCCTCGAGGGTTGGTCATGAAAGTTCCGGACGCGATCCATTCATCTTTATCATGACGCTTATTACTTCCTTTTTTTTTTCGTTTTTTTTTCTTCAACTTTACTTCCCGTCGTTTTTTCCCTGTATCGGCGCATGTTGCGTGTCACGAGACAATCGCGATAGATTAAACGTGGGCTGAGCAGCGTACAGCTCTGAAGCACGGCAATGAGTGATAATATACGGAAACTTTATACAACGATGACGCCGTTTTCCCCCTTCGGTAGTTATGAATGACGCAATGAGGTATATAACTCGGGAACCAAGAAATTCAATCGCAACCGGAATGAACAAAGCAACTTGTCGGTACGCGTTAACTTGTCTTGTTAATCGAGTCTTCCGTACTTAGTTATTCCTTTAGTATGCGTTGGAAAAGCATTCATATTGATTCAATATGAATGTCGTAGGTATCTATAAAAGTTTATCGGGATATAGCGTTACGGTATATAGACGAGTTTTCACTTTGAGCGATGGTTGGGGGAGTCACTCTCATCATCACTCAACATCGAGGAGGGCGCGAGCGGATTTTTCGATAGATTGAAAATGTGTACGAGAAAAATCTCTGTGAGACCGTTCGGCGTCGGGGAGTCAAGTAGAATAATCTGTGTGACATATAACAGATTTCCTGATACCACCCGTACGTATAGCTGTGATTTAGTGAATCCGTATATCTTCAACTTTGATGGGGTCGATATGAAACTCCGTTCAGCGAAATGGGAATCGTTCGGCGAGAATAAAACAATAACTGTTAGCAATGTTGATTGATTGATTCATTCATTAATATATACATATATTTATTGCTTAATTTAGCTGATATAAAAAGACTGAAGAAAAATTAAAAGTTATCAATCACAGTACTGATAATAACGATTGACGACAGTCCTCGTCATACAAAGCTTCATATTTCATATTCAATCATTTTCGCAATTCGACAATTTTACATAAAAATTTAATCGTAAAAAATGCAAATTGAATTTGCATCGTTTTTTTTTTTAATGAATACAATCGCCAATATGCTTTCGAAAAATAACATTATTGTAAATTTGAATATTTTTTACTAATATTAAAAAAAAATTTCCCCCTTCGTACCGAATAAATAACAGAATCTCAGTATCGATGAAAAAGTCTAATCGATGTATACGAATTTCCGATGATTTCAGACTGAGCAATTGTTCGCAGCCAGCGATGCTGGTCTCGCCGAGCCTCGCAACGGTAATGATTCTCGACGACGATCACAGCGGTATATTCGGTTTTCCGGAGCGTGACGTCGAGTTGGTGGAGAGCGTTGGACAATATCCGCTGAGGGTTGTGCGTTACAGCGGCGCACGAGGACGCGTCGTTCTTTCCTACAAGACGGTCGAAGGCACTGCAAAGCCCGGCAAGCAGTATCAACCCTGCGAGGGTTTCCTGACCTTCGAGGACAATCAGACTGAGTGAGTTTCGCAAAAAAAAAATAAATAAAAAAAATTCTATAAAATAAAAAGTAATTATTAAATCATCGCGAAGAGATTGGCTAATCGTCGAGCTGATTTTTGCTTTCGCAACGGCAACTCGTAAATGCCATTGCGCGCGACTTAAAAAAACTTTTACAGCCTTTGATGTTCAACAAAAGGGTTATTTGCTCGATATATACATAAAAATATATATACATATATACAGAGTTACGAAGTATATAAAGTTTATCCGACTGTCGTCGGGTTTTGCCAACAAACGACTACCGATGTTCACAATAGTTCGCGTCTCTGTTTTCTTCTTTCATTCTTCGAAGCGCCGACTTTGCAAGCTTCGGGCCCCGAGGGTTCGTAATAGTAAAGCTATCGCACAGTGGGACAGCGGCTGCAAAAGTACAGCTGTGCAAAAAAAAAAATCACGAAAAGCGAAAAAAAAAAGACAACCGGATATATAACTCGACAGAGCTTGCAGTACAACAAAAAAAACACATATACACGGAAAAAACGGAGTGAAAGACGAAAAAAAATGACACCCCGTATTGCGGACTCTGTTCCGTTAAAATTTGACGCGAGAGGGAGTGAAAATTGTGTTTTATCCGCCTTCGGGCTCCGGCGCAGGCCTTTGGGGTGTTTTTAAAAACCTTTCTCTCGCGTGCTCCGGAGTATCGTTCCGTCTATGTTTATCCAACACGCTGTAGCAATATTTTTCAGCGCACCCCTGGCGATGCTCTCTTATTGCGCTATCTTTCATTCCGTTCTTTAAAAATTCTCATTTCGGCCTTTAATAATAAATAGAATTATTCACGTTCTCGCCTTCGTTCGGACATTGACGGAAATGCTGTATCCACACTATACATGATTTGCATATGGAATTAGGAATAAATAATTCCTTTCAAAGTATATGTAGTATATACACAATAAATATCTCTGCATATAAATATTTTCAATAAAAAAAAAAATTAATTTTATAACATTTTTTTTATAAAATAATTTTTTTCCGAAAAAAAAAACGAAGGCGAATTTTTTTACGAAATATTAATTATTTGCCTCAAATTCTTTACATAAGTTATATATAATCTTTATATAACTTTTCTCGCGGGGGAGGAAAATGGGGGGGTGAGACGAAGAATTTATCGTGGCAATTCGCAGAGTTGGGATGTTTCGCGTTAATGGGATGGGGCGATATCGCGTAGAACATTAATTAACGGTTGAATCATTAGCGATGCTATATCCGTTCCGATGGTTCGAGAAATCGATGCGTAACTTATCACACAGTCGGGATCTTCGAAGGTACGTCAGGGGTGATAGGATGCGAAACAGCTTAATTTTATGGGATGGCAGAGCCAAGTTGAGCATAAGAAAGAAAACGAGGGGATGGCCGCGGCGAGAACGTAAAGAGCGAAGAAAACACACGAGGCGTAAGTGGGCCAATAGGGGGCGGGAAGCCCCGAGGGTGCTTCGCCGTTACGTTCTCCGGGCAGCCCTGGCGCGATTCCCCGGCCGCCACTGGTCTCTCTACCGTCCATACGTGTCTGCACGCCTGCGTTAACTTCTATCGTTCTAAAAAACCTTCGACCTACGAACGGCACCCGGTCGCCAATATCTCTATCGTCGTCGGTTACACGAGGGCATTTTTCTCGGGCTGTTTAGCCCTTACGAGCGATCGACGTGTAACGAACCCGAATCAGCTACACGCTTTCGTCACTCATTGTCTTTTCGGACAAAAAAAAAAGATCGCGAATGTCGGCAAAACTGATTTTACGCCCTCACGTACGAGGAAGGTTAATGTACGTCCGAATTTTTCGACCAGTCGTTATTTTCAATTGCTCCGTTTAACTATAAAAAAAAACGCAAAAAAAAAAAAAAAATCGTAAAAAAACATCGAATTTTTTTTTTTTCGATGTATTAAACAGATTTGTGTAATGCTTTTTCGTATTGTTGGTTTTAAGAATTGACCGATGAAATCGAGATAAAGCCTCTATTTTTGTATTTTTTTCGGTAAAAAAAAATTAGGTGATTCATTTTTTTGATCATAGATTTTTATCGAAGAGTTTCCATTTTTCACGAGACGAAAAATCGTGAAAAATATAATCGTACCGTATTAAATGAGAGGGCAGTGATGCGTGAATGAAAAAATGATATTTCTGTCGTCAATAATCGTCGATTCAATCGTCGACGGCGTCGATTGAGAGAAGTGTTACCGGTTGATACTTTCATTCGACCCGAGAGAAGAAAAGTAACCTTTTTTTCATAGCAATCAAGACGCGATTGAGGATTTAAGAATATGGAATGAATATATATATACGTAATACATATATATCTATACACATTTACGTGGGAATAGAGATTGAGAGAAGGGTCTCTCCCTACCGTTTGCGGAGTTTCACAGGGTGATTGCGAGAGTACCGAGAGAGAGAGAAAGCGGGGGCGACCCTCGCGAGTTCGCTAACGGATAGACTCATTTGAAAGGCGAATTCGGGGCTTTCAGCGTGAAAATTGAAAACGGTTCTTGAACGCGTCACGCTACGGTAGTCAAGAAGTAGCCGCGGCATTGCCGAGAAACGTAAACGGGGGAGAGACCGTCACTGATGACATACCATAGAAAAAAAAAGTCGACGAAAAGAATGAAGAGTTCCCCGATAAGTTCCAGTGTCGAGGCACCGGGGGTTAGTCGACTTTAAATTCCGAAAACTCCCGTAAGATATATACATATATATATTCAAAACTCGTCACAGAAGTTTTGGGGGCGTTCGGCTGTTCGCGGCACTGTGGATAGAAAGATATATTACGGAGAACGGGGCGACTTGCAACATTTGGCTTAAAAGAATTCAAGATTCGGCGCTTTAAGATACATCGCGTGGTGTTCGTTTCGAAAAATTTCAATAAAATTGAGAGAGAATTACACTTTTCGGTAGTATAATAAAAATCTTAAAAAATGTATTCTCCATAATAATAATTGCAAAATGTTATTAACAAATTGATGAAAAAAAAATTAAATTTTTGGTAACCCAACTTTTTTTAATGAAAATGATTCGTTTATTTTTCGGAATACGTATGAATTTTTTCAAATTTTAATCTTTAATTTTTTTTTTTAGACAAATTTTTTTTATATTAAAAAAAATCGACTTACCCTGTGTTTCAACTTACCCCGGTCTCCCTTCCCGTAATATAGATTCTATTTTCATAGATCGCGACACTCGCTCTGCGGGATTTTTTCGTTTTTATAGCGCGTCTCTTCTGATTTGTCTCGCGTTTCAACTCACCCCGGTGTCCGCTGTACATACGTAATCCGACGATGACGAGGCATGTGCCTCGGACTCGACGAGCCACTAGACACCGCGACGAGACCTTTGACCCCCGTCGACAGATGACACGATACACGCTTTTCCCGATAAACATCGCGACAGTGAACGACCAGAGAAATTCGATGGACAAAAAAGCTCCGACAATACGAGAGGCATAAAGCCTTCGAGTTTCGCGAAAGCGCGCGTAGGAAAAAGTATCATTTTTTAATATCTCCTTTCTCCGAGTTCCGTATTGTCGCATATGTTGACTCGCGGCATCAATCCGAAACAGACAATTTGCATCTGCAGCTACGCGCGCAATCTCGTTGGAGATGGGAGATTATTTTTTCGCTACAAAATACCAGAAATGCCGAGCGACTGCGTGGCCGACGCATATGAATTCACCGCCAAGTTAGCGAGTCGGTTGGTTGCTTTATTTCTTCTGTTTCCCTTCCGTCTCTTCGTGTCCTCCGCACGTATATTCCGCCGGTATACGAGAACTTTCATGGCATTCGGGTCAACCGAAGTTTCAAAGTTACCTCCGCGATCTCTCGTTCGCTACTACAATAGCAAACGAGATGAAGGAGTCTCTCTTCTCTATCCGACAACGACGAACGGCCGCAGAGAGAAACGAGTAGTACGTCCCGGCAGAATTTCATTTGAATCGCAAGTTTCGGTTTCCATGGAGATCGCGAACTCTCCTCGTCGCTCTTATCAAACTTGTCAATTGTCTCGTCTCCTCTTCTCCTCTGTTCTCTCCTCTTTTCTCTCGTCCGTTCAGCTCTATACTTTCGCTACTCTTTTCTCTTCGTTCTCTGTCGTTGCCGCATTCGTTTCTCCATCCAACGCGATCTATCGATGGTCCATCGGCCGCATTTCGCGGTGATCTCGACAGAGACGACAAGTTTCCTCCCTTTTTATTCCGTTCAGTCAGACGGGAGAACAATTGGTTTTTTCTATAACTCGGCTTTTGTTGTTTATTGTCAACAATGTCCGATGCACTCGAGACGCTTAAACGAATTTCGTATATCTACATCGGTGACGACAATCGACCAATAGTGCTCAACATCTTTATCCGCCCCTAAGAGGATCAAGAGAAAGGGCTTTGGATAAAAATAGCATTTCCCAACGGGAGATAAAACATATTTACGTGCGCGTTAGCGAGAGGGTCTCAAACTCGAAGGGCTTTCGGAAGAACGAAGTGCTTGAAACGAAAATAAAAAAAGCGGCCATAAAGGCGACCGGGGCGAGTTGAAACATCGAGAAAATCGGTAAAAACGTAAAAATCGGAGGTTTGTCGCAATAAATACGGAACTCTAAAGTGTCTTATCGCGGAATACACTTCAATTTTTTTTTTCATATTTTCTGATAGAGTGTGTCTTTTGCATATAGTTTCGGTAGAAAATTTCCCTGGGGATTTTTTTTCGTGGTATTTTCGATGTTTTTTTTTTTTTCGATGTATCTGTTTCAACTAACCCCGGTCTCCCCTATATTAAAAGTGAAGGAGATGAAACGATAAGAATCCTGACGAGCGTCCAAATCCGACGATAAATCACTGCTACATAGGTACGGGGGAACGAGACGATCGCGTGGAAATGTTGCGGGGGGTCCTTCGTTTTTTTTTCCTTTCACCCTCCGGTTCTCCACTCCCCCATCTCCTTGATACACGACGTAGATGAACAATAAATCAAAAAAGATACTGCCGAACCTTCCCCGTAGTGTTCCTCGCACTCCCGTTACCGCCTAATGCAATCTTCGGTAGCATCTTCCCGCGTTGCCTAACCGAGAAACGAATTAGTCCTTCGAACGAATACATCGAGAAAAAAAAAAAAGAATCGGTCGGCACTCAAGCGTGTTGCGCGTTTATTATCCTGTAGGGGTTCATAGGGAAACCGAACTAAAATCCTCCACTAGAATTCCGAGGGTGGCGATCACGTTTGCGTTTTTATCGAGCGACGAATAAATTCGGCTCCACCGGAGTTGATAGTTTTCATCGCGCAGATAATACGCACTGAGGCACGCAATGAGGCAAGCAGCAGAAATCGGATCGGTATTAAAGCTCCTCGACGGAGACGACAAGATCTTTGCGTGCGTCGGTGGGCGACCTGAGAGACCGTAGAGAAAGCCGACAAAAAAAAATAGATGAGAGGGAGAGGCGCTACACTCAAGCGTAGGGTAGCATGAAGCGAGTTGATCCTGCCGCGCGATAAAACTCGCAGAGTTTAATGGCTTCAGGATAGGTTTTTTTTTTTTTTTTTTTTTTCAGTTCTCGTTAGTATAATCACAGTGCGTTCAAAATGGCCACGGGCTCAGCTGCTCTTCAGTTCGCGCGGCGTCGTTACGCGACTCGGAAAAAAATTCAATGCTTTTTCGCGAATTACCTTTCGATATGCATTCGCGTTTAATCCGTTGAAATTTTTTTTTTTTCCACTCTCTGCGTTAAGTCTTAATCAGTGTCTCGACTATTTTAGTTTATATTTTAATTCCAGAAAATGTCAGACGCATTGGACAGCATTTTTAATTTTTTTTTACTGCTTTTCTTACGCGATTTTCCGAGCGTTTGAAATGACCGCGTCTCGCAATTTTACACTGTAATAAACACGGATTAATTATGGTGCGATTGTCTCATATTACTACATCTCCGAGCGGCGGAAAGGAAGGGAATGTTACCACACAAAGCCACAATAGGAGAGTTTGTCCGCTGTTTGCATTGTTGCGAAACGAGAAACGTCATAGGAAGGCGACGAGATCCGCGGTGAATGAGGCGTCCAATCGTTCTCCCGCCCATTGATCCTTTTTCTATACGTTTCCTTGCCGTACCTTTTCCCGATACTTTTACATTTTATTTTTCTCGTAACGCTCGCGGGATGTCTGCGAATAAGACGTAAACGGAGATCCTTCTGATGCAACCTAAGCTCGTATATACGACAATAAGATATATACTGACTATAGCTATACTAAGATATATAAAACTATAGTATCCTATTTGTTGTGTGTATCTACAGATAAAGTCGAATAGGAATTGATATATCGACCCCGATTCCTCGAACGTATTGTTACCTACTTTTATTACCGCGTAAAAAAAGATTTCTCTTGGTGAACATTTTTTTTTGTTTTTTTTTCGAGAGTTTCGTGACTACGCGTTGGTACTCCTGAAATTTGACAATTGATTCATTTCTTGTTTATCAATCGAAAAATTAATAAAAAAATATAATTTTTTTTTATTTTTTATTTGCGAATCATGATTATTAAATAAAAAAAAATTCTAGAAAATAAAAAATTTATATTTATTATTATTTTATACATTTTTTTCCAACAAAAAAAATTTGGGAATTTTTTTTTTATAGTTTTTCCATTTTTGATAGTAATATAGGTAAAATTTTTTTAGGAACGAATAAATTTAATTCATAAGGCAAAGCGAAAAAAAATGTCCTATTATTTCGAAGCGAAGACTACGCGGAGACACATAAGAATATTAGAGGGAAGAGATTGAGAGCGATTGAGACCGCGTAAAGATTAGGAACCGCGTCTCCCGACAATTCTTAGACACTGTTAATCGTGAAGCGATTACAGTCGCGTGTATATTATAAATATTACGAAGAGAGAAATAGAACGACCACCAGGTCAGTCGGGAGACTTGGGATTTTAATCGTGTCGGTCACGAGACTTACTTCGGCCGAATTAATGCACTCGACGATTACATCTCAAGTATAACCCACTGTACGAGAGTCGCGTCAACCCCGTCGCGCTCCCGGCGCTCCACGTGCGCCGTTGAATTTAATGCCGTTGCAACGAAAACATACATGTGACACAGTCAGCTTATTCTGCTGTATAAAAAGTAATAAACAAAAGCAATTTCGTCGGTTTTTTCGTGACCGCTGCCTTAAAAAAAGTTAGTTAAATTTCTCTCTACAAATTTAATTCATATATACGTATGAATTACTTCACATTAATCTTTCGTAATCTTTAGAATTTTATATGGATTTTTTAATGTTTTTTCGAGACATGGTAACGCATAAAACAAAAAAGTTTGTATATACGTCATATTCTAATATTTTTTTTTATTTCGGAGTAAAGTCGAAAAAAGTAAAAAAAAATTCAATTTCGCTTCATGACGATGAAATATATTTATTAATCAAAACGGAAACTTGAAAGCATATTGTAAAAAATTCAATGTCGACTGTCCTTTCAAATCCCTCAGTGCCGACGAAGGGTCAAGATCGACGAGAATAGACTATATGAATTCAAAGTTAAGGTATATAAAAGGGCTGTTGATTCATGGGGTCCGTCGTGAGCAAAGAAGAAGTTCCTTTCTTCGCTTCGAACTGAGCTTTCGTAACAAAAAAAAAACGCGTTTGAGAGTCGCTGACAAAGAGATTTCCGCGCAAATAGCTTCGGAGAGGTGTACTGTACCCGGAGTTAGTATATACGCATATATACACACGTTAGATCGATCGATTCGACGTCTCGCTTCGCCGTCTCGGTTCCTTCGTTTTTCCACGCGGCCCGTGGTTCAAGCGCGAGAGACGAGAAAACGAAGAAATCGCTGGCAGGATTACCGCTTTCAGTCGGGGAGTATAGAAAAGCGGTGAGAAAAGCGCCGGGAGGAGGAGCGATGAGAACCGCTGGTGCTGCGCGAAGCGAAGCTCTCTCTACGCGAGTTTTCTCGAGATAAGACTATTCTGTAGGGCGTCCATGAGAGACGGGAGGTGAGCTTTTATTTCGCCAAACGACTGGTGAGTTACCTCTCAGTAGAAACCCACCGCATCTCGTAATCCAGAGTTGCCATTCTTTTCCAACTCCCGTGGCCTACGTTTCCGGACTGACGAGAGATCATCGCGCTACTTCGGTTTACTTCGCGGCACGTACACCGATCTTGCGCTGCATGGCAAACAATCAGCAAGCCGCCACTTTTTTCTTTTCCATCTCATTCTCATTACGCGGTGCAAACTAAAAACAAAAGATACGAATTAAATTTGCATCGAGTTTCGTTGTTTTTTCGTTTAAATCGCCGTTTACAAAGATCTATGAGAAATATATCGAATTTCTGGATCCTCATGGAAGAAGTTTCGTAAACGGCTACAGAAATAAGGGTTTCCATCGAAACAGAGCAAAGGAGGCAAAAGAAAAAGAATGGGACTTCCAGTTACCGACCGGAAGAATTCGCATCCCACCAATTGGTCGGATTCATCATCAACATTTATGCCGCATCGCGTTATGCAGGGTATCAATTTCTTCATTGGCTTATGTATGATTCTGAATATCCAGCGATCGCGATTCATCGCGCTAAAGCTCTCGCTACTTTATCCTCAAACAAGGCGTCTGCTATTTCCGGTATCAAAAGCATGTGATACAATGCATCAGAAAGCAATTCAAATCGCTAACAATTGATTACTACAATCCCGTCGATACCCAGCAGCACTTTCAATAAAAAGCCGATAAGGCAAACAAGCAGATATAGCAGAAGCATTGTCTGGCATCAAGATACACAAATCTTTTGCGGTATCATACCATTTCTTTCCAAGGATCACTCGACATTCCATGCTTCGCAATTCCCTTCAGCATGGATACCCATCCCTTTGCCATTTTCCACATCGATTTGATATCGCGTGACGCCTACCATCAGAAACCTAAGAGGCCTATCGTCCTCCTTCCTCTACCCGTCACTTCAAGACGTGTTAAATTGATTCCTTAAAGTTGAGAAATACCCAGAAGGATTTCCGGTAAAAAGGTTCGATGCAACGCGCACCGCAGCTGGAGACCTCCCAAGGCATGCCATGCCTTGCCTTGCCATGGAAAGGGGAGCCTCTGTTGCTGGTGGCCTTAGCATAATCTCTGTGCCGCTGGAGAGAGTCTAAGGAATACATAATACTCTCCACTATCTTAAGTACTTCCGTGGATCTACACATGCATGCATGTTGTATCATCATGCTATCGTTGTTTGCCGGTGTATTCCACAAGGCGCAAACGCAGGGTGGGAAAGAGTTGGATGGCATACATGCTGCAGTAGTATAGGTACGTTATAGGCAGACGGCGCCGGAATCCCCGGGGATGTGTTGCATGGTATGCTATAAGCTCGAATGTCCCGGACCGCATATGTATAGCGCACACGTGTCTTCGTGTCACGAATATTTTCAACAGCCCCACCTAGGTACGCTGTAGCAGCGGCGCCCTGAACCATCTGATGCTGTTGGGTATACGGGGGTATAAGCATGACGGCACTAGAAGCACCCGGACACCCGAGCACACACGTCCGTCAACGCATACATGTCAGCCGTTTTCATACATAAATATACATAGATAACGACGTATCCTATATACATATATATACTATACATTATAACATGTGTACCATAGCTGTATGGGAGGTGTACAAATCCGACCGATATACACCAGAGCCGGATTTGGTACAGCGGAATGTTAGCATCTAGGATTACACACGGGTAAGAGGTGAGATTAATACTACGGAGTCAGTGCGAATCTGTCGGACTAGAGGCCAATTGGAACCGGAGTTGTGTAGTTAAATCATAGGCAGAGATGGACAGGGGTAGGGAGGGCCGCATGCCTTAGGCTCATGAATTCAAGATATTCTGTACCTCGATTTATAGGTTATATGGGTACAGGTATAGTGTATTACAGTTTCGGCACGTGTTAAGCGATTCTATGAGCTTAAGGTTGATGAGCCCAAGCATATGGCATCTCGTACGGTTGCTAATCCTCCCATTATTCAATATGACTGCGTTGGGTACTAATGATTTTATTGACAGCGGTAGAAGGTGGTAAGGGTTGATACCCTTGGACCGCTCTTGAATCTGATGAGGCGGTCATCCTACAGATCCTTATTTGGGATGATATCTTAACTTCTTGGGTTATCCGTTTTGTTCGATGATTAGCTGTTAATCGACATGGCGACCTGAAAACATCCCGTCGTGAGAGACGAGTGTCGATGCCAATTATGAAATGATGAAATGAAGTATCCGGTTGAGGAAAAGTTGATTGCCCGAGCTGAAGCAAACGGTTTTGGTTGGTCCAGATGCCGATTCTGGGGCGTCTGGGTTTGGAATTAATATTTACAATTTATCGATGGACACGACAAACAAGCAAAGAGTTTCTGTTGACTACATGGTTAAGGGTTCCATATCGAACTCTACGATATCAATCGTTAATGGTTGCGACTCTCAACCCCCCAGAGAGTTGAATTAATCAGCAAATTGAATTTCTTCTTCGCCAGACTCCGCTTGCACACCTCGTAAACCTTACCCGCTAGTGTCACTCGTGAACTCGTTTCGTCTGTCGAGATCCCCAACGAGTCTCGAGTCTCGCGAGCTTTTTTTTTTGTTTCAAGAGGGCAAACGGGAGAAACCGAGATTGCCGAGAGTGGTCAAGTGTGCAGCACGAGAACCACGTTTCATAACGTTTGAGAAAGAAAAAACTACCGTACAAGTTCAGTTTAAAACAGAGGTCCGTGCTCTCCGGCATGTTGACACTCTATTCAAATCACCGCGGCAACGGTGGAGCTTTCCTTAAGGGCACACATCTTCCAAATGGCTCGAAATTTGCTCCAAATTTTGTATTTTATCACAGAACTGTGAGAAATAAAAATACGATGAAAAAAAAAAAAAAAATGGTAGTGAACAAAGCATTTTTACCCGATTGTAAAAAATTGAACATCACTCGAAAAAAAAAAAAAAAATGATTCGTACCCGTCATCAACTAGAATAACCCATTTTTTTTTATTTCCGACGAGTTGTTATCACCGATGAATTTCCACCGGAAAACGAACAATTAACACTTCCGGCGGCGATATTTTTTTTTTTATCAATTTTTCATATCACCAGATGGATGTATCCCTTTAAAATCGTTTGCGACGATGAACCGGAGCCCCTCTTCATGTATACGCGCTTTCAAGGTGATCGTTCCCATCAAAGCGAACGAATTGCTCGAACGATCATTTTTTTCGATTAACGCGATTCCTTCCTTGACCTTATATTAGTTCGCGCCGCTGTGTAATAGCCTCAATCGATTATATAAACGAGGTATATAAACTCGCGCACATGGAGCCGCTGTCAGGGGTGCATACATATAACTACGGGATATACTACGCATATGTCTCTATATAATGTAACCCCGGAGTGTTGCAACCTTCGATTCGAACAGTTTCAAGGAACAACGCGTTATAATACCACCCCATCCTACCGAAGCTTAAACGGGGCTGTTACGGGGGATGGAAACGATGTTTATCGAGTCTGTTATCATTTATTGCTTGATCCTCGTTTGTCGATTATGTTTACCCAGTTAAACACTATTCCGTTAACGAGAAATACGCGATTCTGATAGTCGTGAATGCGGTAAGCATCGATGTCAACAGCTTATACGGAATTTCTCGTCTATCTGACGATCTGTACCAACGTTCAATCGATAAATCTATCCAAACATAAATCCATAAAACGCATAACGGACGCGAGAGCTTTCGGAGGGCTTCGTATATTTTTACAACCCTCCCAGGGGTGGTGAATCGACTCTGTAGGGCATTACCGAAGCTCTCGAGGGTTTTCAGCGTACGTGGGCGGTCGTTCGCGAACTCGCGATGCCCCCTTCGCTCGAGGATCTCTTCTCACTTCAACTATCCGAACGCTCTTCGGATCCCAGTTGAACGTCCGCTATTCCGAAACGTTCCTCTTCAAAACTCGTATCTCGACGCGTTACGCGCTAACGCGTGGGTTGGACAATCAAAATCTCATTCTGCTATCTCCATTTTAGTATAATTGTCTTTGTAAATACCCGCAGAGTCACAGCTGTTTGTCTATTAGTGGAACTAAATGTGTTATGTAGACTATCGTTACTCGGGCGGAAAATAAACATTTCGTACGGTAAAAGGTCGGAGGGATGTTTTTTTAGGGTTCTTTCAAAGCAAATTTCACGGATGTGCGAACAGTGTTGTGAATCAAATGTTCTTTTATTCGAATAACACGAATTCTGTCGTATAATCAAATCGGAAAATAGTAATCGATAAAACGACGATATGGATGAATATCGAATCGGAAAATAATAATAACGTAAATAAAAAAAAAATCAAATTTATTGTGCACTTTACCATCGTTATTGTTGGATTTTTTTTTTTTTTTTTTCAAATTTTGATTTATGCAAATTCGATTTTATATCACTCGCTTTTTCGTTCCGATAGAATTGATTCGATTGAAAAAAAACAATATTCTGACACAGTTTCGGTTCAACAAATGTTATTAACACAAAAACGTCTATCTGCGTGTCTCCGTACGTGACGCAATTTAAAAACAGGAAAACTTACGCACCGCGACTGTTGTTACGAAAGTGGAACGAGAATAAACGGTCATTCGATAGTACAAACGCGAACCGCGCCATTTTTTTTATAATTTTGAATTTTGATTTATGTATTCATAACCTCAAAAAATCTACGCGATTATTACGCAATTTTTTTTTTCGCCTATTCAGAGGCAACTTTAGTAGTTATGTTCGCCAATTTTTATGTATACGCGAAATGAGTTTCAATCGTTTTATCCGATATCGGAAAAAAAAAATTATTTCCATTTTGATTTATTTAAAATATCGCATTCGGTTTGTGTATCGAGTGTTTGTATAGCGCGCTATATACATAAAGGGCGCCGGGCGCAGGAGGGAAAGAGGGGTACTAATGCGTCGGTGAATTCACACTCTCGTCGCCGGTATTAATGGCGTCGATTGTATTCGATTATAAACGCAACAGCAGTGTGGGTGTGTAAACCCCTCGTTTGCCACGTATCCCGTCCGTTGTTCGACGCACTGTTACCTCGCGATAACGATCACTTCATAAACAACGAAATACGTACACATAACTATGAATTTGCGAGAAACTCACATCGATAAATTTTGAATTAGCAGCGAGTGTATTTGTATCGTATGTGCCGATAATTCTTCGCTCCCTTTTTTGCCTTTTTTTTTATTCAATGTTTTCAACCCTCGAGCAGTACTTTGATTCGACAAATGAGCCGATAAGCCATTTATGAGTAACTAACTGTAACGATCGACGAAAATTGACGAACAATACACTTGATTAGCTGTCGTTAATTATGTAACGACTAATCAAGAGACGCGGCGGCAGCGTTTCGACGCCAAGTACTCTAAAGAAAAAGTTCGCGCGGCAATGTATTTTTTACTTAAAAAATAATATTTCATATTTAATATTCATATTATTAATATTAAAATAATATAATGGTAATAAAAAATGACCAATATTAAAAGTTTTATGGATAAATTTTAGTCGAATTTCGAAGAAATTTTCAAACCAATTAGAATTACTCAATTTTGTTTAATTATAAAATATGGGATTTTAATAAAATTTATTTTACGGATTTTACGTAAGACTTGAAAATTTTTCACTACAAAGAATTTTTATTTTTTTATTAATTCTCTGATCGATGTTAAAAAATTTAAAAAAATGAGAATTTCCGGTGCATTCGAATTGTGAGTACTTTTCAGAGAGGTACATAAATCTGGTACTTCAAAAACCGACTAAAATTTGTTCGTTCGCGAGTTTTAAATTATCGGCACGACGTAAAAAAAAAGCGAATAAATCTCTTTTTTATCTTCTTTATGTTTGAAAAAAAAAAAAATGTTACATTTTTTACGACTCTCAATGTACCTTTCAGCAATGGAATTCCATTTTATTTCCTCCAATAGTTTCCATGAGAAAAAAATTTAATTTCATTCATTTTTCGAATCGCCAAGCAGATTAACGATATTTCGAACGCTATTTTTATTTCAATGAACATAATAAAAGAAATTAATTAAAAAATACATATTAATTTTGAATCATAAATAAATGTTTAATAAAAATAACGAATTAATGAAAAAAAAAAAAAATTGCGTGTATTTGCAGAAAGACGATAACATTGACGATAATCGAAGAAGACTCTTACGAAAAAGATGCGTTGTTTTACGTGGAACTGGGAGAGCCGCAGCTGCAAGGAGGTGAGTTTTACCCGAAATCCAAATTTATACTAATCCCGCATCGCGATGTATTTGTCACAAAAAAAAAATAAAAAATCGAAAAATTTTCATTATTTAACATGAAAAAAAAAAATTAAAAAGTCGAAAAATGAGATCCGAGAATCGAGCAGTCGAGATAAGGGATTGAATATCCCTGAAGCCTCATACATTTTTTTTCCATCATCCCAAAGAAAATTGAGAAGAAAAGACTGATGTTAATTGGGGTAACATAGCCTTTGCGGACACTTAATTAATATATAATGCGCGACTCGCGAGTTCGTTAAGTTGGACTGCGAAAGAGGCGGTTCTGTTCTCCGCTTTGTAAGAATAAATAATAATAAAAAAAAAAAACGAAAATTGGCGGTTAATAACGATTATCCACGATAATCCGAAAGATGCTTCGCGAGTATCGTGCCTCGTGAAATTTTTACGATGCAATTTAAGTTTTTAAATAAATAAACGAAAAAAAAAAAAATGATACCGGCTTCGGAGAGATCGTTTCTCCGAGCCAAGTGCTTCTCTCGTTTCTCGAGAAGGCGTCGAGTGTCTCCTTCCAATTATGAAATTTTTCTATTAAGCGGCACCGTCGTGACGCGGCAATATTTCCGGGGTAACTTTTTTTTTTTTTTTTTCTTTCGGTTTTGTTATTGTATCCGATTAATATTGGCATAAGCGCGTCAATTAGTGGAATTAGCCGTCTTCTCAACGAGTTCAACTATTACGGAAGACGTAATACGCTTGAATCGAGCGCTGCTCATCGTTCTCCATCAGAGGCACGAGGAGAATCCGCTGATAGAATATACGACGACGGGGTATAAGCACTCGTTCCATTATCGGTTGGAGAGCAATCGTGGCGAATGGGAGATCTTCGAACAAAGAAGCGCCATTAGCAGTCAGCGATGCGATGCTCGCCGCCAAATTGGCTGAGGAAAAAAAGGCCCCGAGCTACGGTCGGATTAATAATTAGGTTTCGTCCGTATTCCGCTCATCTTGAATTCATCGGTATCACCCGCGCGTCAAAAAATTTCTCCTGCCATTTCGAACGTTTTTTCGATTCGTCGAAAATTATTTTTTCGAAAACGATCACTTTTTCGCGATAATCGGCGAAACCAATCTTCGCGGTTTTTCTTTAAAAAAAGAAAATGAAAAAAGAAAAATGTATTTTTATAAAGTATTTATGGTACTTAAGTCGTTTCCTGATAGTCTTTTTTTTTTTTCGAAACAAAAATTAAAAATTCATTTTTTGTTAAGTTTCGAACGATATTGCGATTGTATCCTAAAAAATATCGATATACTTCGTTGTTTTTTAATTTTTGGAGTTATTGTCGTTTTCACATTTTTCCGTTTAAAATCGATAAAAATCGCTTACTTCGCGTTATTTACATTAATAATGGGATGTAAACCGATTTTCCAAAATTTCGAATTATCCGGTTGATAGACGTGAAATTCCCATCAGCTTACTCGCTGTACACATTTGACGCCGAGTAAACATATGTAGTTACAGTTAATCCGCAGTCCGTTTAAACCTCCGCCGGTTAATTGAGATTTCACTGTGATTCAAAATTCATAGTAATAATTCCATGAATATCGCAACACCTTAAAGTTATTACTTTACTACTAATTACATAATTAATTAGTGATCCATATTAATTAAATGAATAAAAAATTATTCGTAACTTTCTCCGCGGTCATTGTAGTTCTCTCGACGGCTCGATTTTCGATATATCACAAAATTCGCAGCAGCAAAATGCACACACGTTTATTTTTAGTTCTCACACGGTACACCGCGTTGTATATTTTAATTTCAGAAAAAAAAAAAAAAAAAATTCTTTCGTAATTAAATGATTCATAGATAACGAAGTTAATTGAATAAAAAAAATATTCTAATTATTCCCATCGTCACGGTAGCTTTCTCGACGGCTCGATTCTCGATTTATCACCAAATTCGCACCAATTTTTTTTTTTTTTCGTTATAACAGGACAAACTTTGGTTAATTTTCTTCAAACTCCTTAAAAAAAAAAAAAGAAAAACTTTACTCACCGTTTGTGTGTATCCCTCTCTCTTTCTCTCTGTATCCAATAACTAACGCGCCCGCCTGGTCGTGAAACTGGACCACTGCGTACGTGAATACAACGCGGCTGACCGTAAGTTTATTACTTGAAAGAAGGGATGACGAGTGAAATTTCGCTGCTGCTCAGTTGCTGCCGCTTTTCAATTAACAATATCTTATTATTAGCTATTAAAAAGTAACTTATCCATTCGTAGCTAATATTTTTTTCGTTTTATTTGTTTACTTTTATTTCGCGCGGCTTTTGAAAAAATAATCACAGTTAGTTTTCGACGAATGAACCGTAGAAGTCTCAAAGTAGCGCCGCAGAAAAGCGGTGAATTCCCATATGAAAAAAAAAATATAAGAAATATATTGAATTTAGCTAATATTATTATTAATATTACATTAATATATCAATACATCGAAAATAATAATAATTCTATCGAAAAATGATATATTTTAAAATATATATGATATATCATATATTTTTATATCTTTTTTTTTTTAAATGTGAGATATGCATAAAACGCGTAAAGGCTTTGATTTGCGGAGGTAAATTTCCATTTGCCGAGTGTAATCGTATATTTGAGTTGTAATCCGAAGTACGTATGCGGTTAATCGCGGAAGGTACAGTAGCGCCGAAATGGGGAACGGAGGGAAAGAACGGTGGTGAGTTTTGTGGTTCAGAGAGAACGAGAGACTGTGAAGTACACACCGACGCAAACAGTGAAACAGCCGTGGGGCGTCGGCACCGCGTATAGTTGATACTCTGCGCGTGAAACAAATACCGCGGTCGAGCCGTTGCAGCGAAGCATAGACCAGCGTCGGCTTATCACGGGAGTCGTGTCTTCTCTCCGTTCCCCGTTTAACAACACCGGTTAATTGTTCGCGCTGCTCAACGCCCCGGGATGAGCGGTTATTGCACGCGGACTAAACAAACGAGGGTGCGGCTGTTACACGAGGATCGTAAGCGTGATAATTATATCGATAATTGGAAGCCCGACGAGATGAGAATACGGGGGCAAGTTGGTAGGTCATGCAATTTGCCACAATGGTTGTAAAGCTCCCAACGAATCGCGAGTCCACTATAATGGGATCGAATTTTGTTCTTTTCTGCGGCTCCCAGTGGAGGAGAATAGTAGGGAAAAAAATATATCGGGAATATATTGAAATATATCGAAATGTATCGGGAAATTCGGTTTTTTTAATATATTTAATATATTGATGATATACTTTATGATATAATATATATGATGACATATATTTGTAGGACTATATTTTAAAATATATCTGCAGGGAAAAAAATATATCAGAAATATATGAAATTCGGTGTTCTTATATTTTATTTCGCAATCTATATATTTTTTATGTATGTAGATGTATTTTCCGATATACTTTTTATCCATGTGGACTTTTCTGCGTATCAGATTTTCCGTGAATACCTCGCGAATTTCTATAGCTTAAATGAGGTCCAGCGAGTGTGCGATAAGCGCAGAGTCTGCGGGGTCGACAAACAAGCGGACGACTGTACTAACACTCTCTTTTCCATTATCCGTCCGTATTATCTGATAGGGTAATGGGGGCGTATAAGGGTGTTTGATGCATATTCAAGGATATTTTATCGCATAATCCCCCGGAGAATTTTTATCCGTGAGGCGGGAAATATCCAAGGGCTGAGGCTATCATCTCGGGGTATCGCTTGGCATCTTAATTATTTTCTATTTTTTTTTATTTTTATGATTATTGCGTAATTAGGAGAGCGAAGAAGGAGTAAAAGATAAAAACTGAATAATTTTTTTTTCCCTCGAAATCTTTAGAAGGTGAAAAATAATTTTTTTACTAAACGAATTCAGAGTCTTACAATCTTTTTTTATACGAATAATAATTTTTTTTTACGGCTCTCTCAACGAAAACCCTCGCAGATCGTGAGATGCGGCATAACACGTGGAAAAACTTGAATTTAATGACTGTATTTTTTCTGTAGCCTAAAAATGCTTCTATACCGCGGGAATTGTGAATTTTTCATTTTATTATTAATTATGTTGTTTAATTACCAGCTGTGCAAATAAACTCTCAATTCAAATCTACTCTCTTCGGTAGAAAAAAAAAGCATAAACGCGAATGGGGACATTTACCTTAACAGTCCATTACTGTGATGGCATTGCGATGATAAATTACCGAGTGCGTCGTAATCCACGATCGACACTTCGTCGAGAGTCGTGTCAATGAAACAACACGTCTATGTTGACCTGCAAACGGCTGATATTATTGTTGCCGATTAGCCTCGTCGACTCGGAGACTAAACGATCGACGCGCGAAATTGGCAATCAAATTAAATCAAATCGAAAAAAAAAAAAAAAATTTAGTTACAAGATGATTAAAGTCTTTTTTCGGTTGAAATAATTCGCTAATAATTTTTCTGAATTATTAGTATTATTATTATTATTATTATTATGAAAAATCACTATTCATAGCACCGTTTGTACGATCGAAAAATTTCGTTTTTCATCCCCTTAATAAGAGTTACCATCGATTTACTCTCCGGATTATGACTGCACCACCCTTCCAGCTGCGATCAATGTTTCTATCGTACATCGCGTGACTCGAAGCACAAAATCCTTTTCCTTTTTTTTTCTCGAAAAATTAGCCTTAGAGTTCAGCTGGAAAAAGTTTGTCGTTCATTCCCGATAACGAAGCAAGTAACGGAACACGCAAACATTCGTAAATAAAGTATACCGATAATACGGTACACAGTATCCCCAGTGAGTCTCAGGGTCACGAGTAGTAACCGTGAGGAGGTGCAACAGGGACACGAAAGTTCAAGGATTAACGATACGTGTCGAGAACCATCGATGGTACGATGCCGAAAGATTCGTAAAGATGCATCGATCTGTATATATTTCTCATAGAATTCTAAACGGGGAGGAAGTAACGAAAAAAAAAAAAAATGGCGGTACGAAATCGAGAGGGGAAACGGTCGAGAGGCAAGTATTGCAAAGGAGATTGGATCAGACGCTGGTAAGAGTGGCGCGAGTAGTTACGGTACGGACGTGACTAGCCGAGGCGTAAGTAGATACGGTTACCCCAACAGCGTTGGACGTCCACAAATTGCAACGACTACCTTCACGGTAAGCCCCCGGGTGATGGTGCTGCCGGTGGCGCCTGTAGACGTTTGCTATCGCAGGGGAACGGATCTGGAATTTCCATTAGGAAAACCCCGCGAAAGTTGTGGACGAGGGGCGAGGCGAGTTGCGGGGAAATGGGGAGGGATGGGGCGCGAGGGGGTTGGAGTATAAGAGGGACGAGAGGAGCTCCGAGCATAACGCTCAGTCAATACTTTTCTCGTGAGATCCGCGACTCTTCCCCATCGTTTCTAAATGTTTCGCAGATTATCGTCGAACTTATAAAATGTTCCTGGCGTTCCCGATCGGTTTTCAATTACCATATTATATATTCGTTGAGAGATTCTCCGCTCCGCATTTGATTCAAATACGAAAATATACTTTTACGTCATTTTTCTTTTTGTTCGAATGCCTTTTGTTCTCGAATTTGAATATCGGGAGCGATTGAATAAAATCGAATCTCTCGAACACCTTTTTTTTCGTTTTATTTTATGTATAAATAGTCTTTTGCAGAAAAAATATTTATGAAAATTAGAGTCGCACGTATCGATGTTTATTTTTTTATTAACGTCGATATCGACGCCTCTGTATCGGGGAGTTAGTCAACCAATTTTTGGTTCTCTTGTACAGGAATTTTTAGATAATATAACGATTTATTATTATTATAATAATTTGTTGGAAAATTCATTTTAAAAAATAAGGAAGCGATGTGCAATTATAATTATTAAAAAGCGCGAATTTCATATATTTCCAACATTTTTTTTCCGAGTAGACTTCTCTACGAAGAAACAAAAAATTCTAACAAAAGATTGTGAAATGTTGTGCACTGCATCCTTCCTTCGGATAGTCGCACGACAACAAAGAAATTACTTTCGTTTCAAGAGATTTTGTTGTGTGGGAGTTTGCACGTGGCAATGGATCGTTTATTCCATACGCTGTTTTTTTTTCACCTTTAACTGCGCTCTTTTCTCTCCGCCGACGTTCCACTTAACGACCTACTTTTCCGCAGTGATACATACACGTGACATTGGCGGATGGAAGTTCACTTTGCGCTTCTCGTTTCGCTTGTCTTTTCCTTTTACTTAATCCTCTTCCTCTCTATTCTCTTCGACTACCTTAATTCTCGCATTTATCATCATTTCCTTCGCTTCCTTCACGATAGAGATCCGTCCATTTATCAAATTCTTCAATCCACAATGAAAGAAAATCCTTGAAGTCTCTTCGCCGTGTCGAAAACTGCACCCATTCCCCGTAGAATCGGTGGTGAGGGGGGGTGAGTCTGGGGCAATATGGACTACTGAAGCGAAATAGGACACCGCAACGTTAAAAATTAAAGTCGTCAACTACTGTCAAAAAATAAAAAATTTCGATGAATTTCGGACATTTGTATCAATTTTCGTCGAACTCAAAGCGAAATCTGATGATATTAGTTCGGGTTGTAGACAAAGTTTTTAATTAACATATCAAAAACGCCTTTAATTAACATATCAAAAAACGTGTTTTTTGGTTTTTCGGACCCTCGAAAAATTAATTTTGAATTTAATTTGGTGATAAACCGTCAATTCGTGTTTCTGAGCTCATGAAAACGTTCCGTATTTATCCGGTCCATTTTGCCCCGATTTCTGATTCCACAGTTTGGAGACTCGACGGATCTCTCTCGTCGCGACTCACCTGCCCACCCACTGGTAATTAGAACTTATCCAACCATTTGTTTTTAATTAACGAATCAATTGCTCGGGTGAGTTGGGACTTCGTTCGTACGCTTGGGACGTACCAAACTACCGAAAAATTTTCTACGCCGAAGGGAATTGCGTTAAACTCATTCAACGGTGAGACTTCGCGGTTAGGAAAACAGCGGAGCGAATAGAACGCGAACGTTGATTGGATTAAATCTTGCATACGAAGTAATATCGCGCGACGGCTGATACAATCGTAAAGCGTCTTTTTTTTATGTTTCATCGTTAGCACAGGACGCTTTATATTGCCGGATCTCATAGGGTGCATGTGAGGCAGGAATGGCGGAAGGTTTAACACGCCTCGCGCTGTCTTTTGCAGCCGTCGTAACAGCTTGAAACTCCTGGCGGATCGTTGCGCAACTCTCTTTCTATATATCTATCTGTACATTCCGCATTTGTGGGAAATCTCTGATACGCGATTACTTTTTATAACGAAGGGCTCCGAGAGCCCTTCATCGCTCGTGTTGGATTCGGTATAATATCTGAATACATCGCGGATGATGTATCTCGAGTACTGTAATGGCAATAGTTTCCAGTTGATTCGACGGACGGCAGTAGATAAACGCACTAATCTGTGTGAACATATATACATATATATGTAGTTTGCTCCGAACACGTAAACCCGAGTCTCGTGAGACAGGTGTTCTCTGCTGAGTGGGACGTATATACAGTACTATGCAGAGACCCGTCAAGCAAATTGTACTATAGTCCAATAAGGCAAATGGCACCATTCCCGACCCCTGTGAGATCGAGTTGACAGAAATGCGGCGGCATTTTCCAGTACGCGAAAGTAAATTTCGTGATTATTTCGAAACCGCTGCATAATCTTGTCGGTGGGATATTAAAAAAACGCGAGAATTGAAAATTTCGCGAACTGCTTCGTCATTAATTTTTTTTTTCGGGGATTTAAAAAAAAACTGAAAATTCCGGATTTATTTTCTTTGCGATGAAAGTTAATGAAGAAGCAGTATTTTCGTCATTAATTTCTTTAATACCTTTAATAAAAACATGACAATTTTAAAGATTTAAGGCATTTTGATTTTTTTTTTAATTTTGAGAAAAAAAAAAAAATTTTGAAGATAAAAATATTTTTATGTTCATAACTCTCAAATTCTTTAGCCGATTCTCACTGAATTGAATAATAATCAGCTTCGACGGAAACCCAATATGTGTGCCAATTTTAGTTCGATCCCTCAACATTTCGATATTTTTTTCTAAACGCCATTTTTGGATTTTTCGAAACATTCTGAAGACTGCGACATGAAAAATACTGTGTGCCTTTTTTTTCTTTCTTGAAAACAAAGATTTTAAATCGAAATACGGACTATTAAACCACTCGACATTTCTCAAAGTCACTCTTAAGAATGCGCGGATCGTGACCCGCGGTACAAAAGTGAAAAAAAAAGTCTCGTATTTAATTACGGCACTTATTCCGCACGTTACAATCCTCGTATACGGCACGAAATTCTGGAATTTTTTCACTCGGCTGTTAATCTTGTTGTTTAATCAGCTTTCGCGTAAATGAACTTTAGCATCAAAGCGGTTGGTAGAGGGTTCACGGAAGCGAATAAGAGAACATTTGCCTTCGTAGTACTGACGCGTAGTGCACAGCCAGTGGTGGATTTCCACCGGATTGTAGTGTGCACTACGCTCCGTTGTTATCTCCCTCAGTCGACGTCGAGGATCTCCTCAACTTCGACAAGTTTATCTAAGTTAATCCAAGCAGAGACACTCCACTTCTCGCTTCCATCGTCTCGTTGACGTTGGCCGGTTAACCGTCCTCCGTTTATCAGGCAAAAGACGACCAAAGGCTCAAAAGGACCGAATGTTCCGAAAAATCGTAGATAAAGAGAAAATCGTGATGGTTTACTCGAAGTCTCGAGATTTATCAAACTCTCTCTGTTCTCCGCGATCTTTTGCGGTGCGATTTTCACATCTACAGTGGAGAGTCCTGCGGTACGGTTTTGGAAAAGAAAGAGGCCCCGTGAGAGTGGAAAAAAGTAGAGAAACAGTGAAACTTCACTGGCGCAGTAGAGAATTCATTGTGTGGTCAGACTTGGGTAGGAAATTCTCTTCTCTTTCCCAAGGGGCGATGGAAAGGCCAACAATATCCTGAGCTTAGGTTGTCCCTTTTTCTCTTCTCCTGTTCTATCTTCGTCCGTCTACCGCACCGTTTTCCCCGCATCACGCCCTCGACCCCACCCCATTGTTGCTCGTTCACCTCGCGCCACCACCGAGAAATCACTGTCCGCCAATCCGCAACAAGAAACTCATTCTCTCTTCGCAGAAACTCTCTTCGCCGTCTTTGTAGCGTCAACCGCAAAGCTCAGCACGAAGCTTGTTGCCGATGCGACGAACAAAACGCTTGCGCCGTTTTCATCCGTCTCCGATGTTCTAATTCGATCGTTTCTTTCTTTTTTTTCCACTTCCGCAGAAATTCTGATAGATCGACGGTGTCGTGTCTATTTTCAAATATACTCGTTACAATAATCGCGATAGGTTGATAATAACATCGAAAAGCAGGAAAAATGCGGAGACGCGATAACGCAATATCGACAGATGTCTCGGAAACGAAGCGCGTCAAAGTTGTCTATATTCCCTTCGGGATGTTGGCGTTTCGCGTTGAAAAACAACGACGGCGTGGCGCCACTCGCTTCCGTGGAATCTTTGGGTTGAGATTCCAATAGCTTTAATCTTTTTTTACTTTCATTCGTTCGTGACGACTATTTTTACGATTTTACAAAAATTTTTGACATTATACGACATTTTTCTTCGATGAAATCTTTCGAAGAGAAACACGCGTTTGCGTCATCGTCGATCTGTATAGATTAGTCGAGAAATTCTCGAGTTAATTCGAGTCCCCGCTTCGGCGAATCGCAAAGAGAAATACAATGCTTTCATTCCCGCGACACCAAAGCGCAAAGGAGGATCGATGGGAGAAACAGAGGGAAACACCACTCGCGGAATAAAACATTTTCTGCGGCACGATCGTTAATTTCTTTGTTTCGCCTTCGTTCGATCCGCTACATCCGGAATGTACCGCGTTATAGACAACGGGGTACCTATAGACATGGAAGACAAGGGCGGCAACAGACTCTGTTATGTATACCGATGTATCCTCTTCGATGTGTATTTTTCCATCCGAGTTTTAAAAAAATCATATACAACGGAGGCTATATTTCCGAAGCTACGTTGACGTTTGCCGCAGAGTCTTTGATGGCAAAGATATTCATAGCGAGAAGATCGATTTCCTCAAAGAAAAAAGAAAAACGTTTCCATGAAAGGCTTTTTATTTTACTCCTGCAGTTTTGATGGTTTTAATTTTTTTTTTTTTTGTAAAATTTTGCGGATCCTAGCCATGATCTATATATAGGTTTGAATATTACGAAACTTTAAATTTACTGATATAAAAAATCATCGAAGTACATAAAATCGCTATAGAGTGAAAATCCGATATATAAAACTCCGTAATTACGAAACTTTGATTAGTTAAAAATGTTATCCTCCATGAGAACTTCATCAATTTTTTTTATAATCTTTAGAATTTCCGGATACAAAAAAAAAATGATAAAAAATGTAAAATTTTCCGATTGCTTTCTCATCAATTTTCTTTTTCCGCGAAATTCTCGGACGAGAAAGTCAACAAATTGCGAGCGATGTTTTTCCTCGTAGTCCAAGTTTCGTGATTGAAGGAAATTGATGTAAAATCAATATGAATATTTTTAATATTCAGGATTTTACGATACGCAATATAAGACTTTTTGTTTTGTATGGATATAATGAAAAATGAAAGATATCGCGAAATATGAAGCAACGTAATTGCACAGAGCTGAATAAATCGATACGCGGACATCGGAGCCGATATACAATCCTCGGCTCGAGGCTATGTCGACAATAATGCCATTCACCAAGCGAACAATCAGTCTCCATTATGCCGTTCGTAATTGTACCTTACAAAGCTGATGCATACGCCATTCGATTGGTCTATCAACGGGAGAGGAGAGTGTCGAGAATACCGAAAAGACCTTCCAACGGACCGAAGATAAACGTCCTTAATCGTTGATATGTCCTCCCGCAGCTGGTGAAGCTTCGTAAAACTTTCACCAACTGTGGGGTTTGGTGTCCTTCCGCCCCCGCGGAATGTGTACAAAGTTATCCCGGCGTTCCAAGTCTTATCCTCATTAATGAGTAATCGGCTCCGTTCGGCCGTAAAGTGTCAATTAACTCAACCGGCGCGTTAAACAAGGCTGCCATTCGTATAACCCCTATCGTGGCACCCGTTTAAGGGTGAATATCCCATCTACGTGCCTTACTCGCGATTAAGGGGACTGCAAAGGGTTGAAACGTAAAGAAACATAGATTTTCTTGTAATTTCGCAGTTACCGATCGTCGGTTCTTAACTTTAATCGGCAATAAAGATTTTTGAAGAAAAATCGAAAATCGATCGGATTTTTGGGTTAAAGCCTATGGAGAGTCCTTAAGGGGGAGTAATCGCGGAATCAAAAACACCTAAACTTGATTTTCAAGTAAATCGGTTCGCAATTTTTTTTTTCTACCGGAAAAAAAAAAAAATGTCAAACATTTTCGAAAATGATAAAATTAAAAAAAACTTATCGACTGAAGGTAAAAATCATATTTTGGCGAACATCGGCATAATTTAGCTGACCCGACCCTTGTGGTATTTCTATACCGTGGAAAAACATATTACGGGATCACCGGTGTGTGCGCGGTTTTCCATGGACGCATATAATGTCAACATCTACCCTTGAGACGACATACGCGAAAATCGAAAATGTTTCATGAGAAGGGAGCCGCGAGGGGACCCGTAGTAACGCGAACTATATCGTTTAGTTGCCGGATCACTCGTTGCTCGTCCATATTCCATGAATGCAGCAAAAGTTCTATCCAAACGGCGCCCTTCTGGGTGCCCAGTAAAACGGAAAGGGGAATGAATTTCGTCTGTCCCCGAGGAACAGCCCTTAAAGGAGCCCTCGATAAAAGCCTTTTGAAAGATTGATAGCCGTTGCCCACTGAAGCTGTGGCTTTTGTCGCGGATGTTGCCAAGTAACGAGGGACGCCGATAGTTCACGACAATTTCAAACGTATATCTATATCATACGATCGGATGAAAGTCCAAAAGCAGACAAAAAATCTACACGATCATTAAATACCCTTCTCTCGTTCATAGACACCTATAATCATCTGTTCCATGGGATATTTATATCACTGACAGCCGTTGTAGTCTTCTCGAATGTTCAGTTTTAAATGTCACGTATCGATTTCAACGGCTGCATCGCCGCACCGCCTACGGATAGTCGAGATACAGTGGAACCTCAATTAACGGCTTTCAAATTTCTTCAACCCTTACAAAGCGTAAATTCAATATAAATTGATTAAAATTTCACGTTCGTCAAACCGCAAATGCAAAAACGATTCGAATTTCAATTAATTTTCGTAAATAACTGCGTCGATAACGCAGATCGCGTTTTTCATCGATACATAACCTCAAAAATTTATTTCACGAATATTTAAAAATTCATAACGAAAAATAATAATTTCGTTTTTCGAACCGTGAATTTTGCTTGGATTGCATTTTTTGCATTCGAGTTTCTACTGTATAGTCGAGAAAAAAACGTAATAACCGACGCGGTAGGGGGCTCCGTGAACACGATTCTTCCACCCTGCGGGTTCGACCAATCGAGTCTCAACCTTTAACCGGAATAAAGGAAAGCCATAAATTTCGATGTATCCAGATACGATTCTTAAAACTACTATATCTTGCTGTACGCGGCACTCAAACGTAAAAGACCCTCTTCTCTATCCTTTATAGTCTCAACGTTTTATCGAATGCCGAAAAAAAAAAAGTGCCATTCGATGACTCCGATGCCGATAACGTTTTAATCGGCTTTCGCATTTTTACGAAACATTCTTCGCAATCGCTTGCTTTCGCTACCAGTTGCACTTAACGGTTACACTATTTATAGAAAATACATAGGGTTCCCATTTTATATACCCTTTACATTTGTTTGAAGCTGAGAGGGAACGCACGCGCGCAAATGTAGAAAATCGTTGCTTCGAATTCTTTTTCTATGACAGTGAAAAAAAAATTGTACTGCTAGTATAGCAAGTAGTTTTACAACGAAACGATAGTTTATTTAGTATTTTATTTTTGCGATAATCCACAATCGATTTAGAGAGGCAAGAGAAAGGGGGGAGGCTTACGGTATAGAAAAAACATTGTAGTTACAAAACCGTAGCGGTAGCATTTTTAGACACGGTATAGGTGATATTTGAAGGCTCCGTTTATCGGGTAGAAGACGACGGGGCAAAATGGGAAAATTACGGAGAATTTTTTTTTTTTTTATTCAACGCAGAATTTACAAAAAAATTGCATTAAATCTGTAAAAACAATTGAAAACAAATAAAATTTTCGCATTACGAGTTCACTTTACAATTTTTTCACGAATTTCAACTTAATAATAATAATAATTTTTTTTTATATTAAATTTTAGTAATTAATAGTAATTATTATTATCAAAAACTAAAATTGAATTTTTATTATTATTATTTTATTTTATTTCGTATTTTTTGAACGGTTTCTGTATATCTGCCCATTTTGCTCCGCGCGCCGCCACAGGGTGCGAATATACGTCTAGAGTTGGCCGACCTTACGACAAGGGTCTCGTAAACAAAAATAAACGCGATTATATATTAAGAGATAAGGACGTATTGCGCACTTTTAATAGTATACATGACAAACGTTTACATCGAGAAACGAGTAGTGTTAAATTACTGGTGTTATTTCGGAGGAGCGAAGCGACTAAGGGCTGCACGCGCGCAAGTGGTTAAGGTCCGCTAGACACAATCGCGGATATCCGGAGTCGCGCGATATTATTACAGTATTAGTAGTATATATATACGCTACTGGTACAACAGAGTCGGTTCTCACAGTGGCATAATTCATGAAAGAATCGATACTCGCGTAACGTCGCCGTCGCTGACGTCGACTGTGCATTAACGTTTGTCGAGGTCGTCAACCTACTCGATTGAAAAAAAAAAAATACATTCTTTAACAACAAACGGAATAGACTGTGTTTATCGCGTCACCACTTGTTCACTGTCGCGGAGCTCAAGTCGACGAGGAGAAAAGAGTATCAAAAATAGAATTCGGGAAGAATGGGGCGAAATGGACCAAAACGCCAAAACAGGAAAATGGCGGAAAAAATTTGACAAAAAATTGAAAATTAAAACAAAATTTGAGAAAACAGTAGAAAAAAATTGAAAAGTGCCGATTCGATTTTTTTATTTTTCGATTTTTCTCAAATTAAAATAATTTTTTTTTAAATTTATGTCCATTTTGTTCCAATTTTTCCTACACGCAGTGTTGATTAATTTTTCGTATCCTCATCGCTGCGTATGTACATCGCGATCTCTACGCGTCCGATCACGAAAAATCGATCAACACCTTGTGGATTTTTTGTGTTTACAGCCGACGCAGGAATCGCAGCTGCTGCAGAATTAAAGGCACCGGAGGAACGTACCGAGGAGGAAAAAATGGCTCTGTTGGGAAGGCCGAGACTCGGCGAAGTCTCAACCGCCCAAATACGTATCAAAGAATCGAAAGAATTCAAAAACACGGTGGATAAACTCGTCCAACGGGCGAATGCATCGATACTACTCGGTGAGTGAACTGAATGCACCTATTATGCCCCATAAATGTTCGCAATAATCGTCTAAACCGTATTTTTCAAATTTTTTTATCTTTTTTTTTATCACCGAGAGAAATTTTTCAAACTTGTATCACCATTGTTATCGCCAGAGTTTTGTTCGTTTGCAACACCCTCGGCACTCGAGTTTCTCCCGTTGTTGCGATAAGCCGGATTTTTGATCCGCAGCAGTGCGTCGAGCGCCCGTAGCACGGTGCCGGCTTCGTCGGTCGCACACCCCCGACTGCGCCTTCGCTTCATCCCCAATGCATCATCTGCTGATCTCGCGTATTCACACCCACTAACTTCGAGTCAACTCAACTTTTTCGTCTGCTCTTTCAACCGTTTCCCAGTGAAATTTTCGCTGGAGAAAGAACTTCAGCAGTACGGGAAAAATGTATGATAAATTCCGAATCGGAGTGTCGAACAATTTTCCGTTACATTCGATTTTTTGATGAAAAAAGAAATTTGTAAACGGGTCGTTAGTTATTTTCGCTCATTTTTACTTATTTCAACGAATTTTTAGTTATTTTTAACTAACTATTAGTTATTTCTTCCAATTATTGAGAATTTCAACGAAACCACACGAAACTTCGAATCGCAAACGCGTCATAAAAAAATTCAAATTTCGTCTCCAAAAATCGTTTCAACAGAATTTGTTCGGATTTTTCAGTAAAAAAAAAAAGATCCTGTATATTGCGTTGTGAATATAATGAACAAAAGTTAACCCGATCCACGCGCATTTGCCACTAATTACCGTTTTTCGATGTTTCATCCCTCTCTCTGCACTAATGCAACGTTACTGCGCCGCAGTATCGCGTTGACAACGAGCATTTCCGTGGGAGAGATTAACGATAATTAATGGTACACATATGTTCATTGGCGATGTCGCAGGTACGAGTTCTTGGAAGGAGCAATTCACGGAGGCGATGACGGTGAGCGGAGGAGACGGCGACGACGATCCCGGAGCAGGTGGTGAAGGACATTCACCGCCACCATCAACCGCCGACTATCTTATGCATGTCCTCACCATATTCTGGAAGGTCCTATTTGCCTTCGTTCCGCCAACCGGTAAGTACACATCTCGCGCGTTTACTCATTTATACAATCCACTGAATACCATCGTTACCCACATATATGAAAATTCGAACCTCAGTAATGTCTTAGAGACTCCGAAACACGAATCGGGAAAATCCCTATCGAACGATTCGAGACTTTCAACCGCAATAAACGCAATCATCGAAACCCCCTCTCGTAATAATGAGTCTCTATACATCGAAAAGCATAAACTCTAATTTTTTTTTTGCAAATATCTCAAATAATTTTTTTCCGAAAAAAAAAAAAAAAAAATTCTTTAAGGCGCGCTATTAAGGGTTTCGCGATATCAAAATCCCAGAAAAATCGGATATTGACCAAAATACATCGATACTTCGAGTTTTTTTTTTTTTTTTTTTTTATTATACCCGCGATTCGTCAAAAAGATCGCGAGAATAGATAATCATTGGTACAGAACACCAAAGATGTGAGATCTTTAGAGAATATCAGGGAGAATGTTCATATGAATGTTTAACATTAATGCACATCTAAGCTTTTGCTATGTGCACCGTGCGTTGGGTTTATCCATAAGCTCCATCCTTATCACCGGCGACGTTAATGGGTCGGACAAGAATTTCAATGGGGTAAAGGGGAGGCGGAGGGGGTGGAAGTGACGAGTGGAGGTATATAGTCTCGAGGATATTATCCCACCAAGTGCTGGTATGTTCCGAGACCCGTGGGATTTGCGGCGTCCATTGTCTGCTCGGTGGGTTCCACCAGACGGTGTTCCACATAGCGATGAGGAATTACGTGCCGCGACCTTACGCGATGAAACTGCACATCCTCGCCGCCGCGTTGCGCTCCCGGTGCTCCTTGGACTCGGGACGACAGCGAGTTGTATTTATATACAAGTATTGAATCGGAAAACCGCACCAGGGACCGTTCATTTGTCATAAAATGATTGAGATATAGTCTTCCGCGATGGGGGAATCCCCGGAGTAACCCCCATAGCGACGACACAAATTAATGAGTTGAGAGAACTATTAGTTGGTTCGCACTGTTTTTTGCGAAAAAATCGGGTCTCTTGACTAATTTTTAGTTATTTTGACTAATTGGTCATTTTTTCAACTGATTATTGATTATTTACTAATCGGCAATTCTTTCGACAAATTATTAGTTTTCGACTAATTATTAGTTATTGCGGATAATTTTGTGTTTTTTTGACAAATTATTAGTTTTTGACTAATTATTAATTATTTTGGCAAATTTTTTATTTTTTCGACAAATTATTAGTTTTTGACTAATTATTCGTTTTTGTGGCTAATTTTTAGTTACTTTTACGATTTTTTAGTGATTCCAACTAATCATCAATTTTTTTATCACTTATTTCAACTCTTCGATAATTTCCCCCTATAATGTTACTTACTGCATCGTCATTCAAAGACCGATGAAAAAAAAGATCGATCGCCGTATTAAAACGAGTTGTGTAAAAAACACGAGGTGACTCCCAAATTTGCTACGAGAAGTTAATGGAGCACAAGAAACCTAATGATACTCTCATAAAAATAGCTGATATTTCAAAACACCCCGTAAAATAGTTTGACGACTGGGCGTAAACTTGGTATAAAAAACGATCAAAGGGAAAAGACGAAGATGGATGGCGCGGAGAGCATGAAAGCGGAAACCCCGCGCGCCGATGACACGATGAAGCGTCACCGATGCATCGGCATGTGCGACACGTGTGAAACTATAATTTTTCGAAAAACGTCAACTCCCTCGGGGCTTCCATACCGCGTCCTGTTAGTCACGTATTATTCTGCGACCGAACCGATCCCCTAACGATACGTAATCTCTTTTAACGCATATTTCCGCCATTTTTCTCTTTCCTTCGCCATTGCGCCATTTATGCGCCAAGTTAGCGGGCAAAGTTTTGCGCGGCACGCGTTGCCTTTGCATCGAAGTACTCTTCCGAAGAATAACAAGCGCAGTAAAGCGATGCCATTCGCAAAGTTTGAATACTCGTGAAAATTATCGTATACACGTGTACTTCGTAAAATCGGCTGTAGTTCGCGATGCTTCTCGGACGTAATGGGAAAGGAAATTACCGCACGAGCGATCGAAAATGCCAATCCGACGACAGCTTCGATATTCGAACGGCACGTCAGTCAAGTTTCCGTTGGTAGGTAACTGTTATAGATGAGATCCTCGGACCGTTCGACGTTGAGGCGTGACATGGCCTCTCGGATTCCTCTCGGCGAGTTTACTGCCGGAACTTACCAACGCTGTATTAGCGGACGTTCCATATCGGGAGCAGCTTGGGGTCGCATTCGCGGAGGAAGATATAGTGGCCATTGTCATGCTTTGGTACCCGAGGTTTACTGTTAGTCGCCTATAACCCGAGACGACATAGCTAAGTATTATTCTACTGGTATCCGGTTTCGTGAAATTCATTTCATTGGGGAAAGGGACGCGTATCCTGGTAAGCAATCAGATACTTTAACATAAGAATGACCGAAAATGGCCTTTTCGTCGTATCATCGATGAGGCAATACGAGTCACACAAAGGCTTTTTGTGTGCTAAAAGTGCCATTTTGTGACAAAAAAAAACGTATCATTTTCCAAATAAAAATAAGTGGATTTTTTTTTATTAAAGAAGTGCCATTTTTCCAAAAAACAAAAGGGCCATTTTCTGATTCAAAAAAATGGCACTATTGCCGACAAAGTAATTTCGGCTAAAAACCGTTTTTTTCGAATCATCGTAATGTTGGGTCGGCAAATTGGGGTGGTTGGCGTTTCACCACAGTCATATCCACGGTACTTTGCACGAGTCTATTTTGCTGGGGAGACTTTTTCCCCCTTTATTCTCATTTTCTTTAATGCTGTCTGCCGTTACCATGAGAGCGATGCCAACTACGTCATGTTATAACAGTTCTCGTGAGTGGGAATCACGTAAATTTCCAAAGACGGGTGTTAGGCAGATGGAGGGGGGGAGGGGAGGGGGAGGGAGAGCGCTGGACCATCTCCCGATAGTGGCGCTGTCGTACGAAATGGTGAAGAGAAACAGAGACTGTCCGGTTTTGCTGAGAGAGTAATAGCGAGAACCACAGCAACGCGTTCCATTATCGGATTACACAGAGATCCTTTGACCTCCTCGTGTCTGTACGCCTCGCGCACTGTTGGCCGCGTGTGTACTTGGGTAACGAGGCGTCGTCGTTCTGTCACCCCATGATCTCTCGGTGTTACTCCCACCCGTCAGGAAAACACCGACGAATCACGCTTCGCGGAAGAGAATTGTTTCAACGTGGAGAACACTTCGGTCCCCCGTCTCATCCGCTTTGCCGTCTATGTAATCGCGACAAAGTCTCCGAAGCTTCTGCGGTCCGTTCGTGGACAACGATGGATGGTTTACACGATTTATTTACGATTTTTTTTTTAGCTGCAGAAATTTATCTCTCTACTAAACTAATAATTAACCATTTATACGCGGAATGTCGTTAAACTTTTAAACTAAAATGAACTTAAGGCAATAAATCGTATTTTTGAAAAAAAGTCTCCGATACGATAATCGGTAACAAAATGGCGGTTTTTTTTTTACTGAAAATAAATAAAATAAATAACGGTTTTCCCTTCAAAGTATATGACTTACCGTTTTTACGACCCTCGCGAATATCTTTCTATAGTCTTTAACTGACTCACTAGTTTCCGCTCAGATTTCTCGTTCGGTACAATAGGCCGAGTAAACAGAAACGATCGCTGCAGTTTGGTGATCGTTTCAACCCTTCGATTCGATTTTCGCTGACGATTTGCAAACCCAATCTTTTTCGGACGATTCTCATTTTCGATCTTTGGACGAACGATATCTTTTGTTCCTTTTGGTACATCGATGAATTTTATGACTTAACCTAAAAAGGACCGAGAAATTCAAACAGCACGTCGATGGTGAGAGGCACTGTGATTATACGAGCGAAGATAGGGCTTTTTCCAGAGTAGAAGGGTAGATATAGGGCTTCCGTTTCCGCAACCCATCGAGGAATCCGTAACCCATCATGTCACTCGAATGTGTGTTTCCTCTATGCATCGATTGTTAAGGGGAATATCTACCTGGTGTTTCGAAAGCAGAGACCAATTTTTTTTTTCTGAAATTCTTTTTTTTTTTTTCAATAAAATGAAATAATTTTTTTTCTCCTATTTTCAGATTTAATTTAATGAAATTAAACTTAAATATTTTTTTGAACAGAAAACAAAAATGTTAAAATAAAAAAAAAAAATGTTAAAAATTTTTTTTTTAAACACCGAAAAAAAAAAAACGATTTTTGAATTTCGAGTCGATGTCGAATGGATGCACTCCAATGGAAACCATAGATTAGAAATCGAAAAAAAAAGTATACGAATTAATAACAATGCCGCGTCGTTACGAATTTCGAAGCGATTTTTTTTTCATAAAAGTCTATAATTATGCATTGGATGCAGCAGTCTTTAATGAATATCGTTGCGGATCTCGGGATTTGATTAGATCGCTGTAATGCTTTATCCCGACAAGTTCGTTAATGCATCAAAGCGACACGGGGGTGACGACGCTGTTGGTGCCGATCCCATTACCGAGAGACTGGACGCCCCAATGAAAGCCCCGCTGTTCACTGTCTCATTGCCGAGTTTACTGGAGGTTCTATCGGTTGATTTAACGCCAGGAAGCTACAAAGCAATGCTGTATTAACGCTAAAGAGAATTTCCTGTAACGCGTATTGATTAATCATTGTTTGAATGTAATAAACAGCGACTAAATTGAAAACCGTCAGACTGCCGTTTCCCTTCGGCCCTTAAACCTTCGTATTTCAATTAGAAGACTAAAATTACATCGCGGGAGTTTCTGCGGAAATTACGCGCAGTCGAAACGATGGATAAATAAAGACATAAATAAAAAATAAATAAATAATGAATAAATAAATAAAAAGTTCGTACTTTGATGCATTTTTTTTAATCCGCGATTTATCGAGTAGATAGGCATTTGGAATTACTTTCAAGAATCTGTGTCACCAGATACACGAGCATTGAAATCGACGAATTTTACCTCTGTTTCCACTCCATCTCTTCGTTTGTTTTCTCGCTTTCTTTTTCAACAACAAAAAAAAGAAACGAAATGTGGGACGCACCACTCAAGGTCCCGCAAAAATGAATGCGCCACGTTCCGGTGATGACAACAGCGGTGAGAACGAAAAAACCTTTTTTTTTTTACTTTTCCTTTACCAGTCGTTTTTTTTTTTCGCGACCTCGAACTTCTCGACGATTCGTGTTCCCGGTACCTTGTCCTCGTCCTCGTTGTAGTCATTGTCGGGGAGCAATGTATAAAGAAAAGCGCATCAACGATTTCGCACACTTTTCTTTTGGCTGTTCGCAACACATTAGGTGTAACTGTCCGGGGGGCGATGTCTGTCTGTTGGTCGTCACGATGTTATTCAGAAATGTGGAAAAACTGTGCTTCGTATGCACTCCGAAGTGGCGATTCACGTAGGAAACTCCCACTTGGCGCAATTAAACACATTAGCGCTGTCGCTGCTGTACCATTAAGTAATGAATGAAAAATTGTAAAAAAGGGTGTAAAAGCTCTCCGGTGAGCGTGAAATACGCGACGGAGAAGAATTCTGTGTATGAATGTACGAGAAACAAGAAAGGGGCATTTACGGCAAGTCTGGAAAACCCTCCGAGCGATAATTACGAGAATGCGAATGAGTGACTGAAAGTCGATAACCTGTCGGGAAATTTATGTACTATAAATTATTAACGCGGAAAAACAAGAGGCAATTATTGTTCGAATCTGTTTCAGATATCGCTGGAGGCTACTTGTGCTTTGTCATCAGTATTTGCGGTATCGGCGTCGTCACAGCCGTTATCGGCGACGTCGCATCGTATTTCGGATGCACACTCGGCATCAAAGACTCCGTTACTGCCGTTGTCTTTGTTGCACTCGGAACCAGTATTCCCGGTGAGTACCAATCAAATAATTGTTTTTGTCGGTTTTTTTCATTTAGTTGTAAGTTAAAAAAAAATTTAATACAACTTGAAAAAAATTGTAAATTTTTTTTATTTATTTAAAAATCGCTAATTGTTACATTATTGTTTCGATCGTATAGAGTTATTAAATCGAAATGAAATATAAAAATAACAATATTTCATGCACATTTTTAAATATAACATTTTTTTTGTTTTTTACCATTTTTTCGTTATGCAGAAATAAATATCAATTTTTAAGATTAACCAAAATACATCGGAATATGGAAAATCAATTATTATTTTATACGTACAAATAAACATATATAGGCGTTTTCAGATCTGCGAGGGCGGAAATATGTTATCGAAATTTATCGAAAATGTATTATTTAGTTGCTATAGCTGTATTTAACTAATCAAGTAAGAGTTATCAATCGAAAAGTGTTGTCTCTGGTTGCGTGCGGAGCGGCCACCGCAGGTGGTTGCGGAGCGCCAACCAGAGGCGACACTCTTTCATTGATAACTCTTACTTGATTAGTTAAATACAGCTATAGCAACTAAATAATACATTTTCGATAAATTTCGATAACATATTTTCGCTCCCGTAGACCTGGAAAAGCCTGTATATACCTGGTATACAGAGGGAACGCAGCTGTCCCGAATAATGCCGAGGAGAGCCGAACCCGGAGACCCGAACGAACCGAAGCGGCTCGAGCGCGGCGCCGACCCGCCACTAGTACCCGAAGCGGCCGCTAGATTTCGCATGAAAAATTTTCTCTCGATAACGAAACAGTGTCTGGATGTGAATATAACCGAACGAAAAATAGTGGAGGGTATCGCTTCTCGGCCTATGGCTAAGATCAAAGTGTAGTATCTGTTCTTATCAGCTTAATATCTGATACGCTCCCCATTGGGGAGCCAGAATATTAATCTGATTTTTGTAACTAGTCTGGACCCACGGGCTTGCTCGGGGCGGACACGGGTTGTACCGGCATTGCAGTGCCGCCGGTTTCAGCCCAATAAACTATTTAAACATAATTTTGCAGGTTTTAGCTAAATAACTATTTAATAGTTATTTTATTAACAAGATATTTACAAATATCTTATTATTTTAATAATAATTCTACAGGATTATTGGACCTGTTGAAATTATTAAGTTCGATGACGAAGCTATTCGCTTTTGCGAAAATAGCGATTGGAGAACTTTGAAGTTTGGAGTCCGCACTGTTTACTTCACACTGCGGAATTTTAGTGTTATATGGATAGAGTGAAAAGAGCGAATACTCACACTCGAAAATTGCTTCGCAATTTTCTCGCGCGCGTATTCGGTCTTTTGACTCTATCCATATAACACAAAAATTGCGCAGTGTGAAGTAAACAATGCGGACTGCAAACTGCAAAGTTTTCCAATCACTAGTTCGTTAAGATAATTACTATTATCGTAATTTTGTGTATTTAAAAAGTACCTGTAGACGAAGCCGAACGTGAAGGTAGGTTCTCGTAGAATTTAGCTGCGTTAAAATTCAAATAGATCGAAAAAATTCAAATAAATCGCAAAAATTCAAACTTATTATCCGCACATCGATAGGAAGGTACGATCGTTGTATCTACAATTGATTAACTTCCGTGGTAACTTCAAGTGTGTGGTAATTAACAAATGTGTACTGTCGGAGTACAGAGTATTCAATTACCATGGTGAATATTGCTTTACTATCTCTCAGGCGAACGATCAAACCGCAACGCCCTCGGTACTTCCAAAGTTTTGGCGTAAATTCCCGAGAAGCATCGATTTTCCATAGAGTTTCCACGAGAACTGGAGCGATGCTACCGAAGACTTGAACGGCGATAATTCACGCGTTAATCGAGGCTATCGGTCGGCGTTGATTGCACGCATTCTTGCACAACGCGCAATCACCGACGATCACCTCTCGTATCGCGAAGCACACAACGTGTACACATAAGTTTTGTGTAATGGAATTTGTCGATGAGTTTCATCGAGCACCGGGTCACAAAATGGCATTATATTCTTAAAGTTTGCTTCATCATCTTAAAGGGGGTGTAACGTTACATTACGAACCAGAAATCACGAATTTATTATCCATTTCTATCAAAAAAACGACGCTTTACATTCAATAACTTTGAGGTTAACTGACCAAAAATTTTCGAAAAATTGCGATTTTAAAAATTAGAAAAAAAATCGAACAAAAATTCATATGTATTCAACAAAATTAACTCATCAATTTCCGCTGAAAAAAGTTCGGTTGCCAGTTGATTTATTAGACAATTTTTTTTTACCTTTTCGTTAATAACTTTTCGGAATTATTATTACGAAAAATCGATATTTTTCGATCTATATGGTGAAAAATGTCCAGACTTCTATCCCATTTAGAATTATGCGAAATTCTCTCCAAACCACGCGTTTCTCTCTTTTTTATATTAAAAAAAAAATTTTAAATAGGATTTTTTTTTTTTTTTTTGCAACTTTGTTGAGTTTCGTTGTTCACGATGAAATGTGAGTATATGCAGTGTAAATTACGTGATAATCGAGCGATGGTGCTGACGTTAATTTCATCTGTACTTACACCGCGGTGTCGGGTGCTCTGTAATACACATTTCTGCTCGGGTTTCAGCCCTCTCGCTGGATGATGATACTTTTCGCGTTGACATAGAAAACCATAGGGGGCGTGTATGTGTTTACGGAAGGGGTACGCCACCGCGTATATATATGAACGTCCGATTCGAATGTCACTATTTCTCGATTAGCTTTGCATAACTCCAATTCCAGCGTATTTTTAACGTCAAGAGACGTCGGCAAATTCGCTTTGAAAGAGAAACGAGCCGCGGCGGCAACGCTTGAAGCGTTCCCCCGCGACCGCGAAAAAAAGACCCCAAACGAAATTGCTTGTCGAGCCACCAAAAGCCAACGAGCTTTTCCAGCCTCCGCTGCCAGCCACGGCTACCGTTGTACCACGCGTTAGGTCGCCTCATCGTTTTTCTACATTACACTATACGTATATAGTACTCGAGACGTATGTACGGCTAGAATGGGGCAAAACGGTCACGTCGCGCAACCGAAAAAAAATGTGAAAAATGTTGAGAATTTTTCGCTGCTCTTTATTTATCGTAAAATTTGATAACAATTGGAATAAATTTTGAAGAAACACAACAAAAAAAATTACATGTTGAACTTCCATTTTTTTTCGTAATATCGACCCAATTTTTTTCACATTCGAAATACAATTTAAAAAAATTACAATAATTTTTAAATTTTAATTTGCTTCGACTTAATTTTTTATGAATGTTATCTCGATTTTCAAATAAATTTTTCAACATTTTTAAAATTGCTTCCGATTCTGGGTGTCCATTTTCACCCGCTTTTCTCAACATACATATATCCGCGTGTCTCTTATCCGTTTCTTTCACATTTTCGTATAACAAAATCGATATAAACCGACGCGGAATTTCAGTGCATTTATTTTATCGTTTTTTCTGAGCCTTTGACGAAAACGAACTCGTGAATTCGATGGTCAACACGGAACTTCCAGCGATATTAAAGGGCGGAAGGGACAGAAAATCGTTTTCTATTTATATATATATTTTTTCGCAACACAGCGAGAGCGGAAACGCGACGGAAAGGCGGACAGCGGGAGAATTGGGTTTCGGACTTTTCGAAAGGATCTTTCGACGAGCGAGAAAATCGGATGAGAGAGTACGGAGTGATAATTCATTACGCGCCTTTGTTACGTGAAACAATGGACTTTACGCCAAAGCGATTCCCATCGTTTCTCTTGACTTGACTTTCCTCCGCCCTTTTCTCGTCTATCGTTCATAGAAGTGTACCAATCGAAACTCGCGAGTCGAGAGCGCCATTTTTTTTTAAGGGAATAACTTCATCCGCGCGGATATTACACGCGGTCTTCGAAATTTTGACTCTCGCATTTCGCCTCCCGTTCGCCCATTTTTTCTCACTATTTCCAACATATATCGATATATATCGATATACAATATGATGCTCCACAGAATTGTTCGTATTTACAGCATCGTAACTGATCATTAATTAACGACACGTTTCGTTACAGATACGTTCGCGAGCAAAGTCGCCGCGTGTCAAGATAAGTATGCGGACGCAAGTGTTGGTAACGTAACCGGAAGTAACGCAGTTAACGTCTTCCTGGGTATTGGAATTGCCTGGAGTATCGCCGCCATATACCACGCATCTCACGGAAATAAGTTTCACGTGAAGCCCGGCAAGTGAGTGTTTCGTTAATTCGATCGTGTCGCGTCCTATAGCCATAAGCAATTCTCGCAATCGCGATAGGGAGCTGTAATACTATAAGCAGTCGCCGTGGGGTAAAAGGGAGATTTCGCCTCGAAATTGGCTCGATGCACCTAGCAGCTACACTTCCGGGTACCTTTACCACCCGTTGTATACACATCGACCGATTTCGACTGGTAGTATCGAACTCTCGTACTATTGTGTTCGTAATACAAAATGGTAGATGTTCGACCAGATGGCGCAATTACGAAGGCTGCAGCTGCGGCGCTCTGTGCAACACTCGTAAATCGATTTGAAAAAAAAAAAAAGAATTATCGATCGATTCCGTTTGGCTACACAAAATCGAATACTATTCGCGAACAAATATCGTGTATCGCGTGATTTTACTTTTTCATGGAAAAGGATTTTTTTTTTACTATTTTCCGACCTGCCGGCCGTTCGAGTAAATTTCAGGCAATCAAATCGAAATTTTGGACACAGGCCAACCAAGCACCGTAGTTGATTTTTATTAAATTCACTCGCAATCGGAAAAGGGATGTAAAAACAACAAATACTTCAATGTTCCCAAAGAAAAAAAGTTTATTTTCTACGCATTGCAACTTTAACGATTTTCAATTTTTTTGAACACTTTAATAATCATAATAACCCAATTATTATAAGTCCCTATTTTCAAAAATAATTTATAAATAAATAATAAATTCCATAAAATAATTACGAAAAAAAAAAACGAAAATTTTCCGATTTTTTTTTTTTTTTTTTTTTTTTTTTTTTTTTCGAATTTTATGGATGTCGCGATGCGACGAAGTTGTGTAAAAATCTTATTATCGACAGCCTGGCATTCTCGGTGACCCTCTTCTGCACGGAAGCCTGTCTCGTGATAGTGGTGCTGTTCCTGAGGCGTTCGAAGGCCATTGGCGGTGAGCTCGGAGGTCCCTTTGCGCCGAAGGTCGTTACCTCTATGTTTCTCTTCTCCCTGTGGCTATTCTACCTCATCATGTCGACCCTCGAGGCCTACGGCGTAATCGAGGGCTTCTAAAACCGATCGCGGCTGAGCGCGACAAGGCCTATAAACAGAGTTAGCTGCACTACCACAGTGGCAGCGAACGCCCAACCCATCGACCATCACCATCGCCATAATCACAACTACCAACAGTCTATTTCCTTACACGATCATAGAGTACTATCTACTGTGCACAGCTATCAACGATCGGAACGACGAGCGCAAGCGTCCCGTGCATCGGAGTCCCGAATGTTGTGCGAAAGCTTCTTCGGTTCAGCGCGGCAAGTACTACTGATATATGATATATGATATATGATATATGATATATGATATATGATATATGATATATGATATATGATATATGATATATGATATATGATATATGATATATGATATATGATATATGATATATGATATATGATATATGATATATGATATATGATATATGATATATGATATATGATATATGATATATGATATATGATATATGATATATGATATATGATATATGAGGTGCGGTTATGTCTACGTAAACGAGCAAAAGGAATTTGCCTTAAGGCGTGGGAAATAAAAGGGACAAATGAAATGAAAAGTATTGAAAACTATAAACGTCTAGTCGAGCCGGTGCCCTGACGGGGACAGTTCCATCGAACAATACCAAATTAAATTATTATAATGTCAAAAAAGAAAAGAAAAAGGAAAATAAAAACAAAATAATCATATACACCATATGATATATTAAATTATATACATAGTGTATTTTATTTAATTTTAAGATATACAAGGATCCAAGATATTTTAGTAGCGAAAGTGTATTTGCAATTCCTTTAATCCGCCAGAGAAAGCTAATATATTATATCCGCTAATTTTGTATAACGCGTATAAGAAAAAAAATCGTAGGCACCGAGTGGCATTAGTTCGTAAGGAACTCTAGTTTTGGCGATTAGAACTCCATTCGGACGTTAGATAGGTAGTGTTTACGATTATACGGAAATTACTATATGATGTCGAAGAATATCCGGTCATTGATCAGAGAAAACGGTGCGAAATGGACAGAGGGCGGTAAGGTGGATACTGAAAAATCGAAATAATTTTTAAAAAATATTGAGATAAAATTTGGAAAAAAATTATAAATAATAATTATTGTTAATTTATCATTTTTTTTTCAAATTTTATCTCAATTATTATTGATATGAAAAAAAAAAGGAATTGAATTTTTTTATTGAAAAGAAAAAATGATTAAATAACGTCAAATAATAATAATATAATAAATTAATAATTAATGATATATTATTATTATTATTTGAAATTATGTAACTTTTTTTTTTTCGGATATTCCGATTTCTGTGTACCCATTTTGCCAAATGCCTACTTTGCCCCGCACTCCCCTACCCGATAGGCACTCATAGAACGAAAACGGAATCCTCAGGTTGGTGTCTTGCGAAGCGAATTTTTTTTTTTTTTTTTTTACGGATGAACAAAACCGGAACCCTGAAGCAACGTATCGCAGCCTTGAAATAACAGACACATTCAAAGCCTATTGAATTGAATGAAAATGAACGGAAAAGGCCCCAAAAATGAAGATAAAAAATGCTCACGATGATGCGATAATTAATGCACGAGAATCGTTGTTAATGAAAAGACAATCGATTGATATGTCGGTTGTCGTCTCGGGGACTGTGAGACACGCGGCCTTCGATCGAAAGTAAAACCTTTCATTGTTCTTCACTGCCTTTGATCGAGTGTCGCATGTCGGGACGTAACGCGTTTTAAAAGCTGAGGAATAAAAAATAAAAAACATAAATAGATTCTAATAATAGATATAAGAACTGTACACTGTGACGATCGATTAAAGCTCCAAGTCTGCTGTGTATATTATTATTATGCATGTCTACGGATACATAGGCACCACCCACGATAAAATATACGCGCATACCGATTATTATAAAAATATGCAATTGAATGATAGAGAGTACGAAGTTTCGGAGATTAAAAAAAATAACTAAACGGAGATGCGAAATAATTGAGAATCGTTGCATTAATTACGAACTGCTAAATCGATACGGTGCAAATGTTTAATGTTGTTATTATTATTATTGATGGACGCAGATAGTTTAGTTCGAAGTTAAAATTACGAGAAAAAACAAACGATGCGAAAATCTTGAAAAAAAGAAAAGATATCACAAAAGCGCTCTCGCGTTTCGAATGCTTTTCGATATATATCTAGTCGTACGATTGATTACTAAACGATCGTTGAAAAACGCGCTTTGCCCGAAGGAAACTACGCGATTTTTTAGAAATCGCGATATATTTGGAATGAGGAAATTTCGAAAATCGACGGAGTCGGGAAAGAGGATTGAAAAATTAAGGAAGTTATCTGACGGTTCGAAAATTCGGAATAATAATTCCTTTTTTTTTCTCGAAAACTATAGGAGGTAATGAAATAATTTTTTTCCAGAAATTGGGCAAAAATATTGATAATCTAAAAAAATACGAGTGCCGGAAGAGTCTACTTGATTTTTTTTTTTCGGAACATTTTTTTGACAATTTTTTTTTTTCGATACATATCTCTTCCGAGAAAAAAAAAATTCTTATTTCCCATAGTTCTCGACAAAAAAAAACTCAAAATTTGATTCGAATTTTGAATCATCGGGAAGATATATCTCCTCTCCGCGCGGCAAAATGCCGTAAACTTTACTGCACTCCAAATGTTTGCACAAGTGAAATATTCTCAGAGAATATAAAATCGACGACGGATTTTGCTGATCCGTTGAATTGTGTATGAAATCTCGAAAAAAAGAAAAAAAGAAATTTACTATCATTGGAAACGTCAGTAAAAAACAAACTGAATAATAATCAAATTGATTCGAAGTGTGTAGATAATTTTTAAAAATTCGAAAAACACTACTAAAATTACGCGATCGCGCGGAATCTCGCTGATCGAATGGACGATGCGACTTAAAATTGCAGCGAGTTCGTGAAATGCGCAATCGAATATAAACTATTTTAATAATAAAATAAGCGTCGACGTTCCAAGTGGAAATGAGGAAAAAAAGTATAACTTACATATTTATAGAACTTACAGACACTCAACTAGCAAAGCGTTAAAGTGATAAACCATAAACGAGATCACGGAGGTTCCGAGGTTTCCGTCGTTCGCTAATCTAAACGGACAAAACTGTGTCCCATACACTCTTTTACGCATCTCGTTCCCATTTTTTCCGATAATACCGAGAGATATGCAAGAATTGAGGTGTAATTCCTATAAAGGGGTTTCTAAGGGATTCTCGTCGAGAATTATTCGTATTTTCGATCTATTTAGGCATTTGAAGAATTTTTTTTCATTTCGCCATAAACTCGAATCACCAAATTTCATGAGAATAACTAAAAGTAGAATTCTATTTTAGATTGTTCGATGCGACTGATAAACCGGTCCACGTTACGTTCGGATGGAATTATGATTGCTTTTTTGAAACTTACGATACAAAAGGGAACGCGGGGAAAATTCGCACATCGAAAAAGAAAATATTGAATATAAATGAGTGGTTATTTTTCAAAAATGAGTTTACATTTGAAATTAATTGAGTTTAAAGTAAAAATAAAAATGTTGATTTTTTTTTTAATTAAGTTAACATTTTTCAAAAGAAAGTTAAAATTTAAAAAATGAGGTTAAATTAAAAAAAAAAATAAAATAAAAAGTTGACATAAAATTGAAAAAAAAATCGGTTTTCTCAAATTTTCTTACGCTGTGCGCCGCGCACCCCTACAGTATTAATCTAAAAAATGTTTATAAAATTTAGTGGTCTGGAATGCTGACACAGAGTCGTTACCGACTGTCTCTTCCACTCGAGAGAATTAACCAAAAAGAATCCATTTGGAATCGCGAGAACAAAAAGAATAAGAAAAAAAAACCTAATATTATTCCCGATAAAAGATAAAAACACATAGCGTTCGAGACGTGTTAAAAAAAATTATACGAGAAATACGTAAAGTTTGTCGATCAAAGTATTATATTTATCGTAGACGAGAGAATTTAACGTGAGTCATTTTTGTGGATAGACAACGAGACGTGAGTGAAATTTTGTAGATAAGTTAAAAAAAAGGTATCGTAAGAAAAAAAAATCCAAAAAAAAGAAACTATCGGGTTTGTCGTTCGAATGATTAGAGTTAAATTAAAAAACTTGTAAGCTTCCTAATAGGATAAATTACAAATTGATACATACGTAGATAAACTATTAATACTCTAATATCTCTCTCTTTCCTGCCGCTCTCTTCGGAGCAAAAAAAAAAAAATTTAGATCATGGCGCATTTATCGCGACGCTATTATACACGTATACAGACACACAGAAACCGACATATACATATATAGAAACACTTTTCAAAAAACGGGGCCTGCGAAAACCTTACGAGGAAAAAAATGATTTTACCGGATACTTTTGCCGCTTTCGTCGGAGACTCTACGGTCCACGATTTCTACGGGTGGCCAGCCCCCCCCCCTCCCCCCCCCCCCCCCTCCTCCTGTTTAACTATTTCTACTCTCTTTTCAACTAAACTGACTTAATAAAATAAAAAATTTAGCGCATAGAAGACATTTAGAGCGTTTGTAGCCTTCTTATCAGCCCTCTTATTCTTCTTCATCTTCTTCCTGTAATACTTCGAGAAAAAAAAAAAAAAAACGGACCAAGTATCCTACACGTCGATTCTTCAATTTCGAAATTTTTTCAGTGGAGTTAATAGATCGACTAACAGAAAGTCTGATGAATTTTACTGTTATTTATACGTGCGGTAAAAAAAAAAAAAGATCACGAAAACACAATCGCGTCCGTTGGATCGATTGCGAGAACCATATTAAATTCGAGATAAATCGATAATTAACGCGTATCAATTAGTTTTATTTCTCTCAGATTCTACAAAACTTCGTAGCTTCGTGGAAGTTGTTGGCCAACAATTACAGGATCGCGAAATGACCAAACAGTAGAAAAAAAAAAGAAAAGAAGAAAAAAAATCACAAAAAATAAAATGATTCGGACCAAATATCGTTTAATTCACGTTTCATTGTATTTTAGTGCGAATTCTGTGCGTGAATTGTTGAAAAACATCAACTACTTCGTAAAATTAACGTTTTTTCGTTTTCGTTCGATTTATTTAATAATTGATCGAAATTAATTGCCTCTGATGAATCGAAGAGCGGAACTAAATACGCTGTTCTCAATTCGAAAGGCATTTTATTATTATTAATAAATTCATTATTATTAATCGAGTAATACAATAAAATAAAAAAAATGCATTATTATTATTATTAATAATAATAATTTATTTATTATTAATTTCAATGCTTCACGCACAATCTCCGAGTCCGAGCGTAATTAATGGTAATAGTGTCGTTTATCGATCTCCCGTTATCGGCATTAAAAAAAAAAATACATTACTACCGGTCAGTTGCGCTCGACTTTTGGATAGCTTATCTCGAAGGTACCATCAATCTCGTGGGGCTGGCCATATAATCAATATTGTATATATATATACTCTCAAAAAAAAAAGTTTCTATTCGCTTTACCGGAGGAACAAAATTATATACTATACACGATATTATGATAACGGAAGCATATAAAAAATTTCGAAAAAAAAAAAAAAAAAAGTCTATCCCTCTTTACTGTCTTTGCAATACGATAATCGTAGCGACGAGAAATAAAAAAAAAACAATTTACGATAACTATATTGTCGCAGTGACGAAATATCGTCGATCCCCATCCGAAGATTCGTCGTTTGCCGAGCAATTCGATACATTGACGGGGGTCAATCGATAAATCGATCACCGAAAAAAAAAAAAATAATATTAAAATAATATCCAATTGTTGCGGATACCTTCGACCGAAGATCCGATAACTGTGTTTAAAAACAAAAACGTAGAAATACTAAAGTAAAGAAAATCATAAAAATGAAAAAAATGCGTATAAAAAAAAAATTAAATTAAAGTGGATACGAGTCTTCTCCATTTAAGACGTAGTCATTGTGTGTTCCTAGACACGTTTCCAAAAGTTACGATATACATAATAAAAACTAAACGTCGAAAAAAAAAGATCGATATAATAATGAGAACGCGAACAGGGCGACGAGAATTGACGATTATTATGTGAAAAAAATAAAAAATAAAGATGAAAAAAAATGTTAGTTACCGCGATGTTGTTGCAATACATACGGAAATTAACGAGAAACCGAAGCGAATGAGACGGAAGATGCACATATGAGTTTTGTACTATGAAATGAAACATAAACAAATTTCGCCAGTAGATATATGTGTATATAATTGTTGTGTTATTGCATAGTAAGTATACACTAGAAGAAAAAATCTACGTACACATTAGAATTATATGTGGCATATGTTCTTTCTTCGATTCGTCACCCACTACCCCCACCCCGCCCCCCGGCCCGCCATCCCTGCCGCCCTTCGTAAGATTGTTGTACGGCATAAACAGAGGTTATGTATGTACGCTTATCATCAATTATCCCGAATGTAAATAGATTAGATCATTCAACAATCGTGATTTCCGCAAATAAAATAAAAAACGGGAGCTATGATTATTATTATTATGATTTTTTATTTTAAATAATTTATTCACTTATTTATTTTATTTACGTGATGAAACCGACAAAAACGAAACAACAAAAATAAATTTATCGATCTATTGCAGTTTCTTAGTGGAAATTACCTATTTTCGATTAACCTGACTTTTTTTACACGTTGAGTGTCCCGGTGACCCAACGATCAGTGTTCCTTCGTATTGTTTATAACCTTAAATATGAATTAATAACGACGATCTTCGATGTTATAAATAAGTAAAGTCCCAATGCACGCACCGCCCCCCCCCCCCTCTCCTCCCTCTCCTACCGTCGTCCCGATCTTTTTCCTTTCTGTGTCCGCATTAATTTTCGTAACCCTCGGAGTGCTCGACAGCTACCGGCCTCTTCGCATCGACGAAAAAAAAAAAAAAAGCTCATTTCTCAGTTTGTACAAAACCCTATTCACCGTCGCGTAAAATTATGCGCGGACAATGTACGCGCATCGTAACAACGAATTCAAGTTATAATCTTAATGTTATGTATACTTTTTTGTTTTTTTTTTTTTCTGTTACAAAATGCATCTCGTTCGAGTGTCTCAGTCGATATAGACTCACACCAGCTGCAGTGAGACGATAATAGGGCTATTCGTGAAAAGGTGTTTTGCGGGCTTTCAATCAAAAAACAAAAGTCTCTCGAGGTTATGTTTCCTCTTTTAAGTGATGCATAGAGCCGAAATAATTACGAAATAACTGATTAATTGCTGATTTTCGAATTATAACACCGGAATAAATGTATTGGCTGTTTGCATCGATGTTTTTCGATGTTTTTTTTTTCATGCCTCTGTTCCTCATAACTTAATATTTTTTTTCGATAATCCCTGCTCGCTATTTTCGCTTCACGAAAAAGACAAAATGAATTAAAAGAATAAATAATTAAGAGCTATCTGTAGGCCAAAGAAGGAGTATGCGAGAATATTATACGAATTGGATTGCCTGTGCAAAGAAAGGAAAGCGGCAAAGAGAAAAAAAAAAGAAAAGAAAAACGTGTTAATTGTTGATGTACGATCTCGTCGAGGCGCCCGACGCGAGGCGACGATACCGAAACCTCGCGATGGGTCTTCGGCCGAATGTTACATATTATTTATTTGCTCCACTAACCGCGCCTGGGCCCAGCGGTCGTTGAATAACTCTACGCAACAACGCTATAGAAATGATGTACGTTGGGTAAATAAATAAAACAGAAAATTCGATGTCCGAACGCCGCTGGTCCCGACGTGTTGGACGATACGAACGTTGCTCGACTAACAGAATCAATTAATTGTAATTGAATCGAAAGTGCAAAATATACATACATTAAATGTTGTTTACATGAGGCATCGTTTTCGTTCGTTGCGTACGTTTCTTTCTTCGTAATTCCCGTCGTTCCCGATCCCCGTAGAAAATAAACAAAGATCGATTTTTTTTTTCAGTCGATACCGAAATCGAAAGGTTACTGTACTTTTGAGCCGAAAAGTTGACACAGACAACCCGACAGACGCGAAACCTTTTTTTTTATACTTAAAAAAATTTAAGTCAATAATCCGAGAATCGACATTTTTCGCGGCTGCAACATTTTTTTTTTCCGATTTTCTTGAGTACTTACGTGACGAAAAAAGTAATAAAACTGACGAGTTTGTGTAAAGATAGCGAATAACATTTTTATTTCCGTTTGACCCGCTGCTATTGGCCGGAATGGCGCCGATAATCGGAAAGCTATTCAATATGGCGGCGCAATGAGGACACATTAATTTAATGAACCTGGATAAACACGAGATACACCCGATGCTTGTGACATGTCGCGCGAAATTAACGACTCTCCGAGCTCTCGATTAGAGTCGAAAAATAATTATTACTGTATAGTGCACCGCAATCCGTCGTAAATAAATGTTTCGATATTACAAGCGTCAAAACCGCCGCGACATGTTTACGGATTCGCGGCTCGCGATTAATTGTCATAAACCACTGTCGCGTTAATAATGGTTCGGCGGAGATAGCTGGTTTATTCGCAATGACAGTATCGCCAAAAAGCCCCGTGCAGTCGATACGCGATAATGCCGCGTAAAAAAAAAAATTTTGATGAATTATCTCGTGTTGAAGACAACCGTTGGTACGCATATGAGAATGTTAAGTCTGCGGTGACGGTCGGGTAGAACGTTTAACTTTGAATTAAAAAAAAAATACCGACGAAAACGGAAATGTAATAATTTCGTAGTAGGTGCAAAGGTGAGTAAAACAATATTATTTATTTCTTCGTGTATTTATTTATTTATTCGGTAATTTGTTCACGGACAATATTTCGATTAAGTATTAAAAATTCCAGTATATTTTTCCGATATTCATAAAAACAAAATCGTATATAAACTTTTATTATTTTTCGAGTAATTATCGAGAAATTTTTGCGTATTTTTTGTTTTTATACAAATATATTCTACTTATCTGCGATCGAAAAGTTTGACGTGAACCTCACGTGTCCATTCAATAGATGATTCATTCTATTCGTTGAATGAAATTTATGTAGTATAGTATAGTAAAGCACCCATCTAGATTTACCGATTAGCGCGTCAAAGAACGCGACAAGCTTAATAACATCAATATATATATGTATCATTACATCGCGCAACGTCTAACGCGTCACAGGTCGTTCCGGGAGTACTGCCAAATATTCAAATTCGGTGTCATCTCCTCTCGTCGTCGTCTTGTACGCCGGGGAGAGATTGCAAGAATCTTAAACCGGACCGGTCAGTATCCGTTCGATGTGCACGACGATCCCTTTAAATTAATGTCGCGTTTTACCAGTTTTTTAAATTTATTTCGCGAGTGATACAAATTTTTAACACGAATTTTTTTTTATTCTGTCGAAGTGGTTAACCCGAAAGTGGAATAAAGGAGACTAAAATCACGGGGCCCTGTGTATCGTTGTTGCCAAAATCTATAAAAAGGTGCACTGAAGTCGATTAGCAGACGACGTACGTGTGATTTACATTGTAGTGGAGTGTGAGGCGCGACAACGAGTCGTGTCTACGCGCGCGACGATAATGTCGTTGTACCTCGCGACGCTGTTAATTTCCCTCTTGGGAATTACATGCTCGGGGCTCGGAGATTCGGTCGATAACGAATGGTGGGAAACTACACTGGTCTACGATATATCGCCGAGTGTTTATCAGGACAGCGACGGCGATGGTCACGGAGATTTGCAAGGTTTGACCTTCCCATCTAAAACGCGTTTACACTTCGACATCCCGCAAAAGTTCGTCACGTTCGCCCCCCCCCCCCCCCCCCATCGAAATACCTTCAATCCCTGAGAGAGGTCGGCCGAGTTTCGTAAATTGTTACGCCGATATGTATGCGATGGAAAATTCGTTATCGCTCTCGTAAAAAAAAAATATATATATATATATATATATTCTCAAATGAGTTAACGATATTACCTAGTGGACTAAATTCACTCACCGATGTGGAACACACTGACTCTATTAATAGAAGATTGGCACCGCGACGTCTCTCGGAGGTTGGGGTCGACCCCCGCGGCCTTGAAAATTAACAACACGTTGAAATTTGGCGAATCACTCAAATAGCTGTATAATCGGCTTTTTCCACTCGAATACGATAATTCATTTTTTTTTACGTTCGACAATCAACGTTAACGCGCGATGCAACACTCGACCTTGAAAATCAAAATACTCGCAGATTTAACCAAAATTCACCGAAAACTTTTAATTCCCACAAATATAACACACAATCGACACTTTTCACCCCGCGTACGCGTCCACCAATGCAAACAAATGTTTTCGCGATCCACTGTTTTTCTTAACGTTCGACTGACAATATATCGAATGTCGCGCGATGTTTTGCAGGTATAATTATTCGTCTCGAATACATTCACGATCTCGGCGTCGAAACGATATTACTTAATTCGATATATCCGTCACCCGGCATCAGCTCCGGAAACCATGTTTCGGACTACAAAAATATTCATCCGCTCATTGGCAATCTCAGTGATTTCGATAATCTTCTCGATGAAGCGCACGGACGTGGTACGACTCTATCGTAAAATATCTTCGCGATCACTTTACGGAATGTAACAATTGATTTCACGAAACGTTTTTTTTTATAATCTATTAGACATGAAAGTCATTTTAGACATCGTACCGAACCACTCGAGCGATCAGCACGAATGGTTTAATGCATCGATCTACAAAATGGCGCCTTACAGTGATTATTATGTCTGGGATGACGGTACCCTTACGGAGAATGGCACGAGAGTACCGCCCAATAACTGGGTACACGTGAACAAATTTTTGTACAAAGACTTCATTAGCACAATAATAAAAAATAACAATAATCATAGTTTATCGAATTATTTTTCAATAAAGACGAGAATAACTTTGCATGATGACGATTCTGCGTGGACGTGGAACGACGAAAGAGATCAGTGGTATTATCACAAATTTGACGAAACTCAACCGGATCTCGAACTCCGTAATGAAAATGTTCGTCAAGAGATAATGGTAAATAACGAACCATTCGTTTCACAAATTAGCATCTTTGGATTATTTTTTTCATTATCAACAAATTTCAGCTTATATTAGAGTTTTGGTTGGACAGAGGAGTCGATGGTTTCCGTATATCCGGTATTCCATATTTTTTCGAAGATCCCGATATCGGTAACGAGGAAAACGTTGAATTTTTGTATGAAATTCGCTCATTCGTCGACGCGTGGACCAAACTGACTAATTCGACGTCGAAGTACGTATCGATATAATAATCATTATTAATTTAAAAAAATTGTTATTAAATCATATTTATATGTTAATTATTGTAAATTGTTATTATTATATACCCGAAAAAAAAGGTTTGACACTAATAATATTATAAAACATTTTGTTACATATTCAATAAAAAAAAATGTTATTATTATACTGTACCTTACATCTCGCCATTTCACGGCATTATATTTCGCTTTTCCGTTATTATAATTTACAGGCTTTTGGTAGCCGGTACCTGTGATACCGAAATTAATTCGTTGTCGTACTACGGACGAGACAATATATCGGGGATTTTGCCGTTAAATTGTCGCTTCAACATTGATATCGATTTCACTGGTAACAATAACGCGAGCGAAATTGCCGCAATGATCGAAGAATGGCTCAATTTAATTCCAGCGAACGCGACCACCAACTGGGCGGTAAAATATACTTCGTTATCTGTAGTCACGATGTTTTTTATTTAATAATAAGAATAATGAAAATTAATAACAATAATAACAATAATAATGAAAAATAATAATAATAACAGTAACAATAAAAATTAATAATAATAATAAATTATAATAACAGCAATGATTATTGTTATTATAATATTTCGTGGTGATATACAGCTGTGGAACGAAAATGAGTCGAGAATAGCGTCGAGAATCGGTTCGGATCGACTGGACGGTCTGCATATGTTAAGTATGCTACTTCCGGGACAGGCATTCACCCATTACGGCGATGAAATCGGAATGCATGATATGCCAATTTTCTCAAATGAAATTGACGACGCGTTTCGTACACGAGACGGATACGAGGAAATCAGTTTACGGAATTACTCGGCGATAACGCCGATGCAGTGGGACGACACGAATGCGGGAGGTTTTTCGACGAGCGAAAATACCTATTTTCCCGTAAATGACGATTACTTTGTAACGAATGTTGAGGAACAATTGGAAAATCCGAAGAGCCATTTAAACATTTACAAAAATTTGGCAAAATTGCGGAAGGATCCCGTATTCGTGAGGGGAGACTGGGAACTCGAATCGCTCAACGACGACGCGGTTCTCGTGTTGCGAAGGTGCGTATCATTAACACACGCGATATGCGTACTGTAAAACTTCGATTAAACGGAGAAATCAATGAAATGTCCGCTGATTTTTTTTGCTTTTTCTGATACGCATGGCGAGGAAAATGAAGAGAATTTTACGGAATAATGTAAAAAAAAATTGATCGTTTTTTTTTTTTTTTTTTTTTTTTTTTTTTTTTTTTTTCAGGACGCTAACCGGCTATCCAGTTTACGTTGTTATAATCAATTTATCCGATGATGAGCAGCGAGTCAATATGACAGAATTGTATCCCGATTTGTACGATTACTTGGATGTCGTCGTAACTTCCAGCGACGATGATAGAAATCGGTAAGTAACTCCGTTTTTTAATACTTTAATTGCTATCGCAATAATCTATCATATTTTTTTATATTTAAAAAAAAAAATTTTATTCAAAACTAAAAAAATTTTATTTAAATTTTTTTTTGTTTATCTTTAATTAGATCGGTTGTCGCAAGTGACGCAATCGATCTTTCGGCTTACGAGGGTCTCGTGCTGCGGGAATGCGACATGGATTCCAATACCACAGAACCGTTCATCGACATCGATAATTCAATAGAAAAATCCTCGATGATCGATTATAATTACGAGGAAACGCATCCACTCGATAACGACGAAGAGGATAATAGCACCGAAGAGATCGAAATTACAACTAATAAATTCGATGAAAAGGATATCTCAATGGATCTATCGATACCGGCATCTACGACGGAAGTTCCAAGCGCTCCTCCGAGTGCTCCAATTCCGACTATAACTCCACCGCCGACGGCTCCTTCTTCCTCCGCATTCAGCGAAACAATACGCGCGAAGCTCCAATTACACGTAATTGTCGGTTTTTCAATTGCGATTATTATATTCACCGGGGAATGGTGAACTGTGGAATAAAAATAAATTCATCCATATTCTTCGAACGTTATATTCATTATATATATATTTTTGTTTTCATTCTCGTTAATAATTATACAATATATACTTTTTACAAGAATTACATATCTTCGTTTTTTTTTCTATATCGCAATAATAATTTTGCTTAAGCGCAACGTTTAAACTTTTTTTTTTCATCTTTGCATAATTTTTTGTTTCGATGCTGAAAAGTAACGACGCGGCATTTCGCTTCGCAAAACGTCGCACAATCGGAAAATTGTATTTTTTTTTCTATAATAACTATAGTATAATTTTTTTTTCGTAATATTAATTGTTATTAATCGTGAATAGAGATGAGGATAGAAGAATCGACTGCGCGCGGTATTTGCCACGGCAATCCGATCGAAAATGCCAGCGACTACTTTTTTTTTTTTTAAGTAAACATTCTATTTGACAAATAAAAACAACCAAACGTCGTTTACAGACGATTATATGATATAAACGTACAAAAATATAACAAAATGATTGGATAAAGTTCGTGGATGCGAACGACGCTCTTAGCACCAATCCGAATCGAAAATGCGAAACACGCGACTCGATCCCATTATCATCTTTTTTTTTTGTTTTTTTTTTTCTCCGTTTTTGTTGGGTTTCTTTTTATCTCGAACTGACGTATTTCGTTAAACGAATCGAAAAACTTTACCGTCTACATTCGCAACGCTATTATAAAGTATTTACAATTTTTCTGTATTCTACAAAATTGATTTTTTTTCTTCATTTTTCTTTTTATAAATATATATAACGCGATTTGATTTTACGTTGGCGAGAAGAAGCTAAACGCTTTTTCAAATTGGTCATCGCGACACCGACGGCGCGGCGAGTTCGATATTTTCGTTCTTTTTTTATTTATTTATTTTTTTTAACAACAAAAATGATTCTCGCGAACGAATAAATTATTCAATGTGTTTTGACGATTGAGGCGAGAAAATTTGTTGTTACATTACATTTTAAATAGTTAATAGAGTGGTGGAAAAAAAATGTTTGGGTGAATCGAATTTTTCGAATTTTTAAATATTTTGCAGATCCCTACTTTTTTTGGGAAAATTATCTTTGCGTTTGCAACGACTATGAAACAATCCTATAAAATAAGAAATCGATTAATTTGTGCCAAAAATTTTACGCTGTTGTTCAATCGTTTATAGAAAAAAAAATCCGATATCCATAAAAAGTCGTTTTCCAGCCGTTTTGCATTCTTTTACAGAAGAAAAAGTCGCATTCCAGTCGTTTATTAATGAAACTATTATTCTGACGCTCATCGGCGGTCGATTAACGCCGTTTACCCGCTAAATGTTTGGCACAAAACAACCGGTCGTTTCTGTTGTCATTTTTAGTTCTAATTTCGCAGTCGCGTAGTTTTGCGGGAATTGTGACTCATCGACGGTATCATTGCTACGAAAAGAACATTTTTTCTACTTCTGAGGACTTTCTACTCTGCGCGATAATATTAATTACTACCTAATCGATCGTAAAGTTATCGCGATAACGCGATTTTTCGATCCTTTTTCGTTAAAACATTCGAACTGCTCACCAAAATTGGTTCTGTTTCCGCAAAAGAGTAAAATTCATAAAAACAGAGAACAGTGAATTAACTTATATACAGCGTTTTCAACGTTAAACGTTTCTCTAAACTCGAAATTCGAATTAAAAACATTCCTAAATTTCGTTGACTCGATATCTCAATCGTTCAAAACTTTGACAACAATTAATATTTTTAAGTTCACTTATAGTGAAAACGAAACGCCGTGATGCTAAATAGATATCCGTTGCGGCGCAATATCGATATAATAAAAAACATAGTAATTACAGATTTAAAAAAAAAAACTTAAAAAACTGAATAAAAAAAATGGAATTCGAAATTCGATTTCTGAGTATCAAAAACCATCGCATGGGATACAACGTCCACGAGAACTGGTATCTCAAAAAAAAAACAGCGTTATCCATAATAAAGTAATCGGTATAAAAAAAAATTAATCGAAACCACTCTAACAATTGCACATTAATTCAACGTGAGTTTCAAATTCAAAACTTATAAAGTCCGAAGGTAAGAATACCCAATTATTTTCATAATATATAACTTCTCGATAAATTGTCTAATTAGCGAAAAAGAAAAGTTTTCTCAACGCGATTCTCTATGCAGTACTTGAAAAATTTCGTTGTTAGTCCATCGCGGACCGGGCGAAGTAGATAAAGTTTCGAGCGGAGAAAAAGTTTGGGATATATTAACACATCGTACTTCGCGAGGTAATGAGTGAGCGAAGCGAATCATCGGGAGGGCAGTCAGAGATGAAAGTGGACTGAGAAAATGGAAGAGATTTGTGACCGCGAATCAAGTCCGCAGCTCGTTGGTGACAGCTAGAAAGCCTCTGGTTTATCGACAACTTTGAATATATTGGAAAGTTCGTCGACGAGGGTCTCGTAACGATAGGAGACCCGAATGTCCGGAACGTTGGTTCTCGTTATGTCGTTTCCGGCCACACCTTCCTTCGTATAATTGGGTCCCAACCAATATTGTTTGCTCTGCATATGAAAAAAAAAGAGAATTAATTAACAATTAATCAGTCTACGAAGTGTAAAATTAAAAAAAAGAGAAGTTATTCGCGGTTTGTCGATTTTTCACAAAAATCGTTGTAACTCAGTGAATTTCTCGAATTTTTAGGAAATCTTTGTTGCATTTTAATATTAAGTATTTGCGTTATAAAGCTGCGCAAAAATCGATTTTTTTTAAATTTCAAAAAATTTGAATTTATTCTCCATTTTTTTTTATTTGATTTAAAAAGAAATTATTCAAAATCTTTTTTTTATTTGGATTTTTGAGAGACCGAACCTTGTGAGGGAAACCGCTCATCAGAACCGAATTCCTCGCCAATTCGCACATATCGCACGAGCTAAGCTTCCAGACTTGCGCCGCAATGCTGTATTCTTCCATCAAAGGTTCCTGAAACGTGAAAATTCGATTGAAATAATCGTCGAATCGATAATTCAACGGTATATTGATACCGTACCTTGGTAAAGTGAAATTGCAGAGGATCATCAGTCGAGAGACTGATGCAGAGACCTCGCGCGAGATACTCCGGCAGAGGATTCCGATGGTAATTCAGGAAAAGGGAATTGTTGCTGAGGGGCGACATTGCGATACCGATCTGCGCGAGATAATAAAGATACTGGAGAACCGGAACTTTTCTCAAGAGGAGACCGTGAGATATATTCTCTGCCATCATAAAACCGCAAACCAAATGTTGAATGGGACCCGCTTCGCCGCAATGCGGTCTCAGGACGAAAGTATTCATTCCTTGTTCTCTGGAAACGAATTAAATGCAATGCGTTTAGAAAAAAGGACTATAATATCGCTGGGGAGTGATTAAAGTTGGAAAAAAAAATGTTATAAAAGCCGTGGAATCGGCTGATTATCAATTGCGATAATCGCGAGTAAAAAACAGTTTTGCATCGCATAATTGGTATTTATATTTTTTGTTTCTAAAATGCTACGGGAGCTAATATTACGATACTTTTTTACCAAACGGCATATGTTTTGACTCTTAAAAAAAAATCAATAACTATTAAAAATAATGTTTCAGTTTTTTTTTCTTTTTGATATTTATTGACAATTTTTTTTTTAAGATTCCCGAAAGTCGTACTATGCAGTAAAAAAAATTATTTCATTATCTGCTATAGTTTTTGAGAAAAAATCAAACAGGCTGCGTATCGATGGAAAATGAAAAAAAACATCGAGAAAAATTCTAATTTCAAACTTACGCTCGGAAATGATTCAGTACAGTCATATTGGCGAACGTGTAGTACTGATAGTATCCATACGGTGGATTTTCAACGTCATTCCAGTCTTCCGGAGGGCAAACGTCCTTATCGAAGAGAGGATTTTCCGGTTTACTCTCGTCGTCGACGGAGTCGAACCCGATCACCTATATCGCCACATTAATCGTATCATATCGTTTTCAACGACTCACTGTCTCTATAAATTTCCTCGTTAATTCGTAACTCACGTATTGAAGAAATTTGTGAAGTTCCGGATGACTATTTGGATCATTTGTCGCTTCGAAAAGCGGCAAAAATATGTTATTCAGAATCTCTTGAAAGTTATTCATCAGTTTGTTCAGTTTAAAGATGTCACTGCGCGATAAAAGTATTATAATTAGCATTTTAATTTATCGGACGATCGGATCGAAAGGGTGAAAATTTCTTTTCAAAAGTTAATATTGCTATACTAACTATAGTCGAGGAATTTGGATCAACCAGCGGACATTGTCCGATGAAACATCGCTGGATATCGCCCATTTGGCGAGTTTATCCCATTCCTCGGGACTTTTACCATAAATCGATAATCTCAGCTCCGCATTCTGATACTTGGATTCCTCGAGATCACTGGCGACTTCCTTTATTATACGAGCGAAATATTTTCCCTCGAGATAATTATCGGTTTTGAGAAAAACCTCACGAAGGCGACTCTCACCGATCGGATTGTATTTCGCGTTGAATTTGTCGAACCTGTGAAATGTGTTTCTGTCCTAAAAATCAAAGTAATCAAAGTAAAGTAAATCCATTTTTAGTGATTCATTGATTAGACTAAAAAAAAAGTTGAAAAAATTCAGAAATACTAATAAAAAAATAATCGAAATAAAAAAAATTTGCCAATAACAATTCGATGCCATTAATTTAAAGGCGTAATATTAATATTTTTATCGAACCTTCACTTCACTTTGTGACGAAAAGAAAAAAAAAAAGAAAGATCGTCGCGAGAACTCACCGCGTGTACGTCGAGCATATCGACGCTGAGATCATAAGTGGTGAGATTCATGGAACGAAAAACTTCCTCCAGTGTCATAATTTCGCCGCTCTTGGAACACGTGACAACCTCGTCGGCGTGATTTTTCAATGTTTTTTTGATAAAACGCAAAAGATGCTTTTGATTCATACAAGAAGCCGCGTGAATGTGCGTATCGACTTTCCGGATATTGTAGAAATCGCGATGAGGAACGGCTTTTTGACTCGCGAGTTCTCGCAGTTCGTTAAGCAACACGTGTAATTGAAACTTCGATGATAGATAGCTGAGTCTCCTGTAGCAAAACGATTTCAGAGGCCCGTCGGCTATCATCGCGCAGAGGAGATTCATTTCGCGAACGAAAGTCGCCAAATCGGGATAAGAATAGGGTACCGGCTTCTTATTCTCGTAATCTTCTTCGTTAGCGTAAACATTGAAAACACCGTTCAACGGTGCAATTTTATAATTCTTCGCCGGCGGAAATTCGCACTCCCATGGATCGCCTCGCGACGCCGGCGCGTGGACCGGATGATCTGTAAAATCGATAATTCGCATAAAATAAATTTAATTAAAATAATTTCGCGATGTATTCGTAAAATATTGAAAAATTGGTGAATTAAATTATTAGAGTAAAATAAAATAATGATAAATTAATAATTTAATTGTATAAATAAATTATTTAAATGATAATTATTATTTATTCTTACGACATACCAGCAATAGCCATTCGATCGTCGTGCTGAACCTCGTCGTCGATATTCAAAGGCCGCTTGTCGGCGGTTCTCAAGAATCTCGACGTTATCGAAGGGAAACTCTGCTTTGAATTGTTCATATATTTCTCTCGTATTGCCAATGCCTGAACGAGCATTTGCGATGCCTGTTGCAGATCCTCCAAAGGCACCTGAAAAGCAGACGACATGTATTAAACTTCAGTAATGTATAATAAATAACTATTTGCAACGTTTACACTTTTATTTTGGATTTCTTTTCTTCGCGATATATATATACATTTGTAGTTATTACACGCGCGGTGTGCATAACTCGAGGAGACACCGACGTAAGATTATCGAACGGTTCGAGGAGACTACCAAACGGGGAGTGAGTTGCAGGAAAACTCAGCAGAATTAAAGGGGATGAAGCAGAATAAGAGAGTTGCGGCGGACTGCAGTGACCGCGTGACCACAACTTGACCTCCGCGACGAATATCCCGACTCTGCACATCCACCGTACGGTTTTCAATGCTTTGATATAATGTCAAAGTGAAAAAAAAAATCGGATGCTGAATACCAACGTTTTCTGTTTTTCTCAATTTTCCGTATTTTTCGATGTTTCGCGGTGCATAAAGAATTCTACTCGTATTACATTTTTGTATTATTATTTTTTGATATAAAACTCTCGAGAAATTAAATTTTTCGAGTATCAATGGTACGATGGAAGCTGTTTGCTGAAGGTATTGTAATTTTATTCCCCTGAGTAAAAGTTAATGCAAAAAAATTGGGAAAAAAATGAACAAAAATTACGAATTTGTGATTTCCAAGTTTTTTAAAATTATTTTAGTAAATTAATAAAAGAAAATAAATTTTTGTTTTAATTCGGTTGTCGAAAATTCGTTAAACAATTATTTTTTTTTAGGATTTTGTTAATAACTTTTTGGTATTATTATTACGGGAAACTCTTAGCAACTTCTGTACGATGGATTTTTTTTAGAATTTCATCTCATTGAGAAGTATTCAAAATTCTCTCTGAATCTTCCGTTTCATTGGAAATGTAACGATACATTCTCCTTAAACAATGAACTCCCAGCTGCGAGAATAAATTACCACTTTTCACGTTCGTTTCGAAAATATATTAGAACTCTGCGATACTTTCAGCCCAAAAGGCCCTTTTATAGGTTTTTCTTTCTCCGAACGCTGTTTTCGTTTAATTTACCGAACGATAGCTTTGCCTTCCAATTACTTTCTCTTTATCAACTCCAATTACCCTGTAACACTTCCTGCATATCGTTACTTTATCCAATTCAATAAAATTTGATAATACAAGAAAATTCGAAAAATTAGCGAAAATCCCCAATTTAAGATTTTTAGACTTTTTTTTTATTTAATTAAATTAAATTTAACCTTCAGAGGGGATAACTAATCTCGAGACTTCGATCTGCAAGAACAAATAATCAGTTTTCACGTATCTTTCATAAATATATGACTACTCTACGAAATTAGAAAATTAAAAGCCATTATTACGGATTTCGTTCTGCAAACGCCATTTTCTTTTATTTTACTAAACAACAGCATCGCCTATCAATTAATTTCTTCTCTATAGACTCCCTTTACGCTGCGAACGATGTCTCCGACCCCCGGATGTTCCTCGCGAATTCAATTTCATTATATATCTATCCTAATAATTTTATCGCGCATATCGCGATAAACGAGTAATTCGCTCCGAAGACAAATCGACTCAAGTTACAAGGTCAACGGGGATAAAGATCGTGAATCATCGGGGATTATCGAAGCTTATATACCGTCGGATATTCAGCCGCAATAGGTCAATCGGTATACTCCCCGTGTGAGTTTCCTGCATATAACATACAAAAGCATAAGAGCGAAGAAACGAAGTAGAGAAATGCTGTGAGAACATAAGCCGACATTCTCGGGGCTTCGACTTGGAAGGCATACGGTTGCCGTGTGTTTCTTGATGCCTTCGCATATATATTGAATTATAATGTAACATCGTTGCGTAGCAGCTGTACAAAACCCTACGATGAGTTTCTGAGGTTTTAATTCGAAATTCGAAAATTCGAAAAAAATTATCAAAAAAATCGTAAGTTTTGGAAAAAAATCGCAAATAAATTTCGGCAAAAGAAAAAGTTAAATTACCGGAAAAATTGTTAAACTATGATTTTTTTTATTAATTTGTTAATAACTTTCTGTATTGTTGTTTTTTTTTTTTTTCAGAATTTTATTAAATTGGAAAAAATCGCTCTGAAGTGCACGTGAATCCCACTATTTGGTAATAAGAAGCGATAGACCGTTCTTAGAACAGTACATCGTTATCGGAAACTCACCCCGGATGTGTCCTCTCCGGAAATTGAAACTCTTTGAAAGTGCGGAACAAAGTCATTCTCTTCGAGAGTAAACGGGGGATCGATGTCATCGGGAACTCCGGGACCCAACGAGGGTTCGTAATGACTCCGACGCTCCTCAAGATCCTTTGCTGCCCTGAAAAATGGTTTTTTTTTTTTTTCAAATTTTTATCTCAATCTTTCTTTTCGTATTGCGTTATTCAAATATTATAATGACTTCGGAAAGTCGAAGTATCGTATCATTTACGAGGGGACGACGAGGATCGACGGTAAATATGCGCGTCAAGCTTCCGAGAGTTCAATCGCTATCAGTTTGCTCCCGAAATGTTCGAGATAACGGGGGGTCTACAGACGTCGGATACAGTTTGCGATAACAAAACGACCTCTCATCGACGAACACCGGCTAAGTATAGTGATTTAAGGAAAGGAGAGGGGGAGACGATTCCAGACGAGAAAATGTGTTTTTTTTTAAGGTGCAAAAAAATTGGATCGATGATCCCACGTGATGTTTTGTTGATAATGAAATTTGGATGATTTAAAAAAATCGGCGGTTCGATATAAAAAAATTGTAGAAATGTATTTTTTTTTTCTTATAAAAAAAATATAATTAACGAAAATGTAATTAATTTCATAAGTCCTTATAATTGGAACAAATTTTTTTTTTACGCGTTCGGAACATCGGTACAAACAACCAATCACATGAAATTTTTGATAAAATTCTCTTTTATCAACGAGAAAAAAAAATATATGATTTTTGACCCGAAATTGCCGAATTTTATTCTCAATCGTCTTATCACGTGCGTCGAAAAACTGTCGCGTGATCGATTGTTGATGAATTTCATTATGTTTGCTTTGTCTTCTTGGCGCGCAATGGTAAATAAATTTCTTTGGGGTGTCGAACTGATTATTACATTCTTACGAACGATTGATACGCTTCTCTTTAATTACCTCAACAATATCGTATTGTCCCTCAGCCAGCGTTTCGAATCGATGGCGCAGGCAAACATTGTATTATTATTATTTTTATATTCTCATCAATATATTATTATCAACAAAAAAAAAAGATACTGCACTCTCTTAAGGCACTTATTTATTTCGTAACATTTAATTAATTTACCGCCGATTCATAATCGATCGAAATCTCGAGATTCTCCGCGAATTTTTTTTATTTGTTTTTTTTTTTCTTTTTTTTTTATAAATCCTGGAATATGCACCATCCAAAAATAAACGAAAGTTCCGAGGAAATTCCTCAGTTACATTTTTTCGTGCTTCGCGATCGTCGATCGCTCGTCGCAGAGCGAGTGGAGGGGGGAGAATTGTTTTTACGAATTGCGTGAAATTTCCTCTATCGTAATAGACGCAAAAATGTTCGAAAATCGCCGTGTCGACGTTCGGCCATCGCTCGAAGGTATGGAACGATCGCGCGACAAATATACACGGAAAATTAGAACAGCCGAAGCTCTCGATTCGTTATCGTCGTTTCTATGGGACAAAACCCCGTCCTTTCGTGTCGACGATCGCGCAAACACTGACATCACCCACCGGTTGCCACCCCTCACTCTGGTAACGCGCGGCCCGTCCACCTCTAGTCCTGTCCCTCCTTCCCCCTCCCCCTCCCCTTTCCCCCTTTCGCCCCCTTCTCTTCCCGCAGCTCTCGCATTTTCTCTCCATTTTGCTCCGTCACTGTATACTCCGCACTCTCGTCAAGTCGCACTCGTCGAGTATCGCAGAACATGCGCGCGATCCGCGAACTTCGAGATTCTGGAGGCACACGCATCCCGACTAACGAAGCCCCTGAGCTTTCGAGTGCGTCGTTGATATTTTTCCACCTCATCGGTCCGCTCCGACAAAGGGGAACACAATATATATCGCGAAATACATATACGACAGATGAAATTTTTTTTCTTTGGAAAAAAAAAAAAATTATATTACGGATATATTTTGGAATATATAACGAATTTTATGATTTTTTATGTTGCGTATGTAAAATGGAAGAATTTCGCGAATTTTTAATATCTTTTATTAATTTTTTTTTTTTTTTTCGAGAGAGTCGATCCCCTCGCGATCTGTAGCTGAAGAAAATAATAAAAAATAAAAGCAAAATTCCTTCGACAACTGAACATACAGATTCGGCAGATATGAGCGCATACCGCGATGCGAAAGAGACGATAATAATGTCGGTTCATTTTTTTTTTTTTCGCGGCGTATTGTCGTACGACACACGAGTACTCGGTAATAGATTAATTAATCGTTCAATTGGAAGATCCCAAACGCTTGCACCCGACGTGCCTTTACGCATTTTTTTTAATGTTTGCGAATGTACATTGGATAAATGATATTATTGATCCAAATGGGAAAAAATTATAATCGAATATATATGTGATATATACGATTTATTTTTTTCGGGAAAATTCTGCATTATCGATATATTTCCGATTATCTGGATGAAGCAAATAGCGATAAATACTGAATTACTGAATACTGAAATTATTAAATAAATGTGTAAATCAGAATAAAATATTTAATTTAGCAGAAAAATGTGTTTTCGGCAATTAATAAATAAAACATAAAAACGCAAAATTTTCTTTTTTTTTGATGCTGTAAAATATAAGTTTACGCGTTTAAATCCCTGAAATGGCCAAATCTCCACAACTCGTACGTAGATATCAGAGTGAAGTTTCATTAACCCACTTATGTCCGTTGGATTATCTTTAATCGTTAAAAAAAATAAAAAATTTTACTTCGGAAACTATATAAAAAAATCTCCCAATCGATCAATTCCCGTAAACCGAACTATTTTCCGATTTTTTTTTTTTTTATTTAAAATGCAAATTAAAAAAAAAAAATTTCAAATTTCAAGTTTTTTAATATTTCCGAAATTTGCTCTCCGAACGTTTTTTTTTTTTTATCAATCGAATTTCTTTTTCAAAACAAATTTGAATGTTCTCACGTTTCCCGAGTCAATTCCATAAAATTTTGTGTGTATCTATAGTCAATAAACATTAACGAAATTAGGTACTATCGTTGCGTCAGCGAGGGATCGACAGTGTAAGAAAAAAAACGAAGAATGACAACGTCGGCATCGTAATCGATGTGTCGCGGAGTTGGATTATTGATCGCCGCTACACTGTGTATACCACACTCTCGCGTAACACGTACCGCTTATATAGCGATGCAGTGCAGAGAAAGAGAAGCCGCCGGCCGACGCCGACAGTGGACAGAGGAGATGACGCCGAACTACGATTGCTTCGATCGATACTTAGTCCGCCGATAATAAATATCAGTCACTACCGGTTACAAATAATAATAATAATAAAATCGATGTAATGATGATAATAAGGAGAAAAAGATCGGAGTACTTATCGGAGTTCGAAAGATTGAGAACAGCTTTTGCCGATTGAATTCGCAAGCGATGAGAGAAATGCAAAATTTAGAATAGTTGTAAAAAAAAAAAATCATAGACTACGAATCGCTACTTCGGTAGACGTAAAAGCAGAGTGTTTCGTATCTATAGGTCGGATCGAGTCGTTCAGACGGTCAACTCAAGGAAACCGTTCACCGAGTCGTCGAGACCCCCCCACCGATCACCCTGGAAACATCAGCGAGTCTCCGCGAATGCGTAGACGTCGCACGATGCGAGAACAGTAAAACCGCAATTCTTGAATTTTTGAAAAATAAAAAAAAAATGTTCAGAATATTTTTACAAATTTTCAAAATATTAAAAAAATGTTCAAAATATCGTTATAAATTTACGAAAATCTTTTAAAAAATTTGAAATATGAACGAAATCGGTACAGTAGTGAAAAAATTATGAATTTTTCCGTTTTGTGGTATTGACGAAATTTTCATTTAAATTTTCATAAAACGTTGAATTTTTTTGTTTTTTTTTTTTCAGTTGTCATATTTACGATAAGGTTTCGACCATATAATCGAAGTTTTACTGTATAAAGATTGAATAACACTTCGAAGTTGAAAAGCGATTCGAGACGACGTTCAGCGAGTATTCGTAATCGTTGAATAATGCGCCGTTCTTTCGCATCGAATCAAATCGAATAAACAAAATTTTAACATTCCATCGTTCCGCGAGATATTTTTAGTGCGCCGTGCGACGATTCGTCCGACGCGGGTACTCGAGAATACGAAAATAAATAAATGATCTCGTCGCGTTTAATGAGAAACGTCCGCTAACGGTAAGTATGGTTAGCGTTTCCGCTCGTTTTTTGCATTTTTCCCCTTTAAAAAAGTCGTAATTACGTCGTGGAACTCACTTGACAGTCAACTGGCGCTGAATCAACAGTTTTTTCTCAATTTGCTCGATGGGGAACTGCGGAACTTCATACGGTGCTGAGATCTCATTTGGAAGTTCGGAAGGTACGATCATTCGAAGAGAATTCGCACCGCCGCCTCCGGCGACTGCGCCATCCAATCCGAAAATCGGACTCTCGCTGCCTGCAATTAAAAACCAAATTTCTGCGTTTTAAAGGGAAAAGAGTCACCCAATCGTTTGTTTTTAACTAATCGGAGAAAAAAAAATCATTGCTCGTTCGTGTCGTTAACCAGTAGCGGTATTTATGCGCCGCGGTGATAAACTGTGTCGCAACGGTGTTATCGGCGGTGTAGCGAATCGGAATGACGACAATTAATCGGAAATATATCGCCGAAGAATTTTCACAATTTACTTTCGCAATAAAGTAATAATAATAATCACAAAAAAAATTATATGAATTCGAAAACAGTCGTTAAGAAGTCATTGACATTATTATTATTATCATTTTGTCATGAAAAACAAAAATACAAAAACAAAGAATAAGTTTTATATAAAAATACTAATAATAATAATAATAATAACGAATTTGCAAATTTATAAAAAATTATTTAAAAAATCATTATTATTATTTCCGTTAACGGGCGTCGATTGTTGCGCGCCACAGTCTCAAAGTCATATCGATGTCGTCGACAATATATTTTCGATCGCCGAAGAATTGATTAAGAATATATCGAGGACTTTTCTATGATCTTTCTATGATCTCGTGGAATGGCCTTCACGTCGGTTATATATGATTTTGACGACAAACGAAAACCTCGCGATCTCTCAAGATGACGGATTATCAGTGTCGGAAAGTTTCCTCGTAGCCATTGAGCGGTTTGCCGAAAGGGGCGCTATACGGTCAATGGTGTGACTTACAAAAACATAAACACGCCGGTAGAGAAATGCGTGCGTCCGCGCGTTCTAAACGCGCGTTCGTTAGCTCGCTGACCCAGATATACGAGCTGCACGCGCGCCTCGGTGGGGGTTATGTTGCACGTGTGCATTTTCACCACTTCGCTGTCGCGTACGCAGAGCGTCGTTTTGTTTGGAACGGTGGGGACGGAGGGAGGGGGGGGGGGGGGGAGACAAGTTTCACGTGTGGAAGGAAAAACGGCGAGAAACTTGTCGGGTCGTTCGTCTTTACGATAACGCCAAGTCGCGCAAACTAACTCCGCCACCACATCGCACAAAACCGATCTTTTTCAAGGTCAATATTTATCGACGCTCTCCACACGCGCGCCGCGTGTTTTTCACCTCATCGCGTTACATTTAAATTTCCGTGATTAACCCCCGCGAAACTTTCGCGGAATTCCGCGTCGAGATGACTAACAACCTCCGCATACTTCGCGGCGCGTCTTCTCGTGACAAAGACTCGAAAAATACTTTAAATTGTCGCGATCGCTTGGCACATGTCAGATGAAAGGGCTGCGACTATAAATTTATACTATAAATTTTTGTCAATTTCGGAAAGAACGGAACTGAACATTTAAACGGGAGGAAAAAATGGGAATATAGGTTAGGATTTTTTTTATAAGACGCGAAATTTAATTAAAAAATGCGAGAGTATTTAAGAAAATATATGAAAAAATAAAAATATATTCCATATTTCAAATGTAATGGAATAAAAATGCCTAACAACGTTTTTTTATTTTATTTTTTCAAATTTTATTTCGATTTAAGTTTTCTCGACTTTTATTTTCATTTTTTTCGATTTTTTGTGTCATTTTCGTTTACAAAGTTTTTTAAAACGTTTTCTTGTGGAATCTCGGAACACTTTACCATCGCAGTTGTAGCGCGATGACTCTGACTACACGGTGAATCAGGTTTTGGCATCGTACCAGAGAAACCATCGGTCCAATCACCGTGCAACTCGGCTACGTCTTTGTCGCGTAATCCGCACAGAGAGATCAATACCACCGGTTCGCGATTACAATCTTGGCAAAGGGTCTAACAACGCCGTTGCGTTTTGTTATCTCTCCCCTTTATTTCTTTTTACTATTTTCACGTCCATAAAATTCCCTCCGTAAACGACTTAATGTTTTATTCGCTACATTCGCGTTCGATAATCTCAATCATATCGATAAAAAAAAGCAATTCGAAGTATTTAATTCAATCGGAGGGTTCGCGATCTCTTCAAGAGTTTGAATTTGGATCGTTTCGCATCGCAACGGTTCGGAATGCGTCAACATCTCTGACGAAAAATAACATCTGCAATGCCAGTAAAGGTTTACTTTCCCGACTGGACTTCTGTACATTAACATCTTGAGAATCAAAAGGGCTTATAGGTTATTATTTAACACGTAAAATATTGTCCGTTCCGCCATTTTATTTCTCAAGCGCTCGATATTATTTTGTCACGACGCCAGTATTTTAAGCACGTCGGTCTTTCGCGAAATTTAAAGAACGAAAAAAAAAAAAAAAAAGTTCGATGTTTTTCACGCAAAAAAAAATAGCGCGTATCTCGTTAATCGGTCGGTTGGATTTTTGCATTGTATCGTACGAACGACGAGGCCATAAATCTTACATAACCTAACGGAGATAATCGAGAGTTGTACCTTCGTCCGAGTCGATGAGAAAAATCGGGTGATGGTGTCTTCCGAGAAAACCATCGTTTCCCCCGGGCGTTACTCCTCTGCTCGACATTTTTTTTTGTTTTTTTTTGTTTTTCAACTTTTTTATTATTATTCGTTAACACTGCGGGTTATTACTCTTTGTTGCGAATACTTCGAGGAGTTTCGACGCACGCGAAGTTTCGATGTAACCGACTGACTTGTGACTGCGCGAAGGAGACACGGTTATTGCTTCGATAATAACGACACGAACATTCGTCAAGTCAAAGGAAAGGTAATAATTTTGTCGCGTATAGATGCTAATGTTTTCGGTCGTTTCGCTCCGTACCGCCGGTTACTCGTGGACCGTGCGAATCGAGTCAATGATTATCCGTCGAACGAATGACGCGAATTTTTTTTTCTCTGTTTTTTTTGGCAAACGAAAAAACTTCGCGGTAAGGAAGTTAAAAACGTCGATTTGAAAAAGGCATCTACGCGGTAGAGGTGCCGATCTATTACTGACGCCAAACCACACGGGTTGTCTTGTTTCTATTCGCGTGTACACTACGCGCGGAGTTCTCAGCTCGAAGTTATATCCTCGCGCGGACACAACGAGCGTACAGTGCATATGGTTCTTGACGACTAAAGACGAGTCGCAATGTTTTTGCGCTCGACAAGTCCGTCCGGTCGAGTGTTTAACAAAATGTACCTCTCGCACGTCCGAGTGGACTAATTACAATGTTTTCGATATATATATTTTTTTTTCGATCTATTTTTCGATCGGACGAATAAAAAAGGTTTTAATAAGGGTATAAGGCAACGCGATGAATAGAACTCTCGTCTGTAGAGCACATCTTTACGATTGTTTTGACGAGACGCGTTTAACTTTCCCCACTGGTTGCTCGATAACTAATAACTATTATCCGGACAATTGAGTTGCCATTGAGTAATTTCAATGTTGAGGTGACGATGTAGGGTCGCCGAGTCATGGCGTTAACAGTGAAGTACCGCAAACATCGTACTCATTGGCATTAATGTAGAAAGATCGATATGAAGTCCCTACCGCACTGACCCCGAGTGCTGCGGCAACTTTATTACTCTATTGACCTATCATAGGGGGGGCACGGGGCAAAACGGATCGGTTGTGGAATAATACAGACGGTTGCTATGACTCTAAAGAAATAACTGTTTGTTACCAAAAAAAATTGAATTCGCAACAAATATTTTGAGATTCGGAGAAAAAAAATACATTTCCGGGCAAAATGGACTAACGATATAAAGCGATTTCGTCGTATAGAAAGTTACCGAGTTAAAATTTTGTGCACAACTCGAACTATCGGAAGGTATGTTTTTTACACGAATTTGACGAAAAATAATTAAGAAATTGATTTATTTTGAAAAAATTCGATCTTTCGACTCAATTTTGTTGATCGATCGACGAATTAATGAAAACCATGTTACCCCAATTTATTTGTTTATTTGTTTACTTTAAAAAATGTTGCGGCCATTTTGCCCCATTATCTTCGTATTGAAAATTTTCCACGATGGTCCATATTGCCCCTGCCTCCCCCTACATTCATGTATTCATCTATCGATCGTTCGCTGCAGTCGGACAGGTGCGCGTTCACACGTTCATCTACTCGCACGAGCGCCGCGTTATATTTGACAAAATATTGACGAATTATCGATACGTGATTGAGAACTTACGATCGCGTTGATGATCGACATTGTTGCTTGGAGTTATCGAACTGTCGGCATCCCCTTCGAGCTCGTAATAGAGACTTCCGGCTGTACCAGCTATTCCCGCGCTCGCTACCGATGTTCCATTGGTGTCCTTGTTTCCGTTCACTGAGACCGGGTCTTCCATTATCGTGTGTATAGACTGTTGTAAAATCTAATAAACAATGAAAAAACAAAAAAAATGTTCGTACGATTTCCAATATATGTTCCTTTCAGTGAAAAAAAGACTAATTTCATTATTTCCGACAGTTTTTGAGAAAAAAAAAAATTGACTCGGTCTCCGAAGCACTGCGGGCGTAAAAAGCTCTGTGAGAAGCGATAAAAGACAAGGGATTTCGGAACCCAAAAATTCGATACACATCATTTGCTTCCAAATTTCGAATTCCTTTGTCTTTAATCCTTTCCTATCGCGCGTTTTTTTATTTTCAGCACGGAATGAGGCTGCGCACAACGTTCGATTGATTAATGGCTGCAGTGTGAGAAAATTCGGGGTTATCGTCGCGTGGAGAACGATGATTTTATCGCGACACGATATAATATTCAAACGCTCTCACTCGATTGACATATATACAAAATGATTAATTAAATTGATTATTTATAGTCAAAACTAATGCTTCGAAAAAAACTATAATTATTATAAAAATCAAATATATTCGAATTTTTGCGATTTATCGGAGGGAAGAACAATCGATAATGTAATTTCTTACGATCGACAACAATCAATAAGAAATATTGTCGATGCATAGCGCATATCCGGCGCCAAGTAGAAAAAACAACAATTTATTTTTATCACTATTCGCAAGCACTTTTGCAATGCGTTCTCAGAAACGCATAAATATGTATGTTATTACTCACTTAACTGTGTTGTTCACTGTCCCGATGAGAACCACTGGCGCGAACAACACGTCTTATTTTGTATTTAAAAAAAGAAAACCACTTGTCAACAGATTGTCGTGTACTGATATACTGATAACGCCCGGGGAACGACGCATTCGCCGGATAAGTTTGTGGGGAAGAGAGTTTTTGTGCGACGGCGATATGACGTGAGACCAGTGCGCGAGAGCTGCGTCGGGGGCACTTCACGACTATGACACAGTGCGATGTTCAAACACCCCGAACGTATCGAATAAAAAATAACTTTGAAAGTAACACGTTCCACGCTGAATGATCTCGTATATTCGCGTACGCGACTGTCACAACTTCGATGTGTTAAAAAAACGCGGTTACACTTGTCCGGGAATCGAAAAAAAACGTCAACAAGAATATCCACAAAAAACGAATGAACACGTGAAAAAAACCTCGTAGTAGATTTCGAATAACAGGTAAATAACAGTTGTCGAATAAACGCGCGAGAATTGATCGCGTCTTCGGGTTTGGTACGTATATTATCGCGCGGCTCCTTAGCAAACGTAACTGCGAGTAATGATGCGAAGAACGAAATTCGCTGGAAGTTCGAACGAGTCGTGTGTCGCGCGAGCAATAACAGCTGTGACCAGACCAGGCCGGCGAACAACAGCGTGTCAAACGTACAAACTATCGGGGCGGTGGGGGAAAGGGAGGGGGGATCGAGTTAAAATACTGTGCGTATCTGGATATGCGTGTGGGGATCAACAGCGAGAAGAGACTCTTTCGCAGAGACGTCGGGAACCCCGTCGCAAGGAGCAACGCGCGTATCTAATGCCGCTTCGTAAGAGCCTATACCAAAACGTCACATATCATGGTAGACACTGAGCTATAGCCTCCACGCGATAGCCTGCGAGTTCTCCGTGTCGAGATTCTCGAGAACGCCGACTATTGGACAGAGGGTGTGCTGCTCGCCACACCGCAAACGCGTTAGTCATTGGCGCAGACTCGGCTCTCTGCGAAAATCCATATCCGAATAACGTGTATATGTTATAGATATTTCCTCTGCCGGTTCTCGGAATGTTCGAAACCGACGTATCGAGCTTTTCAACGAACAGATCAGTGTCGGTCAGTCGATCGATCAATTTATGCATTCATAATTATCCATTATTCATGCATAATAATGAATAATAATAATAAAATTAATTAATGGAATCGAATCTTTCAAAATACCAAAGAGTTTAGTCGGAATTCAAAAATAAATCGAATAAATCGAAAATTCAAATTTCAAACGAAAAAAAAATGACTATTTACGATAATGTTACTATATTGTTGATAAAAATAACAAATATTGTTAATAATTAATTTATTAATTTTATTAATAAGTTACTATATTACATCGTGGTACTTACTTTACGCAGGTTGCATATATACTCTCGATTAGCCAACTATTTCTAATGGTAACGAAAAATTATGAGATCGATTTATCGAAATATGGGGGGGGGGGTCGCTAATTAAAATCAAAATCGCTCTCAGTATTGGATACATTTTTTTCGATGGTACTTTCCGTATCCGAATCCAAAAGGGACTTAATAACATCTTTTGATTTTTTCGTATTTTTCTCATCTTTTAGCTGCGCGTTTTTTTGCGCGATAGTAACAGTTTCATTCTTCTCATTTCCATGTATTTCGTCACCGGATCTCTTGTCCGGTTGTCCATCGAAATTACTTTGTGATTCATGAGCTCCCGATGCTTCCGTTCCCTCGTAGTATTCTTGACCATCGGCTATCGGCTGAGCGTTCGGCTCATAGACCTCCATATTCGCGTACTGTTGACCTTCCGGATAAACGTAATCGGCACTTGAACCCGGATATGCGCCGTCTTCTCCTTGCGGATAATTTTCATTCTGCTGGTATTCTTGCTGATCAACGTTTGTCGAGTACTCTTGATTCGGATCGACGCTGTAACCCTCGTAATTCGCTTCGTTATTAACGTACAGTTCATTGGGATCGGTAACGGCAATGTAATCGGCATTTCCTAAATATTCCGCGGATTCGTTCGGATTTTGTTCGTATTGTTGCTGAAGATTCGGATCCTCGGAATATTGTTGCTGAAGATTCGGATCCTCGGAATATTGTTGCTGAAGGTTTGGATCCTCCGAATATTGTTGCTGAAGATTCGGTTCCTCGGAATATTGTTGCTGAAGGATCGGATCCTCGGAATACTGTTGCTGAGCATTGCGATCCTCGGAATATTGTTGCTGAAGTTTCGGATCCTCGGAATACTGTTGCTGAGCATTCGGATTCTCGGAATATTGCTGTTGAAGATTCGGATCCTCGGAATATTGTTGCTGCAAATTCGGATCCTCGGAATACTGTTGCTGAGCATTCGGATCCTCGGAATACTGTTGCTGAGCATTCGGATCCTCGGAATACGGTTGCTGAGCATTCAGATCCCCGTTATAGTCCGTCGGATACTGTTGATCGTAGGAATACTGTTGACCGTTCGGATCTTCCGGATACTGTACACTATTTGGATCGTAATTCTGATATTCATTCGGATCTCCTTGATACGTTTCTCTGGAATATTCGTATTGTTGATTGGTATTCGCTGGATATTCATTCTGACCGAAGGATTTCTCTGGTTGAACATAATTTTCTTCATCCCCCGTAACTCCGTAATCCGTTGGATCGGAATTCGGACGATTCGCGATCTCCTGTACCGTTTCACCCGAATTTTCTATGAACTCTTCAGGTAATCGATTGCTCTCCTCCGGAATTTCCGAATTCTCGTATTCTTTTCCTTTCGGATTCTGCATTTCTTCATTTTTTATTCTGGACAAACTTTCCATCAATTCGTTAGAATTTCCTGCAGAAACGGCGTTCAACGCATTCGTCTCAAATTCGGCTTTAGAATCCTTCGATTGTATATTCGGCGGTTCCTGTTGCCGCGATATCTTCGCGGGATCTTCAATTTCTCCAACATAATCATCCTGCGCCTCGTCTTTTAGTATTATTTCCTGAACTCTTCTCTCCAACGCGCTGAGATTCCACGGTTCCAATTCCTCGTAAATATCGCGTAAATGGTCTTCGGTTTCGCGTACTTCGCCCACAAGAACTTTGTACTCATCTTCGAGTTTTTCAATTACCCGAGACTTATCCATCAATAATTCTCGCGATTCTTCGATATTTTCATTTTCTTTTTCCTCGAGAGTTTCTAATTCTCCGGAATTTTTCTCGTTTTCGTTAATTCCACTCGAATCAACGCTACCGACCCGAGTATCTCGTCTATTTCGAGAGATTTTCGCAACATCCTCAATATTTCTACGCTGTCGCGTTGCTAATTCAGCGTCGTCTTTCGCAATCTCCGCGCTAATTCCGTTCTTGGCGCGTAACGAGAGTTTCTCGTTACTCACGTCGTGTCCGCGTCTCGGATTAAGCGACGTGAATTGGTTAGCGACGTTCGTTGAGTTTCCATCGCCGAGTGACCCTTCCGCACCTGCAGCAGTCAGTTCCTCGATCTTTTCTCGACGAATATCGTTCGATATGTTGTTATCAGCGGTCACTGTGCGTTTCGCAAGATCGTCGGCAATTTCGAGAACATTTTCGAGATTCTGCGGCAATCGGATCCGCGGTTTCTCCTCCGCTGAGAGATCAACGCCGTCGTCCGATAAAGTTACGTTCAGCAAATCCCCACTGGTGTTCTGCTCGGGATCGACGTCTTCTACGCTCTGTGGATCGGCATCGCGATGAAGATTACGAATTTTACTGATGTATCTTTCCAATTCGTTTTCCACGGCGCTGCCGAGATAATCCTCTTCGTCGCCGAGTTCCTGTCGCAACATATCGGTAACTCTCGTGTAATTATTTTGCTTCGAAGGGATCGATAGATCTTTCAAAGAAGTCGAATAATTCGTATTTACGTTGATAGGCTTTTCGGACTCATTACGAGACAGATTAGCAGCCGATAGTCTCGCTGCTGCGAGCCGATCGGGTTGAAAGGCCGGAGAATAGCCGGAAGATTCGTTGAAAGATCTCGAAGGCACTGTGTAGGAATTATAGGCTCCGGAATTAGCTAAATCGCGAATTACTGTTCCGGTAGATCCCTCACGCCAGTCAGACAAATAGCTCTTCGTTTCCGGTTTTTTCATCGAGTATTCAGACGCAAAACGCGATGGAGATCGGTATTCGTAAGCGGAAGTCTGTGGAACGGTTTCTCGATCGATGGAACTTCTTCTGTGTTGCGATCTTGTCGGATTGAGGGAATTATTAGACGAAACAAGTGGTTCGGAGTTTTTGCTCGATAAACGAGCGCTTTGGGGAAAACGAACCGAAGAAATCGGTTGAGAACTTTCGTAACGCGGTACGGAGAAATTAGCGTAACAGGGATCGCTTCGCATTTGATTGAAGGAATGCATCCGACCTGTTGTTGCGCTTTTATTCGGTCCAAAAGATAAGATACTTCCACGATCCGAAAGGAAACGCGCGCTTTTGTTTCCGGTGTTTAGGCAGTTGCCGCGTCGGTGTTTCTCGTCGTTTTGACTGGCGACTCCGCTGTCGCCGGTTACACTTCCGTTTGTACGATTATTGTACGAAGACAATATCGATGCTTCGTACTGTTTCTAAAAAATCATAACTCATTATTTTCTTCACCATTTACGTCGAAAAATTCAATGATCGGTATCGACTTGTGAAAAAAAAATCGGTTAACTCACTCTGAGAGCTCCGAGTCGGTCGGTTTTAGCGGACATCAATGCTAAACTGCTGTCAACCCGATCCAACGCCCCCAGCAGCCTGTGATTACGTTCGTCCCGCGCCTGCTGCTCCTCCAGAAATTCTATGTATCGCATTCTCAATCGGTTGATACATGTCTCGTGTCTGCCGTAAAAAAAAAAATTAATATTAGTAAGCGATGAAAATGGAGAATCGAAATTTCGTCCTAAGAATTGTAATTTTCCTGAAAAAAAAATTCTATTGAAAAAAAAAATGAATTCCGAAACAAATTGATAAAAAAAAATGTAAAGAAAAATTCCGAAAAAAAAACATTTTGATTAAAAAAAAATGTAATAAAATCATAAAAAAAAAAAATTAAAACGAAATTTCTAACGAATCAAAACCAACAAACGATTTTTACGAAATTTCGTGAATCAGCGGATAAAAAAAAATGATATCGTATTGCAAGGAGGTCATCGAAAATACGACGAAACAGCGAAATCCAAGGTTGTGATACGAGTGATCGACTAAACTACTGGTGGCACGTAAGGATTGACATTGAACGTTGTGTGCGGTACGCGCGCCCGCAGGTAAAAGCCGCAATATTGTTCACGATACAAACGTTACCCGGTACCAGTCGCTTGACTTGTCGTCCAAAATCGATTTTACTCCGCGACTACCGTCTGCACGCGTATCTCTCGGTGGCGCGCCGAATTTATAATAACGTAACATCCGATGAGTTTCTCTCGTCGTTGCAACGGATTTGTATCGTTACGGCATTAGCGGACGCGTAACTATTCACGAATTATCGATCTGTGGACATTCCTCAGGAGGCTAAAGTAACGAAGAGGGTTGTCGAGAGATCGATAATACGGACGACGATGTCTCGATATCTCTGCGTAGGATTATTGTCCTCCAAAAAGAGAAGATTTTGTACTTTTTTTAAAAATACTTTAAGGAAATTTGGAGCAAAAAAAAATTAATTAATTTTATTAATTAATATTAATTCATTAATAATGTTTTTTAATTAATGTAAATTAATAAATAAAAAAAATGATTGCAATTCGTCACAATGATTTTCATACAATTTTTTTATTGCAAAGACGAGATTTTGTATACTTTTTTAAAACTTTCGTGAAATTTTTATCAAAATTGTGTAAATTAATTAAAAAAATTATCAAAGTGTGGCTCGATGATCTCCGTATAATTATCGTACCTCACGAAGAAATTTTGTGCATTTTTTTTTATACTTTCATGAAAAATTGTCGAGTGAAAACAAAAAAAAAGTATCGAAGTTTCTCACCGACTTCGCGATTCGTGTTCCAGCAACGAGAACCGTTCTTCCAATCTTATGCGCTCCTCTTCGCTGAAAATTCGAAATAAAAAGATCGAATATAATTATTGCATTTTTTGAATGATAATTATTATCGTATTTAGATATTGAGAGATAATTTACCTCCGTCGCAGACGCTCCTGCAGCTCGAGCATTTTTTTGTAGTAATCGTTGCCGTTTTGCAGTGGGATCATTTTTCGCTTCCGAATTCACGGCATATTCGTGACGCATTAAACAATCAACTCGCCTCGACACGTGTACAACTGCCGAGAAACTACTTTCGTGAATGCGACGAACGAAAAAAAAAAAAAAGCGAATCGGCGATTACTCAATCGAGAATATAGAAACGAAGGTGGCGTTTTGCTGTGTAACGAATGGTAAAATGAATTATAGATAGTTACAGCGGTAACGGAAGCGAAGAGAGGGATAAAAGCGACCCTTCTGTCTCAGAAAGCGCCGAGCAACTGTCGCATTCGGCATCGCAACGCGCGCCCGGTATAGGGGTGCGATACGCGCGTAGAGGCGTATATATACAGGTGTTCCATCCCCTACTCGCCTCTCTGCGTCGTTCGTCGCTCGTTTCTGCCCCATTCTCCGGGAACCACAGTGATCAACATCGTCGTATATGAGTAAACAATGCTATGAATGATAAAACTGTAAAGTCGATATATTCGTTTTTTTTCGAGTGAAAATATTTTTATCGTATTTATTAATTGCAATTTATAAAGATCGGTAAATTACTGCGTTACATTGTGTAATAAAAAATCAACAAAAACGAAAAAAAAAAATAATAATTTACGAAAAAATAATAATTATATGATAATAAATGGTGAAAAAATGCGATGTACCGCGATATAATGTTCCGCCGGTTTTGAAACTTTTTTTTTTTTTTTTATCGCCGCTAATGATTTTTTCGAAATAATTTGGTAACTATTTGGGGAGAAAAACGCGGGTGTTCGAGTTTCTCGACGAAAAGTTATAGCCGATGAAGTAGTCGCACGAGATCGCGAGAGACGCGGAAAAAACACAAACGCCCGGTGTGTGCCTTGTGTTCCGCCGCTCGCTCCCGCGAATACGTAAGCGCGTAGGCGGCTCTCGCGTGTCTGTTGCAAATTTCGTTTCGCGAGACTTTTTAATGCGCCTTTCCGGTTTCGTTAGGTTAAAGCGGGTCGAAACTAAGTGGCGAGTCTCTCGGGTGCACGTGATATGCCACGGGTTAAGCAATAGGTTTTTTCTGTTATTTCTTCATCCCGCATTCGAAAATTTGCGCGGCGATAAACCGGATAACGGTATTCTCTTCTCCAGAAAATAAGTAAAAGCACTTTCGGCGGTAAATCCATCGACGAAACTTACAAACGACTAAAATAAATGAGAAACAAGCGTTTCAATGCGAAAATAGAATTATTCGTGTTCTCGCGGAAACAATGAGAATTTTACTTGTTTCGTCTAATCTTCGACCGGTTGCTTCACGTATTTCGCGTGTAAATGTTTTGTGAGGGACGGAGTCGTTGATGTTGCCATGTGCACAATTTGCTCCAAAACGTCATCTACCAGTCGGAATTCTCTCTTCAGCTGTAAACAAAAACAAAATTTTAATGAAATTTTTTATTTTTGAAGAATACAAATTCGAAATTTTAATAAATTTTTTTTGAAAAATCCAAGTTCAAAATTTTTGGAGAATTTCGATTTTTTTTTAAATAATTATATTGCTAACAATAATTTGATTCTTGATGTACCATCGTTACTGCTGGATCTTTGGTGCCTTCGGACATTCGGCAAATTGATGTACTGTGAAGCAGTATTTCTTCACCCGTTACGATACCTTCTTCAATAGTCGTGAGTCCAAAATTGTGCGACACGACAAGAGCGACTTTGTTTGTTTCTGGAATAATTTTCAAAAAACCGACTTCTCGATGCATAGGATTTTTTCTTTCGGGATGCCAGCTCTGAGCTTCGTAATTCAACATTGGCTGACCAATGGATGTAAACTTTATCTCATCATGGTAAGCAAATTGCTTCTTCGTGGGAAATCCACCTTCGGCCGGCGTTTTTGTTCTCCATGTTCCCTCGAGCCATGAAAGCGGTTTTAGAGCGTTGTGCATCGGCAGACGATTCATTTCTGTGAACAATCGTTGTGCAGACATTTTTAGAAAAGCATCGAAATTACAGGATTTTTTTTTTTTTCGCACGATTTTGGAGAATTATGCACATGCTTCATTATTGTAAACAACTGTGTCGCACACTTTTTTTGTTATCGTAAGCAAAATATAAATCGAGTTCGAGACGATTCATTTTCGAGTTCGAATCGTTAATGAAAGCGAAAGGTACCGTCGTTATGTGTTATCACTGTCTGTTCGTCTATCGAGTGGTGTTACTTCTTGAAGAATTAACCGGTAATTCGCCGTTCAAAACACTTTAGGCTCCGAGGACTTATTTACAACCGATCATCACATTTATAATAAGTGGGGGGAATGCAGTGGGATGTTCCATACCCCCGAAGTAGTACCAAACAACATCTTGCTGCCATCTTTCGAAGCTACCAGCATGGTCCCTGCCATTCTTAGCCAATGAGCGTTCCTCGCTTGATCTTTATTATTGTTGTTATTTTTCCAACAATCCGTGTGATGTGTACTGCATAAGCGCCATGGCGACTTTACCGCCGCGCAAAAATCCAACACCCACAAGAATATCAAAGGAAAATTTAAGTCCGTTGGAAATATTGCTGCAGCTTGGATTCCCGAAAATCAGAGCGTAAGTATCGACACAATTTTCACATTCTCCCAATCCCGAACACACGATTATCGTTCGCCTTCTCGAGCTCGCCGTGAAATCGCCATTGTAAACAAACAGCTGTCAAAAATCGTCTCGATGTCTGCCGCCGTTCAAAAAAAAAACTTCTCAATCATCGAATTTTATTAATTTGCAAACAAATTACCTGAATAACAATCGAAAAACCCCGATTAAAAATAAATAACCTCAATTCTTAATTTTTTCGTAAAAACTTGCGTTTTCACGATCTGACGCCTCTGCCCCATCTGTATGCCTTTTTTCTCCATAACACGTGAAAATAATCAACAGAGAAAAAGCATTAGCAGCAACAGGGCACCGCGGTGTTCAATTGGCCTCAGACTGGCTGCTCGCTCATGTCCGAGATCCCACTCTCGATTTGGAGGAACCGAGAGAATATGTACTCTACGCTTGTCCCACTGGAGCTCTGGCCAAGAAACTCGACCAGTTTTGGGCTGAGAGCAGAGAGTTGGGATGGAACGGAGCTCACAATGTTATGCCACACATAACTCTCGTCTCCTTTTTTAAGGTACAAAAATCCTGCTGATAAAAAAAAAAAATCGTAATTTTTTTTTTTTTCAATTTCATAAATTTTTTTTTATATACTTTGCTAATTGATGTGTAAGAAGTATAAAAGGGTTTTTTTCTCGTTTTATAAATAAATAAATAAATTTTTATTATTATTATCATCATTATTGTTATTTCCATCATTATTATTATTATCACTGATTTTAGGCACCCGATAGATTGGCAGAACAAGTAGCCAACGCATTGGAGAGTGTATTGGACCAAAGGGAATGTCCCGAACGCATAGACCTGGAGGCCTACGTATCGCCGAATTTTATGGGTCTTTTCGTTGACGAGAAGCAAGCAGATTGGTTGAAATCAATAGCCATTCGATACGTTAATAAATTGGCGAGTCTGACGATCGACGCAAAGGCGCACAAGAAATCGTTGCACCTAACGTTGGCCTATCAATTCCCGAGCAGTTTGTTTCAGCCTCTGCGTTCGATGGTCGAGAGATTAGGATTCGGCAGACCTACTCATTGGGAATTACGACTTTATTCTCGTGATTCGCGATTGCGCGAGTCGCACGTTCACAAAGTAACTCTCGCGCACGCACCGCGGGAACACGACGAACTGGAATTACGACCGGACGATTATATTTATCTCGGAGAAGGTACGTGCAATGCTTCTATCGACGGTTGGGTCGAAGGCACCTCGTGGCTCACCGGAACATCGGGATATCTACCGTTGAATCACACAAATCGCACTGCCGAATCGGACTCGTGGACGCTACACGCGACCGTTAGATTAACAGAAATTGGACCGGAAACCGTTAACATGGAAATTCCGAGAACGAGAAAACCACCGGTACTATCGTCCACCGAGTCTCTCGATACCCCCGACGGCATCGCGACTGATGGGGAACCGGTAAACGCGTTATTTCCTTTAAATCGATTCCACCGCTTTAATTTCCTTCAAAAATGATAAACAGCCATCTTAATTCTTATTTTAAAAAATTGAATACACAAAATCTTTTTTGTTATTCACAGAACGAAGCCTCCGAAGCCCCGACGACCCCCTCGAGGCAAATTTTCATCTGCCGCCACGGCGAACGCGTTGATTTTACCTTCGGCGCGTGGATACCTTACTGTTTCGAAGCAAACGGCAGCTATATACGTCGCGATCTCAATATGCCGAAACAAATACCAACGAGAAATATTCAAGACTTTCAAAACGATAGTCCGTTGACGACTCTCGGTGAGATACAAGCAAAATTACTCGGCGACGCGATGAAATCGTCGAGCGTAAAGATCGACGTTGCGTTCGCATCCCCGTCGCTACGATGTGTTCAAACGCTTTCGGAAATTCTTAAGGGTCTCGGATCGGATATACCGATCAAAGTCGAACCCGGATTAATCGAATGGTTGGCGTGGTATCCGAATGGTTTACCGACGTGGATGAGTCCCCAAGAACTCATCGATGCCGGTTTCAACGTCGATCTGTTTTACGATCCCCTCGTAAAAGTCGACGGTTTACCCGCTCGCGAAAACGCCGCTCAATATTACGAGCGAAGTTACGGTCTAATAAAACACATAATCGATAATACTTTAGGAAATATATTAATCGTCGCACACGCCGCTTCGCTCGCCGCGTGTACGAGACAATTGGTCGGCGGGAGAATACCACCCGCCGCCGAAGTTACGCGATTAGTTCAGAGAGTACCGTATTTAGCGTGTCTATCCGCTCGACAAGAATCGGACGGATGGCAACTTCATCCTCCGCCTTTTCCGCCCATTACTCACACCAGCAATAGTAGATTCGATTGGAAAATTCTTATATAAGATATCGGAGGCACGACAATCGCCAAAAGACTGCAACAACGATACAATGAACTTTTTTTTTTTAGATACAGTAAAACTATCGTCCGTTACGAGATTTTTTGGTGAAAATATGGATGGTAGTTATCGAATATGTTCCTTCCGCGAAAATCGCGTTGTCCGATACGAAAAAAAAAAAAAAAAATACAAAAGATTTTATTAGGATACGAAGATAATTATGTATACGGGTGTCGGCATTCCATTTTTTCAATTATCTCGATGTATACTTAAATCTTAGATATTTAGAAATTCTCGGAGAATCGATTTCTTATTATTCGAATTTATTCAACGTCCATTGTCTCTCTCCGAGTTTATATCATCGATAAGTACAAAAAGGCCTCTGAGTGGTTTATAGGCCGATATGCACGAGACACGATACGCCGAGGAGCAGTATTAACAATCGGACTCGAGATATCATAACTTTGGATGACACGAAAGTTTTCAGTATTTTTTCAATGAAATCATTTTTTTTTTAAGATCGCAAAGAAATTCTATTCGATGAGATTTTTTTTTTTTGCATTCCGTATTATCGGAAAAGGTATTGAATTTATTTTTCCGCATTTCTCTGGACGCCAAATGCTTTTAAAATGTCGGAAAAGCTTATCGACGAAAAATTTTCGTAAAAATACGTCATTTTTTCGGTCGACATTTCGAAAATCTCGAAAAATTTTCGAAAAAAAGCGACTTATGAAAGAAAATTGCGGCTCTTGAATAATTTCGTTGAGTGAACATCGCTAACTTTCGTGTCATAAATTCGTCTTGAACTGTGTGTCGACCGTCAATTACCAATCGCATGAACCTTTTTAAATGTTTATGTAATTTTGAACGATAGTATCGCGAGTAAGAGAAACTTTTATCGAAGTGTGTAGCAGCGTTTTTTCCTTTAGGTTGTATATGCCATCGGATATATTATTTAACGTTATAGAATTCGTTTGATTCGTCGTTACGTTTAACCAAAGATTAATGAAATCATTGCATATCTCTGTAGAAATAATGTTTCTTATTTTTTTTTTATTGCAGTCTTACGTAGACAAAAAAAAACGTTTCGCTGAACGGTAAAAATTTATATAAGAAATTACAATATACAATTTTATCTTTGATGCGAATGTACAAAAAAACGGATATTGTCCCATTTTACGATGTAACTAAAGTTCCCCGAAGAGAAAATTTGTTATTTATAATCGTTCGTTTTATTCTTCAATTTTACGAGAATTTTTTCTTGCTTCCATCAGATGTGTCCGCCTTCCTTCAATTTCGCTACCAAAGCATCGACATCGGGAAGAATCGATCCAGCCTGCCGAACGGGCGGTTCCTCGACCGATACTATTTCGACTCTCGCTGCCGTATCGACGCCCAAATCTTTCGCCGATACTTTTTTTATCGGTTTCTTTTTCGCTTTCATGATATTCGGGAGAGTCGCGTACCGCGGCTCATTCAGACGCAAATCCGCGCTAAGAACGGCCGGAGTTTTTACCTTCACGACCTCCAATCCCCCGTCGACTTCTCGCGTTACCAGCAATCTGCCGTCTTGATGTTCGATCTGTAATTTATTTATTTATTATTATATAGGCGGCGAAATCTTTTTTTGTTTTTTACAAGAAATAACATAAATATTGATTTTTTGTTGAATTTTTGTTTCCGTGAGAAAAAAATGATCGAAAATCGAATGAATGAGAAGATCGAAAAAATTTCAATCCGGTAAGTTAAGAAGATCTCTAATTGTTGGGATAACAGTTCAGAAAGGATGTCGAGAGGTCAATTTTAATGGTTTTAATGCTTTAAAAAAAGTTTTAAGGGGGTTTTCGTCAATTTTTAATTAACTCTGTCGCCCCCATGAGTACCTTGCTGCAGAATGTACCCGCGGGCCAATCAAGCGTTCCCGCTATCATCTGCGCGGTCTGATTGCAGTCGTCATCAATAGCTTGTTTACCGACAATCACGAGATCCGCTTTTTCGTCTTGCGCGAGTTTAGCAAGAATCTTGGAAACGTGAATCGGCTGAAGTGTCTCGTACTCCGATCCCGAAATTTCGACGTGAATTCCGCGATCGGCCCCCATGGCGAGAGCTGTTCTCAGGGTTTCCTGTGCCTGCGCGGGTCCGCAGCTAACGGCGACAACTTCTTGGGCGATTTTTTTTTCCTTCATTTTTACAGCCTCCTCGACGGCAATTTCATCGAATGGATTCATCGAGTGTTTGACCCCTTCGGTGACGACACCGCTCTTGTCGGGTTTGACGCGAATCTTATTGAGATAAAATAAAAAATATTTGTTTTTGTATATATGTAATGAAAATCAAGGAATCTTAGAACGTTCTAAAAGGGGACAGAAACAAAAACGTGTACAGTACCTTAACCGCATAATCGATTACTCTTTTTACACCCACGAGCACACGAGCCATTATCGAATCGCTCTTCGAACGGTTGAACGAATACAATTAATATGTTGATCGGCACGAGCAACGAGTGCTACTGGCCTTTGCTAATTTTTCGGGATCAAGAGTCCAATCCTCGATAAGCCTCGCAACCGAGGAGTGGGGGCTGACGTTGTTACATCACGAGCAGCGAGATAAAACGAACGCGACTTGCTTTATTGATACTTGTTACTTATATTACAATATGCGCCAATCTTCCCAACATCCATGTCTCGAATGCTCGCGTTCTTCTGTCGACGCAATAATCAATCGTTCGAAAACATATCGGAGCATCGAAAAAAAAAGAAAAGAATTCCATTTTGTTACTACAATTCGAACGATAGACCATTGTCGCTTGGACAAGTATTCGTAACTTGAATTTTCAACGAAGTTTCCATTCATACTAAAATCGATTTAATTAATCGGAAAAAAAAAATTTATTCTCGAGAAAATAAAATTTTTGGAAATTCGTAACAATAATCGATAATTATTCATTTCGGAGTAGAAAAAATTGTTCTTCAATTTGACACTAGACGATTTACAGCGCTTGCGTAGGGTACACGCCTCGGAAAGTTGTCCGCAGGGTTCGCAGTCCGCGCCGAGTGACGTGGCTCGAATGACGGCTGCACAAGTGGTCTGTCGTCGTTCACTGTGATAAACGTATTGTTTGCGACATCGTGAAAAAAAACTACGATGAATTAAATTGTGAACAAAGAATATTGCAGCAACTAACTTGCTCGCGATCGCGAGAATATTCGCGTCGTTGGATTAATCGAATTGTCGGTAAGCGTTTCGTAGTTAACCTCGGCATTTTACCCACAGTGACACGCTGCTATAAACTCTCTCTTGGACACGTTCAGCCACGCGTAACTCGCGATTTCTGATATTTTGCTGATATTTACAGTATTTTTTTATATTCCCGATAGTTTTTTGATGACGTCGATGTTTTTTCGGTATTGTCGATGTTTTTTCAATATTGTCGATGTTTTTTTGGTATTTCCGATGTTTTTTTGATATTCCCGATATTTTTTTAACATTCTCCATGTTTTTTTGGTATTCCCGATGTTTTTTAGTGTGCGCAAGTGCTAAAAAAAAAGAATACTCTATTTTTTTCAGCATCATGACAACCTACGAGGATTTCATTCAGCAGAACGAGGATCGTGACGGCATTCGTTTCACATGGAATGTATGGCCGTCGTCAAGAATTGAAGCGACCAGATTGGTCGTACTTCTCGGTGCGTTGTATCAACCCATCAAGGAACGCCTCGATCTTCCGCCGATTCAGTATGATCCGGTTCCTTGCACCAGATCTACCTGCAGAGCAATTTTGAATCCTCTTTGCCAGGTAGACTACAGAGCAAAGCTATGGGTCTGCAATTTCTGTTTCCAGAGAAATCCGGTGAGAATCAAAAGATGCGAAAAGTTTGAAATTTACAAAAAAAAATGTATTAAATTCTCTATCAATTTTTTTCACAGTTTCCTCCTCAGTATGCCGCCATTTCGGAACAGCATCAGCCGGCGGAATTGATACCGTCGTTTTCGACGATCGAATACATTATCATGGTAATTAATTTTACGAAATGACGTAAACGGGACTTCGAAAAATTCAGACGAAAACAACGAGAAAAACAATCTTTCGTATTCGGATCCGCGGAATTTATCACATCGTAAAAAAAAAAAACGTTACAAACAAATAACCGTCTGAAAATAGAAACACGATGTTTTTTTACATAAAAAAAATTGCTTTTACGTCCTTCCGGTGAAACGGCTGCTAAAACGATTTAATTTTCTGTATTCGCAGAGAGCGCAATGTTTGCCGCCGATATTCCTGTTGGTCGTCGATACTTGTATGGATGAGGAAGAGTTAGGAGCGCTGAAGGATTCTCTTCAAATGTCTCTCTCGCTGTTACCGCCGAGCGCGCTGATCGGTCTCATAACTTTCGGAAAAATGGTACAGGTTCACGAATTGGGATGCGAAGGATGCAGTAAAAGTTACGTTTTTCGGGGAACGAAGGATCTTCAGCCGAAACAAGTTCAAGATATGCTTGGTATCGGTCGACCGGCTCCGGGACAAAATCCTAATCAGCAAAGAGGCCCCACGGGTCAACCTCTACCCCCGGCGAATAGATTTTTGCAACCTGTTCACAAATGCGACATGAGTCTTACCGATTTATTGGGAGAATTGCAACGCGATCCTTGGCCCGTGAGCCCCGGAAAAAGGCCTCTCAGATCTACCGGCGTTGCTCTTGCCGTCGCTACCGGCCTTTTGGAAGCCAGTTATGCCAATACGGGAGCAAGGTACGTTTTTTTATCTTTTTTTTTTTTCATGTGAAGTCTAAATTTCGATGTTTTTGGTTTTTTAAAAATATTTCTTCGCATTATTAGAATTGTTTTTCCAATCATTAGATTTTTTTTGCTAATCATTTGAATTTTTTTTTGGATCTATTAGCATTTCTTTCGACTTTCTACAATTTTTTCGATTTTTTTTTCATCGTGCTATTTCTCGTATTAAACCGCATTTCCTTTTTTCAGAGTCATGTTGTTCGTCGGTGGGCCGTGTTCTCAGGGTCCCGGTCAGGTGGTAACGGACGATCTTCGTCAGCCGATAAGATCTCATCACGACATTCACAAGGACAACGCGAAGCACATGAAAAAAGCGACGAAGCACTACGACGGATTAGCCGCGCGTGCCGCCGCGAACGGTCACATAATCGATATCTATTCCTGCGCTCTCGATCAGACCGGTCTTTTGGAAATGCGTCAATGCTGCAATTCCACAGGCGGTCATATGGTTATGGGAGATTCTTTCAATTCCTCGCTATTCAAACAAACCTTTCAGCGCGTATTTACGAAGGATTCAAAAAGGGATCTAAAAATGGCTTTCAACGCGACGCTCGAGGTGAAAACTTCGCGGGAAATCAAAGTTTCTGGAGCGATAGGCCCGTGCGTTTCGCTGGGCGTTAAAGGCGCGAGCGTTGGCGAACAGGAAGTGGGACTCGGCGGTACGTGCCAATGGAAGTTTTGCTCGCTAACGCCGTCGACCACTACAGCGTTATTCTTCGAAGTCGTCAATCAGCACGCGGCTCCCATTCCTCAAGGAGGCAGAGGCTGCATACAGTTCATCACGCAATATCAACATAGTAGCGGTCAGCGAAGAATTCGCGTAACTACTATCGCCAGAAAGTAAGAAACAATCTATAATCCTACCGCGAAAAATTCTGTATATCGAAATCGAGAAATCGAGAAATTCGAGTAATTCTTATTTAATTGATTTTTTTTTCAGTTGGGCAGACGCTTCGTCGTCGTTGCACCACATTAGCGCGGGTTTCGATCAGGAAGCGGCGGCAGTTCTGATGTCGAGATTAGCGGTTTTCAGAGCCGAAAGCGACGACGGACCGGATGTACTTCGATGGGTCGACAGAATGCTTATCCGATTGGTAAGCATTGAATTACGAAGAAATTTTATTTATTTTCTTAATAAAAGTAATTTAGCAATTTAGCAATTTTTGAAGTGATAATAATGTTATTGATTCATTTTTCATTTTTATTTTTGTAAATTTAATATATTTATTTAAAATTAAAAAATCAATTTCTCGATGACAAATTTTCACTTTTTTTTTATAAATGTAAAATGCTTCAGAAAAGCATGGTAATGGAAACGGTTTTCTTTTATCAGTGTCAAAAGTTCGGCGAATACGCGAAGGATGATCCCAATAGTTTCAGACTTGCGGAAAACTTTTCGCTATATCCGCAGTTTATGTATCATCTCAGGAGATCCCAATTTCTTCAAGTATTCAATAACTCACCGGACGAGACGAGTTTCTACAGGTAACTGTGATTTTCGTTAGCGAATGTGTATTTTAACTGTTAATTACTTTCATATTTTCGGAGCTACGAATAATAATTATGATTTATCGTCGTTATTATTCGGTAATTTATCGATTTGGAATCTTTTCAGACACATGCTGATGCGAGAGGATCTCACCAATTCATTGATTATGGTGCAACCGATTCTCTACAGCTACGGATTCGGCGGACCGCCGGAACCCGTATTACTCGACACATCGTCCATAAAACCCGATAGAATTCTTCTCATGGATACTTTCTTCCAAATTCTCATATTTCACGGAGAGGTAAATTACAAATTCGGAAAAAAATCCGAATCCTTACGATGTTTGAAAATAACAAAATTTTTTTTGCAAAAACTACTTATTGATCAATAGTTTAATTCGTGTTTTGCGAAATAATAATTCTCGTAAAAATTATTATAAACTGATAAAAAAAATTCTGATAGATTTCGTTAAATTCGCGAAAAAAATATCAATTTTTTTTTTGCGTAAAAGAATACTATGGTTACGAATTAACGACATATAATGTGTTTTACGAATTTCAGACTATCGCCCAGTGGCGACAGCTTAAATATCAGGATCTACCGGAATACGAGAACTTCCGTCAGTTGTTAGCCGCACCGGTCGACGATGCCGCGGAAATTTTGGGAGGACGATTCCCGGCGCCGCGATACATCGATACCGAACAGGGCGGCTCTCAGGCGCGATTCCTATTAAGCAAAGTGAATCCCAGTCAGACGCACAACAATATGTACGCCTATGGAGCGGTAAGTTTGCGCGAAATTCATCGAAAATTTTGTTCATTTTACTACTTAACTTTCATTTTTACTCGATTCACATTTCGTATCGAGAAAAAACAACTCGTCTGTTATTTATGTTTCACATGCATGTGATTCAACGACATGCGTAACTAATGATTTTTTATTTCATTACAATCCCGTGAACCAGGGGACGCCGTTGCCCAACGGGGTGTGTTTTTTTTTGTATTTTTGTGTTTTTTTTAATCGATATATTCGATACTTTTTTTTACTATTTTTTCACTCTTTATCTCAATGACTAAATTTTGTTATAATTAACTATCACTTTCGTTGCTTATTAACCAATTTTTTTAACTGCTGTTTCACCATTTTTTTAATAATAAATTTACCTAATCATCGGCAATTATCTAATTTTTTTTGGGAAATTGGTTCGGTATTATGGATTATTCGATTTTTTTTTTTGAGTTAATCGAATTTTTGTTTTTCAAACTTGTATTCGATTTTTTAAAATTATATCATTTTTTCTGACCTAATTATTCGAACCTTCGAATATTCGCACACCACTTATAATCCAAATTCGTTCTTTCTAATATTTTGATATCAATGCAATTTATATGTCTTTCGGCAAATATATAATTTTTTTTTTTTTTTGGATACTTGGTTCGGTATTACTACGGGGCTTTCGTGGTTTCGCTTCGGGAATAATTTTTTCCTATGATCGCCAATAATAACATTATTTTATTTATTTTTTATCATTTAGGAGAGCGGAGCACCGGTTTTGACGGACGACGTCAGCCTTCAAGTATTTATGGAACACCTAAAGAAATTGGCTGTGTCATCAACAGCGTAAACCATAAAATTAATCTAATGGACGTTCGTAGCCAATACTTCTTTGTGCTTTTATATGTTATGGAGATTCTATTGTATAAAATTAGGAAACATGTCGAGTGTCTGCATTAATTGTTGCCGCGAGAGATAAAATTGCGGCAAACTTTCCAATAGGTCAACGAAAAAAAAAGAAAAAAAAAACTGATTATTCCGTTTAAGATAAAGAAACAAAAAATAATGCATATTTTACATCTAACATGGTGGACACAAGTGAATTGTGGTGAATAAAATCAATTCGTATAGTCCAATTTTTGTTTTGTTTTGATTTTTTTTTTGCTTTTTTTTTTACTCTTAAATCTTTTATACAGTATACAATACGATATCTCTACGCATCGTGGAACGTATCGTCTTCACGATAATCATTGTTCATTATGCAAACGGGATATACATTGAGGAACAACCGAAGTACGAGAAAAACCTTTCAATTCGGAACGACTATATTTATCTCAACTTTTTTTCCCAGTAAATTAGACCAGCAACTCGACTTGGCGCACCTACCGCACTGAGAAAAGAGTTTATTTTGTGGGTAACGAATGTATAGTCGAAAATGGCAAAATGAATTTTTTTTCACCGAAAAAAAAAAATTAACAAATTATATTATTATTTATACTTTTTTTTTTAACATCGCTAACTATACGTCCGTGAAAATCGAATAAACTTTTGTTTCAGCGCGTATTACGGTCGAGTGTGTTATTGTTGCTTATATTTTCAGCGGTAATTGAGCGCACGGTTACCGATAATCATAAAAACGAACAGAGGAACAAAATGGCAAAAGAGAACAAGTTTAAATCGATGGTACTTATTGAAAAAATTCGAAACCGAACTGAAAAAAACATAACTAAAACACACTATTTACAATAAATTCACGAAAAAAAACTCGAATGCCGAAAAATAAAAATGCGCTTCAAGAAATTCTCGCGATTATCTTACCATTTCTTACAGCGAATTTTGTGCATTTTTTTTACAAAAGTGCAATTTTTAACTGAGAAATCTTATGGACATCTTTTGCTCGACGTCAGTTCTCTCCAAAACTTTGCAGAATTCGTCGAACGATATCATTCCATCGCCGTTCTCGTCGGCTTCGGTTATCGTCCTTTCCACGATGCTGCTGAGCTGTTCCTCACTATGGAAGTATAATATTAGTTTTGCGGATAAAAAAAAAGGTAATGTGAAGAAAAAAAAATGCTCGATCGCAATCGCCGTAAAAAATATGCGAACGGTAACGAAACTAAACACATTTCTTTCTCAACGAATACGCGTTCAGTGGTACACAGACGTCTAATGAATATTTTTTCTGAGTGATTTGTGAAAATTTTAGACTAATTTTGACGCATTTTCAATGTAAAAATGTCGGAAAAGAAAAAACATTAATAATAACGATGAATATGAAATAAATTAACATATTATTTACTCATTTACAAAAAAATTAATGGAATAAATTAATTACTTTTAAATCGCGAAAAAAAAAAAAAAATAGCTAGTTTCCAGAATTTTTTAATTTTGAATTTTTTCCCATAAAAAGAGGTAAATATGTGAAATTTACCTTATGTTAGCGCCAACCATCATATGGAGAATCGCCAAAAGCTCGTCCTTGGAGATAAGATCGTCGTTATCCAAATCATACATTTTGAAAGCAACTGTAAAAAAATATGACTTACAAAAAAAATTTGACAAAAAAGAAAAAAAAATGTGCGTTACTTACAGCGCAGTTTCTCCTGTCGGGAATTCAATCTGTTGGGACTATTTTTTTTTATTGGTCTGAATAGCGCCAAAACCTGCATAAATTGCAAAAAATTCACTCTGTCGTTGCCACTTTCGTCGAAGAAGGCATTGACGATTCTTTCACCAAGAGGATTGATAGCGAGCTCCGGAATTCTCAAAAAATCCTCTCGACTCAATGTCCCGCAATCGCCGCGATCCAAACTTGTAAATCGACTATAGAGCCTTTCGATTTGATTTGGTGTAACTGTGGTAAGATAATTAACATGGAATGGCCAACCAATGAAACGAGATATTGTCGTAATTTAATGAATTATCGTTTTTGATCGCGTGACAAACGCGTTCGACGAACGGCGATATTTCGAAGAAAACTCTTTGCGGATAAATCAGCCCGTGCGATGGGCAGGTAAAAGTGATAAACGAAGAAAAAACTTACATCCAGTGGCTTCCTGTATTTGTGCAATTTCCTCCTCACGCAAAAGTAGGCTTGATTTGTTCCCCATTGTATTGTCGTTGAGTTCTCTCGACGCGATTAATTGATTTGCACTGGCAGCGATGGATAATCGTCGTCTCTAATTTGTTATCGAGTCATTCGCACCACATAGTAATCGCGGATACACGGGTCAAAGTACGTGCGTAACTGAGATTTGACAGGGGATAGGTTAGATGACCGATACGCAATGATTCCAGCCATCGTTATTCACGTACCGAAAGCTGCCGAGTATTTCCGAATGGCAGCGTGTTATTCATTTCTCACTTTTCGTCAATCCCGAGAGAGCGAATGTTTGAGTCCGCGTGGTTGTGCCTTTCGAGGGCGCGGGGGTACCATTATTTCATTGATGTATCCAATGTGTTATGTTTTATTAATTAACTAGTCGGTTAATTACACAATCGTAAAAACGCTATAAATCCGCGATAAAACGAGACGGCGATCGTTAAATCCTTTCATGTCGTCATCTTCGCGTCGCGCGGATTTTTATTTTTGTTTCAACAGTATACTGTACCGGCATATGCAGTCTTCACGCACCCGTTCTTAACGCTCGTCTGCTCCGGTTGTTTGATCAATAATAAACGCAAATCCTAGCTAAATCTACAATCGTATAATGTTTCAAACGATATCTAGAATAAGGTTGTTGGACAAGCCATTTCGTACAGTACTGGCGAGTCAATTGTGTAAAAAAAATCTTAATTGTCAGGCCAAAGTTTTGTTGAATAACACTTATCGAGGTTATGCCGAACAACGTTCCATGAGATATTACAACAATTATCACTGTAAACAGTGTCATCATAGAACGAGCAGATCATTCATTTCACAGATTAATACGACCGACACGTCCGAACAGTAAGCAACCATTCCTAACAGTTTTTTTTCAGCGATTTTGTTTTTTCCGGTGATGGTCAGCGCTGTTTGATCGTAAATTTGTTTAAAAAACGCGTGACAAAGAAAAAAACATTTTTTTCATTAATAATAATACAATTAAAAAAATTAGGACGGCTCTTCGCCGAAAGTTTTTAAAACTGCTCTTTCATGACAGAAAATTAAATTTCTAATAGCAGTGCGTCAAGTTTTATGCGAAGAATAATTTGAAAAAAAAAATACCGTAAGTATAAATCAATATTAATTAGAATTATCAAATTAAATTTATTGTAGTGAACTCGATCCCCGGCAATTTGACAAAATATCGGATGACACATTGGACTCACTTACGGAGTATTTTGACGAGTTAATAGAAAAGGCTGAACATCTGCAAGATGCCGACGTTTCTTATGGAGTAAGTTACGCTGTTTAAAAGGAATGGAGCAAAATTCATTTATTTATTGACCAAAAAATCGTTTTTATTATTGTAAAATTGTAAAAAAAAAATTTCAATGTTTATTTTACGTTAAAAAAAAAATTAATATTTAAATTTTTTTTACATCTGTTTATATTACATCTGTTTATTATAAAAAATTACTGTAAAAAATAAGTTTTCTGTTTTTTTTGCAGGACGGAGTATTAACCGTAAAACTCGGTGACGATTTTGGAACTTATGTGATAAATCGTCAAACGCCGAATAAACAGATTTGGCTTTCATCGCCGAAATCGGGACCCAAGAGATACGACTTTATCGCTGGTAAATGGATCTATCGACACGATGGTAAAACGTTACATCAACTTCTGGATGACGAATTACCGACTGTAGTTAAGGGACAAACGTCGTTTATCGAATGTTCGTATGGCGGTGGAAAAAATTCGATAAAATCTTAACAATGATTGTTATAATATTTTTGTTGAATTTTCAAACGCATATATTACTTCGCTAACGTTTTATTTTAAGTCCGAATTTGTTTGGAATGTCAATGATCTGTACGTAAATGGCGAATAAACTTCTGAAGATGCAAAACCGTTTATTTCTATTATTTTATGTCCGATATTACTGTAAATTAATTTTTTTATTGGGAAAGAAAATTTTTTAAATATTAAAAAATCCATTTGATGAGATCGAAGAAATTCCGTATTTTTCGGAAAATTTATTCAGAATTTCGATACAGTGATTATTTTTTCCTCTTCGACAGTTTTTCGCGATCCGAATCATCATGGAGATTATGGAGGATGGGAATCTTGTAGATCGCGTCAGAATTTTGCTGCAACGAGATATGCAGTATTATCAGGTAAAAGGAGTGAAAAGCTTATTTACCGCGCAAAAGGATTCGTTTTATTTATCTTCGCTTGAGCTTTTCTAGTTCAGTAGTTTTTCCGAGTTATCTTTGCACTGTGGAAATAAAATATACAGCTAAAGTAGTAGCCGATTACGCATTTAGTACTGTGAGTAAAGTTGCGAAAGAGATTCGCGATTTACGTGGAAAAAAAAATCGTTCGCGATAGTCTTGAACTCCGACCGATCATTTTTTTTATACCCGACTTAAGATATCTTTACTTCGCGATATTAATATCGGGAAACCGTAATAAATATTCGTATTGAACGAGAAAATATTAGAAAATTATCAGAATTGAAAAATCATTCTTTCGATGTCTCACAAGGCGACGAAAAAAAAATGTTCACAAACATAATAAAAAAAATGCTTTCAAAAATAAAAAAAAAAATGTATTATTATTTTTTTCAACATTGCCGTAATTATTTTCCGAAATTTCGCGACACGAATCTCTTTTATAAAAATGCAAAAAAAAATCTTAAGGAATAACAGTATTCATGATCCGTTAACTACACGATATATTTGAAAAGGCAATGCAAACAGTTTTGCGGGAAACCGTATGCGTGAGAGTCAGCGGTGGAAAACTCGATTTTCCTCGTCACGCATCCTTCGCCGCGATTAAAATAGTCACGTGGTGGGAAGCCGAATTTTGCGCCGCGTTTAGACGTCCATCCGGATTGAGTACATCGAATGCAAGCGAAACTCCGACCGGAGGGGAGGAGGATAATGCTATCAAGACGACTCCCCCTTCGGAATTTATTATGTTAGTTGTCGACACCTCTGAACAATTGTTAGGTAAGGAAACGAACGAAAAAAAAGGATCCACGGGGCATTCTAAGGAAGGGAAGAATGATCTTCGAGGATTACTAAGGATCGTTCTGAATTCGAATTATTTTAGAACATTTACACACGTTAATCCAAGAATCGTTGGATCACGCGGACCTCACTGTCCTCACCGCGACTCTCGGAGCAGCGGCTTTAATTCGCAATTGTCTCTGGTGCTATAATCAACAATCGAAGGATAAAATCCCCGCGCAATCGAGGTATCGAAAAAACATTATTAATCCGAACGACATCACAATTTTTCGTTTTTTTTTTTTTTTTTTTTAATAAAATTCGGTGAAAAAAATGCAGAAACATCGAAAAAATAAGCAAAAATAACTATTTTGCATTTTGAAGCTTTTTTCCTCCTTTTGAACGGTTAATAAAGTTATTGAAGTTAAATTTTTGTTTAATCATAAAAAAAAATTTATTCGCAAAAAAATAGGATTTCTACTCCAATTTTTTATAATTTGTTTCGATGATTTTTTTTACATCGCCGAAACCTTATTAGGAGTAAAAAATCTCATGGAATTAGTAATCCGATGGTTTTCGGAGCAAAAAAAAAATTTTGCTTTTTTTTACTAAAATTGCGAAAATCCCCATTCAAAAATATCTTTTCGTGGTTTTTTCTTATCGAAACCCATAAAATATTCATTTCCATTGCATATATTCGACTAAAATCCAAAAAACGCCGCGACTGATCGACATATTATCTCCGGTAGCGTGAAACTTTTTGAATGTTACAAATCTTACGACGAAATGGCGGAAGCGGTGGCGGAGAGATTGTTGGATTTGCACTGCAGATTAATATCTCTCTACATACTGAACGAAGCCGATTCCCTTAGTTGGCAAAAGAACAAATCTTTTTTCGAGAAGGAAAGATGTTCCTTCACGATACAAATGTGGTGGCTGTATATGCAGGGTGAGTAATAAACTTCCGGAATCCCCGCCGATTATAGTTAACGCGGTGCGTAGCGCGACTACCAAAGGGTCTTTTTTTCTTCTCACGATCGTTATCCGCACATTTATCCCTCTCAGCGTGTGCCGTATGTACGCCGACCTTTGATCCAAATATTTTTAGGGACTAAAGCCGATTTATGGAACACCGTGTCACCGAAAATGGCTCAGCGAGTTTTTGCCGGAATGCTGAACGAGTCGCTATCAATCATCGCTACTCGTTTCATTCACGTAAGAGCGCTCGGGAAGTCAGAGGCCGGAAAAGCCAATTTTTTTTTTCAAAATTGAGTTACCCGCGATGTGTTGCTTGGTCGTTTTTCCGTACCAATCTCCGGCGACGCTCCCGTCAATTTCCACGACGTTCGTATCCGGGGTGACCGGAAAAAAAAAACAATATGAACAGATTTAAAAAACTGCACGGAAGTATAGAAAATATAAGTTTTTGAGTAATAATAATCAACAAAAACAATAATAATTTAATAATTTAATAATTTAATAATTTAATAATAATTTCCGACACCTTAAAACATTAAGGTGCTTCAAGCCAAAAACAAAGTATCCGAAATTGCAGGGTCGTCCGAGTTTAGCGCGATCGGAGCAATTTTGGGCTGATGCCTTCAACGTCTTGTGCTGTTCCGCATATCTGGCACTGTCGGCATGTCTCGACGCTGACGAGTTGATTGGATTACGAACGACCAAGTTATCGGTCGTTATGAGGGATATTCACGCTAAATGCGGCGAATTACTCGTTTGCCTACTGCTTCGGGGAACACCGCTTCGTGTACTTTATCAGGTTCTCCGCGATGTATTTTCACATCGAGTCTTTCGATTTTAACATTTCGGATCCGATATGATTACTCAATTAGGGGATTAAGGGATTAATTAATCGCTTCGTAATAATGAAAAATTTCGTAGGCGTGTCGCAACGGATTGGAAAATATGACGATTTTGCAACAAAGAAACGGACCGGCGCCGTGGCTTTTGATATGCGCCCCGAAACTCTTCGGCGCCTCTTTGTCCTCCGCGAACTGCAGAAATGCCTCATTGACGCTGAGAGCTCAACTTATTCTCGAAGTCAACGTTCTCAGATCGCAGCCGCAACCGAATTGGACGCAATTATTGAAAGTAAATGAGAATCTTATAAACGACGAAGAAAAATCTGAAAAAAATTATTTGTTGCGATAATTAATAATTATTTTGAAAAATGAAAATCATTAGTATAATAAAAAAATTTCGTAACGACTAATAATTAGATCAAAAAATAAAAAATTATTTACGCGAAATACTAGTCATTCGGTAAATTAATCATTAATTCGAATAACTAACATCGAAAAAACTGTAAAAAAAATCGCACCATTAGTTTTCGCAAGAAATTTTTTTCAACGAAAAAAAAAAAGGATTAATAATTTTAATATATCGCAGGTATTTTCAATGAACGATTGCGCTGTGGCGAGAATGTTGCTAAGTACTTTGGTACGTCGATGCATCGGTTACACGGAAAATGCAAATTCGAAAAGTAATTCGATATCAACGAACGAAACTGAGGGTTGCGGAGGATTTTTATGCACCGGTTCTTCGTGCAATAAATCGGATAGCAACAGCTCTGCAACTTTTCCATTATCGATATATCTCTACAGCATCGCGTATATATCAGTTAATACCTTTATGGATTCGTTACACGTCATCATACCGGCTATTAAACAGGACGCAAATTGGTCCAATTATCTCGATAGACAGCAGGTAATCGCGGCACGAAATTTCGACTACCTATCGGTTCCACTGGACACAGTATAATTATTTTTCCCTCAGTTTTTTAATCGAAAGAAATTCATTTATCGACGCGCTGCGTGGGTCTTCACGCGATGTTTTTTTTTTTTTTTTTTTTATCGAGTAATACACATCGACTCTATTACGACCTTTCGGAAGATAAAAAAGAGATAACGCCGTTAGAAAAGCTCTCGCAGCTTTTATCAGTGTCGGAGGCTCTCGATTATTTTTCTAGGTGTGGAATCAATCGCGACCGCCGTGGCTAAACGCCCTTTTATCGCCTCTCCGGTCCATGATAATGCCTATCGTCGACACCCTTCTTGACGCTGTTAAGGTAAAAGTATTTCGCGTTATTTTAACGATCGGTTAAAATAGTTCTTGCGACACAGTCAGTCAAAAAAGTTACTATTTGTCGGAGAAAAAAAAAATTGCAATAAGTTTTTAAAAATTATTAAAAAAATTATTAATAAAAAAAAAAACAAAAAAATTTCAGAAAAGAATTTTTTTTTAATACATATATTTATATATTATTTTTTAATTCGGGATTACGTTACTTCAGTCAATTTCTCCGTTAAAAAATTCTTTTGAAGTCCGCAATACCCGATAAACTGAACTGTACATCGCGAGGACTGTATTAGCAGTTCTTCGAAACGCCTTAAAAATTGATTCGGTACAATGAATCATTTATTAGACCGATGCGAGTATTTATCAAGCGATGTCACTGACGTTGGCGTGTCTAACGGAACTCTACGTTTGCGCGCCCCTCGGAATTCTCCGCACGGGTTTAGCGATGAACGATAATCTGCCGGCGCATTGTCATCCGATCGGTGGTTCGGTTATTCTACAATTTTTCTGCGCGTCATTATACTCTGCACTTCTGGAAATTGCGAATTTCGGCGATATTAACGTCGAGAAATCGCAAACGGAATCTGCTGCGGGCGATTCTCGACAAAATCTGAACGAAGTTTCGTCGGAACAAAGTTCGTTCGATCCGCGAAACAGATCGGCGGCAGCAACCGCTCTCGCTGAGGCGCTCTGCAGCATTGATGAGGACAACAAACATACCGATCAAATCGATTCTCTGCTGGCGCTTATCGAAAACTGGTAGTCATCGCTATTGGATAGAAATTTTTTTAAATTACGAGTTGAAAAAAAAATTATATCGGGAGAATTAAAATTTACGGAAAAAAAATGTGTCGTATCAATTAATTATTGATTTTCCGAAGCTAATGATTAATTTTTCCGACTCGTAATTTTTTTTTTTAAATTGTAGTTTTTTTTTATTTATTTTATTCCGAAGGAAAATCTCGTTACTCTCGATGCTGAATTTTAGGATAAAATCGCATGATTCCAATGAACGCGAAACGGAATTGGAAACGACTCCCGCATTCATCGAAACTTATACCGATCAACTTCTGTTCACTAACGTCGGTCGACGATCCCTTAAGGTACGCAACGTACTACGCAGTGTCCCATAATATTTTGAGGAAAATGACCACAAAAAAAATTAATTAATTTTTTTAGTGATAATAATAATAATTATTATTCCGTTTTTTTTTTTAACTTTTTTAGATAGCACACGATTATCTAATCCGCGCCTCTGATTGGGTCTTAAAAAATTTGGAAGAGGAGAGAAGAAGTCACGAGGATTTCGGTGAGGCGAGCGAAGTTTTCGTGGCGTCGAAACCGCTTCCCTATATAATGTTTCACATCGAAGAAGCGGCCTTCGATCAGGTGGACGAAAAAAAAACCCCACATATTTCGCTCGAATGCCGAAAAATATTTTCGAGATCGCGCAAAATTTTTCAATAATTTTTTTTCATTTTTGTGGTTTTTTTCAGTTTTTGATCAATTTCAACGAAGCCGATTGGCAGACGATTCTGAAAACACCGCTGTCGGGAACTTTGGATCGCGCGCGCGCGCAGATACTTCTCCGTCCGGAATTCAAGAATCTCGAGAATCTTACGTTGGATCAGAAGGAAGTCGCGAAATCGATGAAGCAATTGGCTTCCGTCGGGCGATCCGCGCGGTTCCGTTAGAGAGGAGAGGAAAATATTGGTGATTAATAATTCATAAATATATATATATATATCGATATATACGCAGCATCGCAATATTTGGCACATTTATTGAGTAAAACAATAATTATAATGACAATTTTTTCGTCAGTAGGAATAATATCATCGAGAAATATAGTTGCGAATAATAAGCTTAACGAAAAATTGTTAGAAGAATAAAAATACACGACTCGACACATCCAACAGAGTTGTTTAATTTTTTTTTTACTGTTTTTTTGTTATTTTCTATGGAATCGCAAGCGAATTTTTTGTTTTTCGCTTTTTGCATTACGCAATTGCGGAAGCTGAAGGAAACTGAGAGATTGCCGAACGACGAAGCGACGCGACCTTTCAAACTTTTTTTATTTTTTTTTTACGGTGATCCATTACCTATGCTATTCGGAAAGAAGAAACTCTTAGGCCACTTGCCTCGCGGGATAAATGTTGCGCTCTATACGATTCTATTGTTCTAAAGTGAATTTGTTTTTTTTTTTTTTTCCCGAGGTACAGAGGCGATGGCAACAAGAGAGTCGAAATTGTGAGAAATAGGTTTCTCGTCTCGCCGGGCGACACACATTGTTTTTTTAAGATTGCGAACGTTTTTGTCACTTTCTCGTTCGTTTAACACATTTAAATCGGTTGTTAACGCTTATCTTATGTATAATATACAGATATACAGAAAGGAAGCCAATTCCGGGTACGAAAATTATGTGAATCGGTTCAGCGTTTCTCGTGATTAGTTATCGTCGAAGGCTGAGGGATTGCCGCCCGGTCTCGTGAAAATTCTCGTCTGAAACAAAAAGCAACGATTACGATTTGCGGTAAAACGAGAAAAAAAATAACTTTTTTTTTTCATCTCAAAAAATCGTTTTTTGCCGAAAGTGCATTAAAATAAAACAGAATGACGACCAGCGGTGTGTCTAAATTTTTTTTTAAATAAATTTCCTGTATTCAAAAAAATGTCAAAGTCGACGACCGAAGGTACAGAAAAAATGTTGAAATATCATAAAATTCGTAATATGTGAAAAAAAATCCTAAAAACTCCGAGAAACTGAATATTTGTCGAGAAATAAAAAAAAAATTCAAATTTTATTATAACGATTTTTTGAATTTCGGTGAAATTTCTTGGCATTTTTGCAGTCGGAGAATATTTTTATTTCACTCTACAAAAAATTTTTTTCGCGTAAATATTCTTCCAGTCGCAACGTTACGTATAAACAAAATAAGAATATTTTCGTGAGTCGGAAACGAAGATAAATTTATCAACTTCGCGCCGACAGATCACGGGATCTCGAGGAAGCATTTCTCCGCGAAATACATTGAATTTCCGTTGGATAATTTACACTCAATTTGTATCCGCACCCCTGTGTTCTCGGAGGGTGAAACGACGGTAGAAGAGGGCGCGTCGCGTTATATCAAAAGGGAGAAATCGTTCCACCCATTTCACGGTGAAACTTCATGCGAATACTTCATTATCCCACTACTCTCATCAATTCATTGTATACATATAATATTATAGATAAAATAGGCGGAAAACACTTACAGGAACAGGAGGTCCCGATCGACCGAATCGCAGACGAAGGGACGGCGATCGCTGAGATTTTCGAATCATCAGATGTTCCAGTGGTGTCGCAACCAATCCGTTGTTTTCCACCGAATTACGTCGCAGCAATATTCTGTAGAACTCTCGTAGATTTTCCAAATCCCTATCGGCCGTTTCATCTGATCGCAAAGTGTACGGAAAAAAAAATCGCAAAGATTTTAACGAAAAAAAAATTTCATTTTTTTTTTCAACGAATAACTAAAAATGCAAATTTTGATGATTTTCTTAAAAAAAAAAATCGGAACGAATATTTGCAACTTCCGGTAGTTTTTTTTTTTTTTTTCACAAAAAACACAAATTCGTATGCGACGCATATCAGCGTAAAGAAACTTTTGGTTATAACGTTTTCACATTTATATCTTTCATCTTTACGATAAGTGGCTATATAGGGAGGCGTCTCGGAAGCGTTGACCATGCAATGAACGTTTATGTCCCGAGTCGTAAAAAAAAAAAAAAAACGTGTATCACGCACTTGCGGCATATGCCTAAAAATATTTGGGTTAATAGTCTCGTTTATCTCCAGACATGCGAGATACTTTATCGTTATTATTAAAGTTATTATACTATATAATATTAATCGACGTTTCAAATGACAAAGTTCAATGCGTCCCATAAAGCTTCGAATATTTGAGTGTCTATACCGTCGACATTTACATTAAATTCAGCGATCGATCGTTTGAAAAGGTAAAATTTGCATTGCATCGCATTTGTATTGCAATAATAATAATAACAGTAATAACGGCAATATTATTATTAATAATATAGTTAACGTGTAAGGATCGTTGAAATTATGAATAATTTCACGCGAATTGCATCCGAATGATTCGAAAAAAAATTTCATTAAATTTTAATTAATTCGTTGAAATTCGATGAAACTTAAAAAAAAATCAAATTCCTCGAAAACTTTGCATATTTCGTATCAACAAATATTCAAATTGATTCGCGGGATATTGGCAAACATTGCTGTATTATAGTTAGTTATCTATCGGAACATTAACGAGCTGAAAAAGGATCAAATCAAACCTCCGTAATCCAGATAATTCTCCGAACCAATGGCGACGCCAATCATGAGGAAGAGCATCAAGAAACTTGCGTAACCGTTGTTATTCATTCTCGTTCTGTAAAATTGCATCTGCAATTCGGAAAAATGGTCATTCGGTTTATTATTCGTTTCATATTAATTAAATTTTATTTTTATCCGTCGGAACTTATTTTTCATTACATCGATTAAAAAAAAAGAACGAAACAAATAAATACAATTAGTTTGTTACGATAATTATGGTGACGTTATGTGTTTTTGCAAATCTTCCATTACGCTATTTTTCTTTTTTTTTTCTCAGTAAAATCGTTGATGCAGAATCCGCATGCGGCTGAAGTGATGCCGATACCGTATTTTTGCCGGCAACACTTCGCGAATCCAAACCCTCTCCCCCCTCCCCGTTTCGTACGCAACCCTCGGTACGATTGCCGTACATTGTCGCACGTATACCGGTGCCGACATTATATAATACACGATGCTAATACAATCGATAACGAATAATACATTCGCGAAGGGACTCAATAGAGCGTTGTCGACCAATTGTAGTTTCTCTCAAGAGGTTCCCGCTGTTACGTCATAATTTCATTTTATTTTATTTTTTTCACTCTCCGTCACGCCACCCTTTGTTATTAACGCGCGCTATATAGTATTTCTATAGATTGCTTTCTACGCGCTATTCTTTCTGTCGGTAAATATCGCAACGCGCATTTGTCGCGTTCGGCAACGAAGGGTTTATTTTTTCGATTCCCCGACGATAATAATCAATAATAATAATAATAATAATAATAAATTATATATGACGCGTTAATTTATTTATCATTACATATTATTGCTTTTTTGTTTTTTCGATTTACAGACGCGAACTCGCATTCCGACGTTTTTCGTCATTCGATTTTATCGATATTCACGACAACGAGATTAGTTGCATTTTTCGAATTATTACGACGAGAATATATATTTCGCGCGCAACTTTTACGCTCGCGTAATATAGTTGCATGCACTGTATATAAAAAAAAAACCGTTCGTGGGTCTAATTACCATTTAGATAGCGCGGGTTGCATATATATAGAGCAGTCAAACTTATAGTGAAGTAGTTACACGCCGAGGAAGAAAAATCTTCCTGTAGGCTGAATAATTCATCATCGAATGACAAATTAATTCAGCCGCCGATGTGGCGACGAGCGACGACCGCAACGGAAATAACGAGCGAAGTGAATTCCGCGTTCGGCATTCTAGGATCGTCGAGTTAATTAACCTATAAGTAATATAATATTTGACCCTTGAAGCACCACACATATTTTTGCAACTATTCAACAACGCCGCCCATTAAACTTCGGAGACTCGATTAAATAATAGTTGCGAAACTTTATCGAAAATTAATAGTTTCGAAGTTTAATTCGTCGTGAATACGATACGTCGAGACGGAAAAATGAAGTCTGTCAAACCGCGGTAACCGAAATTGTTAACTCCCGAAGTTACGAGTTTTTCAAAATGGCCGCTGACACGACGAACTTTATACAATTAATGGCGTCATTTAGACAGACTTTTGTGTTGTGTTTCAACAGTAATTATAACGACGTATAATCTTTGCATGGCCGCAAAGGTATGTGTATTCATTTACTCCGTACGCTACTGTTTTTATTTCAACGACTTTTTTTTTCAATGGACCGTATCATTACGAAAACTGACGGAGCTCGTTGGGGCAGACGAGAAACGCGTTAATTTTAATAATGCCCGACAGTACGTCCGACGGGGTTACGCTGCATGTACACCTCTATCCAGATAGATGTATGTATATATATACATATATATCTTCTTTTCGTTCCACCGCGGGACTTGTCGCGCACACAATTTTTCATGACTTCAACGTTATACCAGGTAATTTAACCTCTCCTTGCGATGTTCCGAGTTTTCCGACGTGATGTAGTGTGTCCGAAAATATATTTTTTTCATTATACAATTATTGCAATGTATTTCCACAGCTCACATGTCGTTTCCCTATTTTTTAATTCGCGTGAGAAAATTGTGAAGTAATTCCATGGATCGCAGATTCGATTTTTCAAAAATCTATTTTGCATTGTTTTCGATTTATATGTTTAACATTTTTTCGCGTCAATACTGACACAATTTCCTTCGAGTTCTGCCGATTAATCGGCGTGTATTCAACTATATATTTAAGAAATCAGAGAAATAAAAGAATGGAAATTATTCGAAAGTAAAAATAAAAAAATAAAAAGTTAAAAATGAATTTTTTTTTTCACGTTTGTACAAAAATTGACAAAAAGTAAAGAGTTGTACTATGAACAGCCGCTATGCCAGCGAAAACTTCATCATTTTTTTTTTTTCATTTCTATTCATCATAAATGAAATTTACTTCTTTGAATTTCGTAAAAAAAAAAAACAACGAAAAGTATTCAACTTTTTTATAAAACGTTGTCAATACCATCGAAAGTCAATGATTAATGTATTTTTTACTTTGATATACATATATGTAGTTTTTAGTTTATTCTTCCCGAATTGTGAAAAATGAAACATATCGTATTTTCCTCGTGAATACGATGTTTCCCCTCGTCGCATAAAGACGAAATAGTACCGTTAGATAGACGCCAAACTTTTTTCACAGTTAAACGTGATCGTAGGAGGGTGATAGGTGGTCGCGTGCGAGTGACATTTCGCTCGGCAGTATTATTAATCATTCCCTTTTACATCGCTCTCCACTGCAGACGACTATGGCGCCCCGGTATCGCCTAATTATCGAATTAATTTTCCCAATTTCCAACCGCGCGCCAAGCTTTTGTCTGCTATTCTTCATCAAACGAATGAAATAATAATTAAAAAAAAAACAATTATACGAGCATTTTAATTGAAAGACGTCAACGAATAACGAATGGCAATAGCCGTTAGTTCTTCGCTTCAAAACGCCAAACATGACGCGCGCGATGTATACCTACCTATCATTTACGAAACAGCGGCAACTCGACGCTGTCCTCTGTGGTCGTAAAGGTCGAAGAACAGAATAAACGCACACGACGGGGTACACAACTACGTAGAAACCCAAAGCCAAGAACGACGCGTTGGTTAGCTATATATATATCAAACTGTACTGTACTGTATGACGCGAATGTGGCACTTTTCGCCTGTTTCGGTCTGTAATTTGCGTATTCAGGCGTACCGCTGAAACCCCGGACACACGCCCTTAGCCGCGAGGTCCCCACAGTGCAAAAGCAAAACCCCGTCTCCCGTCTCTCTCTATGCTCTCCGAACACTCGAATACACGGGATCTTACCGGGTTTCTAAAAATACCTTTTTTATCGCTAAAACCACCAATTTTCCGCTACTTTTTTTTTTTACACGGCCGATCTTCATCTACGACGCGGCTAACGTCACGACTTCGAGAAGCAACGCTCGATCTACCTAACCTTTACGAAACTTTACGAGATACGAAGATACGAATCGTTTCTCACGGGTTAAGCAATATTTTTTTCAGTAGGTACACTATGTTCTTTATTTGATGCAACGGCATATATGCGCGGAAATTTTAATGACCCCTTTCAAGAAGCCACTTTTCCCGAAAGCCCGTAGTGCAGAGGTAAGTTTTACACCCGAGGAGCGCATAAAATAAACATAAACGATGCTTCCCTGTTCGCCCCACGATACTTAAGTAACGTAAAAGCTATGTAACAGCGATGTAATTGATTGACTAAGCACACCGGGATCGAGAAACCAAATAATACGAAGTGAAAAATAATAATAATACTTAAATATTTATATACATGCATACATATTTTATATTATATTTATACAAAAAAATCGTAATTCTGTTGAAAATTCTTAGTAAATGATTATTGTTATTGTTTTATTATTATTAATATACATATTCATGAGATCACCAATTTTTAATGCAATCGACTTACCAAAATCGGGCGAAAGAACGGAAGAAACTCGTGGACCCTCGTGCGTCGTATGTTTTTTTTTCTTTGCGCGAACGCGATGTCAAGGAGCACTGCTCTGTTCTCTTTACGGCGGATGCAAAGATCGGTGATTTTTTTTTTTAATTTTTTATGGAATTATTTGTCAAAAATGATATCGGAGAGGAATTTCGCGGTGTTACGCTTACGACGGTATAATGATGCCAAGTGTCGGCGAGGACGAGAGTCGCTTTATATATATATGGGACGCCGTGGAGGTGAAATGATGTGCGCGGGACTTCGAAGGGTGGGCGCGCACAGGTGGCTGCTTTTGAAGCACGCGGTGCACGGGGCGCAAGCGCCTTCCGCCTCCTTCCACTTTCCTCTCCTCGGTGAAGCGCCACCGAGTACCTCTCTTTCGCGCTTTTTTTTCTCCACCTTTTTTTTTTCTTTTTACTATCGTTATCCACCCTATGCTTGGGCGACCGCCTGTCCTCGTGGTTATGGAATACACGAACCGTCTTCATTACGAAATCTTTTCGAGTTCGACGCTACACAGCCGGAGACCGGAATTACTGGCGGGATCATCGTAAAAGCGCGTGCAGATCTACTTTGTACTAACGAGATGGGTCCGCCAACGTCTTCTGCTTATTTTCTATATTACCGCTCAATCTTACGGAGGTTGCAGCGCGATCCCCCATCCCCTGGTTGTCTACCGATCTCTCCGTCGTTACCGAATTCTTCGCACCCTCTTTATTTTTTTCTCTCCGTATCCCTCGTCATCTCGGTGCTGTTAACTATACACGCGCAGGACATATCTCCGAATTTTCATCATCTTCGTTTCTTTCGCCGGTGATTTTTCTTATTGACCCTCATTTATACCCGCGGCGAGCAACATTATCATTTGTCCTGAATTATGCTTTCTCCTTTACTGTATGCGTGTTTCAGGTGGCGCTATCCCCACCGTGCGGCAATATCAAACATCAATCCCAATCGGACTTAGTAGTCTTACGTGATTCCCCTCGCGCGCATGTAACCCCCATGCATGCAAGTGTACCGCAATAGATCGAAAAAAAGTAAAATTTCGCGATAGAATATCGTGACTGGTTCTATTTTTTTTGTTTATTCGTTTTACGTTTTGTTTTCGTTTTCGGTCGAGTTTTTTGCGAGGTATCCTACTGGTGAGTTATGTCGAACATTTTATTTGACGCGAGGAGTTCATTTCGCAGTATATAGCTATAGAATCGGCATGTTTGGTATCAAAAGTCTCGCGAATCTCGGGTTCGAGCGATTTTTTTTTCCCCCGACACCTCCGCGAGTCGACGAACGAAGGAGGGGGGCACTCGCTCAAAATTAATGCCTCGTTAAGCCTTCGGACCGCACACCTCACACTGGCCGCGTTTCCTCCCAGACCATGCGTCAAAATTTATGAAGATAATTAAGTTGACACGACCCGGGGACAGGTGCCTGTTTGCATGAAATTATTATCCGCGTTAAGATTCGTCCGCGAGTTCCCGCGCTCCCCGACTTGTAGTACGTGTAACTGTCATACTGACGATTCATCACGCTTTAATATTCTTTTGTATTCTATCTGCTTGCCACTTTTTACTAATTACGCGGACTGCTCGCGAAAAAAGATAAAAAAATAATAATCATATTGCCGATGGGGTACGCCAGACGACCGTGCGATCAGCGACGTTCGTATACCTATACTAAAGTTTACATTGTTACTATGGCATACAGAACCACAATTACGAAACGCAGAACGAATTGTTCTTTTTCACATATATCGATACCGTTACTTTAACAATAATAATGTATAATCTATATGATCGACGTATTTGCACATCGTTGACTTCGTCAACGCGTTATAACCTATAAGGCAACGTGATGACTATGCAAACACATTGAGACCAATTCAACAACGAAATAATTCATCCAATTCGTACGGCGGCAAGTTTTGAGTTTGTGTGCAAATTTAAGGACACACAAGGGGCGCATGAATTATCAATGATTCGATTCAACACGTAGCACCTATACCAATCATAAGCATCGCACGTGCTCCCGATAACATTATTTTCATCCCCATTATTAACTCGCGAACAATAGTGTTCTCGGTATTGTTCTTTTTTTCGTGGAACAATTTTGTTGACGCGTGGGTTACAATGAAATTTCGATTACATATCCCAGACAAACGAGATATTTCGCGAGTACTTGGAAATTGCAGATGGTTAAAAAAGATTGTAAAACGATTTTTTGACACGACAACATTTTTTTTTTTCATAACGGTAAAAAAATCCTTAAAAAATATTTTTAATTTGGTTTTCTTTATTAAAAAAAATCGCTTTTTTCAGCTATTTTGACAAAAATTTTAAACGCTTTTTTACTTGATGATTTACAAATTTCTCATGTTTTTTTTCTCAAAAATTGTAATAATTAACAAAAAACAATAATAATAAAGAGTTCGCTACTTCAATTAGTGTTTTATTTCATTTTCTCGACGCGTAATACACCGATGATCTAACTGCACCTGTAGAATTTCAATCAATTGTTCACTTTCAATTTGGACTCTGCGCGATGCAGACTCGTGCGGAGAAAACAGAAACAGGAAAACATTGTGAGTTTGATGGTGCAGGTACCACGTACTTTGAAATCGAAGTCGAGTGACGACATATTTCGATGTTATTCGAGTGCAGCGAGCGGACCGTTCGGAAAGGGGGGGGGGGGGGCAACGGTCACATCGGGCTACGAGTGGAGCACGTGACCATCGTGGATCGCGTACTCCATCAGTCAGGATGTATATTGTGTATATGGGGACGAACGGGGGCTTCACCGATGGCGATGGGAGGATCGAGGGTGTCGCGTTACCCGTGTGCATTGCCGAGCTCGCCGCGGGAACAATTGACTCGACGTCCCCCACTCGATTGTAAAAATGACCGGCGCCATCTCGCTAATGTTAAAATAAACATATCTGCAAGAGTGGCCTCTGAGTACACTAATTGCCCCTACGGCGATAATAGAAGAACGTATATATGTACGCATGACGATTGTCGTCCCCGAGCGTCCGTGTGTATTGCAAAGTGTTCTCGGTACTCGGCACGCAAACACACATCGTTCGCGTTCTTCGTTTTTTTTTTATTTTTTATTTTTTTTATTTCAAGTTTCATCCATCATCAGCGCTGAATCTCACCCTCGTCAGCTTTGACCATATCGACTGTGTGTACTGCGTGTGTATTTTAGTGAATCATATCGCTTTCATTTTACACACCGTCATGCATTGGGGGAGAATGAGGTATTGGCGAATAATTAAGCGCATATCGCGACGAATCGCGTATAAAAATAGTATTTAAACTTTAAACTATTTCTTGAATATTATGATATATTTCATCTGACGTTCCTTCGGTTTCTTGAAAAGTACATAATTCGAGTTTACGTGAAAAAAAAATTATGTCGTGTACAAAGTTCGTTGGACACGAAATTTTCCAATAAAAATACTTCGAAATTGACATTTTTAATGTTAGCCAAAATTCGCGTAATGATAATAAAAATGTAGAAAATTATTATTTAGCAGTCGTGCGCTATGCACGGCGGAGTAACTCGTTACTCGAGATAACCAATGCATATTAAGTTATTGGGGTGTTCGGCATTATCCGCTGTTCGTCATTACCTCATTCTCCCCTATGTATCCTTCAGCGTTCACCTCGTGTCATCGACTAGACATTTATATATATAGCTATACATCAGACACGCGATCGCTATATAAATAGTGGAGGGTAACGGTATTCCCACAGAGCTGCGAAAACTGAACAACGGAAAGGTAAAACAGATGATATAGAGCGTTGCGCGGTACAAGGGGTCGCGATATGAATCAACATAACGGACGCGCGGAGAGTTCGAGTCGCAACGGGAAAATTGTTCGAACGTTCGGTGTTCTTATCGAGAATAAGAACACCGGACCCTAAAACATTGGAGAATAAACGAGTTATCGCGAGAGATACGCGAAGCATTGTCCATAGGCGACGGCTTCATCGACGAGGTGAGGGGCCCGGTGACCGCGGAAAGCAGAGAACAAAACGCTTTTTCTCCGATCGGCCTATATAACCTATAAACGTATGTGTCATACGAGAAGATCGATCGAGTGATTGAAATCACAAAAAAAAACGAATAAACTTGACGCGATGACCGTATAATTCTCCAAACAGCGTTGAACGCTCGTCCCCCTCTCCATTCGTCGAATTCTAAGGTTAATTTTTTCGAATGATCAATAACGCGGCAGGTATTTCTCAAAACTTGGAGGTCCGGCGTGCGTGCGTTTTTGTCCATACCGCGCTTTCAAAAAAAAAAAAATGGAACAGCGAAGTATCTAATTAATCGATGATTTCGTACGCACTTTGTATTTCATTTTCTCAAGGATTTTCAAAGCGTCGGCCCCCTGCAGTCGCCAATAAAAAGTCACGAAAAAAAAAATGGCCATTTTATTATTAACTTAATTATTGAGATTATTTTAAAAAAGGAATAATAATAAAATCATTATTATTATTATTTATTTTTGAAATTTTATCGATATTTCTCCGAAAATGAATTCATCATTTTGTCGATAAAATAATTCCAGGATTTCGAAAATTCGAAAGACGCGATCGATTTCACGTTTTTCCGTATTTCGATGTAAAAATTTTACTAAATAATCATAATGAAGCAAAACGATTAGGATTTCGAATATTTTATTTCGTAAACTCACTTACACACTATACAAGTTAAATTTTTCTTTATTTATTTCTTGTCTTGACTTGCGCTGTACTCGTAATATACATCTATGCTGTAACACGATAATACTGAATCTACGCAAGACAGCAGCATCATCTCGTATTTTTTTTTTATTCTCTTGATCGACATTACTCGTTATAATGAACATTCGCGCGAAGTTTTGTAAAATTTCGCTCTTGTCGAGTAACGGCCGATATCACATCTGTTTTATCGTAAAACATCTATCCACAGCAGCGTTGCTCCTGCGTAACACCAAACCCGTTGATGCCTTCTCAGTCAACATTTCTGTAAATAACAAAAAAAAAACAAAAAAATTAATTCAAATGAATTTTTCTCGATGGAAAAATATCCGCGAGACCCTTGTCGACGTTTTTAACGAGTTATTGATCTGTTTTACCCGGAGGGTTACGAATGCCGTTGCGATTCAACGACAAAGGTCTTTGCGGAATTGGACGTCAAAAAAATATTTTTACAATCGAAAAAAGAAAAAATCAAAAAAAATTTTTGTTGTATATGAAGAAAAATAACATTAAGAAAGAATTTTTTTTTATGTAAAAAATAGAAGAAAAGACATACCGTGCAACGTATTATTCGTTTCATCATGCAAATGATCATAGGACGGTGAACCTCGGCAACGTGCACTTATTTTCTAATTATTTTAATAAAAATAGAATGTGATACACAGGTTTTCTACATTAATTGTGCAAAGCACACGATGATTGGTTAGTATAAGTAGTATACAAAAAAATTTTGTTAAAAATTCGTTTTTTCGTCAGAGAAGAAAAGAAAACAGAAGAGAAGTCATAAGAGTTTAACGAACAATCATGCGGAATGCGGTTAAATTATAACGATTAGAATGCGCGAAGTATTTGAAAAGAGTAGTGAAGCGCAGTGAATTAATAAACATCCGAGTGATTCTCCGTATCGCTGAGAATCGAACACGAAGATCCACGGCGCGTAGGTTCGTGATCTACGTACACGATGCGGAGAGTATTTGTGAATCCGGATCCCTGTTTCCATCCCGTAACGACGACGACGGAGTCACCGGTTTTCAAGAAACCGCGATTCTTGCCGAAGTTAATACCGACTTGAACACGAACGTCGACGTCCTTCAGCCAGTCGGACAGCGGCGGGTCTGCAATTCAAGAAAATCAATATTAATACAACATTTTTTTTTCGAATTCATGGAGTTTTATCGATTTTTATTGAATTAAATTGCGTTTTATCAACTTTTTTCGAATTATTGGAAATATTCCGATTAATTTCGAATTTTATCGAAAATCATCGAATTATTCGGATTGTTTCGACTTTTATCGAATTATCGGACTGTACACCGCAATTAAAGAAATTCCATATTAATTCTAATAATTTACTAAAAACCGCATATAAATCGACGAAAAAATAATTCACCTGTGTAGTAAAGCGGCAAAATTCCGCGATAGAGATGTGCCTGACGTGCAACTTGATGGAAGCGAGTAACAGCGATGATGGGACAACGCGGTCTGTATTTCGAGATCAAATGAGCCGAACGACCGGAAGTCGTGATAACAATGATGGCATTTGCCAGACATTTGGCCGAAGCTTCGACAGAGGCGATGGCAACGGCGTGCGTAGCGTCAATGGGAGGCAAAGCTTTGCGCGAGAGATCCGAAAAGATTTGATTCTGCCAAATTGCTGCTTCCGCTTCTTTGCAGATATTCGCCATCGTACGAACACATTCGAGAGGATATTCTCCTTTAGCTGTTTCTCCTGTAAATTCATAGATAAAAAAAATATATGAAATATATTAAAAATTTCGGTATTTTCATAGTAATAATATATATAAATTCCATAATTTCTTTGGTGATATATGTTCGTTATAAAATCGAATGTAACTATTTTCCGAGGAAAATTAATACATTTATATCATAAAATTCGAAAATCCACAATTTTTTTTTTGCCGGACTATATTTGTCATTAATTTTTATTTTTTTTTAATTCCAATATATATTATATTTAGAATATTATATATTGTTAACGAACGCCGTACCTGAGAGCATAACGCAGTCGGCGCCGTCGAGGATCGCATTGGCGACATCAGATGATTCGGCTCTCGTGGCTCGTGGTTTTTTCACCATAGACTCGAGCATCTGAGTCGCGCAGATCACCGGTTTTCCAACTTTGTTGCATCTGCTGATCATAGATTTTTGCGCGAGGAAAACTTTCTCAGGTGGAATTTCGATACCGAGATCACCGCGGGCGACCATAATACCGTCGGATGCTTCGATAATCTCGTCGAGATTCGTCATTCCCTGTTGATTCTCAATCTTCGATATGATTTTAATATTTTTTCCCTTCTCACCGAGAATGCTGCGAATTTCAGTTAACGCCGCGGCGTTACGAATGAACGATGCGAATATCATGTCGACGTCCTGTTCGATACCGAAATGAAAATCGGATTTATCCTTCTCGGATACCGCTGGCAAATCGACCGGAACTCCCGGCAAATTTACACCCTTACGGGAGCCGAGTGTACCACCGTTCTCGACGGTACAATCGATTGCCGTCGGACCTGTGTGACAAAATTAATAAAATGCGTTATTGCGATGAGAAAAATTGACTTAATAAGTTTTTGAATGAATTATTAACGATATAACAAATATTTATCGAATTAATCGAATTTTATTGAATCAATCGATTTTTTATCGAAACATTCGATTTTTTTTTCAAAGTATTCAATTTTTTTTTCGAATCATTCGTTTTCAAATAAATTATCAACGATATACTTACTGACTCCGGTTACGACGAGGGAAATGAGACCGTCGTCGACGAAAACGCGATTACCGACTTTCAGGACCTTTGAGATGTTCTCGTAATCGACCCAAACGGTCGATGCGTTTCCCTTCTCCAGGAAAGCTTTGTCGGTCGTCAGCTTGAAGCTCTGACCTTTTACGAGTTCAACTTCGGCCGCTCCACCCTGTGTTTTTCAAAAATTGATTATTTCAAATAAATTTTTTTTTTTTTTTTTTTTTTTTTTCAGAAAAAGTCATAACTATTCGTTTTTTTGCCATTATTATTTTTTAGTGTAATTCGCTTGTTCGCAAACATCGTGGATTAAATGGAAGAAAAAATGGAAGAATCGAAAAAAGTAATAATTAAATGGAAAAACTAAATTTGAACAAAAAATTGGATTTTTTTTTTGTTGTTTTTTTTTTTTCTTATATATATTTTTTCAATTTAATTGTTGCAAGGAATATTACTTACACCTTCGAGAAGACCGGTACGAATTTCGGGACCTTTGGTATCGAGAGCTATAGCGACGGGAACGTTTATGCTATTTCGCTGTGAGAGATTTTTCTGCGCCTGTCGAACGTTGGCGATAGTCTCCGCGTGGTATTCATGCGAACCATGAGAAAAATTCATTCGCGCAATGTTCATTCCGGTTTCGATCATTTTTTCGAGCATTTCGACGGAACGAGACGCCGGTCCGATGGTACAAATTATACCGGAAAGTCGAACGAACGACGCATGAGAGTCGACGTCAAGAGCGCACATGTGATCCAACTGACTTTGGGCGTTCAGCGCCAAGACGTTCGGTGTACCCGCCATCTGTTGCAAAAACAATGTTTTTCACGTTTATTATTACGAACAATTGCGGCTGATGGCAGAAAAAAAAAAGAAAAAAATGGGAATCAAAATACTAAAAAGAAAAGAGGCGGCGAATCGTGTATGTGAAATAATAATAATAAAAATTATTATAGAGATTAAATTAATAAAAAATAAAATTCAGAGAATGAATATTTGTGACGAGTCGAGGCTGTCGTACGGTTGGTCGGTCTCGACAGAGCGAATGCAACTGAAAAAAAAATATACATATATTTGTGTAGGACGACGATCGGTGCGATGAGTTATCAATTACCATATCGACGCTCTATCGATAAGGTGTATGCGAATAGAGTGTTTCCATTAAATCGAATACTGGTGTTCCTTAAGAAATTCAAATAATACGAATGTTGCATTTTTTTGGAGACATCGATGTTTTTTCGATTTTTAATTTTTTTTTTTCGAATCATTCGGGTTTTATCGTTGTTTATCAATTTTTATCGAATTTCATTGTGTTTTATTAAATTTTGAAAAATTCTTCGTATTTTATCGATGTTTATCGATTTCCGTATTTTATCGAAACATTCAAATATTTCAAATATCCGAATCGAAATATTCGCACACACCTATAAACAATAAAAAATCAACGATTTTCATACACCCAACTAAAACAATACCGACCTTTGTCTATAATTTTCCGATTTTTCGATCTACAAAACTCTCGTGCAGACGTGCGAAGTACTGAACTCGACAAAACCGATTGGCGATATCTCTTCCGTTACCTACTTATAGCCATGCAATATGATTTTTGTGTTCGTTTCTCGCGCGAGCGTCGACACTCGGAAGTGCAGCGGGGATCACCGATACGACACGGCCTTGACTCCGTCTCAGGAAACAAAGAGACGAAAAAAAAAAAAAACGAAGTGATACCAAGCGAAGCCGGAGACGTTTATCGTCGCCGACCTCTCCGGTTCGTTATTAGAGGTTAAAGATGCTACCAGGCGATGTTAGGCTCGAGTTTAGAGGTCATTCGTTAGAGTATAACTTCGTACGCATTTCTTTTTTTTTCCTCCAGCATTGCGCAACGCATTCGTGATAATAGGCAATTTCTATTTCTACTATCTACTCGTTGTGGAAGTTCGATATTACGACAAAAAAAAAACAAAACATCAACGACACAAGTAAACAAATAATACGATGAATATTGGCGTAAGCAGTCTCAGCAGTGGTTGGGTACGCGACCTTGTCGGATCGTGCCGATAGCCTGGTGAAAGAGCTCGTCCTCGACAAAAATAAATTCGCGACGCGTAAGCACGGGGCGCGCACAGGCGCGTCTTGTCTCACGGACCACGTAATAGAAAAATAATAAAAATAGCCCGGGGAGCGACTAAACGGGGGAATCCGATGGATTTACGGGGTTAACAACGACAATAATTGATGAGATGTTCGATTATCGAATACATCGAAACTACGCGAAACATCGCGAGTAAGTGAAATAAATACGCGACGCGTAAGTACGGGGCGCGTCTTGTCATTTTACGAACACGTAATAGAAAAAAAAATAAAAATAGTCCGGAGAGCGACTAAATGGGGAAATCGGATGGATTTTACGGGTATAAAAACGATAACAATCGATGAAATAATCGATTATCGAAAACATCGTAACTACGTGAAATATCGCTAATAAATAAAATAAAAAAGCGACAAGAGAAACACAGATAATTTGAGATGCAAACAAAAAGGTAAATGGGGGGGTTACCTTGTCGTCCGTAGTTATCCACACCATTTTCGTTGGCTGCGTAAATAAAGGGGAAAAAATACGAATTATTAGTGATTGTTTTTTATTGCGGCTGGTGCTGCCGGAGCTATCATCGGGACGCGCGGACGTCCCGAAAGCAATCCGAGTTGCTCCGTTGCTCGCGCAAACGAAATATCTTCCGAGGATCGGACAGATACGCGAATGCATCGGTTTGCACGGCGCGTATAAACTATCCTCGATCCTCCCTCTAAATGCGTCAACCCGACTGCTACTTACGTTTCGAGTAGTCGGGTCGGCGCTGTATCCAAAGTTATGTGTTATATACACTACCAAAGTTAAACAGCTCGACTACCGGTGAATAAACGTCGCCGAACGTACTGAAAACACTGTGTTACAGTACCAGCGTAGACGATGCATGGCAAACGATATAATACGGCTGCATTCATCGCAATCTTAGTGTAAATCGCGTTGATAACGAAATCCGGAAACATCGGTGCGTACGTCGGCGATATGATCGTCTGCGCTGCGCCGCGGCGTACGCGACAGACCCGCTAATAGATCGAACATAATATTTCGCACGTTTCTCATCGCCGTAAAAAAAAAAAAAAACGCGATCTTTTGTATTCACGAGATATTTCTTACGAAAATTCTATTAACGTTGCGATCTGTTGATATTCGCGGGGAAATGCTTTATTGTAAATAAAAAAAGAAAAGTAAACGCGATGTTTGTGTTAATTTAACTTGTGTGCGAATCACTACCAGTGAGGGACCCCGAGCCACGAGACTATTGAATGACTCGTCGCAGCGCCGCTCGAAGTAAAACCACTCGTCCGTACTCTGTACACTGTTCGTCTGTAGGTATTAGGGGAGATGCAACAGCGATCTAAATTGCACCGACAAAGTTATGGATCCCTTTTGCGAATGTCCGGTATTCTTGAGATACTTGACGATAATTCATATAAGCCGTTGTGAGCATAAGACATAAGTCGGTGTCTTAATGATTTATAGGTGATTCTTATCGTTATCGGTTTTTTTATCGGTTATACGGAAAAATTTAAAATTTTACTGTATATATGAGTTATATATATCCGCAGATATATATTATACATTATATACTATTTTCATGCGATATATCAGTATATAGCGAATAATATATAGTAAATACCTCGAAATGTGGATAATGATATGATATGAATTCGAATTTTTTTTTTTTTTTTTTCGAGATTCGTTAATAAGAAAAATATTGCGAAATCGAGGCGGTGTCGCATGCGCCGCGTCACGTGTAACCGCACCGGCAATGAGGGCCAATCACGACAGTTGACGCCTTTGCCTATTCAACGGTGTGTCGTCTACGATCGCGAAGTCGTCGGTAGGTCGTCGCACAACGGCGAATGACTTACACGAGAGGTCAAGTTAGATTATGCATTGACAAACCTCACCTAACCCCTTGGGAAATAGTTTTATTTGTATAAAAAAAATAACTTAACAATAAATTTATTAGATGATTGTCATATTTTATGTTATTTAACGTGTATAAACGTCGAACAAGCGGCGAAAGAAGCCGGTGGACGTGCGCTAAAAATATATATTAACGGTAAGCGAAGTTTTCGCGATCGATCGATTGCGGAACTATGCTAACCGCTGGTCCATGACCTTCCAACATTTCAGCGAATCACTTCTCGTGAATCACGACGAATTGCCGGTGTCGAGCGGCTCGTTGCTCGGGGAAATATCAATATTGAAAAAATTCGTTTCGAGTTCATGAAAATATAACGGAAACTCAAAAAAAAAAATCGATATGTTTTCACGCTGACGTCACGAATACACTACACACGGAAATTTATTTTTCAAGGTCCCGACTGGCATTGCGCGACGAGCACTTATGCAATGATGCAATTCTAATGTCAAGTAATCTAACGACACAAATGCATGAGCTTTGAGCATTTTATTAGACTCGAGAAAACATGGCGCCATTACCTCGACGGATCATCTCTCGACTTTTTTGCGATATAAATCGCGAGTTATAACCAAAAACAATTCTACGTTACGATGGGCAGTTTTTTCGGAGGTTCCGTTTATTTTTCATCTCGAACAACGGACGCGCGGCGATTTGAATGCTTTCGTGATTCCCACGTTACCTTTATCGAATCCTGGATTCCGGTGAGATATTCAGTGATCGTTGATACTTTCGATGATACTAATGATGCTCCGCACGGAACTGTGGCTCGTGGGCAACTGACGTTTGAGGACGCGAGGAAGGTCACCACCTCGTAGAGCGTCAGTGGGGAAGACGAACGACAACGCCGTCTAGTGGTCCGAACGATAATCTTTAGTTTACTTTATTGTTATAACTTATAACATGCGTGAGAATAAGTGCGAGTAAAAACGCAATGCAAGTCCACGAATGCCGATTTCGCTCATCTCATTATCACATTTTTCTTACATTACGGAATAAATATGGAATTTAGATTTCGAGCTGTGGGTAAGCAGTAGGCACGTGAGTTGCGAACCGCCGTACACTCAGCGTTTCGTATTTTTTGCGTGTCACATATATAGACGTAACGCGGCCAATACATGTTAGTAACGCGTGATATCGCAGGGCGTATGGCGTGCCGAGTAGAACGGTGAACACGTGCCTCGGAAATGCCCGAAGCCAATGGGGGAATAGCGGATATTTTCTCCGCTTTTTTCTTTTTTCAGAATCCACCTTTCGTAGATAATCCATTCGTGTGCCACACGCTCCTCAATTTCGAATGTATTATCACTCTTATCTTTTTTTATGTAGTCGAATAAATAATCGAACAGCGAAAAGTTTACATTCGTTAAAGACAAATGATACACTAAGAGTATTTAATGAACGATCTTTCGATGACTTGCCGGCGATCACAAGTTTTCCTAAAAATTTCTTTTATTCCGATAGACGAATGTCTTTTGCAAATATTTGATTAGTTTTACAAAATGATTACAAGCAGTTATGATCAATTTCATAGTTACACATTAACGTACTCCGAAAATTGGTTTATTTTTGGGAATTCAAAAAAATGAAATATGTACAATAATAATACTACTATTATATTAACATTATTATTTTATATTCAATAAAGTATGAAAAACAAATAAATATATAAATAATTTTTGTTTTTATTGAAAAAAAAAAAATTTCGGAGTTTTAAAAGTATCCTTTTCTCCTTTTCGTCTTTTCGGTGAATGTGTTTCTAAATTCGAATTTCTATTTTCGACGAAGCAACGAATCGAGGCTTAGAAACGAAAAATAATCAGCTGGCAAATCAATCGACTCACGATGCCTCCCTGTAGTGTCTCTTGAGTGATAAATTAGAGCACAAAGCGAAACATGCATCGCTCAGCTGTGTTGGTAAGACGCAGGAATTTGTTGCGACCTTCACAATCGCGGTCGATACTGCAGCCGATAGGACACTTTAGGAAGAAACTCGATCGCGTGGGGAGTGGGATAAGATATCGCTGTGGTCAGGCATTCCTCGGCTAACAAACGAGACAGACATCGCGGAGCAGACACTTGTTCAGTCCGAAAAGTTTGACTCGACCGTTCGATTCAAGATGAGCGACTCATCGAAAAACACCGATGGTGTTATCAACTTTGGCGCAGGGCCCGCGAAACTTCCGCAAGAGGTACATGAGACATTAATTACTATAGTTAACCTTTGTAACTACAAAAAAAATAACTTAACGCGAAATAACCGCATTCTTGCTAATCGGCTACGGGAACGACTGACTATATTCTTTCGTTAATAAGTTAATTAAGACATCTATATATGTGTATTACGGAATCGTAAATTCTCTAAAAACGATGTATCGTAAAGATCGAAAATCTTAATAAAGATCGGAAAAAATCGATAAATCTGTGAACATTCTTCGGATTTCGCGGAATTGTGTCGAAAATAAAATCGAAGCGCGTCTCGGATGAATAAATGAAAAGTACAACTACTAACCATATATCGCCACGATTAACGATATGCCTTCGTAAAAATCAATTTATTGAAGCATTTATATGAAAAAAATGAATCGATATTCTGTGAAAATACATCGAAAATAATGTTTTTGCGGGTCTTGCATACGTAAATGGGATCCAATATTGTTCTTGACTTCTTCTTATCATGTTTTTGCGTTAAAAGATAATATCGTTCGATGATGATAGCGCTTTGGACGGGTATTACAAAATATTTCAGCCCGCGATCGCTCCGAGGGGTATATTGTGACCATATTGTTAGAATATAAGGAACACAGTCAGAGTTACACGAGCATTCGACGTGTCGCTAGATAAGCTACGATTGCATATATTGCGGGTCACGATCGTTCATTGAACTGAACCCAGTCGTCAATAATTAAGTCGAGCATCGAATATATTTTAGGTTCTTAAAGAAGTCCAAAAAGAGTTACTCGCTTACGCGAACACGAAAATCAGCGTACTGGAACTCAGTCATCGATCGGCTGAATTTACAAAAATCATCGAAAATGCCCAGGAAACCGTTCGAGAGTTGCTGTGAGTTATTCGATCGATATTCGAGTATCGATCTTTGCCGATCTTTGTCGGAAGACGAATTGTAACGCAGAAACCTGTTGAACATTTTTTTTCAGCAAGATACCGAGCAACTATAAGGTGCTCTTCATGCAGGGAGGCGGAACGGGTATATTTGCCGCAGTACCTCTCAACCTGATGAACAAATCGGGTTCCGCCGATTACATCGTAACCGGTATAATTTAGTATTTATATTAAAAATCGGCAAAATACAAATTGCCATTTTTTTTAATAGTAGATAAATAGATTATTATTCTTTAAAAAAAAAAAGCATCGACTATAAAAATAGTAATAATAATAATACTCGTTATTTATAATTCTGTTCACTATCTTTGATAATGATAAAAAAATGTTCCATTAAAATTTTATCATTTTTATTATTAATTATTTATTTTTTCAACGAAATTCATTAATTCTAGGCTCCTGGTCGGCAAAGGCAGCGAAGGAGGCTGAAAAATATGGAAAAGTTAATCTCGTTGTCCCGAAGCCGAGCAAATACGTCGATATCCCGGAAAGTTCGAGTTGGAATTTGGATCCGAATGCTTCTTACGTCTACTATTGCGCTAATGAGACGGTTCACGGTACATAATTATTAAAGTAATGTCGAAACGCGATTTTTTTTTTCGATTAATAAAAATCGATTTTTATGATTTTTTAAAAATAACAATCGGAAAGATTTTGATTTTTGATGTTTTTTTGTAATTAAAAAATTATCAAAATGCTGAGATAATAATGACGATACTTTTTATTGTTTGCAGGCATAGAATTTGATTTCGTACCGGAAACGAATGGCGTTCCTTTGGTTGCTGATATGTCTTCGAATATTCTCTCGCGGCCTATCGATGTTTCCAAAGTAAAAAAAAAAAGATTTTTCTAATGGTTTCCCGAATTATTATTGATATAACTCGATTATTTTTTTTTACTAACCATTTATAGTTCGCCGTTATTTACGCCGGAGCCCAGAAAAATATCGGACCGGCCGGCGTAACTTTGGTAATAGTTCGGGAAGATATTCTCGGCACTCCGATGCCGATTTGCCCAACAATTCTTAATTTCACCGTAATGGCTAATGACAATTCCCTCCACAATACACCACCGGTTTTCCAGTGAGTGCTTTCAGTATTAATACGAAATACCGAAATCGCAAGTCGTAAGGTATTTTTTTAATATAAAAAATACGTTTATTTCAGTGTTAAAAAAAATTTAAGTATTTTTTAAGTTTCAAAAAATTTGAATTTTTTTTTCCTAAAACTTTTTTAAAACAAAAATGACAATTAGAAATTTAATAATTGTAAAAAAAAATGTATTAATCGATATATCGATTTTTTTCGTTTGCAGAATATATTTCGTGGGACTCGTCTTCAAATGGATCAAAGAACACGGCGGTGTGGAAGGTATGGAAAAACTCGCGATAATAAAGAGCAAAAAGATTTACGGTGTAATGGATGAGTCCAATGGATTCTACACGTGTCCCGTGAATCCTCGTTCGCGAAGCCGCATGAACGTTCCTTTCCGTATCGGCGGTAACGACGAGGAACTCGAAAAGAAATTCCTCGCGGGGGCGCAATCTCGCGGAATGCTACAGCTTAAGGGTCACAGGTAAAAAAAAGTGCCATAAATATATATTAAAAAAAAATGTATATATATATATATATTTCCCAAATATTTCGGGTGTTTAAAGGCCAAAGATCGAACGTCGTATGTGCGAAGCGCACAGAGCGCTTAAATCCTTTAATTAGCCTTCAAACGCGCGATTTCCTATCCATTTCTCCGATATTTTCTTAATCTCAATAACATTCTTCTTTTTTAATCCATTTTCAAGATCCGTTGGAGGAATCCGCGCGTCGCTGTACAACGCCGTTAGCGTACAAGACGCCGAAGATTTGGCCACTTATATGCGTCTCTTTTACAAAGAGAATTTCAAGCAGTAAAAGTTCTTCTCTCGCTGAAGTGGTTATATTCGCCTAACCGATCGCTTACGCATGAAGTGTTTCTTGATATATTGTTATATTTTTATAAATAAAAAAAAGAAATGCGATAAGGTAAAATTTCTTTTAGTTATCTTAGTTTTTGGATCATCCGCTTTCCGTCCTTTTGGAGTGTTCCGCGAATACCGAATCTATGACTTTTTCCAGTTTTGCGTTGCTACCACGACATCCATCGATAACAGCTTTGGACCACTAAAAAAAATTTTGTAAGAAAATTTCATTAATACATCACGCAGTTTCTCGATGATAAACACTCCGATAATTTGCTTGAAAAATTCTTAAGTAGTTACGAATACCTTGAAATATTCGTCGACACGTTCCGTCGACCAACCTATAGGCGTCGCTTTTAGTAAATCCCGCAAATTATAAATTTTATCCGCTAATTTCACTAATTTCGCTTCACAACTTATCCCGGGACTGTGTCTTATTTGTTCCAATTTTCTTTCCTCTTTAGATAAACTTTTATCGTCCGTTACTTCTGCTACAACGTTACTAATACTTTTGCCGAATTCCTTTTCTATCTCTTCGATTGTCGTATCCGTGTCTTCGACTGTGTCGTGCAGCAAAGCTGCTGCTATCACTATGGGATCGTAGACATCGCCTTCTTGAATCAAAATATTCGCGACACCTGAAAATTGTAACGAAGTATTTGGTAAATTCTTTGAGCGGCGAAAAAGTAAGATAATGCGGAAAAAAAATTATAAAAATAAAAAGATTGTAATTAAACGATCAAATTTTTTTTTAATTGGCATTAAAGGAAAAGCATTTTAAGGTCCAGCGAAGGAAATTAATGATATTTCGGGACGTTTCCGCGACCACTGGAAACCCCGAAAATCGATAAAAGTCGGAAATACTGACCCAACGGATGATTGATGTACGGCGTCTCCTCGACATCTTTTCTTCTCTGTTTCGAGTGCTTTATAGCAGCGAAATTAGCGCATTTTACAATCAATGAAAGAACTTTTATCGATGAATTCTCCTTTTCCTTCTTATTGCACTCCGATAGCGGTAAATTTCTCTTTTCATCCGACATAATTCCTATTATACCTTCGAACGATCGATTACCGTTTCTTTACCTACAAATTACTCCGAAATACATAACCAATTTTCGAATAGTTTATCTCGAGTTTTTTCTTCTCCATTTACCTACGAAAAACAAAAGTATCGCTACTTAGAGCCCAAAAGATACTCCGCATAATAATTCTCAATAATTTTGAAAAAAAAAAAAATGTTTCATCACCTGTTATCCTCGTTTTTTGTCAATCGATAAGTCCGCTTGTTATCAGAATGGAGTCTAACAGCACTCCGTTTTTTGTTGTCTCATTAAAGCAGAGGCACTATTACGCCCTCTGGTGCTTCGAATTCCCAGAAACATCGACCGATTTCTTTTTTATACGATTAAAATTTTTTTTTTTAATTAAATAAAAAAAAGATAAATAAATAAAATAAACTTATTTTTTAGCTTTTTAAAATGTTAAATTTTTTTTTATATTAAGTTGAATTATTTTTTTTATTTAATTTTTGTTTGTATGAACAAACAAATTGAACAAATTAAATAACGAGGATGCGATTTAAAAATGTTAAATTACTTCATTGTGGTTTTCCAACACTCGTCTATATGTATTAGTAATATCCACAATATTGTACATAAAATATATTACATTGCTATTCATCATCGACAAATAACAAAACTCAACATTAGTAGCAATGAGTTATTAACTAAGTTAATTATCATTGCAATTACTTTTGTCGATTGAATGACGTGTGTTGTGTTTGTGTTTTCGCACTTACAATTAAAATACCATACGTAATATGCATCTCAAGGCTCAGCAAGGAACATTAGTTGGACAACAAAATGCTGAGCGAAGGGTTTTCAAAATCGTCACGTGCTTCTCTCGTATCTTTCTCTTGCATACTACCTAACGATCTATTTAATTACTAATAAGCGATTTTTTTTATCGATTCGCCGCGTATCGAAGATTAATTGACACACGTTATGCACATTTCTTCCGCAAAAAACGTTCAATCGTAATGATTTTTTTCTTTTTTTTCATATATATACTCTCAATAATGTAACGCAAAAAACGTTATCGTGAACGAGATGAAGGATAATACGAACGATTATCGGGTAATTAATAAAGATGCGATATGTTAAACTTTTTACAAACTCACGTCGACTAGAAATACGGCGGTATCAGAATGTTCAAGTGCCTTCGAAATAGTATACATTTTTTAATACAATACAGTGTAAGCTAATAAAATTCCCCTTCTAATATCCTCAAACCATAAGTACCATTATTTTGTTTTTTTTTTTTTAAGTTGCGTAACGCAGAAAACATTCTCGACGATACGAAACCATTAATAAAAACGTGAGAATGCGATTGCGCCGCGTAATTAATTGGAATGTTTGGTTCCTTTTTTTTCGATGGAAAGAAATAAACGCGTTATGTTGAATTTTTTTTTTGCTGCGATTTTTTTTTTAGGTCGATCGATGGTGATTACGATGAGCGATGAAAATGCCGTATTTTGCTCCGACGGGTAAAGAATAGTTATTGGAAGAGCCGATGGATTCATTGGTTTTATCGGTCTGAACACAGATTTGAATAGATCTTCTTTTGTTTTTTTTTTTCTTTCGTTATCCAACTGAAATACACGGGCCGCGGGTGCGCATTGACACTCGTTAATCAATTCTCTATTTATCTTGCTCGTTCACCACCTTTCAAACTCAGTATTCAGACCGACGTTACTCAACCGGGCATTTTCCGATTTATCATCGCCCCGAGATCCTGCACTATCTGTTTCTGCTCGGGATTGAAGAGCAGAGTTCGCGCACTGAGAAACGAAATGTCCGGAAGTTGTTTCAGCACTCTGATCGTTTCTTCTCTGACGGGCATCGGCCGGCCGTTTCTATCTGGAACGGTGTGTTCCGCGTTAATTATCGCGGAATTAACGTTCCTTTGATTATCGATCTTCGGAATCCGTTCGGTTTTTCCGCTTTCGGAACGCAAAGAACTCGTTTTAGTCGCAGTATTAGTTATTAGGAATGGTTTGCCGGTTCTTTGAGACTTTGAAGCAATCTTTCGAGACGTCGCCTCCGGTTCCGTACGTTTCGCCCAATTTCCACCACTGGGACCCGGCAACGGTTCGATTATTCGTGACATATGAGATGATTGTCGGTGCGATTTTGTCGCCGTATTGTCGACCGATTGAAATGATCGCTGCGCTTTGGACGAACCAAGCTGATGCACCGCGAGGCCGTGTTCCTGGGATAACGATGTCTCCGATGAATCTGTTGAATTTTAATTATTTTTAATTTTTTTTGTTGCATTGTCGGGGGGTTTGAAATCGATTTTATGGATGAGACTCTATGTTTTTTTTATTTTACATGGTATAAGGTATGTATGTTAGAAAATCGGAAAGAAAACCACCGGGAAGAAAGACGCGGAAATAAAATTCTTTAAAAAAAACTCCGAAATATATGAAAATCATATTTTTTTATTGGGGCTTTTCTTCCGGGAGATCCAGGAAAAAAATAAGTTGCATCCATGGAAGAAAAACCCTCAGAAAAAAACCCAATTTTTTAACCATTTTCCGATTTTTTTTTTCAGGGGGCCTTTTCCGAGAATTTTTTTTTTCCGACATTTTCTTTTTCCATTTTTTTCCGAAAATTAATTTGTTTTTTTTTTCATTTTGAATTTTTTACCGAATTTTTTTTTCGAGAACATTTTTTCCGCGAAATTTTTTTTCGAGGATTTTTTTTCCGCCTACCGTATGTTATAAATAACGTGTTGTGCAAGGATTCTGGTAGTTCAGCTTCAAGACTTACAGTAATATATGGAGCTCCTTGTACAGGCAGCGTGGTGATGGTAGGATTCGGAGTGTGCGGAACAATGGGGACTTAGCAGTGGATCAAACGGATACAACAAATCTAGCGGTAGAAGAGCCGAAAGACCACCACCTGAGAGTGCGTTTCATTGTAGAAGTAAATTGCGTGTGCAAAAAAAAATAAATTGATAATTAATAACGTCAATACAAGGAATCATAGGGTTTATTAAGCGGGATAAGTGGATCAGTGGCAGTGTCAAATCAACAACAGAAAAGATATCGTTATATTACAGTGTCACAAACGACGAAACTCGGTTAAGGATAACATAAAGAAAAATACTCACTTGCGTCCAATGGATTGACGAGGCCGGCGCTGTTCCAGTCGAACTGAGCAGCTGGAACCTCCTATGAAATATTTATTTCTCATTGCAATTTGTAATTTTATTAACAAAATAATTCCTTTACTCATAAAAAGATATATAGCGAATTGAAAACACGAAAAAAAAATTTGTATAAAAAAAAAATGATACGTAATCCAACGTTACGAGAAAAAAAATGAAAGAAAAATTATTTATATGCATTTTTTTTCAATTTTTTTTAACGAAAGATTACTAACTTCCGAGGTAACGAAACTATGAGGCGTTTTGTTGGGATTCGAAGTCGATGCCTGTTGCAAATCGCTGCCGGCCTTTACGGGTTCCAGCGGTGCGAATCCGAGATTAGCAGCGAAACGCGGTATATTGGGGTTCCATCGCGGGCCAAAAAGCTGCAATTTTTTTTTCCTGTATTTTATTCTCGTTGTTATAGTCATATTTTCTCGACGATCGGGGAAATCACTTCGAGATTTTCTTGTATTTTATTTATTAGCGCATTGTCTACTCACGATGTTCCGCGAATCTATTCCCAGTGAACTCAACAGAACTGTGTTACTGACGCTGTTTGACCATTGATACGAAAGGGCATTAGTTTCCTCGACGCTTTTAAGATTTTGCCAAATTTTATCGGTATCCGTGATGAGCGGTTGAAGATTTGCCTCGTGGGGCTCCGGCACTACGGGAAACATATTGGTGATGATGTCCTCAATTTTGTTTGACGCCTGGAATACAAAAAACTATCAGAATTTGGTCGATATATCGCTACGGGATATTTCCTATCGATTAGGGATCTGCGAATGTCCGAAATTTTCGAATAATTCGACTCGATACGAAAAGAAATAATTCGAATAACAATTAGAAGTAAAAAAATTGTAAATAATTTGAAAAAAATTAATTTCGATGACTATTTGTAGATCCCACGATTAATTACGAGAGTTCCACGAGAAATACCACCATATATGCTTCTATGACTAAACAAAAGTCTAATATTTTTTTTTTTTTTTCTAAAACAAATAAATATTTGAAATAAATCAAAAACTTACATTCTTATTCTCTATCCGACTGATAGAATCTTTCAAACTAATTTGCGGTTTCTCTACTGGAAGGGCGCAGGCGTCAAAATCTCCGAAGTCTTCGAAATCGTCGTCGAGACCATTCGAACGATTGGTAAGATTAATTTTCGGAGAGGCGATGTTCGGCGCCCATTCCTCGGTTATGCCGCCGGGTTCGTTCGAAAAATCCGCAAAATCACCGAAATCATCGTCGTCATCATTTTCAATGCCTTTATCGACACTATTATCCTCCCTATTGATCGGTTGCTCTTGAAAGTTCGTAAGGATTTTACGATCGATCGGCGATTCTTCTCTCGACGGTTTTGTTGATCGATCGAAACAATCCGCTGTATCCTTCGCATCATTAAAAAATGACGACGAATCGGGCAAATGTTCCGCGAGTTCGTTAACAAAATCGATAGCTGCCGATGGCAGTGACGGAGTCATTGATAATTCCAGCGACGCGAATTTGTTATTGTTGCCTCGATGATCGAGGCCTCCGCTCGTTTCCCAGGGAATATCGTGACTCTCGATAGGATCAGCGATAATTCCGGCCGAAAAACAATTCGATTCTCCAAAACTCGGTGCGACGCTGGCGAAATCATCGAACTCCTCGTAATTCTCCGGCGATTCCAAAACCGACGGATTTTCCTCGTTTGTTAATTCGAAAGTTTTCTCATCCCCGATATCCCCACCGACCGAACAACGACTCGGACATCTCTCGACGTTTTTCACGACATTCTCGGAAACCACGTCCGGTTGTTTATCGAAATCGATGCTAAAATCGGCAAAACTATTGATAGTATTCGATTCCAATGGATTTTCCGTTTTGTTCGAATCCGCTTCGATCTCAACATTCCCATTCCCAGCGTTGCTATCCTCAGAGATGCAAAAACTCGCGAATTCCGATGTTACATTATCGAGCGTATCGTTTCTCTCGTGTTCGACAAAAGCGTTTTCAACGATCTCCTCGTTCCCTTTCAAAGGACTTATTTTTTCCGTTATCTCACCGCTTATCGTCAATGTCGCGATGTCCTCCTCCTCCTCGGAGTAATTTTCGATATTTCCGTTCACCGGACGATTGTCGCATTCCAGCGAATCATTTAATTTATCGTAATCGTAGAAATCGTCGTCGAAATTCGCCGGCAAATCGTCGGCGTCCGTTGGATCGTCGAGTACCAAACTCAGCGGCTCGGGTTCGTCCAGCGTTTGCACGTCGTTCGGGATAATTTCACGATCGCTGCCGCTTCTCGGACTATCAACTAAACTGCTGTTACTACTACCTTTACTGCTAACTACATCGCCGTTAACAAAAATTTCATTCTCTACTATCGCGCGATTGTCAACGTATTCGCGTCTAACGCTATCATCGCTCGTTGCATTCTCGTCTTCGCACTTTTTAATGCATACATCTAAATAGCTATTTTTCGCGAATTCCTTAACATCAGAGTTGTTATTTTTCAAACTACCGCTAATAATCGTCCTATTATCTAACGTTATGCTGCTCACGTCGTCATCACTTTTTTCAACAATCATAATATCCTCGTCAAGGATACCGGACGTCCTGAGCTTATGATCCTTTCGCAGCGGCGATTCAACAGGTGAATAATCGCCGATACCATTGATTTTTGGTGATGCATTGACGGATGGCGTTGGCGTCTGCATTGGCGTCAATAACTTTTGCGGCGAATCTGACGTCGTGGAGAGACCTGAAATTTTTTTTTTTTTTAAACAACGTTAACAATGATTTTTCGTAATTTACTTACCATCAATACCACCCGTTGCATAGTCTCCAAATTCGTCGTCATCCGACTCGCCAAAGTTGTCAAGAGGCGGAGGCGTCGAACTGACTAACGGTGGAAACGCCATTACGACGTGACCCTGAAAAGTGTTGCGTTATTTTACGAGTTTTTTTTTAGAGTTTTAATTGTATTAATTGTCGCGGGGGTCGATTGTTACGCGAGGAAAGGGAAACGTCGGAAAATGTAGGTTAGTCGTTTCGTTTTCGAAAGTTTGAAATACCAAAAATGGGCGATCGTGTTTGCGTGTGTTATCGAGTGTTAGTTGACGTGATTTGAGAAATGAAGGGAAAGAAAACGGAATCTGTTATCGAGTAAATAGGAGACTCACCTCGATAAAACCTTTCGATGGAGTTTTTTTATCGCTCGTTACGTATGTATTGGTGCTGTCATTTTCGTCGTTCGACGGGGGCAGACTGCTGTCTGGTATTCTTTGGTACTACACAGGCGCACACACAATAATTACACATAGCCCCCGCAAGAATATTTCAACGAGAGTCCGTGCGATATTTTAATTTTTCTTCTTTCGAGTAAAAACGAATCTTGGGTTTGTACTGTGCGATGAAGTGTTTTGTCTATGTGTAATATTTACAAGGCCGAGAAACGAAAACTCTTGAAGGCGATTAACATACAGCCTGTTTTCCGTGCGTCGTTCTCTCAGCTGCGATAGCAACTCTCGTGCCACGGCTCGGCGGGTACACAGTTTAACACGGTGCCAACTCCCGACTGTCACTAATCTACTGTAACACAACTCGTTGTCTAACGCGCGTACAGGTAAAACACGATACACGCGCACGCGAATGGCGGGATTTTCGTTTATTAATTGTGGGATCGTTTACGCTCGAGACACCTTGTGTGTCACGCTGTTGCAAGCCGCATTCAATAAAGATTAGTCGGAGGTGCGCTGAAATAATGCTGGAAAAATTGAATTCAAAGCCAAAATGTTCTTAAATATTTTGGAGCACCTTCCTGCGCATCTACGATCGATAATTTCCCATCACAACGCTACTATAACATTTTTTTTATCAAAGTCGTGTATCTTCAAGGTATTATTTTATATTCGCATACAATAATAGTGGAAAAAAAACAAATTATTAGTATTCAATTATTGATTGCTTATGAATCACGCGCTCCAACTATATCCTTAAAGTTACTGGTTGTAAATAAAAATGATTCTAAAGCTGCATGGATGGATGAATTTTACGCATTGAGCTGAAATTGCGAATACGGAATCAAAACTGCGAGCTTTGGGAGTGTTTAAATATTCAAAATTGCCCATATTTCAGCGCCAATCAAATTACCCATAATTGTATGTATTCGATGTTTTCTTCAAATAACTCGAAATTATTAAAGTAAAAAAAAAAAAAAGAGTAACTCGATAAAATTCGAAAAAAAATCGAAAATTTCGAAAGTGGAATAGAGTTTTTGTAATGAATTATATTCAAACAATATTTACCTACCTTTTGCAAAAGCTCTTCCGGTATTCTTCCATCTTGTAGTGCAATTATATGCGATCGATATTTTCTCGTCATAACTCTGTTTAAAGAGAAAGCTACAAGAAAATTGTATCTTTAAACTTATCATATTATATTCGTATGCTATTAAAAATAACGGAAAAACCCAAATTATTATTATTCAATTATTTATTGTTTATGAATCACGTGCTTCAATCCGTATTATGTTCTCTTATGTACTGAATGCAAAATAAAACAAACAAAAAAAAATCAAATAGTACGATAACCAACGGAAAATCTCCAGTTTATTAACCTCCATAAAAGATCGATAACAATTTTCCAATTTCACAGATTCTTTAAAAAAATCGGCAACAAACATTCCGCATGTAAAAAGACACGCGAAAAAAATTTTTTGGCGATTTTTTTTCTTCACGAAAATTCGTTTTTCGGAAGCGAGTGCTGAGTTCGTCGATGTTTGCGCATATCGCCCTTTTGCCTGAAGCATCGTCCGCACACATCGCACGCATGCGGTTTCTCGCCCGTGTGTATCTTGATGTGATTATTCAATGCTTCGGTTCTCGTGAAAGCTTTTTCGCAATAACTGCACTTGTATCTTCTGTCCCCCCGATGAATGAGTCTATGCTGATAGAACACCGAACCCGTTAAAAACGCCTTATTGCAAACATCGCACTTGAAGGGACGTTCTCTCGTGTGTTTTTTTCTCGTATGATCGGCCAAATCGGGTTTTATCGTGAATCGCTGATCGCAGTATTCGCACGCATAAGGTTTTACCCCCATATGAAATCTCTTGTGAGTCCACATGTGACTCGACTGCGTGTAACTTTTGCCGCAAATATTGCAAACATACGGTCGCAGACCGCTGTGTCGTCTTTTGTGAGCCAAAAGCGAATTCGCAGTCGGTAATAAACTGCCGCAAACATCGCACGGAAATTTCGTGCATTGCTCCTGTCCGTGAATTCTTAACTCCTCGATACTCCCGAATCCCCGAGCGCAAAGTTCGCAAACGAATTTCTCGTCATTTTCATTAATCTCCGATTTTCTCGCCGTTAAATGTTCGCGTTTCCGCTTGTGTTTGTGAAGCAATGATAATTCTTTCGTCTCTTTGCCGCAAACATCGCAAAGGTAAAAAGTCGCGACACGAAACCCCGTCGAGTGTTCCTTCCAATGCGGAACGGCTTCGGCAAACGATTTATATACATTCGCGCAATCATTGCACGTATACGGATTTTCGATCACGTGACGAGTCTGATGACCCCGAAGAATCTCCGTATCGTCGAAATAACGGTTGCAAAATTCGCAATGATAAATTTTCGATACCGAAATTTCCGCGATCGATTTTTTCGCGTGTTTTTTTTCGTGATCTTCGGCTTTCGCATGACAATCAAATATCTCACCGCATTCGGCACATTTCCATGCGTTTTGAGTTTTTTCTATTACGAGACCGTGACTCGCGATGTGTTTGTTGAGTCGCGATTTTTGCGTGAAACTTTTCGCACATTCCGAACATTTGTAAGGTTTTTCCGGCAAATGGGTTACGATGTGACGTTTTAAGGTGTAACCGTCGGAAAATCCTTTGTTACATACCTCGCAGACGTGCGGACGCGTTTTGCCGTCCAAACACACGTGAACCCTCAGCTCCTGCTGACCTTCCAATAATTTACCGCATTGCAGACACGACACCGAGTTATTTTCGCAGTGATATCGCTTGTAATGATAAAATAACTTCAATTCCTTCGCGAAAGTAACATCGCAAATGTTGCAATAAAGTTCTTTCGCGCCGTTGTGAAATTTCATATGAAAATTCAGTCGTTCCTCAAAGGTAAATATAGCGGTGCATACGGGACATTTATAGGGTCGCGAAGTGCTCTGAATATTCGGTTTGCATTTGTGATCGTCCAGATTTTCCCGCGTGTGATAGAGATTCATACACGCGCCGCATTTTAGATATTCTTCGCTGTTTCCCAAACATTTTAGTATTATAGAGTTGGGATCGCGATTTTCCGTCGAAAATTCGAGATCCTCCAATGCTTTTTCCTCGTCGCTACTGTCGATAACTATATCGCTTTCGTAGAAAATACCTTCCATCGGCGATCCGCTGCTCGTCGGCTCGTTTAAGCAACTCGTTTGCATGTGTCCTTCGACACACAGAGGACACGATTTTTCGTCGGAAAGAATTTCGCGCGTAACGACGTCCGTTAAATCGGAAGGTTCTTTCGTGTCGCGAAACATCGCTTGCAGCGTTTCTTCGGCTTCGATACATTGCGCGTCGAATGCGTCGCACCAATTTATCTTCTCGACGCAAACCGAACAGAGTTGCTTCGGAAGGTGATCCGTTTTTCTGATCTGAAATTTATTGAAAAATATTATATCATTTAATTTTTTTTTAATTAAAAATTTCATTTATTAATTTTTACCTTGACGCTTAAACAGCTATTTATTTTGTGCGCAAGTTTCATCGATTCTCCAAATTCGGAGTAAATGTATATAGGATCGACGACGCGAGCAGCGCACAAACGGCAGAGAGATCCGGAAGAACAGTCTCCGCTCGATTCTGTTTTTACTTCCGGTTCCATCGTTTCGCACGACGATAAAAGTTCTTCTTGCGACCATATGATACTCTCCTCGTCGAGTTCGTCAATTTCATCCTCCATTTCGCTCAATGTATCGATCGATTCGTCTTTAAAATCGTTCATTGCCAATTTTTTTTTTCTGCAATAAAAAATCTCATTGTCGCGTCAATGATCTTTTGCAAAGTATTTTTTTATATTAATTTTTTTACTGACGATCGTAAGATTTTACTGACCTTAACTTTGATGGAGAATCGTCATGTATTTCTTTTCGCTTTGCTGCGATATCGCGTCGTACAATTGTCCCGTATCCGCAAATCCGATAATACAGGAGACGATATAACTATCACGTCCTTAAAAACACAATGGGCACTTCGCGGGTGACAAATATCATGGCAAACTAAAGCACAGAAAATCGCATACTCGTTTCTGCGCTCACGACTCCGGACTCGAGATATTTTGACTGAAAAAAAAAAAACATTGCAAGGCAACGCGAAACAGTCGCGAGTAAAGATTCGCTACTTTCGATTGTTTCTACCGAATTCGGAGAAAATAAAATCCGAAAAAAATCAAATAAATAAAATCGAGAATGATAGAAGAAAATACAAAAAATTTATTGTTCTTTACGTAAAAATGGCAAATTTTCTTAATTACGTTTATCATATTTCATGTTTTTTAAGCAGTCGACTGCCGATCTTCGACGCCCACGAATTTCTTCGAGAATTCAATTCCTGCTGCATTCTCAAGATGGAATAAGAATATACTGCAGTGCCTTTCCCTTTCGCAATTCTCGGAGTCTCTTGCAATGCCGCAACGCCGTCAAGAGATTTAATTTCGATTTATCCAATTTCGTCTGCGTATGTCTATAATAATCGTCGGCGGTGAAATAGTATACCGGATCTACAAAATAAAAAAAAACAAAATGTCGCGTTTAAAATCTGTGAAATAAATTATAAAAAATGATAAATTAATTAAGCTAATTATTTATTCCTAATGAAATCTCTTTATAAAAAATTATATAATAGTAATAATAATAATTAACAATTATTTATTAAATTTTTTTTTCCTGCAATTATTTTTTTTCTTAATATGAATAAAATAAAAATTAAGAGTTTACAAATACCTTCTCCCGGAGCAACGACTATCTCTTCTTGTTTCAAACTCAAGTAAAGTTCCAATTTTCCCTTTTTGCGCGCCTCGTTTTTTCCCATAGACAACAATTTGTATTTTGCATCTAAAATGTGATTTATCACAGTCACCAAATTATTGAGAGCTGCCAAAGATTGACGGCCAATCATATATTTGGGAATTTTAGAAAATTCCTCTTCACTCAGCAAATCCATAACATAGGAATCTTCGGAGTTCTTAAACAATGTTTTTTTGCAGTCTTGTGGTTCCGGCGTTTCTGCATCGACAACAAGCGTTTCGTTGATCATATCAAGGCGACTCGTTTCTCTTTTGACGGAATCAACGGCCGGACGATTGCAGTTTGTTACGTATGGTGATTCTGCTTCACCGAGTTTTGTGAAATCGTCGATAAATTCGTCGGGTAAATATTCGCTCATACGGACAATGTCTTTATCCATTTTACTCAGCGTCAGTGACAAATTCTATACAAAATTTTTTTTTTTTATTTTCCGACAGTGGATTTGTTTTTTTTTTTTCGTGAATCTACTTACGCGAAGCTCGACATTTTGGGCTTTCATGGTTTCCAAATCTTGTCTCGCCGTTTCGACACCCTTCGTTATGGTTTCCATTTCCTGTTTGGCGCGTAATAATTGCTCCAGCAGCGCATCTTTGTCTGGAAAAAACGATTTAATGATGAGATTTTCTCGACGATTTTTACGAAGAAAATAATATATATATGTATATTAGTCGACTAGTACTTCGAATAAATGCTGTTGCCAATGTTAGTTCTTCCAATTCCGTGGCTTTGTTTTTTAATATATCCTCGATCGACGACATCGTCGATGTAATAAATACGTCTCAATAGGTTTTATCGTTTTTGTTTTAAATCACTGATTCTCATTTACTGATACTTTGCAATGTTCCCCGCGGAATTGTATGCTGCGTAACGTCGAGCGAAACCGTTGGATTGTTTTTTTGAATTTAATACTCACAGAGTCATAGACACCGCGCACAGAGCAAGAAACTCGGGCGATTGGAAAATATACAACAGCAATCGAAGCGCCATTGGAATGATTGGAATAGTTCTCGCGCGTCTCCGAAATTATTGGCGCTGTCGTCGCATTGCGGTCATTTTTGAGGTTCAATTCCGACAGTCACCGTTACGTGACTATCTTTAAAATGACCATCTTTGTATTAAAAAATTCTCGACTATCTGGAATTTCATTTATCGTTTTATCGGTAAAATTATTAATAAAAGTATGTAACCAATTCTTGAATTTATATCGAAGAATATTATCTGCTTGATGATAGATTTTCGATAAAAATTATACTTCGATGGTACAGTATCGCATTCAAATAATTTGAAAAGAATGGTATGAATAGAGACCATCGAAATTACGTTAATTATCTTCGAAACTTTGTCGGATATCGAAATATTGGTATTTATAAATGTCTAATCAATGACGATGAGCGATGAGTATAGTTGCTCAACACCGGCGCCAATCGGGTTTTGAGAAATTGCCGTACGGAAAATCGATTCGAGCTACCGAGACGTTCTCCCGTACGCAATACTCGACACTCCAATAGAAACGCGAATGGGCGCTAACTCGCGTCCCCGTTGACCAATCGCGTCGCATTTATCGTTCCGATGTTTTCGGAAAGGTCAGTTACGCCTTACCAACACAGACAAACATCGTAACACCATGAAAGTGTCACACGTACACAAACGAGACTACGGACGATTGTTTATCCGCCATTTTGTTAAGCTGCCGTACGCGCAGTTTTTCGGTGGCAGGCTGAGCGCGATTTTACGATGATTACGGTGTATCGAGTGGCGAAGCATTGACGATGTATCAATTAGTGCAATAGTGTTAAGCAGCAAAGTTCGACGAGGGTTAAAATAATCGTGTTGATTATCGTTCGCGAATACCGTGAGATATAAAGCGCGTAGTGAAGAAGTTTTGTGTGTTGAGGGGCCCCCTTCTTGGCGACGATCGACGACGAGAGACCTCGGGCTTCGACGCGAGAGAGACGGAGATAGCGATGTGATAAGCCGAGAGGCGCTTTTCACGCCTCGCCCCGTCGACGCTCCGTGACTATGACACAGTAGCAGAAAAAAAAAACAACAAAAAAAAAAAGATAAACACAACAACAACCAAAAAGTTGAATAATTTCGTCGATATTTTAACGATAGTTCGCGGTAAATCGTAAATAACTCGAATAATAAGGTGCACCGTATTTCTCGACAATTCCGCGTCTCGTCGCTGTACTTGCGCTCGTTTCAGTGAAAAAAAAAAAAAATAAAACAGAACCACAGTAAAAAGAAACGAAAACAGAGAAAATGTCAAACCACAAAAACTCGTCGTTCGACGACGAACATTCCTGAACCTCGTTGGTTGTCTTGACGCTTCTCATCGCAAAAACCCATTGGCCAAATGACCATTGTATTCAAATAATAAGTACGGAGCAATAACGCAGTCAAGTAAGTTACATCAAAGTTTATTACAGCGAACATTAAAAAAAAATTTAAGCGAATCATTATTTTCGGCAAATATAATATTTGGAAAATCAATGTGTCGTTGCAGAATGTCGGGACAAAGCGGAGGTCATCGGTTGCGTTTATCAATGCTCAACGATCAGCTGACGTGCAAACTTTGTCACGGTTATTTCATTGACGCTACTACAATAATCGAGTGTCTGCATTCATGTAAGTATATCGCAAATAAAAAAAAAACAATTTTCTAAAAATAAGATTTTTCGAAATTTGTATTGAATACATTTTCTCGTATTTTTTCGAAATATTTTCTTAACGTATTTTCCATTTTTTTTTTGTCAAAAATATTTTCCGTATTTTCCGAAAAAAATTTCGAATTATTTTTTATCGACTTTTTTTTAACACTTCGGATAACAGTTTGCAGAAGCTGCATAGTCAAGTACTTGGAGAACAACAAATACTGTCCGATATGCGAAGTTCAAATACACAAAAGCAAACCATTGCTGAATATCAGACCGGATCACACGCTGCAAGACATTGTCTACAAATTGGTACCGGCGTGTTATCAGAGTAAGTTTTACGTTTTTTTTTTTCTAACACAACAGAATTGTTAATTCTGAATCTCCGTTAGTTTTATTTAATTATTTAATTTTCAAAAATTTTCTATATTTTTGTATTTTTTAATCTAATATATATATATTGTTGTTTAGTTCTATTGATGGATTAATTATATTTTATTATTTATCGTCCAAAACAAATATCCCGACTTTTCTGCGCTGCAATACTCGTTCATTGATTTTTTAATTATTTTTTAAAAATATTTCAATATTAATGCGATAAACAATATTTTCCTACCGTTTCATTTGATTGTTACAATAAAATATCGTTTTCTACGAATTTTTTCATCGATTCGTTGAGATACGAGTGTTTTTTTGGCGTTTTTTATTATCGGTAGATGATATGAAGAAAAATAAATGATTGATTCGTTAATTAACCAATTTGTCGATACGCAGACGAGATGCGATGTAGAAGAGATTTCTACGCGAAGAATCCGGAAGCCCTGCGTTCGACAACATCGCCGGAGGCTCGGGGCGAACCTGTCGAGTCTCACATTTATTCGCCGGACGAATCGTTGAGTCTTTCCCTCGAGTACTACAATCCCGTTGATCAGCCGATAATCGGCGAATTGGGGGTCGACGATGGAAAGGAAACGGGCGTCGCGCGAAAGCAACAGGAGCACAAGGAACAAAATCAATTGCAGCAAAAAGTACAACCGAAGCGTTATTTACGATGTCCCGCAGCTGTAATGGTGTTTCATCTCCAAAAACTCATCAGATCGAAATACGGTCTGAGCGACGCTCACAGAGTCGACGTTATGTACAAAGAGGAAACGCTTTGCGACAGTTACACACTGATGGATGTGATGTATATCTATCACTGGAGGCGGGTGAGTTGCAATTTCATTTTGATTTTTCTTCGTCTCATAAAAAACGAATTAATTCGATAATGAAAAATCCCGTAAACTTATTAAAAAAAAGTCTTAAAGAAATTTTGAAAAAAATTATCAATTTGGCTTTCCGATCTTTCGGTTAAAAAATAATTTTTCTAAGAAGAAAAATAACGAGAAAAAAATTATTAAAAAAACAATATTTCCCCACTTTTTTAACAATTCGTCAAAAATAAAAAGCATAATTTGAGTATTGAGAATATTTTTTCAATTGCAGAAAGTGCCGTTACACCTGAGTTACCGGATATTCGAGTCGTCGCCGAAGCGTCTGAAGCTCGACGAGGACAACGATAATTTCAAGCAGTCGTTGACGAACGCCGGTATAAGTCCATTGGATCCGCAGAGTGATTCTCAAGTCCAACAGCAGCAGCAACAGCAACAGCAGCAGAGCGGTCCGGGAGCGAAATCAGAATGGAAAGAAGTGCAACTAAAGATTTCCGAGACGGGAGTAATAAGCGTAACGGACATAACGTCTCCGGATTCGAAGAAAAGCGCAAAGACTGAGAAAAAGCCATTGCCGGTCGGTTGTTCGACGAGTCTCAGTGGAAACGACGATGAGAAACGAAAGAGACTAATCGACGAGGGAACTCCGTCGGTTGATGTAAATAAAAGTGATAAAACGATCGCCGAGTCTCGACGGGAAGCGAAATTAACGACCGAAAGTACAGCAAAAATTTCGGAAAAGAAACGACCAATCGGTAACCCGGAAACCAGCAAAACTGTCTCGAGAAGCGAAACCACCAAAACCTCGCAGGAAACTCTCGCGAATGCCTCAAAAACGAGTGGAAGTACCGCGGAAAATATTCCCGAAGAAAAGCAACCGAACATCGAGAAAACTACACCTCGCGAGACGCGTTCGCGATCGTCAAATTCGCAAGAAGCATCGCAATCGATCGGCGAACAGCAAACCGACGTAAAATCGACTACCGAATCGCCGAGAGGCAAGGTATCATCTGTTCCCGTCGAAAAACCCGCAATTCCTAAGAAAGTCGAAGCCGTACCGTCGACGGAAGACGAAAAATCGAAAAACAATAATCTCGAGACGATAGTAACGATGGAGACGAGTGTCTCGAGGTTATCAACGCCTCAGGATTCCCCGTCGTGCGTTCCTCTCGTCACCAAGAGCTCTAAGACCGTCGAATCGAAAAATTCCTCACAGCAACAAACCTCCGCGGGTTCGAAGATCGACGCGCTGAGCGCGAAGCTTCAGTTTCAGCCGAAAATCGGTGAGGTGAACAATACGTACGCGAAGAAAACGCCGAAAGATAAGAGAACGATAATGGATAAGGTACTGAAAAAATCAACGACGCAGGCATCGTCATCGAACTCATCAATCGCGACGACCTGTTCCTCTCCCTCGTCATCGTCGTCGTCGTGTTCTTCATCAGCGGAAAGTACGGTAACGATGAAAACGTTGAGCAAAAATATCGCCGATAAAAATCGAACGAATTCGTCTATAACGCCACAAGCAGCAACAAGCGCTCCGGGAAAAAGCGTACGAATAGAATCGAACCAATCGATATCAATAACGAGTTCAACAGGGAATCAAACGAGTCAAATAATGAATTGTTTAGGCGGCGGAACGACGATATCATCGACGTACTGCACAGCGCCGACTTCTTCGGGTTCCCTATCGGTGACGACGGTACCAACGAATGCGGCGACGAATCGTCGCGGAACAGACGATTCGCGTTCCGCGAACGTTGGCGCGACTCCCGATAATCAATCGAGAGACGAAAAACACACGAATATCGGTGCGACGAGCGTTAATCAAAATTCTGGAAAGAATTGTTACGGAAGACGAGAGAACCAAAGTTTGAATGTACCGAGCAGCGAATCGTTGGCGTCGATCGGTCTAAACGTATCGACGTCGATGCAAACCGCGTCAACGTTTCCATATCTGGTTCAGGATCTCGTTAACGCCGAAATGATGAAGAATTCACCGGTACCAACGAAAGTTTCGGGTTTAACGATACAAAAAACGACGGGAATGTCGCATCAGCAAAATCAACAATTGCCGCAGCAACAAGTATCGAACTCTTCGACGAGCGCGACTAACCAGTCGTGTGCCAATATCGGTAGTTCATTCAATCTCCACCCCTCGATGAGTATCTATTCGATACCAACGTCGAGTAAAAACAATACATCAGGAAATTCTTCGTCGTCGTCATCGTCTCTTTACTCGAACGCAACGAGTCTCACGAATTCGTCGAACGCTGCGGGAGGAAAGAATTCCAATGCATTGGGATCGAGTAAAAGCGGAAATCTCGAGATAATGAGCGTTTATTCGGTGCCTCCGTGTCCCGACGCAATACCGATATCGCTTATAAAGCCACCGGTACGCAAACACGAAGTTATCGCAAAAGGTACGAATTTAAACGAAATTTGCGCGAAGATCGGTGAAAATTCGAAGGAAAAAAACAAAGCGGAATCCCGAAGTCGTCCGGAGGTACCGAATTTATTAAAAATCACGAAAAAACCATCGCAATCATTGTCATCGAGTTCTTCGGTGTCTTCCGTCGATGGTATCCCTACGAAACACGTATCGAATATACCGAACGTACCGATCTACACGCCGAGCAATAGTCTCGCCGCTTCCGACTCAAAAATGTCGTCGTACAGCAAAGAATCTTCGATGATAACAACGAAATTATCGTCGTTCGGCGCGACAACTGGACAATCCTCACCGCCGATCGGTAAACAAAGATACAAAACTCCCGGATTACCAACGAAATTTGGTACTCCAACGGGTATGTCGAAAAACAATGTCGTCGTATTGAAAAATCAGAGCAAAGAATCGTTGAGCTCTCAGCAGATATCTCAAAGCTCTATGACGTTACAACAGCAACGCGAGGATAGCGGAGGTAACGGAAAGTCGAGTATGAAACGCGCCGATTCGGCGAAACGTAGAAATTCATTGAGATTCTTGGGAAATCCGGCGTCGGGAGTTAAACCGCTTTACGGGCCTTCGGAGGGAAAAAGCGGCGAGAGCGGCGCAACCGCGACCTCTCATTCGACCGGAAGTTCAGGTGGTAAAATAACTTCTCTCAGTATGACGAAAATCGATCCTAAGACTCTGTCGCCGATTATTTCGACTTCCAATTCACCGATAGTATCGCCGCCGCCTTATACTCCGAGTGCGCGCGGGACTTGCTATCAGAATCATCAAAATTTCTCGAGAGAAATGTGCGTCCGTAGCGGCGGCGGCGGATCGCCGATTTCATCGAGAAATTCACCGGTTAATATGCTTTCGACGAATCCTTTCATACAATCGCCGACGCCTAATACTCATCCGCGATTAATGATGCCGCATAATAATCTATATATACAGCCGTATCCTCAGGCGTCGAGATTCTCGAATCCCCTTATTAGACAACCGATCGGTTTGCCGTCGAGCGCCTTTCACAGCAGTTTACCGCCGTCGATCAACAAACCTTATCAGCGGACGAATTATATGCCGCAAACGACGGGCGTTTATTCACAACAACAGATATCTCAACCACCAGCTGTACAGAGAATTCCCGCGAGCAGTAGTCACGGATCTTCGCCGTCTTCGAGTTCCTCTTCGTCGCCAAAATCACCGAAAAAATCCAACAGTCCCGGCGCGAGTTTCGCTAAAGCGGAAACTCTTACGTCGACTGTTAGCAATGTTTCCGACGCGAAAAATGTTATGCTACTAGCGAAAGTCGCGCAGGAAACTACCAATGCATTTAATTTATCGAAAACCGGAAGTTCTCAGCAAAAACAAACGAAACAAACGGGAAGTTCGGGAAGCGATGTCGCGAAGGAAAGCGCTGCGACCGCATGTAAAGCGAAACAGGATAATTCGAAAACTATTAAAGAAGTTGAGAGACGGAGAGGATCATCCGATAATGGAGGTACGAAAATACGCGAGGAAAAGGAACGCAACGAAAGCGATGGAACGCAAAGAGTTCCGCAGGACAACGAGACGACGAGCAAAGAAGATTCTTCAAAAGATACGAGAGAAACGGCTAAAAGAGAAACGGAGAAAGTTGGAGCGAAAGCGAATGGGGATTTGAGTGCCGATAATTCGGCACCGGAAGTTAGTAAAACACAACAGGAAAATACGACGAGAGAAGAGGCTAAAGTAGCGAAAAGTTCGGATGATAAAACGAATTTTTCACGAGATAATAAAGATTCCGATGGGAATAAAACAATGCAGCAGCAAATAACGCAGCAACAGGGAAATAATAATCCCAATGAGAGAATTCAAAGCGCTAAGGAATCGTCGAACGATAGCAAAACGGAGGAACAACAGATAAGCAAAAGCGGCGAACAAATACAGGGAAAAAATAATAAAACTACGAAAGCCGAATCGTAATGAGAGCAAAAGAGCGTTTTTTACGACATTTCTTTTTTTTTTTTTTTCGATCTCAAATCCGAGAAAATTTCGATTGGTGAGAGAAACGAGAGAAATATCTGAGAAATTAGCGAAAAGTGAAAAAAGAAATGGAAAATAACGACCAACGTTTGTGGAGGCGATTCATAAGTTTTATTCCCTAAGAGCCGAATATCGATATTGTCGATTTTTCTTTTATTTTTTTTTTTTTTACGAAACCCGAGAATTCGATAAATCGAAACTAATCGATAATCTATCGATCTATTGGGTTTTTATAGTGAAAAAAAAAGATTAAACCATTGTGTATTGTTATGATGAACATAATTGTGAAACAGAGTTTTCTTCGATTTATCGAAAAAGCGAAAAACGAGAAAAAAATAACGAATCACATACACCGACAACTTTGGTACATAAAGCATACCATTTTAATTAGAAGGTATATGATACGATGAACGGTTAATTCGCTTGTAACGAACCGAATAGTGCAATCGTGTGACGATCGTAAGTGAGAAGTGAACAAAAAAAAAAACAAAAAAATTGTAAGCGGAAATAACGAACAATTTCGTCGAAAATTCTTCATGTCCTGTGTATATTAATGTAAATAATCCAATCCTCGACGACCATTTGTTCGTTTACGAAATTATCTCTGTATCTCTGCTCCCTCTCTGTATTTTTTTTATTAATTTTTTTTATATTATTTATCGTCAAAATCGATCAATTTACAACACTTTAAAAAAAAATCGTAAAAAAAAAAATTTCGAATTTTTTCAAATTTCTTGCGAATTCGAATTATTTAAATGTCTTCAATCGAATTACGCGAAATCAAAAATATTCTATTACTGAATGCGCGGCGCGTGGGGATCGCGAAGAGAACGAAGTAATTTTGCGAAACGGGAAAAAATACAATATAACGCTATTTAAAAAAAAATTCATTTTTGTATGTTCGTCGTTTTGTGATTTTTCGGCAGTGGCATTGTCTCGAGAGTATTGCGGTTTTTTTTATACATTTTTTTTTTTTTTTTTTCGAATTGAATCGTTTTGCAGAGAGAAGAACAGAGAGAAGAGATAGAATACACGATCGATCGCGAGACAGGGAGGTTTTTCGGGAGTGCAGTCAATGCGTTGAATCGGTTATCGAAGTTTTAAAAATTGTATTTAAACATTGTGGCGAAACTCGCGTAAACGAAGGTCGATCCGAATTAAAAAATTCCTACTTGATGTAGAAACGAAAAAAAAAGCAAAAAAAAATGTATAACAATAAATTTACAGAAAAAAAACTCATTTTGCTCCGATGATAAATCCCAGAAAACGTGTTTTTACGGAATTTTTTTTTACAAGTCAAATTTGTAATTTTTATAATGAATCTCGATGAGCGACGGCTCATTATGTTTTAACAAATTATTCGGCGATTTTGCTTCGTATCCGCATCCGGGGAAAAAAAATAGTCAATTTTGTAGCTTCCATTTTTTTTTCCTGTAAATCAATTGCCGCGAAATCGTTTTTTTGCGTCGCGGAATTTTTTTTTAATTCGCATTATTCTTCGTTTGCACCGAAAACGTTACCGTTAAAAACAAAAATCGATATGCACGATTGTTGTGCAGAAATGTCTGCTGCTGTACCCCTGTCTATGACTCGAGTTTTGACTTCAAACGAACAGTTGAGAGCAATAATTTTTTTTTGTCAGAAACGACGAAATAAAAATGCTCGAGGGCTATGGACGGACGAGAAAACGAGGTTTCAATTTTTTTTTTGTTTTTCTGATCGGAGTCTAAGCCTCCGGTTAATTAATTGTACATAGTGTACCATGGTAAAGAAGCTATATATAAATATATATATATATACACACATATATATATAATTATTAATTAATATAATGATAGATATTTAACGCGGTAAGAAAAAAAAAAGAAATCTGTAAGCCGATAGACGATCTTCACAATTCGCCTCACTGAATTTTTATTTCGTTTGCCTCCCAAATAACTCGGAGAAAAATGCGTCCGGCGTTTTTCGTTCTTTTTTTATTAATTTTTTTTCCCTATCGGACAAGAATCGCTATCGAGAGGAAAAGAAAAGAAGGAAAAACGATGTTTGACGATTACGGAGGATAGAAGGAAGCGTGTGTGTGTGCGTATGTATGTATGTAAGCAATGAACGTTCGTGTTGCTGCGAAAAACTTCACGAAAACAAAAAATAAAAACAAGATATATATATCAATTTTTTAGACGAATATTTGGCTGAAATAAACGACGAAGAATGATGTATTTTTAATCAGTTATTATATATAAATAAAATATATATTATTAATAATCGATATCTCTACGTGGAATTTAGGAGAAAAATGTTTTTTGCTCTTTCATGCAACAAATATAATTGAAATGCACCTGTATGAGAACAGTCGTCTTTTTTTCAATACTATTTTTCCCTCTTTCGTAATTTTCCTTGCCCCGTCAACGTTTGGCGGGAAATGGTTTCATTTTTTTTTGTTACATAGAAAACCTATTTAAAAAAAAATTCAGCTGAGTCAATAAATGTATCGGCATATTTTTACGTCTTTCTCACAAAATTCATAACTTTTGATTCAATTTTAATGAAAGGATAACATTTTTTTTTATGAAATGTATTTTACGAAGTCACCGAAGATTTTTTTCTACTTTTTAGTTGTCAATCGAAAAAAAAAAATTTATTTAATTTCACAGCTCCGCTTTTTTTTTTCGGCTCTAAATTAACTAAAATTACAAATTTACTTTTGCGAAATTTTTTAAAAATATGCCGATAGTTCTATCGTCGAAAATTGAGTTTGTTTTTAATAATTTGCTTGAGAATCGAATGAATAATTTGGAAAAACAAAGAATTCGAAAACAATATCGAAAACTACGAGAAAAAATCGTACAATTCAGAAAAATAGAAATAATCGGAAAAAATGAAAAGTAATGGTGCATATCGTTATTAAATTTAATTTTTTTTTCATTGCAAAGATTACAGACAAAAATTAGGAATTTGAAGGATTGTGACAATAAAATATTGGAAATTTAAGAATTGGCAATTTTCTCTATGTGGCGAACAGCGTCTTTCAATTTGTAGACCAAATCTTGAAGTTCCTGCATTGTACAGGCGAATTGCAAGTGTTCCAGTTTTCCATGTTTTTTAGTTGACAAGCGCACATGGTAGAGGCACTCGCCGATCGAATTGCTTGTACTCGACTGAAAAGCAAAATTTAATATAAAAACAACGAAAATTAATTTTTTTTTCACAATTTATCGATAAATCAACATTTTTCCAACTGCGACGAAAAAATAAGTATGTCTCAGATTATTCTGCATAGATAACTCCAATTATGAATAATTTAACATCCGTCACAGTCAACATTTTTTTCTTATTTTCAGTATTTATTTATTTGCAACTGCGTCATTCGCCGAGTGCACTAAATTACCTTTACGCAATAATCCAATCGCCAATCAACATCGACGATGGACGGTAAACTATCGCCTATTTGTCCCAATTGTCCAATAAACGTTTCTCTGTGTTTCGCATAAAAATCGGAGAGTTTCTCGGCTCTCGATCCAAATATTTTCACAGAGTGCAAAAACGTAGATAAATTTTCGGCGTCGAGTTTGTGTCGCGCGGCATCGACGAATAAACTCGTTAGATCCGCGTAAGCAGATTTTATTACGTCGGGTTTCGATCCGTAAATTCTCGTGATGTCTGATGAATCGAAAAAAAAAACAATTTTTGTTTTGTAATCATAACCTCAAATTTCGTATCATTTAGATTTTGTCGTTTTGTTCTCATTACTCACTTCTGTTTCCGTCATTTTTGCGCGCTATATCGTTGCAAACAATGTCGAGCAATTGGTTAAAAGTTTCGTCATTAATCAAACTTGAATTCTGTAAATTCTCTAATCCCCTTATCGTCGACTTTGACAATTCCATTATTCCATCAGCTGATGTGATACCGACGTCTTTCGTATACGCCTCCACCCGGCAAACAAATCCTTTTCCCCCCTCACTGCCCCTTTCACTGTGCGCCGGAAGAGCCGTTAGAGACCTTTGACTGCGAACAACTTATATGTATTATATAGTTATAACGGAACGATGTCGATCACCTCTAAATAGATATTCAGTAGATAACGGAAGAGAAAACGCGATAAGATATTTTGTAACATTCGTTAAATTGGTTAAACGTGTTCGACGAGGTGAAGAAGACACACGACGAAGCGAAGAGCGTTGGAAGAACGAACCCGTTACCGGCGATCTCACGTGAGTTTTAATTAAGATTTTCTTCGTTACGCTTTATTTGTAAAGTACAATTGCAAATTGCTTTACAAATATTTGTAAAGTATTCATTCATTATCCCGAGATAATCAAAATACGAGTCTACACGATAGTATAAACGTGGATAATTAACTTATCGCAAAATAGACGCGACTCATGCGTAAGTTGTCTTATACGACGGTGTACGTTGCTTATAGCAATCGTGTGGCGTGATTCGTCAATTTTTCCATTACAATTAATAGTCTTTTGTCATATCCTTGAACTTTTTGAATTACTAGTCAGCTTTGATACAAATTTTCGATTGAAATAATCAAAAACGAAAAAACCAGTGGCCGAGTTGAACATTTATTAGTTTTGTCTCGGGAGGTGCGCATAAATTATTCCGTGAACCCCGAGAGATTGATCTTAAAGGAAGAAAGGTTTGAAGGAAATTAAGTAAATGAGAAAACAGCGGGAAGTTTGTTTTCTTCACAGTTTACTGAGTCCCAACGTTGAGTTTAATCAACGTGATTGACCTTGAACCCTTCACGGGTAGAGTGACGTGTCATATTATTGTGACGCGGACCGAAGCCCGAGGTCCCGATAAAAAAGAAATGGACGAGGACATCCGCAAATCCATTCTCCTCGAAGAGTCTGAGAATCCGAAGCCGAACAACGATGAAATCAGGTAAAAAAAATAAAAATCGACTATATAGAGCGACGATTCGCAGATTTTTTTCTCGATGCAATTATCGATGTAAATCGATCGAGATCAATAATAAACAAGGTTAAGCGGAGACGCATTCCCGTTCGAGAACTCGCGAATGTATCTGTGTTCTAAATCGTCTATATTCCATATCCTTTTACCAAGCGCGTACCGAATGAATGCGTCGAATAAACGTTTGGTTATATAGTCACACCGTCGAGTGGCAACGCTTCATTAGGCCGATTTATCAGAAGCTCGCGATTGTTACCCTTGAAAACAACGCGAATGTTAAGGATAATTTTCGCGCCTGCGCATAACGTATCGTAAATTCGTGTCGTGTGTTTTATTCCCGATTAAGCAACGCGCGGGCGTCACGTGTCAATTGGCGAAATAAAGGAGGTCTTTCTTTTCCTATGTGTGACTCTCCCTTTGATATTGTTACCTCATCGTTGACCTTGAGTTCCACTTGAGACGAGTAATGAATGAAAAAAAAAAAAATTAAATAAAGCTGTGCTAAACTGTTGCCTCGCGACTAGCGGCGAATATCGTCACTCCAGCGTTATAACGATTCTTTTTTATTTCCACGTTCCCGTCTATATTTCGAAGTATATCCGTCGCGTATATGGAAAAATCTCGGCAATGCAGTAGCATCGCTTCCCTTCCGAGCAATCGGACGCGCGCGACGGAAAAAGGAAATCCGCGCGTTCTTGAAGCAAACGGCGAAGTTAAAACGAGCAAAAGGGAGGGGGGTTACTTATTGTCGGCACGTTCGGACGCGAAAACGTAAACAATACGAAACGAATAGTCACGCTTTGCTTAGCGATCTTTTTTTTTTCCTGTTTTTTTTTATGTCACTGCCGCCTACTTGCATTCACAAGGTGATCGGACACTCACGGGTAAAGTTCATTGTTTGTCTCCGCGCGATGTGTAGAAATCGATGTTATTGGAAAATCGTCGCGACCAATAGACAACATTAGAATTCCATGTAAAATAGGAACATCGAAGAAACCAATAAAAAAATGCTCTCGCCAGTAAGAAAATTGTTTTACAGCAATTTTCTGCCGGACACGCTGTCGAGGGGAAAAATTTGCGAACCCACGTGGCGGGACACGCTGCATCAAGTAAGTCGAAGCTTTTTCTTCCCGTTCGGCAAATTCTTTGATTATCCCCTATCATTTGCATTGATTATTTCGAAATGTAAAATTTTTTTTTTCACGGCTCGATTTTTTTTTTAGTTCATCGTTATATCGGTTTATTTTTTCCTCCATCGATCGTAGGTTTTTGCAAGTTGCATTGTGCACTGCGTAGTTATTCAGGCGGGCGTTAACATGGCTTACAGTACAGTTTTGGTCGGAGGCTTGCAAGCGAATAAAAACGGTACGGATTATAGTGACAATGGAGATATCGTTGAACATTTAACGATCGACAAGGATCACGAATCCTGGATAGGTAAAGAAATTTATCGATTTTCATTAATTTCCGATAACCCAAAATTCGCCTCGACTAATACTAATCGATTAGCGAAAAAAAAAATTCGAAAAAAAAATTTCGATTTTTTTTTCGGAGTTATCGATAATTTTTTTTTTCGTTTTTCAAGTATTACGATACAAATATTGCAAAAAAATATAACCATAACGGTTAATTCTGTTTTAATTTTACTTTAAATTCGTATTTAACGACGAAATAGACGAATCGCGAGGTTTACAATAATTCATTCTATACAATCGATCGATTGTATTTCTCGGAAATATCGAATGTTGTAGCGAGTCTCGTGACGATAACGCTGCCAATTGGATCGTTGATCGCCGGACCATTGATGGATAAATTCGGTCGAAAAACACTTTGCATCGCATTGTGTATACCAACGATGATATCGTGGATTCTTCTGATAGTCTCCGAGTCTCTCGCGATGATATACGCCGCGCGGACGATTGCTGGCATTACCGCGGGCCTCACGACCGTCGGTCTCGTTTACGTTATCGAGATAACTCATCCGCGTATACGAGCGATGCTTCTGTGTCTGAATTCCGTTTTCGTATCGCTTGGAATTCTTCTCACGTGTTTATTCGCACTTTGGTTCGATTGGCGAAGAATAGCGATGCTTTTTCTTGCTATCAACATCGGCATATTCTTCGCCCTGTTCATCGTTCCGGAGAGTCCCTATTGGCTCGTTTGCTTCGCCGATGGATTCGTCGATCCGCAAAGATCCGCCAGAGCCGAGCGGAGTCTCAAATGGCTTAATCCCGAAAAGACGGTAATGATTTTTTTTTTATTTCGTCGAATTTTATTATAAACAATAAATAATAAAAATAAAAATAATAACAAGTTATTATTAAAAAATATTAAAAAATAATAGTTTTTTATTGAATATAAAATATTTTTTTTTTTTATTATTTCAATAATTTTTCAATTTTTTTTTTCTGTCGATAGATGTACGATCAAGAATGCGCGCGAATGAAGGAATTGAGTCAAAGCGGCGATCGGAACGACGCGGAAATATCCAAAAGGCCATTTCTCGAACGCAGCAAATATTATATTAAAAAATTGGGCGAACCGATAATTTATAAGCCGATGTTGTTGCTCTCCGTCATATTGTTGATGCAACAATTATCCGGTGCTTACGTCGTAATTTTTTACGCTATTTCCGTATTTCGGGAAATAGGCGGAAGTTTTGGTAGCGGTCTCGACGAATACGGCGCTCTTTTGCTTCTCGGGGTTATAAGATTTTTCATGAGCATTTTAACCGCTTTTCTCAGCCGCACCATCGGAAGACGCGTTCTCTGCATCTCCAGCGGTCTCGGTATGTCCTTCGCGATGTTTTTCTCCGCGATGTTCATTTATCTAACTTCGTTTTGCGACGCGAGCGGCGACGCTGGTTCGTCGTTAGCGCAACAAAAATGGCTATTGCTTGTTATCGTATTGTTTTACGTTTGTATGAGTACTTTAGGATTTATCGTTATTCCGTGGACGCTAATCGGAGAATTATTGCCGATATCGTTTCGCGGCGTCGGCGGTGGTATTATGATATCTGTCGCTTACGTTCTCATGTTCGCCGTTGTTAAGAGTTATCCTTACGCTTTGCTCGCTATCGGACCCCAAAATGTATTCTTTTTCTTCAGTCTGATGTCTCTTATAGGTACCGCATTCGTTTATCTATTTATTCCCGAAACTCTCGGTAAAAGTTTCAAAGACATCGAAAATTATTTTTCCGCGAAAAATAACGACGATATGACGAAAAACATCGATAGATCGAAAGCGTGATAAATGTGTTCAGTATATACGATTTCATGTATTAAATGTTATTAAATACATATTTTTGATAGAAAATAATTGTTTACCAACGATCACGTTATCGTTATTTTACGTGTACACCATATTATCTTTTTGTACAAACGTTGAAAATAAGTTTATACGGAAAAGGGATTAAACATATATATATTTTTTTAAGAAAAATAAAAATAATGCGCCCATCAATATTACATTTCATAATTACGATAGACGTTTTGTAAAGCATCCATCGACAAATCGACTGAATTTCGAAGTCATTATTACATTCCAATGTTTTCGTGTTTCAAAATAAACAAATGGTATTGTAACTAAAAATATGTGATTTCAATCATAAAAAATTGTTTTTCGATAAAAAAATATTTCGATTAGAGAAGAAAGTACAGTGCACTCCAACTGCAATTGTTCGTGAAATTCGTTTCTTAGTGAGAAGAATTTTTAATTATTTTTTCACAAATCAAAGACTTTTTTAACTTGGTTTTTCAATAATTGCTATTGCTGCATTTTTCCGAGTAACATCGATGAAAATGTTTACAACGGGTTGTTAAAAATATTTCAATGCAATTCAACTCGATTTTCTATATTTTTTCGTTTAATTATTTTTGATAAACGTGAAATTTTCATCAACTTGCCGCGCGCATTAGGAGTGAAGAAATTTAGGCGAGTCTAATTCGCTGTCCGGTTAAGTCGCCCCTCCGGGTTAATCGAAGTTTTACTGTAGTAAGGAACGAGAGCTCTTCTCAGCTGTCGCTTGACGCGATAATTCGTACGGTACACACACACACATATATATATATATGCATATTTATATGAACGAGTGGATTTGTTGTCGCACACGCGGTTCCTCGAAGCTCCAGACTTTCTGAAGAAAGTACTCAATTTGACGCGTGACTCAGTATTCGCGCATCGAAAGATTACGCACGTAACTGGCGTATATGTGTGTATGTGTGTGTGTGTGTGCGTAGCGTGATACGCAGAGATAAAAAAAATATATCGGGCGCAAAACTAGACGAGGCTCGAGACGCATTTGTTCTTCGGTCGGAAACTGCAACCCGGAATATTATAACTACGATTATAACCTCAAAAGTTGTGCATACCGTGCAGTTCAGGGTGGAGTGATCAATTGTTTGCGAATTCGCGGAGCGAACACGCAGTTTTTGGACAAATGTTAGAACAATAAACGACGACGAGCGCAACGGCCGAGTGAATAAATAACATATATTTTTTTTTTGATAAAATAAACTGTACGATCACCAAAAAGCTTCAAGATGTGCGCGAAAATGGCATTTCAGCACCAGGCGGGCACCGCTATGGAGTGCCTAAGCGTATGTTCGTTTTTATTATTGTTGTTATTGTTTTTTTTTTTTTCGTTTTTTTTTCGTCACGACGGCCGGAAATGCGTTTAAGTTTAAATATTATTGTTATTATTTCAGATACCCATAACGCTACACAAAGAAACAGAATTGAATACCAACGGAGAGGAAGTTATGAAATGCGGCTTCAAGATTGGCGGAGGCATAGATCAAGATTTTAGAAAAAGTCCTCAAGGATATACAGATAATGTACGATGATTTTTTTTATACGTTTGTTGTGAGAGACGCATTAGGGAAACGTCCCATGAGACATTTTTTTGTAATCCAAAAAAAACAAACATTTTTGCTTTTATTTCACATTACGTCAACTGCATATTTCTCGATTCAATAACGTATGTTATCAATTTCAACATATTAAAAGCACTAATCGAATTACCGAAAAAAAAAAATTGTGCTGATTTTCTTTTTTTCTTTATAATTTTTTTTTTTTTTTTCAATAATAAATATAACTTTTTTGTTTTCTTATTTTATCGATTGAAAGATACGAAAATCGTTAATGAAATATTCAAAGCCAATTTTGGATATTCAAGATAAAAAAATTTTAATCTAATTTATAAGTATTTACATATATTTAAAAATGTATTTCTCGGATACGAAATAATGATACTAGAGATTGCAATGTCATAATTCCAAAGTACTGAAAAAAAAACGAGAATAAAAGTATTAATACCGTTTATTTATTTATTTTTTTCAGGGGATATACGTGACGGAAGTGCACGAGGGTTCGCCAGCGGCGAAAAGTGGATTAAGAATGCACGACAAGATTTTGCAATGCAACGGTTACGATTTTACGATGGTAACGCATAAGCAAGCAGTCGGTTACATAAGAAAGCATCCCGTCCTGAATCTTCTAGTCGCGCGCAAAGGTGTCACCAGTACTTAAGGAAAAATTCCGAACGGGACCAATCTGCAGTCGCGCCGACTGAAAAAAAAAAGAAAAAGAATCGCAAAAACAAAACGAAAAGAAAGAAAAAAACATCTGCCTGTTGTATTCTCGACTCTGTTAAGTTGATTTACTCCGAAAGTCCAGCCATCGCGCGGTATAAACGGGTTTTTGCCGCGCGGATTTATCGAAGATTCATCCAATGTGTTTTCGTCTACGCGGACCGCGGGGGCGGACTGGACGAACCGAAAAAAAAAAATGCCCCGGAATGTCATGCGTAATTGTTAAGCTAAACTCCGCACTCGTGAAATCCTTCCATGGACCAGTCACCAAATGATTTATATAAGAAGAGAGAAACTTGTAGTTACCTTTAGACCGTTCATAGTTTATCCCTTTTTTTTATATATAACGAAAAAAAAAAAAAGAAAAAGAAAGTTTCTTTATGCAATTTTCTCGAACCGCAATGTGGTGCAACAACATCGAAACGTTCAAGAACTCATGCATTCCAAACTACGATGTGAAACAATGTTAAAAAAAAAAAGAACGAAAAAAAAACTGTTACCAAAAAGAAGTGATAACCGATATGCCATCTTCGTACAATAGTACCGGTTTTGAATCAAATGCAAAGGAACGTTATCCAAATATATTTATTTGATATTATACCGATTTATGACAATTTTATTCACCACCAAAGTTAAGGTTCTCAAGGAAAAAAAAAAAAAACAAAAAATCGTCTGGATAATGGTAAACTGAAGCGAAACGTGTTTTAACCGCCGAGTGTTTCGCAAATTGTAAGATTGGAGTTTCAAGAAAAATACGCGAAAAAAAATTCAGTTAGCAACTTATTTTTACTACGGATACTCGCAGTATTAATTTTTGCAGAATTTTCGAGACTATTCTGTAGATTCGTTGTTAAGATTTACGATCGATCGAAAAACCTCAATGGACCGCTTCGCTCGTGCGATCTAATAACTCGTTGGCCATTATTTTTTATTTTATACAACTCAGTTAAAGTAAATGCAAAGTACAGTGGGAAATTTTTTTTATTTAATATTTCATTGAATTTAAAGAATCGAAGGGATTCTTAAACTTCAGACTTTCGTCGTTAAGAATAGATAATTTTCGTAATTTTTTTTTTCGTCATTTGCCGAATTGACGTGATCCTCAATTCCTCACTTTGCTAAAATTATGGGTGTTGAAAAAAATGCAAATTTTGAATAAATATTTACAGATTTATTCAATACAATAAAAGACATTCCGTTGGGTGGGTGAATGCAACTCAACTAAACGAGTAAAACGTTATTGGCGTTAATTAATAATGGCAGTGACTACAGATACACTAAAAAATAATATATATTAATTTATACAGTACAGTAGAGTACATTATACAAGTAACGGAGCACTCGCTACGGTAATAATGTACAACGTAACGACGATCTGTTTTACTCCGTTAAAATCTTCACGGGCACTCGTGTGAAATCAAACGCTGTGATTTATCCTAAACGCAGCTTCGCTGACAATTTCTTTTCCTCGTCGATTGCATCATTTAAATTTATCAAAATGTGAGTTGTGCCGATAAATTCAAAAATTTCTTTGCGGATCTAAATTTGATTCCTTTTTTTTTTTATGTTTCAATTTTTCACGCGATAGTAAATCTGAAACAATTCCGCTTTGGTATCCGCATATTGCCAAATTTATCGATCTATCGCTTCGATCGATACCTCCATAAAGCGGATACGCTATAAAAACGAAAAATAAAAAAAAAAATTACATATATATGTCGCCAAATTCCCGCATAATATCCGAAGCTGCGCGATCTTTTTTTGTCTTTGGAAATAAATTTTCTGAAATTTAGCAACTCGCGAAGTAAACGTGAGATTCGGAAAAATTTCGAATGCTTCCGCAAAGCTATGAAAATTTGGAAAATTTCAACGATAAAAAATGTGCTAAGAACATTGATTTACCTTAATAATAATACGAAAAAGTAATTAAAAAATTCGGTTTGAAAAATTCTTTATCGAATCATCCGACACCCGAATTTTTAAAAAATTTTATCGTATTATTATTCCATCGGGAAGTATTCCAAATTCTCTCAGAATCTTATTATTGGCTGAAAATGTAACGAAACACTTTCCTCAATAAATGCCCAACAAGTCGCAGCACTTTTTTTTCATCAATTTGTCGATAAATTTTTTTAAAACCGAAAAAAAAAAATCGCGTATCAAATACGTGAAAAATCCGCGACAACAATATCGAGCATAAAATTGTCCATTTAAAAATTGTATATTGACGAGTCTCGTTATTCCGTTATATATAATACACTATCGTCACTTTACCTATATATATGGCATTTTGATTCGATTGAATTAACTCTCATCAAACGGGTTGACGTGGGATTGCGTCGATTTTATATAATTTATTTTATCTTTGTGGTCCGATGTCCGAGGTTTTTTTTTTACGTTAAATTACTATCCTACGATTACGTTTGACGAGTAAAGACTTCGTATCCTAATGCAATTGAACATTTATCATTATCGTGAGAATCTGAGATCTAAACATTGCGAAAGGTATCACGAGTCTATCATTTTATCGTCAAATCGCGTGCTAATTTCCGATACATAAATGCTTCGCGATAATAAAATATTGATATACGGTGTTTTTTTTCCGACAAATTCAATGAATTCGTACGGTTTGTGAATCTATAAAAATTTACGATGGTTCATCGGAGCGGCGAAAATGCTTAGCATTTTTTTTTTTTTTCATATATTTTCACCTACGAAGTAACAAAGTATCTTAACTTAATTTTGATCGAATCCTCTTTTGACGCGATCCTCATTTGAATAATCGTCGAAAAATTACTCACCTAAACTTCAGGATCGTTAATTAGACTAACATTTTCACGGTGTTTGGGCGTTGAAAAAAAAACAAACAAACAAACAACGATGCAGAAGAATTTTTAGTCACTGTGAAGTCTTAGCCTACGGGGCGATAATTCCCGTTTTCGGATAATTAGACCCAAACACCGTGTGGATTTTTCGAAGTCGGTACCGCCGTTTCCAATTGCCTCGGTGAGCCAATTATCTTACGCGTGCTGCCGGGTTTCTGTGCGCCTGTGAGACAATTAAATGATTAATATTTCTTTATGTTTGAAAGTAACAAAAAAAAAGGATTTTGGAATTTTTTTTGTCGAAATTTTTTTTTTTTAAAGATCGCGAAATATTGATTAATCGAATGAAAAAGTTGTTAATAATATTAAAAAAATTTCAATCGATATTTTACCTTCCAACAAATGTTTGACCTGTTCGTCTTGACAAGCGACAGTCAGACTCTGAAGATTAGCCTCTTTCATGTCTGTAACGAGGCGTTCGACTTGCATTTTCTTCTCGACGATCGCAGCCTCGAGACTGCTGACCTCGAATTTCAGCGACTCAGCGCATTGACACGCCAATTCCGTCGATTGCTTCGCGTGTTCGACTTCCTCCTGCAAATGCTCCACTTCGCCGATCATCTTTCGCTCCAATACTTGGCGCTCATCCAACTCGCGACTCATGCTGTGCTGTTCCAACGCTAACTCTTCCATTACCAACCTGCGGCAACAATCGATAAGATTTTGAAACTTTTACATTTTTTTTTTAATTATTAAACGTTAATATGAATAGTAAATTGAAATTTTTAATTTTTCAAGCAATATGTGTTTTTTAGGGCGTTAATAATAATAATACATAATCATTTTTTTTTTTTCATTTTTATAATTATTTGCTGCGTAAATATAATTTTTTTCGAAAAAAATCCAAAAAATTTAATTAAATTTTTTTTTTAAACTATAACTCACCTAATTTTATTTTTGCATTGCAACAATTCGGTTTCGCAATTTGCAAGTTTCGATCTCAGCAAAGTTATTTCCGATTTTAGAGTTTTTTCCTGTTGTCGAACGATTTCGCTCTCCTCTTCTGCGTGCGCCAAGTCTTTCAGCTGCAGAGAATTTTTAAAATTTTTATTACTCGGAAAAATAACTGTCGTTCGATTTTTATTTGTCAATTTTACACGTATTGAGGGGTTGCAGTGTGCAACAAAAAGTTATTAAAATTACTTTATCCAACCGCTCACCTGTTCCTCGATAACCCGACCAGTCGATTCGATACGATTCACCTCCTGAGATATAAAATCCATTTGATGGGTTTGTTCCCGATTTTTGGTTTCCCAATAAACGATTTCGGCGTCAAACTGAAGAAAAAAATGTTATTATTCGTAAGATTCATAATCCTTAATTGTTTTACTTCGTTAACGAAACACCGGCGGATTCAAAGTAGTTAATAACCTTCGTGAGATCCGCTTGTTGGGCATTTATTGTATCTCGTTGTCTGTTGACTAGTCGAATGAGTTCAACGTATCGCTGCGTATAAGCGACAGTTACCATATTCGGCGATTGTCCGGAACCGGAACAACCCAATTGCGGCGAAACTTTGGACTCCTGAAACTCCTGCGGAGCAAAACTTTCGATTAAATATCATCAATTACCAAAAAAATATATAATATTTTTAAAAATGTTCTAATAATTTTTTTTATGGTAATAGTTATAATATTAATGGTTACTATTTTTAAGAATATTATTATTTATACATTTTTTCAATAATTTTTTTTTTTATTTATTTTGATAATAAAAATTGTACAAAAACCTGAACGAGATTTCTCTTCAATCGCGTCGAATTTCTCGGCGACGATTGATTCTCCTTGTAATGAGTTGTGCCGCCGCTGTTCGACTCTCCTTGGTACTGCGATCTGCCCGGACTGCTAGAATTTGGTGGGGGAGGATCGCGATACGGTGGTAAAGTTCGCAACGGCGACGTGGGACCGGGAGGATCCCTGTAAGGCGGCAACTCTCGAACTTTTTTGTGTTGAGAGTATATGCTGCCTGATGAACGATAAACGATTTACATCACAATTATTATCATTAATATCGCGCGGATAACAAAAAACGGCTTTTAATCTCTTATCGACTGATACATCATAATTATTCTGACGAATACGACAAAAAAATTCTGTAGTTTTCGATGAAACAACAGAATTGAGAGTTTACCTTCGCTCGCGAGAGTTCCGGTCGGCGATTGAGCGTTTTTATGGACCGTTTTTCGAACGCCGAATTCTTTTATTTTTGATTGGGGCGTCGGCTGAACTATGGCAACATTTTCCATCTGTACCTTGAAGGAAAAAAAAAAAAATGATAACAATTAAAAAAATCTCATAAACAAATCCGATTTAAGAGGATTTTCTTTGGATAAACGAATATAATATATTCCGCCTCCGTCGATATTAGAGAAGAGTAATTACCTCGGCGTTGCTTTCGCCTGCGTTTCCGTGAAGTCCGCTGAACGTGAGAGATTTTCGTACGTCGCGATTTCGCTCGAGAACTCCCGGTGTGTCCTCAAAATCGGTTGTCGGTATAGTCGATTTGAAATCGTCGTGAGTGCGTCCCACGGCGGTATGTTCCGTCGACGATCCCGGCAATCCGCTCGATCGGGTACCCTGCGTCACGTGAACTCCCAATGCCGGCTGTGTCTTCGTACCCTCCGGCGTCGATCTACGAAGTATTAATTGCACTTCGGAGGCGTATTCTCCCCATTTCATCAATATCTGTGTAACGAAAACGTTATATCACTATTATTATTTTTATTCTGTATTTACCGACCGATCAGTTTGCGAAATATAAATTTACAAATTTTCTGCAAATAGTGTAATTTAATTAAATTAATTTCCTATAATCCCCATATTTTTTTATTTTACTTTTTACTTATATATCTTTATTTATTTTTTAAATTCGTCGTTTTTTACAAATATTTCATTTTTTTATTTTACATTTCACATTAACTTTACGTTTTTTGGCAAATTTATTGTTTAACAAAAACGATACATTTGTTGAAATTTTATATTTATCATAAACATTTTTTTTCTCATTTCAACGTTAACTGTTGTTTCTTACCTTGACGGGGCTCTCGTGGGGCGCAAGGAGTCGCTCGTTGGTGCGCCACCGTTCAACCAGAGTAAATCGGCCAGTCTGAGCCGTTGCATGCGCAAGTGCATAAACGACATCCTGAGAACATTAAATTTTCATTTTTTCAAGATGTTATTGAGAAACACAGGAAAAAACAAAACTTTTCCCAAAAAAGCAGAATTTTATTTTTTTTTGGTCGAAAACAATCGTGTGAATGAAAGAATGTTCGAGAAAACAATTTTTTTGGTATGATTGAAAAATTAAAAGACGAATAAAAACTCGTAGCAGGTACCTGACAGGTCGTCGATTCTGTGACACCGCAAACGATCCGTTGTATACCCTCCACCCACACCTTAAGCTCCATTACGTCATCTACTGTGTATCACACGGAACTTGACACTATGCATTTCCTGACGATGATTTACGATCGATCTAAAGAAATCTTTGTCGACGATTTCGGTCGCTAGTAACACTCGCGTTATCACTCATTCTCTCGGGTTCAACGTATAACCAACAACTTTTGTTACTCCGAAGAATTCTTCTTCGTGCTGATTTGTCGGAGAAAACGGCGAATCTTTTTTTATTTTCACAGAGTATATTCGTAGCCCTCGATGTGGGTTACGAACATTTTGTTTTTTTTCGAGAGAGAGACTCGTACGCGCGCGATAGAAAACGCTTTCGTGGCTATCGATATTGCGTTACTTGGGTCTGTCGCTACTATAACCTCTATGCCATACGCAATTATCAACAAAACGACTATTTCGTTGGAGCTGTCTCTTGGCATCCGGCAATTGCGGGGGTACGAGGATTTCCGGGGGTGGGGAGTCAGTGAAACACACACAGTCACGCGCGCACCGAACCATCTGTCGAAATTGTTAGTTGTGCCCTCTTCAGGAAAATTATACAATGTATCACTGCGAGATGGCGGTGCGAGGGAATTTTATCTTACCCCTCGCCGTAAATGGTAAAAAAATTGCAAAACAATAGCGCTTCACTATTTTGGTAGTCAAATACTATAAAAAAAACGATGCAATTTTGACTTCCTACATGTTACCTTATTTTTTTTCACGCCATTCAGAGCAATATAGGAAGCGAAAAATAAACCCCCCCAGCAAACACAGTATATGCAGCAGCTATGTAACATTCGGGTTATAAAAAAACATAACGCTACATAGCGTTTACGTCAATGAGATGTTTTTTATGTAACAATAAAATGTGATGTCGATTGTTTGCAGTAACAGAAATATAACCATTCTGTAAAAAAATACTTATTTGTGACTTTTTTGATTGAGAAACGATGCATCATTTGTAAATCACTAGTGACCGCCTTAACACGTTATTTTGTGCGATGTAAATATTACATTACCTTACAAAGTTGTGGTTGTTGCGTCGCTATTTTTCTTATTATTGCAGAAGGTCTTATTGGCGCTGATAATGACACGTATACGTGTCGTCTATCTCCCGATTTTTTGTCTGCACCATTTCGCTTTCGAATAATAACAAATAATTCAAATTATTCGAAAAAAAATGCTAACTTTATTCACCCGTTTTTATGAATGTTTACGAATTCTTCGTAACTGCGATGATGCATTATTATAAATAAAAAAGTTAATTTCCTATTAACGCGTACCTAATTAACTCTCATTTATATTCGACTGAAAAATATTGAATTTGGAAAAAAATCAATTTACATCATTATCGATTTCTCAATAGAACCCGTTTTTCCGGTGATTACACAACGATATTCGATTTGTGTTTTGAAATGAAGTTTTCCAATATGATGTTTATTTTATTGGCTTCTAAAAAAATATATCATATCGATTTCCGAGTATTGAATCGGCAAATTAATATACACCTCATTGCACTCCTACATAACAAACGAACATTTCGACACTATCTACGACTGTTCAAATATCATTTGAAGCTATATATACGATATCCGCAACGTGTGTCCAGTACGGGCTATAAAGTTGAAGAAAATTTATAAAAAAGAACGACTTGTCGATAAATGACAGCGATTTAGATACGTTTTGTAAACGCCGAGCAAAAATGATACCTACTCGGTTTTTCGTACTGTTAACCGCGTAAGTAACAAAAATAATTAATTTACCGAAGTTATATATACATATTTTCAAATATTAATAAATTTATATTTGTTTCGTAGGATTTTTTTTATTTTATTTTCAAAGTTGGAGCCGTGTATTGGAGCCGCCTATGCCGGACAATATTGTGATAGCGTACAATGTGAAAATTCGGGTAAATTAGTACAACATTAAGAATTACGTTATTAATGTTTTGTAATTAATAATTACGCATTATAGATTGTTTTAATAATCATTGAAATAAAGGTATTATTAATAATTAAATTAATCCGAATTTTTTACTTTTTTTTTACAATACAGCATCGGAACTGCTAAAGAATCTGAATCGTTCCGTTGAGCCGTGTAACGATTTTTACGAACATGCATGCGGGGGATGGATCGCCATGAATCCGATTACCGACCCTACGAAAAGCCGAATCAGTCGGTTCGACGATTTAACTATGAAAATACACTCTGAGATCGCCGGTAAACATGGATCATTCGCATTTGAAAAAAAAAAAAAACCAATAAATCGCTGATGTAAAATAAAAAGTAAAAATGAAATGTTGATTTTTGAAGGTTCCTTCAAGACTATACAACCAAACGACGTCCAGGCATTGCAAAAAGCGAAAAAATTCTACGACTCTTGTATGGATTGGGGTGCGTAAAGTTTTTTTAATAATTTTACCCATCCATTGCTTACCTATTATGCACAAGAAAATCAAAACCACTTACGGGTCAAATTTTTCATTTTTCCATATCTATAAACCCTTTTTTTCGCTTCGACGGCATTTTTAGAATAAACGCACCGTTTTCCATGAAATATATAATAAAAAAAAAATACAATTTATAGATACCATCGAACGCCGAGGATTGTCGCCCCTCAAAGAAATCCTAACGGAGAACGGAGAGTGGCCTTTAATCGTTCCCGCTGACAAATGGAATCCTCAGCATCTAACTTGGCTACAGATTCACCAAAATATTGTAAAACGCGTCGGTGTATCATCGCTTTTTAAAGTGGATGTTGAAATTAATGACAATGACTCAACCGCTCATATAATAACGGTAACAAATTTTGGTTTTAATAATTTCGCGCAATGTTGCATTGCAATACAATAAAAAACATTACCGACCGCAAAAAAATCGGAATACGTTTATGGATTTAATTTATTTTGCAGTTGAATATACCGGAATTACCTCACGACAGACTGGAGCTTCTCATGCGATCGAAACGAGACGCGAGAAGAGACGATTACCGAAAATATATGCCCGATGTTGCGAAAGCATTTAAAAATTCAAAAGTACTCAGCACCGAGCAAAAACAATTTAACAACGACATTAAGGCGATGGAAAAATTCGAAAACGATCTTTTAAAGGTATTTTTTTGAAAAAAAAAAAAAAATAAAACTATCTGGTAGCACATATGATTAAATTACACGCTACAAATTAATTTCTGCCCTATTAGATCGCGCTGCTCGGGTTTCAGACTACGGACGATGATAAAAACTATATGCGCATAATGACGATTGCAGAATTGCAGGCGCAATGGGACGGTGCCGTCTCCACGAAATCAGGATTCGCGGTAAAACGATTTTTTTTTTTTCGATTATTTTGATTATTCAATTTTCAACATATTTATTGATTTATTTGTTTGTTTATTTATTTATTTATATATTGTATAATACTTATTAGTTGTTTTCAGGTCGATTGGCTGAAAGTGATAAGCGATAAATTCGTCGGAACCGGCATCGTGATTAACAAATCGGACAAAGTAGCCGTACAGCCAGCAGATTTTGCTGCAAAACTTGCTGCTCTGCTGATTAAGACTCCCGTTAAAACGATCGGTAATTGCATCAATTTATTGTTCGCACATCGGTTTCAACGTAAAGAAATGTACACACAATTTTTTTATCTCATGTTTCGCTGCAGTGAATTTTATGCAATGGCGGATGATCGACAAACTGATCCACTTGACGAATTCAAAATTAATCAATCCTGGATTGCTACCCGTCGCTGGAGTTGGTCGGTAAGTTTTGATTGTTATTTAAAAAAAAAAAATTCTTTTTTCTTTTTAAATTGATTTTTTTTTTTCAAATTTATTTTCGTGATTTTTTTTTAGTACGGGAACCTGTATTAATCATCATAAAATGCCCCACGCCGTAGCCTACTTGTATGTGACGAGACACTCCAGCAAAGCGACGACAGTATCGGTAAGAAAATAAAAAAAAAATTCTTCTGATAATCGTAATTGTATGTTGCAATATTAAAATTAATCGCGACAATAGGCTCTCAAAATTGTCGCACACGTTCGGGAAGAGATGAAGCGGCAAATAGATCGAACCGCTTGGTTAGACGCCGCGACGAAAGCGGTGGCGCGGGAAAAGGTCGACGCGATGACGAATTACATTGGGTATCCGGAATGGTATGACAAGGCTGGTGAAATCGACAAATATTACAATGATGTGAGATACAGTTGTGTTTTTTTAATGCCGCGAGTGATATGAAAAAACTTCGAACTCTCACTTTTTGATTTTACGTCCTTCCGTTTTTACGATTTTTCAGCTCACCGTTGGTAATGACTATTTCGAAAATGCTATCCTTGCCAGAAAATTCGACTCTAGAAAAAAATTATTGCGACTCCGGAGCCCTGCGACTAAAGACGAAATCCTGTAAGTTGACGCGATTTATTTATTCGTTTTTTTTTGTTCATTTTTTTATTATTATTATTGAAAAAAAAATAAAAATTATAATTTTTTTGTATATTGTTGTATCGGTCTTAACGATCGTTAAGATCGTTTAAGAGTTCAAACGACGAGTTCAAACTCAACTTCCGGAAGCTCGTAAGATATTTTAATACATCGCGCATACTTCCGGTATGGTTTTGTCCACTACGTCAGCCTTCCAATACTTCAATTTAAGGAAAATAATACTTAAAAAACCTATTTTAATACTTCGATTTTTACGGCCATTAGTCTTATTCGGTTTATTATTTTCCATCGGATAATCCACGGATTTACGATTTTTAGGGGAAAAGCGTATCCGCATATCGTAAATGCGCAGTATGAATTACCTACGAATTCATTGAGTAAGTCTTTGATGCAATAAATATTAACTCCACTTTTCGTTAAACCCTTTTTTTGCGAATGATTAATAAATTTCAAATAAAAATATGAAATATGATATAAATAAAATGCGATTAGTGAAAATTATAGTTTAGTGAAATTATAGATTAGTGAAAATTATATAATTGTTATCCACAGAATTTCCATCCGCGATCTTGCAGTCACCAATGTTCGTTGATGGAAGAACTTCGTAAGTTTTATTATTTCTAATTGTGAATTGTTAATAATCGTTTATTTTCAACCATTTAATTTTAATTACAAGAGTTCTGAATTACGGATCATTCGGAGCTTTTGTCGGACACGAAGTATCTCACGGATTCGACAATTACGGTAAATAGATCGAAAAACTTTTTAATTTCAATCGCACTATTGCAGCGAAGAAGAAAAAAAGCAATATTTATAGTTATTCCATCGATTAACGCTTTTTTAATTTATTACCACAGGACGACTTTACGACAAAAATGGTAACTCTAGGAAGTGGTGGCCGCAATCGGCAATAAACACGTACGACAATAAAGCGAAGTGTTTTATCGAGCAATTTGACAAATATGTAATCTACGAAAATCGCGAAAAGAAACCGATTACCGTAAGTGAAAAAAAAAAAACGAAATAAAAAAAACGAAGTTTCCAGTTTTTTGTTTTGTTGAAGGACATTTCCAGCGTTAATTCGGTGTTAAAATGTATGTTCAGGTCAGAGGTCGACAAACTCAGAGAGAAAATATCGCGGACACAATAGGATTTGGCATCGGTTTCAAAGCGTTTGAAACCGTCAAGAATTCTAAAGATATCAATAACACAAAATCGCGACTTTTGGCCGATATAAGTGACGAGCAATTATATTTCTACCAACTTGCGCAGGTAATTTCGAAATTTTTGTTCGCATAATGCGTGAAGAAAATATTCGCCATTTTTTTTTTTTTTCGTAATGAGGAGAAAATATCGTAGTAGGACGATTAATATGATTCTATTATTATAGGCGTTTTGCGAGACTGTTTCCGACAAGGGATTGAAAAGTTACGAGTCGGACAATCATACGCCCAATCGATACAGGATTATCGGCTCGCTTTCGAATTCAAAAGACTTCGCCGATGCGTTCAAATGTCCGGCCGGTAGCCCCATGAATCCGGCGAAAAAGTGTCTCATATGGGATTAAAGTGGTGACTATTTACCGATTTTACCAAGAGATTCGTATCAAGAAACATTATGCGCCTGCATAATGGCAGAAGAATGTAATACAATGTATGTAGACGCGTGGTGCTGATGTCGCGCCGACTCCGTCGGTAACAGCAGAGCAAGCCGAGCCGTCGAGGCGAACGCACGACTCGATATCGTCAATAAAAACTCATTGCGTTAAAAAAAAAGCGAAGTCGTGTCAGTTATTTCAAAGAACACAACATATAAGCGATTCCGGGGGGTGGAGAGTCAGTGGGACGCACACTTTCACGAGTACTGAACCATCAATAGAAATTGTCGATTGCGTCCTCTATGAGAAAATTGTACGATATATCACCGCGAGATGGCGGTCCGAGAGAATTTTTTTTTGCCGCCATCGCCATTGAAAAAAAAAAAAGATTAGCAAAAAAGTACATCCCCACTTTTTCGGTAGACCATCGATATTAGAAAGAAAACGATGCAAATTTGACTTTTCAATTGTTTCGTTTTATTTTTTTTTGCACGCATCACAAAGCTATATACGAAGCGAAAAATGATTGCTGCTACTTCTTCATTGCTTATTGACGCTGATAATGACTGATATTGACGCTGAAAATGATTCGAAAAAATTCGAATTTTTTTTACCTGTTTTTTTCTACATTCAACAGTCAATTCGGAAAGACATTTCCTACGTCATTATCGATGTTTAATAGAATCCGTGTTTGTAGTGATTTCACAACGATATATTCGATTTTACCTTTACAAAGGATTTTATTCGTTCTAATATTTTTAAGCAAATATCAATGGATTATTAATTATTGGAACAGCAAATTAATGTACACCTCACTGCACTCCTAATACACGAACATTTCGACGTCATCTACGACGACTGTTCAAATAGTATATGAAGCTATATATACAACGACATTTGCCTCTCCAAGTCTAAGGCCGGTAATAAAATTGAAAAAAAAGAAACACTTGTCGCCGATAAGTGACAACTGAGTTAGAAAAGTTTCGGGAACGTCTCGAGAAACCTCGGAATTGTGAAAAAAATTTTTTTAAAATGATATTTGGGCGGTTATTCGAACTGTTAACTGCGTAAGTAACAAAAATATTTTGTTTATCGAAGACGTATATACATATTTTTAAATATTTATAATTGTATCTATATTTATTTCACAGAGCTTTGTCGATATTTTTTGTAACGTTGGAGTCGTTCATTGACGACGACAATGACTCCGGAAATTATTGCAATGACTTAAAATGCGAAAGAGCCGGTAATACTAAGGAATATGTTATTAATGTTTTTTAATTGTTAATAAATAAATAAATAAATATTTAATAAATTAATAAATCTTATCATTATTGATTGTAATTAAATTAATTAGTTTTTTTTTACGATACAGCATCGGAACTGTTAGTCAGTCTGAATCGTTCCGTCGAGCCGTGTGACGATTTTTTCGAACACGCGTGCGGTGGATGGATAGCCATGAATCCGGTTACCGAAGCTTCGGAAGGTCAAAGCGGTCGCTTCATCGAGATATATTTGAAAATTCACGCCGAGATCGCGGGTAACCATATCAAACATTCACATTCAAAAAAAAAAAAATAGCCGAACTGATTTTTCTGACGCGCAAATATCGCTGATATACAATATAACCGACAAATGGAACGTTAATTTTTGCAGAGTCGTTTAGGACTATACAGCCGAACGACATCGAGGCTTTGAAAAAAGCGAAAAAATTCTACGACGCGTGTATGGATTGGGGTACGTAAAGTTTTGGAGTAATTTTACCGATCCACTGGATTCCCAATGCTATATATGAAAAAACCACTTACGGGACAAATTTTTTATTTTTTAATATCTATAAACCATTTTTTCTCGAACGTCTCGAAATACAGGGATTTCTAAAAAAAAAAAAAAATTCAACATTTCGCTCGATTTTTTAAACCGCCAGGTAGATGGTTCCCTTAATAATAAATCATTTCTATTATATAAAATAATATATATAGATGCCATCGAGCGCCGAGGTTTGTCGCCCCTCGAAGCGATGCTAACGGAGAACGGAGAGTGGCCATTAATTGTTCCGACCAACAAATGGAATCCTCAGAATCTTAGTTGGCTACAGATTCACGAAAATATTGTCAAACGCGTCGATGTTTCGTCGCTTTTCAAAGTGGACGTTAAAATCGATTCCCGTGACTCAAACGCTCATATATTATCGGTAAAAAAATGTTATACAGTATTTGATTAATGGTCGAAATAAATTCTCATCAGTTTTTCGCAACGTTTCCCTGCAATACGATACGAGAAATACGAGAAATATTGCCGCAAAAAAATCGGGATACGCTGATTTTTTAAATTTATTTCGCAGTTGAATGTACCGGAAGTACCTTCCGAGAGATTAATATCTTTCATTCGAACGAAACGTTTCACAAAGCTACAAGGTTACAGAGATTACGTTCGCGATGTTGCGGAAGAATTTAAAAAATCGAAGGATCTCGGCGTCGAGGACAATGATTTTCAAGCCGATATTACGGAAATGCTGAAGTTAGAAGACAAACTTAATAAGGTATTTCCTTGAAAAAAAAAAAAAAAAAATCGTGTACCACATACGATTAAATTCCATGCTGCAAATCAATTTCTGTACTATTAGCTCGCGATGCTTCCGGACGAGGATGACAACGATAATGGAAGATATTCGCGCGTAATGACGATCGAAGCTTTGCAGGCGGAATGGGACAGTGTCGTCCTAACGAATACAGTTTACGCGGTAAAAAAAAAAATTACGATTTCGATGTTCATATTTGTTAATTTATTAATTTATTGAAGAAAAAAATTAACAAAAAAATTAATTTATTAATTCATTCATTTATGATATAATAAATTTTTAATGAGATTTCAGGTCGACTGGTTGAAGGTAATAAGCAATAGATTCGATGGAACCGGCATTGTGATTAATAAACTCGACAAAGTATCCGTAATGCCAGGAATTTTTGCGACGCAACTTGCTACTGTACTGCTTGGTACTCCCGTGAGAACGATCGGTAATTGCATCAATTTATTTTTCGTACAATAGTTTCAGCAAATTTACACAATTTTTAAAATATTATCACAATTTTTTTTATCTTGTTTTTCCGCAGTAAATTACATGCATTGGCGAGTGATCGACAAAGTGCTCCATTTGACGAATTCAAAAATAAAAAATCCCGGATTAATACCCAGCGTTGGATCTGGTCGGTCAGTTTTATTTATTTATTGATTTTTAAAAAATTATATTTGATTAAACTGTACGATAATATTTTTGACTTTTTTTTTAGATCGGGAATCTGTATAAACGATCATAAAATGATCCACGCGGTATCCTACTTATACGTAAAAAAATACTCCAGCAAAGCAACGACACTAGCAGTACGAAGCATTTTTAATAAAATTTTTATTCCAAACATCGTAATTTTACGGTGAAATATTAATACTAATCGCGACAATAGGCTCTCGAAGTTGTTGGACACATTCGGGACGCAATGAAGTGGGAAATAAATCAAAGCAGTTGGCTAGACGACGCGACAAAATCGGTAGCGCGGGAAAAGGTCGATGCGATGACCAATTTCATTGGATATCCGGATTGGTACGACGAATCCGGTAAAATCGACGAATATTATAATGAGGTGAGAAACAATTGCGTTTTTTTTTTATTCCGCGAGTTCTATGAAAAAATTGCGGACTCTCTTTTTTTTGTTTCGCGTTTTTTTGTTACGATTTTTCAGCTCACCGTTGGTTTCGACTATTTTGATAATGTTATCGCGGCCAAGAAATTTGACTCTAAGATAAAATTGTTGCGACTCCGCGACGTTGTTTCAAAAAGCGAAACCGAGTAAGTTGACGTTATTAATTTCATTAATTATATTAATTATATTAATCATATTAATTACATTGATTACATTAATTTCATTAATTATATTAATTATATTAATCATATTAATTACATTGATTACATTAATTACATTAATTATATTAATTATACTAATTTCATTAATTTCATTAATTTCATTAATTCCGTTCATTTTAGTAATCTTATTAATTTTATTCATTGGATAATCCATGGATTACGTTTCAGTTGGATGGCGCAGCCGCATATCGTAAATGCGCAGTATGACCCGCAAACGAATTCCTTAAGTACGTTTTTGATACAATAAATAATAACCCCATTCTATGATAAACCCGTCGTTTATGAACGAAGAGTAAATAAAAAATAAAAAAAATACGATACGATGACTGAAAATTATGGTATTTGTTATCCACAGATTTTCCATCCGCGATCTTGCAATCACCCTTTTTCGTTGATGGAAGAACTTCGTAAGTTTTATTTTTTCAAATTAATTATTGTTAATGGCAATGTATATGATAGTCAAAGCGACAATTGTTTATTTTAAACCATTTAATTTCGATTGCAAGAGTCCTGAATTACGGATCATTCGGTGCTATTGTCGGACACGAGATATCACACGGATTCGACAATACAGGTAAATAGATCGAAGAACCTTTTAATATCAATTGCTCTGTTGCAGCGAAGAAGAAAAAAAAAATATTCAGTGATTCCATCGATTAACGCTTTTTAATGATTATCACAGGACGACTTTACGACAAAAATGGAAACAAAAAGAAGTGGTGGTCGCAATCGGCGATTAATGCGTACAAAACAAAAGCGCAGTGTTTTATCGGGCAGTACGACAAATATGTAATTTACGAGGATCCCGACAACAACAAAACCGTTTACGTAAGTAAAAAAAAAATCGATGTTTCGATTTTTTTTTCTCAAAGGGCCCTTCCAGCGTTAATTCGGTATTAAAATGTATTATCAGGTTGACGGTGCACAAGGTCAGGGAGAAAACATCGCGGACACAACTGGATACCGCGTCGGTTTCAGAGCGTTTCAAATCGCCAAGAATGCCGGAAATATCGATACTTCTAAGTCGCGGCTTTTGGCCGATATAAGCGACGAGCAATTATATTTCTACCAAATTGCGCAGGTAATTTCGAAATTTTTGATCGCATATTTCGCGAAAAAGACATTCAGATTCTTTTTTGTTTAATAAGAAGAAATTTTTATAATAGGATAATTAATGGGATATTATTATTACAGACGTTTTGCGAGACGGTGTCGGAAAAAGGATTGAGAGCTTACGAAACGGACAGTCATAGTCCCAATCGATTACGGGTCATCGGCGCGCTCTCCAACTTGAAAGAGTTCGCCGATGCATTCAACTGTCCGACCGGTAGCCCCATGAATCCGGCGAAAAAATGTCTCATATGGGATTAAGGCGATGCGAATCTCCGGTCCTATTTCTCTCGAAGATTTCGAAAAAAAAATGGATTGGCTTTTTTCTTATTCGTTGAGACTTTTCGATATCGTTTTAAACGTATACTCCGATTTGCTCAATCGGTAACAATAGCTGTAATCCATTTTTTCGCAAGTACTTAACTTTTATGAGAAAACTAAAATTATTAATATCTTTGCAGATATTAAATGAAGAAGTTTATAATTTATATTTTTTCCGGATCATTTAAGAACGTTGAAAAAAATGAACTACAGTTTTTATTACCGACAGAGTCTTTTTCATTATCGTCTTACCGTGACGCGAAACCTTTCCTTCATTTACCCTAAATTACATTTAGTCAAAAATATTTGAGATAGTTGACGAAAAATAAATTACAGTATTCGTTACCGACTGAGTCTGATAGCGTCTTATAGCAATGAAAAAATAGTTGAAATCTCGTCGTTAATCACTTAATGGAAATGTGACTTGATCGTGAATATGTTTCTGAGAGATAAAACACATCAACATATTGTTATTATTGTCGTTGAAAATAAATTTATCAGAAGATAATACGAAGCTTTTTGTGCTAATGAACTTCTTCAGCGTGGTTGCGATCTATAGATTTTATCAAGAAACTCATGCGAAGACAGTGTATGCGCCTTAATCGCCGAAGATTGCGCGAAGTGAGGGTTCGTGGTATAAGGAAATGTATATAAACATAAAATTATAGACTAACCTATACATCACATACGGCATTAATACACTGAGTCACGCAAATGTTCAGTTCATTTGTAAAACTTTCGCATACGTGACGATATCGACGAAAACCCGTAAAAAAATGTATTTACGTCTACAGCAAAGTTTCATTCCGTTAAAAAACAACAAAATGGATGTCCATTAGTTCGTAACTGTTGGAAAAAATAACATATCCAAATGGGAATAGCCTCGCTTATTTCTCGACTTCAAAAGATCGATTATTTTCGCGTCAATATCATGCGTAGTAATCCTCATTGAATATTCTAACCTTCCGCTGCAATGTCTGCAGTACGACTGATGTGTAACTCGCCCATTCATCGTTGATAATCATATGACTGTCGTATCCGTAGTGGCGTACGCCCCCTCCAGTCGCGCGCGCATGGCAGTGTTTTTTTTTTCGACTTCATCCCAACTGGACTCTGAACGACGATGTCGCTATATCGCGAGTCCAGTCATCGGGCTCTTAAGTTTTTTCATCGTCCCCACCGTCATTTTAGTCCGCGATATTCTTGAATTGCGCTGTGTGTTTTCTTTTAATCGTCTACTATGCGACGGAAATACAAAATTTTCGTGCTACAAGTACGAACGTAAAATCAACGGTAGTTCTGCCGCTTGTTTTACGAAGTTGACGTTATCCGAACAAACAACGCACAGAGGCAACTCTCCGGCTACTGTGTACCGAACGTATAAACGAATATCTTGAAAGTGTTTTACGACATGCAATTCTCAGTTAAATATATTTACTCGGTTCGACAGCGCGTTCACATGCAGACTCGTTAAACTTTGAGGTTACGTAAGTACACACGGAATATTATTGGTACAATTTTTACGCGTTAATTCAAATCCATATTCAACGAATCGTCGGCATTGTCAAAGCAATTTGTTTTCGTAATGAATAATTACTGTCGTCAGTGTCAATCGACTGTGTGTGAGAGTGTAATTACGTTGACGAAGCATAATCTAATCGATTACCAATGACTCAACTCGCGTGCATCTAACTCGTGACGAACAAAATTGTCCCATTTATCAACCGCGGTTTCTGATGTACTTAACGTCGCGTGTTTACGTATCAAGAGACGCGGTAGCATCTCGACGCCAAGTGGTTTAAAAATTAAAAATTTATTATACGTGATTAGAAAATTCAATCTTTTCAGCTGTTGTTACGATTTTTAAGGGACCTAACCTCAAATTTCGGAGTAATTAATAATTATAGTAAACCGCGTTTTACTGAGATATTTAAATTAAACGAATTCACCGCCGCGCGCGAATTTAAGTAGAACGATGCGAGAAATTTGTCGATACTTACTGGTACCCAATGGTCCGAAATCGGCGTAAAATTTTGCATTTTATTACTGAATCGGAACGTTTACCGTGTTTTCGAAATATATTAGCGACTTTTTTTTTTTTCGTAATTGTAAGCAGTAATTTTTCGTTCTTTTCGACGAGAGCAGTACATTCAAATACCAATATCGGCAGCGCGCTTTGATGTTGGTTTTTTGAACAATGGAGACAAAAGAGGAAACAAAGAGTCGCGACCTATGGAAATTTTTGCATCGTATACCTCAAACTATTTCGACAAGAGTCGAGAAGTTTTTTTATCGGTACGTTCGCACCGAGGTGCGAGTAATTCGCCCGAAAATTCAATTAAAACGCGGTGACGCTTGTTTTTACGCCATTATTGTTTATCGTAGTCTCGGCATTGAAATCGCGCGAAATCCTTTGCGATGGATATCGGGAAGTACCGTTATGGTACTTCTTTGTCTCTTCGGTCTTTTTCGCTTTCGACAAGAGAAAAATCCTCTGAAATTGTGGATTCCACCGGACTCGGATTTTGTCCGGGATACGGAATGGATAATGACGAATGTCATGGAAGGTCTGCAGGCAGAAACGATGATTTTCACGGGAGACAACATCCTCGAGCCTCGAGCTCTTTATCAAGTAATTTAAAGACGAAAATGATTATTTTTCTTCAGAATTTCAATAATTTGTCGATGAATGTTAATTAAAAAAAATAATTCTATATCGACTTTGAATTATTTATCGAATAAAAAAAATTCGTCATTTTTTTTTATCGACGAGAATCTCGAGATAAGCATTCATCTCCGCATTTCAGCTTAATGAGATAACGAAACGAGTAATCGCATTGCGAACATCGACTCAGCCAACGATATCATGGACCGATGTTTGCTTCAAGTAAGCATTTTCAATGTCTTAGTCAATAAAATACAATGTTTCACATTGGATTTTTTATTTTTATTACTGTAATTATTAAAAAAAAAAAATTTCGTTATCACTATTAAAAATTCAATTTTTTAAAATTGGTATATTAGTAATTTATTAATAATATAATTTAATAAAATAAATCGAATATCAATAACAATAATAATAAAAAATTCTAGAAATTAGTTAATATTAAAATTAATCAATTTTTTTGAAAAATACTGAAATACCAAAATTCTTCGGAAAAATGTGAACCGCATTTTTCTTATTTTCATAAGAGTCCCGATAATATCCGGTGAACTCAGCCGACCGAAAAGAGATGTGGAGGACGACAATTTTTTCGACGAGGAACCGGCGGCGCGAATGAACAAAAGTACATTCGATCCCGCGGATTACGCGCCAACCGATCTTTACTGCAAAATATTTAACTCACTGCCGCGCGGATGTCTCATTCTCAGTATTCTCGATGTATGGGAATACGACAGCGATCTCATAAAAAATCAAACGAAAGACGATATCATAGCGAAACTTAACTCCGCGACGCGGAGTCCGACTCTCGGACATCCGATGAACTTTCGCGATCTTCTTGGCGGCGTTACTCTCGACGAAAGGGGAAACGTTATTGCGGCAAAAGCCGTGAAAACTTCGTGGATGGTACACATCGATTTTACGAACGTAAAAATGAGTGAATCCGGCAACAATGCGGGGACAGCGGATTTGGTACGGTAAGTTTTTGGACCAATCGGCGTTTACTTACGAACGAGAAAACATTCGATATATCGAATTCCAGACGACTCTCGAAGTATTGAATTGGGAGTCCGAATATCTGCGTCTTCTCGCCGAAAGCTCGAGGTCCCTAAATTCCTCGATTGATGGTGAAGCGAATCCGCAAAATTTGAAAATCTGGTATCGCGCCGGACGAAGTTGGGGTGATATCAGTGAATCGACGATGTTTCAGGACATTGACAAACTGATGTGCGGAATTATACTGATGTCCTTCTACGTACAGCTCATACTTTCGCGATTCAATTGGGTCGAATGGCGCGTAAGTTTCGTTGAGTTCAAAGCATTTTTTTTTTTTTTTTTTTCGTGCGAAAACAATTTAAGATTTTCTTAAAATTGAATTATTGCGATACGTAAAAAACGGCATTTTAGTAAAAAAATTGCGGGCAAAAATAATTTTTTTTTGTTTTTAAAGTTTGCAAAAAGTTTTGGATGCACCATTTTTTTTTTAAGAAAAAGTATTCGACTACTGATAAAAATATTTTCGTAGTTCTGCTTGACGAGCGGTGGCCTTCTCTGTGTTGGCGGAGCTTTCGTAGTCGCGATCGGCTTGTGTTCGTTGTTCGGTGTGCCGTATGGTCCCGTGCATACGTCGTTGCCATTCATGCTGATGGGTCTTGGAGTCGATGATATATTCGTGATGATGGCTTCGTGGGAACAGGTGCTCTCCTACGAACCTAATCTTTCGAAACCTCTAACCGAGAGAGTCGCTTTGATGCTGAGCCACGCGGGGGCTGCGATCTCCGTTACTTCGTTCACTGATGTCGTTGCCTTCATTATCGGCGCATCGACGGTTTGTTTTAAAAATTTATATTTTTTTATCGCGCGATGTTTAGTGGTCCCGGTGCTCCTTGCATTGTCTTTTGGCTTCTAAACGTGTAATTCCGAAAGAAAAAAAAAATGTTTGCAACTTTCTTTTTTCAGATATTACCTTCGCTCCACTCGTTTTGCATATACGCCGCTGTGGGTGTAATGATGACTTTTCTTCTGCAAGTTACGTTTTTCGTCGCTTTTTTCACGTTGGACGTGAAGCGCGTGGAGAACAAGAGAAACGGCGTAATTCCTTGTATAGTTCACGCAAATTATGAGCCAAAGATAGTGAGCGGTAGTCGTCGATTATCCTGGCGTTTCATCGACTTTCTCTACTCGCAAGTATTGCTAACGATTCCCGGCAAAGTAACGATTATCCTCATAACTATCGGTGTATCGAGCGTCGGAATTGTCGGTTCTTGTGGACTCGAACAGTGGTTCGATCCCGAATGGTTCCTTCCGAAAGATAGTTATCTCAGCGACTATATAGCCGTGAAAACTGAACAATTTCCGGGAGTGGGCCATCCAGCCTCCGTATTCATCGGGGACGTTGAGTATCACAAAGAATTCACGAGGATATTAACGCTCGCCGAGACACTCAACAACATGACTACTATCGCCGACATAAAGTCGTGGCCTGCGGATTTTGCCGAATTCGTCAATATGCATTACGACAAAGGTAAACGAAAACTCGAAGCGTATTTCATTTCGAAAATGAAACAAAAAAAAAAATGCCTTGACAAAACAGGTAATTCATCGAAAAAACGTATATTTTGTACAATTTAATTTTTCTTCGAATACAATTTTTCTTCGGAAACAATTTTTCTTCAAAAATAATTTTTCTTCGAAAACAACTTTCTCAATAGACTATTTGTTTTTCTAACTCATCTTTTTTTTTCGGGTATAAAAATTTAAGGAAAGAACTGACGGAATTAATTTGACGATTCCGCAGATTTGAGGAAAGATACGATAGAAAGAGAGGACTTTCATCAGTACCTATCAAAGTTTCTGTTCAGTCGTAGCGGCGGCAAGTATCAGGGTAACTTCCGCTTCGACGATGATCTCAAATGCGGCGCGAGTACATCGAGTATTCTGGTTTCCCGGATCGATTTCACGTTCGCAAGATTCAACGGACCGGACGAGTGGATACCGGCGATGGACAATGCGAAACGCGTTGCGGCAGAATCGGGAATTCATGGTTTCGCGACCGTTTGGAGTCGAGTCTTCGCGTCGTGGGTAACCGACAAAGTAATTGCTGAGGAGGTCACTAGGAATCTCATTCTCGCATTGATATGCGTTATGGCTACGACTGCCGTACTAATTGCTGAGCCGCAAACGTGTTTCTGGATTCTGCTGTGCGTTCTCCTGACGCTTCTCGACGTTTGCGGTTTCATGTACTACTGGGGGTTGACTATCGACATTGTTTCATGCATTGGTGAGTCCTGCTGAGTGTTACGACGGTTGTTAATGATAATCAGATTCACAGCGGAGTCTGTTTGGCTCCTCGAGAGCCGTATACGTGCCGTTTTTACCTCTCGCTCCGTTAAGCACACGACGCGTTCATAAGGAAAGTGCAGCGCTGCGTAGCGCTCCTTTAGCGTAGACGAGGATTTACCAGTTGCTTCTCTTCCCCCTTTTCCCCAATTGTAGACGAAATCTACGCGATACATTTTTTTTTTCATATTATATTTTAGACTTACGAGGAGTTTCTGCTTTCTGTAAATCGGGAATAAGCGGATTAATCGCGATAAAATATTTGGCCGCGCGATCTGGAGATCTAAATTTTTTTTAGGATTTCGGAAGATCCAGAAACGTTAGCGAAACAAAAAAATTAATTTTTCGTATAAAAATTTTTTCAAATATTTTTTTTTATTTTGAGACAAATTATTAGATAAATAATTTTTCTTGAAAAAAATGATTGGATAAATAATCTCGTTACGTATTCATAATTTCGCGTTCCTCACAGTAATTTTTTTTTTCAATGTAAATTACGATAAAATACGATGTTTCGCAGGTCTGGAGCTCGCGGTTGGTCTCAGCGTCGATTACGCGGCTCACGTGGCCCACGCTTTCCTGAACGCCGAATCGCCGGAAGTCACCGATACGCGAAAAACGAGAACGTTGATTGCCGTTCGGCACATCGGAGCGGCAGTCACATACGGCGCCGGATCGACTCTGCTTTCTCAATCGCTGATGGCGTTTTCCAGCGCTTACGTGTTCCGCACATTTTTCAAAATATTTTTCATGGTAATCGTATTCGGCATTTGGCACGGTCTCGTCTTTCTCCCCGTTGTTCTCAGTACAATAGGACCGAAGAGTTTGCATCCCGCAAATAGGAAAACGAAAGCTGACGAAGGATCTCAAAAATACGCGGAGGAAGTTGAAGTTCCGTTGAGCAAACAAATCGCCGAACAAACAGACGAATAACATTTCATCTTTATCAATAATATTTATTTTTGGTTCAATAAACATACAAAATTATTACACTATCCATACTATTAATCACACATTTATACAAAAATAATAATAATGATAATAATAATAATAAACTTGGATAACTTAAAACGGCATTATTTATTTATATTTATATATATATATATATATCGGCATATATATATATACGTATTTAATATATTAAGATTAAAAAAAAAAACAGTACAAAATAATGTTTAGCGAAGGTTCGATATAGATTTTTCGTGTTTTCAGTTTTTTTTTTTTTCGATCTTTTTTTTTGCTTATTTTTTTTCGTCAATAATTACGATTGAGAAAGGAACATGACTATTATTAAACGTAACGCAATTGTGTTGGATGCATTATTTATGTATAATTGTTAATTAATATTTACGACGTAGAAATGAGCGGCGTGGGGGTGGGGTGGGGGGGAATTGGGGGGTTGGACCCAGTCGATGGGCCGTTGACCCCGTTTCGCTGCCTCTCTCAGTCTTGCACAGTCCATGGACATTCATACATCTTCCGCTCGCGTGTTTCCCTTTTTTTTCTCTCGTTTTTTTGTTCATTTTTTTCGAGGTTATTTTTGTCGATTGTTTTTCTTATCGTGTTATTAATTCGCCATCTTGTTTTCTCTCGATTTCTTTTTTTTTGTTTCGCGTATATATAAAAATGGTTATTCGTTCGTATCGCCGTTGGGGACAAGAAACGCGCCACCGATCGTTTATTGCGATCGAACGAATTAATCGAGATGTCGAACAGCGCGCGGATCATCATAATTATCTCACGCACTCGTAACACACAATCATTACGAAAAAAAAAGAAAGAAAAAAAAACGACACACTCGGCGCGCACTTATTCAGCAATGTTTCTTTTTTTTCTTTTTTACGCACACGACAGTACACTGCTGGGCAGCAAGCCGCGCGTACGAACGGGTACGGTTAATTACACATCTTATTTAGTCGAATTTTACAAATTGGGACCGTATATTTGTTTTTTTTTCATAGTTAATGAGGAACCATCGATATAAATATTTATTCAGCAAAAACGTGTGCCAATTGGTAATTGTGGGCGAAGAACGCGTGGCGTGAGCACAGTTAATGACGCTGGTTGTAATATTTCGGGGACAGGGAAGGGGGGACTGCGGGAATGCGCGGGATAGGAAGTGGCATGTGATAATAGGCGACGCGGATTTGTTTATTTCCGCGAAAAACATCTGAGAGTATCGAAAAAAACCCGATCATCGGCGTATTTCAAATTTTCGCGTGACAAACCGATACATTATTCTTCCCTCCCCCTTCCCGTTATTTAGCAACTTGATTTCGCACGTTAGGTACACGCGTTGGGACACGCCGTGATTTCGTGAATCGATATATATCGAACGCGTGCACAGCCGGCCGGAATCGCGATACAGTGCGGACCGCGAACGTTGCGCGTACTTCTTTGTAACAAAATTAGCAAAAAAACGACGATAAACAGTTGTAATACCCGATTAATAAACAAAAACATCACCGAAAATGATGAAAAACTGTATTGCGATTAAAAAAAAAATGATTTTTCTTTGTTCCTGCGTGTGCGAAACGCATATAATTATCAATACTTCGTGCATTTTGATTTTTGACGTTTTTCAGTCATTTTTTTTCGCGTATCGTGTCTCATCACACGATTTTTTACGGCTAACAATTATTATTGAAGAAAAAAATATATACATCGCCGGAAAATTATCGAACGCCAATGATCGGGAGATTAATGCGATGAGAGATCGATCGATTCGCCTACAACAAATTTTCGGTACGAACGATCGAGGGAATGCGGGAGTAATAACGACACCGTGACGTGGGGTTGAACAATAAGGACGACACGTATGGGCTGATAAGGTTTCGATGAGCGATCTGGGGTTAACGATGAGTGGGGGAGGGTCCGGGGAAAGACACTCAGGGCACATACAGACACACAGACATAGAGACTAAGCTACTACCGACTATCTAAAAATCCTAACCTAGATGCACATGCACACGGTATACATACACGCCCGAGATTACGACATTAACATGATATGTATACGCATGTGCACACGTAGAGTTTTTTTTTCGTCGTTATTATCATTTATTAGTTAATTGTTGTTGATGTTGCTGTTAGTTTTATTTTTTCATTTTTTTTTTCGTTCGTTTTCGTTTTACGAGTATAAGTTCGTATTTTGTTTGTGTTTGTCGTGTTTCGTGAGAATTCTGTGTTTGCGTGTTGTTTTTGTTTTGTTTTTTTCTTCTCGTTATCGTTTAATAAATGTTTATAGTTTTTATTACTCAAGCTTATGCCCAAAAATCTACCAGAGGCACTTTGGGTTTATTAGTACCATTAGAAGTCGGCGTGCGCGGGGGAGGGACGCCGCACGCCTCCGATCGTCGGACGTCGATCGATCTACGACGACGCTAAAAACACCCGCCGATATCCGGGATATCGTGTTTTCTTTTTGTTTGGTTGTTTTTTTTCTTGTTTTAATACCTTGCACATGATTTTTTTCTCTCATTCCCGTCTTTCCCCGGGCACTCGCCCACCTCTCATTACTTCGGTTTCTCTTTCGCCTATTTTTGTTTTTTTTTTTCTTTTCCGAACATTCTTACCAATAGCCACATGGGGTACCTGAGTATTCATTGCGAGTCTCGATTTCACTTTTGGGAAAATTATATTATGGAAAAAGTTAATATTCTTTGGAGTTTTTTCTCTGCGTGATATCGGCGATTCGATTGAATGGATGTATCGAAATTGCGATTTCCATATTTTTCGTCCTTTCAACGATTGTAAAAGATTTCGACACGTTTGCAATGAGTTTTTTTATCAATATCAAAATGAATTTTCACCGTTTTCGGGGGTGTAAAATAAAGATTTGTATTCGAAGGTCACAAGCGCGTCTCGCAATGGTAATCGAAGCCCCGTGCGGTTTCCGAACCTCATTAGCCGTATCACGACGTTGCTACCCACCTCCCCCAATTCCCGTTATCTTTTCTACGCTCTCGCGTCCATTTTCCTTTTTTCAAAATCCCAACCTCTCTCGTCTCGCGGTTCTCGCAAAGTTTTCGTTTCTATCGTGTCTTTTTTTTTTCCTAACCTCTCCCATCCGCTTTCCTCGCATTTTTTTCCGATATTTTTGAGCAATAAATACTTTCTCCACGAACAACTGCACATTGAATTGACGCACAGGAACACCCAAAACTCATTTTCACATCGTTTATATTCATTCGCAGCGCGCGCATCCGTTCTGCGCATCTCGCGACTGCGACCGTTAACTCACACATTCGCGATCGATCTTTCACTCAGTTCACGGATTCATTCCAAACTTTCTCACCTCACACTAATATGGCTATACGTCCACAGATTAATGTTACCGTTAATTAATGATTATCAATTCATATCAATTCAATATCAATGTATTACAATCAGACAATACTCAACAGTGATTTTTTTTGTTTTCATTATTTCGTATATATTACAATAATTAAGAGTGACAACAACATGACGACGGAGGCGTTGAAGCATTTTGTTTCTTTATGAGGGAGAGTGGCACAAGGTGGTTCCGTAAGGTAAGTTAAAAAGAGGAATCATCATTTTTTTTCTTCGTTTTATATAAATGAGCTTTGATGATGACAATACAACGACGATTATGAAGACGATATATCGCGATGGACGAAAAAAAAAAAAAAAAAAAAAAAAAAAACGAATTATGAGGATGAAACGAAATTACGAATGAATAATATGGCAGATTCAGGGGAAAAAATTATATTTTTTTTCCCCCACCGAATCGAAGGACTGAGGAAGGGGAAGCACGCACACTCAACACAACCGTCACATCGAGAGCTGGCCTCGCGCGCGCGCGGCCATAGTCCATATTATTAATAATCATTACTTATCAACTATTACACGCTTCTCGCACATTTTTTTTCTCGTCTCTTATTTTTTTTCTTCACCGCGCGTATTTTCTTACCTTTTTTTTTATTTCCCTGGCGCTTTTTTTCGTTTTATCGTCGCGAAAAAAAAAAAAAACATCGCAGATACACCTGTGTCCTTCCTTTCGCGGGTCTTCCGCTTCGAATGTGTCTCTGTGTGCGTCTATATATACTATATTGTTTTTTTGTTTTTTTGTTGTTTTTTTTTTCATATATATAATATTTATAACGCGACGATTACACGCAACGGAAGGGCACACGCACACATATTTTTATATACAAATACACATGCGTTGCGCCGGGTTTTTTAAGTGTATATATTTACACATATACATATGACATACCATCCATGTGTATAATATACTCGTAATCAAGTTAATGTGTCTTTGTTCGCGTGTGTGTAAACTTTTTTTTTTTTCGTGAGTCTTTTTGTTTCGTGTTTTGTTTCGTTTCTTTTTTTTTCTCTTTTTTTTCGTTTTTTTTTTAATTAATCTTTTTATTCAATAATTATCGCAATCCTTTGAAACTCCGAAACGGTTTTCGTACGCCGACCGATATGAGTTTCAATCTTTCTTATTACAGCGCTGGATGGAAATGTTTTCTTTCGTTAAAAATCGCGACGATTTCGATTGAGAACGTCTTCGGCGTTCGTATGTTTGTTTTTTTTTTTTCTTTCGCTTTCTCGTTCCCCGTTCTCACATTTACAAATATCCTCGTTGAACGTCTCGTCAGCTCAACCCACCAATTTATCGATATACTTATAATTATAATTATAGTTATTATTATTATTATTATTATTATTATTATTACTTGTATTATTATTATATATACTCGTTTGTTTTTTTTATTTATTATTCGTTTGCTTGAAAAAAAAAAAATTTCCTCTCGTCGGTGACGCGGAAATTTTTCGTTTTCTTTTTCTTGATTTTTTTTTCTCTCTCGTTTGCCAAGAATCGCCGCCGGGCCTCTCCTCTTCTGTGAGCTCATTACAATTAATACATATTCACCTATTACAAATATCATTATTTTGGTATCTTATGTACAAATAACTGGTAAGTGCGATTGATACAGTTATTAATATTCGTTCACACAATTCCAAAGCCGGGCGGCCTTCCAGAAGACTTTTTCGAATGTATCGTAGTGTTTCTTTTCATTTGTTTCGTTTTTTAACACATATTTTTTTCCATTTATTTGCGCGCGACGCACCCCCGGCTCGCTGCTCCGCGATCGCGTATTTTTTTTTTTTCGCATCGTCACTGGTCGCCGTCGTTTTTGCCCCCGCGAAACGTCTTCGTCTATTCGCTCGGAGAATTTACGATTTTTTTTTTTGACGTTCGAATTTTTGGGGTTTTCGTTGCAATTTTTTTTTCTTGCATTACGAATTGCTTTTCGCGACAACGACGCATTTATATCACGATTAGCGACATTTTCACGATCTCGTTGCGCGTTTAGGCCATTTTACGAAGTTAGCCAAATTTTTTTTTTGTTTCTTTGTTTTTTTTTTGTTGTGTTTTGTGTGTTTCGTTAATAGCTTAATTACGCGACTCAGCAGGGCCACTCGTGGCGCGAGGGTTTAGTCGGATGCTTTGTCGGTATAACGGGGCATCAGGGATTGGCATCGGCAGCCATTATATTGTGCACCTGTTCGAGTTTATACGCCAACCTTTGCTTCTGCGAAAATTCATCCTCCTCCAGCGTTACTATCAACTGCTCGTTGTACTTTCCCGCGTATGTGTACAACTCGTATAGAGCGCAATTCGTGTTGAATTCCGTCGTGTGTTGCTGCGAACAGAGGAAAACCAAAGAAACATTTAATTTCAATGCAATTTACGAAAAAAAAAAAAAAATTTATCAAGAAACGAAAAATTAAAAAAAAATCGATCGAGAAGGAAAGTTAACAAATTAAATTAATTGAATAGTCTAATAGACTTCGTGGAGAACAAAAACTTATTTATTGATGAAAAAATGAAAAAAAAAAAGGAAACTTTCGATCGAAAAAAAGTTAATAAATTAAATTAATTGAAATTAATGATAATAATAATGATTTATATAATTGAGAAATTAGTAATGTAGAGTTATTATTCATCCCTGAAGAGCGCCATTTTTTATTAGACTTCGTGGAAAACAAAAATTTGTCGACAAAAAAAAAATTACCCTCGATTCCTCGGCGAGCATCGCATTCATATCCTGATCCGATATGGCGGGCATTATCTTGATATCGGAGTAGTAACGCTCCACCCATTCTTTGTACACTGGAATGTCCTTAGCGTAGAGTAATTTCGAACTCGGCGAATCTTTGCCTGCAAGGGAAAAGAAAATGAAGAAAATTTAATAATTTGATAACTCGTTTTATCTGAAAAAAAATGTTTTGATCGAATCCGCTAGAAAAAGTAACTCGTACATTTTTTTACAAACTTTCCTTCGGGTTAAACATTTTGTTGTTGTTATTGTTATCGTATAAAAAATTCGATAAATTTCATTTTTTTTTCAAAAAAATAGTTATTAATAAAAAAATGTTATTTTGTCAATAATTTTTTATATGCGGCATCAGAAATATTATAAAATAATCTAAACGCCATTACGATTAAAAAATCGCATGAAATCAGAAATTCAATATCTTCAAAAAAAAATCGAAAAAAATTTCTCGATTTTTTAATCGATTTTTCGATATTTTTTTAGCCTTTAAATTGTGCGAAGTAAAGTAGTAGAAATGGACTCACCAAGTCTGTGATCCGACGTGGAACAACTATCCATGAAAGTTTGCGCGACGACTGATAGACAGGAGTCGACGATGTTGGATTTATGAATGTCGAAGACAAAGTTTGGATTTTTAATGAGATTCACCCAAAACCTGAGTGGCAAAGAATTGCTTTTCCACGTGTGAACGACTTCGGGATCAGAAATACCGTGATGAAGCGCCTGATCGTCGAGAAAGTCGAACATATATTTGATCGCAAGGGGAAGCGCCGAACCCCGGTGTGCGGTGCTGAATATCGTTTCGAACAGATCGTCGACGAATTTTTGTAGTGTACCCTTTGTAGCGAGTAACCTTGTGAGATATATTTCCGACACCATCTTATTGCCGCGTTCGCCTTCCTTTTGCGCGTCGGTGTCGTGATGCTTCACGAGATGCCAACTTTTCAGTCCGCCGTCGTGATCGTGATTAAGCGGCGACGTTGCGCGTGACAACGGCGGACTCGCGGAGCTGAATTTACTGAGATTCAGAGTTTCGTATTTGTGAGATTTGTCGTTCTTTTCCGATAGTATCGAAAGATTGTATATCGATGACGATTGCTTGGAAACCAAATTAAGAGAAGCGCCGTCCGGTACTCTGTAGTGATTCAGAGTATTTCTCTTTTTCCATTCGCCTTCTGTTTTCGTCGTCGAATCCTCATCGTAGAGGATCAAACGGCCTGATGCTCCGGTACGCCATTCTGCGTTAAAAATAAACGGTTTATTATAAAAATAAATAAAAATAAAAGAAGCGTTTTGGTTAAATGAGAACTTTTGAAAAGTAAAGGTCGACTGGTATAGATCTTTTGTTTGCGCGGTAATAATAATTACCAAAAAAGGGAAAATCACCGGAAAAGATCTTTGAAAAAGCAAAATGCGATGAATATCGATCTTTTTTTTTACAGTTCTTTTTAAAATAGCGTAATAAAGATCTAATTTTTTTTACTCGATTTCGAGTGATGATTCACGAAAAAAACGCATTTTTTCGAAAGAAAAATTATTTTTGGTTACCGAGATCGAGATCGTCCTTTCGGGGTCTCTGGCTGTAGGGCGTAGCGCGGTATATCGTGTCGAGGGCTTTTTCCTTGACTTGCGAAATGGTATCACAATCGAGAACTTTGACCGGTACGTTCTCCGTGTTTGGATCCAATCCACCGACGAATACAGTCTGTTGCGAGATCGACGCATAGGCGGTCTGCAATTTTTCAATACAGAATTAAATTTTAATTAACAATAACATAGAGTAGCATTTTGAAATCGAAATATTGAAAAATAGAAAATCTAAAGATCGGAAAATCTAAAGATTCTCCATTTTCCGCGATGCATCAGCGAGAAAAACGTCAATAAACGATTTTTCTTGTTTTACTTACGATTGGCTTGAAATCGATCGATTGTCTGATGAGCTTTTCTTCGGAAAGAGAATATCTCGCTTCGGATGTTATCGCGTCGACCGGTCCCTTGTCGACTTGCTGTTTCATTGCGCGGAACAGCATGTACAACGGTTCGCCGGCGCACTCGCGCATAAATTTGTACAACAGGAATGTAAACCAAGCGGACAACATTTTTTCCGCTACGCTCTCCGTTCTGGAAATTTAAGAGCAAAATCCCTGTCAATACCACAAAAAAAAAAAAAATACAAGTCCGAGGTATTCAATAAATTATTCAATTTGCGTCGATTTTTTTTTTTTGGAAATTTGTATTCGACGAAAAATAGTTTCGAAAAGGAAACACTCCATTTCCTATTTCCAGAAAAAAAAATTTCAAATATTTATTCTATTTTTCGTAAATTTCTCTTAAAAAGCAAAAATATTGAAAAAAATTATGAAATCAACTAATATTTACTTTTTTTTTATATAGAGTATCAAAATAATCATTAATTATGTTTTTTTTCAATTTTAGAAAAACTTCGAAACGTAAATAATTCGTTGACTCACCGTCTGAGTAACAGCTTCGGATGGCTTTTGCCTTCCATGCATTTTTCGATGAGTTCAGCGAGTAGAGTTTTCAGAATATCGGTACAATATTCCATTTTGCTCTGTAGCGTAACCATAATTAAGCTCGCGACATTGACGCGATCTCTCATGGAGAAGTATCGATTGCTCTCAAGAGTTCTAACGAAGAGTAGTAAAAACGTTTTGTTCATAATAAGTTGTCCAAAGAGTCGCAATCCTTTTTCTTTCCGTAGTAATTCCGGTCGATCCCATTGCAGTACGACGTGATTTTCGACATTCGGAAAGAGTATTTTCATCGCGTATGTGCGATAATCCAAGAACGGTATACCGCCGCTAGTAACATCGCCCGTAAGATCGGTCATTTCGGTTTGCAGTTCGGCAAAAGCCTCTTTGCATTCTGCGGCGACTCGGAGCTCAAGAATATCCATCTGCTCCTGCATATTCTTCAAAACTCTGTTGCTTTCCGTTGATTTTCGTCTATATGCGATCAAAAACGCGATAAAAACGATAACGAGTACAACGATCGCGACGATAACACCGATCAGCGCCGGTTTCGAAAGCGGACCGTTCAGTCCCGCGGGGAGCGCGTAACTCAATTTACCGATCTTATAGCTCAAAGTTCGCCCAACGACAACGATCACTTCCGGAAGTTCTTGTTTATCCGGAAGTCCCTCGGCATCGAGTGCCGGCGGTTGTGTTTCGGGTGGTCTACAGGTCAATTGTTGTCTCGACAGCGATGTAACGTTGCAGAAAGAGTTACCGATCTGCACGATAACATCCAATTCGCGACACGCGCGATCGAGATTTTGTCCATTTATCGTCAGATAATCGCTTTTGTAGTATTTAACCTCCTCGTCGAAAACATCGTAAATCGGATTGGGATAAAGGAGAAATTTGTTAAAACCGTTTTGCGAAAGATTTTGTACACCGGTTACGTTATCCATTCGAAAACCGTATTCCAGGGCCAGAGGGCGCTCGGCGTCGAGATCCACGTCTTCGGGAACGTCGATCGTTGGCGATCGGCAATCCATATTTGTTTCGGATAAAACATCGCAGCGTGAGACAAACATTTTCTCGTCGTAGTAAACGTACATCTGCGGATCCTGAATGTACTTGAGATTTTTACCGGTCACGTTGATTTTAATGCCACCGGCAGGAATTCCTTTGGGAATTTTCAACTGACTGACAACTCCGCTCTCGACGAACTCGATCGTTGGATCGTCAACGTATTCGAAAAAACCGTCGTAGTTCCGTCTACCGCCGTCGAATATCATGGAAAGCTTACCGACCCTTTTCTCGTCACTGGCGCTAGTTACGCACAATGTTTCGTTCGATTCGGCGCTTATTATGGAACACGGTAATTTGTCGATATAGACACGTATTTTGCTACCGGCATTCATGTATTTACCAGTTATTTTGATTATCGTGCCGCCGCTCATTGGTCCGTATTTCGGGAATATCGAGGATATTTGCGGATCGACGAATTCGTAATTTTGGGCCGATTGCCCGCGGTAATCTTCGATCTTTACGATTACCGGTCCTTGACGCGGTTCCGTCTTTCCGGGTCCATCGAGACGGCATATTATCTGTTTTGTTCGCACGTAAAGGTGTTCGTAAGGCTGACAAGTCACTCCGGCTACTGTTACACCTCCATAGATGTCGTTGAACGTCTTTCCGAGATTTATCCCGCGAATCGTTACGTTTGTGTTCCCTTCCCACGGTCCCATCGTTGGCTCGAAGGAATGGATCTCGGGGTTCGGACACGTCATGTTTCTGTTTAGCCAAATACCGTTTCCGCGATTGCATTGATCTTTCACTTCGCATCTATCGGAACTTTGACACCAACCGCAGTCGTATTTTGCTGGAATCGCGAGACACATCCCGCAATTGTCTGCCATGTCGCGACATCGGTAGATCACTACGTGGATGTTATCCGGGTTGTCGAGCGGCCGAGAACCGCCCCAGATAACGGCAAATGGCACCGTTATGTTTGGGGTACGCGAAGTATAGGAAAACTCGGTCTCGTCGCAGTAGATCGTGTCGGCGAGAAGACGAGCGTTGACACTCGTCACCCGACCCTCGATGTTGAATTGACACACGAATCGCGTTTGGACGATGAATTGCTGGAAATAAAGTCAAAGCAAATTGTTATTTCTTAGAATTTTTTTTTTTTTTTGGTTTTTCGAATTCATGGAAACGCGGAATTTGAAAGAAAAATCATTTTTTCTGAAAAAAAAAAGAAAAAAAAATGAAAAATTGTTTTTTGGTTTTTTATTGGGAAAAATGCAGGACTTAGGTTGAGAAAAATATTTTTTTCCGCTTGAAACGGACTGCAGACGATTTTTTTTTAACGCACAGTCGACCGCACGAATTGCAGAGATAATCTGTAATTCGTGCACTCGAGACGGATAGAGGAGATTCGTGAGGCGTTTAAAGAAGGAAATCTTCATAATCGGTACTCGACGGAACACTCACCCCTATTATGTGGACTTTGACTCTTATGGGCTTCTTGATGCCGGAAGACACGAGAATCTCTTGCGAATCAGTCGAATTTATTGTCGGACAGAATCCTGGACCGCTTCTGTAGCTCGGCCCCATTCGCTGCGTAAACGAATAGCAAAAAATTCGTGTTGAATATATTGAATTTTTTTTTACAGTTTTTCGAAGTAGAATTATATTATATCTACGGAAGTCGGAAGAAAATAAAAATTGAGAAAAATTTTGAAAAAAAATCGTTACCGATTTTTGTAGATATGTTATTACCGGTTACCGACTATTTTGCCGATTTTCGTAGGTAATTTATTTATGTAATATAATTATAAAATATCTACAAAATCGGTATTGTTTTTTCATCAATCGGTTCAGAATTTCGACCCGATATCGGTAATAAACCCAAATAATTCGCTATTTTTTTATAATTCGTTTGAATTTCGCGATGAAATAAGAAAATAATGTAAAAATCGGTAAGAAATACTCACAGCGACGCCGGTAACAAGAATATCGTTTCTACAATTTTCCGCGGTATCGTGTGTGCATCGATGTCCGTCGACGCACCAGTCGCACGGAAAGCTCGACGACACGCACTGCGTGCACGACGAATACGTATTGCAATCGAAGAACGTAAAATTCGTAGCCACGAGATCGGGTCCATTGGTCATGCGAACCGATAATTTGGCAGTGAAGTGATGTTGACCGGCGGGTATAGATGGCAAAAGATCGGTTCGCGGTGTCGTGCAATTAACGCCATAAGATTTTCTCGTTGCGTTTGTAATGAGTGTTTTGTCGAGAGCCGAAAATGCGCACAAAAATTGTCCTTTAAGAGTCGGAAGATTGTCGATAACGAGTTCGAGAGTTCGCGCCGTTGTTCTCTGCAGCTGATCCGGCGTTACAGTCGTAATCGTTGTGCATCTGCCGCTTTTGTATGATATCCAGTAAAGAGGATCCTTCGCAGCATCCTGACAATCGCTACGTAAATTGCACTTATTCTCAATTGAGCACCAGCCGCAGTACGGATCCTTGGCTCCGAGACAATCCCAACACGTTTTGTATACCGAACATTCCTGAACTTTGACCTTCGAGACCTTTTTCTCCGTCAGTACGTACAGATGCATAAGATGAGAATCGAATAAAAGATCGGGGTTCACAGGCGAACCCTCCTCGATCTCCAGGTCTCCGTACTCGAGCGCAAGTACGGAACTCTCAACGACAACCTGAAACACACATCGAATACGAGACATTAGAAAAAAAAAATATTTTTAAATAAAAAAAAAAATTATAAGAATTACTATAAGTATAATAATAATTATAAAATGATGATTATTATTTTATTAAGGTATTATTTATTTTATTTGTCCCCCCGTTTCATATAACTCCGATCTCCGCTGCGATCTCTCTGTTTCAACTAACCCCGGTCACCCCTATAGAGTCCTATCGCGACTCGCAATCGTTTCATACGCTTCGTACCTACCAACGAAATGAGATAGTGTTCGGAGTGCCTCGTTCGTCGAACGCTCAACGAGAAGTCAGGATACTTCCGTGACGCGACGAAGAAGTACCTGTTGGACCTTTCACACGAGACACTCCCTTCACCCTCTATGCTACAGCCACCCGTTTCATACGCTCGCTGCTTGAAGCTTCGTTGATAATAGTATACCAAAGATAAATCTGCGGTCGTGCGATGATCCTTTGACCGTTCGAAGGGGGAGAAACGCGAGAGAGAGAAAGAACTTGTAACGGAAGAGCTGTTAACCGCAGTACAGCGGTTGTAACCTCGAACTCTCTTTCCCTTCTGCCCAATCGTTTCTTCTCGTTCACTCGCTCTTTCCTTCTCGTGTACAACGCCGCGGAGGAACAAAAAGAGGATTGTAAATGAACGTTAGAAAATTACTTTGTAGCTCCGCGGGTCCACGACAGGGATCGCGCGGGACGCGCAATTACAAATCTTTTTTTTTTTTTCGTTTTCCACACTGTAAATCGTTTATTTTATCTTCGTTCGTAATTTTTTTTATAAAATTTAATTATTATTATTAACCATGGATCGTGAATCATAATAATCATATACATAATAAATAAATAAATAATATTAATTATTAACAGATTATTATTATTATTATATAAAAAAATATATTTTTTTTTAATGCACGAACAATGATATTTTTTACATCGCGACGGAAGCACATCGAAAGTATCGACTTATCATTGATATTTACTCGTCTCGCTTTTTCAATCATGTGCCTCCGAGAAAATCGAAGAGATAAAGTTGTCATTGAGGAAAAAAAAACATATCTTAGACGCGAAGATCGATCGCAGGGGGTTAAGGGGAACAGAACAGACGTGATAAAAGCGTCTCTGAGCGATTGACGTTTATCAATCGGCGTAACGGTATATTTATTAACCCTATTGAGATAGCAAACAAAGGCGCGGTTCTTCCCGTCATTGTTGTCGCTGCAATGCGAAGAGAAAGAAAGTCACTGCGACGCATTTCTGTTTTGACTGTTTTTTTTTTTTTACTTTCGTAATCTTTCCGCGAACGCGAGGAGACTCCGTTGGGATTTTCACGTTTTCACTGTACCGACGACTTGTTGTTGTTGTTTTTTTTTTTTTCGATTTTTCGCAAAACTTCGAGGTACGTGTTTCATGCGCGGAAAGCTTTTCGGCGGATGAAAACAAAAGCGGTAGGCAGCGACGCGAAATGTTCAAATGAAAAGAATCGTCGAGTCGGCTATGCGAAGCATATCGATCCGTTTGGTAAAAATGACACAAACTTCTACTCGGTACAGAATTTTTTTATTTGTCGTTCGCGTTGGATACTTTGCACCAAAAATACCAAAAACACCAAAAACAGTGAATGAAAAACAGTGAAATAATATAAAACAATTTTTTTTATAATAATAATAATCGTAAAATTTTCGATCTTTTTATGATATGTATTTTAAATCGCCCCGATCGCCGCCCCTATATTTTGAAAGTAAGAAAATTGGAATCGGTTGCGGCCATTAACCGCACCAACGAGACTATTGTCCTCGAGACTATTGGCGAATTAAAAATTTTACAATACGCGACTCTTGTCGCGGATTTATCGGTTGTGACTCTGCATACGAGAAAAATTCGAGAGAAAAAAAAAGAATAACATATCCGGATCCTCCTATGTATCTCTATCGGCTTCGCTCGCATATCTTTTTTGTTATATATATACGTAGCGATGGTATACAATAGTTGCATCCCATCCATAGCCTCGTTCTCATTCTGTGCACGAAAAAAAAAAAAAAATCGCGAAGCTTCTCGCGTGCGACGAGGTCGCGAGGGATGGGAATGGGGGCGAAGAAGAAGCAATTACTCGCGGCGAGCGAGGAGGGCAAACAGAGGTATGAGAACATCATCCCCCAATGCTCCCGTTGCGGGGCGCAACAAAGCCATAGATATGTACATACTTTTGCGACAGTCTCATCTTTCGCCGGGCCGAGTAGTACGCGGTATAGAAATAGACCCGGAAAGAGAGAGGGAGGGTCAGGAGAAAATGGAAAGGAACGAAAAAAAAAAAAGAAATGAAGAAGACGCTTCCCGACGTGGTACTCGACGAATCGATTTACAATACTCCGACACACCGACGCGGAAGTTGCGTTTTCCGCATTTTTTATATCCACGAGGCGAGCGAAAAAAAAATTATTATTTTTTATTTTTTTTTTTCGATTCTACTCCAATAATTTTATCGAAAAATGACTGCTGAAAAAGAGAATAGCTAATGGTCTATCGGCACTCTAATTTCATTTAGCGTTTTTTTTTATTATTAATAATGCGGAAAATGAGAGATTAATACGACAGGCAAAAGTCGTCGAATTACGTTTTGTACTATATATATATCCATTCGCGTTGATCGTTAGTAATTCGATATTCGTAGATGACATTTCCGAATTTCGGTAGCGTATCGCCAGAGAACGGATAAAATTATCGTAATTTTCAATATCGGTTAATTGACAGCTGAATTTTTTAAATCATATTTTCGATGAAAATAAGGGAAATAATTTCGAGTCTCGATAATATCGCTGTCATCGAACTGTTGCGCATTTCAAATTTGCATAATTGTTTAAATGCGAAATGGCGAACTGCTCGTATTTATTTTTTTTATTTTTTTTCAATCGCATCTTCAATATTTTCATTTCTAAATTTATAAAAAAAAATCTATCGTCGAAAATTTACGTATGATTTTTACTTCATAGAAAAATCTTTCACAATAATAAAATAAAATGAAAGACGCAATAAATATTAAAACGAAAAAAAAAAAATGATAATCATTTTTTATTCGTCGTATCGATAATATTTTTTTCACCAAAATATTTTTTGCGAATAAAATGATCATATATCGGTATTGGCGCGTGAAAAATAATAAAAAAAAAAATTGAAAGAACACAACTATGAAATCGTGAAAAAGAACAGACGGTTTATTCCCACGGGAAGTGGCGGAATGATGACCGATTCTATCGGGTTAAAGAGACTCGATTAGGTCGCTCGGGAACGCTGCCGTGTCTAGTTACGTCTATTATGTAAAAAAAAAATTATATGCCAACAATTACGCACATAGGTTGCCATTTAAAAATGAAAAATGAAAGATAGGGTAACGCGTCGCGTGCCACGATAAAAAATTTAAATCGATAATAATTCAATCGCGTGACGAAGGGGCGTACAAAATAACCCGGAGGCTTGTCGCGCATCCCTCCCTCCTTCCCTTCCGTATCTCTATTCCTCTGTTTCCTTCCACATTTCACTCTTTCGCGTTGTCGCCGCGTTTGATCAAAGTCCCCGATTCGCCTCGGGGGCCAATTCGCTTCCCACTTGCCGCTCTTTTTTCCCCTTCAACCCTTTCGTTGTGGTTCATAAATACCATAAAAAAAATAAAAATAAAAAAAAAAGTTACTCTATCGCGATCGAGGAAAAAGGTTATGTTTATCGTAAAAATCATTGACCCGCCGGGACTCCGCGATGTTATATATACTATAAAGTATCTATCGGTTTTGCGCAGTTCAGCTTCACGTATAAACAGGGAGATTGCGGAGGTTGAAAAAAAAAAGAGCTCACGAGCGGTCAGAGAGCGAAACAGATCTCTTTCGCTCGCTCTTTCTCTCTATCGCGGCGAGAGACCGCGGGAAAATATGGGTCGAGGGAGGAAAGAGCGTGACGCGGTGGTTCCTTGCGCGCCTGGAAAGGAATGCAGCAACATAGAGAAGCAGCGTGCCTCCGGAGGCTCTCAGAGTTCACCAGTCTCCGGGGTGTACTGTTTCTCAGCGAGTTTCAGCGCGCAAAAGAGCCGCGCGAGAGAGCCTCCTCTCTGTCGTTGCCGGCATACTCGTCGTGCCCGCGGGGTGAAAACTCGAGAATATCGAAGCTCTACTGCTAGTATTCCTCTTTGTTCGTGTATCAAATATTCGAAAAACTTTTACGTTAAAAATAAACCATAAACAACTAAATTCATGAATTTACGCTTTAAGAAAAAAAAAATCAGAATGAAAATAAACAACTGTAATTTAATGCAAAGAGGAATTTGAAATTCAACAACTTTGTGCATTAAACGAGTATTCCTGGCGAGTTTACTTATATTTTGGAAAATTACTGTTCCCGACATTGGAATTGCAAAATTTTCAGATAGAAGTTAAAAACTTGTTTATTGAAACTCAATCGGTTCTTCAAAATGGTCGAATGTTGCAGCAGCCGGCAATTCATTTTCATACGATAAAAAAAAAAAAATCAATATTAAAATATGTTTACAAGCTATCGATTAATTAATAACAAATGTAATTAGGAGAATTAATCATAAATTATCATAATATTTATTATTATAATGATTTTTTTAAATTTCATTATGTTTAATTCATTGCGTAAGAAATAAATTTGCGGAAATAGAGGTTTCATCCTCCCAACGGTTTCAACAACACCGTAACCCGCCAAACTGGTTTAACTCCAACAAAAATGAAAAAGCATGTAGTTTTCAGTAGTTTCAATCTATAATTTTTTTTCCCTTTGCTGGAATGAAAAAAAAATAATAATATCGCTTAATGATTTTATCTAAAAAACTGACTATGTTTTAGAATATTTCTTATCTTTGTTTAAATATAACATTTTTCGGTACGTTTTTCGGAATTTATTATCAATCCAATAAAATCCTAACCCCTTTGTTCCGGAGAAGCTAATTAATTAATTAATTTCTCTCTTCACAATGACCCTTAAAATGTTATTGATATGCGCACGTGGTAAGCTCCGTGAGAGTTCGAGCAGTCGATAGTTTCATTGCTCTCGCGGTCAGGAAGATCTCGAGAGACTCGCGCGTTACAGCTCTCGCGATCTCGTGCGAAAGGTCAAGATCTCGAACAAAGAGAGGTCTCAGATGCTGGCAAGAGGCACGCGCTGTAACACTGGAGTTTCCCCGTCTCGCGAATTCGAGCGATTTCTCGGACAACGTCGGTTCGTTGTTTCTCTCCCGTAGCGATTATAATGCGGGGGATGCTATATCGTTGCTCCTCGCCTCGTCTTTTCCGTTCCCATTTTGTTGTTTTTTTTTTTACGCCTCTGCAGAAAATGTCCTATCGTTGCTTCTGTGGATCGCGTCGAAGCGATAGATGAACGCGTCCACCCTTTGTACATTCACGCGGAGCGCAGAAGTTGTGGGAACGCGATTAATATATTGAAAACGCAGAACTCCTCGTTCGAGATAGAAGAGCAAAAGGAGGAATCGCTTATCGTGCACGAGCTTCTGCGCCACGGGACGTCTTAATTACTGGAAATAGTATGAAAGTGAGTTTCCTCGCCCCTCGCGTTCTTCCCTCTTTCGTTCCACAGAACTCTTGCCTGCGCGATCAGAATGTATTGCTTCGTTAAAAACCTGCCCCGTAGACTTTTCTCGCATATAAAACGATTATACAGCTGCGTATGGCTGTATAACTATATTTAGTACGCCTATAACTGTGGGAGCTACCGGAGATATGCGCATGTATGCATTTTTCCTCAGCATCCCATAATGCGTCGAGACGCCTCTCGTGTACTGGATGCACCCAATCCGTTCAACGTGAGGCAACCCGACGCTCCCACTCCTTGTCCGATTGACAGGCGATTCGCAAAAACGTTTAATCATCCCGAGATTCAAGAATCTCATCTCCTTGGCCCAGGCGTGCTCTCCGCAGTTTTCTGCCTCTCTGCTCTTCGATCTTTTGCTCCCCCCCCCCCTGCCCCACCCCTCGGGCTGACGGGGCAACGCGACGAGATGCATCGAGTTCGTATATTCGTTTTATGTCGATGTGCACTGGTGTCTACCTTGATACGGCAGGTTGTGCGGTTGAATTTTATGATTCCCGATCGAGGGTGTCAACAAATATATTAAGGGGGTTAAAAAATACGATCGGGCCTTATTGCCGCTTCGAAACTGATGATATTTTTCCTTTGGACAAACTTTGTGCGTTGCGTAGTTTCGGAGTTATGATGAGTTGAAGTTTTCACCTGATAAGGTCGTCCGACAGATGGCGCGTGCGGCGTCTTCGACGGAACGACCTCATTTAACCGAAAGCTTCAAACGCCCGTATTTCGAGAACTATGGACTTTAGAAAAAAGTTGCAAAGGGAAAGTTTGTTCAGTTGCGAATTCTGAATGCGATGAAGTGCACAAGCATTTTACATGATTTTGTTCGGGAGGAATATACAGCTATACGAAGTATATAGTGTGTGCAAAACATACGGTTGCAAGCTATGAGTTGCTCGCCCCGTCTATGATTGCAATGAATCGTGAATACGTGAAACCCCAAGGAATCTCGATTACCCGTGACACATCGATACATCCCTGTGGGGCTATCGAGAATCCCCCGGAATTGTCGGAGCAACGGAGGCCACGATATGACGGAGGAAGAAGTGCTGGGAAATAAAAATTCACATACAGGTTTCCTAAGATTTCTTCAAGAAACACAGTATCATAGCTCTCCTTGCAACGCGAGAACGCCTCTCGTCGATGGGGAATATATTCGTTGCGAAAAACTTTTGCGATATCTCTTTCCGTCTGTCTTTGAAGGAGCGGGAGGGGGTGAGGGTTGAGCCCGCATAGCCGAAGAAACGAAGAACGTTGGGTTGCGGAAGCCGAGAGGGAAGCCCTCGTTGAAAAATATGTCGAAGTCGTTGTGTCTCGTCGAGGAGCGAAAAAGAGACGAAATACCGCAGAGAATTTTTGCTTACGTCGGCATTGCAAATCTTCAGATATGCATATGCGAGCTTTGCGCAAACGAAATGTTGAAGAATAAAAATGAAAAATGCCGTTTTTTTCTATACAGTTGCCAATGTCAAGTGTACAATATTCTGCGTATCTCCAATCGCGGATACGAAATATGTCGACTGGAAAATGATCGTTTAACATGGGGCAATTAATGCAAAGGAGATCAATCGTTGCTCTGTCGAACGGCGGAAAGAGTGGATTAAGGTCTGTTTTAAGGAAAATTGAACGGTTGAAGGTCGCGACGCCTGGCGTCGCTTCGTACCCAGTATAATGGAAGCAATTTTAACTATACATCGAACGCGAGCTCCCGGTTAACTTTAATAGCGTAACCTTATTTACGTGCCAGTAATTCCGATAATGTGATTCATTAATCGCGCAACGAGGTACGTACAGAAAACAATATACAGCTCTATCTCTCTTCCTCGTCTTTGCGTTCACTTTCATCGATCCGCGGATAGGCCGCATTGACGGAGAAAGGGTGCTATTATTTTGTTCCTATTATCGATACCTTCACCATCTTTGCCGACAAAAAAAATTACCAAATAAAAAATTTTATCATTAATTTCGGAACTTTTGCCATTTTCCGACAATTAACATTAATTTTTCAGCAAAGTTAGGTTAGAATTTTTTTTTTAATAAAAAATGCGAAAAAATCGTAATTTTCAACGCGAAAAAAAATTAAAGTCATTTTTGTCCGAATGTATTAAGGGTATCGAATACTAGAGGTAAATTCGTCGGAAATGTTGATATTTTAAAGATTTTTTTTTGCGACTTTTCGTGGTATTCGATGACAATCGACCAATCGCGGATTTTATTGCAATCCGAGTCGCTTCCGGAAGGGAAAGGTTCGAGAAGTTGATGTTGAAAAGGGGCGGCAATTCTGGCGCCGTTAGCGTGCGAGTAGCACTCAATAGTGGTGAAAAAAAAGAAAAAAAAAGTATAGGGGATATGAACATATAGAGGTGTATCAGGTTCGTTCGGCTCTTTGAAGGGCTGTTTCATTCTGGAGAACGGTTTACTCTCGACGTTTCCAAGAGCTCGAGCTCTTTATCCAACGGACCAGCGACAAAGCCCACTGTAGATCAAACTAGCGAAAAGCAAAATAAGTAACTCGACAAAAACTATGTAGCGGTGAGGAGAGGCTGATCTCTGATTTTTCTTCTCTTTGTGCCCCCAACTGTTACCGCACTGAGTTTTCCTTTACCTCGGATAGAATTCTTTACGGCGTTTTTTTTTTCTTTTTTTTTTTACCTTTAAGTGTCTTCTCATTGAGCCGCGATATCCGGGTACTACTCGAAAGTATCAGAACTCTCGTCATCGCGGTATTTCCGATATTCCTCGATTGAACGAGACGTTGAGAATACTTTCATTTTGAGTAAAACGATGGGATGGAAATTGTAAGTAAAGTAGAAAAAAAGATAAAAAAAAATGATACCATCGATGCACAGACAGCAAAAAACGATGAGACAAATAAGCGTTGAAGTTAAAAGCGAGGAGATGAGGTAACGCAACGGAAGAAAGGTAAAAGAATGAACACTGGCGGATGGATGAAGCGAACAGAAACGAGAGAAAAGGTTTTGTGAAATAAATTGCTGTTATCGGATGTCGGGTTATAGAGCATCTCAACATCCAGCAGTATTTGGGCGGAGATTTTTTGTAGAATATTTTTGTTGCTTTCGGAAAATCGGAAGGGGCTGTTAACTTTAAATAAATAAGCAAATAAATAAATAAATAAATAAATAAATAAATAAATAAATAAATAAATAAATAAATAAATAAATAAATAAATAAATAAATAAGTTTTCCTCAACCAAGTCGTCTGTTACGAAACGATAGCGCGAATGCTTAACTCTCCGATGAAGTTTGCTTCGATATTTCCGTAAATGCGTTACCCTCCACGTCGAAGAGTCATTGAGGATGAAGAAGTTTGTCGACACTTCAGTGAAATACGTTGGGGAAGACACATCGTAATCTCAGACTAACGTATGAATATATATATATATATATCTGAATTTATACACCTGCACATGTACGCAAACGCGACCTCACGCGGATCTTCTTGCTATCGCGATTTTAACGAGATTAATCAAAGTCTCGCGCACTTCGGCCAATTCGATTTTCCGTCTCAAAAGCAACGAGTGTCGCGACGAATGAACGAAGTTGCCGTTCAACTTTTCGAAACGAAGGTTTGTTACTTCGACGGAAAACATCGAACAGAAAAAAGAAATTATGGAGTAAAGTCATTCCCGTCGAATTTAAAAATGAAATTGAAAAAAAAAAAATTTCACGTCTCATAGAAATTGCCACATTCGAAAACTCGAAAAATGATAATTAATAAAAACCGAAAAAATATTCATACTAATCTTCGCGCATTTGCTACAAAAATATAAAAAATCTGAAAAAAAAGAAAAAAAAAATCTCTCCATTTTGTAGGCACTACATTAGCATTATATACAGAAAGAAAGCTGCGAGACGCAATAAACCCGAAAGAGTCAGTGCCCAGAGAACGATTCATAGCTGTTAAGTTGTCTGTGAAAAACGACCGTAGGCTTTGTCGAGAGACAGCAGTGGAGTGGACCCGGTGTACACCTATACCCCCCGAGGATAGTCGTCAAACCTATACACGCGTTAGTATAAACTTCTGTACGGTTTTAATCCGCTGCAGTGTAACTCGCTACTTCTGTTTCCCTTTCCCTTGAAGTGTTTTCCAGGGCGAGAGAATTAACGAAGGGAAATAAAATCAACAAGCGGAAGGAAAAAAAAGGGGGTGAAGCTTACGGACTTATTTCCAGGTGAGAGTCGCGGAAGGGGGGGGGGGGGGGAGGGGGGAGCGGTATGTTATTTAACAAACGGTCTGCTGCGGTGAAGTAAGATTTATGCATTTTTTTTTCACGTCTCGACCGTCGGATGTAAAAAAAGCTCCCCCCCCCCCTTCCCCCGGTGCCCACCCCTCTTCCTGCATCATCTCGTGACCAACAAATTTCCTGAGTCCCCACACACTTTCGAGTGGTACAAAGGAGCTGTTAACACACCAACAAACGAATTACTACGCTCGTTAGCAGCAGCCTAACGTACCCTTGTCCTCGGCGACGGAGAGAGCGCGAGAGAGAGAGAGAGAGAGACAGAGGGAGAGAGAAACGAAAAAAAGAGTTGCTAATTCGCTACTGTGGCCGTGCGACCGTTCCGTCGTGGGTACGAAACGACATCACAAACGGAAAATTGTGTTAACGAGAGTAGAGGCCGTCGAGACTTGTCCGCAAGAGTCCGATGTTGTTAGTTGTGCGAAAAGTCTAGACGCACATTTCTTTCTTTTTTTACTCTTAATAATTTCCTTTTATCCGCTATAAATATTCATTTTCAAGGTTCTGTACTTTTTTGTCTCGAGTAGCGACGAGCTTTTGCGACTGTTATTTAATCGAAGACAAAAACCCTTTGGAAAAAAAAACGCATCGATTTTACCGTTCGAAGAACGATAAATAAGACATTTACTAAAATTTTCGGATTTTAAAAAAAATTTGGGAGTCAAAATCAATAAAAGTGTAAATGACTCAAAAAATATGTCAACAATTTTTTTCTTAAATTTATACAGTAAATTTTTGTTAAAAATGTGTTTTTTTTTTAAATAAAGATTTTACGATAAAAATTTCAAACTAATCGATGAAATCATAATTTTTGGAATTTTTTTTCTTATTAATTATGAGAATTTAAAAAAGTTGACATTTTAACTATTGTACAATCGCAAAAAAAATTCTCCACTGCAATTGAAACGGCGACATCATTTCGTAGAAACTAATATCAAATTCTCGTACTCTCACCGGAAATAATTCTCGGGCAATGAGATTAATCGAAGGTAGAGAGTCGGTCGTGCGTTTTACTTTTCCACATCCCGCAGGCAGTCGAGACACAGACGGTAAGGCGAGAAAATAGTCTTTCGGAAGTTGTTTACAAGCTTCAACTCCACCGCCTTCTGCGCTTCTATCTCGGAGCTTCGCTACTGTGATTAACAGCACATAGAGATCGGGCGACACCTTTGGATCTCTCGACAATCTCCTTGCGGCGCTTTCGCACTTTCCTACTTCCGGGCGCGAGAAGCCCTCACTAGAGACGCTGCATATACATACTATATACGTATATATGTATTTTCTATGTACTTCTCTTTCTATATACTTCCGCATTTACCCATTCGTCGTGTAAATCCATATATTTCGCGATCCTACGTCTCCTCGTTGCTTTTCGCACATTTCGGGAGTGCAGAGACCTTAGCTATAGTTTATATGCATTCAAGTGCTGTATACTCGGAGTTTAGCAGTTTTCGTTTCTCGAGAAATTCCTAAACTAATATCTGCGCTCTGCGAGACGTGAGTACAACTCTCGCGCGATCTAAAATTGTCGCTTTAGCGCGAACAGTCAATGCTCTTACCTTTCTGAATCCTATTCGCATTCGTTATTCGAAGTTTTGCAAGTTGATTTCTCGCAAACTTAACATTCTACGCGGGAAATTGTTGCGGAAAATTTCGCGTCAGTTGAAGAATGGCGAAGGGGTTGCGATTCGATGAAATAATAATAATAAAAACACAATAAAAATATTATTTAATTAATATGCGATTTTAATTATTTATTTTATTACCGGAAATTGGTTTATATTTTTTATCAAACGATTAATAAACGTTTAACTCGCAATAATAAATATAAATTCGAGAGTTCCTCTTGCAAATTTATTACACCCTCCACGCTTTACCGATTTTTATTCTCCCGCCTCTCGTTTCCCCTTTCCCCGGCACAGTTATTTTTTTTATTTTTTTTTCATCACCTATCACATTCCCCTTAAATATTTTGCATATTCACATCGTGACTGGCGTGCGAAAGATCGATCTCAGCCGGAAGACGAGAACGAGAAGAAAAATGCGCCGGAGGATGGTGAGAGCAAAAGTGTGGAAGCGGGAGTTACGAAGGTAGAGTGGGTACACGTCGCTCCGAGGACTTTACAAATGGGACGAAATTCCGCGAGCAATTTGTCGGTTTATGTGGGGGTGGCGCGCGCGACATTGTCCGCTTTAATCACGAGACACAACGAATAGCGAATCGGTAAATATCATTGGTTCCGAATTTTTGTAAAAAAAAAAAAATTCAATGAATAAAAAAAAACATTAAAATTCGATCAATTAAAAAAATCAGAACGTTTTTCAAAAAATTCTGATTAAATTTAGAAAAAAATATGAAAAGCACGGTGAAAAAAAAATTGCCAAAAAATTTCTTTCTTTCCCCTGAGGTGTCGTCTGCGTGGAACGGGCCACGTGTCCCCAAATTCGGGGGTTTCGGAGCCGCGGCTATTTTTGCGAATTAACTTGGTCGCTTCTATGACAACGACGCGACAAGTAATGACAGCCGATGATAAAGGCGCGTCACACTTGCCGCAAGAGGTTTAAAGACAAAGGCTGAGTGTTCACTTTGGCAAGCAATGCTCGGGGCTCTCATAGATTCGGCGGGTTTCCGACAGTGCAGGTGGTTAGGAGTTATATATACTCTCGTTGTCGATTCACTCGTAGTCGTTATTCTCTCGCCTCCGTTCCCGTACATCGCTCTTTAAACGAAATTACTCTTGTCGACGTCGCGGTGTCCGTTGGTTACCCCTCCCCTCTCTCACTCCCCTTTCCCTCCCGGCGACGGTGAAGAGAGCAGAATTTGTCGATTGTCCAAAGACATCTTCTGTCTCTCCAAAGCTCACGTTCGGTATGTACCGAGCAACGAGCCTTTTGTCCGAGTCGCATCCCTCGTATTCGTTCGTCGTTCAACGACGAAATTGACGATTACTTTTATGTGATTCTCGCCTCTCGGGGGCTCTTGGCACAGCTAAAGCCTCAACTCTATCTCGCTGTGTACAGTCGTAAAACACGAAGAACGAGTCTCGTTTGAGGCTTGAATTCTCGTTGGTCTATATAGATATATATATATATATAACAAAAGGATATACAATTGCGAATGGCAGTGATACTCCTCCTTTGGTGTACCACTGGATCGAGTTTGGGATGTGAACTCGAAAACTACGCGATATTTCTTACACAGGAAGAAAAAAAATTAATAAAAAATATAGCCGATGGGACTGACGATATTACGGAAAAAAAAAATGGAGCGAAGCACTGAAAAATATAGATTCGAAAAATAGCGGAAGTTTTGATTTTTTTTTTGATTATTTGATGATCGAAGGAAATTCGAATTTAATTCGATTTATATAATTCGTATAAATTATATTTCTGTTTTTATCCATTATATTAAGTATATTTTTATTTATTAATAGTTTGATGAAAAAAAAAAATGTCTGTTTCGTTACGAATGTTTTTTTTTTAATACTAAAAAAAAGTTTTTTTTTTTATTTTCGTTCGTTTGTAACTCAAAATTCTTCACGGCAATGAGAAAAATGCGGAAAAGGACAAAATTTCGTAAATTTTTTGAGAACTTTGTAAATTTATAGCTCTTTAGAGTGATTCCCGACGGAGACCATTCAGTTCCTCGTCCTAAGCTAATAAAATTATAATGTCGGTAGGTTCCTGAATGTGATATGAAATTGTAATAGGTAAACCTCGCGTCTGTGTACATTCCCTAAACTTCGTAACCAACCGGTAAAAGGAATCCTTCGAAATGTCGGTGTATTGTACGTTATTCTGCCTGAAAATTCAACGACGTCCGACTCTGTACATATGTTCTTTGGTATATATATCTGTATATACAGTATATATATACGTGTAATGTACGAGAGGAAGGAGAAGTAGGAGTACGAGGTCGTCGCTACTGAGACGGTAAGGAGACATTGACCGGAGCTTCGCGAGGGTCGACCGGCCTGAACGTTCAGAAGGGTCGTCTATATAGCCTCTCCGCTCTCAGTATAGGCAGCTCGTTCGTTAGGCCTTTCGTGCTATTCACTCGACGCGTAATATATTAACCTACGAGAGCACCACCGTGTCTCACACTACGCGCAACCCCCCGTCGACCTGTTTCTAGTTTCTTCGAAGCTTCGAGGCAACTCCGTGCCAACGTCTTCCAACGCGAACGCTGACCACGGAGAATCCCCTTAATATTTTTTTTTTTTCTAATTCTTCTTATCTCAATAGAAAATATTGATATTAGAGCTTAACTACCCAATGAAAAAACGTTTTTCTCATTAAATTTTCCATTGTTTTATTTCATTTTATTTCTGTCGCAATCTCGAGAAATTTTTATCGATACTAGTTTTTCGGGGAATCCCCGTTGCAGGTCTTTTTTTTCTCCTCCCAATAGAAAATATTGAGTTCGGTGCTTAACTAACCGATGAAAAAATGTTTGTATCATCAAATTTTCTATTATTTTGTTTAATTCTATTTCTTACGTAATCTCGATAATTTTGAACACATACAATTTTTTTCGGAGAATCCCCGTGGGAAGTCGTTTTTTTTTAATTTTCCTCCGAATAGAAATAAGCGATATTAGCGTTGAAAAAAAACGTGTGCAATGATATTTTCTACCAGTTTGTTTATTAAGTAATGCATTTTTATTTTATAAAATAAAATTTCTCGTCTCATTAGAAAAATATCGTCAAGACGAGTCAAAGTTCTTTTCGTAATACCGTTGACGGAAAAAAAATGAAATTCGACGAAAAAAAAGGGACGAAAAAAAAAGGGTTTTACTTGTGAAAACAGAGCTTTCTCGGCGATGAAGAAAAATAACATACGATTTTTTTTTTTTTAAGAACCACGCGAGTTTCCGCGCAGGTAGGTAATCCTGTCCCCTTTACAGAGCTCGAGTCGATGTTAATTCCAACATTACAGTTCCATAATGCATACAGAACGGGAAAGCTTTCTGGGGCAAGTGGATAGCTCTGTGTTACACGGACTATAACATACCCTCAGAATTTTCCTCGGTACACGTACTTTCCGTACCGCTAACCTGTATACTCGTATAGCTTTGTTCCGTCTATTATATCTATACGTATAACCATTATACAAAGAGACACACAAGGCTCTCACCGGCGAGCTTCCAGCACGTCTCTCCTGTCTGGTGCCTCGAGCCTTCCACGCATCGTCGTCATGTCGTAGACGACGACGACGACGACGAGTCTCTTGTGAAGCAACGAAGCTCAGCTTTCCCGTAACCGTTGCCTCGCCCTCGCTTTTCTCTCTAACATCCCTTTGTCGCCGGTCGGTACTGAATTATGCCGGGTTGCCATGAGTTCCTCCGCCTCCCCCTCCCTTGTTCAACCCTCTCTTCCTCGTACCTTTCCCTCTACTCACTTCGTCGCGACCTCATCGGGTCTACCTGGCCGGCAGCGCCGAAAATTCAGAGACTTCCGTTTTAATATGCCCACGAGACGAAACCAGACGCTACAACGACTCGTTTACTTGCTTCCTCGCTTTCTCCTCTCGTTCTCTCATTGTACAGTCAAATTTCTCGATAGTTCCGCGATTCTCCATAAATACTTAAAATTTCTCCGAATTTTGAAAATAATAATAAAAAAAAAATTCAAAAATAAACCGGAATATTTAATATTTCGAATAATATATAATAATATGAAGAAAAAAAATTTATTTTTTTATTTTACTTTGATTTTTAATATTTAATATTTATTATACGCATAATTCTTACTAGTTATTAAATAGATCGATTAATTCGGTAATTGCATTTCGTTTTATCGGATTCGAAAGTTTACACATCAAATTTGAATTTTGAATGACAATTGGACTATTGTTTCGCAGTAACTATGACTATTACGGCATTCCACTGTATTTCCGTTCGCCCTTTTGCTTGTTCTCGCACCTTCGGCCTCTTCTGTTCGCTTTCTCGTCTGCATCACGCCACGGCACGTTTATAATACCAAAACTTTACGTGTACTCGCGGAATATACATAGTTCATCAGTCTCTGTGTGTGTGTATTCGGTAGCTTACACGGTACACGTTCAGGAAAAGGGTCGAGAGGGTTGTGCTTCCCGTTGCACCTACGAGAGACGAGAGTAAACGAGCCACGAGCCTCCGTATAGGATTTATACACGAAGCATACTTTAGCATATTTTATTATATATTTTCCCGGGCGCTGGATGGAACGCTAACTAATAAGCTGAGTAAATCGTGCTTCCCGGTTCTACTACAAACCTATAGTTTCACTTTGTGCCGAGGGTCGTGTAATGAACAGACGCGGAGGATAAACGGAGCGAAGAGTGAGCATTAACAAGCACCGCGAGGAGATCGAAAAATAGAGGAAAATATTAGGAAATTTCGAATCGAGGCAAATAAAAGTCATTTCAAAATCGATCGGCGAAAGAAAATGGCGAAAAAATGGCAAATGGTACTATACGATTTTTTTTTGTCATTTTTATAACATTTAAATAAATAAATAAATAAGTAAATAAATAAATAAATAAATGAATAAATGTAATCAATTTTATGAAAATCGTGACGACGGAAAATGTTTGATGCCTCAAAAGACGCATTTCCTTACAATCTTCCAAATCGAAAAATTAAACTCCAAGCGAACCGTATGTCAGCGCGCGCGCGCACTCACGAGTTCTCTTGAACCTTTGTAAAAGCTCAACGAGACCGAGCGATCGGAGTGTAATGAAAAAAAATAAAAAAGGACCGAGTAGAGCGAAAAAAAAAAGAAAAAAAGAAAAAAAGAAAAGAAACGATGGAAAGAAAAGAAAGAATTGAAGCGGAGGGAGAAATAGAAGCGGAGCAAGAAGGACCGGTCGTACGACTGGGTTCTAATTAAAACAGACTCACTGCACCGAGGGTGAGCTATTGGTAAAATAAAATAAAAAAAAAAAGAAAACGAGAGAAAAAATGAAGTACACGTAAATGGCAAAGAGAGAACGAGGGAGATGGTTGAAAAAAATAAGATAAAAAATAAAAATAAAATCCGTTTTGCCAGCATGAAAGCGATTGAGAGAACGCTGGAGGCTCACCTGCCCCCCCGCCCCACCCCCATACCCCCATCTCCCCACCACCCCTCTCGTGTTCGCTCGGTCTCTTTTCTCCACTTTTTTCCTTTTTTTTCGCCCACCCACCCCCTTCGCCCTTTTCCCGGTAGATATAGGGGCTCCAGGTGCAGCATCGATACGCGAGATATCGTCGCGCCGAGGAGGTATAAAAATCGAGGAAATAAAAGAGAAATAGAGGCCGAAGGGAGAGCGAAGAAGAGATGGCGGAGGAACGAGGATTGAACGAGACTGTGGATGTAGGAAATAAAATAAATATAATATAAAAGTGCGGGAGAGCAGGAGGGGGTGGTCACGAACGGTGGTCGATGCGGTCTTCTGACGAAACGAACGGTCCGGTCGTCCTGTGGCTACCGCGTACTACAAGCCATCACAGGCCATCAGCGAGATCCAAAGAGCGTCGAGGGGGCGACCAAAGGGAAAAGAGAGGAATCCCCACGGGAGAGGAGGACCCTTGACCCGACGAATTAAATGACGTTTCCAAATCTATATAGAGACCGACCTCGACGAGACTCCGAGTACAGATGAAAACTCGCCTTCCGGGAAACGCCCTTAGGTCTATAACCAATTTTTTTTTCTTCCCTCTTTCTGATTTAAAATCTTTTTCTCCTTTCTGTGCCAATTCCACGCTTGATTCTCCGAGCCACCGAGAGAGAGAAAGACAGAGAGAGAGAGAGAGAGTACGGAAAAATATGATATTGCCAAAGTTCAATGTGTTCAGATTTAATTCACCTTTGAGACGAATTTTATAGGATATTTTTAACGGAAAAGAAAAATTCGAAAATTTATTAACGAAATACGAAACTTTGGGGATTCAACGGAATTATTTTTTATTTTTTTTTCAGATGTGTACAAAAGTTAACAAATTTTGATTTTCGTGATCAAAGCTTTTATTTCGCGAAAATTGTAGGTGCAGTTTTTTTTAATCGAGCGAAAAGTTCGCAAAAACAAAATTGCGGGAAACGTCATGTCAATTTGAAAAATTATATTTAATGCATTTGCGATATGGATTCATAACGAGGCGAAGCGAAAAGAACATTTTTTTGAATCCGAGAATCAATCAATCAATTAATTAGAGTCAATTGAAAATTGAGCGAATTCAATAGAATTTTTTTTTAATTCGTGTCGAAAAGGGCACACTGTTTATAATGATTTTTTTTTTTTCGTAATGCTTCCTTCTGTGCCAATTACGGGATCGCTTTTTTGTTAGTGGAAAAAGTTCGGTAATACCGCATTGCGAAGTGCAATTTTTATTTAATTGTTTTGATCCCAATTGAATTTTCAATTAAATTTAATGAAAATCCGGAACGGAAAATAAAAATTATCCTTTCGAGAATTAATCAGCTTAATTGCAAATTGCACCGAATCGATCGAATTTTATTTGATTTTTTTTTAAGTCGGTCAGAATTAACGAAAATCTCTGTATTGTTTTTATTTCTGGTCAATATTTTTACTTTTTGGACAATTCGTTTTTCTTCACTAAAAGATTCAATACTTTTTGAAAATTCTATCTGTATAATTGTCGATAGATATACTTTCCTTAAAAAAAAAATAAACAAAAGAAATTCCTTTCGGATTCGGAAATTGATTGATATTTTGCATTTCATCAGACGTGTTCGGCGATTCATCGATCTTTTTGTACAATTATCTTGGATCATCGAATAAACACGTTGCAGTTTTCTTTACCGACCGAGTCTCGTTTCGAGCGATCGGTGAGATCGGTATCGCCGATCGGTGAAACTCGAAGTAGTTATCTAAATCGGCGAATTGAATTAACAAACCAGTAGCATTCGTGTCGCAGCATCGTTTATTCAATGCTCATTATCCGATAAGAGTCAAGAAACGAAGGTTATCAGTTAACAGCAAAGCGCGCCCTTCACAGAGACCGCCACAGTCTCACGCACAGAGTTAGGTACCCACATATGCAACGCAAAGTGCGTTGGGAAGCCCAACGGAACATCCAGAAGGAGAGAATCTCTCGCGCGGGAGAAAACCGGTTTTCTCCGTAAACGATTTTGCGTTCGAATTCCAATGCTTTCGTTGAAAAGTGAATTCCGCGGGTATTCCAAAGGTATTCGCGTCAACATTGCGCGATACAATGCAACACGAGTATACTGACTGTTTGAGACGCGTGGGAGTTTACAAAGGAGAGAAAAGAAGACGAAAAAAAAAAAAAAGAAAAAAAAGAAAATCCAAAAGAATTAAAAGAACCGAATTAAAAAAAAGACGCGAAAAAAAAAAAAAAAACAAGTTAGCGATCCGTGACGATCGACTCGACGCGAAGGTGAGTGCAAACTAAAAGTAGGAATTCCAGGCGTTTATTACACGCCTGAGGATTTATTTTTAGACGAGTTCAGTGGAAGAAAAACGACAGAAAAAAAAAAGAAAAAAGAGAAAGGATAGACGAGAGAACGCAGAATGAAACGAGAGAAACGAGAAAACGAGACAGAGAACGGGTCGGTTTGTCCGGACGGTCCGTCGTCGGTATCTATGTACGAGATTCGCCGGTGTCTCTCGGTACGAAGCAAAAGCCGCCCGACGCCGGTCAGTGTGTCGGTGGGCGTGCTGTAATAATGTCTCTCCCCTGTTGGTAGATATACCACTGTATATTGTGCAATGCTAACGTGCGTGCAGGCATGCGTACGTAAATATATACATGGATGCGTGAGGCACATCGGCTCGAGCCGATCGTCTCGTCGACGAACGCGGAGAGTGTTGTACGCACAATTATGCGAATCTTGTGTACTTAGTACGCGGTCGGCGGAAGTATTATTATTATTATTATTTTATAATTAAATAAATGTATAAATAACAATTAAAAAAATAATAATCAATCAATTAATTAATTTTTTTTTATAAAATAATAATAATATATTATTATTTTTATTATAATCGATATATAGAGCATATATAACATATAACTCGATAAATCGCTTTTATTTAAAATTTTGTTGTTAACTTTCTAAAGTTGACTTGATTTTCCATGAATTAGACGCGTATCGCGAACATATGCATTGGGGGATGCGATATTATCGAATCTCGTGATTAATGTTACGAACAGCCAAAGGCGACGAACCGCGTTCGATATCCTTCAGGAGTTTAGACGCAGTTTTCTATCTAATCAACAGTTCACGGCAAATTAACGATACCGGGGATTCGCCGAGTCGCTTTAGTTGCGCCGGAAGTCATCAGCATACACTTCAAAAGCTCGCGAACGCTTATTCCCAAATATTAAATTGTACAGAGGTTAGAATAGCGTTAAAAAAAAAAAGAAATGAAACAAAACGTCCGAACTATTCACGAATTATTGTGTGCGGCTGACAGCAGAAGAGATTTTGCGAAGGCGCGCCTATTGTACAACGCAATACATACCCTCGCGTGAAAGTTATTCCGCGCTCCAAGTTTGGCGTAAATGTGTTCACGACGTACAGCACGTGACGCCTGGACACGTACACTTCTCGTTTTATCTCTTTCACTCGTTTTTTTTTTTATTTTTTTCAACTGTCTCGCTCTCTCTTTCCTGCTGTTTACACCACAAATATAATCCGTCTTTCTCGCTACTCACTCGTAAGACTCGCCGGTACTTATAAGTCCATGTGTCCGCGAGAAGACGTTACGTCGATCTCGCGGGTGGCGCAAAAAAAAAAAAGAAAAAAAAAAAACGAAACGAGCACGTAAAGCAATAAGGAGTCGTACAGCAAAGAGAAGCGATACATACGGGTACACAAGCGCCCGTGCGCGCGCGCAACGTCGCCGGTCGTTGTTGACTCGAACACCATTTCGACGCGGAAAAGGATCAAAGACGTAGTCACGAGACATTGGAACGAGACCTGCCGCACGCCGGATTTAAAATTCTTCAATCCTTCGCGTACACCTGACGGGAGGGGGAGGGGGTGATCGATGGCGTAGCCGTTTTCATTGCTTCGATGAATAAATTTTTCAACAACCCCGCGAATCTCGACGTAATACTTCGAGACGGGGGATCGGGGAATATTCAAGAGAAACCCGGCGCGCGAGTTCTCTTTATCTTTATGGCATAATATACCGGTGAGGTATATGGCAGACGGTGAGCATATTAGCGCAATCCCTATCGGAAAGCAGCTCACTCCGAGGTTCCTGTGGAGAGAGTATTTTTCTTTTTTTTTTTTTTCATCTTTATCTTAGGCCGTTAATAACGGATGGAGAGTACAAAAGGACGAGAAGCGATTAACTGGGAAGCTGAGGAAGGGATACGTTTTTCGTTGTGCAAAAGAGAGAGAATGTTCACTCGATAAATTGAATGCCCGCGAGTCGGAAAAAAAATTTGATTCCGATGAAATAATAATAATAATTTGATTAAAAAAATGGCGATAAAATGACGAGAATAAAAAATATTAATTATATTTATATTTAATTAATTAATGCGATTTTTAATTGAATTTTAACCAAAAAAGAACTCATTTTTAATTATAACAATCGTTGCGAGTAATTTTACCGTAATTTTGGACAACTGATTAATAATCATAAAACTGACCGTAATATTTCGTAGAAAACGTTAATAGATTAAAATAACCATAATTTTTTCGTTATTTCGTGGTGACGGAAAATGACGATTATTTAACATCACTACCTGGAAGTCTATTACGAAGTAAAGTTGCAAAAGAAAGGGTGAAAAATGAAGAAGAAAATGCACAGGAGTAATCTAGCATCCGCCACGACTATAAAATTCTAAAAAAAAGAAGGAAAAAAAAATATATATGTATACCTACATGTATAAAATAATAATAATAGGGACGAAGCGGAAGGTAGAATAGAAGGGCTCTAACGCAGCGCGGAATCCGGAACGACGTGGATGAAGAAATCCGTAGAAACTGTATAGGAAAAGAGAGTATAGTGCATGTGAACGCGAGGAGAACGGGAGGGCGCACGTAGGGAACGGCGTATTTCCGTCGCGCGCACTCTGGCCACGTCTGACGTAATATATTTTAGTCTCGGTGGCGTTTTCACTTCACTCCCTCCGTTGCTCTGGGGGGCTGCTGGTCATTTTTATTTTTCCGCATTTTTTCCCGTCTCTCAGCTTCCTTCGTTCCGACCGTTCTGTATACTATACAATATTATATCTTTCTCCTCGCGCCCTGAGCGGGATGAGCGCGTAACACTGGGGAAAAACGCTGACGAGTTGGCATTCCTCAGCATTCGCGGTGGAATAACGTGCGGGGGGCTGATCTCCAACCAGCGGCAACAAGGGTGCAGGTCGCCGGTTGGGCTTTAATATGGCACACATGAGTCTCTTCTCACCGTTTTCCCCCTTTCGCTATCGTTTCGCCTCGAATTTCAACTCACGTATACAATTATTGTGAATTCCTTGTCCACGCGGTTTTTTTCCGCGAAGTGTAGAAGCAGTTAAAAAACCGGACAATAATAGTGTTGGTACCTGCAGACCGTACGGTACGGCTTCTTATATATTCTCGCGGTGACCCAAGTGCATGCATTCACTGTAGTGTCTTGTCCATCCGCTACCGCATCCTATTTAGTCTGCAGAGTCTGCACTATGCTATTGAGCCTCTGTGGAGTCTGCAATGTCCCATTTCAACCACACAGCGTTCTACCGTGTCGTATTTAGGCTCTGCGGAGTTCTATAGCGCCATATTTAGACTATACAGACTTCTACAGTGTCCCATTTAGATTCTACGCGGTTTTACGGTATCATTGAAACCATGCAACGTTCTACAGCGTCCCATTGAGAATCTACACCGTTTTACCGTGTCGTTTGTAGAATCTGCAGAGTTCTCTAGCGCCCTATTTAGAGTATAGAGACTTCTACAGTGTCCCATTTAGATTCTACACGCTTCTACAGTGTCCCATTGAGACCATGCAGCGTTCTACAGCGTCCCATTGAGAACCTGCACCGTTTTACCATGTCGTTTGTAGACTCTGCAGAGTTCTCTAGCGCCCTATTTGGAGTATAGAGACTTCTACAGTGTCCCATTAGGAGTCTACACGGTTCTACAGTGTCCCATTCACACCATACAGCGTTCTACCGTGTTGTATGTAGACTCTGCAGAGTTCTTTAGCGCCCGATGTAGACTATAGAAACTTCTTCAGTGTCCCACTTGGATTCTACGCGGTGCTAAAGTGTCCCATTTAGACTTCGAATCATTCTACAATGTCCCATTTAGGCTCTGAAGAAATCTACGGCATCCCATTCAGACTCTGAAGAATTCTACTAAGTGCCCCATTTAGATTCCGAAGCATTCTACAGTTTGCCCGATCAAACCCTACAAAGTTCTAACAATCTACAAACTGACGTTTCCCATTTCTCATCTACCCTCTAAAAATGCAATTGCGCATGAGTGCGTCAAATTTTCCATCCCATCGTACAAACATCACGTGCGTCTAATATAATGACAATTACGTTCCTTGCGTATATAGGATTTGCGTACACATAATTTCATCTCGTTCTACGATGATTCATAAATAATTGTACGCTCTATTCACAGCTTACATATATGTCGCATAATTGTACATAAACGAACGGGATGAATGCAACGTAATGTATGTAATGCGGACCTAATTACATGTCTACTTCGTACAATGGACGCAGTTCTCATGTCCATGTAATACACATACCAAGGGGAGAATGGGCGGGCAGATGAGTATAGCATGCTTCGGGTTCGCTAACTCTGCTTGTTGGCAAATTTTCTTCCACTTCGTCATTCGACAGCCAAATTAAGGGGGTGACTTGTCATAAAAAAAAAAAAATTCTACGTCTAACATGAGGGAAAGAAGGGATCCAAAGATGGACTGGAAGATCCCTGGATCTTCCGATCTACGCGGTTCCTCACCGGAAATCTCTCATCCGTCATATCAACAAAGAATACACCATTAGAGGTCTACAATTTGCAGGTCTCGCATGTGCATTACTCAGCCTTCTACCCTACTAATAGCAATGTAACAACCGGCGATAGAGAAAAATCCAAATAGCAAGTAGAAATCGAAAAAAAAGTCTGAGGCTCCCTGTAGAATTCGGATATCCGGAAACTGCTTAAGCTTTTAGGACTGATTGCCGTTTAGGCAATCAGCATTTCTGATAATAATAATAATAATAAATACGAAATTCCTACTAGTTAGGAGATCGCCATAAAATGATGTCTACACTGCATGCTAAAGGGTGAAATTTACAACTCATAAGCTCTTCTCATTTAGCTTCGTTCAATTTGTTGATTTTTTTTTTTTTTTTTTTTTTACGAGTACTTTATTGCCCGTGAGGTTTGATAGCGTACAGGGTGTGTGGGTGTATATAGACCCTGTGCTCACGTACACGTATGTAAAGTACGTACGATATTCCGAGAGTGTTCTCTCCGGTTTCCGTATCAAATTAGCGGAGCCGATATGGCACGCCTGTACCCCGTGCGTCCATTCAGTGTACTCTCCTCGTTCACTTGGGAATTTTAATCTGCACACAATTACCCCGAGATATGTTTGTCTATGCGTACAGCTTTTCCCGCAACGAAATAATTCAACGGACCGCTCTATAGCGAAGAATAATTGAATTTCAAAAGTCCGAAAAGTTGGGAAATTCTCAGACAAATTTTCAATCGAGTTTCCTTGACAAAAGCAAAATGTCGTCGGAATGTCGTCTTCAAGCGTTTGAAACATTATTATTCCTGGGATAATGCAAGGAATTTCTCTTTTAATAAAAAAAAAAATCGTAATTTACCGATTTTTGCATATTTTTGGTTTTTTTTTTCAAAAAAAAAATTGCGATCCGTAGAAATCGATAAAGAAAATGGCAAATTAAAAAAAAAATGCACACTACTTTGTAGTCGTCATATTTCAAGATCTGGACGTCGGGATAATGCATAGTGTGTATAGATCGATGCGTATGATGCTGAAATTGGTTGCTGCTGAAGAGTATACGCGTAACAGCGGCATGACACGGGGAATCATTAGTCATTGACTCGTTTATATACGTTACACGGTTATATCCTCTTCTCTATAACCCGCGTTGGCCTCAGTCGGTCCTCACGTTCGCGTTAGCGTCTCTACCCTCTACCCTATGATGCGTTGCGAGTCGCCTCTTTGACTAATCGTTGCATCCGGCCAGTAGACGTCGGAGTCTTCTTCGCTAAGGTGCGCGAAGGTTAACCTCCGCTCGTCTCTTTGCTCATCTTTCTCTCGCGTTTCTGATGAGTAAAACGAGGCGGCGCGTGGTCCGCGGTAGTAACTATCTATACCAACGCTAAAGGATTATACTTGGAGGTCTAACGAGGACTGTTTATCACACGTTTCCAACTCCTCGAGAAGCCGTCCCCCACTGCTTCCTTCGGGCATCAAACGCGTCTTTAACTGTATACAATCGAAGCGAATCAGTGCGATACTCGGAGGTGGCGAACGGTCAAGAATATTCCTGACCTTTACCTTATTTATTATGAAGCCTGTCACGACTTCCGCGCACTTAATAATCCAATATATATTATGTTACAATCGACGGTTTGTTTGGTGTATAGACACTCTTTGATTTTACGCAGAGAGAGAGAGAGAGATAGTTAATCGTTTCATCTTACTAACAAAAACGATCGATTCGTTCACCTCGTTTCAAATTATTATCTTGTCTCACACGCGATTGATGAATTTCATGTTAGGTTCGGAATACTTCGGAACATCGATGAAAACAAAAAAGAAATCCCGGTAGCCTATGATTTTCGTATATATTTCAAAATGGAAATGAAATATTTGCAAAAAAATTAAATTTCGTATTTTTATATAATTGATATCGTAAATATTAAATCATAATTATAATATAGTATAATATTATTATTGTTATTTATATTTTATAAATTGTTATATATTCGGTGATATATTTTTCCGGAAATATAACCTAATATATATCCGTAATATACCATTTTCCGATAAAAATAAATAGCATATATTACGAGTTTTTTTTTTTTCGTATTCTTTTTATTTCTCGTAAAGTTTAGTAAATTGAAATTGCATTTATCAGTCACGCGAGTCGGAGGGGGGGGGGGGGGGGTTGTCGAGATTTTAAACTATATACAGGACATGAGACTATAACCGCGAGAAGATCGAATTCCATTGAGTGTCTACCCTGCGGGTGATCGTGAACGGCCGATCGTTTCACCTTCGACCGGTATATCCACTACACTTCGCGCTCCTATTTGCCGGTGATTGATCGTGCGTTCGTCCCCTCTCCCCATTAGGATCGGTTGGCGTGTGTAGTATGTGTATTCGCACGACGAATATACCTTTATACGGGATCGATGCTTACACACGGCTCCGATCTTCTCGTTGCCGTCGAACAGCCCGATACCGGTACCGAGAGCGAGAGACCGAGAAGATCGAAGCGCCGATCGCGGAAGTCCTGGGAATTTTAATGCCACGGCGAAGCTTAACCACAATAAACTTCGCTATACGTGTGTATCTTATGGTACGGTTCACGGTACCGCAGACATACAGAGTGCCGTTGGGCCGAACCATGAGAAAAACGATGTAATGTACTTTGCCGGACGACAGATTCGACGCGGATATAATGTATACCGGACTATAAATCGACCTGCGCCCCGGATAGGTCAACCGCATCGCGCTAAGTATTCGGCTCCATTGTTTCGCTCCAAATGCACCAATACTCATCTCCCTCAGTCGTTTATCTCCGCAGTTGTGGATCGTTATCGCAAAATACTAAATTTCTCGTTTCGTCGTAATACGTAAAAAAAAAAAATTTTACAAAAATCTTCCGTATTTAATATTAATATATGAATATTATTATTATTATATTAAATTGCAATATTTCATATTTTCCGATAAAAAAAAACGATTATTGGCGTTTAAAAATAAAATGTCGTTCATTTGTCTACTAAAGTCATCGAGCGACTGTTGAAAAAGAAAATAAATAACTAAAACTCGAAGGGAAATGCGATATCGCGTTATCGGCAAATCGGTAAAAGGGTAAACGCGTTAAAGGAACGTAGACGAGAGAATATCCATCAACAGGAATATTTAATGGGTTATATGGGCGAATGTAGGTACGAGAAAGACAGATGAGGAAAACGACCGCGTCTTTAAAGTTTATGTCCGCGGTGTAGGTAGCGCAAGCCAGGAGCGTGTATACCGTCCGACGAGAGCTGCTATACCGGTGCAATGGCGGCTCGGTATAGAAAAATAAAGAGCCACGAGAAAGAACGAGCAAAAGGGATGAGGGGTGCTTCATTGCGTTAGTCGTGCGTGTTCGCCATGCCTACTCCTTTCTTATTACGTTTACGAGTACTTTCGCGATGTTTTTTTTTTTTTTTTTTTTTTTTTTTTTATTCTGACCGACGACGGCTACTGTGCGGATGAGCGCGGACGTCGAGTCTGCAGTGAACGACGAACTTAACATCGAAAAAAAAAAATACGCGGATAGAAAACATCAACGGGGGCTTAGAGAGCGGGAGAGCGGGAGGGAGATACGAAATACCTCGCGCATTATGCGAGAGTACACGAGAAATTATTGCGGCCTGCTATATACATACACACCGAACATCGTGCCACGAGAGGGCACACAGCTCTATCGAAAAAAAAAAATTCTCTCGTAAAAAGATTTTCCAGCTTCGTGAAAGAAAAATTGAAATAAAAATAAATGAAAACTCGTGCAATTTATAATAAGAGAAAAGGAGAAACGTTTTCACGTCGAAATGCGATGAGGAAATGACGATAAAAAAATTAATTGAGATTTGAAATCATGAAAAAAGGAATTTTATCTTTTTTTTATTTTTTAAAAATTATAAAAAAAAACAGTTGTCATAGTTATAATAGTAAAAATAGTATCAAAAGACCGACTTTGAAATTCGTTAAAACAGAATATTCACCGTTTTTCTTTCTATTATTAAACATTAATAAAGAAATAATTGCGGAAATAGTCGAAAGAACGTTTTTTTTTTTATCAATTTCTAAAAAATCGGAGCTTCAAAAAAAAAAAAAAAAATTATGAAAACTGAGAAAAAAAGTTAAAAAGAAAGCGACACTAACGAAAAAACTATTCCAATTTTTTTTTCTTTTTTTATACCATGAAAAAAAAACGCGATACTCGTACATTTCAATTTCGTTGAAATTGACAAATTGAAGACTTCGCGTTGGTTGAAAATCAGGATACGCTGTCGAGAAGCGATCGACCTGTTCCTCTCGTTGCCCAGAGCTACAAATGCTATTCATTCGTTTTGGATCACAGACAAGATCGGGCGTCTGGCAGAAGTCGGGTAGGATAGAGGCGAAGGCAATCGATTGTGAAATCGATCGAGCGAAACGTCGAGGGGGTTAAAACGAGATTAACCGGGATATAGTTATACACTAAGATAGACACAGAAGTGTGCTTTTGCGAAACTACACGTTTACGTCTCACTTTGCTTCAACGCCGCGTAGAAACACCGAGACGTTGAGTCTTAAGGGGGGACGAGGGGAGCTAATACTTCGAGAAATAGTCGACATCATAGAATAATTTGCCGATAGTCGTTCGCGTTGCCTCCGGACTGATTTTGGGTGGAAACAGAGGCGTAGAGAGAAATTTATCTACGAAAAGCATCACAACCGCGTTATAGAGAATTTAACGTTGGAAATACGAGTGATTTTCCGACGAGATTTCGGTTTCTCCGTTGGGGTATCGAATTCTGCTGGAATAGTTTATGTCTCTCCGATCGTTTATTCAGCAAAGGATTCTGGTTCGGTGTTTAACTTGACGAAGGTAAATTTTCCAATAAATTTATAAGAGACCCGGAGAAAACTACGGGGGCGAAAGGTACTCGATCGCTCGGTATTTCGAGTGTTTGTGTAACGAGGAAACTTCATAGAGAGATTCAATAAGAGACGGTAATTTAATATAATTGACAGGGCGAAATCGAATAATCCAAAATTTCGTACGAAGGGTGAAATACGATATATCTGAGAAAATTCAACTTTTTAGGGTCAATTTAATTATTATAATTATCATTATCGTTGGTAAAGGATTTTTTAAAATTATTATTTAATAAAAATGCAAAAAAAATTCGATCCATGAAATTTTATTTTTGAAAAATAACAATTAATTCATAAAGTTCGAGTTATCGAAACTTAAGAAGTAATCAAAATTATTTTTTGATATCGGAAAAAAAAAAAAAATTATATTAATACTGAATGATTTTTAAAAAATTATTAATAAAAACTATAATTTCAATAGCAATCACGATAATGTGAATAGAATTCAGTAATTCCATTTATAACAAGTGTTAAAAATATTAATCGAAAAACGAAATATTTTTAGCAAACGTTTATCGATACCGAAATAAATTAATATGATTATTTTCGTAATTTTCAGATAAACGAGTTTCGTTAATTTTACCATTATTCTGTTAAGACAAAACGTCGATTGTAAAATGATCGATAAAACACACGGGAAACGTAAATTACGCTAAAACCGCTGTACTAAAGCGGTGAATCAAAAAGTTGGATCGCCTATTCTGTATTTCGAGTATTTATAACGCGCAGTAACGTCGTACGAACTTTTAATTCGAGGGGAGACGACTAAATTGACTTTGCAGAATCGATTTATCGGGAAGCTATCCTCCGCGAAGGTTGAAATACGATGTCGAGTACTGATATGTCGGAAAAAAAAATGAATATCGGTGTAAAAACAGATGCCATTAATTCATTGGTAATCGATAAAGTTTCGTTTTGCTCACTGCAGAAGTTTTTTCTACGTACGAATTCACGTTTTATTTTTTTACTCAGTTTCTTTCTATCCAATTGCTAAATCCTTGACGTCGAATAACCCGGGGATTTACGGAATGAGTGATGTAACTGCATTCCTTTTTTCCTTTTTTGGATTAATCTATTTTTGTCTGACCGTAACGGACAATTTTGTTCAGCAACAATATCGACATTTCGTTTTGCGTCACTTTATCATATTTTTATTTTCAAAATTGTGAAAATTCTTGACGATAATATTTTTCATTAATTTTTCTTCAAATATTTAAAAAAATTGATTAAACAATTTCATTGTATTATTTTTATCAATGGCTTTTTCGAATGAAAAATTACGAATGTTCGTCGATATTTTCGTAAATTTTTTAATATTTCAGCGTCGTTGCATTCACGCGATATAATTTTAAAAACAATGAAAATCAATTTAAAACGTAATAAAAATAAGACAATGTAAAAAAAAACCGAAAAAAAAATATACCGTTAATGTTGTTTTTGGCTATAAATTCGCCGATCAGGTATTGGGTATCGTAAGATGTCTCGAAGATTCGCGAGGGGAACTTTCGCTCCAATAATTTCTGTGCGCACTTAACGGCTCTTCGATCGATTAATCCCGATAAGAGCTACTAGTTCCATATATATATGTGTATACTATATATGTCTACTCACGCTTGCCGCACGCAGCAAGTGCGGGTACAACACTCGGCTAAGTTATATCTATAACTCTCTCGGACCGATCGGTAGTTTTTTTTCTCCTTCGCTATGGCCGAACTCAATCGAACTTGGCAATCGCACGCGGCACAGTAACGTTTCCAGCGCCAAAGCAACCCGCGCACCCACACACACCTTAGGCGCGATAGAAACTTTTACCATTAGCGAGTAGTGGGAAGTTAATCGAGAACGTCTGTTAGATGCGCTTGGATTCTCGTCTTTAACTTCGAAATCCCCACCCCAACAACTTCGCCAGACTGCACTTATCTGATTTGCATTATTCGAGACACTCCGATCGAAAACTAAGATTCTCTATAGGTTAAAGCTCGAGGGTAACTCGTGCGCGAAATACGCGATGATATCACCTTTTTTCTTTTTTTTTCACGGGCCATTTACTTCGATAAAGTTTAAAATTTTTTTTTTTTTTTTAAGACCAATTAAAGTTTAATGTGATACATTATCCAAACTTGCGCCCTATGAATTTCATCGGAATATCGCGAAGTGATTAATCGAAGAATCCGGCGAAGTTGCTAATGGAGAAGATAAACTTTTTAAATAAAAAAAAAATAAACGTCACTTCAAACTTCGCGAGTAAGAAAATCTTCGCTCGAGCGTTACATTTTATAGTTTCATTCACGAATGAAATTTTCGATGTATTATTTCGCTATCACCAACTTTACTGGAGACGAACAAAAATTTAAAAAAATCAATTATTGTTATTATAACATCGAAAAAATCATCTGATAATAATAATGATAACTCTTATATTGATTTTTTTCCATTGGAAAAGATGTTCAATAAAATCGCCGTTAGCGAAATTTATAACCTAACTTTGTCGATTACAATCGCTCGCGACCTCATCGCGATCTGCACTTCGGCGCTCTCCCCCGCGTCGTTCCCCATTATTTATGTACATCTACTTTATTTACGGGACCATATCTCGAGTCGGCTAAGAGCCTCTCGTTTCGAAAGTCTAACACAACGATACATTATTCGTGTATTAAATACGTGTGGAGCTGCGGCAACAAGTGAGTCGGCGTTCCGACGAGAGTCGAACAATCATTAATTATCCAAAGGCTTCACTTCGGCCTCGAGGTTGAGGATCGGGTAAGAATCGACGGATAAATTAATCTCTCTCTCTCGCTGTGAGCCACGACCGCCGGCAAGAAGATACAGAATAGGCGAATGAGGAACGGAACAATCTTCTCACTTATTTTTTCTCTCGATACGATGATCGCGCGTCGGGAACAGATTCAATCTGGAGCACCCGGTACGTCTGTCCGCGTGTCTGTCCGTGTTGCCCTCTCTTACAATAGCTAAAAGATATCGACGTGTCCAACCCTATGGCTATACAATTGTTAGACTCTGTATTATCCTGATACCGCCGTTGCGATATTATCGAAGCGATTCGCTCGTCATCGTTCCCTGTGGGCAGGCGAAACCCGGAGCTTCGTTCGACTGCGTCATTCATTTTTTAATTTTTTTTTACTATTAATATCATTATTATTATTATTTCAGCCACGCAACCGGAATCGTTCATCGATTTCTGCGATTAACTCCTTTAAGGAGGGTGGGATATATTAAAGCTCGCTGCATATTACCAAAAAGTGAGATTCGCGTGAAATTCAGAACGAATTTCGAATACTTCCCGATTTAATAAAAAACTTTAACTTTTCTTTTAAATTTATGATTTTTTGAAATTTTTTTCTAATTTTTGTAAATTGGTGATTTTTCGATCATAAAAAAAAATCAATTTTTTTTTTGTAAATAATTCGCATTTTTTTGCGAAATTATTTCATTTATTCATTACTTTTATTTTGTAGAAAATATATATTTTTGTAAACTATTTTTTTTTTTTTGAATTCCAACGGCTTTTCATTATCGGAATTTCGCAGCGTCCGCGCGTATAAATGCGCAAAAAAAAATATGATATTCGTGTTAGTGTTTGCCACGTGCGGAACACGTCATTAAAAAGTCTGGCCGCGAGTAGAATTCTCGCCGGGTACTATAGGAGTTTCGAATTGATCGTCATCGACAAGTACCGCGTTGTCCGCTTTGAGTGTTCCATTAAAAAAAAAAAAAAAAAAAAAAATAGGCAAAATGAGAGACAGACGAAAATCAGAGAAGAAAAATTCGCTCGGTTGAACGATTGAGAATAAAACGAATGGAGGGCTGTCGAGGTTGATACGGATGATCGAGTTCTCGTTAAGCTTCTGAACCTCTTGCTGTTTCTTTTTTTTTTTTTTACTGTGCTCTCCTGCACGCTGTCTCTATTCGACTATCCCGCGCGATCTCCCTGCCGGCGGTGCGAGAGATAAAAAAAAAAGTGGCACTCGGCTGGTTAAATAATTAAACCTCTCTCTCTGGGAGAACAATTATCCTTCAGTTTGCTTCGAACTACAATCGTGTCATTAACAATAAATCTCTGGATAAAAAAAACTACGGGGAAAATATTTTGTATAAAAATACAGTAAAACACAATAATAATAATAATAATATTGAAATATTTTAATATTTATTATTATATTGTATCATTTTTTACAAACATCATGAAGAAATCGTTTCGCGAAAAAAATTCGAACTTCTCGAGAATGAAAAAAAAACGGTTCGTTGAAAAACGCATCGAAAGTTGTCAGTCGCTTAGCTGATATGATACAAAGAAAAAAAAAATGCATGACGCAGTCGAATGAAGTCACATATTTTAACGCTGTCATGAGTTGCCGCGGAGGATGAGACAACGATATCGAAGAAATCATTGTCATAATGCGGCTTATAAGCCGCCAGCGCGCTCGCATTTGTATGATTCGATTGTATCGGATTTATTCATTCTCGTTAATGGTGAACGCGAGAGAGCTGATCATCGGTCATAGCAACATCATTGCCAGGGTCATCGATACTTATCGTTGTACATAAGTGACGAGCGGTTAAGTGAGAAAAAAAAGATCGATTTTTCAGACTCGAAAATCGAATGTACTGAAAATTTTTCGAAAATTCGATGAAATAAAAAAAAACGATCATTGATAAGTTATCACAAATAAATAAATAAATAAATAAATAAGTAAAACTTTGATCAAGCAGCCAACCGTTCGCATTGGCTATACATTGAAGTGCATCTGTTTGTTTATGTATGCCTACGGTTAGGGATAGATCACTGCACAGAGATGCGGCAACGAGGATAGAGTGACCTTTGACCGCGACCGCAGCCAAATGAGTCGGCACTCGACGGCGCGAGAGAGCGCTCTCTCGCGCGTCCGATCATTAATTAATAATTCTTCCGGGACGAGAGGATAGTTCGAGAGCGGGAAGGGAGAAAGATATGCGGGGCTATGAATCAACCCGATGGTTGGACAGCGTGGTACTTCTCTCGCGCGCCTGTGTGCGCCCGCGACTCGTCGACGAGGACGAGACGGCGCGCGAGCGCTGTACTATATCCTCTGTTTTGCCTTTGCCTCGCGTTCTTCTCCTCCTTCACTCCTCCTGTTTCGCTGCGCGAGTCCCGGAATCCACGAAATCTCTTTACGCGCGCGAGAATATCTATGGCAGCGCGAAGTATGGCACCGGCTACGAAACGAACGACCTGCACTGCGCCTGGACAATTATTAATTGCGATTGGACGATGGGACACACCGAGCCGAGAGAATTGCAGCCAGTTATCGGGGCCGAGGCTCGCTTCTCGCGCACCTGCATCCACAGCTTTACAGTATTTTTTTTCCCGATTTATACGCGACCTCGCGGCGAAGCAGGTATATGAACATATAATAAATATGTATTAAATAGAATAATAAAAAAAATTAAATTCAAAAACTTTTTTTTTATCATTGTGACAAAAATGTATTTTTTTTTTCGGCAAAATTTCGATAAAAAAAAATAATAGATCGCGAAAAAAAAAATCGTTTATTTTTGCACAAAAGTATATGTACATCAATATTTCGAGTGAATGGGGGAAAACGAGGGATAGATTTCGACAGGAAAAAGGTACGAAAAGTTTCGGTAAATATATAACCATTATTATAGCGTATATGGCACTACATCTTGGCAACTTTTCACGCTGTTGGGTTAACGGAAACGTCACACCGGCGAGGATAAACGATTTCGTTGGTGTCTGATGGTTTTGATGCCGGAACGATGAGAGGAGAGCTCTCGCGAGCGTGTGGCCTGCATCCCGCTACAGAAAGGAAGAACCCGTAGCGCGAGATCTCGCTGCTCTCTGAGTGGCGTTTCTCGCGCTCGGAAGGCGGGGGCGGAAGGGGGAGGGGGTTAATGGAGGTGTTTTTGTCAGTTCTTATACAACGAACCCTCCAGAAAACTCGGAAAATTTCACCGCCAACGTACATAATCCACGGGGTAAGGGTGGTCCGCTATTATCCGGTGAGAAGTTGACAACACCCCTCGAGTTCTTCTCTCGGATCTCCGAAGAATTCGACGTTAAGAAGGGCGAAGTGGAAACGCGAATGGAACGAAGCCGTTACACTGCGCGAGGGCCGGTAAACTTCTCGATGGAACGATAAGACACGTTTGCTTTTTTTTTTTTTTTAGCTAAAAGCGAAATGCAGTTTTTATGGATTTTTTTATCGCATAAAACCGGTGGTCATATCGGAAAAGGCTTCGTAGATCGAGTGTCTTTATTACGATGTCGATAATCGATATTTATCGAATCGGAGCCGACAGCCAATCCGAATGTCGGAAAAAGCGGAATCGACTGTCGAGATTGTGCTATAAATTGTTGTAGTTTCTTTTTTTTTTTACTGTTTACGTGATAATAAATGCATTTTTCGGTAAAGAAAAATAATTTATTAAATTTTATAATTTAGAAATAAAAAAAAATCGAACACGAGTTGATTTTTCAATTTCCAGGTAATTTCACCCCCTTAAAAATTTTTAAGCACAATATAGTAAAAAATTATTATTAATAAAAATAATAAGGATATTATAATGAATTATTTAATAATTTCCCAGATAATCGCGAATTCGATATGGAAAACTTGTGAAGCAACGGTATTTTTTTTTTAAAACCTAATCGCCCTTTTCTTTTTTTTTTTTATTTGCACGTACCTTTTTGAGATGTCCCTTGTTGGTGCCGATGAATACGACAGTGTAATCACCGGTCGACGTTGCAGCGACCGCAGTGAGAAGAGTGTCGAATGTAATGACCGGCGGAGCTTTCATGGGCTCTTGACCTCCGAGCGGTGTATTCACGTCGAGGCCACAGAAATCCTCCGCTATGGTTTGCAGCTTCTGTAACACACAAAGGGAAAGAAGCGGCTTTCGTTAGAATTCATTTACCATTCCCAATTTCTCAAAATATCATAATAATAATAAAAAAAATTCTTAAAAAAAAAAATTATAATAACCGGTAAAAGTGCAATCGATCGCCTCATTTACGATTCACGATTTTTCAAAAAATCGTAATGGTATTAAAAAAAATATATATATATTAATAACAATTATAATAACCGAGAAAAGCATAATCGACCGCCTCATTTACGATTTACGATTTCTCAAAAGATCGTAGTAACATGAAAAAAAAGTTCCGAAAAAAAAAAAAAAAAAACGATAACAATAATTTTAATAACCGGCGAACGGAGAATCGGTCGATTTGCTGCCGCCTTCGCTCGTCGGACAATAAAACTCTACCGGTCTTTCGCTAAAAGTGCCCGAGTAACGCACCTACGCTTGACGCCCACACGGGAGCGCTTATTATATGCATGTCCGGTCGTCGTCCGAGTTCGCTGAAACGAACATAATACGAGGTATAACGCGGTACACGAGTGCGTTACACTGTACACGCACACGGAGTTCGAGAGCTACGAGACGCGAGAGCGATGGAAAGAGAGCGAAAGTAAAGATAGAGGAACCCTCTCTCCCCCCCCCCTCTCAGGGTGGAGAGAGATTATGCATAAGTACACTCGACTCTATTTACATTCCTCTGTATATCCTATACAGGCTGTGCATCGCGCGGCCACGCAGTCTTACACTGGTGAACAATTATTTGCATTCCTGGCGCCAACGGAAGGGCGATCGTTGTAGTTCCCCGTCGGTTACTTACGAACCCAGGGGAGAGCACGTGCTGCAGAGAAACATCAACGTGTGCACGTCGGTGTGACGACGGAGACGAGGTAAAACTTCGAGAAAAACACGACGGCCCTTTCAAGGACTAAAAGTTGCACAGGAAGAAAAAAAAAAGAAAAAAAAGATACCGTCTCGCAATTTCTTTATTTTTAGTCCGACGCGATCCTACCGTAGTACGGTGGCTAAAGGTGTTTTTTTTTTCTTTTCGAGACCTTTTTTCGCGTGTATCTGATTTCTGTTGCCACTTTCTTATTTGGTTTGTAAAGTCATTTACAAAGTTTGTTCGATAAGAAAATAAAAAAACTCTGCAATCGATCGCAAAAAAAAAATGGCGGAGCGATCGGAAAATCCAATTGACTTAATTTTTTTTTCCAATCAAATTATCAACTCCCGAATGTACGATGTATGCAACGAAAAAAAAAAAAAATATCGAAATCGGTATAACAATCTCTCAGTTTCAATTGGATCGCTAGCGATAGATCTGAAGGCGCGCGGATATACATCACAGAGTTTAGAAACGACGCCTGTTTCCGACATTCCATTAGCGCTATAGTTGTGTTCCTTCTCGTGGCAATAGACGGCGGGATTCGCGGCACAATCGGTAAGGGGTATCGAGAAATTCTCTCGCGAACTTAGGGTGCCCCGTGGCGAGAGTTATGCTTACTAATATCGGTGAAACTTCAACGGTAACCAACACCAATGCTCGCCTCTGTAATCGTCATTGAGGTACAAATTGGTGACGCAAATCCGCGAACTATACGCACACATTGAAGCCGTCCGAGTGGCGGAGCGAGAGAGCAAGCGATTCAATCCCTAATTAATGTGCAGATCAAAGACCGGGGGGCGCGGTCCAGCGTCAGCGAATATCGCGACAATGTCCGTTGCCGTAATACTCGTGTCTATATGTACCTATATTACTATTGGTGATGTTGTACACCGGTGAGTATATCACCGACTGTGATGTAGCCAACCGAAGACCCATTCCCAACTAGGGATCGCTAATTATCGAATGCCAATCCAGCAATCCCTTGCAGAGTTCAATGGATAACGAGATCGGTCTATGGTTATCGGAACTGCTACTGCAATATTAGCGCTTACCGCTACATCCTGTTTTCGTCGTCGTTTCCAATCTGCGCTTCCCGTATTTTTAATCGTTAGCACCGATCCATCGGACACTCGCGGTTTTCATCATTATGACGATCGACAAATTGTCTTCATTTCATTTTTTGGTCAAATTAACGTTTAAATCGCTCATTTGTTTTTTTACGATTGTAGAGGTCTTACCGATCACGTGTATTTCTGCGATTGATGAAGGTACGAAGAATTAATAAAATGAATAACATTTTTTTTTAATACAAATTAACGAATTGGCTGATAACGCCGATTTTTTTCTCCCCGAAAATCGGCAAAATATTCGTTGTCAAATTTTTAAAAAATGAAGTCATGTATATACGATTAAGAAAATATTTTTATTGAGATCGTTTGTACTGCCGATACAACGGACATCGGTAAATCGGCACGTTTGTTACGGAATTATGGCAAAAAAAAAAAAGTCAGCAAATCGGAAAACCGTTTATCACGGAATTAATGAAAAAAAGTCATATATATGTGGCAACGGAAATATTTTTATAGAAATTATTTCCACCGTTGGTACATCGAGAATTTCGATAATTACGTCGGGACTAATTGCCTCATTGTATTTCGCCGAATACCGTTTCGCGCGAACGTTGCGGAGAGAGGTTCTGTCTCCATTGATTCTTCGAAAATAGTCTGCCAGATATACGGCTGTTATCCTGTCCCTCTGCTACACTATTCTACTTCTCACATCCTGCGAGGCTGTTGGATTAATTAGACTCGAACGATCAGTCACGGATAATGGACAGCCGCTCCCATACACTCACTCGGGTTCCCTCTCTCCCCCTCCTCCCGCTCTCTCTTGCTCTTCGCTCCGCCAGAGCGAGAAACTCTCATTTGTAACGTATGACGGATCGTAGCGGCGTGACGAATTTTCAAAATTGTCACGTGAAAATAAACACAGTATACGTGGTGATTGGAAATTCGCGAAAAAAAAAATCATATATCTTCTTTTACTCGATGTTAAAATTTTTACAAACTTTCGGTTTGCAAAAAAAAAAATTTATTTTATCGATATTAAATAGTTATTTTACCATATCAAACTATAAAAAAAAGATTTTGATTAAAAATTTTTCTTCCAATCGAAAAAAAATAGTATCCAACCACTCAGAAGTCTATTCGCGAATCGATAAAATGATTTTAAAGTAATCGCCCGTAGTATCGGTCGAATTCATCAATAAATATCCTCGATTCAGAGAAGTCATCCGGTATCGATATTATCGCTGCCGATTGCGTCGAGTGAAGGGAATAATAATAAACGATATCGCCGAGAGCGCCGTGGCACAGCGTATTCATTCACTCGTATTTGCGAGCGCACTACACGTATTTATAATATGTACCGCTATTTGTAGAGTCTGAATGCAGTTTGTGGAAAATGTGTTTATCAGCGAATGAGATATATGCGTATTGCCGGTAAATCATAACATTCTAGTTTATCGCTCTGTTATATCAATATCTTTGATCTATCTAATCCTCCGGAGCATATCGTTTATTCGCGGCACGCGCCTTTTACTACGACTGTTTCGGAAACGTAAATTTGCAATGTCCGCACATTTGTACCGTTAAAGTGCTCCGCAGGCGGCAAACAATTAAAAAATCATTATAAAAAAAATGATTTATTGTTATTATTATTATTATTATTATTTTCTCAGTGAGATCCATGTCGATAATTGTAGCCGGTGAATTCTATAATAATTATGAATTTACTCCGTCATTCCGTTAATTGTAGAATATGGAAGAGCGAACGGAATCTGAACTCTGCTCTCGTAGTCGACTTCGTTCCTTCGTATTTTTTTTTTTTTTTCATCTCATTCTCTTGGTGTGACAATAAGTCGACGGTGACAGCGTGCAACGCCGCATGACTATATTTCTGCTATTTAACAGCGAGAAAGTGAAGCGAAGCGCGGGTTGTACGGACTCCGGTGGAGGGGGGGGGGGGGGGGCGCTTAAATTTCATTCGTGTCCGGGACGATTTTATTCGTCCGCCTTGCCTCGAGGACGAATTTATTATCTCACTCGGAAAGTCGAGTGCGACAGGCGTCGACGACGACGACGACGACGACGACAACTCGGACGAGGAGGACACATTGCCAACGCGCGGTTTTCAGGGACGGCGAGAAACGCCGGTGAGCATACCTTCGAGATTTTTCTTTTTGTTTTTTTTTTCGGTCGGTTTTCTCGCTCTCCCTCTCGGTGAGATATTCTAAATAAACCTTTCCGAATATTCGAGACTACCACCGCCAACGAACCGCGCGCGAGGACCGAGAGAATTTAGCGAAGCGAGCGTTGATTAAATGCGATGCGAGAATGCGGACAGTCCGTGTATTTCTGTGATATACATTCTCTCGTAATCTACGTGAAATACAATTCTGTGAGGATACGCAAAGGCGCGAATTTTCCACTTTGATAAATGTGTTCAGAATTGCATAACGACCTTCGCGATAAATTATATTTTAGGTACAAAGTCGAGTTATTTTTATTATCGATTTGTCAGTGTCAATTCGAAATTATACGAAAAAAAAATGCACATATTTGAAAAAAATATATAAAAAATAACAATATAATAATAATGATGAAATTTGAATTTAATATAATTTTATACATATATTAAATGAGATCGTGGTATTCTTTAAACTCTTAAGTCATCTACCATTCAATAAAAAAATAATTTAATCACTCCCCATGATTCTTGCAAAAAAAAATCAACTTTTTTATTAAATTTATAATATACGGAATAAAAAAAAATGAGCGTAATTTTAATAATTTTTTTGGTATTTACGCGTTGATTAATCGAAAGTGGGGGGGACTGCAAGGTGAATGAATCCCAAGAACAGCATAAAGTTCGTGACTCCCAAATCGGCCGTGTAACGTTGAGTAATAGCGTTTGGGTTCGTCGTTCTCGTCTTCCATCGTCCCGGGGGCGAGCCACAGGGCGTCGTTATAAATCCCGGCGCGAGTTACCTACCTCCACTTACTACGGCACTACAACCCGTATTATATACAAATATACATATACATTCACACATACAACAGCACGCATACACACACTTGTTTCGACGTTACGTCTAATTAAACCGCGAAGCAGTTCCGAGGCTCTCCTGCCACCCGTAGCCCTTACCGACTGAGTCTTGCGGAAATCGCATCGTTTATAATTACTCGACACTTTGACACGGCGAACTCAATTACACAAACGCAGGGAAGGGGTAGAAGGGGGAGGGAGAGGGGGAGGTAAAAGGGGGTGGCAAGGGGAGGAGAGAAAGATATAGAGAATGAAAGAGAAGGAGAACGAACGAAGGAAAGCCATAGCGCGAGTGAAAGAGGGACGTCTCCCTCTGCCGCTGTGCCGCGGAGGGTGGATGGTTCCCGGACTCCCGGGCACTGCGGGAGCTCGCATGGCGGCTACTATAGTCGCGCATCTATCTTGCAACAGATATATATTACTGAGTGTATACACTGTACCAAACCCACGTAATGTGTATCAGTTTATATACACGAACGACGGGTACTCGTCTCGTGCGTTAGTTTATACAAGGAAGCAGTGAAATACCCCCGTTTCTCGTCCCCCGGAGGCTTCCAATGTACCGGGCACTTTCAATTGATCTTCAATGTGTGCACTACCCACCCCCTTCAGGATTGCGTGGAACGCGATAATATTGGGGCGAAACGGAGACCCGAAGTTGCTTGATGCAAATGACCTGCTTGGCTATTGGTCACGGGAGTCGCTGGGCTCAGAGAATTTACTTAGCGCGATGGTCGAATCTATCGTCGAGGGGCTTAGGGGCTTCGATCATTTTTACGTAAAAAAGACGGAGCAAACATTTTTTTTTTTTTCGGAAATCAAATAATAATAATTTATGTTTTAATGAAAAATGGGATGAAAGATAATTTGGAAAAAATGAGAAAGATTGTCGGGTATCGAATTGCGTAGTCTTACAACGTCCATTGTGAAACTTGTCGATGAAAAGTATGGTAACTTGTATAACCTATAAAAACGAACCTCGACGCGCAACAGAAGAATAACAGGGGACGAAGATATTCCGTCACGACGGCAACGTCTACGAAGAATAGGAGCCCATTACTCACGAGCCTTATAAAGGCTCTTAGCAAATATATAATCTATAACTATACCGTACATCCCGATCCTATATATCATCATACTAAACCCCATAGACTATCATCTTATTTAAGTGCTGTCGCACATTGGCTGCGGCAGAATCTCCCGTGAAAAATGCTGTTGAGAAAAATTTGAATCATACGATAATGCAAGTTTTTTTTTATCCCCGACATCTAATTTATTTCCTTAATCCTATCATCGCAAGACATTCGGAAAAAAATGTGAAAAATCGCGATATATTCCACATGCAAAAAAAACTATATGAAAAAAAAAAAAATTATTCTAAAATATAATATATTATTTTTCTTGAAAAAAAAAAAAAAAATCGTTATATTATAGACACATTTTCCGATATATCTTTTTTCTCTGTGGGCTGTTATCGATCCCATACGCCACCCATGACGATCTCATTAACAGAAACCGCCGATAATAAAAAAAAACACAACCGAACTGATAATTCATTCGTTTAATGGCTGTAGTAACACTGCTTTCAAATTAGGAACGTTCCTAACCTCAAATAACATCGCTGTTCATCTACCAACCGCCGCTTTTAATGGACATTCGATAACGAGTTAGGAAACAGCGCCATCTATGAATCTAAACTGTAACCTCGCCGCGTCACTAAACAATGTGAAAGTATTATTACTATAGTTTAACTCATCGATTCTACTGCAGTATAATCGTCGTGTTCCCAACTCCTTCCTGGAACAGAGCTATCCGTGTACCATATATGTATATATAGTATATAGATATATAATAACATATATATGCACCTATACGTAATGCCTCAACCCACAACGCCAGGGCAACGTGTTGAGACACAGTTGGGTCGCCCTCGGGTCACTGGACATGACACTAATGGACTACGGTATTCAGGGAATAATTCGTGACGTGGCGTGCCAAGTACACTGTCCGCTCGCAACACGACCTGTACCACTGTCCTATGCCTGGTAAGGGTACACAGTACAGTATACGTGCCCCTCGGTCCTTCTACCTTCCATAGTATTACGGACTCATCGCAAATGCTTGTTGGACTAACGGGACTTCCACAGTGAAGCTCGTCTATGCCGATCTTGTGTTCACTCGACTATTGCCTCTCTGCCTCTCGACTCGCTTAATTCTAATTACAGGCCAAACTCCGCTCAATCCGCACGGTTAATATTTTTTAATAAGTTTCATTTCATTTTTAATAATTTTAAAAATGTTCGTATGTAAAAAAAAAATATTTCGAAAGTTCGTTTTTCGAAAAATACATCGAAACGATTCGATTCGTTTTCGAATTTTTTCGAATTTTACGAATATTCCTTATTTTCGTAGTTATTTTTTGGAAGTTAATGTAGAGATGGAAAAAGCAGTAAAGATCGCGGAAAATCGAAAACGCTGATTCCGATACAACGCTATATGATAAAACACGAAATGTATTCGTTGATCCGTAAGCCGTGATCCGAAAGAGGCGACAGAGCTCAACCCCCAGACGATGATTAAATGTCGATAAATCAATTTTTATTCGATCGATCTTGATAAACGTCAGAGAAGCAAAAGGGGGACCAGGTATTGGTGAGGTGGTGCGAGTGAAAAGAGGATGTCACACGGAAACGGGCTGCAGCCAGCGTGTCACCAAAAGCTGTTAACGATAAACGAACGTCGCGCAGTGAGGCCTGAGCTCTTTCGCCGTCGTCGTACGGTGGTTCGCCGTCATTGCGTTTAATCAATGGAGGGAGTAGAGAGGGTCGTCGATCGTCGGACTTGAGGTGAAATCTCGTTTTGCACGCGTTAAAAAAAAGAAGATGCAGAAAGCAAGACGACTATCGGTAAACCGTCGAGAAGCTCCGCCTTTGTCTTTTCCTTTTTTTCCCTTCGCTCTCATCGTCCCCCATTCTCTTGCCGCACTTCCGGGTCCTTTCGAACGCGTAAGTTACGTCGGATAGAGGAGATTCTGAGCGATAGAGGTGACCGGGAGTGTCGACGAGAAGGGATGGTGTCGGGTTGCCTGTTGGTTGGTGGAAAACGCGTGCGCTCTCGATACAGCATACGCGGTGACGAAAAAGCCTCTCCGCGAAAGCTTGCCGCCTCTGTTTCGCTCAACTGTTCCGTTCCGCGCTCGCGGTACACGTACGGCAAAGAGGATCCGGCAAAGGGGCGAATTACGGGACGTGTGTCACGTCAGGGGGGTTGTGAGAGAAGAGGGAGAACCAGTAGCTATGGAGAGGCTTCGCGCGTCAACCGGAACGTCCGGCGGTAACGATATAAACGAACGATGAGGGTGCAAAACGGGGTGAGGTGACTAAAAAAAAAAAGAAAAAACGGAAAAGCGCTTCACTGCATTCAGTGGTGGATGTTAACTTGGAAGAGATCTACTTTGTTCGATCGAGTTTATTTAAGGTTATGAAAAACACCCTCCGGTCGGTAACAAAACCTGCAATCAATGCCATTTCGTGACTACAAACATTTCAGAAAAAAAGTAAATAATTTTCCTCGGCCTCTTTCTATTCAGCAGGGAAACCCAATTTTCTTTTTCCTCGAATGTCCATGGTTCCGAAATGACATTCATTACAGTTTACTTACCGACCGAGTCTTTTGACGTCATCTCGAGATTGTTGCGTGTAAAGAAACGAAAGAGGTTGGGGTTTGTCGGGGCAGTGAAGGTAATATGGGATGAGGATACCGTGTACCCGAACAATCACGTTTTCTCCATCGATACACGGTTCCAAGGACACACCCAATGGGATAGAGCCGCGGCGTGTAGCTGTATAGCATTGTTTAGACGACGTCGTTACTCGATGTGGCTAACCACACAGAACAAGCTTCGGCGTCGAGCAATTGGCACGCACACGCGTTTGCACAAGTCTCTCCTAGAGTTACCCCCCCCCCCCTCCCTCCTCACCCCCGTCCTACCCCTCCTTATTGTTGTTATAGTCGTTGAGAATATCGGCAGCAGGAACAACATCGGCACTAGCGAAAGATCCTGCTATCATCCTCCCTGTATTTATGTATCGCTGGATACTCCGATCCTTCGATCTTTTTTTTTTTTATTATCGTGTCGCGATAGAAAAATGCTGCGGGGTTGAATCTTCGAGAAAAAACAACGAGTAAGAGGAGCGAAGCTGGCGGTTCTCGATAGTATGCTATTTTATACGAACGACCATCCCTTCCCGAGTTTCTACGCGAGATTTTCCTCCAGCGAGAGCTCGAAGGGCGCGGCTTTTTAGTTTCTATACCGCTTTCTCTTCGTCTGATGTTCTTTTCTCGTCTCCGCGTGAGGTTGTGCTACTTGCTTCGCAATCGGTAACTCGCCGGAAGTCGTCTCGAGCGTCGTGCAATTTTCCCGGAACGAGCGAACGCCGCGAAGGGATTGGAAGGAAGGGCACCGAGATATAGAGAGACTCTCACCCCTTCCAGGGTTCATGTTGGATCCAACGGGATATACCGGGGAAGTATACCCGTTCCCTCGCCTCCGTTTTACTTTCTCTTCACCATCCACCCACCACCTCCCCCTCCCCCTTCCCCACCCCACCCCTACCTTTTCGAAGCTTCAGCGTCCTCAGGAATTTCCTCGAATTTACTATCGATCATTTTTCGCGATATCCCTACAGCGCAAGAAACCTCTGGCTTCCGTTTATAGGATCTTTCTCGTTTTCTGGGTCGCGAAAGAGAAACCCTTCCAAGAGGGGATATTGCCCGGCAGGCTTTCCTACGAAATCTCTCCTCCCTTTTCTCGGTAAAGCTTTTCCAGACTCATCGATATTATCCACTTGACAAGCTTGTCGGGTTAACGTCAGGATAATTCGACATCGAAAATATATTTCGAATGTGGCTTTGAAAATCGAATTCGAAGCGCGTCTGGTTCGCGTGAAATAGATTCGCGAACTGGTTCAGTCCTCTTTTGTCGGTTAACTGATATCGGAACTTCGTCAATCGATGCTATTCTTGTGCAGAGAATTTCATGGATCAAGACGATAAAAAACACTAATCCTTTTTATTGTTAAAAAAAGTGCGTTTTCAAGATATTCGAAAAAATCGCGAGTTCTCCGTGTTAAAAAATTAGTTATTTCTTTAATTTAATCAAATCTTCCCGAAAATATATTTTTGTCGAAAAATAATATTTTAGGGATATTTTTGAAAATATATTTTAGGGGTACTTTCGAAAATATATTTCCGCAAATATATGCCACAAAAAATGGGATAAAATTTACCATTAATATATTAATTATATAAGAACGTGAAATTTTATTTATTTTTTTCGTATATATTTTATCGTCATGTGAGTTGAGTCGTTTTTCAGGATTTAAAATGTACAGAGACGTGAGGGGGTGGCTTTTGTCTCTATCTTATATAAGTATTATCATTATTATTTTATTTTTTCGCTTTTCACTGTCGTCTTTTTCCCCGCCCGGCGGATGCGCGATTATCTTCGGCTCTCTCTTTGCTATTATACCCGGATTCCGTGAACTCGAGAACCGGAGCTTGTCTGCTCTATGCGATTGTCGCGACGGAAGGAGAGCCTCCCGCGCGCGATATGACGTGATGCAACTGTCCGCATATTGCTTTGCTACCGTATACGTTGGCGGATATAACCGGCTTTGTTACTTCCGTTGGTCCAGAAACGAAAGAACGATGAAGTCTCTATTTTCCCCGCATCCCATAATTTTCATTTCTCATCGCATAGAAAAAAATATACATCGAAAATATTTCTACGAAATATCGAATATATTTTATCGAATTTATTATTAATATATTAATTATTCTAAATGCGGTAACATACATCCCAAAATATACTCGTAATATACAGTTTTTCGATAAAAATATATTACATATATCACGGATATATTTTCGATATACATTTTTCGAAAAACATTTTCGATGTCCATTTTCGATTTATTGAAAATATACATTACTATACATTAATAACCTAAAAAACGCGAATAAAATTCTATCTGTTAGTGATTTACTTACTGGTAATATACGCGCACATACGAGAGTAAAACCCATACATCGCGCAGTACACTTACGAGCTTAGTATCAGTTGAATCCCTCATTAAAATAACGGTGCTCATGAGGGTTGGAAGCTCGCGGATGGTGGGTCGACAAGGGAGAGAGTGTATAGCGTCTCGTCGTGAGGATTCCTGTCAGTGCACTCTCTCTCTCTCTCCCTCCCCGGGCTGTCGGGGAAACTTTGTCGAACGCTTTGTCACGACGACCGCACGCGCGCTCACTCTCGAACGAATCATTATGCTAATTAATTAACAGTAACGTCGGGGAGTAGAAGGATGAAGGGGCACGAGAAAAGGCGTTGGGGCGCGCGGTACAATCAAGTCGTCGAGAAACTCGCGTTCATTCACGCGCGATATTCCAGTAATATTAATTACACGACAATAATGATAATAATAATAATAATAATAATATTGACAATAATTGGAGATCACAGCGACCGTGAATAGTTGCCAATTCAGAATATCTCGCATAATCGAAAAACTGGTTGAACCCGTACCACGTTCGTTGGTCAATAACGCAGAATTCCTGTCAACTCCGTTTAATATCTTGTACTTTGTCTTGCGTCCCCCTATACGTTGAATTTTCAATAAACGAACAACATATTGAAATGTTTTATTTTTTTTGCTTCGTTACACAGCACAGAGGCGAATAAAAATACTCTGTTGGTAACGAAAAAAAATATAAAAAAATACGTGTATCGTAAAATACATCGAATATATTTTCATCTCAAAATGAGATATTTCAAAATATATTTCAGAAAATATGCAAAAAAACGCCGATTTTTATATTTGTTGAAAATATTTTGAACAAAAAATTTTTTTCATGTCGTATTTATTTCTCACGTGTAAATATTAGAAATTCACATGTGTTTCCGGGACATTTGAAATTCGCTTTTAAGTCTCTCTACGTAAAAAAAATACAGTGGATCGTCTCGTATTTACGGCGATATACAGTTATGTGAAATAAGTTGGGAATAACATCGAAACACCGGGGACTGGTCCATGGCTCGTGTTGTGAGGCAATGTAGAAGCGAAACTTTACGAGAAAAAAGTGAGGAAAAAAAGAAAATGAAGAGAAGGTGAAACGTGTAAGAAACAAAGGCCCCGTCGGGCCATAAATGGTTCGAGAGACATATAAAGGCGTGTAAAATAAAATCCTTGCTGCCCGGCGAGAATACCCAGACGTCTAGGGACTTCCGCACCCTTTTCGTTCTCTCTTCCTATTCGAGATTTTTCTCTCTGACTACCTGCGTATACATATATCTCTCGTTTCCTCCAGTCTGCGATACTACATTGCATTGCATGCTTCCGGTCTAATGCTACAGTGAGTATCACTCAAACGTAATGCGACGTTTTTTACTTTTTCAAAAAAAAAAAAAAAAAAAAAAATTAACAAAAAAAAAATGAAAAAAAAAAAAGGCAGAAAATTAAAAATTCACAAAAAATGGTCCATTTTCAAAAGTCCAATTTCTGCAACGGCTTGTAACTGAAATATTTCCATCAAAAAAATTACACCTCAGGGGATGACGAATTAATGCTCAGCGTATGTTTTACAACGAAATTCCCTTCATTCCGAAAGTTTTTTTAGGACAAAAAAAAAGGGCCATTGCATGATTTACTGGTGTTGCAAATGGGTCTAAAGACGCGACAAGCAAATATTTTTGCTTCGGTTACTATCGAAAAAAAAATCTAAACTGTCGAATAATAATTTTTTTTTTAATACGAAAAAATGGCGGAAAATCCATAAATAATGGTCAACTTTTAAAAGTCTAATTTGTACGATGTTTCGTCACTGCAATGTGTCCGTATAAAAAATGACATAACAGAGAACGACGAAATAATGCTCGCTGCATGTTTTACAACGGAATCCCATTTCTTCAGAACATTTTTTTGAGGCGAAAAAAACACACACACATCGTTACATGATTCACCGGAGTTGCAAACAAATTTAAAAGGCTGTGGTAATTGATTATCGATGTTTTCCATTCCGACCCGATGCGCAACTTCATTTCGGTGTATTCGACATGTCATAAGCGCGGTATTACGATCGGGGAATGTTGGTGTCAGCAAAACATTTGCCATTAACTAACAACAATTCGCAATTTACCGAAACGAAGCGCCGGGCTTTCGCGATAATCTTTCGGGTCTGCGAATGAAACATATTCTGCGAAATAAAAAACACGAAAAAAATTCTCCCACATTACAAAAATCTCTTCGCACAGACTGATAAATATTGTGCTATTTTTCGTTGTTTCGCGTTATTAATATTTCACCAATCCAAACGTTTTATAAAAAAAATTACATTATATTTAAAAAAAAAAAGTATCAATTTTTTATTTTTATATAATCTCTATTAAGCTGTATTATTTTTTCTTTTATCACGTACAACGAAGAAATGACAAATAATCAGAGCATTCGGCTTTGCATTTTTGTGTCACGCGATTATACATTTTTATTCGCAAATTTTTTTTTTTGCCGTATCGCGATAACACGAACAAAATTAAATTGTGCAAATGTGAAACCCAATGGTATCGCAGCTCTTTTATTATTTTTTTTTTTTTAGCTTTGTGCAGTAATTTGTTTTAAAATAATGCAATTTCGAGCGACTGTGTGCCTACTCGCTTGTTCAGTTGGCGATTCGGTGTCTGATAAATTAAACGACAAGTCGAGTATCATTCTGAAAACAGGAGGCGGACGTTTGCCCACGCAACGCAACGCTCACGTCCGCTTTTGCTAATGGATTACTCACTCGGGAGTCTCCTGTATGTACAAAATATACGGAAAAATTACCTTCGAACACTCGTTTTCCCAACCCTCAGCGCTCCCGCCCCACCCCCACCCCCTCCCTCGCCCTTCCCTCCGTTACCGTTTGCATCAGCAAAACTTTGTTTGTCTAACCGCCGTCCGCACGGTAATTCGTGGCAATTTTACCAGTAGTCGTTGGAAAGGGTCCGGAGGTTGTATGAAAATTCGATGAACGTGGAAAATGTAGTTGATGGCGAAAGGCAGCTTCAAGAGGGTTATTATAGGGGTGTGTTGACTCCCCGGAGAAAATGTCGAGAGAAATTTTGCTCCTCTTCCTCCCCTTTATTTTCCTTTTGCTCATTTTGTTTTGCAGAAGTTGGAGGAAAGAAATCAAGTAAATAAGAGCGCAGAAACGTCGAGAATCGCATTACGAACTGCATAAACTTTGGTTGAGTAATTACCGTGGAGAAAACTGTTAATCGACTTTTCGGTCGATTTATCGGGACCTATCGAAAATAATTAAAAAAAAATTGTCGAAGTTTCAGTGTTTTCAATTAAAATAATTAAAAAAAAATTAATAATAATTATTATCATTATTTTGTTTGTTTGGGACGAACTGCGCAGATGCGCGCCGCTTGGGATCAATTTTCCTCGCGGTATTTTCATGAAAATTTAACGTCGTATATGCGGGTTCATTAAGGGCAATCTTTCGAAGGGTCGCCCACGAGATGCGCCCCCTCTTCGCGCTCGGATATAACTTAAATAATTCCCCGCGTGTATTCTTGAAATTTGAACGTTATAATATGTAAGGTCATTCGGTGCCTTCCGAGTCTTCGACACCCACTCCTTCGCGACTCCGAATAAAATGAGACCTTCGCATTTGAAATACCTTTAAAAAAACATGTTGCGCTGGTATATTTAGGGTCGATGAGGGTAGAGGAGAAAATCGTGGAACGTTAAAGGAGAAAGTAAGACAGAGGAGATGGTCGAGAATAGCAACGACTGCGGGTATGAGACGTATCGAGCATAAGGGCCGCCTGAACGACCCGCCGGTGGCTTATAAAGCTGGTTTAACCTCTACCCACCCCCTGCAGACCCCTTAAGACCTTTCTCTGCTTCCTCATCCCTCCTCTTTTTTTTCGCTTTCTGACTCGAGTTTTCTTCGCTCGGAATCCTCTCTAATTCTCTTTCTTCACTGATAACATCGTTTTTGCACTTTTTTTTTCGTATTCATTTTCGGTTATTTAATTTTTTTCTACGATTCTCGAGCCGTCTGTGAGCTGCACAGCATCTTCCATTTTTTTCTCTTTCGCTCGTCGAAAGCGAAAAAAAAAAACATCAGCCAACATTTCCCTCGAGGACCACGAAAAAACAAATTAAAGTACCCGGCAGAAGAGCTTTTTCTCTGGTAATTTTTCGTAACTTGGCAACGCGTACGCGGTGATTATTAGAAAATTTTTAAGATACCCAAAAGATCCCTAACTTTTTCTCTCTCGTCGGATTTGCGCGCACGAATTTATATGAATGTCTAACCGTAGCTATTTCTCGTGGCATTAGATTGCCCGGTGGTGCGCTACTTCCCGTCCTCGGCACAGGGGGCGCCACCCTCATCCTCCGAATGTCTTTTCCACCCGCGTGAAATGAGGTCTGGTCTCTGATTTTTATTATGAATAATTCTCTCGTTCGCTGATGTGATTTCCACGAGAATTTATCGCTTCTCGGTGGTTTATGCAAATATTCGCGCGACCGCGACGACGAATATTACCGTCTCGCTTTATCACGGAATATTAATATTATCATTGTTGTCATGTAATATTACATTCCACGAGAACGAAATATAATTATAGGGTCAGTCGTGGAATTTTCCGTCATTGTACGTATAATATTTCGCTGCAATTTAATGATATTCCACTTATATTTTTTCACCCCTGAAAATCCATGAGTGGATGAAATGAATTTTCATTAGCTGCATTGACTTTTCATGGAGGTCTCGTTACGATATCATGCGTATCATGCCGCGGGAAATTGGACGATATTTTTTTTCCATTCGTTTTTGTTTTTTCTTTCATTTGTTACCCTACAGAGAAAAGAAAAAAAAATCGTGATTTCCATATCGACGTGTTCAAAATATCTCACCGAAGAATTTCCGCGAATGAAATAAATGAATGTAGAAAAATTGTGAAAATTTTTAATTTTCATGATTTTTATATATATCGTAATTTCGCACAATTTTATTTTTGCAATATGACTGCAATTGACTGAAAATCAATTTTTCAACTGAATATCTCCGAATCACCATTATAAACTTTCATTTGTTCCATCGAATTGTATGGTAGAATTCTGGTATCAGTACCCGTATCATATCGACGAAAATTCGCGAATATTTTATATCCGCATTCGTTTGCAATGAATAAAATTTACTTATCATCAAACGTGCAGTGGATGAACGAATCTCGTGAATTGCTGGGATGTACAGTGATACAATGGCACCGGCCGGTGTCCTACGTGTGCATATGAGAGTAGAGAGGGGGTGGGGTGTCGAGGGTGAGAGAGGGGCGTTGTCGTGAATGCGGTTTTCTCTATGCCATTCAACACCCGTGTATGCTGCACGACAGATTGATTACCGCATGCGTGCGAATTTCCTCTTCAGTGAGGTATGATGAGAGGGATGCTCCGCTGGCTGTGGTGGTTCATCAACGACCAATGTCGGGGAATGAGATCTATCCTCACCTCGTACACAATACCGATACCATACGTTTGTACTAAACCTCGTCTGCGGATGTTTCGGTAGTTGCGTGTTGGTTGAATACCGTTGTGGTCCTTGGAAGCGAGAATAGGATGTACAATCTGTACCCATCGCATTTGTGTAATGCAGAAACGAGATGTAAATAGATTAGAGATAGGAAGTGGACAGGAGGAGTGTAGGACCAGCGAATGCGCGTGATCCAGTTGGATGTTGGGTTATCGCACCAGAAATGGAAGCTTTTCACGCAAATTAGACTTGTCGACGAACATGGTAACCGTCCAGAATGTGTCGGAGAGTCGTAAAGTCTTTGGCAAGCGATGAGGGTTGCGCGGGGTGTTATGTGGAGAAGTTTCGTAGCTGATGGACGGGGTGTGACGGTAGTGGAGTCTGTTAGAGGACCGAATACGATGGGTAGAAGAGGAAACGGGAAGCCTGCGCTGGACGGTGAATGTCAAAGGATTTGGCCGTTTAGCCATCAGAAGAACGGAGAACAGTGGGATTCTGCTGAATGCTGCGATACGTTCTGCCGAATATTGTGGATTCCAATAGCAAAGCTTGAAAGCTCCATTTCCTTTTGCTGATCAATGGCCACCGCTGTGTACGATTGTGGAATGGCAAAGCGAGGGATGCAACCGGAAGTACGCAGAAAATTGAAACTAAAACGCGATCAAGAGTGGGCACCATTTACCATTTGGGTATTGATAAGAGGGATGAAACAGAAATGTTTAGTTACAAGTTTCTAAAAAAAAACGGGTTATCTAATTTCGCGGAATTTAGAGAAGGAGTTCAGAAATGGATAATCTTTCGCGGAAGAATCGATTTATGACGAACCTTTGATTTCGTGAATGACGTCAAAACAAAATGAGGAATCAAAATACAAATCCAATCATCACAGTATCTTTGAAATCTTTTGAAACTTACAAAAATGTTTTTTTTTTACAATTACGTAACTTTCGATGTAATTGCATTAAAACGCGCCAACGAAGTTAGTGTCGATCGCATTATAAAATAATCGTTCGTCGCGTGAAAAATGTATAAAATAGTAAAATTTTGAATTTGCATATCTCCTCGTACCGGGAATCCCTTGCGTACTTTCGTCCTGTGGTAATTACGCTTCCGGCTATTAAACAACGAGACAGAGCGGGAGGAGGAGGGGGGAGGGGGTAGTAAGAGAGTGAAGCAAAAAGACAAAATGGGAAAAGTTGCAGAAGTGAAACGAAAATGAGACATAGTGAAAAGAACGATAGGGGTTGGAAGAACGAGGAAAATGGAGGAAAACTCGTGGTGCGGTTAATTTCGAGCTCTTTTCTCTCTTTATCTCACTCCATACCAAGTAAAAACCATTCCGCACACATGCATACACCCTTCCGCGCGCTCCGGTACATCTCGTTCTTCTCTGTTCCCATTCGTTTCGGTGAATAGTGGAAGAGCAGAATGAGAAGAGGACTCGCCGAGGACTCTAGCCCTCACCCTCCCTCCCTCTCTCTCACCATTTATACTCCATATGTGAGGGAAAAGGGTTGAAAAACGATGCGGAGACGTATGTAAAACTGCGCACGCATACGATAAGCGCAGCTCGGGAACTCGGAAATGTGAACGAAAAAAAAAAAAAAATACTGAAAATCCCTACCGCCACTTATACATCTGCATAATAGCGTGTCCTAGACGACAAAAATAAAAAAAAGCGCTCGGGGGTGGAGGGGCTCAAGCTTATCTCGATTCACAAATTAAATCCTCTGTACTTGTAACCGTTTCCAACTCGTTCCGAGTGGAAACGTATTAAGGTGTATGAACAGTGTTTCGTCGGTATGATACATGGCCACTCGAATGAAGTGACTCGAGTTACGTTGATGCAGAGGTAAAAGGAAAAAAAAAATGATCGCGAGTGTCCTGTGCAAGGAAAACGTATTAAAGGTTAAAAGAATCGGTTTTGACTCGACAGATCTTTTCCCTTTTTCGTTATTTCGCATCTCAGATACTCATCGCGATTTTCGCTCGAATGCACGTTATGGGACCGCAGGGGACTCGGTTTATATTGCGCGAGTGGATTTCGCAAGAGATCGATTGGAGTTCCCATAGCCCCCGTAGACCTCTTGGCTCAGCCAACCCTCGGTAAAGCGCGGATCGTAAAGTTTCGCACTTGCAATTTTTTTCAAAGCAATTTGCTGCAAATTTAATCATTTTTTAAGAGTATAATTTTATTAGTGTAAAAAAAAAATTATCGAGCAAATAAATGAATAAAAATAAAATGTTTATATTATTTTTTCAAATACTAAAATGTATAACATTTTCGTAGTTTTTTGCCGACTGCCGAAATATCGTTTCAAATATTTGGGCCAAAAGCCTTTGTGCCATCGGGTCAAATATTCTTTCGATCGTTCGAGGATTTTGGCTTCCGGAAAAATCTCTGCGAATCATAATTCTCACAGACGAGTTTCGATGCGTCCGAATCGGTTCGGAAGAGGGCTTTGATGCAAAAGTGAACGAATCGTAAAATTGGTTCAAATATATACATATATATAAATATAGATATACAAAAAGTATAGTATATTTATTCCACGTACATAAAAGCTATTCATACGTATCTCTTCTATAGTTGAAATGCATATATATACGTATCGATGTATATATATATATTTATACCTACAAATAGAATCGCTTTTCACTCCGCACTGGTCTTGGGACTTCCTGAAACCAAATTTTACCAATCGTTCGATTCCCGAACGATGTGTGGCTGCATATGCGCAAAACAGAACTGTAGCGAATCGCTCGTAGCTTCTGGCAACTGTACCGGAGAGGCGAGAAAAAGGGATCGGGGAGGGAAAAGGGGGATATATACAGAATAAAAGCATCAGGTCCATCGGTTTATTTGATTGCCGAAAGAGATAGTAAATTCGACTCCAAAACGAATCGTGAATGACCGTTCGATTTTTTACGGATTTATTGGGAACTCCAACGATGAATCTATGTACTGTATATGAACGGCCACTGTATAGAGATTTACATGCCCGCCTTATGCGGACGATACCCCGAGTCTCGCATATATCCAGGATAAATTTCCCTGTATTGACTGCGCCCCCGATCGATCGTAAATTTTCTGATTGCCCACGTTGGGCTCTACTGTTGCGAGAGGACGCAAAAAAAAATCGGCTCGCGGACTTCGCTCTGCTGCGACGGAAACTGATCGAATTCCCTGCACCGCCAACCGGAAGTCTCAACCTGCGCAGCAGCGATGGTTTCGATGAGCGATTTTTTATAACAGTGGAGTCGGCTTCGATAAACCACGTAAAAAAAAAAAAAACGCAAAATGTTGATATTTTTCGAAATGATTTTATCGATCGATATCGATATCGATTTTTCATATAATAATAACAAATAATAATGGTGACAAGAATCCAGCGATTTATATATTAATATTGTTGTTATTCTCGAAATACTTTAATAAAAAAAAATGTTGACCGGAAATGCCTTTCAATTTTAACCAATTTTTTTTTTTACGTACATATGTATTTTTTTTTGTGGGACTTTTATCGTAGCGGAACTATGTAGATCCTTGGTTACAGCGACACGTCGGGAATAAAGAATTTATACGCGCAGTCGCGGAGACCGTCATGCGGAAAATCGAGGCGGAATGCGAAATGTCGGACCCCCGGCGATCCGCGTTTCAAACGGCCCGGAACGATGGCAAATTTTCTCTCTGATGATATCGACCGGCAGAGGAAGCATCGGCTGAACAGCGAATTTTTGCCTTCCCTTCCCTACCGAAGCTCATCCTTCACTGTTTCTCTCTCGGCTCTCCTCTCCCTGTGCCCAAGCTGGGTGGGTGCCATTCGCTGTGTGAACTAATGGAGAAAGGTACGCGGTTTTAAGAGAGGTATTAAAAAAAAAAGACAAAATAAAGCCGATGATATCATGATAATAATACGGCGTCCGGGGAGTTTGGGGAACAAAAAAATTGATGAACGAAGCAATTCTTCGAAAAAAAAAAAAAAAATTGACGGGGTTTAATAACTCAGGATTGTCCGGGAATAGGGGAATTGTCTCTCGCGTCGGCTTCCACCAATCCTCCCCGATACTCTGCCTTTCCCTTGATGCTGTTTTTTCCTTTACCTTCTTTTTTGTCAACCAGCTGTGTTTCATTTTTGTGTATAGAATGCCGCTTCGTCTCGGCAAAGTGATTTCGCGACCGATCTTAATCGCCCACACCACCGAAAAGGGTAAAAAAACCTGTTGGTCCGCTCATAAATATTTCCGATAGATAATCCAATCGGAATATCATTCAGCGCCGTCGTTAGGACACTGGATGAATAAATAAGTACCGCTCGGTGTCGCGAACGCGAGAAAATACGTTTGCGCGTGGAATGCAAGGCACAAGTAGACCCGATAAGATTCAAATTAGAAGAACTCGAAGCGGCGAATTGGACATTTTTCGAGATCTCGCGACGTTCTTTCACCGATGCGGGTTCCAGACGGGAAAAAAATTCGTTCGAAATAAATAAGAAATTTCATAATAAATTTTAAATAAATAAGAAAATTCGTAATAAATTTTAAATAAATAAGATAATTCGTAATAAATTCTAAATAAATAAGAAAATTCATAATGAAATCTAAACAAATAAACCAATTTAAAATAAATTTTGAATAATAAAATAAAAAATTTCAAGTCCCGATTTTTTTTTACACGGTCGACAGTTTTCGAAAAAAAAAATTCAAAGGACATTTTTATATTTAATTTAGAATTTCACTTGCATGATTTTTCAAAATCGGGACAAATTCCTCGAAAACATCGATAAGTTTGAGTGAATTTTTTTTTTAACGAATATAATACGATTAAAAGTTGTAATAAAGAATCGAAAGTTGTCTGGAACTGTGCCGATTTTTCGCGTGGAACATATCCAAGAAAGTGCATTAGCCTTTCTCGCATAGGACCTTCAGATACCCGCGGTATCTTCGCTTTTCCATGTTCCAGTGTCGCGATGTCTCGCTGGCGCTATTTCGACCCCTTCCACCCCCTCTCCACACTCGCCGCGCGGAGCGACGCTCTCAGAAACCTTTTTGCAAGAAAACGAGAAGCAGATGAGAGCAAAAAAAAAAAAAATGGAGCGACGAGCGAAGAAATACAAAGCTGAAACTCATTCGGGCACTTAACCCAACGGGGGCGTCTCTCCGTAGCAACGAGAACTCCGTACATCGTACTTACAAGTATTACTGTAGATACCATATTATTATATATAGCATCGCATAGTATCGCGTAGTTTGGTATAGCAGAGTATTGGCAGAGGGAGGAAGCGGAAAATCCTTCCGGAGTGCGCAGCGGGCGCCATATACCAATTACAGCACTGAAACGAGGAAAGAGCTCCTGTCGAAACAAAGAAGGGAGTGACGTTTCGCAAATTACTTTCTTCCTCTCGCAACACTCTTGACTTCTCTTTTGCTCGGTCTTTTCTGTATTTTCCTAACCTCTGCTTACACGATGCGCTTTTTTAACTTAACTTAATTCTATTCCCAACCACAAAAAAAAAAAAAAAAAATTCGAAGCATATAAAGATAATCCACTGTATCATTTGGATCATAATCCATATTTTTCGTCATATTTTTTTTTTATATTTTCTGCCATTCCGAAAAAAAAAAAAAATGTTATAAAAATATATCATTCGAAAAAAATATTTTTGGAACACGCATTTCGCCGCGCTGCGTTTTTTTTTTTTTAACGAACTCAATTCTATTCTGAGAAATTAAAAAAAATAAATAAAAGAAATCGAAAACAGACCTTCGCACCGGCCGAAAGATGTGCGATGTACATGTAGTGGGATCGATTGAGCCGTCAGAACTCGTTCGCGGCAATGCCACTCGAAGGATTTGTCGCGCACAGCTGACCGGGTTCTCAAGTTCGCCACTAGACACAAAACTGGGTTCAACCAGTGTCGGCCGAGAGCGGTGGACCGCATTGTTGGCGAGCGAACGTTGTCCTAAATCAATTTCGTTGAAAGTCTTGAGATGTAAACACACGTGTGGATTCACGGTGTTCTTGAAGGATTCCAGAGGTATATTTATATCTGCTTTATACACACTCAGCTTAAGGGCAACGTGCCAGAGTCGGCCAAAACGTAAATGGAAGAATGACTCGGCAACCGGAGTTCACACTGCGACCTTCGGGTTTCGTGTTTTATACGACATATATATCGAAAAAAAAAAAAAAAAAAATTCCTTGGGGTATCGAAAGAAAAAGTTTGGGTACAGTGAAAACTCCCGTAAAAAAACTGAGGACAGGAGAGAAACGAACATAATTAAAGTCCCACTTCGTGGTGTATTTGGCCTCTGGTTTCCCACGTTCGATACGACTCTCTCTACCAATTCGTCTCTCTTCTACGGTCGGATTTCTCTTGGTTTCTCGTGCTATGCACGCTCTCCGAGTCTCCTCTTCGAGTGGTCCACCGTCTGCTAATTATTCCAGCCGATTCTCCGAGTTCGAGGACTTAATCGATGATTAATTGGAAACCAGTAGCGGTCGGCGGTCGGTGGGTACGGAATAGCGGGAACGATTGTTCTTCCACAATCTCATTATAAAACCAACGTCGTTCCATGCGCAGCATTATTCAGTGCCTATGCTATGTACGTAAATCCATACATGTCTCAACAGTTTCATTAGAATGTATCATAAATTGAAAGGCGAATGATGTGATTTCATGATAGTTGAATGTACGACTTCTATTAAACTTTTCGTCTGTCGAAACGAATGATAAGTTGAACAAGTAGCCAGATCCGGCGAGAAAGCTGAATCGAAACGTGGAGCGTGGATAGTTGAAGTAGACATAGCCGCGAATCAGTTTGCGGGGGGGTGGGGTTGGCAAGAACGTGAGAGATAAGGCCCCGGAACATTAGTGGGGCAGTGTGCCAGACATTATTAAAATAGAATGGGTGAAACGCGGGCGTGCCCTACGTCCGCTCTCTTATTCCCACTATGTATGCCGTGTGTTGGCTTGCTTGGCGCGGGTGCTCGAGTAGCATCAATGGGGGAAAAGGCCGGTTTAAAAGTAGGAAAGAGATGGAAAGCATATAGGCGGCTAAAGGGGCTCGTCGACCCTTGTGGCCCGCGGCGGAGGTGGTAGCCGAGCGGCGCGCGATCCCGCTGTGTTTTCCATCCCCGACTTGCCTCGGATGGTCCACCACCAACGAGTTCCATTCCGGTCGACGCCACGTCGACGCGGCAGGGAACACGGCGGTAAGCGCAGCCGCCCCTTGCGCCATCCCCGAAACGTGGACTACCCCGCGGTGAGCTTGGCCCGGGGGTTGGTGGCCGCTCTATCGAAAGGGGAGGGAAGGTCTACAACCCTCCGTCGCACTCACTACACCATTTTTTTTTGTTTCACTCAGTCCTCGTGACCTGTGATGCACCCGAGTTCGAATGTAACCGAGCAGGATGGGAGGGGTAGGAGTTGAACGCGAGTTTTAAAAAATCTGCGTTTTTGCAATCTTCGTCTCGCCAGGGTTATTTTTGTAAGGAAAATTTCGTTTTAATATAATGAGAGGCTGTATACATACAGAGAGGAACGAAAGGGTGCAGTTGTATGTACTATACCGACTTCTAGTTTAAAGGGAAGAAGTTCCGGCAGGATAACGGAGCGTGAGAGATTTGGATTTAAATAGAATCTCCCGGACCATAATTCTCTTGAATCTCTGGGAGGCGCAGCGAGCCGTAGGACTGAGAATAAAAGGAGCGAGTGGGACGAAATTAAAATAAAATAAAATGAAAAACACAAGATTCTCGGGTTACGCGGAGTGGCGAAAAAAAAATTGCCCGCGTGGATGCTGAACGAGTCTCGAGGCCGGTTAGAGTCTCCTTCGCCCTCTTTCTTCTTTTCGTCGGGTCTCTTCCACTTGCTTCCTTGTCCTTCACCTCTTTTCTCCTTTTCCACCGTACAACACACTCCATCTTCGTGTCCCTCGACTACCCCCTCCTTCAATTCTCTCGATCCGGAACGAAGGCACGCGTCGTTCTCCCTTCTCCTCCTTTTTGGGTCTTCACTCTCCCGGCTCGTTCTTTTCCCTCGTCTACCGTCGGTCGCATTACCGTTGGCGACTCACCCGCTGCTTCCCCGGTTCCACCGGTGGGCCAAAAGTAGAATGCGGGTGGGTACGGAAAGTAAAGTCTCGAGGAACTTCGTCGATCGTCGAATATCCCTCATCCGCCCTGGTGTAGACGGGGCGAACGACACAAGGTAGGTAGGTTCAGAAATTCGAGGTCGAAAGAGAAAAAGAAGAAGGAGTAAGGGTGGAGGGGGCGGGTGCGGGGGAGCGGTAGTGTACGAGAGACTTGTCGAGTATCTGCGCGACAACGAGAGACCCAGCGGAAAAAAGTGAGAGTGAGAGGAATGAAAGAGAGAAATGTTCAAGGAGCAAGAAGGGCGAGGGAGGGTTGCATGCCCCTAGCGTAGGGGAGGGAGGGCGAGCAAAGAGGGTGAGTCGTTGCTCCAGATCGGCCAAACTCGGACGTCATCGGGCGTCGGCGTCGGCCCAGCCCCACGTCGCGGAGCCACGGCTCGGGTACGCACTATTGATTCGCATGGGAGCGTGGAAGGGATGAACGACGACGAGGAGAGGGCTGGGGGAGGGAGTTGGCGGGTGAATCAAGTGGAGGAGGGTTGAAAACGCGCGGGGGGCCCAGGGCTGTCGAGTTACGTTGGGGTCGTGCAGGCAGTGACGCTCTTCGTCACTCTCTCCTCATAATCGTAACCCTCTTTCGACTTGGTCTCCCTTGCTCCTGGCATCCTTCATGGACGTAGACTACCTTAGGAGTGATGCTCGCACGTACCATCCCTCTTTCCACATCGAGAGGAGCCATCAAACCCCCGGAGACCGGCTAAGCCGTTGTGCATGGCCCTACAACCACCTTACCTCATACCCCAACCACCCTTCCCTATGTCAAGGTAGAGGAACCCTACCTACTATACCCAACCCGGTTTCTCCTGCAACCCCACCAACAACCACCACCGGGTCTTCCCTTGCGACGGTCTAACTGCACACGTGCAAAATATAATCTCATACGTTGATACGTACATGATTCACCCAACGTCTTCCATCTAAACCTTCCATCTGTGTGGTGGCATTACACGTTTTACGTCTGCACGTGTACAATGTACCTTATGGCATTGCTGCGGATAGATAGGTTGCTGTAATGGGAATCGTGATGTTACTTTCGCCCAATTACCGATCCGCGCGCCATTCCTATGCGGGAATTGTTCCAATATGACGAGATGTTGCACTGTAGAATGTGACCTGACATCTAAACGGCCAACGAAACACAAAACATCCTTCAAAAAATCCTACATAGGCTTTGTTCATTGCGGAAAATTGCCGATACTAGCAATGGACAAGAAGATAATGGAGGTTTACGGGAAATTGTATTCGACACTTGCCACGGATGAACGGCGAACAGTTCGTCTCTCACGTCAATACGTTTGCATCAATGATAGAATAATCCCGTTTAATCCTTCCTGCAAAGTGTGCCGCTTTGACGAACGCACACGGGCCGTGGACTCGCGACCTGATCGTCCGATTGTGGATCGTGTGCCAATGGGATTGTGTGTGCAGCATGTAGGAACAATGATTTCGGGCGCATCCGGGAAATTTGCTTCCTGTCTCGGCACGCGGGGGTTACGATAGGGGTTTTTATATCAGCCAATAGATGAACCGTAGAATTTTCATAGACGGTATTACCGATCTTTTTTAGGTAAGGAGGGATCTGCAGCATATGTTATGGTCATGGAACTTGAAAATCTGACGTTTTTTCTAATTTCATGAATTTTAGGGTTGCTGAATTTCGCCTCACCATCCCTTACATGTATAATACATGTAACACATGTATGCATTGGCATTTTCTGGTACAAAGAACCGCAACATACTGTATAAGGTATTATACTGCCTTACTGATGCCCTCGCCAGTGTTGGTATAGGTACCCAATACCGTGAGGGCGAAGTGTCGACCAAGCCACACGCAAATTTACGCGTCGAGAGGGAGTCCCAGTATTCTAGGCTCGTGCTGGCGTAGGACTCTGCACAAAGTTTGGTAGGGTTGCCGGTGTAGGTTCGCCTCGGTGTCGAGGTTTCTGTACTGGTCATTTTCAAGCCCCGGTACACAGCCCTCGTGTTCAACCCTCAACCGGGGACTATACAGCTTGCTAACATCGTTGCTGCCACTGCCGGGCGCTGGGGCTCTAGTATACGTAGCGAAGGGATACCCGGACACCCGCGCCCTCGGACGAGGGGCTTAACTCCGAAACAACAACCAATCTGTTCCCCAAGCGCGTTTTCTAGGGGAGTCGTTGTCGGGCGCTGTGGGGTGCATTTCTTCTCATCCCTCCCTCCCTCTCTCTCTCTCTCTCGCTCTGTGTTCTGGTAATCGTCGTTCTAGGGGCGCGGTAGACGTCGTTTGGGGGCTTCTACTTCGTAGTTGTGTATACATACAACATTCTATGCCAGTAGTTCCTACCCTGGCTATGGTATGTACAATAACTATAGTGTACAGTGTTATAACGTTATATACACTGCCTCACTGCCTTATACCATATCCGTTGCGCGCCTTTGCTATCGCTCACTGAAAACCCTCGGCCCGCGTGCGTCGCATACTTCACTCCCGTGCAGACTCGCGGTATAACCGTTCGTTGAGAGAGAAACCCCCTCCCTCGGCTCTTCTCGGAAACTTTGTGAGAAAGAGCCCAACCAGGGAAGGAAATGCCCCTCTCGCTGCCATCGCAACGCGGGTCTTCTTCCTCTTCATTGCTCTTCTTCGCTTTCTTTTTTTTTCCCCCTTTTTTTTCTCCCCCAACTCTCTCTCTCTCTCTTCTCTAATTAGTTGGGCTTGGAAGAGCTAAAGCTTAAACTGCTCGGAGCCGAAATTTAAGACCGGCGAACGATGAAACACTGATTATCAGCGATACAGTACATAGCACTACGGTTTGAGTAGATAAATTTTAAGTCAAACTGGAGAGAGGGCGGGTTTTTAGGCGTTTGCTTCGATCGACCAAAGGTTGAAGTTGATTTTTACAACTACCGCTATGATTCTTATACTATTCTCTGTTAGGAAATGTTCCATAAGATTTCATCGTGAAAAATCGGATTTTTTTACACGATTTTACATTTCGCAGAAATCGATCGACCTATATATATATATATTTTTTTTTTCAAAAATGACTCATAAAATAAAAAAAAAAATTAGTATACAAAAAAATTAAACAAACGAACTATTAATTAGTTTAATCACAAAGCACCTTTGCGACATGACAAAAGATCGTAATGATCCGCAAATCTAAGATGCATTATTATTATTTTTTAAAATCTTTATCACGTACTGAAACGCCATCTGGTAAAAATATAAACGTCGCTTCAAAATGCCGCGATATGAAAAAAAAAGGTTTTGCATATTTTTCTCGGGAATTAGGTCGTTCGGGTGCAGAAAGAAGAAACGTGCAATGTGCAACCACGTAATACATAAGGTACGGTAACCTTACTATACTGAGGGCACGAAGCTCGTTTCTCCCTGCCCTCTTGGCCTCGACGGAGCATTCTCGTTCATTTTTTTCCTCCCTCGTCTCTAATAAAAAAAGGGGTCAAAGAGGCGCGGGAGGTGGTCGGGCGGAGAGGACAGACCAGGGGTTTGTCGAGGCCTGTGGATGGATTTTACGAACGACGACAACGGCCTCGGCGCGCACGTCGAGTCCGACTGCCTTCTCGACGTTTCGTGTGACGTTAAATCATTATATCATCATGCTTTCTCCCGACGTCTAACAGTACCAGATGGAATACCATTGAAACGCGGCTTGATTTACGATCCAACGATTTGTCATTTCAATCAATAGCACTTCGCTCCATTTTGTTTTTTTTTTTTTTTTTTCATTTCTCTCGATCGGATTTTTTTGATTAAAAGTCCTGTTCCTCTAATGATCCAACTGACTTTCTTTCACATTCCGTCACTCCATTTACCTTTGTCCTATCATCCCTCCTACCCCCAGAATTTCAATATCACCCCTAAAGTCCCGACACTTCGAGAATTCGACGGAAAATCATTCGAGCGAACTAAACGAAATGGAAAATGGATTCTCGATATGACGTGCGTAATATTCACGACAAAGTGATACGAGGAGATGACGGTGCTGGTAGCGGGGGTTGTTGAAGAAAGAAGTACCACGAGAGGGAAAAAAAAACGAAAAAATGGAACAAGAATGCCGTATGAAATTCTGGCCATTTTTAGATGTGCCCGCTGAGGAGTTTATTTCGTCTATGGCATAAGGGCGGAATGAAATAGATGATATAAAACGAGGGATGTCGAATCGGCTCGACGACAGGGCTCTCCTGGTTTGTCGGTAGGGGGCGGCGCAAAACAGAGGCCAAAGGGCGAGGATCGGCACTCGGGAGAGGGAAGTGTAGGACGAGAAAGTACATTCACCCTCGACCCATCCCTTCTTCCCTTAACATCCCCTTCAGCCACGTGTGCTCTACTGTACCCTTTTCTCTCGTCGTTCTTCTGCTCTCCCACACCATCAACTTTTTTCCTGCTTCTCCGTTCTCTCGGATTAACGTTTGAGTTTCCGTGCAAAATTTTCGGTCGTGTTTACCTTCAGCCGGAGACCAGAGACGAGAAAGTGAAAAAAAAAAAAAAAAAACGCCCGGAGAAATGGGACCGATAAAAATTTGTTGGATGAGTTCAGCAACGCCACTGGATTGTCATCCGGGAACCGAATTTATGGTAAAGTTTAAAAGTTTCGTGAGAATCCCTACGTGCGGATATACGTCGGGGGCTCGAAGTGTAAGAGCGACCCTTCGGGCTAATGGTCGGGTCAATACCGAGCGGTTTTGCTTCCGCCTCTCGGCGCGCCAGTCATCGACTGATGCATGCGTGCATATCGTACAGCATACGGAGGGGGTACCCACTTGTTTTACCATCCGTATTTTCTTCGTTGTATCGTAGGTCAGTAAAAAAGAAAAAAAAATACCACCCCGTCGGGACGGAAGGTTTTTTTTTCACCGCGACGACAATGGCGCTCGACTATCCGGCGGGCGAAGCAACAGGCAAATCACTCGGAAGATTGATGACTTGTGCGATGTCATAGGATAAAAAGACCATTTGAGTCTTTTATACGGCATTCTATTATAATAAACTATAATAGACGAACACAATGGGATTGTGATTCGTACGACCGACTTTGTCGTTTGCTGCTTCCAAATCTTAATAAAAAAAAATAAAATGTCTCCAATGACACATACGAATACATTTTTTTTTTTTATAAATTTTTTTAATTATTCATTTATTTATTTATAAATAAAATAACCTAAGATATTTAATATTAAAATACAAAAATTAATTTTTAATAGATTATTTTATTTATAATATAATAAATACGTTGGAATATTTTTTTTTATTTAAATTTCTACATTCGAGAGTCAGCGTTGCGAATAGACTCGGGTGTGACGTACGAGGGTCGTCCCGGGGGTTGGAGGGTTGTTGGGTAGGAGGACCGATGCCCGATCTACCGAAAAGATATAGTGGGTATACGTTGATCCAATGACCGGAACGTTTCTCCGATAGTTCTGTAAGCATCGCGATCGTTTTCCGACGAGCATAGAAAGGCAAAGTACAGAAAAGTAACGACGGAAAATCCCGGATAGAGAAGAGATGCACCGGGCGTGATAAAACCGTTTTCCAAGAGGGAATAAAAGCCTCTTGTTCAATGGGCATCTGGATATTCCATAAAGAAAATCTTATCTTCCGCGCGATTGTAAAAAAAAAAAATTCTACGAATGAAGAAAAGGCGGGAGAAAGAACGATGGAAAATAGGAGAATGTGTACGAAAACACTGAAAGATCCATGGAGAAGTCGTACTACTGGTACACAGCCAACGGGATTCGATTTAACTTCGATAAGAGATCCCCGCTATGAGACTCGACGTTCATAAGTTATTTCCCCACCGAGGATAATCTCCCACCGAGTATGTAAGCGATCGTTCGGCCTTCGCTTCTCGAGGACTATTCGAAATCGAGAGAAGGGATGTAGAAATTGACTAACGAGAACGGGTTCGAACGTTCTAACGTACGTTACTTCCTCGTTCCCCCCGTATACCACCGATATTTTCCTTCTCCGACATTCTCGTAAACTTCTCACTCTCGAGAGCGTTAAACTTCGAAAATACACGAATAGAACTTCTGCATCGACCGTATAGATGGGAAAGTACAGTCGAAGATGGACCGCGACTAATGGTCTTAACGTCGTTGCGGCAGAGACCCAGTTTCCTAATCGAGAACTTCAAGCTCCGGGCAACGTGTCTGTGTGTATCGTCAATATATCGATTACGCGATTACCGATATCTCGACTATACGGGTATTGAGGCAGTCCTACCGGTACAGTTAGGTAAATCTGACGTAAACATTTGAAATACTTTTTTTGAAACGCCTACGCGCTTTCAACGAAAAAATTACCTTAACTAAAGACGATTCGAAATATAGAGTAAATAATCAAAATTATTGAAAAAAAAAATGTATAGCATTAAATTTACTGAAAAATGATTTTTTGCTTCATACTATTCGAGAATATTAATTTACTCACGAATTTAATTTTTTTTAGTAAATATTATTATTATTATCATTTTTTATTTATTTATATAAATCTTTTAAAATGATTTTACCATTTTACTTTTTTTAACTATTTATTTATTATTATTATTATTATAATATCGATATTCAAACAAATCGATAAACCCAAATGCTCCGTTAGTTTCTGATTCCGTGAAAAAAAATGGAGATCCAAAGATTGATATCGGAGACTCATATGTTGGGCGGTAAAAAGGAAAATGAATAAGTAGAAAGAAAAGAAGTGAGAGTTACGCCTGGTGGAGGGTAGTAAGCGAAGATCGACGTTCCAGTGGATAATGTAAACGTTCTCCGTGTCACACGACAGCGCTACTTTAGCGAGGATATTTGTCTTCAGGCGAAACCATTTCTCGTCTCTCGATTCAGCGTCTGCTCCGCAAGAGAATCTGAGCTCACGGTGGATCCTTCCCTCCGCAAAATTTTATATACTTCGGACTCCCTTCGCACTTTACCTCCGCGCCAAGGCGACGGAGGCAAAGGGGAGTAACTTAAATCTCGTATTTCTGCTATCACTGTATAACATCTTCTCTATCTTTCCACATCGCTTTTCTCTATCCGCGCGAAGGTCTCCTGCCGCCAGGTACCGACTTAATTTCATTTCAGACTCATTCCCTCCCTCCCCCTCCTTCACCCACGCCTATCCATCCCCACCGCCACCCCTCCTTCTCCGATCGTTTCTATGATCGGAATGAAAAGAGAATCGAATATGGAGAGAAGAATCGCGAGAGACACAGAAGTCTCATTGGAAGTTGGAAAATCGATCTTATCCGAGGGAATGAGAGTAGCAGTTTCGATGGGATGTAAGGGAATATGGAAAAAGAGGTCGGAATCGGAATGGAACTCGGGATGGGTCTGCTGGGGGTGTATGCGGGCATCGCGAGGGAAGAGTAAAAAAATAGAAGGGAGACATATAAGTGGAGATTCCAGGTTGCTCGTCGCTTTTTACGAATTCCATCGTTTCATCTCTTCCACTACTACTCTTACATTATTCTTGTTCTTCATATTCTTTTCTGTTTTTTTTTGACCATTTTTTTTTTTTTTTGGAATGGAGTGGAAGCAGATGGCCCATTTTCGTTGGATATATGTTCATCCCCCTTTTTTTCGCTCGCGCCGAAGCGCTCCTACTGTGGATCCAATCGCAAAAGCTTGACAACCCGACTTTGCCTTACGGTGACGTTATGGATACATCTGTGCAGCTCGTCTCTCCTCGCGATATTGTGTGAAAAAGTTTTCTCGAAACGAACGAAAGCGTTATTACTCGCGAAGGGGATAAAAGCGAAGTAGAATTCTGCGGGGGCCACGCGAACAGATATTGGTAATTTATCGTTTATTTTTCCAAAGATGACGGTGTTCGGTGTGACCTTTTTTCGGGAATGTTAATTTTTTTATTTGATCACAAAAAAGTTATTAATTAAATAATTAATGAAAAAAAATAATAAAAATAATAATAATGTTATGATAAATAAAAAATATCAATTATTGTCGATATTATTTAATTAATAGCTTATTTGCGTGAAATAACAATAATTTAAAATATTTTTAACGAAAATTTTGTAATTATCAAAAATAAAATGAAATTTACGTCTCCAAGAAAAAAATAAATAATAATATAATTTTTATTATCAATTATTTAATCATTTTGTTCAAAAGGATAATAATCATAATCCGAACGAACAATATATAACGAAAACGATTAATTAAGGATATATCTAGATGCGCGTAAAGATTAATGAATGCAAAAAAATGTCAAGTTCACGTCCAGCGTGACAGAAGTATAAATTACTCCTGAAGATTTCATCAAAACGTTGAAGAGTTATCGTCCTGAAACAGACGCCGAACTCCGAAGTTTGCTAATCATTCATACATCTCGTACCGCCGATCGTTAATATTCCGTGTATTTTTTAGTTTTTTCTTGATTCTCGAGCCTTTCGCGTTTAAGAAGGGTTTTTTCTCTCGCGATTCAACGAGAAGAGAGGGAGAGTTCGCCACGAGGTTTTCACCACACGACAAATCGGTATATCGATTCGGTCGCCGCGGCTGTACGTCTATCTTTCTCGCCGTCGACGGGCGCCGTCGCGTAGGTGGATTGCGAGCGGCCGACCGGCCGCCCCGACGTCCCGACGCCACCTCACTTGTCTCTCTATCCTTCGTTCATTCTTCTCTCTGTTTCCACTCGAGTTTCGTGAGAATCAAATAGAAAGTTATACACCCGCAAAATTACGATTTTTTTTAATCGATAGATTTTTTTTGTAAATCCTTTAAAATTCTCTGAGTAAAAAAAATGTTTTATTATTTTTTTTTGTCGACAATTTTATTTATCGTGGAGGGTGACATTTTTTTTGTTATTTAATCAAAGGTACGATTGTGAGAAATTTTAAATTAAATTTTATAAGTTTAATGAAAAAAAATGTATTGCCTCCCCCGTCATATATTATTATCATAATCATTATTGACGTTTAATAATTCGCCCGCCGTTATCCGAATCTTAAAGTTCAAGAAAAAACTTTACGCCGAAGAATAATAATTCGCAAGCGAAAAATCTCGTACCGATTTACACTCGAGACAAGGGTTCGGTATAACATACGAATTGAGAGATTTTAAAAGTTCCGACGATTATAAAGTTTCGCTAACACTGCCGTAAAAAAAAAAACATTAGAAAAAAATTAATACTCGAGTGACCGTAATTGAGTTTCCATGCGACGTGAATAATTACAACGATAAAAGCTCAAGATTTTACGATTTTCTCACGTGTGAAGGAGCGCTTAGTTCGTTTACTTTACGAGGCGATGTATAACGGCTACTCTATTTCTGTATCGAATTCTCTTTGCTTTTATTTTAAGAGCACATATACGAAAAAAAAAAAAAAAAAAATTATCGCGATAAGTTCCTCCAAAAGGTTTTCTCGACTGCACTAGCGACCGGTCGGTTGTACGCTCAACAACCAGTCAGAGACAAAAGAAAGCCAGTAGTTACTCGAGCGTATCCGCGATCTCGGTATGTTCGAACGGAGGCAAACGGTTGAGCAGCGATAGATGCCGGTTTTTTTCTTTCGACTATCCTTCGGCGTATAGCACCGTTCAAGCGCGATAGAGGATGATCGGGTTTTCCGGCTTCTTTCCGTGTGACCGCTTCAAGATCGTTCTACGCGGATACCGATCCTCTAACGTATAGACGATAAAAGCTGCTAACCTTATCTACGCACTCTGGCGAATTAATTTCACGAATAAATCGCTATTCCATTTAATAAATTTATTCGATTCATTGAATTATTTAATATAACGTATTAAATAATCGATTCTATATTGATAAAAATATAAAATTCAATTTAACAATAATTGATAATAATCTATTAATAATTTAATAATTAAAAAATTTTTTTATTTAATTTTTTTATTTCTTTACATCTGCAAAAAAAGAAAAAAAAGAAAATAATTCAACAATTACCAATGTCTAACTAAACTTCGAACCGAACTGATACAAAATGAATAAATCGCAAGAACACCCCTGTGCATTGCTCCTTTTCATATTTTTTTATCGCTGCTGTGACGGCACGGAAAAAGGTAGTTTCGTAACTTTATCCAATAGCCTCATTCTGTATATTTTTCCCTGTAGAACACGATGACACACGAGTTTTCTCGTAATTCCATCGGGTAAGCGAGATATCGCTGTTGCGAATATATGTGAAAAGTGTTATTTTTTTTCCGAAAAATGTGTATCGTAACAAACTTTTGAAGCCACTATACCCGTTCTTTTTATCACTCACCTGATCCCTATTTTGCTAGCAGTTTAATACGAAAATTCACGCAAAAAATAAAAAAATGTAATTAAAATATTAATTTTAATAATAATAATAAATTAATAATTATTTATATATGAAAATAATATTAAATATCATTATTATTATTATTCTGTTCTCACTACATATAAAAAAAACATTATTCATCGTTAAATTGCCGACTCATTTCTGTGTAGTCACTTCTTAACCCCTTCGTGACTGGTAGGGACATGTATGCCATTTTTTTTTTTTTCGCGTCTTCTATCTTCTATATTTAGTACAGCACGCTAACGCTTTTTTTGTGATTCAAGCTGAAAAAAACTTACACACTACAGAGTTAACGGTTGGGTGGATGGTACAGAAACTATCGCGGATAAATTCCTTGGAAAATCGATGACCTCGATTACTTGCATTTTTTTTTTTTTTTTTCAAGGATAATTTTTTTCGTCGATCGCGTCTTTGTAACATCGAAAGACAAAGCCATGTGAACGCCTGCGATTTTAGCTCATTTATAATGCACGAACGCATAATAGTTAAGTGCTCTACTGATTGACCGTCACGGCGCCTTAAGGTGATGCAAAAACTCTCCACTCTACACCCCCCGCGGAAGCTTTTTTTTTTCATTTATAGATAAGTTCGCGAAACATATTACAAAACATTTTTACATTTTTTTTTTTTTTTTTTTACGCGATTTGATGGTTACCAACGTTACTACGATGTTATCCGATGAATTAAAGATGTCTGTCTGTCTATCCTAACAATTTGTCCACAGCGTTTCGATGTATATGTAAATACTTCGCATCATTATGGGTAATGACCGCTGAGTACGAAGTTTTCAGAGGTATTTCGATGGGACGAGGGGCATAGCGACGAAACTCGAAGGAGCGAAGCTGATCCCAGTTGTTGCCGAGACTCGTGCGCGAGTTTGGGGTGGTCGTTCGCCTCTCGTAAGTGAAACGCGCCTTCTCTTTGAGGATTAAAGCCCGAGGCCAAGCGAAGCGCCCGAAAGCTTGTTGGCGACTCGCGCTCTCCCCTTAACGGATTCCAAGGAAATATCCACGTTGGAACGGGGAGACCTCTCATCCTACTTACGTTCGGAAGGTCCCGAAAATTCTCTCGCGAACATCCGACGATCACCATTGAAACGCCAGAAGCACCGGCGCGCGGTCGTAGTTGGAGGGGTGTTTGTTCACGGAAGCGTCGAGAAATAAAGCAATCACGCCGGGAGCGTCTGGTAAGAGTAAACTTCAATCCCCGCTTGTGGGCCGCGCGGATCTCCCTCCCCGATTTTCCGTATAAGAAGGAACAAACCAAAGCCGAACCGAAGTTTCCCTCTACGCTCGCTTGGGAAAGCTAAAATACGCGGGGTTACTCGCTTGGGATGGAAACTATCGCGGCATCAAGAGCCTCTGTTTCTCTCGCGATTCGTGGAAAACTCTTCAGCGCGGAATGTGCGTGCGGGGAATCCTTCACAACGAATTCGAAAAAAAAAAAAAACCTTGGAAAAAAATTAGTGAAAGAATAAAAAATATAGGTTCTTTGTGGCGTTAGGAAAGCTTTTGTCGTTCCGTTTTTAATTAAGAATTTAAAAAAACCAGATTTTTATGATCAAATACGCTGGTAGATGAAAGACTTCGAAGTACTTTGATAAATTATCAAATCCACATTTCGGTATGAAAATTTGAATTTTTTTACGATAAATGGATTTTGAAATTTTAATTATTTAACCGAAAAAAAAAGAACACGAAGAGTGGACAGGCGGCTCCGAAGGCGGTTCGGCCTGTGATCCGTTAATCCCTTTTGAAGCGATCGTCAATTTTTTTTTGCACTTAATTTCGTTTTCACGGTTATCCCCGCGAATAATCAAAATTTTATCAGTAATTTTTTTGTGGTTATTTCTAAATATGAATTTTCAATCGTCGACCGAGTGAAATTTTTCATTTTCGTTGTCTCGAAAACAACGAAAGATAATTAAAATTAATTTTTCAATAATGATAATGGTATTAATATTTTTTTCATTATTATTATTATATTTCTCGTAACTAAAAAAAAAAATTTCGCGGTCTCGTCTCGAACGGAAACGCAAAGATAAGAATTTTAACGAATGCGCCAAAGGTTAAGGGTGTTGGAGTTTCCAACGGTGGTGCAACGTGAAAACGGAAAGCGTGTCATCGCTGGTAGACGAATATGATAAAGTGTCGCGCGATGTGGCAATTGGCACGGACAAGAAACGTATCGGGGTACGAAAAAGAAAACGATGGAGATGTATACAAAGTAAAACAAAGCATCCAAAACGGGACAGAAGCTCTCAGAACGAGAGATGGCGCGAGGGAGTAAGACAAATCGACAGAAACAAAGGAAGAAGGGGAGAAAAAGGGGTGGAGGGTGTGTAAGAAAGAAAATTCAAGATAGTACAAGAGAAGTGAGATGAAACTAAAGCGGTATAACCCGAAGCATCCTCTCTCGCGTGACAGGATCTTAAGGAGCGAAGCACACGAACGTAACCTAAGACCTAAGTCAGAGTATTCGGTGGGCGAAGGACGGTCCCGCGAGGAGCCGGCGTATCGCGTGATGGGGGGGGGGGGGGGAGGGAGGCGGGGGGCGCTGCTCCTAGTCGTCAAGATTGAGCGCACGACTCTACCGCATCCTATATAAACGCTTTCGCGAACTCGGGGGATCGAACTTCGCGGCGATATACAGGGTGTCCTTGAAATAAATTGCCTCGTGTCATCTGGCATTTGCCAGATCGAAATTTTTTTTTTTTTTTTTCAAATTTTACACACATTTTTATCTAACAATAAATTTGATAATTTATTATACTAAAAAACATTTTTTTCGTGATTATATTTATTTTTTAGTAGCAATGAAATTTTTTTTTTTTTTTTTACGAACTGATTAAAAAATCGAGTTTTATCGGCAATGCGAGCGTAAAAACGCAATGGTACACAAGGGTTAAAATTTTTTAAATTATTTTCATAGTGCGAAATCGAAAGTCTCGTTACTCGAATCAGTGTGCCGAAGGGCGGGCGATGAGTACACAAACCGATGAATATCCCGGATCGGAAATGGTGAAGTGTTATTTCGTAGGGGTTGCACAGTGTAATGTAAGCATCGGTAGAGCGAGAGATTGTACTTGTTCACCAATTGATTTTATCAATTGAATCCCCCATAGAGATAACATTCTCCTCTGTTGTCCTCGGAGCTCAAGCGTACGTATAGATTTTACGGTACATGCATACTACTGTTGTCTGCACCTACGTATACCTATATATATGCACATACACACGTATATATATATACAAGAGAGGACTGTAAGAGTTTGCGCGCGGTAACCTCATCGTCAATAGGATATCCACCTTTCGTGCGGCAACCCTGTCCGTCCAATCCGCTAAGAGCAATCGAATCCCCTCCTCGTGTACCTCCCCCACCCACCCCTACGACTTCACCTCTTCAGAGTAATTAATTTGATCTCTCAGAGTATCTGGCAGAGTTACCTACGTGTGCGACGACGAGTTGGAGTTCGATAAGAGGAGGATAACTCGTTTGCAAGAGAAGTGAGAGGGGAGCGAAGGGGGTGGGGGACTTTGAACCTTTCATCAAATACTCTCTCTTTCCCGCTATACCTGGTTATGCAATATAATTACTGGGTAGATTCTTCCCATTGATGGCGTGGAGCGTACCGGCGACCTCGGCGAGCCGAAAATTCATCATCGTTTGACAATCTTCCAAATCCGCTCCATCAACCCCCCACCCTTGCGTTACTCCTCATCGACCCCGCGCTTCTCTCATTTCTGTAGGCACATCAAAACACTCGGCGATACGGAGAGAACCTCTATTGGTTGACTTCAACGAGATTAATTAATGTAGGCTCCGGGTATACACCCCTACGATTATCGTCACAAACGTTGAGATTTAGCGGAATAATAGTCTATCGGCGAAAGAGAAAATTCAAAAAAATTTCTATCCAAATAAATAGTTAAATAAATGGAAATAATAATAATAATAATTTTATCGAAATGGACAAATTCCGGACTGAAGAATTTTTATTTAAAAAAAAGCCAAATAATAAATAATTGTTCGAGTTTTATTATATTTTTTAAAAGTTTTTTATTAACTTCTTATTTATTTAATTTACTTTTTTTTATTTTGGAGGGGATGGGGAGGGGATTGCCTTTTTTTTATAGATCTGTTATTTCCAGACGCGATGTCTGTAAAAGGAACTGGTTTCACGATCAGCATCGAATGATGATGAATGCTGGTCATTTATTATCATCATCCTCGGGGAATGGAGTTATGATTGTTGTTCCAATGTGCAGTGAATGATCGGTACGATGGATTAGTGGATCTTCACGAGGATTATGATCTGTGGGAACCGGAAGTACACTTCAACGGTTGAAAAATAATTTTTTTTTTTTTCATTGATCCTTTTCGAGACTATGTAGTCGCGCGCGTGGTATAGGTACGAAACTCTCGTTGCAGAGTGTACGAGTAACGACCGCCCAGTTCGCGGTCAGACAAACACGCCGTTTGACGCATAACACACGGTCAGCGTCGGCCACAGAAGAAGGCAGGCGCTGCAACACGGGCAAAAGCAGGAGTGCGAGAGGCCACAGAGTGTCGGTGCGCCCGGGACCCCCGTGTATCCTGTATTAGCCATAGAACACCTCGTTGAAAGAAAACGCTGCAAAGTGAGGGGCTAAGTGTGTTGCTGGTGCACACCACACGCTCGACTCGACTCATGTTCCCTCGCAGCGGGGTCTCCGATAAACACGATAACTGCTTTTAAGAAAAAAATCTTTTTTTTTTTTTTGCTCCACCGCCCTTTACCGTCAACCGGACACAATTATCTGCATAAATCTTCGTTAAGACGACGTGAAACAAACTCGGAGAGTAATAAAATCTTTAATCGGATTTTTTCTTTCTGAGTCTTCGATGTTTTGGGGCAAATTAAAATTAATGGGGTGTTCGTCGGGCAATTGTGCATTTGCTACTAATAATTTAGGAATTTTCAAAGAAACACGAAATAGATTGATTGTGGTTTCTTTTGTTAACCGGACGTGCGTCGATATGAACCGAGAAAACTAATCTCTGACAATTTTTTTTTAAGTTGAATCCCAAATTTGTAAAAAAAAAAAAAGATACAATACGAAAAAAATAAATGCATTTTTTAAATTAAATCAATTATTTTATTATTATTATTTTTATTTATTTTAGATTAAAGTTTTTTAAAACTTCACTAAATTTTTAAAAATTATACCCATATGTGGAAATTTCATATATTAGTCCGTATATAAATAAAATTTAAAAGTCCACCGAAGCTTAAACGTTTTTCGGAGTATAAACGTCGGTAAACGAATGCGGTCAATGCCTGCCGGACATCGCGGAGACAGATGCGCAAGTTGCGGGAGAGGAATAGGAATCCCGTGTCTCATTGGCAAAAAGGACCACGTCCACGAAGCCCGCCGACGCGAATTAGGGTTGTCCCTAATTTCTGGAGCAAACCCACACGGCATGGATACCCAACGTGCTTTCGTCTCGAGACGACCTCATGCGGATTCACGAATGAGGCATCTCCCGCGTATAACTCTGCACGCTCGGTTCACCGTGAGTTCCCTTCATTTCTACAAGTGGAAAATCGCTTCATGCAAAACGTCCGACTGTATATGCGTTAAAAAACAGGGTCTATACTTTGCCGTACGTGGGTGGAAGAGAAACTGAGGTGGAAGAGAAAGATGTATAGATATTCGTCAAGCATGTAGTCCCGGATGATGAAGAGCTACCGAAGGGTCGTATTCGATTCTAATGGTAGACCAGTCCCGGAGCACGTGTAATCCGACCTTAAGGATTTACACGAATCGTGACTTTGACGTTATGCGCGTTACACTGGTTCTCTGTATTCCCGAGTTGTCCAAAGTTCCTGCATCGCAATTGCGCCCGCTGCAGTCGGATTCTGCATGTTTCAACTCAACCACTCTACCGAATTCTTAGTCCTTTCAAATATGGATTGCTTTCAGATAAGGCGCCATCGTGCATGAGTTACTAATGGATCTACCAGTTACTCATTTTGAAGCCACCTATTCTATTCTTAGACCTTACAAATTTGGACCGATTCAGGATCCGGCTACATCTCGACTACATACGATTCGCTATTGGATATACCTGATTACCATTACAAAACCACATTTCCGTGATCACCGCAAAAAATGACGAGTTGGGGGCAACTAATGATCAGTTGCTGTAACTAATAGTTAGTTGGTACAACCAATTTTGTTTCGAATATAGTCGTCTAACTAACTATAAGTTCTTCCAACTCATCATCTTGTCAGTGCTTTGGTTCGGGTCATAAGAGAACTCACCTAGTCCATCCAGGTGAATGTTCAAGAATAACGCCATTGCCGCTTAATTGTTTACACTAATTATGCGTGGACTCACCTGAAAGCAAAAATGGAAGAATAACATTAGAAATGAACAACATTACAACATTTGGAATGCAATGGAATAACTTTAGATGTCCGGCGGATTAGGAATGGTGGAATGATTAGGAATGGTGTTGGACTTGTTTCGTTATGACGACTTTTTATTGGTTTCTTTGTTTCTTCAAGATTCGCTATGGCAACGTAGTTGAAGGAACTTTCGACGAGGACACATATCGCTTTCGCTAGGTATCCATAATGCCGTGGCGGGTGGAGGAGTGCGCGGATGAAGGAGATGGAGGAACCGAGCGGTCTCCGGCGACCCTCGCCCGGAGCTCGTGTAAAAGAAGATGGAAAGAGAATCCTCCGAGGCTCGCTGCCTCCGTGCTTCTCTCATTCTCATCTCTGGCAGAGCCAGCAACCTAGCTACGAGCCGGAGTCTCATCCGAAACTCTGAACCACACCCACTTCGGATACGCGCGCGCCTTCTTCGAGGATCCACCCGGGCGTGCCGACCTTTCTGCCTCTACGTTCCATCTCTGCTCCTATCATTTCCTTCTCTTCAACAGCTTACACCTTCTCATCGTTTCGTTTCTATTCTCTTCCATCCTCGCGGACTATTGCTCTTTGTGCTTCTACTCTCTCTTATAGCATGAAAAAAGTCATTTTTACGATGCGATTATTGACCTTTTCCAAACATCTTTCTCCCCCATCGCAACTTTGAACCCAATAATCCCGGTAGTCATTCTACAACATTCCACAAATCCAAGTGAAACATCAACTAAAAATTGTTCTGATATTCAGTGACAAAGAAAAGGTTTCACGAAGTAAAGGACACGGAGGCAAGTTGAAACGCATGTTAAAAAAAAATCAGAGATTTCATGCAGTGTGTATAACATTGTATGGAAGTGTTCATTCTAATTCCCTAGAGTACCATATTAATGGTGTGAAATCTTCGATCTTTTACTGCTTGCAAAGTCCGGCAAAGTTTCCATAAATAAGAGATTCGATGGTATTGCGAGTCAATGAACGTCCCGAGGATTATGTCAGATTGTGCATAAGAGGTTTCCTCGTCTTCTTAACTATGGTGACGCAATAGATCTAAGACCCGATGACTCACCCAACGTCACGTGAGACGTAATGCAACGTATATACAGTCGTAGTTATAAGTTGCAAGTGAAAAGAAGGAATGGATACAGCGCACGCAGAGCAGTGGGTCGAAGGGGAAGTGAGAGTTTAGAAATGCATACGAGGCACACATGTCTGCGATTGTGCAATACTCGGCACAACTGCTGAACGAAGGCTTTTCAAAATATACTAAATTACGATTGCATACATTTTACTCTGGAGACCGAAGAAGGGGGGCGGGGAGTGCGTTATTAATACGCAACTTATTGACGGAATTATGCATATTATACATCGGGTAGGTAAAATACGGTGGACGAGCAGATCGGTGAGAGTGACGCCGTCAGACCGTGCGGAACGCCGGGGGGAGAATTTACTATCCCCCCATGTGAAACTCACGTGAAGCCACCGACGCTCGGAGCTTCCACAATTTTTCGAATACCAGGATAATCCCCGGGCGATTTCATTAATTCAACGAAACAGGTCCGACGACCAACCGGTCGTCCAACCAAACGCCACTGCCGCAACGGCATCCGTTCTCTCGCCACAGGGAAGCGCCGCCTTTTTTTTTTTCTTCTTCTATACTTTGCCTTCCACGCGCGTCGTACACATTTACCTACAGCCACTCGTTCTCATGTTATTTCTCCCTCGCAGCTCTTCCGGAATCTGCTTTAATCCGCGGATTAACGCTCGCCCTCGTATCCGCGGCGAGTTTGCAGAAACACAAGAATTTATATCGTTTCGAGATTACGGTTTTCGTACGGGATGCATTGTAGCTTTTGCACGCTAGATATCGCCGTATGTGACTTTGGGAAAAGGGACGTGATGTTGAAAGAGGAAAATGGATACGGGACGCGAAAAGGCAGTAATTATGCTGAAACCGTTGCAGAAATTATGGCACGACAAAGCTTTGTAATGCTCTGTTGAAAATTTCTGTCCCGCGGAAAAAAAATGAACGATGTTTTTGGGACACGCGATTTTTAACACGAAAAATGATCAAAAATACGAATAGGACGTGAAAACGAAAAAAAATTAATAAAGTGCCCCAAAAATTTGAAGTTGAAGTTTCAGGTCTGAGGTCTGGAATCTGAATAATTAGGGTACAAAAGGGAATAAAATATAAACTGCTCGAAAGTTCCGAGTTCGGAATGGTGAGAGTTTCTGAGGTCTGAGGGTTGAAGTCTAATCTGTGCTATTAGACTCAAAGTTTCGTAATGTCTCCGAGAAGATTGGTTACATTGTTAAAAAATGCTTATGCAACTTTCTCGAGAATAAAGCGATGAGGCGACAGCAGAGAAGAAAAATAGGTCGCGAAGCTGCAGTTACACTGTGTATATAGGTTACAGCGCCTGGACTCTACGAGATTCACATTTCGTGCTCAATGAAGTATACATGAAAAGAGTGAGAAGAGCCCTCTCCCCCTCCCAAGTTTGTGCAACGAAGGGTAGTCGCCTTGGCGCCAGAAACCTCTTTCCCTACTTTCTACGCGCCCTTTCCGTCTCTTTCCGCCTTTCGGTTCGCATTAAGTCAACCGGAGTTCGCGATAAACCTTTCTGCTACTAACAAAACGACGCGTCACCAGGTCACCGACCCGATATTATGCGCTTGACGCCTCCTCTGTCCTGGATTTCGCACGATGTTGTCGGTAACATTTCTCCATCAACGCGGATCACATCATCCCACATTCAAGAATGCTTTGTACATCGTTTTCTTCGTTATATTAATACGAAAATTCAACCATCCGATCTTTGGCTCTGAATAATAGGCATACCGCATGATATCCAAGATATGACGCAGTGAGTAACGAACATTGGACCCGACGCAATGTGAATTAATCTCTCGGTATAAAAAGGTCATTCATTGAGAGAGTTAATTATCTGTTAATTAACGCAATTACAGCTTCCCAACTCACAAATTGTCGTAACCGAACCGGTTAATCAATTGTCACTGACAATCGGTTCTGAATCAAACATACGAACATATCGAGGTGCATAATGATTCAATAATTGCCGCGCATTAAAAATGCACAATAATCCGAATTAACGAAATTTCAAATGAGCACAACGAATGAAAAAGTGGACAGACGACGTTCCCGGCGATGGAGTGACGGCGTTCGTCACAGCATTCCCACCGGGGGACCGTCAGTTTACGACGAAGCCTGAAGCTAGACTAACCCGGCGACGTGTCAGGAGGTCAAGGGTCGCCGGGTCAGCGACCCTTAACGCCCCCCGACGTTTCTTGACATTTCTCGATCTCGGGAAATTGTTTTATCGCAATAATTCATAACACGTCTGGCAACGTGCAAATAGATATCTTGCGCTATTCGATGACAGAGACGAGCGGAAAATCGTAACGGAAATATCGGATTTTCATTGACTTGACGCGTTGTCGCGCTTTAAGATTCCAGGTCTCTTGTTAAATATTAAACTCATCGAAGATAAACCCGCTAGGATGTCATCAATATTATGGAGGATTTGCAGGAAAAAGAATTCGCAAAACCATAGAAATTGGATAAGGTGCGGTAGAGTTTTACGACCAATCGTCCGATTTTACAAGGTGAGCTAATCGCTCAGCCACATCTTTCGGGAGTTCAAGTTTACGGACCTCCAGTGGAAAGCTGAATCAACGCGAAATTTGGTCGAATCACCCAGTCATGCAGACCAGTATTTTGGTGTCTGTCTCCAATGGATGCGCTTTCCATCAATGAAATAATGCAGCGGTAGGAAAGTAATCACCAAATTGACTTTCATCACCAGTTGAAAATGTCACAAATTCATCGGGTCGATCTTATGTCCATCGGGAAATGATACCATGTCACCTTATATTGGAGAAACCAAAACGGAGAATAGTATTTCGCAAACCAGATGCCATCCAGCAGGTCGCGAGTGTTGGATCATTCGGCAGGGATCGAGTGGTCGCTAAAGCGCGGTTTTCGATAATTAAATCGATCGGGAAAGGCATCAACGCTCGGGCGTCATATGGGGTACGTGATATGATCCAACGAGGCAGAGGATGGACATAAGGAGTGTTGGGACAGCTATATATCCGAGAAGCTCGTATACAGTAAACTCGTGATGGGACTGGCAGAGCGCCGGTGAGGTACTCCTGGCAATAGCATCATCAGCGGGACACACACTCTCGTTTCGCGATGAAATATGGAGCCGAGAGGTATCCGCCGACGAGGGTAGAGTCGGGCCGTATCTCACGAGTTTACGAGATACCATACGCCACATCTCGGTACAGGGGTCCATCCCAATACAGATGCATTCCCTGGCATCACGCACACGGGCGTCATAATAATGCATACCCCAGTCGTATATAGCCCAACGTATACACGTCCAACATCAGTCAGCCACGGTCATGCACGTAAATGCATCAACACGAATAGGAATTGAACGTAGTAGCTGCTGGGCTGCCATACGACTGCGGAACAAGTCGCGAAGGATGAAGAAGGACAGCATGTGGACCGGAAATTCAGCCACGGACGTTTCAAAACCATTCGCCAGTCGAAACGATCCGTTCTTACTCTGGCTGCCCCCGGTACTTCTTCACCTTCGTTTCATCCCCCTTCGCGGTCTTTTTGACACGTTCGAAACGAATTGAGGATGCTGTGAGGTTAGTAGAGGGACGAGCAGGAGGAAAGCGTGTTTTCTCGGTTGCGAAACTTTACGAGAACCTCCGAAGGTCCGTAGAGAGGTCCGTAGGTAGAATTGACGGTTCGACGGGTGGACAGAAGAGACAGTGGTGAATGCGGGTCTTCTATGTGGAACATCTAGGCGAGAGTTTCAGGAAATGAAACGAGTCAAGTAGGGTGGGAAGGAAAAAAACAGACAAGACTACTCCTCCTGCTCGCTTCTGCGCGGATGTGGATGAGGCGCAGTTTCCATCGGGGGCCAAGACAGTCTCCAAGGGCTCGTCGATCCTTCGACTCTGTACACACCGCGTGTATTAGGTATGGCGCAGGAATCGTCTAGATGCGATATATTATGGTATCCATCCAAGGCCTTTGGCTCTCGTGCGCATCGTTGATGTAGGATTGCAGACGGGCAAAAGCGTGAGCAAATAGAAGAACTTTTCCGGGTCCATGTCTCGGCATAATATCGCAACGTGGACGGATACTTTCTTTTTCGTACTTTGCTCACACAGGCAAACGGAGTGCCGGTAAACCATAAGCCTTGCTAGAAAGTTCCCACGGATCTTCGCGTTAGAGGCCGCGAACTAGGACTCCCCTTCCACCCCCTCCCCTCTCCTCCCATCTGAACGCTGTGTTAAAATCCGTGAAAAGATGAGATGGGCTGCTCAGCAGGATATATAACTAGCACTCTTTGCCAACCGCACTCTCACCGTTTCCTCGAGACTACATCATGCATTTCGCCAAGTTTCTTCGATTTTAAGACTACTGATGTTTTTTTTTTTTTTTTTTTTCGGGAAGTCATCAACAAAACCATCATTTCGAAACATCGAAAAGTTACGATTTCTCAAAAATGGTGCAAATTCAAGACAGATAATCATTTTTTTTTCTGACTTTTTAATTTTATTTCCAAAATGTTTAATGTGCTTTAAACATATATGCAAAGTTTAACAATTATAGGAATATTTTTTAAGTCCGAAATTTAAGGAATGGTTTTGCGAACTTCGCGCATTTCTTCCGCGGGATAGCGAATGGTGGAGGATACGGTATCATGGAATAAACTTAACCAGTATTATCTTCCGTCTTTCGCAAGAATATCTGTAGCGCGAAAAACAAGTCAGTTGTTACCGGATAACTCGAGTGCAGAGATAATATCTTCGGTATACACGGAGAGTTTACATACGATGCATCTTTCTCGGTCCATGGAAACCCGCAAGACACATGCGTGAAAGTAATGGATTCCTCTTTGGCGTCTTCGCGTGAGAGTAGTCCGATAGACCACGTAGGTAGAGTAATAGAATGGAGTAACATGCAGAAGAGACCCCCATGACAACCTTATGCTGCCGGCGCTACTGCGACGTACGTACGCAAGTGAAGAAAAAGTTTTCTCGAGAGCCTCGCGGACTATAGTTCGACTATGGATCGCGGCGTGACGTTTCACTCGGGTTCTCCATCTTTTTCTCCAGGTGATCGAGTGCCTCCGCTCGTAAATTATTTTCACACTTTGTTGTCCCGCAAATAGACGCGACGCGCGACGCAATGAGCAATGACAGTGTCAATTGAAAAAAAAATGAATTGATGAATCCCGTGCATCGGATAAGTTATCAAAAGGGTCGTTTTGCTTACTGAACGACAAAGGGGTAATGAAAAATCGATAAAATCTTTTTTATAACGAAATTCCAGAGTTCTCGTAACAATCGGAATGATATATCAATATGGATTCGTATTGTAAATAGTTTGTCGCGGCAATGACGCGACTAATGATCGACGAGCTATGAGTCATACTAATACGACTCGTCGAAGCGAGGAAGTCAACTACGTCTCGCGCTCGAGAGTGCGAAGGAAAATAGAAATAACAAAAAAAAATCTGACAAATATGCGAACTATGTAACGCGATGACATAGACGAGTCTCACGGACTGACATCACCTCGAAACTCGAGTTACTCGACGGAACATCATCACCTAAAAATGGATATTCGATAATGCGATTGCATGCATTTTTTAAAAATTTTATACTGGAAGCAAAAATTATGATGTAAAATAAAAAAATAAAAAATTGATGAGTAAATATCGGTCTTTTTTATGATTCTTACAATGTGAATTGCGAGAGGCAACCGCGAGCAAATATGTGTCTAATACAATACATACGCGCCTTACGAGCATCCGAGCTTCTCGCAGTATAGGAAAATTTGTGCGCATAGTTATGTAGACACGTAGCTGGTGTTAAATTGCCAAAGGGCTTACATACTTTTTTTTACAATTTGTTTTTGTTTAAAGTTATACCCACGAGAAAGAACGAGAAAAATGTAGATATCAAGATTCAGCCAAAGGTCGATAATTTTTTTTGTAAATTCGTAATATAAAGGTTACTTTTGCATTTTTTTGGTTTTTTGAGTTTTTAAATTATAAAAAATCAGTGACATTTTTTTTTTTTTTTTGAGACAAAAAAAATTGAAAACACGAAATGCACGAAAACAAATGGACGGCATTTCCGGCAATCCGGATTAATGCCCGATGAAGCGAATGAAATTTTGATACATTTTTACGTGTTATGCCTCTCGTATATCATTCATGAATATTTCCATAAGGCGTGAAAGGGAATGTAAAAGGTTTGAAGGGAGGCAGTGCGGTTTTCCTGATGCACGGGGGGTCATATATATATATATATATAGGCGAAACGACAGGATACAGATATAGCAGAGTGATGAAGAAGGGTAAAGGGGAAGGAAAGACGACGCCATCATGGCGCGACGATGCATTATTACGTTGCGCCACTGCGCTCTCGGAATGAATTTTTAATAATCGCTCTAACCCACCGCCACCGTCGCAGCGACTACCAAGATGTACCTTAGCCGTGCGTGAGGCTTTCCGGGCTCCGGGATGACTATCCCGATCGTTTCTCGTCATTGGCAAAGTGTCGACGAAATTGGAATTGCTTCAATTTGCATTTTTTTTCCCCCGTATCCGAGATAGGGAATTGTGATATCTACGAAGCCGTACGTCCGGGACAATTAAATGGGACGAGTTTATTGGTGGAAACGCTGCGTGCGTCGCAACGACGAGGAATTTACATATTTTAATAATTCGTTTCACGGATATTTATTGGCGAATTATATTGCTATGTTCTCTCTCGCCGGAGTACGGAATTTGTGCTTTGGTTTAATACCCGCTTATGGGGTATTGTGAAATATCCTATAAGCAACGCATTCCATTCAAAACATCGGTATTTATGTACTTGTAGATTAATTTTTTTCGCAAAAAATGTAAAAAAAAATCTCAACTAAACTAATATAATAAATAAATTAAAATATATATATATTTGAAAAAAATTGATAAAAAAAATAATAATAATAATATTGTTTATTATATAAAAAATAAAACTCTCTATAAATAATCAATTATATCGCAAAAATGTCTACATTTCGTGTATATAACAAAATATCATTAATTCCAGTATTCCGATAAAAGAATTTTTGGAAATTTACGAAAATTTCGGGGTTTCTTTTGATTACTTAAGGAATTTAACGGACCCAAAATTTGTGTGAAGATCTTTCCAATCAACGCGAAACGAAATTTGAACACTCTATTTCTGTACGCAGTGCGAAAATTAAGCGCCTGAGGGATTATAATGGATGTATCCAGAGAGAGGGTGAAGGGGTGGGGTGGGGGAGGCGGGGGTGCGTTGCGAGTTTACGCAGAGTTTGGACGCACTGGCCGCCGACCCATAACGACGAGGGGGTCGATTGAACCGAGAAAATCGAAAACGCGGTTCGCACCACTTGCCAGCAACTACATTGCCTAGCAGTGGGCATTTGTATATAGTTGCTGTATCCACACGAACACACTGTTGCAACTGTGGGATGCAACACATGCAGCAACACACTGTGTTACCGGCGTACATAGACAAATCAAAAGGGGAAGTGAACAACCGGTGGAGGTCGGTCGGTGATTTTAGCCGCAAATTATCGCTGCGTACAGCGATAATGAAAATCCGATTGAAGCCATCCATTTGAGAGAAGCGTTATGGCGGTGTCTATGCTGTTTGGCATTTTGATTGGAAAATTGTAATTAACTCGCTTACAGGCCGAATCATAGGTATGAAGGAATAGGCGAAGTTTCGGATTCCGTTTTCGTCCTTCCAACGGTCACCAATATTTGCAGAACATTATTTTTCATTTTAATGCCAAACGATCGCTCATTTCGTTATTTAACTTGTCGACAGCCGGCAATATTTGCCTTTTGCTTCGTAAACAAAAAAAAAAAAAAAATTACGAAATTCAAATAACTGCAAAATGACAGTAAACCAATAATATTAACGAAAAAGTCCGAAATCACGAATATCTATTCTGACATTACGTATAATATTGATAATAGCTTTTTTTTTATTATAAAAAAGAAATAAAAAAAAAATTTATTACATATTATTACGGAAAACATTTTTTTTTATTTTTATGAAAACGATAGCAAAAAATCCGACGACTTTACGTCAATTGAAACTATCATAAATAAAATCGTTGTCTTTGACGGAGAGCCACAGTGCTTCGTCAGTTGCTTTTTTTTTTTATCGACGTTTTTCAACGAGACGAGAAATGGCCTCGTGGAACCGCGAGGCAAATGTACAAACGATCGTGTAATGGAAACTCGGGTGAGAGTAAATAGGATTAAACATGGAAGTCTCCTGGAAAGCGGAATGCGTTCATCCAGGATGCGGCACAATTGAATGACAAAGGGATAAGAGAGAAACGGTTAACGACGAGACGAAGAGTGCGAGGGATATCCTCTTCGACCATTCATATGTTAATCAGCCTGTTACGAGGCACTGATGAGAGCGATGAAGGGACTTCGAACGCCCTCACTAAATTATGTCCCGATCGATCGATCGAGATAGCGGTCTACGAACACGAGAAGAAAGCAGAAGAGTCTCTGAAGAGGAACGTCAAAATAAAATAAAAAGAAAAAAAAAAGGGGTCGTTTGAGAAAAAAATCGTAGATCAACGATGCAGATATACGATACCGACGTAGCTGTGTACATAGACATAGATATTTCGTATGCGATTACTCGCCGATAGGAGTCGTCGATTGTTTATCAAATTATAGGTTATTTCCGTTGCGCATGCTGGTGGAAAACCCTCCCGGCTATTGTTTCTTCCAGTACTACTACTCTACCAACTGGTAAACTATAGTTAGGCACTGCAACAGTTAGATCCATTTACGTGGCGACGGATTACCCTCATTTGCCTTCACGTACACCGAGCGATTCTGTTTCGATACTTGAAACCTTTTTTGTTACATAGATCAGCGAAAATGAGGGTTAAACATTTTTAAACCCCTTGAAATAAACTTCATTTGAACTTAAGATGACCTTTTAATTCGCAAAATTATTCAGAGTACTCAATTAAAAAAAATTAAGTTCACTCGGTTTTAAATCACCGCGAATACTAATCCCCTTTTTTTTAACCTAATTTCGCGACACAGGGGGTTATGAAGGGGTTGACTAACCCCTGCGGGTGCCGAACTTTATTAATTTTTGTAATTACGAATATGAGACCCTTTGCGAAAATGTTCGTTTAATAGTTTGATAAACTACAATACTTTTTTTAATTAAACGAAAAAGTCATCTCCTCGACTCTCCTGCGCCTTCGCGGTGCGCCATTGTCGTAGGTATTAATCATTTCGGCGGACATTAGGTGCTCGAGAACTTCTACCGACAAATCGGAAGCGCGAAACACACAAAGACGATGGAAGAAAAAATAAAATAGACGCCGAGAAAATCCGGCTTCGCGCGGTTTAATTGTAGTACACTAATTGGAATTAAAAAAAAAAAGCGTCTCGCCATGTTCCGCCGGTTGGAATTACTTTCATTTTTTTAATATTTTTTTTTCTTCAGAATTTCTATATTTTTGTAATGTCTCTTAATTCCACTTTTAGTATTCCATGGAACTGGTAACCGAGACAACGGTAAGCCGTCGGTGTTTTTTTGCGGGTTAAGTTTCTCAGCTCCTCTTGGTACGAAAATTTAACTTTTTTTTCGGAAACGCCATTCGGGAATTATCGTCAAAAATAATTTTACAAAAATAAAATCCAGAAAATCTATAAGGGTAATTAACACAAATGATTCTGCAAGTTTCTATAAGTAAAATGAGTAAATTTGCAAAAGATGTAAAAACCTTCTTTACCGATCGAACGCCAATCGTATTTTTAGCGCCCCGATTCGTAATCCCATTTCCCACGTCAGAAACTCAGTCTTCCGGATTCTATTTTTTTTTTTTTTTTTTTTTCGGATTGTCGCTGAACCAGTATTTCGGACATTTGAAGCGACACGCGTTCCGGAATCGAAGTAATTGAAGAACCGGACACAATGTACATTAGCAGACGGATGAGTAACAATAAGCGGCGAAGCGACAGAAGAAACGAGAGAAGCGGGTGGATTGGATGTCGTTATTATAAGCGAAGAGGGCCAAACGACAGGAAGCAGAGAATCGATTTCTTGTCACGAAATATAACAGAGTGCAGGTATGCGCGATACGGGTTCGAGTGGCACAGCTAGAAACGTCGAGCTTTGCTCTCTTTCCCCTCATCATTCGTTCGCAATCATTTAATCGCTATATTTATCGTGTGTCACGCACGATCGTGACTAGTCGGACCAGCGGATTCAATTCACGAAGATTGTTCGTGTCCCTCCGGGGATTCCCCGTGAGTACATCATACGCTAAACACACACCAGTGTCAACCGAAAGTGTAATCGATCACATTATATATATATATATATGTAACGTGCCGTCCCATTCATATCGCTGGCGTGTTAATTGTTTACTAAATCGACTACAATAGTTTCGATCATTTCGATAACCTTTTTTTGATTATAATTTTTTTTTTATCGGGAAGCCCCCGAGATGACCCGACAAACTGACTGTGCGCGTTACGATCGATCGGGTTACCCGCCACGCTACCAGAATTCCGTAGAACTTTCGTCTCGTTCTACGATAAAGTGAGAGCGAATCCCAGACCAGACTTCCCACGTATATAGACGTATAGAAAAAAAAAGTGGGGCAAAATGGACCAATCTGAGAAAAACGGAAAAATGCCTGATTTTTTTTTGTTTTCAATTTGCACTAAAATTTGACAAAATTTTCGTAAAATTTGAGAAATAGATTTGAAATTAAATTTTTTATCGTAGTTTTTTTCTCAATTTTTTTTTTATTTTTAAGTTTTAATTTTAGTTTCTTCAAATTTTAACTATTTCTGTTTTAAAATTATAACTCCATTCGTAAAAAAATGTTAATTATATTTTTAAATTTCAATAAAAATTTTTCCGAATTATATGTTCAATTTTATTCGATTATTTCTGATTTTGTGAGACCATTTTGCCCCGCGCGCCCCTACATAGCGACGGGTCGCTCTGGGTTCGAATTAAAAAAACAGCTCACGTGTTTGGCCCCGTCACCGGAAAATCTAAGAGGACCGGAGCCATGCGCCATCGTCGAAGCTATAACTGTGCCAAGGGAACAGGATCGACGGATCGATTCGAACGAAACGAAGGAAGACGAGAAGGAGAGAGGAGGGGAATGAACGGACGACGAAACGGTTGTCGCTTAGCAAGAATTCCCCCAACGAAACTTCGGGATGATTGCCAAGGTTCACAACGGTTGAATCTTCGCTCGGGAATCATAGGTTATTACAGAATGTCATATAGATCCACAGTTATGGTACGTAACGCCTATTACGTATACATTCGGTTTATAACTATGATTCATCGAATTAACCGCAACGCAAATGAATAGTTTGAAATTCTACCATTACTCTCGACGCAATTAATCAAACGCAGCGACCTGTATGAACGCCATTGGCGCGCCGAGCTAATCTGCGCTCGTGAATTTGCATTGCATGCAATGCAGAAGAAACCTCGGCGTATGCGATTACGAAAGGTGAAGATACCAATGAATAAACTGTTACGTGGCGAACGCCAAAATTTCCAATTAATTTTTGTTTTTTTTTTTTCACTCTTTGTTATTCGTTCGCTAAATACGGAAATAATGATAATAACACATTTTCTAATGAATCCCAATTCGGGTGATTGCAAAATCGGCAAAATATTCGGAATCATTTATACCGGTCAAGGAATTGACGTACCTATCGAACATTTTCAAAAAACAAAAAAAAAAATTTTTTCTATTTTTTTCAACGAAAAAAATTATTATTATTAAGAATAATAATAATTGTTACCATAAGTCCCAATAATTGAATTTCACGGATGCAGTACTGTTACACGAAATTTAATCACCAATGTGATTCACAGCTAATAGTCGTGACGCGAAATTGAATTGTACGGTTTATCGAAAATCATGATTTTTCCAACGGAAATTCTCATTATACTGTAGCGATGTGCAAAACAAAAAAAAAAAGAAAAACATCCCCCATAAACGCTATAATTCTGCATGGATTGCTAACACCCCATTGAATTTAATTTACCGGTTTACCGATATGTTGAAAATTTCGTTTTGGCATTTATCGACTCCCCCTTAAGCTGTGTACACTGTAATCTCGATAATGGCCAACAGTACGATCGATTGTACATGCATCGATGGGTATTAAATATTCTATACATCGTACCACCGGGCAGCACGCTAAGCTGCATAAGTGCCCATGTATGCCCCGTGTGCGAGCATAATATAGTTACACGAAATATATATATATCCGCGGATACCATGGAAATATCTCATACGGCAGTGTATCTCCTTCGACTACGCAAATGTGTTGTCCCGGCGTTACTTTATGCCCGAGTTACATAGCCGCGTGCGCGCAAACGATATATCGTATGGTATAATACACAGTTACACCGTAAGGTTATAACGCATCATAATACACCGCGCGGATGTGTTAGTCCGGCGCATGACACCGACGATAAGAGGGGAAAAGCGCTAGCGCGTGCGCTCCACCTTCGACGAATCTAAGCGCACATCTTCACGGCTCGAGTAATCGCATACTTTGGATAAATTATTCCGGAGCGCCGGCGTAGGGCTGAGCGAACGGAGACGAAGCGAGGCGAGAAAGAAAGTGCAAGTGCAACTGTATGTAGAAAATCGTTTTAAAAAAATCGAGAAAGAGATATTGTAAAAATGTCTTTCGTTTATTAATATTAATTTATTAATAAAAAAAATATTATTATTCGTATTTATTATGAACGGGTTGAAAAAAAGAACGTTGTTTATTATTATTTAAAAAAAAATGATAAACAATTATTAACAATTGCCTATAGGTTAGGTTAGGTGGTTTCCGTTTATACCGTCATATCCGGGTTTTTACGGTTCCCCTCTCCTAACAGTCCCTACCCGCCCTCAGATAATCTACCTAACCATTCCTGTGCGTCCGCAGCCAACTTAGCTACACTGTGCCACATTCGCCGGGGACGCCGGAAAACTTCGGAAAACCCGTGCCGACACGGACGGCCATATTTCACTGATTTTTTGCGATTTTTTGCACCTGCGTAAAGTGCGGAGAATACCAAAGTCTCAGAAGAATGAGCTTCCCGATCAACGATTAATGCGCCAGCAAGCGCGCGGCTAAGCGGTCACCCATCCAAGTACTGTCCGCGAACAATGCCGCTTGACTTGGGTGATCACCGGAGCCGCGCGCCGACCGCGCATCCACCATTGTCGGTTAGCAATTGCCTATAATAACAAATGGTAATAAATTGTAGGGCTGTAGATTTATCGCCGATAGTGTCGACCGGCAAAGTCGTAAAGTAATAACAGATCTCCTTAAAAAAAAAAAAAAAATGAAAGATCGAAGAGAAAGTTCAGAAGCATCGGAAGGACGACTTAACATCCGTCGAAACATCGTTTGTAGAATCATACATCATATTTCAACACCCCGTATCGAATAAATCGCCAGTCACCGACGAGGTCGTAGTCGTGGACCGTTCTTCGGTGATATTTTTCATCTCGAACTTTATAACATAGCGCGTGGGCGTTTAATGCGACGAATAGAGAAAGAGAATCGCGTTGGCCAGTGAGATTAGACCGGTCGCTCTATCCTTCAACCGCGCTAAGTGTGACACGCGAGTGAACTCTTGTCATTAGAGCCTTCTATCCTCGGGATATTTCACAGAGTTAGCGTCAACCTAACGTATTTCAGTCCATTACGGATGGCACGAAGTATATAATGCTATACGATATCTGTCGGCTATGAGATTAGAGGCGGCTAACAACGCTCGAGGAAGAAAATCGAGAGAAGTACTATACAAGGGCGTGGAGGAGGGGCGGGAGCAGGAAAGGAAAAAAAGTCATGGCGAGAGCCCTGCCGGGAGCGAATTTTATCTGGATATACGGTATAGAGGCAGTGTATGAGCTTTGAGTCACTGACGAATGGTAGTAGACTCTCTTCAGCTTCGGCTCCCTTCTCCCGAAGTGAAGGAAGACGAGACGGATGAGAATGAAACACATAACGACGATAGTCTGCGGAGAGCGAAGAAAAAAAGAGCAGCTCGCGAGAGTGAAACCATCAAGGTAGAGAATGGCTATGGGATGAGGGAAATAAGAAGAAAAAAAAAAGAACAACAGTAAGAAAAGTAAAGAAAAGATCCGTTACGTTAACGCGGCGGCGACGTAATAAAGGGAGAGGCCATAAGGGAGAAAGAGATCGAGTTGGAGGAGGTCGGTCTGATGGAGAGTGGAAAATGAGCTCCAACTCACACCACCGAGGTCCGTCTTGTTCGTAAAACAAAACCTGGGATGAGGAGAAAAGGCGAGGAAGATACGAGAAGCCAAGACATTACTTGTATTCAATGAAACTCCCGAGTAAGAGACGGGAGCTGTAGCTGTTGATATGAAAAAACAAACGGCAGAAGTTGACTTCAGCTGGTGGAATAGTGTATAAACAAAATATCTGAAAACAAGAAGAAAAACTTGGAAGAGTGAAAGCATCGCGAGAAAAATGACTAAAGTAAAGATTCGTAGCGTTGAGGCCGCAGCGACGTAATAAAGACCGTGAGGAGGGGTTGGTGTGATGAGGAGTGAAAAATGAGTTCTATTTCAGGTTCGAGTTGGGTTTGGAAAACAGAAGTAAGGCCGGGGGAGCAAGAAAAGAATGGAAATCACCAGTACATTAAAGGTTAACTTCCTAGCAGATTTAGGACAAGACACGAACCGCCCCCTCAGAATTCTGAGGGAATCGGTGAGATAAGTTTGGACCCATAGTCGAATTTCCTTGACCAATCGGATGTGAAAAAAGCATCTATCAAAGGGTTCCTCAGTACATAAACCCCGTAAATTAGAGTGTAAGTTCCTAACAGACCTATGACGGCACCAAATCATCCCCTCAGAAGTCTGAGGGGACCCATAAGAAAAGTTCCTAGCCAGCAGCCGGATTTGATGGACCACTTGGATGATGAAGGAAAAATCTATTGAGAACCGGTTATTGCGGAGTTCCATTGTACTTGTCTTCGTTGAAACATCGGATAAGAGAGGATAGGTAGTTGCAAACACGAACAACAGAAGTTGAATTAAGCACGCAGAACAGCATAGGTACATGTCTAAAAACAGAAATAAAAAGACTACATCCCTAACATAGGACACGGATCCGAATACACAGCGCTGTAGTCTATGCTTGTAGAATAACCTGGCCACGACGTAATTCCGCGGGGATAGATGTATGGACATAATGTAACGACGAGCTCGAGTTGTACCGCGGCGTTGCTGTTCCTCGATGGTTTGATGAAGGAGGCGAAGGAGAAACGAGAAGAGGCAGAAGGTGGATAGAATGAGGATGAAGTAGGAGAAGCGGAGAGGGGAAACTTTGTCGTGGTCGGGACCTTCAAGATCGAGTCCCACGCGTTCCCAGACATTCCAGCTAGTAATTGCCGGCTGCTGTTGCTACTGCCTCCTCCTGCACCTCGTCCTATCTATGCAGCCACTGACGCTAGCCCGCCGATGTTGCTGCTGATCCCTCGAGCGTTATACCTGCATAGCCTGTTATAGCTATAAGTTCCTTACAGCTTTGAAAATTTCTCTCACTCAGTTTCTCGCAGTACCGAGATGCATACTTCTACCTGACTCGTCTCTCTATCGTGTAACACGCTTCTGCCCTATGCACTCTTCCAGCTCCGCGAACTCTATCGATACGTTGGAAAGGCCTAAGGAAAATGAACATCACAGCAAAACAGACTACTGGAGAAGAATTTGAGAAACTTGACGAAGTTACTGAATTGTAACAGAGGAAAATGGAAAAACTTAAAGATCGAATTCATAATTGGTCATCATAATGCCATCATGCGAATCGAATTTTTCCACGAATGCTAACCTTACTTTTGACGTTGGTAAGGTTGGGCGCAAGGAAGTTGTACCTTACCAACGTCATTTATGTCTGTAAGATGAGGTTACAGTGAAACCTCAATACTTCGTAATATCTTTCCGATTAGTCACTTATTTCATTATCCAATTACCCATGAGAACCGTCTATGGAGGGCCATTTTTCATACCGCTTCTTAAAATTCGACAATTAAGGGCATCAGATCATTCCATCTCTAGACCGGCAACGGGGTTCTACTGTTCAACGAATCTACAAAGTTCAGCTTTTCTTTTTGCACTCAAAACTCTGCTTTTGCATAAGAAAAATTCATTGCTAAAACTTCACAATAGGTGTATGTGTTCGCCTCGATAAATGGTAACAAAACAGAGGTACAGAGTTTGCAAGGAAAGTTATTGTCGCTTCTCCTTAAAGGTTACTTACTCCTACAGAATACGCTGCTGCGCGCTCCGCTCTAAGTAAAAAAGCTCGACTTTCGCGTTAAACGACTTTGATACTTTTTTCCTCGCAATACCTTTTTTCCCATATATCTTTTCTTCGTTGCAACCCCCGTGTTTTTTTTTTCTCCGAGTCGAATTTAGCGCAACTTTTATTCATACAGTATGCAGGCCTTTTGCAAACGCATGCGAAAATCGTGCGTGCAACACAAAGTTTGCCTGCTTGTTGGACTGTCTTTGAAGAAAAGTTCCGATAGACTTGGGGGTTTCTACAGCCCCTTTAAAGACGCCTACAGAGGCCTTGCAGGTAAATGGCTACCGTGTAGATCATCGAGTATAGAATCGACTGATGTTATACCGCACGGTATTTTACTGAACCGCGTAAATCACCGAATGCCATCGTAAATTAAAGAGAGTGTGAAAGATTTTTATTTTTTTTCAGCAAAGTGTTTTTTGCACCTCGAACGACTATCCACTGTCGGATACAGTATTTCGCCCGCGCCACGCTTGACTTTGTATGCAAACTCTTGGCTCACTTAATCGCGGGTGATAAATAATGCGTGGCTAATAAATCCCCCGGATCGTTCGCCGGCTCTCTGACCGCAACGGTACCGCGTTGGACGATGTTACGTATAGAGTTTGGTATAAATATCAAAGCGTTTTATATTTCATCGTCGCTGTATCGCGGCGTGACAGCCCCGACGATGGGACCACAGGCTACACGCACTTGATGCACGCACTGTAGAACGAAGTTATTTTCAGGAAGAGAGAATGGAAACAAAACGAAATTGCACGTTGTTGTCTCTTCTTTCTTTTTTATCGTTCACGAAACTCTGAATGGACAAGTGCTTTGATGAATTTTGAGGTTTTAACTTTTGAAAAATGTCACATACATTTTTGCCGAGGGATTCCGAAAAAAAAACGACCTCTCAATTGCTGGACACGGAAACGTCAAAAAAATTTCTTTTTTATCAATTGAGTCCGAAAAAAAAAATGGATCAGCATCAGAACCTTTTAGGTAATTATTTTAATTTGCGCCATTCAGGAGCTTTGGGACCATTTTCATTTTAATCAGTTTAAAAAATCGTCGGGAATATTTACGATAATTTTGTTTTTATAATTTTTCAAAATAGTCCGAAAAATGTTTTAATCTGAATTATTCGGAGCCATTTAGGACCATTTTCAGCTAAATAATTTTTTCCGTAATTTAAAAAAAAATTTGTGTCAGACGAATGGTTGATTTTGGAAATTTAACGTTTAACAGAGTTTAATGTAAGTACGAGATTGGCGCGGTTCCGGCACTGCGGCATACAATATCTTTTTGCTATAATTTGCAAGACTCGCTCGCTGTAAAGACAGACACAACGTCGTGAACACGTATAGAGTTTATGTTATAAAAAAAAAATGCAACAGTGTTGGCTATTTATTCTCAGGTCTACAGAGTCGCAGCAGCAGGACGATTATGACGTAAGAAAATTGTTTTCCTCCGCTTCTGTGTTTTGCAACGTTTGTCCTCAGCTTTGCCGGCTCGCGATCTCAGCAAAACCGCCGCTCGTAGGAATGAAAGAAGTAGAAAATTATAAATACAAAGAACGAGGCAAAGAACTACTAAGTTAACGAGTTGGGAGAGGAAAAAAAAGTGTATTAAACCCGCCCATCGGTCTGCCGCGTTTTTTTTTTTTTTTAACGACTATTGTTGCAAACCGGCGCTGAGTAATAATGCGCGGAATGACAAAAGACAAAAGCACGTTTCCGGACGCACAGTCGAGAGTCGCCATTTTTTTTTTTTTTTTTTTTCGTTTTTACTGCGCTTGTTTAACAACGCATTCGTCGAGACGCGAAAGGGAGCGAAACTTTTGCGACAGAACGATAATTAACCAGTCGTCGTTAAAGATTATAGCAATTCCCCGGAGAGTTCGACTATAAGTATCGTTCGAACCGTTCGAACTCTCGCGATGACGGAATAGAATTCGCTGATACTGATGAATCCGGCGAAACCAGCTGGTGCAACGACGTGAGTAAGCAACGAGTGACCGAGTGACTCAGTTATTATTTCGCTTTGTGTTCAATGAAAGCGAAAGCGTGAGAGTTAGTCTCGCGCGATAAAGGCGACCGGGGCGAATCGACACGTTAGAAAAAAATAATATATTCTTATTCGTATCATCCGAGAGAAAGTTGTTTTTGTGAGATAAAAAATATATTAAAATCTCAGTGATGGAAGAATAATAGAAATAAAAAAAAATTATAATCATCGTTGATTTATGTATTGATTTCGTCTTTGTAAAAATTGATGAAATTCGCATATTGGAAAAATGAATAAATAAATTTAAAAAAATTCATTTGGAGGTTTATTTCTCTCGTATTCGTCGAATTTCTACGGTCTGCTCTGTGCAATACACAGCTATATTTGTCTCGAAATATTTCGAGGTTTCCTCATCTCTTCTGCGACGCTGCATTGCCGACCGAAGAAGATAAGACCTTTGGCACCTGCAGCCACGTTTTCGCGTCTAAGTCAGCACGCAGGTGAGGCGAAAAGGGCACGCGACAGGAGAAGGAAAGATAACGCCGGTAAACAGTGTTAACGGAACACGAAGAAGCAAGAAAGCCAAATGAGAGTGAGAGTTTCGAGATTTTCTCAACGATTGTGTTAACTCGGAAGGGAAATTTCGCAAAGTTCTACATCTTTCGAACTATCATGATGAATATTCATCCGTCGCGAGTCACGCTTCTACTCTTATCTCGTGTAAAATCTCGCAAAGTTATATCGTTTATATACCGCGCGACGGTTAACCCTAAGACTGCGAATGAGTTCCGTGAATTTCGATCGATAAAAAAAAATTTCCTTTTTTTTCGTAGCCATTTATCAATTTTTTTTAATAATAATAATAAATTACCGGAGAAAAAAAATTAATTATTTTCTTAATTTTGATAATTTTACAAAAATCCAAAGATCGAAATGTCGAAAGATTGCCGACAAAAAGAAGAATTATAATTAAGAAAAAATTTTTGCAAAAAAAAAAAAGGAGTAAACCTTTACAAACTTAGGAAATGCGATATTTTCTACGAATTTCAATATTCGAAGCACGCGTCTGAAAAGGGGTAAAAGAAATCGATGAAAAGAGATTAAAAGAAGAAGAAAAAACGATAGAATTGTGTACCGACCGATGGTCGAGGATGCGCACAGATTTAGTTACACTGCCTATACATTCAATCAATCCTTTTACGCTTTGTCTAGCTGATGGAAACTCGAATAAATAGAAAATCGAGTGAAAGGAAAAGCCTAAAAAGAGAAGAAAAAAAACCCTTGAAAAGATAGATTCGTTTCAGTATAGCCAGTTATGATTACGCGGCTCGGTGTTCCGCGTCGTCAAAGCATTGTTCACACACTCTGAATGGAGACCAGAAATTCACTAGAAATTCTTCGATCTGTAGCTACATCGTTGCTTTATGTGTGTGTCTGGTACACTGGCGAGTGTAACCGTAAAAAAAAAGAATGGGGGAGTGGTGGCGGCGATGAGAGAGAATGGTCAAAGCGAGGAGAGGTGCTTCTGGAGCTTTTTTGGTAATACTCCATTTCCTGCTATCCCTGTAGTATCGTAGGAAAGGGGTGGCAACCCTCGCCTACTTTCTCATTCTCTCTCATTTCATTTCATCTCGTTTTTTTTTTCTTTTTTTTTTTGCACCCCGTCCCTATCGGCGTTAGTACCCGCCTATCGGTACAAAACACATCGGTGCCCGGAACTGTGGAGTTGACGTTGAGAAGGAGAAAGGAAAAAGTGAATGACCGTAGAGCAACGAGCGCGACGGATCAAAGGAACGAAATAATAAAGGTACCTCCTCGTCGCGGAGATGAGAGATAGGATATTGGATCGGGCGATACGGTGTACACTGTAAAATACGTATAAATCCACGCGTATGCGTATGACACGGAACTTTTTTTTTTTACACGAGTTTTCCGAATCATAAAATGTTACTATGACGATAAGTATTGCGATACGTTTATTGCGACTATATTACGGTATTGCGAAATAAAATAATAACAATATTTTTCAATTAGAACTTAAAAAATATTATTATTATTTTATTTTTCAGGAGTTGCAATTGGTTATTTTTTCGATAGTTTTTTCACCTTTTTTTAGCGATAATTGTCAAGCAAAATGATTATTATAATAATAGTGGAATAATAAAAAAAAATCTGTTAATCTATTCTTTTGATTCAATGAACGAATTTTTTGTTTTTAGCCACAATAACTGATGCAAAAAGGTACAAAAGCTCATTAAGCCGTGAAAACCTCGTTAAAAATAAATTTTACATTAACCCTTTTGATTTCCAACCCTAAATAGAATTTCCTATACCCCTCGACAATCACCTGCGACCTTTTCGCCTCGAGATATTCTCGTGGGATCATTCTTTATTTTCAGCAAACCTCCGGAACCTTTTTCATCGCAATGATCCAAAGACATTGTATGTACCGTTAGCTATTCAAAGCCTTAACTTTCCCCTTTCCCCTTCTCTTACCCTCCCTTCCTACACCGCCCCACCGAAACTTTACGTTTCTCTATTCACGACGACGACCCGCGCACTCTTGTGCACCTGAGCCTATTAAATCTTTAGGTGTTTTAGGTACAAAATACTACATACGAAACTCATTGTCTTTAACGATTGTAATCAAATACACATTTCATTCGGAATATATATATACATATATCGGGTAAATGGAGATCTATCTATAGCCATCCGAGAGGCCGTATAGAGGAGCCGAACTCCTCTCATCTCGACATCGTTCCCCCGAAACCCGTCCCAAGGTTTATGTACCCAAAGGGTTTATATCCGTCGATCCCCCGGTATGCAGTATATTCATGCTGCTTCATGGTACCGAGTGCGTGCCACCGAGCAGCCCTCCCTTCGTATGTGTATTACACGTGCCATGAGCAACAAGAGGGTACACCAGGGAGGTCCTAACAATGATAACGCGCTGGCAATGTGTGCGCGCGCTGTGGTAACCTATCTGATGGGCGCCGCCGCCCTTCGCTAAGTGCGAAGGTGCGCGCTTCTCCGAGTACATAGGTACACACGAGGTTATGTCGGCATGCGAACGTGTAAGTGACGACTAATCCTCCCACCACTCCCCGCCCCCCGCCCCCTGATCGTCATCCTATCGAATGGTTCATCAACAAAGGACTCGAGCCACCAACCACCCCTATACAATGCATCTACCGTACAATATCGACGTCAGTCCAATTCGACGTGCACTTCCGGCCTGTTGCACCTTTTTTTTCGGCCTCATCACCAAACGAGGGAATACCTTTATTTATCGGAGTTTATGCAGTGCATAAAATATTTAATGAAAATTAAAGCCATTATTATTATTATCATTATTGAGATTAGTAATTTGAGACAATTATTAAATTTTGTTTTTTTTTTTTATTATTTATTTTTTATTATCAATATTGTTAAATTTTAACATTATTATGACAATATTTGTTTGATATCTAATGATAAACAGAAAATTTTTTGTTCAACTTTTGGTTTTTTAAATATTTTCGTCTGATTCACCGGCTCATTGATCGGCATAAATATAATGAAATTTCGAATACTCACGTAAATTAATATTGAATTACTGCATATTAAATTCAACGAAGATATATGAATTCAAATCGTTTGTATAATAGACAGCGACATCGCGATGATACAATAATCTGCTGATTTTTATTTCGATTATATTAAATTCGAGATTAATGCACAGTCGATTGTGATTTCGATTTAAAAATTACTGTTTTTTAAATATTATTTGCATTCATATAGTAAATTGGTTTTTAACGTTTTTACAACAAATATCTTGTAAAACAATTATTCTTTTGCGTGTTTCTCGAATTTGTCGATTTTTTTTGTATCGTATTTATTTTATCTTTTATTAATTCCTTTCCGCGTTTCTTCGCGTTTGCATCCTTTGTTTTGTCTCATAAATATAAAAAAATGAAATAAAAAGTTCCATTTTACGGAAATTGGCAAAAAAGAAACAGGTTGCTTCGATCTCTTGTCTCCGATAGAATATAAAAAGCACAAACAAAAAGAAAAAGAAAAATCTTCAATCGTCGATAAGAAGCATATAATGGCGCGCACCCTAACCTAATTGGTACTACAAAAATGTTTTCAACAACGGACAGGAGGGGAGAATCCGCTTGGAGAGTTCCGATTGAGTCGCAAAGTCATTATTTCGATTTGAAAAACGATGCGGAATAAACATGATCGCGCGAGGGTCAGGGAGGAGGGAAACGACAGAGGGATCCGCACGATTTTCGAGGGTGAATTCTAACAGATTTTCTTTTTTTATACCCCGGAAATCGTATCGAACACCGACTCGTCTGCGATCTATCTATATAGAGAAGATTTCATTCAGAAAAAAAAAAGAAGAATACTTGAGAGTTCCGTCGCTCTCTCTCCCCTTGGGAGACGAAAAGAGCTTTTTACCCTGCGGCACTCCAACGACGAATTCGCGGCGACGCGTTCGATTTACCCTCGCGGAGATTCTCGCGTATTTTATCGTGTACACCTTTTCCCCGTCTCGACTACCGGCTCGAAACTTCGGAAATGGAAAAAGACAGATATTGAAAATTACTATTCGACGCGAATTCCTCGCGTCCGCGACGTACGTTTCGTCTTGTCGCGTACCGCGTTGACGACATGCGTTTCGCTCCAAAAACTAATGTTGCAACACGATATATGCGATTTTAGCGATCTCGAACAGGAAATTACGAGAATACGCTGTGTACACGACGAGTCGTATATAGTGCAATTTTTTTTTTTTGCAATTCAATTTTTTTTTTTTTTTCAGGTTTTTTTGTACGTTTTATTTTTTCCATCTTTTACGACCTCCATATACGAGTATTCGCATAGAAACCGGCGATTCCATCTGCGCTGCAAAGATAAATCAGAATTTCCAAGTATCGAACTTTTTTTTGATCGACGCAGAGGTACAAAACTCAATCGGGAATGTCGATATCAGGATATTGCTATCCTGATGTCGATACGCGCAACGTGAATTATTACCTATGGATGTCTTCATTACTTAAACAACATGCAGATCGATACGAATTTCGTATGTATGAGTATTTTATTGCAGAATGATTTGCGGAGAGATTGAGACTTCTTTTTTTCTTTTTTTTTTAATGCATTTTTCAACGTATTCACTATAGTACATTATCTCGAATTCTCAGCGAAAAAAAAGTTTAAAAACCAATATTCATTAGATGAATTTAATTTTTAGTATCATTCAATGCAACGATAAATAATTCTAAAATAATTTCGTTTTTTCTTTTTCAATTTTGTTCACGTATTTACATAAATTCGTTTTTATTCGTTAAAAAATTTTCGAGGTTTTCAACAAAATATATATTTTTGTGAATTTTCAAAACAAAAGACAATGATACGCATCAGTATTCATTTATTAAATTTGATTTCGCGCAAAACAGAATTTACTACAAATAATGTGCAATTAATTTCGGATTATGTTTATTATCATTTTTTTTTAATAATTCAGATCAAGTATTGCGATTCGATTCATTGCCGAATTATTGTTTATTGATTATACATAAACAGATGGAGACGGGAACGGAAGTCCGCAAACTATGGACCATGAAATTTGTTGGATTATTCGACCGATTTTAACGTCCGGTTCATTGACTCCCGCGGTACAAACACATTGACAAATATTGGCACTGTACACATTTCAAAATAATAATGTGAATCGGGTTTTCGTATTGGTCTTCTCAGAGTTAAGATAAAAAAAAGACCAGCAGTCTGTTCTTTCGGATTCGAAAACGATAAATACATATCGAATAAACATTGCCATCAAATAGATGATTTTACGACAATCTCAATTTCCCAACTCTTTTTATCGTACTACCGTCGTATTTTCAAAAGTTCCCAACTTTAACGTGAAAATTAAACTTTGTCGATATATTATCGATGTATAAAATCGTAAAAATTGTATATTATCGATATATTTTCAAATACAGTTGGAAAAATATTTTTTGCATACACTTTTTTGAGAGAAGTTAGCAAAACTTCTCTTAAAAAAAAAGCCAAAAAAAATCATCGCAGATTGCAGCAAATGCGCAAATTTTCGCAAAATTCCGAACCAACGGAGTTTTCACTGTACTTCTGTGTCACCAATGCAAAATTTACACAAATTTTTTGTATGCAGTCTCCGTAGGTCCGCGATTGACCAACGTGAATGTAGAAAGCGCTGTTGCGAGCATAGATTCCGTTGGGATTTCAACAACGGGATTTCATTCCTCTACTATCAACAGAATCCACAATTTTGTATTTATGTACCTATGGCAAACGCCGCCATTCTGTAAATTACGTAGGGAATCGATTCTGTTTTCTCTCCTCGTTCTTCTTTCCCTTTACCCCTCCGCAACCCTTCATAGTCGTACATCGCAACACTATCTTCCTCGTGAATTAATTATTATTCTAATTTCGTTATACTTCCATTTCGGGAGCTGCCGAATCCAACGAGAGACGCTCTCTTGCGCCATTGCATCGAGATACCTGGGAATTGCTTTCGACGAACTCATATTACTCGAGTGTGCGACAGTTTATTAGTATTCCGAGGGCAGAAAAAAATATATCGTATTTTCAAGTCCTCTTGTGTAAAAATTCATAAAAAAAAGAGGTGTTTAATTAATTTTTTTTATCATAAATTCGTAGCTTTATAAATATTGTAACAATTTTTTTCGATATTAATTTAGATATATTTTATTGTTATGAATATTATTTTTTATTTTTCTATTTTTTAACGCAAAAAAATAAATCTATTTAACATTTATTCGGAAACTGTTCGGTATTTTACATCGAATTCGCCGTCGATCGATCGATGACGAACGTTCATAAAAAATGCAAAATTCTTTATGAAATATCCTAATTTTCTATCCCTCCCCATTTAGCAGGTTATTGTAGCATGAGATCCGGGATATTCGAGTGGATTCGTTCGTTATTTTGAACCCTCGTCAAACCTCGTATTTTCCGCGCACTTCGTAAAAATCTCCTCTAACCCTACAAGAAACGTTCTCGGCACCCCGAAGAGTATCGCAGAGGTTTTATCCCCGTTTCTCCCTAACCTAAGCCAAGAGAATGGGGGACGAAAGTCCAGGATCTTCATTCATAGCTCTCTCTCTATCTCCTCTCTTCCAATGCCCCAAACTCGTCAAAGTTCCCTTCTTTTTTCTTTTTTTTTTTTGTCCTTTTTCCGTCTCTCACCCATTCCCGGGTCCATCTCGCTTCTACGCCCTTTCAGACACAATCCTATCGGCGTCTATCTATTTCACAATATTTCCGGCCTGTTGCGCTCACCGAGTCCTCTCGCTTCGTATTATCGTCATCGAGGGCTCTGTCAGCGTTCGGCGGCTTGCCCACCGTTCCAGAACCCGGGTGGTCCTGGTTTCGTCACTCCTCGTTCCTCCCCCATTCCCATCGACACACTTTGCGCGCCACGATTTCATCAACGCGTCGATAAAAATTCGCGTCAATCGATAGGAAAAAAAAAAAAAAACCAATTCACGAATTTTGCGGCAAAATCCTACCTTTCGTAAAACAGACCGAGCGAATTTTCGCCATGCATGGAAATAGACTTTTTTTTTTTCGTATGCAGTGCAGCGTATCCAGAGGGTCAGATAAATTCGGTTGAAATTTAACGACACGAATAGCAATAAAATGGCGATGGACAATTTTTAATTTTCCTCGTACCTCTCCCTGCGTTCCGCGATCGCGAGTAACCCATTTTTTTAAGCTCCAACGGAGGAGTAAAATACAGGATTATAGGAATCAAAACGTTGGCGAACGCAAAAAAATGTATCGGGTGCGGTCTCCAACGATCCCCGATCATCCCCCATATAATTGCATCTGTACATAGGGAATTTTCGTGTGGTTTTCGCTGAGGGCGTTATATCGAATAAACGTCGAAAATTTCGACGAATATTCGGCTCGCGATTCGGATGAATATTAAAGATGGCGATTAGATCGAAAAGCTCGAGAAAGCAAAGCAAAACGAACGATTAATATTTCTTTTTATTATTTATTTATTTATTAATTTCGATCTCTTGAATCATTAAGTACACAAAGTTCGGAGTCCCTAATTGCGGATATTTAGCGAAGCGGAATAAAAAGAAAGAAAAAAAAAGAACATCATCGGCTTGAATCGATCGCCGACGATTTAATCCATTCGTTTTTGTGCCTAAGCTCACCAGCCGAGTGCGAAAAACATACGAGTCGAACTGAGATGAAAATAAAAATAACAAAAAAATAGGATGGAAAAACAAAGCGGAAGCGAAAGCAGTAACGCCCGTAGCTTTGATCACCCGCTCGGTCACAGCTTGAATAATTATCGAACGGATTGCTCCCATCATCGCCTATTCAAGCTCACTGCTCGGCTATCTGGATGAACTCTACTGGGGGCATCGTTGAAACTTTTAATAGAAAATACAGTCGAACAGGGCGCGAGTGAATCGGTCGTCGTGGTGCAAATCGATGAACCAATCCACTCGCAAAAAACGACTAAAATAAAATGAAATCAAATCAAATAAAATGAAAGACTATAAAAAAAAATTAAAAAGCAAAAACAGCATTAGTTTAGTCCAACAGAAAGCCCCCGCAAAAGATCGCGATGAATTTTATTGGCAATCCTTCTTTTCATAATTATATCCCACCGGATACTGCCGGCTATTTGCCGAGATTCCGAAAGATCCATTACCTCCGCGCGGCCTCCGGTGAGCAAAGTGTCTCACCATCGAATGCGCGGTGACGGTCTGAGAATAAATCGGTGTCTTCGAATGGAAATTGCTTTGCCACCCTCGTCCCTCTTTCTCATACTTACTCCTTCCCCGAGATCTTCGCGCCTCCGCCCGCCTCGCGGGCGACGAGTGCCGCGAGGATTTACGCGATGCCCTTAAGGGATTCCCGGCGCTTTGCCTTTCACCCTCACAGCGATCGTCGTCACTCGCGATCCCAGACAATAGGCTTTTCGATAAGATTCACCCGAGTTCTTTGCGCAATTAAAGGTATCAACGGCTCTGATAATTCACAATTTTCGTGAAAATATATCAACGATTTTATTTTTTTTATCCTACAATATGATAAACCCAAATACGGAACTCTTATGCATAATTATGTAAATTTACCATTTTTTTTTTACATAATTCGAAATCTTTTCAAATTATCTTTTTTTATGTTTCATTCAACAAATTGCTATTTTATTTCGCAAAAAAAAGCGAAAAATTCTCAATTCTTAAAATTTTGCAAAATTCCGCAAAATTCGCTAAAACACGCAATTCAATTACAAAAATTCTAATATATTTCCCTCTTTTTCACGGAGTGTGGAAAATACGTCCCGAACGTAAATTTTTCGCTTCATCCTCTCGCAGTAGCAGTTGGGAATTCGTTTTACGAGAACCCGAATCGGGCGATAGACGTTTTTCACGGACGACTATCTTTTCGGATCTGTTGCGAGCCGCATTTTCACTATAATTGACCCGAACGCGTTAATCCTTATTTATAGAAGGTTAGCGGCCAACCGGTGGCGAGACATAGCTGAGGGCAACGGGTTAAAGGGTAAAGGAGCGCCCAATAAAATATCGATCTCTAAGACGTATAGTGGCCGATCCTTACAATGTTTTACCGTGTTGAACATTGGGAGATGCGTCGTTCTGTTTCTCAACGAACGGTACATGCATGCAGGTGGTGCAATGTACGTTTAGTCTGAAGTGCATAGATGGCCCAATGGGTGCGCAGAGGTATGTACAACGTAACAACTATGTATATACCGGTTAAAATCGAGTAATACGGTTATGTGCCTTCCGGTCGAGAGGGTCAAACCCTCGGGGGTCTTAAGGATTGCGGTAAATGGTAAGCACCCGATTGATTTACGGATACGTAACCCCCCTTTGCCCCACAACAGCAGCAGCCAAGGTCTGCCATGAGAGCGGAATTTTCTTGTCACGCGACTATATCGAGCGCCGAGAAGGTCCCTTTCTTCTCCGCTGCGACATCGATTTATCGAAGATTTATTGCGGAGGACATAACCCTTCTCTCGAACGGGCGGAAACTGTTTTTCTTTCGGAATCCTCACCCAATCCCCTTGGGTTTACTTTGAAGATGAGACTTTAAGACACTTTGATTGGTCCGCTGGAATAAATGTGGCAAAAAAAGAGAAATGGCGAGACAGACGTATTTGTGGACAATGTTCGTAATTTTAAGAAAAACAAATTATGAAAGGCGGATTTTTAGTTATTTTCATGAAAATAAGTAATTATTACTTATTAAATTACTTTAAATTATAAATAATTTTTTTTACCATTTATTGATATTTGGTAGAATTATTTTTTATTTTAGTAAACGAAATTATAGAAGAAGAATCCTTATGTATTTTAAAATGAATAAAAATCTCTGAAAAATTAAGGAGAGTCAGAAGGTCGAATTGCATCGGAGTAGTATTTACGATTGCGGTGGTAATGGCGTTTGCAATTTTTTGTAAATAGTAATTAGGCAAAGTAGATGCTGTTTGTCTATCATTAGAATAGCCGCGTTGCGGTTTTCTCGAAGGACGATTGAGAGAAAGCCGGTAGGCAAGCGCAGCGAGAGTCCGTTGCGCCATTGGTGTTTAGATCCTCGTAGACATAGTAACCCGGTTATTTGTTAGCCGACGAGCTTCTTCTGCTCCTTCTTCTTCTACTTCTTCTTCTTACTACTATAGTACTATAATACTACGCTGTACCTACATCTCCCGCGGCGTCAGCGGGAGACAAGCAGATCCGGCGGACAATCTCTCAGACCTCGTCGACCGGAAGTATCTCGGTCGCCGGATCCGACAACTGGAACTCGTCCTCAGCCCCACCGCGTCCACTGACGCCTCAAGTGAAAGCTTCGGCACTATATACCGAGTTTGCCGACATTGCTATGTTTCGTCCTATTCGACGCGGCCGGCAACTGATACAGCAACAGCAACTGCAATTGCAACTGCTGTGTTTGTTGCCGCAGGCATTCCCGGCAAAATGCCAGAGATTCGGACCAAAACCATACCTCACACACTCTCAAAAGAACATCAATGGACGTTACTCTAACAATCTGCGAACGCTACGATGGCAATTTTATCCGCCATTGCTAAACGCGATCTTTTTTCCAACGTATCATTTCCCTCAAAAAAAAAAAAAGTAAAAAATTATTGAAAATATGTATAAAATTCATTTTTTGTTTATTAGATATTTAATTTAATAATGAATAATTTCCTATCGAAAAATAATCCCCGCAACGAATAAAAAAAATTACGAAATATTCTCCATCTTCGAAATCGTATTGTCGTGTTTGCCGAAGTTCGATGAAATTTTTTTTTTTTTTTTTTTCATGTAAAAAAACATACGAACAAAAAAAAATTGATTGCGAACAATGGTAATAAGAAAAGGCAATTAAAAATGCTTTTAACTTTGGTGCAAAAGCTTCGCCAAAGATTTAGTGCCCCATCTCTCCCCCTCCCGCCGCTTTTCGCCTCTCGCAATCCGACGATCTCCGACTTCCATAACCGCCCAGAAGTAAAATGGTCTATGGAACAATTGCCCCGCTAGTTTCTCGCCCTTTCATCCTCTTCGTAGCTTTCTGGGATTCTAACCCCAATTCTCCGAGAGGCAACGGGGCCTCGCCGCGCGCCTTGGCCGTTGGGAGAGCTCACAGCTTTATTTTTTTTTTAACCCCCCCCCGTTCGAAACTTTTTAATTGCATGGTTCGGTCTCGCGGCGGCTGTGCTCCAGCTTCCTCGGGTCGCGCTCGCGCTCTACCCAACGCGTGGCCATCCAATTTGCGCGAATGGCTTTTCCCTCAAACGTGACGCTAGACTCTGAGACCCGTTTTTTTTTCACTCCTTCCTTCATCTTATTCTTTCCTACGTTTATTTCTTTCTTCTACTTGGTTCAACTACTTCTTTCATACTTCCTTCGGGTGCTTCAATCTCTCCCTCGTCTCGCTTGGCTCTCGCGCTGCATCCTCACATTTGAACCTCGCGCCCGTCATTTTCTCTCGTAACCCTCAATCGTTTTCGTTTCCGTACCGACTGGCGGACGGTTACTCGTCTTTTTTTAGCATTGACTTCTTTTTTTTTTACGTTTTTTAATCTCAGTCACTTCATTCCTCGCTTCCCGCCCCTCATTTCCGCTGCCCCCCGAACGTCGAATTTCTTTGTAGAGACCGAACGATTGAACGCGAGGCGTGCAAACAATCGCCACGTACTAAAGGCAACCTGAGTACAACCAGCGAGATGAGGCCCTCCCGCTTATAGAGCTCTAGGAAAGGTACATAACAGTACAGCGATTGCTATGCGACTTGTGTGCCGTCTGTACTACCTGTACACTCGACTCTCGGACTTGCCATATCGTAACAAAAACACGCGGGTACTTGGATATACGCATTCGGCAAAGCCATACCTTCCCTACCCACTCACCCCGCCCCACGGAAAGCCATACGACTTCGCGGTTCTTTCGCTGTTTCCTTCGGTCGCCTTACGGGAACGACTTTTACGTTTTCTCCACACGTCCATTCGCGGAAATCACACGTCTGCTGCGCGAAATAGCTTCGGTGCTCGGATAAGAAAAATTGAAAAAAAAAATATATATATATATATATTTTTTTTCTCACTGTTTCTACTATTATTATTACTTTTTCTTTATTACTTTTATTATTTTCTCACATTATTATTACGATTTTTTCAAAAATTATTATTATTCATTTTTTTGAGTTTTTCGAAATAAAAAAAAAATAAAGAAATGGAAACTCCGATGTTCTAAAATTTTTTTGCTCGCATTCGTAAACGACTCGGTTTTCTACGAGTTTCGCGCTATTTACCCATTTCATCGAAGGAATCGTCTTGGTGTCGACATTTTGGAAAATATATATATATACGAAGATTGGCGACGTAGAAATCTGCACGTAGGTCAGTTTTCGCGCGGACGTTCGTTTGGATTACGAGCGCACGAGGGATGTTTTCGTTGAACGTGTCGCAGATTCAGGACCCACGGAAAACTTGAACGACCGAATGTTTCTCGAAATTTCCAGCGAAGTATCGCCTCCGACTGTGCGAATTCGGATCTCAAGACTCGCGTGTGTCGAACCGGTCGTGATGGACAAACGTGTGCACGACGAAGCAAACGCCGAGGCTACACGACAAACGCAAGATGACAAGAAGGTTGAGATTCCGGTTGCGATCGTCGAGACTCGAGCGCAACTACTCCGAGACTCCGTCAGTCTGAGACTTACGTGTGTCTGACGCATACAGATTCACATACAGAATAACCAAAGGGCGCTTGCAATACTCGGAGCAACTGTAGGGATTCCTTCTATATATCTGTACGTTGTTGCGCACCTAAACGTGCAATTTTCCGGCAAGCCAACGAGTCTCATCGTATTCGATGCTGAAGGAGACTCGTGGAAGTTGGATAGTTTCGCGTACAGATGAAACTCGTCTTTGTACAGAGAACTGTCGTAGATATCCGTATATATATAGTGTTTTCTGGAGAGTTGAACTTCCGAATAACTTCTCTCTCTCTCTCTCTCTCTCCCTATATATATTTTCACGACTTTGCGATTGCCGAAAGCCTCGGAAAGTAGAAACTGAAGGGGAGTCGCGATGCGAAGGTACAGCGAAAAAAAATCCATGAACAGCTCTTCTAGAGAACTTCGTATATCGACGGTAGGTAAAGATAGACGAGATTGGTGGCGAAATATGGAACAAGTAGACGGATCAAAGAATCATCGCCGAGAGACTCGGCTCTACGGATTCTTACGGATAAAAGGAAAAATTGCTTGAATCCGACGGATACGGCGCGAACGAGTTTACGAGTTTTATGGAACGATATTACTTGAGGGATCGAAAGGACGGTTTTTTTTTTTGGAAAAACGAGTTAATTAAATTGAGATTTTGAAATTTTTCGGAATTTTATTTTATTATAAGCGATATTATTGTTATTATTACCAATTATATGATGAAATGAGTAAAAAAGTTTTATTATGAAACAAAAGGACAGCCAATTGGTAAAGAATAATTTAATTAAAAGTTTCCTTATTTTGATTGCGTTTTTTTTTTAATAATAATAATGAAATGTTTATATGGATTTTTTCAATTTCATCGTAAACGAAATTATTGGCATTATTATTACTATTTATTACGAATTTTATAATAAAATAAAAAAAATAACCAATTTGCGAAGAGACGAACCAACAATAAAGTATTTTTTCCGCAATATATCGAATTCCGGAAAAAAACGATTGTCGCTTCAGGTATGTTTCATGCGTTGGCAATTCATCGATGAAAAGGAAGCCACCGATCTGACTGGTAGAAAGCTCTTTCGTTTCGTTACAAGCTTTACATCGCATACAGGACTTCGAGGGCATTGTATCCTTTGCGATGCAAAAGGTGAAACGTTTCGGTTGCTTGAAACACCGAAGAACGCGGTATAGGCGGACGTTTCGTATGTGCCATTCATGGAACAACGATCAGGAATCCGTGCAGCTGTTACTCTGTACCCAGATGCAAGACTCACTCTCTCACTCTCTCTTTTCGCCTATACGTTTATACCTCGCCATTGCATCTACTCATACTTTATGCGCTTCCCCTCCCCCTCAGTCAGCATCAATGGTGATTGGCTCGGCTCTGAGTTACAAACGCTGCTGCTACGTAGACGAACGAGGATTTTGCGTCGAACGAGGGGCAAAGCACAGGAGAGAGAATGCAAGTGAAGCCGAATGGGTGAAAGACACAGAGGAACGCGAGAGGGGGTGGTTTAGGGAGAGGAGAGAAAACGAGCGATCGTTACCTTCGAACACGTACACGCGAATCGTAAACGTCGATAAAGCGAGAGAGGCGAGCAGCTACCGCGATCGGGTAAAACGGGCACTACAGCGCGCGCGCAACGCTTTCAAACTCCCCGTCGACAATCCCCGCCACCCTCCCCCCGCACCCTTCACCACCCCTTTCTATAAATGTATGTCTATACGGTAAGTCTCTTTAGTGTATATATTCCGAAGCTTTATCCTCATAGCACTCTAACCCGTTCTATGCCTGAAACGATAAAACTCGCAGTAAGGCAAAAGGAGCTTTGGGGTAATGTAATTTGTTTTTTTTTTATTACTTTTTATTTTTTTTTTATTCTGAAGAGAGAATGAAAGGAAATAAAGGTTATCGAAGGAATTTGAGAAAGCAATTTTCCCCGATATCGGACAATACGGAAGATGGAGGATTTCATTTTTTTGTTTTTTTTTTTTTTTTCGATAATTAAAACATTTTTTGCATTTTTTGTTTTGAAGGGTTTTAATTTCATGAAAAAGTATAGAGCAGTGGATTATTTTCTTGTTTTTTTTTCGTTTATTATTTTTTTTTATTCGATAATTTTTCGCTTTTTGTTAAGGGGCAGTGATTTAAAAAAAAATGTTGCATTTATTTATAAATGTTTTTTGGAGCAATAAAATATGGAATTTTACAGCTGTAAATGGAAAGAGAACTAAAGAGGATAAAATTTAACTTTAATTTAAATTCAACTCGAAATTCCGGCTGCGACCACTTTAAAATATTTTGAAAAAATGTTGAAACGATTTGTAAACGTTTCTGAGAGTGCAATTTTTTTTTTAAGGGTTGGTGAACAGGAATTCAATTTGTTTCGTAATTATCAAAAATATAAATATGACAATTTCGTTTTTTATGTGTCGAAAGGTTTAATACTATCGTTATAATGAATTAATTTCCGCGAATATTTTTAAATTAATGTAAAATCCCAGTTACCTTTTGTTGAGTATATCGATTCACAATGCTAATTCAATTATTTAATCGAATTACAAATGTAAAAGGAATTGCAAACAAAATAAACGATTGCGTTACGTCGTCACTATAATGAAATAAATAAATCGTTTGATTAAAAATTAAAATTTATGAATTGTAATATATGCCGATAATATTCTTTGGGAATATTTTACCGTTTTCAAAAGATTGCATTATCTCTTTGTGTTCATTCGATAAAATTAGCCTGGAAATGAGTTCAGTCGAATCCTGCAGATGATAGCGTACCGATAAAACACGAAGTGCGCATCCTGCCGATGGGAATGTACCGAGGGGATAAAAAAAACCACATCACATCCCGTGTCGTAGAGGAACGATGCGAAAAATAAATTACGCATATCCTGTTGGTTGATTGTCAGTGGAGATGAACAAAGACTCGAGAAATCGGCGTATGAAAACGCAAGAAGAAAACACGATAATCACGATGCGATCGCAGAAAAAAAAACGCAGATAAGCTTCGTCTAGAACGCGTATGATTATTGACTAACGCGTCTGGTTTCAAGAAAATTTAAATTAATTTCGTTTTTTTTTTTTTTTATTAGAAATAAAAATTTATAAAAAAAAAAAAATTACATCGTGGAAAAAATCGTTTCGATGTAATCATTAATTTATTTATTATTTTCTGGCAAAAATAATCCGTTGACAAATAAACGAAGCGGACTGCCGTCGAGAAAAATTATAATTTTTTTTGTAGCGATCCGATATAAAAAATCGGCAAAGATGAAAAATATCGGTTCGAGCTTCGCGTGAGAGAATTGGCACGATTGGGATATTAAAACGAGTTATCGAAGCAGATAAGGGGGTGAAACGCGAAACGTTCGATTTCTGTTCGTTTCTATATCGCCATCGGGGAAAACTCAATTCCCGATGTCTCGCGTCGAGCGAATAAACAAATTCAATGGTTCGGCGATGCCGAGGTAAATAAGTTGCGTCCAACGCAATCTCGTTGCTCCTCCGCCCCTCTAACCCGTTGTTAATCCTCTCGATTTATTGGCGAATCGTGTATTTATATCGTAAAACGTTAAAAAAATAAGAAACTTCTCGCATCGACCGATTCGCTCCAAAACTGATTTCATTTTTCGAAATATTCCGAAAATCATAGAAAAAAATTCATAAAAAAAAAATCGAAGTATGGAAATTACGATAATAGAAATAGGAAAAAAAATTCAAAGCGTTACCTTTAAAAAAATTGAAATCGAAGTTTCAACGTTAATTTCTTTACGGTCCATTTGCAACTTTCACACCCTCATAGAATTTTAATCCCCGAAAAAAATCCATTCGAATCCCAAACGCAGTCTAAGCGAAGCAAACATTGATAAAAAAACAAAAGGTTCGAAAGTGCAGTCACGAAAAAGAAAAACATGGTTAATTCTTAATGATCGTGCAAACAAATTAAAAGGTTGGTAAAGAGTAAAAGGGGTTAAATTGGCCTTCGAAGCGGACGGTCTCTCGCGCGAGAGCGTTACTCGCGCTTTCATCGCTCGGTTAATCCTTTATTTATCGTATATCGTCCGTAAGCGCGGGCGGGAGAAAAAAATACATTTAACCTTTTTTTCTTTTCTTTTTTTTTAACGTATCGCCCATTATAAAAACGGTCGCGTCCGGGAATTGCCAGCGGATGCGATATCGCTGCATTTCTCGATAGGTCGAGCGGTTGGACTTTGACTGTAATATACTGTACTATAAAGTGATAGTACGACGCTCGTGGGGCATAGTCCGCGCGATCCCAATGAATTCATCCCTCGGACCGCCCCCGCGCCCCTGTGGGACGAGGCGTTGCAGATAAATCGTTATAAATAATTCGCGACGAGAACGATAATTCTGAATAACAGGATATTTCCATTCTCGTCACTGATTTTTTATCATACGCGCGGATAACCAATGGCCCCCAAAATTCTTGAGTTAATCTCAGTCGGAATATAGAAAAAATACTTATAGCCAAACGGAACGAATCGGCGGACACGTGCGTCGCGAAACGTTTACTTTTTCTTCATTGGATCAGCAATACGTTTTTTCCCACGTGTATCATCGGTATTTCATATAATTCGTTAGACCCTTTTTTTTTATCGTAATAATGAAATAACGATCGACAAAAAAAAATTGTTGATTGAGAAAAAAATATAAAAAAATTAAATTTATTTTCATTTCTTCTACAATTAGGCGGCCTTTTGGCGCAAAAAATAAAAATATATTATTTACGATACTCCAGTTGTTTTTTTTTTGTTTTTTTTTTTTTTCGTCAACAGGTGATACAGTATTTTGTTGACTTCATAATCGTGGGAACGGAGTTAGTTTTGCCGGTGAATGAACGGATTTCGTAACTAATCGAAGGTCGAGACATGAGGAACGAGAAAAACAGCTTTGAAACGAATCGTGTCGAAGCGAAACGTCGAGCGTCGAGAAGCTAAAATAGTTTTGACTCTTTTGGCCTCCAAGTGAACCCTACAATGTGTTTTTATATATATATCTATATATATATGGATGCAGAGGGATATTTGAACTTTGTACTTATATTCAGCTCGTTCCACGAAAATTGCACAGTACACTTTTAGAATTTATCTTCACTTACAATCTCTGCAATTTTCGAGGCATTATATGCATCATTTACTAAGACCACCTATAGCCATGGAGAGTTAAATTTTAAACCGCGCAATCGCGAAATTCATCCCTGCGCTCTGAGGTCAGAAAGCTTTGTTTGTAGTCTCCGCCGACTAATAGTCCAAATTGTGTTCACAGCGTTGGGAATTTTTTTTTTTCCAAAATTGTTGCTTTTTAAACAACATTTAGGTATTTTTTTCGGGTACTCGCCGTTCTTTTTATATTTTACATTTCTCAGGAATTTTTTTATCCCGCGTCTTCAATTTAATGCAAAGATTTTTTATTTTTATTTTTATTTTTAAAACATGTAGAATAGTGTCGAACCGAACCGTCTATTATTCTTTTACGTCAACAATTTTCTTTTATTCTAAAAATGGAAGTAATAAAAATATATATTTTTTTTTCGCTGTTTATCCGCGGCAAACGTTGCGGAACAAGCGAAGCTCGCTGATGCGCTCGAAGATGAGAAAAGCGAAAAAAAAAATATATATATATATATATATATCTCGAAGTGGATAAAAAAAAAGAATAAAAAGATTTTTAGCGTAGCGAAAGAAGAAAACGTAACGCGTTAAGCGAGTGAATGGATAACTCGAGTTGTGTCTACCGCCGTCACGAGACGTGAGTTCGCGAATAAAGAAAAAAAAGTCTTTATCTTTCATTCTCCTTCTCTCAGCTCCCTCTTCGCGTCTTATTCTTCCGTCGATGAGGACTCCTTTCTCGCGTCTTATCGACTCTCTCTCGAAGCTCTCGATTCTCCGCGCTCTGTATACACTTGTCGCTCCTTTCGATCCTCAAGCTTTCCTCTCACGGCGAAGCCGCAAGTTGTTTCTCGACATTTCAAAATACATTATTTTCTCTTTCCACAAACGTCTTCCCTACTCCCACCCCCCTTATCTCCGTCGCCATATCCTTTCTTTATCTGCTTTTCTCTCCATAGTTTTTACCCGATGTGTTTGCCCTTCCCGATGCCAATCGAACTGTAATCACGATCTTTGCCGACACTCGAACACGTCTCGTGCATCTATCCTGTCGAGAGGTTTATAATGGATGCGATTCGAGGGAAGAAAAACATCAAAAAATGTCCGGAAAAAAATGATGAACAATAAAAGCACGAGAAGCGGAAATATAATAGACAAATTAACGTAGTAATGTCGCCATTTTGTTTTTTTCGAATTTGTTTCAATTTTAAATATACATTAATTAATATACTATTCAAACATCGGTGAAATGTAAAATCGATTTACCGTCCCAAAGTCGAAATATTAATATTCAAAGATGGCGTCATATACACGTGATCTGTGGACGAAATTTGCAGGGGTGTTACGTTTTGACTCGCACCGTCGAAACAATTTTTCAGAACTTAATGAAAAAAAAAACTACGCTAGAGAGGTATTATACCGATACTCTGACAAAAATTAAGGATCATTCACCGTCTATTTTTAAAGATGGAGGCTTATGAAGCATCATTCATATCAGACAAAGACGAAAGCAAGCAATCGCGGGGAGGAGACAACTAGCGACATCTAGTCGCATTACACGAACAATTTTAGTAAAAAGTTCTCCCCTTCGTGATAAAAATAATGACTACAATAAGTTTCGACCAAAGAAATGATTGATTTCTGAGAGATCGCTATATACCGGCGATATATTTGAGGTTAAGATTATCGCCGCAGAATCACCGTAAGCCTCCGAATTCGAATTTTCTTTATCAAATCGTCATTTCTGATCTTCTCGTCTCTTCCGTGGATATTTTCTTACTCGTTACGTAAATAGAGGTGCAGCCATATCTACAGAGAGGCGTATTGACTCGACTAAGTTCGTACGAAGCGTTTGAAACGTAGCCAATTGATTTATACCGTAATAAATGCATACGAGAAGGAATAGCGGAGATAGCTACAAGGACGTTATAATCCATAGGCCGAGTTACATCGCTCGGTGGATTTCCTTGAGAAAACGATCTCTAAATGCGCTGACGCAGCTGCACGGAGGAGATCCTCGAGTGCGCAGACGGAGAGCGCGGGATACTATCTGTATGAGTTATACTAATGCAATTTACGCGTATGTCTGTACCACGTACACCCAGAGATATATTCCCTTCTCGCTTCGCCACTTTCGAACGAAGTCGAGAGACGGTTGCGCTATTAGCCGAACGGCGCCAAGGATCATCCGGATAGTTCTTTGATCGATCTCACTCACGGCCTTCCCTCTGTTACTTGCCTAATGCGAACTGAATCTAATTCGCGAATACGGCTCAACAGAGCCTTTCTAATTTCTCGTCTGTTCGCTCGGCATTCATAGCGACGCATACTGATGTCCGATACATCGGTTTTCTGCGCATTTCGGAAGTATTGGGGTGGAAAATCTTCAATTCCGGAAAATTAATTTTGAAGGTGGAATCGAATCGCGTCTTTAATTTGGTACTGCAAAAAATTTAAAAATCGGATCGGATTCTGAGACAATTTTTTTTTTTTTTTCGATCTTTTGGTCAAATTCGGAATTCGCTATTTCGTTACTATATCGTTTACGCGGCGCAGAAATATTGATTTAACCGTGAAAATCGGTAATAAAAATTACCGATATGCCTAAAAAAATCAAAGAAAATCAGTGCAACTTACCGTAGGTACGCAGTTGTGACTCGGAGAAATGAAGTCCAATCCCCTCTGTCCTTCGCCGCTGAAGCACCGTTGTATATTCCTCATGAAGTTTCGCCTAATGGCTTTTAACGAATAAACACACAATGCCGATTTTTCCAAAGGCCTATCGCTGTTGGACGCGACGCTTTCCGCGAAAACCGCAAAGAGAACATCATCTTGGGCAGTGATACCTAAATCACCAGCGAGAACCGATCCGGCTTTACCGACATACGCCGCTTGCACGAGATTATACGATCGATCTTTCGTCGCGCATTCGATCGGCACTTCGGTATACGAGTAATAGTACTTATCCTCCTGACAAACTCTGACCAATTTCGATATGTAAGCCGAAACTGCAGTGTCCTTGAATTGCGTTGTGAAGAAATAGCTGAAACCTTCGCTGCTGAATCCGTAGACATAGTTTATCGGATATCGTTCTCTGGCCAATGAATTAACGAAGATTCTGGTACCGGTCGTAACTGCCGATTCGGCAATATTCAGCATCTTGTCTTTGTCCAGTGATCGCGAACTGACCGCCGGAACTTCGGCTCTGTAGGGTGAGTTACCGGTGAAGGTAACGCCGACATACATAACCTGGGAGACCGGTGGATTTGGCGGACCTGGTGCTATGAATGCGAACGTCGAGGCAGTCGCATTATTAGCGACTACCGGTTCTTTGATCTTTTGAACGACATCAGTGATGTTGTGAAGATTTCGCGCTGTGCAAATGCCCTGGAAGAGGCTGCCGCAGGATATCAATCGGGTTGTCGTGTAATCGATTACAAGGACCTTGTTAACGTCGTCGGCGAGTTTCTTCACTGTTTCCCGAGGGCAATCGAGAGTCGAACAGGTGAGAGCGTCGTCCTGAGGTCCGGTTACAACTTTGACGACGAGATTCAAGTCCGGAGAAAATTGGTAGAGATGATTTACGGCGCCGACGTAAACTCGACCGGTATTCTTGTCGACTACGAGATGATTCATTCGTTGGACATCCGGATCGTGAAACTGATTGACTATGTCGACCGATACCTGGGCGGCGACTGTTGTGGGGGATGTGCTGCTGGACCACGTGCTGATTAGAGGAAGCAGCAGACAGGCGAGAAGACGATAAACCGGAAGATCGCACGGCGAAGATCGCCGGCGAAATCGCGACGACAGAGTCATTTTTGTCGAATGGTCTTTCGACTCTTTTGCCGATGGTTTTTGGTGAGATTCTCACCCTGGGACTACGGTCAGTCCCGTTGTGCTTATCAACAGCTTGGATAAGCTTTGGACTTCTTCTAGGCTACGCTGGGGCGAGATTAGTTTCTCGCCCGTTTTTACTGCTTTGAATTACCCCCCCTCCCCCGCCCCCCTCGACGACTAAACTCGGTCTACTACGGCACTTTGACGATAGTCTGCAACAGAGAATTATGAAAAATTCATTAGTGGCGATCGAAAATCGGTATAAGTAACATTGTTAAAATTTATATAAAATCGGTATAGTGGTTATAATCGATGTAATATTGATATGAACTGTGTAAAAATCGGTAATATCGGCACGAAATCGGTATAAACGATGGAATATTGTCATAATATGTGTAAAATCCATAATATCGATGCCAAATTGTTAATTTCCAAAAAATCGGCACAGAAAAAAGATAGTCCAAAATTGTTTAAAAGTTCGAAAAAAAACACATTTTATCACGGAATTTGTGACGTATACTATTGAGATCAATACTTATTGTTTCTTTCAAATTCCAGTGAAACAGCGGTTTTTTTTATTTAAAAAAAAATTTCAATTTCGAATTTTCAATTTCAATTCCGTGCATATTCTTTCGTGCAGCTCTTTCAAAAAAAGAATTTCAAACACAGATCACAATCGTATCATTTATAGTAATTAAAAAAAAAAACTTTCTCGATTCTCTAAGCACAATTTCGTGACCCGCGTCACGTGGAGCCATACGAAGCAACAACGCCGTGTATTTCATCAGAAAAAAAAAAAAAAAAAAAAAAAACCGGTAAGTTCAAGACCTTCAAGTGTCTTGTGGTGGGCGAAGCAAGGTTACCCTTAGCCGTTCGACATATCGGAAAAAGTTTATTTTTGCTTTGAATCGTATGGATTCCCGCTATCTCTCCAGACTCCATTCCCCTTTAGCCATAGCTGGAAATAAGTAATTTGCATGAAGAAACGTACGCTCCAGAGGTGAATTATGCGCGTTGTAGCAATATCTAAAAAGACCGTGACTCCGTGCGCTGACCCAGATTGGAATTGGCAAGGAGGCAGGCGAGCGCGAGCGCGCGCGCGAGAGGGCAGCGAAGAGTTAACGAGGTGGATCTTAGAGGTGCATCAGCCTCGTGGGCGAGTATGCTACGCTAACGAAGCTCTCCGCTGGGCGAAGGTGGAAGGCACAACCACAACAGCAGCAACAGCAGCAGCCCAGCGGAGCGCCGGATCGATAGTGACTTCGGATTGATTTCACTGAGGCTCTCGAACGAGTGCTACAACGAACCGCGTTGGTACTCCATACCATCGATAACTGTGAGGGTATACAAAGCTGAGAAACTCGACAGTTGCCTTGCCGTCGTTTCTCTCGTGTTCCACTCGGGTGTGCTGTCCCATATGCAAGAGGGTCCTCGCGAACGTACATCTCTCACTCGAGATCCATCGAGAGACTCTTGTCTCGGGAATATACCAGCGACCCATACACAAGGTACGGTGCGTGGGTTGTTTCGAACGAACCACAACTTCGATCTTTGCGTTGATGCAAACAAACGTACTTTAGAGACGGGCAAAGGGAGAGGGAGGGGCGTAACGCTCACTTATACTGTACCAATTCACGTACATTTTCCCAGATTTGTTACGATGTTTTTGTGCTGTACACTCCGTTGAAAATCAACGATAAGAGACGAGGCTCGCTTCGCTAACTATTGGAGTATCGTCTCGCGAAGTTTCGTCGAGTGGTATACCCTATTAGTTTGCTCATGCCTAAGGGGGGGTGACTCAAGCGAATCATATTTATTTCTTCGCAATGTCGTTGGAAACGCAAACCCTCGACGTATTCGATAAATAAATTATCTACTGTTATCGGAAAATGGTGATTCGGCGGAATCGATAAAATTATTTGTCTCTGAAACTTCTGATGTCAAAGACGATGGAATTTTTTTTTTTTTTTTTTTTTTTTCAAGTAGAATTTCAAGTGCCGCCACAAGAATAATTCAAATAATAGTAGTAATAACCATATCTATAAAAAAAGTCATTATTATTATTTTTATTGGACGAAGCAACAAATTTCGTCGCAGGCAGCCATCTTTTTTTTTTTCCTGATTTTCAACACTTTACCGAAATTTTTTATTCGGGGGCGAAGAAATGGGCACCAACACGTGTGAATTATTGACAATTTCGTCAGCTTCAATTGGACTATTCGGAGCTTTTATTCGCATGTCAATCCGCGGTACGTCTGTGTGTGTGTACGTCACACGAACTTCCCACCGAGCAATTTTTGTTAGATCCGCGCCAATTCGAGGTTTAGTAGGTAACATAACGACCGGGTCACGAGACAGAGGCCGAATCGAAAGAATATTCGTCCGTTGGGGGTCACGTGTAAACGAGCCCGTCGTGTTCCCGAGGTCGACGTCGATAAATCGACCATGGAAACGCGTCCGCGCGCGAGAGAGAGTCGTCGCGACGGGTCAAAAGTGTGAGTAAGAATCACGGGGAGTAAGAGGCCGACTACCGTCTCCTGCGCTCGTCTTCGTGGACATAGGGTATAATAATACCCTATGCCCTACCCATCCGCGAGCCCATGCCGAAGAAGCGCGTCTCGTCGTCGGGTGACGGTGAGAAAGTTTTCCACACTCGCGCAACGAGAGGCCAAAGTACCCGAGTAGTACAGAAGGAGAGGTGACACGCGCTTGAACATTGTTCCCCGGGATTACGACAAGGCGAGGAAGATCCCTCCGGAGTGGAATGTTCACAACCGGCCGGACCCATAGCTAAAGCCACCTACAACCCCCAGCCACCCTCGTTCTTCTCCCTCACCGGGGGTTACATACACAGACTCTCGTCGACGATCGCGCGAAACGTCCGCAGCGTCGGAGTTTCCGAGGGCGGAGAGGAATATAGCTTCCGGTCCCGCGGGAGAGGAAACGGAAGTTGCCGATAGATAGTACGGATAGAGAAGAAAGGTTCAGTATATATGGGGAAGTGCCGTGAAAGAAAGAAAGACAAAGAAGTGGACGAGATGAGAGGAGGTTGGAAGGCTCGTGAACCAAAGGCGATTTATCGACGAGGCACCAGGTGCCTCAGCGCGGCTCCTACTAAAGTATTTTCCCGTCCTCGACTGTGTCTCCACCTTCCTTCACTTTTCTACCATTCTTTTCGTCGGAAGGCTATCTCCGCCTTACTCTCAGGAAAATGAAACGCACCCGGGAGCTTTATATGAGCTTCGCGGCTCTTCGGTCCTTCGCCGTACGCGCGAAAGAGCTCTCCTGTGACGCACTCACATTGATGACAAGAGGGAGAAAAGGTATCAGCGAATGCACGCAGCTTCGCTGCATTTGCAGATTTTTTTTCTTTTTTGTTCCCTTCGACTGGGGGGCCGAGCAGACGGAAAAACAACCCGCAGAAAACATCACTACACGCGGCTCATTACAGGCAAACGGACCCCTTATTATTATAGCTGTAAAGCTACGAGCACCAGAACGAGAGATCGAAAAAAAAATGAAGAAAAAACAAAACGCAATGGTAGAAGAAGAATTATAAATGAGCGTTGTGCCACCAGCGAGAATGCATCGCGGTTGCGTTCCTAAGGTCACGCAAGCGCAGCCCGCCGGAGGTCTGCAGGGGCTGAGAATCTTTTGTACTTATATTTCCTATAGTTAACGCGTTACTCACGTTTTTTTCTTCTTCGGGCACATTGTGCGCCTTGTATGTCAACAGTCGCGGCACAATCGCGTCAAGGTTTGTATAATTCACATGTAACCTCTGTGAATGTTCGACTTTTATACTATCGTTAGACGCCGAGCTACCGGATTCGTTGCCATGTCTTCATTATTCCAGCCGTTCGCGAGCAAAGAACTTCGCAATGAACTTGCGATTCCTTTCGCGGACTTCCATTAGGCTAATGGTCGCTACACGTGACGAGAAAACGTTCAAAATTTCTCATCTACGCCTCTTTCTTATCCAATTTTGTCATTTAGTTCGATGAACGCAAAATGTGACCATTGTTTCACGTGACCCGGGTCTCCGTATCTGCAAGGCCTGCAGTAGGGAGTGAATCACGCGGGAAAGAGAACCTTCGCAGCAGCTGCGTTCCTACCGCTCCTCGAGTTAAGGCCGAATGACAAGTCTGTACGTTTCAGAAGGTCGAGAATAATTTTTCCTGGACTACCAAAGTAAATTGCTCCGAGTATATCGTTTATGCTTCGGTCGTAGCGAACGTCCGAACGCATCGGGCATACGAGACAAAGAAAGTAGATCGCGTCGCGCTGCGAGAGCACGCAACCCATCGTCGTCGTGACCGATTCTCGAGACCCCGCGATAAGAATCAATGGGCGAACTTTCGCGACCGGGAGAACGCGCGAAAGGCGGGGAGAGAGAGAAAGAGAGGGACGGAGGGAGGGGTGGGATCCTTGGACCGAAGAATAACGAGTTGACCCGGACTTTTCGTGAATATTCGTCCCGACAAGTTTCGTACCTCTGTTATAGGTACGAATAATTTCTCGTCTTGCGGGGGCCGGACCGGCTCGCCCAGTCGGTAAACGGGATTTTTCTTTTCTTTTTTTTTTTTGCGCGACTCTCTCCTCTGCATTCCTCGTATCTTGATGCCTGAAATGCGCACGTGCCCCGGCGGTATTGTAACACATGCGATTGCAAGAGTACACAACGGCTAACTAGCCGTCCGTCTCTTGGTCGAGAGGCGTTTATCGCCAGAAATTCTCGTTACTACCGGACCAAGCAAACCGGGCCACGCCACGACAAACGCGGGTCCTTACGTATGGATGGTACACTCTCTTCTTGTGTTATGGCCCCGTAATTACGCGTGACCTTTGTCGCTAATTAGCCTACATGGCGGTTGAGCCGAAATCGAGTACGCGATTCGAATGAACGGTATTAATAGACCGGTGGTCACCGAAATAGCCACGTATTATCGCTATGTTCACAGATTCACAGCATCGTCTGTGATTCTATGACAAAGTCCTTGCAGGCTGCAGGCTGCTGTATGCAATGTCAACAGCGCGGCTCATTTACGTGACCTTAAAAGTGAAACGGGGAACCTAACATCGATGAAACGGAAGTCCTGATATCGTGTTGAACCGTTTTCCGTCTACTCGATTGGTAATTCTCGGATTCAAAAAACATTTATCGATACTGCAACTTAATTCTTATTATTGTTATTATTTTATGGTTATTTGGTTATCATTTAAATTTTTTGCAAGAAATTTATCCGTTGGATTGAAATAAATTACTAAAGTAGTAACTACAGATAGTATAATAATAATTGAAATTCTAATAAAACAGATTTCCTTTAAATTATACATTTTTTACACAAATAAAAAATTCTTGCGGTGTAATCGGATATTCATCGAAAATTTACATAATTATCTATGGATTACAATTAATCAAAAGTAATTCGTTTTATTAAAAAAAACCTGATAACGATTTAAAATTTAATTAAATTAAAATAATTACCAGTGTAAGTAGGTTAGTCAAAGAATTACTGATCATTTTGGGAATTGCATTATCTTTTATTAATTATTTTATTCATAAAAATATTTAACATTTTCGGCTTTAGGTTCGCAACAAATATTAACGATATTCCGGTTTCCGCTGATCGATATTTTCGAAAAAATAGACTCGCGCGTTTACGGTTCTGGTTGATCGACGTGTACTTCTCTATCTGTACATTTGGGACATCAGTCCATTTGGATTTATTATTCTTATAACATGTATCTCTATGTCTGCCTATCGATTCCAGGCGCATGTCGATATTTATCCGAATGTGTATATTCTTCAACGGAGCAATCGTATCTTGGTCTCGGCTTCGACCTCTTATCTGATATCTTTACCGGCGTCGCTTTCTACAAACATTCGTCGACATTGGACGGACGATCGGCTGCGAGTTGGAAGCAGGTATGCCGACGTATGTGTGTATAAACCAAGACGACGGGTCTATATGGATGTGCAACAGTTGAGGGTGTGTGAGGGCCAAAGGGTACGGCAGTTACAGTGGCAACGACGCGGCAGAGGCGTGGCGAGCATCTTTAAGACTTCAAAGAAGGTAGAAGGCGCCTCACGACGATACGGTATGAAAAAGTCTTTCTACGTGAAAACTCGTAGAATTCGAAGTGGAGCGAGTTTCTGGTTAACCGGTATACTATATACGCGAAGGAAGTTTCGAAGACGCGAGAACGGACCCAGAATTTAAATCGTTTGGTCGGTCAAGTATGTTATATCCGAATGGCGTAGGGATCTCTGTGCAAAAATGGAACGTGGACGAGAAGATAGAGAGGAAAGGAGAAAAATATATATTAAAAAAGAAAGACTGGTACGACATCCCAGAGGGCGTCGTTGGCCTGTATACCTATATACACATGAGGCTGAAGCTAGCCGCTGCGGCTAGTTTCGCCAGGGGCGAAGCCTGATGAAAAAGGGGGGCTATGGTGCCCCATGTGTTATGGACGTTCCGATAATGTTTAAATTCGGCAGTCGTCGTTACATTAATATACCAGACACGGAGAATGCAATTTTGCGAAGGGACGAGGTTATTAACTATTTTTTTAGCTATTGTTTATAACGAGCGAAAGCAGTATATCGCCTCGCATAATGCGCTTGATTTTTTTTCGAAGTTGAAACTTGGTACAATAGTTACGGTTAATGCCCCGAACACGTTGAATATGATTTTGCGAGGGGACGAGGTTTTTAACTATTTTTTAGCAATTGTTTATAACAAGCGAAAACAGTATATCGCCTCGCATAATTCGCTTGATTTTTTTTCGAAGTGGAAACCCCCTCCCAAAAAAGTCCCCTCGCAAAATCATATTCTACGTGTTGGGGGCATTAACCCTAACTATTGTACCAAGTTTCCACTTCGAAAAAAAATCAAGCGAATTATGCGAGGCGATATACTGTTTTCGCTTGTTATAAACAATTGCTAAAAAATAGTTAAAAACCTCGTCCCCTCGCAAAATCATATTCTACGTGTTCGGGGCAATAACCGTAACTATTGTACCAAGTTTCAACTTCGAAAAAAAATCAAGCGATTTATGCGAGGCGATATACTGTTTTCGCTCGTTATAAACAATTGCTAAAAAATAGTTAAAAACCTCGTCCCCTCGCAAAATCATATTCTACGTGTTCGGGGCATTAACCCTAACTATTGTATCAAGCGAAACCCCTGGCGAAACTAGCCGCAGCGGATGAGGCTGAAGCTAGCCGCTGCGGCTAGTTTCGCCAGGGGCGAAGCCTGATGAAAAAGGGGGGCTATGGTGCCCCATGTGTTATGGACGTTCCGATAATGTTTAAATTCGGCAGTCGTCGTTACATTAATATACCAGACACGGAGAATGCAATTTTGCGAAGGGACGAGGTTATTAACTATTTTTTTAGCTATTGTTTATAACGAGCGAAAGCAGTATATCGCCTCGCATAATGCGCTTGATTTTTTTTCGAAGTTGAAACTTGGTACAATAGTTACGGTTAATGCCCCGAACACGTTGAATATGATTTTGCGAGGGGACGAGGTTTTTAACTATTTTTTAGCAATTGTTTATAACAAGCGAAAACAGTATATCGCCTCGCATAATTCGCTTGATTTTTTTTCGAAGTGGAAACTTGGTACAATAGTTAGGGTTAATGCCCCCAACACGTAGAATATGATTTTGCGAGGGGACGAGGTTTTTAACTATTTTTTAGCAATTGTTTATAACAAGCGAAAACAGTATATCGCCTCGCATAAATCGCTTGATTTTTTTTCGAAGTTGAAACTTGGTACAATAGTTACGGTTGATGCCCCGAACACGTAGAATATGATTTTGCGAGGGGACGAGGTTTTTAACTATTTTTTAGCAATTGTTTATAACAAGCGAAAACAGTATATCGCCTCGCATAATTCGCTTGATTTTTTTTCGAAGTTGAAACTTGGTACAATAGTTACGGTTAATGCCCCGAATACGTTGAATATGATTTTACGAGGGGACGAGGTTTTTAACTATTTTTTAGCAATTGTTTATAACGAGCGAAAACAGTATATCGCCTCGCATAAATCGCTTGATTTTTTTTCGAAGTCGAAACTTGGTACAATAGTTACGGTTGATGCCCCGAACACGTAGAATATGATTTTGCGAGGGGACGAGGTTTTTAACTTCTTTTTAGCAATTGTTTATAACGAGCGAAAACAGTATATCGCCTCGCATAAATCGCTTGATTTTTTTTCGAAGTTGAAACTTGGTACAATAGTTACGGTTAATGCCCCGAACACGTAGAATATGATTTTGCGAGGGGACGAGGTTTTTAACTATTTTTTAGCAATTGTTTATAACAAGCGAAAACAGTATATCGCCTCGCATAATTCGCTTGATTTTTTTTCGAAGTTGAAACTTGGTACAATAGTTACGGTTAATGCCCCGAACCCGTAGAATATGATTTTGCGAGGGGACGAGGTTTTTAACTATTTTTTAGCAATTGTTTATAACGAGCGAAAACAGTATATCGCCTCGCATAAATCGCTTGATTTTTTTTCGAAGTTGAAACTTGGTACAATAGTTACGGTTGATGCCCCGAACACGTAGAATATGATTTTGCGAGGGGACGAGGTTTTTAACTATTTTTTAGCAATTGTTTATAACAAGCGAAAACAGTATATCGCCTCGCATAAATCGTCCCCTCGCAAAATCATATTCTACGTGTTGGGAGCATTAACCCTAACTATTGTACCAAGTTTCAACTTCGAAAAAAAATCAAGCAATTTATGCGAGGCGATATACTGTTTTCGCTCGTTATAAACAATTGCTAAAAAATAGTTAAAAACCTCGTCCCCTCGCAAAATCATATTCTACGTGTTCGGGGCATTAACCCTAACTATTGTACCAAGTTTCCACTTCGAAAAAAAATCAAGCGATTTATGCGAGGCGATATACTGTTTTCGCTTGTTATAAACAATTGCTAAAAAATAGTTAAAAACCTCGTCCCCTCGCAAAATCATATTCTACGTGTTCGGGGCAATAACCGTAACTATTGTACCAAGTTTCAACTTCGAAAAAAAATCAAGCGATTTATGCGAGGCGATATACTGTTTTCGCTCGTTATAAACAATTGCTAAAAAATAGTTAAAAACCTCGTCCCCTCGCAAAATCATATTCTACGTGTTCGGGGCATTAACCCTAACTATTGTATCAAGTTTCCACTTCGAAAAAAAATCAAGCGATTTATGCGAGGCGATATACTGTTTTCGCTCGTTATAAACAATTGCTAAAAAATAGTTAAAAACCTCGTCCCCTCGCAAAATCATATTCTACGTGTTCGGGGCATTAACCCTAACTATTGTACCAAGTTTCCACTTCGAAAAAAAATCAAGCGATTTATGCGAGGCGATATACTGTTTTCGCTTGTTATAAACAATTGCTAAAAAATAGTTAAAAACCTCGTCCCCTCGCAAAATCATATTCTACGTGTTGGGGGCATTAACCCTAACTATTGTACCAAGTTTCAACTTCGAAAAAAAATCAAGCAATTTATGCGAGGCGATATACTGTTTTCGCTCGTTATAAACAATTGCTAAAAAATAGTTAAAAACCTCGTCCCCTCGCAAAATCATATTCTACGTGTTCGGGGCATTAACCCTAACTATTGTACCAAGTTTCCACTTCGAAAAAAAATCAAGCGATTTATGCGAGGCGATATACTGTTTTCGCTTGTTATAAACAATTGCTAAAAAATAGTTAAAAACCTCGTCCCCTCGCAAAATCATATTCTACGTGTTGGGGGCATTAACCCTAACTATTGTACCAAGTTTCCACTTCGAAAAAAAATCAAGCGAATTATGCGAGGCGATATACTGTTTTCGCTTGTTATAAACAATTGCTAAAAAATAGTTAAAAACCTCGTCCCCTCGCAAAATCATATTCTACGTGTTCGGGGCAATAACCGTAACTATTGTACCAAGTTTCAACTTCGAAAAAAAATCAAGCGATTTATGCGAGGCGATATACTGTTTTCGCTCGTTATAAACAATTGCTAAAAAATAGTTAAAAACCTCGTCCCCTCGCAAAATCATATTCTACGTGTTCGGGGCATTAACCCTAACTATTGTATCAAGTTTCCACTTCGAAAAAAAATCAAGCGATTTATGCGAGGCGATATACTGTTTTCGCTTGTTATAAACAATTGCTAAAAAATAGTTAAAAACCTCGTCCCCTCGCAAAATCATATTCTACGTGTTGGGGGCATTAACCCTAACTATTGTACCAAGTTTCCACTTCGAAAAAAAATCAAGCGAATTATGCGAGGCGATATACTGTTTTCGCTTGTTATAAACAATTGCTAAAAAATAGTTAAAAACCTCGTCCCCTCGCAAAATCATATTCAACGTGTTCGGGGCATTAACCGTAACTATTGTACCAAGTTTCAACTTCGAAAAAAAATCAAGCGCATTATGCGAGGCGATATACTGCTTTCGCTCGTTATAAACAATAGCTAAAAAAATAGTTAATAACCTCGTCCCTTCGCAAAATTGCATTCTCCGTGTCTGGTATATTAATGTAAAGACGACTGCCGAATTTAAACATTATCGGAACGTCCATAACACATGGGGCACCATAGCCCCCCTTTTTCATCAGGCTTCGCCCCTGGCGAAACTAGCCGCAGCGGCTAGCTTCAGCTTCATTATATACACACGTGTACGAGAGCTTCGCAAAGTCGTGGAAGGTAAACTGCGCCTTGGAAAACTAGCGATTCCGAGTAACGAATGTAATCGACCTTTCCGGACTGTTAGCCGGAAAGGAACTCCGTGGATTACGGACGATGGAGCGGTAAGATGCCCGATGGCAACGGATTATATAAATGATGCGTGAGAGATGCAGGCTGGGGAAGTGAAAGAAATCCAGAAGGGAGCGTGGAACAGGAAAGGATAATCAGAAGAGAGGAAATGAACGAGAATGAAGATGAAGAAAGGCAAAGGGTATCATCCAAAACCGAAAGGTTGCATAAGACAACATACAGTGGTATCGTAGCGAAAGAAATAAAAAAAGGGGGCGTGTTCCCGATGGTGAAGAGAAAAATTTCCTCGAGTCACTGTGCGGTAGAAGTTTCAAAGACGTAATGGAACAAGAAGCATGGGATCCCGGGCTACCAACTGCCGCGCGCGAGTTAAACAATCGTTAAGAGTTTAAACAAGCCAAGCGAAGAAGGGAGACAAGCGGTTCAGGGCATTGCGCAGCATGGTCACCTGCGGTACTACAAGCTCTGGCTTTACTGCGGTCGGTATTCTCTCCGGACTTCCGTGTAAACACCAAGAATACCATAAGTTGCTATGAACTATCCTCAACAGCACTTCCCAAAGAAGATGGGCAAACGTTGATCTTTTTCACCTCCCATTACAGAGAAAAACGTTTAGTGTCCCAACCAACTTTACGCTCGATTTTTCCAGCACGGGATCCTTGGATAGTAAGGAGTTTCCCAGTTTGCGCCAAATCTCTAATGCGATCATCAAAAATAGCGGGAAATGGCAAGAAGAAATGTTGAAGCACTTTTCTCTTCTCCCCGAATTCACATTTTCCACCACCGGTAAGTTACGACGGCACTTTTGTTTGAAATTCATCTATCGTTTGTGGCGAAGCGGTCAGATGAGCACCGGCGCAGCTCGGGGATCCTTCCTCTATTTCTCTTTCGAGTCTTCGACCGTAGGTTGTTTCGTAGCCGGGACCGGGATAATACAAGAGACGTGTTCGTATACCATTCGTTCGTGACAGAGATAAAGAGGTGAGGTCCCCGAGAATGCTCACGGCGCTTCGTTAGACAGCGGGAAGGAAAGAAGATACGAATAAGAAGGGAGAGAAATGGAGACGGTGATGTCAGTGACGTTGTTGGATTCCGTCACGAGATCTTGCCGTCGCGGTCGAAGGGCCCAGGGATTCGAGAGAACGACGGACCTCTCTCGGGCCTGTCCTGCATGTGGACGATCCGACGTGGACACGAGCCGCGAGACAACGAGGCGCAACGGGCCGAGGAGAGAGATTGAAGGTGGAGAATTCAAGAAGGAGACTCAACAGAGTGAAAGATAATACAAAGGTCGAGATACGCGCGGAGTGAGAGGTACGAAGGACCTAGCTTCCTTGCGCCACGATGGTTCCGGGGCCACCGTGAATAATTTCGAACCAATTAGCAAGCTAGGTACACGGTGCACAAGATGCCCACAGAGCGAAGGAGGACTCTAACGTACCGTGTACACGATAGGCAAGACGCGAGGCGTAAGAGTAAGAGGTCATGGCAGTAGCAGTGCCACTACCTCTTACAAAGCTAAACATACAGAGCTACTTCCGCTAACGGAGGCACCGAGAGAGAGAAATAAATCTACCGTCTTGCCGGATAACGGATGTACTCCTTAAGGATACATACTCGGCACAGCATCCCTCTTCTACATTTAACTTTTGATGCTCGTGCTAAAAATGTTCAGAAAATGAGTAGCCCACCGGAGGTCCGCTTGATAATCTGTTTTTCATAAAAATTCTTCAATTATTATCTTTTTTGCCCCAAAAAATGTTTACCTAAATAAATACTTTTCTACATTAGGATGTATGTTGCAACATTTCGGCATTAAGATATTGGAAAAAGATCTGAATTGAGGATAGAGGTGGTTGCCTAATGGGCGGGGCGGGCTCTTTCGTTTCGCGAAACCCGCTCCCTCTTGGCCATCTAGCGGCGAAATTAGGAAGCTTATCAGGGAACTCAGCTGCTCAGTCGAAATTTTCGCTATTTGATATTTATGAATCTTGTGTCAGGTGACTTTGGTGATCAGATCAAATTTTGATGTGCAGGTGATGCCAAAGAAGATTTTAATCGAAGTTGATTTTTTTTTACAAATGGCTCGTTTCAGTTAGACATACGGAGTTAAAGTGATGGATACAACGATCCCATTTACCATGTTGCAGTCATGCAAGAATAGAGTTTCACTGTCAGCCACTTTCACTCTAGATGAGGTCTGTTCTTTGTTAAAAATGTACAGACTTCATTATGTAGCTAATATGGTAGCTATATACCCAATATTCAAAATTGTAAAAGCGAAACCGGTTACTCATGGGAGACGAACAGTCTGAGAATCGGAAAATAAGCAAAGGAAAAAAAATAAAATAAAGTTGAAGGAAAGGATGGCCTCCCTCCATCGTACCCGCCGGCAAAAACCCACGCACAGAATCTTTGATATAATCTCCGGGACGTCTGCGACCCGGATTAAATTTCCAACGTCGATTGAGAATGTTCCTCCTATAGGCATGCTTAGGCTTCCATCCATTCAATCCACCTTTTGCGTATCTCCCTCGGGTATACATATTAGATTTTCCGCGACGTTATTAAGTTAAAAAAAGGTAAAAATTCCTAAATATATGATAACATTCGTGATATAAACCGTTTTCTCGTACGCGAATAGTGCATGTTAATGCAGATAAAATATTTAATAATGGCAGACTTTATGGCTGATTAAATAACACTTCCGCTTTTTGGCCCCATAGGGAGGGAATCAAGTAGTACGAGACTGGATTTTGGTTTTAATTATATTCCGGTTGGATTTAATGTTTATATTCTTATTAATAAAAAATGATGCTTCCTTTGGTGCCTTATGCACTCAGCAGCCCTACGTATTTGGCTTTGTTTGCATTATAGTGTAATTGGATTAGAAGCTCGTGAGGGCGAGTGAGAGAAACAGTTGGAACAAATGTTTCTGCCATGTTTCCGAAATAGTTCAGAATGTACTGTGTGTAATGTAGTAACGCGAAAAGCCAAGCCGTTAGCGTTATCCGAGGAAACCGAGAGCTCGGACTGCTAATTGCAGTAACAAAGCCGGATGTCGTACCTGGAGTACACGTAATTCTTTGTACTATATACTATCTTCTTGTAACGAACGCGCAAGCGCACAAGCTCTCGTTTATATACGTCTATGTATACTATATGTATGTATTACATGCGTGTATTTCTCGCTCGAGGCTACCTCACTCCTCTCTCGTACATCGTCATTATAATTTCCATGCACCTAAAACCTCCGCATCGCTTTTTCTTCGCTCTCCTACAACCCCTCCACCTACCCACGGACTCTGTGCCGCCTTTGTGCTCAACATCATGGACCGCTATTACGATTATTACTAACATACTTTTGTCTATTAGGTTACCGTGCGCTGATTATGAATTTCCGAAGCACAGCCTTTTTTCCAAAAAATCCTAATTTTTATTTTATTTCATTTTGTGTATTTGAAATATTGAGAATTTTTTTTTTTTTTTTTTTTTTCATAAAAAAAGTAATAAAAATTGATACAAATTTTTTTCGAAAAATAATTAAAAAATTCGAATTTTTTGTCGTTTTTCGATTGTCAATTACTCCCGCGTCTGTTTATAATGAATTTTGCTGTAAATTAAAGCTGCAAAATTGAAGCTCGGGCTCATGATGCAGGGATATAAAGTAGACTGGAGCGACGATAATCCGTTCACAAACAGGAAATTAATTCGATAACCAAATGGTACATGCGAACAAAGTTATGAACCGTCCGCCACAGTTCAATTTATTCTCTACGTTTAATTTGATTTATTACGATATATCGTCTAAACTTTTAATCTTTTATCGACTTTTTTAACTGATCTTATAAAATTTGAATTTGTTAATGAATTTTATTTTGGTAACGATAAATAATTGTAAAATGTCATAAATAGTCTCTTTTTTATTAGATTTGCTTTTTTTTTTTTTTTTTTCAAAAAAGCATTTAGACATTTTAGTAGGGACGTTAAAAAAATAATCACATATTATACCGAATTATTGTTGCAAGAAATAAACAGGTAATAACTATGATTACTTTGCACGAGAAATATTTTTCAACACTCCGATATTTTTTTTTTTTTTTTTTTTTTTTCATGATGTATAAAAATGTTCTGCACTTCGTTGAAACCTGCAAAGGCCTCTTTTTCTCATCGTCCGTGAGAGAACCATCGATTTCGCACAAAAGGAAAGGAAAATAATAAAAAAGAAAAAAAAAACAACCGACGCAAGTTCGGCTACAGCACTTTTTTTTCTTCGTGATCGAATGTTCGCTCGAGCATCGAGTTCGGAGAGAACAGATGTTTCATTTTACGAACGAGCGATCGAGCGTCGGAGCCGAGTGCGAGAAGGACAATAAGGGCTCCGGAGTTGAAGTGAAATGAGGGACGGATATATTGCCGAGTGAGCGAGAATACAGCCAAATAATAGAATCGAGCGAACAAGAGCGAGAAACGAGTAAAGAGAGGAGCGTCGAGGAGAAAGCTGCGGGAGACGAGGAAAAGACGGGGGAGAGGTTCGGGTCGTACGAAAATGAGTTCAGAGTCTTCGAAATTACGAATTTATTTTTCTCTTCGACTGAATTGCCAGGCAAAGTCATTTGCGAAGTAAAAACAAAAATGTATATGTAAAAAAACTTTGGATATCGAAATTTCCCCAAATCGACTCGTTTTTCTCGATAATTTCGGATGGAAGATAAATGAACAAATGTATCATTTTCATTGATCGTACATTATAATATTTTTTTGGTAAAAAGTTTTTTATGCTTTTATGTTTATTATGTTACAATAAAAATAATTTAATGAACACTTTTAATCTTTACAATAATTTTTTTTTATGAACATTTTTCGTAACAAAAATGTTTCATTTTTTTCCGTTCCCATTGTGTTTATCTTTAATTCGCGTTACTACAACATACCAATAATGAAGAGAAATAAAAAGTAAATATAGAAAGGCAGACAAATTTAATTAAAAAATTGTTCATACATTTTTTTTATTTACGTATAAAAATTAATTATGAAATTCAAAATTTCTGCCTTTGTTAAAAATCCGTGTAGTTGAAAAACTTTCAAAAGCCGCGAAAATCCAAGACCCAATTTTTTTCCTCAGTAATTTTCGTAATAATGAAATTCATAAAATCAACAAAAACTTCTCGATGAACTTGTCGTACTGAAGATTCCATTGAAAAAAAAATGTTTCCTCCCAAATTTTCATGAAAATTAAGCATCGCATTGTGTACGGGATCATTTGGAGCCCTTATTCGGCTCCAACAAAATACGCTCGTTCCCCGTTAATACCTTTAAAGGGAGAAGCGGTCTAAACGAGCTGCCGTCGCTGTGCCAACCCGTAGATCAGGGGAGCCGTGAGCTCACGAACGAACGGGGGCTTTGGGAGGCGAACTGTAGAAGAAAAGCGATAAAGCGAGAAGAGAAGATAACTGTCGGGATATGGTTTGGTGTGCCTGTTAAGTTCCACGTGTGTATAATAACGTTCGCGCGCACGCATAGCCAAAGCCCCCGAGGGACGGAAAGTCCGAGGGTAGTCCCCACGAGAGGATAGCGTAAGGGTGTGTTACGCACGTTTCTGCCCCCTCCCCCTCCTCCCTTCGTCGTTAAACTGGTTCGCCCTTTCTTCTGCACTTGCTGTATTCTGTTTTCTATCTCATTTCGTCGTTGGCTCAGCGGCGGAGAAGCAACGCTCTCAGTTTGTATCTCTCCCTCAACCCCTCTGTAATTCTTTCTCACTTCCCCGTTTACTTAGCCTCGCCGTTCCTTTTCCATTCATTCCGTTTCCACAGTGACGACAGCCACACGGATCATAGGAGAACCGTAAGGGCGAACTAGTGAACCAAGAAAACTTCTCCCTTCGCTACGATGTGGAGCTCTCGCAATTTTCCCAGCGCTACTCGTTTAGAAAATTAAGTGAAGCAGCCAACATTTCGCGGCTTACGAACGCACGTTTCTACAAATTCGAATATGTAACTTTCCGGTGTTTCATTTTTTTACTATTATTATGACTTTTTTCACAATCCAAAAATGTATTTTCAACAAAATTTTTCATACGATTTCGATAAATTAAGTATCTTTTTTTGCTTGTATTTGTTTCCGAAACGCGCCAATTTTTTTTTAATTCCACATTTTCAGCAAACATCGGGTTTCCGCGTACGAATCTCTCGTAATAATACAGTACGGGTATATATAATCGAAAAAAGGAATTATAAACAACTCAATGTTAAGGAGGGCGAAGGGTGCAAAAGGACCAAAGAGACGAAGGCGACAGAGGGAAGTCTTACCGAAGCCCATGGTGCACACGTCGAGGGCAGAGACCCGATGCTTTCTCTATACTTCACCCCCCACCCTCCCTGTTATTTATTTCCCCGGGACTTGTCCAAACCATTGGGGAAAAGCCATGACAACTGTCGTCGTGTATTATTTCGATTATATTATTTATGGTCGGATGGAGTACAAGTTTAGATGATAAATTTTCGTACCCCTCGTAACTCGCGTGTGTATATTTGGATCAATGCGGTTTTTTTTTTCGTCTGTGTATACAGATAGAAAAGTACCGAAAAATAGGGGTGCGCGAGGACTGCATCGATCTGAAATATCGTGGATAGGTCATTTCACCAATTTTTTCGCTTCGATTCGTCAATTTTTTTTTTGTTTTTCAATTTTTTTTTATTTTCAATTTTTTTTTATTTTTAATTTTTTTTTTATTTTCAATTTTTTTTTTATTTTCAATTTTTTTTTATTTTCGATTTTTTTTTCGTTTTTCTTTACTATTCGCCGGGGAAAAGTCAGTTATATAGACGGAGAGCTTTCTCTCCCTTTCGCGAAAAACTCATAGTCACCGCCGCCGTCGAGCGACGTAATTTCATCCATTTTTATCGTTGCCCGGGAGGCTTTAAGGCCTTAAGCCACTTAGATTTAATAGCGCCGTCCGCTTGCTTGCGCGCGACTGCGCTGTTACTGTAACTGTCTATACATATATATATATGTACTGTGGCTACTATAATAGGGAGAGGTCGACTGACTGCGGCTGTCCGACCATTTATATTGCTCCAGTTCGTGCGCAAGGAAAACTGCCGATGAACGCGGAGGAAAACGCACGAGAAAACGGTCAGTACGACATTATACTACAGCTGTATATGTATGCAGAGCCTCGCGCGAGGATAATCCAGGGTCAAGAATAAGCGACGAAGCGGAAGAGGAAGTGGAACATTTTTTTTTATACGATATAATTCGACATTCACGTTCGATACGAAGGCGAAATCGCTCGATATACTTCATCGGAATTGTCGATTGCTCCATAATTTTTTATGGGGCGCTAAGTGGACATTCTTTTTGTTATTTATGGATTTTTTTTTTTTTTTTTTCGAAAACATTTTTATTGGTACGAATATCGAAGAATTAATAAAGTCGTTTTATAATTATTCGATAATACTAATATTTTTTTTTAATCATAAATAATTTGAAAAAAAAATATTTCTATCTTTTTTTTCAAATTATTTATTTTTTTATTTTTGGCAGAAAAAAAAAATTGAACGCGAACGGAGACCGGGGCGGGTTGAAACACACGTAACTCGTTGCGAAATAGCTTTCTAGGTGTGCATACATTCCGTGTATCTCGATTACTACGAGGTCGGAATAGCTGCGCGTCTAATGAAACGTACGGCATGATTATTAGAGGAACGAAGGACCGACGGGAGTCTCGTAGTAGTAGTAGTAGTAGTAGTATGGAGTTGCAGAGAGAAGCAGAGAAGCACGAGAGGCAAGTAGAAGAGGGCATTGGACGATCGAACGTGTCCCGGAAGGGCTTCGGCACGAGAGTGTGTTACACCGAGACGTTGAGTATATTGGCCGCGCGGATGTAATTCGAACGTCACGGTTTTCGGAGCGAAGCAGAAGTGCACAGGCGAAGCACACGATGCGGAGCCCGGAGAGCTCTCTCGTGCGCTCTATTCGGCCGGAGAACGCGCCCTCGTGTAACTCTATCGTCTGTGGGCGGCGTACTCTTGGCGCGGTGCATCTCGTTGCACCCGGACGGCCCCGACAGCCAGTAGTTGCGTTACATCGCGAATGCACACGGGTGCAACGGACAGTGGACACGCGCGGCGCTGTACGTGAGTATAAGGTAACCGAGCTATGACCGAACAGCGAAATCGTGTCGCGTACACGAGTTACTTTCACACAAGTCAATACCTCGTTGTGTAGGTGTGTTCGCGTCTGTAACCTTATTACACGAAAAAAAAAAAAAAAAATCGTGAAAATACACGTACCGGTAAGACTACCGACTTTCGGAGATTTATTTCATTACCCGAACGAACCCTCTTTACGTACTGTTCACTTGTGAATTAATGTTTTCTCGATAGCGTATAAATACCGAGTAGACGGGGGCTACTTGAAAAAAAAAGGTATAAAAAGTACCGGAAGTGCGCCGATAAAATCGATTTCATTATTATTATAGTTATTTATCAATATGAAGACAATCCTTCATTTCCTTCGATTATTCTAACGATATTTCGTTGTTTATTTCGAGAGACCGGGGCGACATGAAACACAGGGAAATAAGTCGAATAGATTACCGTATTCGTTGAACGGAAATTCATTTATTTCGTGTGTTTCAACTCGCCCCGATCTCCTTCAATAAATCACTTAATACGATGGAAATAACCTTAAAAAAAAAACCTTAAAAATCGATCTGATAACAATAATAATAATAAAATGAAGGTTTAGCTTCGAGATATTTCCGGATATTCAATTTTTTTTGGATCAAAGAACATTCAGGTTAACCGGATATTGGCTATTATTGTTCAATAAAAACATTTTTAGAAACGCCTCGATCGTGTTAACGGGAGAAAACTGCAATGCGTCATACCGTTGTAATACATCGCGACCGGTATGCTTAACAGTTGGAACTGTTGAAACTATGTTATTGTACTTAACGTAGTGCTATAGCGTGTTACGCTATACCGAGAGCGAGAGGGCATTGTTCCGAGGGAAACACTGGCTGTTTCGCGTCGCGAGTAAGCAAGCAGCACGCTGAATACGTACACGTAGTACCTACAAGAACGACGCCGTGGCCCACTGCCCTTAAGCCGACGTGATTCCAACGTTGCATAGATAGATAGCGCATATATACATATATATACACTTCAACTATACACTGTATAGCATCCGATGCATATATATGTACGTAACTGCGAGCAGTGACTGCACTCTGTACTCCGGTGCCTCTGATGTTGCGAGTCTCTACGGTTGCGTGACGGGAAGCCACGACACGCGATCTTTTCTCCCTTCGTCGTCGATTAAGATCGAGCGAAACCCGCGCGGCTCTCTCACACTCCGCGGCCTTCTCAGTCGCGTCTATCGGGATACGATAACGACAGATCGCTACGTATAAAACAGCACCAAACTTCATCGCAGTATCGTACTTTTCGAACTGTTCGCTAATTCATTCCGATGCTTCTCGCAGCTCTGCTTATCACGGATCCCGCAACATTTGACTTTAAGTGGGAAATTTATAACCAGCGTGGGAGATCGGGGTGAATTGCAACACGTATCGAAAAAAAAAAAAAAAAAAAAAAAAAAACCGAGTGAATTTTTTTTTTTTATCGGAGATCGCGAGAGATTCGATTGTAGGGATTTGTAAGCGCGAAGGGAGACTAATTGAAACGAAAATCGTAAAATTAACACAGTGAATTGTGATTCTCGAAAAAATTACGATGGTATTCACTCGGATTCTGTTGAGTGGTATTCTACGCGGAGATTTCGGCTTTTTAATATTTATTTCCACTCGCCGCGATCTCTGGGAAATTCAAACTGAAGATCGTAATTAACTTCAAAATTGGATATTAACGTCGAATTTAAGAGTTAAGAGTCGTTAAGTTCTACTCTATGAAATTTGAGTACATAATTAGGTCAAAGTTTCTAAAAAAAACTTCAATTACATTTACGAAATCGTTATCGCGCCTCAATAGACACGCTGATTGCATCCTGCAATTTCGTGTTCCGCTACAACTGAATGATGAAAAATAGCGAAAAATGTCTAATTTTCGTTAATATAATGCTTCACAGCTTCGTGGGAATATCGTTGTTCGTGTTCGGAACACGCAAGAAATAAGGAAATCACTTGGCGTTCGTTGATTTCTTTTAGTTATTTTCTTTTTTGCTACAAATCACGACTCACTAATTTGCGTCTTCTGCCGCGAGTCGTATCGACGTGGAACGGTGAAAGGTATCGACGTCTAGCGAACGCACGCCGTTCGATCGGTTTACGATACTTGATTACTATTCTTTCTTATTGCCTCTTCCCTATCGTTACTCGGGGCGAAAGACTCGCGCAACGAGAGATTCATCATCGTTATCGTGAAAGTGCAAACAAGAGATTTGTCTAACGGTGAAAAAAAAAAAAAAAATCTCTGGAAACTGATTGACTAAAAAAAAAAAAAAATAAAAAAAAAATCAGTCGAGTCATTAAGGTTTGTCGATCGAAGAAATAAACATCTCTTTCGTTTCTTTCTCCGTGTCTACAGGAAAGAAAAGTGAAATCCGCCTCCATCGCCATAGCGCGGTCGCTCCGTACAGTAAATTGGCGATTCCAGATGCTGGAGCCGCGCGGTCTTTAATAGATATATTCATTATCGTTATTAGTTAGTTCGGCGGATGTTATTCCTACCCGATTGGCGATCGGCCAATTCAACTTTTCTTTTTTTTTTTTACTTCGTCCCGTTGAGTCGCCGGCCATCGGCCATCGGCTTATTCGCGAATTGCACGCTATAAAAAAAACGCAAAGTATCGGCACTCTAATGAATTACTTGTCACAATATTTACTCTAATTTCGCAAAGTACCGCAACCGCTGCGTGAAAAATCGTTGTGTTGCAAATAGCCCCGGTCTCTGGTACTTAACCTCTTTATTTTAACTCCAATATTCATTTTTTGCGACTCGCCGCGTTTTTTCGTGATAAAAAAATTTTACATCGAAACAAAAAAAAATTTGAACATTTTTTAATTTGAAGACTAAAAATCATCGATTATAAAGATGAATTCGTTATCGATTAAAATATGAAAAAATGCAGAAAACTTATTTTTTTAGTCGTATAAAAAAAAAACGATGAAACCTCAAAATCTTCGCTGCGACTCCCATGAATCATCGAGAGCGCAGTAATTAATTTATCACCTTCACCGTTGCCAGCGTCGCGTTGCCTTCGGTCACGTCGAGACCGGTGCGAGTTTCGTTCGCGAATCGTTGGCTACGCTGTACCGTACGGTTACAGTACGATATCTTGTCCGCCGCGTCTACGTGTGTGCGAAACCGCTACACTTTTCGAACCACGAGACCGTGTGGGTTGAGCGTCCGGCTTTATTAGACGCTAAAGGCGGGAAGAAAAGGGAACGAAACGAGTTGAGCCGAACGCGAGCGTGAAAACGAGAGAAGGAGATGTGGAAAAACACGTAACATAGAAAACGTCGAGAAGAGAGTGCGCAGCGCAGCAGCGTCTGTCGGGAGTCTGTTCGTCGTGGACTACGCGAGTAACCGGGGGGTTCCTTGACGAAAAAAAAAAAAAATGAAGCAAATAAAACGAAGAAGAGTTTTGCTCGGCTCGGGGCCTCACTTCCGGTCGTAATAACTGTCGGCGCGATGGTGGTATAGGTACGTACTATTCGCCTCACCGACTCCTTTCTCCTTGCCGAAGGGTAACACACCGATATATATCGTTCGGTGGAGTAGACGATTCCGAGTTGCAGTGACTCCCCGAAGCGAACGAACGAAACCCGGCGAGAGTGATAGAAAATGAGATAAAAAAATCGTAAAAAAAAAAAAAAGAAAAACGAGGGAATTACTCAACAGCGAGATACGGAATTGTCTAAGGATCGAGAGACTGCGAAGGAAGAAGTTTGTTTCGTTCGGCGATTTCGCGCGTTCATCCGACTCATTACTTTTGTTCATCCCTTGTTGTTTCGTCGAGTGCTACGAACTCTCTGGGATCGCGTTTGGCCCTTTTATTCGTGGAAACAAGAGAACCGCGAGTTGCAATTGCAGTATCGGTAGTTTCGCAATATCCGAACGGCGATCGCGGCTCAGCGTGTCGAACGATTAATACCGCTGAAATTCCTCATTTTTTTTTTCTCGAAAGCTCGGAAAACGACGGACGAGTCTTTGAATTTTTTGACGTTTTTAAACGCGAGTAATTATTATTATTATTAATTCTCGACGTTAAGGGAGAAAATTCCATACCGTATATCAGGGTGCACTGTACACCGTACCTAACGATTTCCTTTGCCGAGGAAAATCCAGAGAACCCACTAAACACATACATAGTGCTTTACATTTGCCCCTATATACGTGGAGTACATGGTATGTACACGCGGTAGGGTTGTACTTGCACACGTTTACGAGAATCGTCGGGACTAATTCACGGCACGTTTTCTAATAACGCGATGATGAAGTGTGCCAACCGGTTGGTTTCGCTTCCTCTCTCACGCCCACCCTTTGCCGATCGCTATACCTTTCGCCCGAGAAGCTTAAATCACGTTACGGCAAACTATCCCTTGCGAATGAACTCAATTTGCTGCTTAAAAAGCAAAGAAAAAAAAAAAAGGAAAAAAAGAAAAAATCTCGCGAACCTTTCACGGGAAAATGGGGGCAAACAAGACGAAGGAACGAAAAAGCAATGCAACAAATTTCGTTTTGTCGCGCGATGTAGTTGGATGATGAAAATAGAGAACAGAAAACGACAATTTTTTTGTTCTATTATTATAATACGATCCTTGAGATGATGCAAAAGTGCTCAGTCGGTAACAAAAACTGTAATCCATTTTTATGAAAAATCTTAAAATTTTGACGATAAATACGAAGTGTTTTTCTCATTATCTCGATGTTTTTCGCAAAAATTTAGAATCATTAAAAAACTTCGAGAAAATTTTCACATCACCTTAAGCGCAACATTACTCGACGCGACTCGAGAATTGCTCGCTGTCCTTCGCCATCGTCCCGTGAAAAGTTGAACCCACTTATATTTTCGCGCGAATACTTTCAACCCCTGCGGGGGGTGGAGATGAGGGGTGGAATAGCTGCGGAGGGGTTAAAAGTATAAATGGAAAAGCAGCCTGCAGTCTCAGGCGTCTCGGTATATACGCGGCGCGGCGTAAAATTGCACAGTGCATAATCGGAAACGAGACGACGACAACCGCGAGTACGAGACGACTCCGAAGACGTTGAAAGACGCTATGTATGTATATACGAAGGTAAAGAAAGGACGCGATGTAAAGGACAGGACGGTGAGAGAAACCGGAAGTGACGGAAGTGGAAGGTACCGCGCTCCCGGGAGAAACTGGCAAACATTCGCTATGGATATCTTCAGTGTCTGGCGACACAGTCCTATAGTAACGCGGAGGTTGGAAACGGCAACCTCTTCAAAACCCTCTTCGGTTTCATGCCCTCCCCTTTCCACCCGTTTCCCACCCCATCCCTATCTCTCACGAGAGGCCGTGTGCAACGCCCGCCTCCGGAAACTCGTTACTAATTTGCGAGATTGGCTTTGCCGAAGTTTCCTCGCTATATGGTCGCTTCGCTACCATAGTCATCGGGGGCGGAGGGGTCCATTTCTCGGTGTATGTGGCTCTATGTTAGTGCAATGGGTGTTTATGTATTAGCGAAGGCAAACGAGAGGACCCCACCGCTTCGAAGGGCAAACGTATATCTCGCGATTTTCGCGTCGCGTCTCTCCCGACGGTAGAGTCTCGCGGCTTACGTAATACAGTTAGAATTATGCATGTTGGAGCGAAGGAAGACGCGCGATGTGTGCGTCTGGTTGGTAGGAAGAGGAGAACTACCGGCACGAGAGATCCTGAGACGAACCCATTGTCACTGGAGCTCAGGAAGCCCGAGAAACGATAACGATCAAAGGACAATGAGGAGACAAGACTAACGTATAAAGCGCGTCTATGTCATATCGAGCGAAGAGCAGTGAAAAGGGCTTAAGTACGCAACAGAAGGCAGTGAGCAAACGAGTTTCACGCGTTGCAATGTTGAAAACTTTCAGGCTTCGCGGAACACGAGACTCGAAGGACTTTTTGGTGTCAATTTATTCTGCCGGTGGAATCGAAAAGTGAAATGAAAAAAAAAATCGAAAAAATTCAGGGATTTTTTATCGATCTTTTGGAATTTTTTTTTATTATTGAGTTTACCGTCGACGGCGAATCTTCGAAATTTTTTTTGAGAAAAATACCAATTTTTTTTTTTTTTCGATTTTTACTGTCGCAAATTTTTTATTATTATGGATCCAAAATTAAAAGAAAATTTGAAAATGGAATATTATCATTATTATTTATTAATTAATTTGATTGTAAATTAGATGATTTTTTTTTTTATATACGCGGTAATAAACGCGAATAACGAATCGAGAAGAAAAGTACCGCGATACATCATTCTTATCTGTTCGCTTCTTTTATTGCATTTATTTACATAATTTTTACGACAAAACGAGACACTGACCTGATTTTTTTTTTCACGTGATAAGAACGGTGTTATCAACGGAAAGATAAAAAATTACTATCTCTCGTATCCTTACCTGTAACAGAATAGAAAAACACATTATTACTAAACGTTCCAAAGATGTTAACGTCGACAAAAATCACGCAAACAATAGTTATCTCTAATTTCGCGACTTTTTTTTTTTTATCGTTAATTTCGCCGGAGAAATAAATTACATTAGTCGCGATTTATCAGAAATAAAAAAAAAAACGTAACTTTTATAATTACCAAGCTTTGTCTACAAGGTAAATACATATAGTTGCGATAACAGAATCCATTTTCGTCGCTGTAAAATTATACTTTGTAACCGCGAAAAATTTCGCTTTATTCGCAAGAACAATTTAAATTATAATTAACGCCTCGAGCAAATGCACCGTATAAAAATTCCGTATAACGCGCGAATCCCAGCATGAAGTTTCTCGGAAAAAAAAAAAAATCGTTTCGTCGAGTTTTTCGAAAATTGTTGATTATTCGTATAAAATGAATAAAAAATGTAAAAAAAAAACTCGAGCAGTTCATAAAAAAGTGTTTAAAATTGTCGAAAGATCGCGAATTCACACGACCGTCATTATTATTATAATAACGAATAGTTCTCAACCGCAAGAATTCGCATTCCCCATAATCGCCGGGTAGGTTTGTCCTCTCGTGTAGCGAGGATTTCGCATCGCCTGCATCGTCGTCGCTTTTCCTCTCACACCTGGAATGCCTCTTATGCGCGGCGATGTACTCGAGCGCCCGGGTGCGCACCGCACAGGTATCGGAGTACCTACAGTGCGCGCGGACGGACGAGAGTGCGAGTCGAAAGAAAAAGAGAGAGAGAGAGACTTTGGCTTCAGGAGTTGCATTGTGTGGCAGTAGAGACGCGCGCGACCGCGCGAGAGTCGACTCTGAGATTATATCAACTCTCTCTTTTCATACTCCGCGACCGATGCTGTTGCAGCGACGAAAGCCGCGAGTATAAGGCACGAAGTACCTATGTATTATGTATTTATATGATATCTATAGTATGAGTCCTCTTTCTCTCGAAACTGTTAGTGTATTTGTATGTACGTAACAAATGCACGAGAGAGTGAATCTTCGAAGCTTTGAGAAAGAGAAATAAAGAAAAATAAAGAGAGGAACAAATGGTAGTGTCGACGAACCCGCGAGGCGTATTAACATTCACGTCGAACCGTAATAATGTGTTAGCAGATGTAGACACGAAGAAAGGAATTTCTTGTGTATTATAATTATTATTATAATCATTATAATAATACATAGAAACAACCTCGATGAAGTTTTCGTGTAATTACAATGGATAATTGTTTGAGAACGTAAATGAAACATTAATGAATTTTGTTACGAGTTTATAATTATTTAAACATACGGTGGAGCAATCGATCGATTGTCCATCGTGCCATTTTCTTTTCCCACGTGTAAATAACGATTGCGATTATGATTTGTCACATCCCCGACGGATAAAGTTGTGTATAGAGTATGAAAAGAGAAAAGTGGGGCAAAATGGGTCGCGGTAGCAATTCAGAGTTTCGTAGATATATACAACACTTTTCCACTTCTATTAAACGTAAAATTTTTTTTTTTTTCTCATTCGTCAGAGTTTTGAGGCGAAAAAAAAAATGGGGCAAAATGGATTAAATCGCATGAAAATAGTGAAAAATTAGCATTTTCAATAATTTTCTACCTATAAACGATATGTAAAATAGTATTGTCGAAAATATAAATACCTTCATTTTAAAAACAATGGAAGGATTTTTTTAGACTATTATCGAATTACAGTTTTATTTATTTACATTTCTATTTTTCGTAACGGTCCATTTTAGTACAGACAATAAATATTTCGTAGATGTTCAGTAAACGGCGTTCCCGATCTTTTTTTAGGCAAATATCGATCTGCAGCATGGCTAATGGACGTGAAACTTGAAAATTTAATTTCATTTAAAATTGATGAATTTTAGGATTGGTCCGTTTGGCCCCAAAGTTCGAATTCCGCGCCTGTCCCATTTTGCCCCACCGCTCCGTAAGTTATTTACGTATGTAAGCAATATAATACATAAACGATTACATCCTTTAATACGAGTCGCAAATAATTTCCGAAGTAAATACTACGAAAAAAAAATTGTCGTCATTGTTATTATTATTTATTTATTATAGTAACTGTGCAAAAATGGGGATACGTTCCATGTGGCAGGGAATGTCTCGATTATTCGACGATATTGTACATTAATCTCGAATCGCCTGGAACGTCGAACGATCGCATAAGTTTTTCCAAATATGGTTCTGTTTCGTCGTCAACGTCCACAGGTCTTTTATACGCGAGTGAGGCACACGACGGTACTTTCATGAAAGCGCTTTTTTTTCGTCTCAATACATCGCGGCGGTATATTAGGCGTCGGTACATCGGCGTACGTACGTCGATGCCCGCGGCCCCGATACACTCGAACGATAAAATTCTATGAAGTCCGAATAAGAGAAGGAGGGAACGGGGGGGTGTACTCGGTCGGTCCTGCTGTGGGACTCGATTAGCTAGCGGGGATAATTGACGTTCTACCGGAGAGTGCGGAACCACAAAGTCCGCTATACTTTTGCAGCAACGGGGAGCGCGCGGGGGACCACAAGCGATCTATATGATTCCTTTACGAGCGGCTCTCGACCTTATTTCGAAACTCAAAGACATAAAATAGCTTCGTCAGGCGCGGATGACGAAGAAAGTTAAGAAGAAAACGCGGGTTCGAGTGTCGAATATTCAAAAAATTCGTTTTCACGATCGATTATCGAAATTGAGACAAAAAAAAAATAATAAAAAATACAAAATATTTTGCCCACCATTTTTTTTTTTTTTTTTCAAATTTTATAGCACGTGACAAAAAAGCGCGCGATTTTCAAAAAATTTCCCTATTCCGACAAAATAAAAAATAAGAACGACACTCGTAAAGAGATAAACTCGTAAAAAGCGAGTGGGTGGGGTGCGCAGAAAAAAAAAAAGACGGAAGGGATTAGAAACCCGCTGCCTGCAGCAAGTCAGAAAAAAGTCGCCGGAACGGAGAGAGAGGGCGGTAGGGGTCCGAAATTAACTAGTTCTATGGCATCGGGAAGACAAGGATATCGTTAACCCAGCGGACGGAGTTGAGGAACGAGGAGATGTACAGAGAATAAGATAGAAATAGAGATAGGAATAAAGAAGGTCGACGAGAAGGGGGAGGAAAAAGGGGACGACGATAAAACGGGATCGCGAGACCGAGAGGGACGAGAGACGGGGAGGTAATCACGGTGCTTCGGATAAGAAGCTTAGGGCGGAGAACTATCGAAGCCAAGAGAAGCATATAACATCGAACGCACGGAAGAAGGATAAAAAAGATTTCTCCCGGTACTTTTCGTCCAGAATGATTCTCGTACGACTATCCCTGACTTGGCTCCCCTACCCCCCCCCCCCCCCTCTCGGCTTCTCTCGTAACCAACGAAGACGGAAGAAAGACGGAAAACTCGGGGGCGTAAGCGCGCAAAGAGGAACGGGGTAAACGGGACGGAAGAGAAGAAGATTTTCAGGGAATCTCTCTCGGTTTCCCGACCGTGCGGAAAAAGAGTTCTTCGTTTGATACCCGGTTGAGAAGCTACCTTAGTGCGCGAGATGCTCTACTTCGACGAACAAATTACCCCCTCCAGTTCCTCGGGAATAACCATTTTCCGTTACTCCCAGGGAACCGGCGAGTTTCCACTGTAAAATCCGAAAGAAATGATCGAGAACTCGGGCAACTTGAAAAAAAAAAAAAAAAATCTTTAAGGTCGTTCCGCTTTTTTTTCTTTTTTTTTTTAACTGGCGATCGTGAGAAAATGGTTTGTAGAGTACGTTAGCGAGGGAATTACCGAAGACTTTACGAGAAGACTTTAATGATAACGGTGTCAGAGTGCAATGTCGGCAGTGATTCGAAACTAATGTACACAAGAGATATCTACAAAGTGACGCCATTGTAAGAGTGGATTCTTTTCCCCGAGAGAGTGATGAGAATTACGCAATTCCAAGTCATTTTTATTTACTTATTTATTTATTTATAACTATGTGATCATTAAAAAAAAATTCGGGTATAAATGTCAAAAATTTTGCAAAACGTATTTTTCCGAATAAAAAAAAAAAAAAATCGATAATTTTTTTTTCCAATTTTTTTTAGGTTAGAAACGAGTATCGCGTAAAAGGATTTTTGAAGCTTTTTCGTGTTTAAGCGTTCGAAAGGTTATTTATTTTTTTTTTTGGAAGTGCGACTCGTTTATCGCTTATCGTTATCACGGCGATAGACATTATTGAGATAATCGATGAATATCGTTCCGGATTCCCACCCCACGAGTCGTAGCGCGAGTTTTCGAGGCGGCGGTACATGACAAATCGCGACAGGGATAATCGACGCGTGGAAGTACGCCCGTTTCACAATACCGCACTAATCCGAGGATTAATTACGTTGGTCGCTCGGGCGCAAGTTCTCTCTCTCATATTACTACCGGCGTTAGGGCCTCCCGGTGTTTCACGAGGCCAACGATTTATCGTATCGCCATTATGCGCCTACTCGACGAAATTCAAAACGCTCGATGGATTCTCGAGCTCTCGTGAGACCCAAGTGCGCAACGAACGAATATTCACGTATATACGTAATTACTTTTTTTTTTTTTTTTTCGTACTCCAAAAGATCGAAACTTTTTTTTTTCGAACTCCGAAAAGTTGATTTTTTTTTCCGAACTCCGAAAGTTCGAAATTTTTTTTTAATGCATTTTTTTTACATACATATATTATCTTTTTTTCGAAGTGAACAAATTCGAACGTGCGAAGTTTTAATTAAAAAAAAAAAAAAAAATTGCAATGGAAAGAGATGAAAATCGGAGACTCGGAAACGCGCGGGTACCGAGCGGTAAGTACGAACGTTAAAGCTCAGACACTAATGGAGATATACGCCCCTTAACTACCCACGTAATCGCACGGTTTCGACGAGCTACGACCGCGATCTTCGAGAGCGACAGTTACGATGTTGGTCAGAGGAGAGTTTTGCCTCTTCGGCGCGCCGATCCGCGCGCCCTGTCTCGCGGTCTCACACACCGTTCGAGCTTCGAGAGTCCTCGACGGAGAGCAAAAGTTAACCTATTGTATATACGGTAATAATCCAATGGTTAATCGCGATACCGGAGTTAAGAATCTATGACTCTTCCGAACGATGAGGGAATGGACAGGTTATAAACTACAGACTAACGCCGCAATCTCGTAAATTTCTTCATTTTTTTTTACGACGAATACCATCTCATACACTACGTAGTACACGAGACTGGAGATGATGGAATCATCGGCTAAATATTCTCGTGACTCGAGATCACTTGAACACTTTTTACAGTGATGAAACAAGTTAATCGTCGTCTCAGGACAACGGGTCACAAGCTTATTAAGAAGATAAATCCGACTATTCGAAATCGGAGTGAAATTTTGATTTTTTTTTCTCAAAAATGTACTGTATTTGGAGTTTTACAAAAAAAAATTCTTTAAATGTTGTTGTTTTTCTTTTTTTTTTTTTTCATAAATTTTTCAATTTTCTCATAAAATTTTCGAAAAAAAAAAATTCCTTTGACTCGATATTCACGTCAAAAAAAATGTTTTGGCAAAAAAACACCGAAAAACAGTTCACAAAGCAATTTTTTCCCATTTTAAAATAATTCTTCATTCGCAACGTTTTTTATAGCTATCGAAACAAATTTGTCGAAAATAATGAATAAATTGTCGATAAATCTCGAAACTTTGTCAATCAGTCATCGTCTATATAAATTCCAAGCGGAGCATTAACAGTTTGCATATTTGTAGTTAATGCGCACGGAGAAGGGTTCCGAGTCGTATTGTGTTTGCAAATAACGCTCGTAAACGATTGAGAGAAACTTAAAGAATAGATAACAAGAGACTTTACAGCGATCGTTTCATTCTTGAAACCCCCACAGAGTTTCTCGTAGAGTTACGTACCTATATATACATATATATGTATATGTATATCATTGGCAAACGTTCGCTTCATGTTCAACATACACAGTCCGCGATCTACATTCTCCGATGATCTATATAGTCGCGCAATGCCTCACCGCGGGTATACCTTCTGCATACAAGATCTCCCACTACACCTAACCCCGTACGCGAGAGTCTATATTCCGCGCGATGCCTAAAGGTATTATCGTAGGTACATTGCACGACGGTATAGTATATCGGTTCCGCAATAACGGTTCATTCCCCGGGTTTCTCTCTCGTTCTCCCTCTGCACCGTTCGAGAGCAACGAGAACGAGGGGCAGAACCCGAACGTGTGCGCGCGCAGCCACTCGAGAACTCGTATATGCAAATTAAATGTTAAAAGGTATCTCTCGCGCGCACAATAAGCTCATGTCGCGCGGTAGCACCAACTAATTGTGATTAATTACTTTCCGATCGAGTTCTCTATGCCTCTAAGCGGAATTATTCGATACCCTCTTCCGTGGGAGAGTCGCAAACGCGACAGTGCGCGATATCTCGCAACGGTTTATCGAAATGGCGCGTCGTAAAATAATTCACTCTCCGATAGTTTTTTTTACGCGTTGGTCTTTTGGGACACCGTTAATATTTAAGTTTCGAAATTTTCGGAGAAAACTTGAGAAAACTTGAAAAAAGTGACATAACCTAAAAAAAAAATGTTTAAACGTCGCGATAGGCGTCTGTATGTACCGAGAAGACGAAATTCAATTCGCTTTCGCATGAGAGACGGTAGCAGTCGCGCGTGGGTTGTCAACAACCCAAATCGCTCGCAGCGTTTGTTTTTTCGATTTTTTTTTTTTCACTGAGTAATCGGAGTGTTTGACATAACCTGAATACGCTGAATCATAGTTTTTCAATGTTTTAATTACTTTCCCCGTCTATTTAAATAACTTATCGGGACTCATGTAAATAGTTTCTGAGAAAAACGATTTCCGAAAAACCCCGACGAGACTCCGAAAATTTGAAATTTTTACGACACTTTGTAAACACTCAGTTTTCTCGGTCAATCGGAAATAAAAATTCGATCGTTTTTTTTTTTTTTTTCGAATGCCTCGATGTCCCGTCTTCGCATTTATTAATTTCACATTTTCGAATTAACTCTTTCGGAAATTTTTTTAAACGAATTCTCAACTATCATAACCTATAAATATTTTTTTTTTAAATCGCGCATCAAGGAATTACGAATTTTTAATCGCACGAACTTTGTTCTCGTAATAATAATAATAGCGATCGAAAAAAAGTCGAAGAAATTTACCTGTGAAACTACGCGTCACTGGGATAATGAACTCTCGATATAATTTTTTTTTATGAATGAAACAGAACGCGAGTCTGATAGCATGAAATTCACTCGTCGTCACTCGCGTTCTCGCTAATCAGCATCATACAAGTAATCCACCGCATACATAATCCTATCGCGAAACGAATTTTCCTTTTTTTTATATATATATATTTTTATCCTTCGTGAATTCGTCACTCGTCGACACCGATATATTATTCCGCGAACTCAATCACACGGCAACGTTGCGTCGCGCACCTCACCGCACCAACACTACAATCACTGCGAAGCCCATCCACTCGAATATCACCGGATTTAAAACACAATAACGAGGCAGCATATGTAATCAAAATTTCCCGGTATTAATAACATCCAAGCGCCTCTTTGTTTTCGCGACGAATTAATGCATCCGGTATTATTCACTTCGCCAAACGCGAACTTTTATAATAAATCCCAACGGTTTTGTTTATTATTTTTCTTTTTTCGCGATCTTTCGTAATAACAATTTAAAAAAACACAATTATAGCTTTTTTCAACGATATAACATCGAATACTTCGAATAAAAATATCGAAAAATCATTTTTTTTTTTTACGATGAAAAGCGTATACTTTATCGATTTCTATTTTTTGCCAGAAAGGTTAGTGCAGTTCACGTTCACTCTGTGTTACATTCCAATGCGCGACCTCCGTTGACTATTTTATTCATTTTTTTTTCTTCCCTGCGGTGTATAATTTGTCACTCGATGAATTTTTTATCGCGAGAGAAAGAAAGAAAGAAAAAAAACTCGAAGCTCGAAGAATGACGTACACGCGAATGATAGAGCACTGGGGGGGCTACGCGACTCAACGGTAAACTCGATCACTGCCAGTCTCCGCGGACACGTGGTTTTCCGACGAATTAATGCACCGACACACGGGAAGTTTCTACTCGTTCGGAGTTCGCGAGAACACTGATTCGACTAGCTGGAGAGCGTCGACTCTCGGGGCGATGTTGATGGCAATGACGCACACTACGCGGCGCGATGAGGAGCCCCAGACGTTTCCGAGTGGTGGAGGCGAGAACCCGCGCGCGCGGTGACTCAATGCCCGGAGAAAAACGAGCCACCGAGCCGAACATTGTCGAGCGTTGTCGACGCAAACAGCCGGTTTCGAACGATGCGAACTCGCGCTAAGGCTGGACGAGAGAACGTAAGCAGAGAGGGGAGGGGGGAGGGGCGCGCGCAGCGAGGTAGTCACGGGAGATCGCCAACAATGCGATCTACGATACGAGTTCGCAGACTCCAAACGTTTTCTCTGTTCATCGTTATTTCTATACTCGCTACTGTGAATATATATTTTTTTTTTATAAATATTTCAGATTTTTGGTGATATTTTAGTTTTTTAGTATATCGGTCACAGTGAAAAAAAAAAAAATTGTTACGAATAAAAAAAAATCGATGTTTTTTTTCGTAATTGTTTTCTTAAGAAATTTTTATTTTTTTTATTTTTTATTAAATTAAAAATTAAATGAAATTTGATGATTTTAATCGATTTATTATTTACAATTCTTAAAAATACGTCGATTTACTTATTGGAGAAATCGATGAATTTTAATGAATCGTCGAAGTGACGATTCTAAATTGGTCGGCTAATGAAAACTTTTATGTTTTTTATGATTTCTTCTAAATTAATTAGCATAATGAATCAGCAGATACTGTGCGTTTCACTACATATTTTTCGTATTTTTTTTTTTTACTCAGATTTAAGGGAAATGAAGCGAATCGAATGAGCGGTATAAAGTAGTGCAACGTTATACTCGAGGAAGTGCGAGAGTTGAAATAAAAGTAGTGCACACTGGAGAGCCGGCCTCGAGTTTTAGACGTCAAGAAAGCGCGACGTGATCGCAGCCAGATGAGTTTCTTTCGCGTGAACGGGGTGGGGCCCCCCTCGGTGCGTTGAGTTTTGCGCTCTCGTAGCGATGAGACGCGCGCTCCTCTCGCCGCTCACCCGAGACTCGCAACCTGTCGTAGAGACGTACAGAACCCCGGCAGTCGGGGCTCCCTGAATCTCGGGATATCGCGTTACTCGTCGACGACGTCGTGACTACGACTATACGACGAACAACTCCGACGGTGCAACGTGGAACACGTCTAAATCGAGTTGAGAGGGTTCCGCGTGCGAAAGAAACTCGAGGAGGCGCTGAGACGTTATAGAATTATATAAAAAAAAAAAAAATGAGAAAGATCTTTGCCTCGTTGCATCATACTTTCTAAACAATTTTTTTTTTTTTTTTCGTTGTCGTCAAGTAGAGGCGACAGATTTTCATCAATTGCTCGAGTGATATAACGATAAAATCGCGTTATTTATTTATTTATCCCAGTAAACCTTTCGAATTTATTTTTTCTTGAAAATTATCGGATATAATGGAACTTTTTTTTTTGCCGAAAAGTTTTTTTTTTTTCACATTTATTTGGGGTTCAAAATTTTTTTTTCGTTCTATATAATTTTTTTTTTCGATAAGTTCTTTCTATTTATCAATCAAGATTCACGGGAAGAGAGTACTATATTTCACAGTCCCTTTAAAAATATAAAGCACACAGGGCGTGAAGCGAGAGAGTATCGCGTTACTCGGCTGGTCAGGCATCGAACGAGAACATCCCGACGAGCACTATATCGTTACTTCGCTGTGGTGTCACGAGCCTCGGCTCGAATCTCTCGAATCTCGATCAACGGAGGGCCGCGGCTCGTCGGCACATCGCGACAGCTCATCCGATCTCTCGCTTTGGCTCAATGCACCGATGCAACAAAATTCATCGACGGCTCTCGCGTTACACAGATTTATTTGGCTCCGATAACTCGAACTCGAAGTTACAAGTTTCCAATTTTTTTTTTTTAAGTCCCCAATATTTATAGTGACAATGATTTAATGAGATTTTGAAAATCACCAATGTCGCGTCTGTTTTTTCGAATTTTATATTTTTGGCGAACGCAGTCTTTTTAATTAAGTTTTTTTTTTTTGCAAAAAAAAAAATAAAAACGTCGTATACCAATTATGTAAATGCTTCCGAAAAAATCTGCTTAAAAAAATAAATAAATACTCGGTAATTCCTTGAAATAGAAATTATTCATTTTTTTTTATTTCTGAATTATTACTATTATCGTTATTTCTATTTTTATTAAATGTGTGATAGCTGAAAAAAAAATAAATATTTAGCGTATATTTAACTTTTTCTGAAAAAAAAAAAAAAAAAAGATCGATATTCGGTCAGAATGAATCACGTCGACAAGCTTTATACTGTCATTGTTTCCGAGTCGATGTCGTTTGAGGAAAAAAAATGTTATTTTACTTGCTTCGTGGATATATCCCAGAAAAATGGCAGTTTTTCGTCGTAGAGAGAGGAGAGTAGAAGAGAGTTTGCGATGGTACGACGCCACAGTGATCGTCTATGTAGAGGAACGCGCGGTGGGATCCCCACAGGCGCAGTATGTATGCAATACGACGACGAGTAACGCGATATCTCTCGAAGCAACCGTTCGGTTTCTGTCGCCTCTGACTGCAGACACCACCGGATGTATTTCAACGACTAGTCGAACGCCGAGAGTCGACACAACTGTCGGAGAAAGGGATGGGAGAGCGCATAGGCGAACGAGACGAACGCGTAATAATATCGAAATGCTTTGAACGTAAACGTCACCGATGATTATCGCACGAACGCATTTTCTTATCTCGACAACGCCTAATGTTTCAGAATTCCTATCGATCGGACACAATATAATAATAACAAACACGTATTCTACGACCTACAAAAAAAAAAATCGTATTTTACGAACGTTTCGAAAAAATTAAAAAGATCCCTTCGATTTAGCGAAATAAAAATTAAAAACGTGTTTATCGTAACCCCTTCGAGTTTTTTATCACGATGTTTTTGCATTAATAAGAAAAATGTCTATGTAACGCTCCACTATCATATTTCGTGTTTTTCATCGCGAAATAACGGAAACTCGAGTCTTCGTGATTTTATCGAGAGAAACGGACGTATCGTTATTTGCGACTGCGGAAAATCGTTCATTACGTATTCCGGAGTATTTCCTCTCGTAACAAACTTTCAGCGTTATGAGTGGATATGCGATATATTTTTTTCTCACGGATTCCGAATCAGAAACAACGAAAAATAATGACTCTGTCGTGTTTACCAATTTGAAAAATCTTTCCGGACGCCGCTGGTCATTAAACAAAAAAATTATAATCGATGCTCCAAAAAAATAAAATAATCTTAATGGCCCTTAATTAGCGTCGTGAAAACTAATATCATCGATTCAAAGGAATTTACGAACTTTGGACATTAAATTAAATCTCTAAAACCGAATCCCCGAATTTTGTTTACGTTGTTCTCGTTGGGTAATCAAAACTCCGATTTTCGAAAAAAAAAAAAAAAAAAAAAAAAAATCCGACAAAATTTTTGCGAAAGTATAATAATAATAATAATTCGTATTCATAATAAACCTTTCGTAACCATAATGCGCTCTTTCATTTCTCTGCACTCGAAACAAAAATTTCTTATCAATTTAAAACTGAAAACCAGTCTTTGTATTCTTAATCATCTACGCGAGTATCGCATGGTTACCAATTTAGTACGATTTAAAAAAAAAAAAAATTCTTCGGACGAAAAGTTCCGAACGAGTCTCGTCGGTCTCAATAGCTTTCGCTGATTTCCGCGTTGTACCAATCTATGCATACGTGTGTTTATGTGTACGCGATGGTAAATACACGAACGACTGGCGAGACTCTCATTGTTCATGACACACGCGTTCTCTGAAACGTGTTATCGCGACATCCGTTCGTCGTCGTCGTCGTCCTCGTCGTTGGTACATTAGATAGGGATGGGAGAGGCGAATGATACGAAGCCAACGACGGGCCTACGCTTCCCACATACGTATAGACATATATTTATCCACATATATATATATATATATAGATATAGATATCTATATATGTATATCTATATGTTCTAATGTAACAGTTACATACATCGGTATATATATATATATACATCGAGAACATCGCTGTAGACCACGAGAAGATAGGAATGCACAGCATGCATAACTGACACTACGGCTCACACTCGTGAGAGATCTATCCGAAGCTTCCAACCAACGATGCATAGTTCGGTCTGACAGTGGGGTTCGGTCGGTTGTCGTCGTCGTTGTCTGTTTATCTCACACTCCGACGAAGAGACTCCCGGAGTTAACTCTAACTACGTTAAGTTCGTAATACATGAACTCGGGGATTAATCTACAGGGAACGGGTGACACCGCAATGAGAGACAATTGCTGAAGTTGCATAGTTACTTCGTTACGAAAAAAAAAAAGAAAAAACGATGAATAGTAATGAATTTTTTTTTAATTCATGAATTATGGTTTCAATTATTTTTTTTTTTATTTTGAATCAATTATCGGAAATTTTTGAGTTCATACAGGAAATTGTTAACGATGATAAAATCGAGATGAGTAGTCGATAGGAATGAAAATCGACGCGGAGTCAACAGGAAATCAACGTGTGCTTCGGTATTCCAGGTTTTTTATGATGGTCACGGAGAATTATGTGTGAAATTGTTGGAATTAAGGCCTCGAAATAATAATAAATAATAAATAATAAATAATAAATAATAAATAATAAATAATAAATAATAAATAATAAATAATAAATAATAAATAATAAATAATAAATAATAAATAATAAATAATAAATAATAAATAATAAATAATAAATAATAAACAATATTCCGTCGTGTGACACTACAATACACGAAATTGTAAAACTTTAAATTTTCCATCAACCGAATAAAATTTCTCTTTGTTCGCGGAATCAAAGCGAAAGACGAACATGAATACAGGAGTCTACGATAGTACGATACGCGCACATAGAACTGCGAATCCCGTGTTCACGGGTGGGTGATATAGTCAAAGCTCTTTTGGTTTCTCGTTTCATGCGAGGAATTCACGTCCATCCAAATTCCGTAGAAACGTTAACGTAGTCCTTTGGACTCTGGACTCTCGACTTCGCATCGATATCCGAATCGCCGGTTACCGGGATTACTCGGTAATACGAGAACCGCGGAAAGAGAAAGGAACCGAGAAACGGTAGAGTCGGAAAATCACAAGGAGTAAGTTTTGTCGAGGATACGACAAGGAGATTGTCGAGTAAAAGGAGATCCTCGATAGACACACAAAGAAGCGTTTCGCTACGTACCAAAACTTTCACGGAGTTGAAATTATCGTCGCGGACATTTTTTTTAAATGAATTTCAATATTCATCAATTGTTTATAATAATAATAATAAATTATTATAATAATCATTTCAATCATTATTATTATTTCGTAATTTATTTTTTACTATTTGATTATTATTATTATTTCTTACGAAAAAAAAAATTAGAAAAAGAACTATAGATCGCGAAAACGAGGTACAAATTTTCTCAATGAGAGCTAAAGATACTCTATTGGTATTTTAAGAATCATTCGTATACGTAAAGGTAGCGTTTCGTGTGTGTGTAATTTCGTATAAAACGTACGGTCGTTGGCCACGCGGTGGACAAGGTTGCGGCAAGGCGAACTCGCCGTCTGTCGTCGACTTAATATCCCCTTCTCCCACCCCGCGGCAAGTCGCGTTTATCCTTTACTCTCTCGTCAGCTTTCATTCCAACGCCCCTTTCGGCTTTGGGCCAAAGAACTCTATATATCGCGGAACTCGGTCGTTCGATCCCGTCGACGAATACCTAATTCATCGTGCGTAACCCCGAAGGGCATCGCGCACACCCCCCACCGCCGCGATGTCCTCGTATACCTGAGAAATTCCGAGACGATTTTTACAGAGATTCCTACGGTTAGATCGAACCCATCGGGATATAAAACCGGCGTACCGGTCGTTGGCGAATGAAAGTTCGACAAGGAAAGGAAAGGATTCACGAGACATTAACAGTCGACCTTGAAAAACCACGCAACCGGACACAGTCGGCGGTAGTTTAACGATGAGAAGTATCAAGCAGCGAACGCGTGTACCTTTTTTTAGTTACTTCAGTTAAAAAAAAACATAAGCGATTGCATAATTCTTCGATGTTCTTGCTTTTCGGTATTTTTCTTCCTTCTTTACATATTTTTTTTAATTTTTTCGTTAAAAAAAAAAAAAAAATTACCGTTAGAAATAAACGTGAAGCGGAGTGCAGGCCACCGGCTAACCCGCGAGGGAAAGGTAACAAACGATCGGCAAAAGCGACCTATAAGAGAGAAAGTTTACTTCCGGTTCCACCTACATGTATACTTATGTACATGTAGGGGAACTAATTTATCGAACGAATTCCAATGACGTTCGAGACTGGAGAGGCACTCGACGGCGGACAGGTAAAGAGAGGCTTCGCTCGAGTTTCTTTTTTTTTATCGTCACTGCTTCGTCGTTTTTTTACGAAAGCTATGTTTGTATTACGAAAAAAAAGGTACCTAAAATATCGACCACTTTTCTTGGTCGCAGTATCTGTTTTTTCCCATTTTTATTGAAATTCTCGCAAGGTATTTCCCTTTTCGTAATTAGAATTTTTTTTTTATCAAATTCAAGTCAAATTTCGCAAAACGAAAAAAATGTATTATGTACTATTTAAAGGTATTAAAATAAAAATCGGTGCGTCGAAATTGAGAAATACATTTTCTTCACAAAGTTCCGCGAAGTATTATAAAAAATAACAATAATAATAATAAATACGGAACCACTTCTCCAATTACATTTGCATCCATATAGTTTTCGCCCTCTTCGCGTCTTTTCCGCACCACCTGGTTACCTATGATTTTTTTTTTTTTTTTTCGTTCCAAGAACATCGACCAAAGTTATCCGTTCTCGAGGGCGCAGACTCTCATCGAGTCTGCGGGATGCGAGAGGCGTGAGGATGTGGAAGACGCGAGATAGATAGCGACGTTAGGACGGCACTGGCGCCTTCGCTCCGCAACTAACGAGCGCTTCTCAGCGCGTTTCAACTTTTCACTCTCGACTTCACGATAAATATTTGCAAAGCCGTCGCTCCCGTGTCTCTGTCTCGTTCGACTCTTGTGAAAATCAAGTTCTCGATTCTTGTTGACGACTGCGGCAGTTAACTACATAACGATCGACTCGTATTTGACTCATTGGCCAAACGAACGATACTCCGCGGCCTCCTTTTCATTTTAGCTTCGAGAGAATATTATTATAGTTGTCCGTTCGCATGAAACTTCAAACTAAAGTTACGAGACGTTGAAGCGACGTCCTTGAGAGCGGAGAAGGAGGAGAAAAGGCTGTATAACGTCGGAATCCGCGAAACTCGTGCGTCGACCGAGAGAGCGAAAATACGTGAATAACCGGCGAGCGGAAGAGCAAGAAACTCGGACAAAATTTGCATTGGTATTTCAGATATGCGAGGCGAAAATATTCATTCAAAAGAATTTGAGACATTTGGACCAAAATGCAAATACGGAAAATAATCAGAGAGATGAATATGAATTTTTTATCTTCGTGAGACTCGTCTCTGTGACCAAATTGTTGTTATTATTAACATCGGAAGAACTCCATTGCTGAGGCGCATAGCGTTGATTTCTCTTCCGGCGACCATATCTCTTTTTTTTTTTCTAATATTCTCAATACGTTTACAATTCGGTACAAAAAAATTGGTAATATTTTTTTTCGAGAAATAAAAATCGGAAGTTGATTATAATTTCGGACTTTTATTTTAAAAAATTAAGTTTAGTGATATTGCGTAACAAAGTGCAAAAAACAGAGAATACAAGAGAAATAAAAAAATGTTCTCTCGTTGCGTTTAATTTGTTGCAGAAATAAATTTTTGCCGCCTTTGTTCAAAATAACTCACTAAAAATATGAAAAATTTGCTATTAAACAAAACTATTAAATAGATCGCGAAAACTAAAAAAAGTTAATCGCGCAAATCAAACATTAAAATTAGAGATGATAAAATAAAAATCAAAGTATATCGAAAAATTCCGTGAATAAAGAATTTGGTAAACGAAGACCTAAAATCGTCGCCGTTCCAGTAGAGTTTCGAGAGCTAAAAGCCCCCGAAACAAATTCCATTGTCGTGGGTAATCGTGCGCACGGTAGTTAACGCTTCAAACTAACTGGCATCGTTCGTATTCCAACGCATAATAGAGTTTTACGAGAGATATTCCGTCGTGTGTTCGGTGCGCCCGAACCGGAAGAGCTAAAAGCGCTCGCGTGGGGCTCAGAGGGATGTAAAGTCGACGGCCCAACGGAGAAATTTCGAGTAGCGCTACGGGGTTTATTATAGTAGAGGGTTTTCCGTAAACGGCCGAAAAACTCAAAGGTTTACCTTTGTAAATTGTATAACGCACAAATTTTCGTATCCCCCGCGCGATCTAACGGCAAACGCGCCGAAAAAGCGGCAGGAAAGGGGGGATCTCACGATCTACGAGACTCCGAAAGTGCGCGAAGTCAGGTATTGTCACCCTGAAGAGAGCCGAGAGAGGGAAAGAGGGGACGAAGGAAGAGGAAAAAAAGGGGGGGGGGGAGCGTGAAAGACCTTTCCAAGTATACAACATCCAATCCTCGACCCACTACTCCAGATGCGATTCGGGAGGCCGATAACTCTCGTGCACAACGGGTACCCCACGGGCCTTTCGGCCTCTTCGGCTCTCGTAAACTTTACAACTCCGCGAGAGATAATAAAGAGGGACCGGTCCATAAAAAAAAAAGAAAAAAAAAACACGAAGAAAGTAAGAAGTCGAAGAGCGAAGACGACTCATCGAGACCGGTAAAACCGAAAGAAAAAAAATGTATGCATATATGTATAACGTATGGAAAGGGACAGAGAACAACATATCTACATTACGAGGGGAAGAAAATGAGTATTGCGAAAAGTTTGACATTCACACCTTATTGGTATGATACGAGCTTCCGAAACGAACAGAAAGAACGCTTCGATATTGAAATTGTTTCTGTATGGTAATCGATAAAACTCGAACTCCGTTGTTTTGCTCCGAAACTATACTGATGCTGTTTCTTTCTTTTTTTTTTGGAGCACCGAAAAAATATTCGTCAACTTTGAGTGAATTAAAAAAAAAAAAATTTCGAAAAAAAAAAAAAAAATTGATCGATACTCCGAAAAAAAAAAGAATAGCTATAAACATCGAGAATTAACAGATAGTGCAATGTATCCATAGAAGAAGAGGAATGAGCATTCGACGCCGCTGCGAAGAGTGGAAACAATCCGTCATACGAGACACGTAACTATTCGAGACATTTTTCCCGGTAACAGAGCGAAGTAACTCCGAAGTGAGCGTACAGTAGATACAGTATAAGCATCGCGCGGTGGCACTCTCGCGACACGCCGCATATTCAATGTTCCGCACGGGGATTGAGAACGACGAGACTCGTTGTGAAAACGTCGATGAGAGATATACGAGCTGTGGAATTTTTGTCGGGTACTCAAACGTGAACGAAGCTCTCTCCCCCCTCCGCCACCCCTCTTCCCCTCCCGATACCTTTAATCATTCAACTTGATTAATTCGACGAGGATATATGATGATCGATCTCGAGAGTAGAATTTAAATATCACACCGTCGCGTCGTGTGCATTTCGTGATTGAGATTTTAATAAAAAATTTATACATTTTATTCAAAACTTTTTTGTTATTTAAAACGTTTATAAATTTTTATATTTTCGATGAGTTTCGAACTTTTTTTTTTTTTTTTTTTTTTTTTTTTTAGAATGGTGAACTGTTTTTGCATACATGCAAAAACGTGAGGGTTTTGCTCGCCCTGTATAACGCGCAGCTTTCGGTGCGTTGGTGAGGCCGTTTGTCCCGCTGGCCTCTGTCGTCGATAGTTTTGTTTTCTTTGTTTTTTTTTTTTATTATTCTTTTTGTTCTTTTTTCGCACTTCCCCCGCGTCGTTTAGCGCGCCAGAAGCTCTGCGCGAGCTTCTCGAAATAAACTTGAAACTCACTTGACGACGAGTCGTGTGTCTGTCTACCGTGATGCTTGGTTAGGATAGACACTCCAGAAGAAGCAGTTCTCGAATGACAAAGAATAAAATCTTGAAGAAGAATCGGGAGAGCGAAAGATGAAAAAAAATTAATACTTTGATGCAGGTGCTGATAACACGAAAAAAAAAAAATGAATAAAATTGGAATAACTAAATGAAATCGGAATGAAAAAAAAAAATGAAAAAAAAATGGAAGAACTAAATAAGATTGGAATTAAAAAAAAAATGAATTATCCGATATGGGGGATGAAATTGCGAAAAAAAAAATGAAAAAATTGGAATAACGTTTGCGCCACTGGACCCGCGAGTTTCTGCTATTCTTTCCAATCAAAAGCAGATTTTCATCGGGTCCACTGTTTTATCCATCTCTTCGATATGTATAACTCTCGACAAACGATAGGGAACAGTCGACACTCTCCACCACTGTCGCCACACCGACGACGATATTTATTTTCTCTCTTTTTCGCTTTCAAACCTCTTCTCTCCATTTTTATGCTTCAACCCTCGCGACGACCCGTCGGACGGCTCGCGTGTTCGCGGCGCCAAAGACCCCCGAGGAATCGATAGTACCGTCGTCGGTTTTGTACGACGAGAGTCGCGAACCCCGCGCTCTCCCGCAATCGATACTCCGACACGCGTCTACAATTCCTCTTATCCTTACCGGAGAGCCACTCGAAAGCTCTAATAAATCTTTCGTATATCCTTTAATTACGATTATACTTTGTCACGAGCGATATTTTTCGTCCGTTGGATAAAGAAAATTAATACGATTTTTTTGAAATATATATTAGTCGTCTTAATTTTTTTTTAAATGATAAATCCAATTTTTATTTTAATCTTTTCAATCGAATTGGACAAATAAATTCGTATCAACTCGTATGATTTTCGTGTGAAATATTGAGTTCGATGGAAAATATGTAAATATGCAAAAGAGTCGCAATCACTGAGGGAAAAATTGATCCATTAACGTTTTATACGCCGACAAAGTTTGTTCCAATGTGAGTTTTTCTTTTTTTTTTTTTTTTTTCAAAAAAATTCCGGAAAATTTCACAAAATGTTTAAAATTTATTCAGTGTATTATTGTTATTATTATTATTTTGTAAAATAATTTTATAAAATTTTTTTTTTTTTTTCACCGCGATGCAAATTTGATACAATTCGAAATTATAAATGTCTCAGAATCCTACATTTCGGGTTTTCGATGTTTTGCGAATTTTTTCGAATTAAATGAAAAACGGGAATTCGAATACGAAATTTTTTATCTCTGAAACTGAGACTTTCCAATAGAATTTATATGGCACCATTACACTACCTATGGGTGTCTGCATACATATAGATATATATACGGTGGAAGGGTATCACAAGCGTTTGCCCCGTGAGTATCGTCGAGCGTACGTCACGGGTATAAGTGTTGCGTTTGCGCGTTACATATGTATGAAGGAATCTCTGAAGATTTTTTTTCTTTTCTCGACCCGCAAGCGTGAGAGTCGAGGAATACAATGATACGGCGGGAATACGACGTTAAGCAGAGATTCCGATCGATGGGATCGATTCACGTCAAGCATCGGACATCTCAATGAAGTCTCCGACACGGATAACTCCGTCATATCTGTTATTCCCTTTGTATATACGAGTTAACAGTGAAATAAACTTGTATCGCCAGTGGAGAGACGGAATAATGCGAACGATGACATCGATTACATTCAATGCAACAAGAATGTCGCGAGTGAAAAAGAATATTTGTCACATATCGATGAGACTTAATGGCCGATTTTTTGGGCGATCATCAGGTATCGTTAAAAATTGACTTACCGATTTTAAAAAATTTGATGACTAATAATAATTATATCGAACATACATTTTTTCTCGTAATTATACTGATTAAATGACTGATTATTAATTTTAATACTCATATTTTAAATTGTATAATAATAATAATGATTATTATTATTTTACTATCGTTGTAATTTTTTTTTTAATTTATTAATATTTTTGTGAAAAAATAGCCTTGTGCAATGGACTCGCTGAGCGCAGTATTACGCGAATGGATCAATAAATTACGAGATTTAATACACGAGAAATAGAATGAACGGGTAAAAACCTCGTAGAGATCAGTTTAACTTCCGCTATTACGACTTATTTTTATTATTATTATTCAATTTTTTATTTTTTTGTCTCTATAAATCTCTTTTTAATCTCGAGACTTATCTGCAATTCGAAGCAATGAGTTTTAACGATATTTTTATTCGCTCGAACGAGCGTCGAATTTTCTCGCGACGGTAGCCGTGAGAATTTCCGCCAATCTAAATTTTTTTTTTTTTTTCATATTATACGATAGGATTACAGGTTCCGTCGAACCCGAAGCGAGACACGCAAATATATAGTCTCGCGGGCAGCAGCACGAGAGACGAGAACACGGGCCTCGCGACCCACTCGGAAAGCCCATATATAACACCGCGAGAAAGAATAGCGGACGATCACGATGTTTCGACGGAAGCTCTCGGGGGCAAAACTGACGCGTGACTGTACAGAAGGAACCCGGAGAGAGAGAGAGAGATAGTTATATCGCGGCGGCGGTCTTTTTCGATTCATGGGGCGTTCGTCAATGAAACACGACGAGGCAGCCGCGCAACAACAGCGATGTGTAGAAGCCACTCGACGAAGAGACGACACGGTTTTTCCTACTCGAGTCTCTCGACGCTGTTGTTTCGCGTGTTTAAAATCTCAATGACCGCACCCAGAATTAATTAATGCGTTAATATTTTATGATATTCGGCTTATCCTCCTCGCAAAACTTCGCGTGTTTTATTTTTTTATCATTTATGTTCTCGTATCGGTATATCAATAATTATTATGATTTTATTTAAATAATAATAATAATAATGATAATTTAAAATAATAAAAAAAATTTAAATCGTAATAAAAAATTATTATAAATAATGGAAATATATAAACAAAAAATCTTCGATGGTTATACGAAGGATGAGATTTAAAAATAAATCGATCGAAGTTTCGTATCGTTCGATTAATTCGAAAGGAAGTGCAAGCTAATGGCATTCGCATGTTTTTATTTAATATATCGCTGTGGTACGCGAACAAAGTTTCGTCGAAGATTGTTTCTCGAAAAATTTCTCTACCGAAGCCGGAAGTGCGCGATGTGCTCAAGCGAGCGGAAGGGGAAGAAATAAAGAAAGATAGACGAGAGAGACGACTTCGAGGCCTCTGGGGTCGCGAGGGTGGCATCCGATTAGCATAACTTTGACCCACGAATAAGACCGCACGTTAACATACGTGACTCGCTACCGTATACGTCTTTGCCTAACGCTACAGTATAGTTAAATCCCTGTATCCGTACACTGTATAACACACAACAGGTCTCTCGAAACCCGCGCTGTATAACGTCGAGCGCCGAGGTTTCGTCATCGTGTGCGGCGGACATTCTTCAACCTCAGCGACGGTTCTGTGCTTTATCGCTATAGGATATATTTGATAACGGAAGTAAAAAAAAATAAAAAATAAAAATGTACGCTAAATACTGGAAAATTCCGCTCGCAAAATAAAAAAAAAAATGATCATTTCGGAATCCATTGCGAAAAAAAGTTATTCTTTCGGCGGTCATAAATGATATTTTTTTTTTTTTTTTCATTTTTTGATAATTTTTTTTACTTTCGGGACATTTACTTTTTCAGAAAAAAATGTATATTACCGCTTGAAAAAGTTTTTGAACAAAAAAAATTCCGAGAAAATACGCGAAGAAAAAAAAATGGGGATCGGGATGATTGAAGAACGAAATGCGCCCAGAGAACGCGTGAAGATGTGTATAATATGTGTTTGAGGGACGAGTTACGAGCGTCAAACGAGAGGCTCGAAGTCAAGATGAGCGATCAACCCTCTGCTCCTGGATGCCCCGAGGGTTTTCAACCCCTTCGCGCTGCGGGAGATGGCGCAAAGCCAGTCAGAGGGGATGTACCTTCCTCTGGTTCTTCTCCTCGGTATTATCAGCCGCTGAGAAGCAGAAAGTCGTATCTAAAACAATTGATCCCCTCGAAAGGTTGTGCGAACCTCCTAACTGTGCCTTTCTGTTTCTGAGCCGTCGACAAATCTCGACTCTCTGGGTCTCTGCTTGGTGGGAACGAGGTATGCATACCGAGTTTCTCGTTTCAAACCTCATCTGAATCATCCAATTCAACCCTTTGCGCGTCTCTCGGGCGCGGAACTCGTCGCTCTCGGCACTTTCTATCGTTCGTTCGAGTTCTCCGCGTATCTTTGTGCAGTTCTCTGCGTAAGCCTTACGGTGGCAGGCATAAGGTTCAAATACCTCCGCTGTGTCTAACGCGAAAAAGCAAAGATTAACCCCCGTGCGCGCGATCGCTCCGAAACGAAAGGCAGCGAAAAAAAGTTGTATCGACATAAATCGCAAGTATATGGAATGTGTATAAATTTTTTTTTAATATATTTATAATATAATATATGAATATATCATTTTTTAATAATAAAAATGTATAAATAATATTATCATTATTTTTTAAATATATTATTTTTATAATAATAATAATAATAGTTATTCGATAAATTAAGTATCTTTCGGCAAAAAATTCTCCTTTCGTATATATATATATGTATATTCAGTATAAACTTTTTTTCTATGAGAATATACGGCGACATGGTTAACGCGATAACTACAGAAGTTTACACTGGATCTACGACTGAGTTACGTAGGGGTGAGAGAAAATCCTTAATATACTTGCCTCGTCCCCTGTCGCATGCGAACTCGTAGTCCATTTTCGTTTCCTGGACCCTTCGTCCGTTAGTACCTTTTTCTATCATTTCATATAATCCTATCGCCACACATATCTCGTCCAGCTAACGGCGGACATGTAATCGTGAAATATGGTCGATTTTTTTTTTTTTTTTTTTTTTCGATTTCACGACAAAAAATAAATGAATATTCTCCGCAGCCGTGTAATTTTTTATTCCTCACGAACAGATCGCGAATTCAACAAAAAAATTATTACAATTTTTTTTAATATTTATAATATTAATAATAATGTATTATTATTGTTATTAAATGATTTATACATCGCTGGTATCGTTAATAATTGAAATTGCAATGAGCTGTTGTACTTCGAGGCCCCCCTTCGTCGTGTTTAAATTATTACACACGCACTTTTGTATCTTAAGAGCGAAGTACATCTCTCGCATCGCAAAGCCATAGCGATCGAACGTTTATTCGTTTCGTCTCCGCGGCTCGACTAGTCGCGTTTGCGAGTTGCAAGCCGCCGACGTTACAACTCTGGGAATAAATATAAATAAATTACAGTCGGGCGCGAGTTCGCGTGCGCTGCGATATTACGCAGGTGGGCAAACAAAGCCTATGGAGAGAAACGGGAGCCGCGATCGTTGAGAAAAAAAAAAAAAACGAGTATTATATCGCGGAGATCACAGAGAAAGTCAGAGATCTTCGGGTATCGGAGTGACGAGAATGGAGAAAGGCTGAGACAATTTAATAGGGCGAAAATACTCGATAGTCCCACCATCTCTAATGTCAGTTTAACTCCGGATAACTTTAATGCCTCTAACTTTAATGAGAAACGAGCTAAAGAGGGCCGCAGGCGTTCGATGCATTACTATCGTACGACCCTCGCTAAGCGTTATATCCCGAGTAACACGTACCGAACTCATACGCCAGCGGAAAAACCGAAAAAGGTGACGACTCCGAAAGGATAAAAAAATAATTTTGCTAAAATTCAAAATTATTAAAAAAAATTTCGTTCATTTTATAAATTTTATTAATTTTATGAATTATGGAGAATCTTTGAAAAATTCGTAAAAAAAAATGTAGCCGAGAACCGAACTATTTATTACCCCGTTTCGCTCATAAATGCAAACGACAATTTTTTTTTTTTTTTTTTTTTACGATACGGGCGAAAAAAGTCATCCGAATCAAGAATCCATCATGCATACGGTACCGACAAAGCGCATTTTCTTCCTTCCGCACGCCTTGTGAGATGTCAAGGAGTTTGTAACACTCGTTATTTCCGGTTTATCGACGAATGTGCAACGGGGACGCCGTTGGTACCGCGTGCGCCTTGATGCGAAACCGATGAGGCGCACATACACATCTATGGTTTGTTGCACACCTATTGTAACAAACTCCCCGATGGCTTTTATTTCATCGTGAATTGATCGCGGAACAGTTGCGCGTGTCGTCAAGAGTGCATTTAACTTGTATACAATAGAAACACCGATCGGCCAGATGAAGATTTCGATAAAAAATACATCTCGCAAATAGCGATGACAATTTCCGGCAGATATTTTATATTCGTAGTTATCGTATTGTTTTTTTTTTTTCGTATCGGCCCAAAGTTATAGACGTATTCGCGATTCGATCGTTCAGTCCGAATTCCGAATAAATTGTCGGATTTTTTGTTCGCGAAAACTATGGGAGATAATAAAATGAATTTTATCATTTTCCGGAAAAATAACTTTTTTTCGAGAAGTTCGGCGATTGCCGATTTTTATCATTTTTTTTTTCGTCTTTTTGAAGAAAAAACAAAATTTAATGCAATTAAATTTTAATTTATTTATTTAAATAAAAAAAAATAATAAGATTTTTAATTTGAAAAAAATGCTGATATTGATTTTCCGAATTAATAAAAAAGAACATACGCATCGATAGAGTTTATCTATCTACTGTAAAATTTTATAATAAAAGTGCGGATTTTCCGAAGCGTATGCAAGAGATGAGCGTCAAGCGTAATCCGAAAGGGGGACGAGAATTCTCGGCAGAAAAAAAAAGGAAAGAGGTTAGAGAAGAGTCGAGGATTATAAAGAAGTTCCCCGGGAAGTTATGAACTCATGGATGACGACGTTGACCCGAAGTGTGGGGGTCCTTCTCGTCGTGCTGTTGGTCCGTAACCGGTAAACAGGTCCCCGAGAACGATCGCGCGTGAAAATATACTCGAATGAACCGGGGAAACACGGTGTGAGAGGCGATAAGAGGCGAAAGGGAGAAAAGCATTGGATCCCTCTCTCGTGCCCTCTTGACAACGAGTAGGGAAGTCCGCGGGTGCGTTAATCTTCCGGTGAGTTTAAAGAAAAAAAAAAAAAGAAAAAAATGAGGTCGAGTAGCGGGCGCGGGGTGTTTCTTGGTCGGCAAAAGCTTCCACGCTGTTTTATATAGTAAAAGGAGAGGCGAAGCGAGAAGGCGAAAGAGAAAAGTGGATAGTAGTAGTAGTAGAAGGCCTCGAAAGCTTTGGGGACGCTGACGAGAGAGGCGCGCGCAGCGGTGTGCGGTTGCTCTTCGTCGTTGAGCACGACGAGGGTTGTTTCTGAAGATGCAGAAGGAACAAAGGCTAAGATAGAGGCGCGTAGGAGGAGAGGAGGAAACGTGCAAAGGGGAGAGAAAAAAAAACGAGAGTGTTACCGAGGTGTATGAGAAGATGTGAGAGGGTCAGAAAGACTTTTCTCTTTGCCACGAGAAGCCGCGCAACGAGAGACTTTGATAGAAATACGCAATACACTGAAAGAGAGATTCCGGATGAGGAGGAAAGGTGTTTTAAGGGATAAGAAAGAAACACGTGTTTTTTTTTTTTTTTTTTGTATATAAAGTCTCGTGGAGTGCAGGGTAACGACAAACAAAAAGCGGGACTAAGACCACAATATTTGCATCCAACTCGTTCGGTCCACGAGAACAGAGAGACAGAAGAGTGGGAGACAAAAGAGCCGAACGTCGGAAATGAGAACGCGATTTTTTTTTCTTTTTCTTTGTATATGAACCATCAGTGATATAACGAAGAGGCCGCGAGAGAGAGTAGAACGGCGATGTAAAGATGAAAATGAAAAAAAAAATGAAAACTACAAATTATATTTGTAGATTGCTTTTCTACGTGTTTTTGATTTTTTTTTGTTTTTTTTTTTTTTTTTTTACGAAAACGTTTTTCGGTGAATTTGCATGGTGGAGTCTCGCGTATTTTATAGTTTTTGTTGGAATTCAATTATTTTTCGAATTTTTTGATTTCTCATTTTTTAATGATTTTGAATTCAATTTTATCGATTCACATCGAACTCGACGTGAATGCTGGAATTTCGTTATCAGTCATCTGTATACATACAATATTCGGTAAAAATCAATGGAAAAAAAAGAATAAGTAAATCAGTTTTTTTTTTTTTTTTCATAAAAGTCTCGAATATCGAGAAAATTTTCCATTAAATGTTTTTTTTTTTCGCAATTTCATTAAAATGTATACATTTTCTACGTTTTTTCGTAAGAAAAAAGGGCAAAACGACGAATCGCTTTAATTGTTTTAATTTTGTTTATTCGTGATATAAATTCCGTGAAACTGACCGCCACACCGCGGAGAGTCGCGGCGAAACCGCAATTTTCCTATAAACTCAAAGGTCTAAATCTCTTCCAAGATAATCCGTTCTGTTTTAACGACGGATCGACCGCAACGCGGAAAGTCGCGAGTCGAGGCGCCGCGTCTCGTCAGCTCCAAAAGCTCAACGAGATAACAGCCTACAGATAGTCTCGGATATTTAATTTTTATCAACATGTCTGCGGACTATCCGGTATTGCGGTATAAAATGGGATTCAAGGAAATTCGTCAGTCTCGAGATTATTGCCCTCGAAGCAAATCTCTCGAGAGAAAAGATAAATTTATCATTTGTGAAAGAGATCAGGCAGAGCCCTCGAACGATAAGTGTATATATATATACAATCAGAAACGTCTATAGCGGAGATTCAACCGCGCGATGTGGTACAATGGCGAGGAAAAAAAAATACGATTAGTCAGACCTTTAACCTCGAGAGAAGCGTGAGAGACGAGTCTATTCGGTTATCGGAGTACAGAAAAAAAAAACATCAAAATTCAAATTAAAATTACATTTTTTTTTTAATAATATCGTAACGTCGAGAAAATATTGAAGGGTGCATTGTAGTTGTGTATTTTCGGTATAATGATTCCAACTATATGACTCTGCTGTATTTTTTAAGCATCCAACTAATCAATCATTTCCTGTTGAATTTTTTTTTTTTTTTCATATGTCCCTTCACTTTTTTCGAGGTTTCAACTACAGGCCGCGTAGAATAAAATAAAATAAAAATGTATACGAGCTCCACATGGGATCGCGTGAAATTTCACGCCCTCTGGTCGAAAGAATCTTTAACCCTCCGAAAGAGGAGGGAGGAGAGGGGGAAGGTCTCGGCGCTCCGACTGTAATTACCGGTGAAATAACGAAAATTATCTTTCGGGAAAAACATTATATTATATACGAAGTTCCTATATGGTAGAAGCGATTATGAGTAAAGGTGCGTCTCCGTTTGATGCGATTCGAGAGGAGTCAACGTACTATATCGCGAGTATATATATACGAGTCTTTGAAGCCACTATGACTTGTGTTGTCGTTGTGAGAAACGATTAAAGAAAGAAGAACAAGCAGTTACGGACGAAGGACAGGAGAACCGGAGAGGAGAGAAGCCCCCGGAGCTATGGATGCCGACGTTGAGCCCAACGGACACCGACGATCCCCGAGGGCCTTCGAGATTACGCGCGGTGTCTTTTCTCTTCCAGCATCGGTATCGAAATAGATGCGACGAAAAAAAAATATAATAATGGTGGAAAATAATAAAATGGGAAACCGAGGAACACTGATAACTAATTTTCTTCGGTAAACGTGGATACGAGAAATATTCAAGATAATTATTTATTAATCGAGAATTGCGCGTTAAAATAAAAAATTATTTGCAAAATTTAAAAATCATTTTTTAAATTTGTTTTTTTTTAAGATTCGGGAAATTTTTTATATTTTTTTTAAGAAATCCAATGATTATAGAATGGAAAAAAAATTAAATGAAAATGAGGATATTAAAAATGAAGAATAACGAAAATATTATAAAAATGATGAAAAGGTTATATACCATCAAATAAATACATAAATAAAAATAAAAACATATTTTCCTCTATAAGAAAGCAAAATAACAAATAATAATGGGCGCGAAATTAAAAAAAAAAATACTTCGATACCTATGGAAAGTTCGACGACCCTTATTGCCGAAAACAAACGAAAGATCAGTCTGCCGTCAGACGGCAAGAATCATCCGTCGGCTGCTATAGCAATCAAAAACAGCCGAAACGGTGGCCAATAGAAAGTACAGAGAACATTCGAAATGAAGAACAACGAGCAGAAATGCGGTAGAAGCGTTTTAATAGGCACCAGGAAGCCGCGAGATCGACTATATTCCTGAGAACAAAGACGACGATCCGGACAGATCGTGACAAAGAGAAATTATGAAAGAGGAGCGAAGGACTGAGATAAAAAAAAACGTAAGAGAGAAAAGGGACTGCCGAACAGCAGACCGACTTTGCAGACCAGTCAGAGGAGTCACAGTCCTTCTCTCAAGGAACCTCGCGCTTCGGCATTTTCTCCTAACCCCCCCGTCCCACCCCCTCCGCCGCCGCGCGCTCTCATCTTCTCTTTTCTCGTCGAAGCCCCAGACGCGACCGCATCCTCGCTTCTCGCGTGTTATTCCTCCATCTTGACTCCGTCTATCTCGTTCATTCACTACTACGAGGACACGTTCTTCTCGGGCCCTCGTTGCCTCTCTTCCTTCGTCCTCCGATCTTCTCATTCTCCACCTCTTCTCATTTTTTTTTTCGTCGTCTTTGGTATTCCGTCCTGAATATCTTCACTCGTCCACACCACACGTTCTCCAACATTATCGCGACTTGTCTCTCTCCTTTATTTTTAACCCCTTCTTTTTCGCTCCCCCCCCCCCCCCCCCCCCCTCCTCCCTCTCTCTACCTGGCGATTCTCTTCGTTCGCTCTCTTCCGCGGCCATTCTTCGTCGTCAATCTCTCTTTCTCGCTTTTCGTATATACGCGGCATCTCCTACGAGTCGACTCTCGCGTGATACGTCTCTCCTCGACAGCCCTCTGTGGCCTTCCCTCGTACTTCTTATTCTTCGAGTTGTATTTTTTTTTTTTCGTGTATTGCTTGCCTGGTTTCTCTCTCCACTGTCCCTTCCACCTTTACCGTCAATCGAACACGCGCGGACCTTCCATACGCTGAGAAACTCCTTCTGTGGGTTCCTGTCTCCTTTCGCTCTCTCGTTTACTCTCAACGATCGCCTCGTTTCTTCTCGGCGTGTCGTGGCAACCCGAAGCTCATCTTCTCTCCATCTAAGGTATCCAGCATTCTTCTCTCCCTTTGGGCACTACGTATTTCGTTTCTACTCTCGTCGTCGCCTGTCTATACTATGTACTATGTACCCTTCCTATTCCTCTATCCACGGATTCCGTATTTCGAACTTTTCCAACTTTCGCTCGAGAATTCCACTACTCTCGAAGCTTTTTCGCTGACGAAAAAAAAAAAAAATCCCATCGCTCTGCAACGGACGCCTCGCGGGGCTTTGCTACAAACTTTGCCATCTCACGGGGGCTTTTAAAGACGAAGCAGACTGCCCCTGACTTTTCGACTTGGCTACTGTAACCCCCTCTACCCCCACGAAAGGTCATTTTAAATGTACTGAAATGAAGATTTTTTTTTTTTTTCATCGATTAATGTATCACAGAAATCATTGAAATAAAATGTTCATCCGGTTGAACACTTTTTGCGATGTGGTATGAAATTTTAAGAATAAAAATTGATGAGATAATAATAATTTTAAATATGAATTGTTAGAATTATTTTTACGAATACTTTTAAAAATAGCGTATCACTTTTACGATTTTATTTTTATTTGTTTTTCATTTATAAAATACCATTTTGAATATTTTTATTGTGCGCTGTAATAATAAAAGTCAATAATAAAAAAATAGAATTTTATTTTGTTTTGTTTTTTTTTTCGTAAATAAATAAATAACATTTTGTACGGCCGCACAAACGGGTCAATTCGAATCAGTGCTTCGGATCGATTATCCACATATGTTATAAACGCGAATAAACATGCAAACAATACACATCGAAAAACATCGAAAAACATCGAAACTTTACTGGTTGATCATCATTTTTGTTCCAATAAATGCGAAGTTAAAAAAAATAAAAAAAAAAACATCGTCAAATTATTGGTGCGCGTATCGTAAATTAATGATGAAAAAAATTGTATTGGCATTTTCGTCTCGTCGATTCTATAACACCGGTAGTACAATCGAATCTCACGAATCGGAAGAATTTTTTTTTTTTTCGTAAATAACCGTTTCCAACCAAATAACAACCCGTTTCACCGGAGAAAAAGGGGCGACTGTACATAAATATCGTTTCAGAAATACAATTGCGTGTTACGAATCCATTCCCACACCCCTCAGCGCTATCTAATTTACCGACGGGTATTACAAATTGTACCGGTCAATTAGATATACTTAATCACAAGTTTCTCGATTGCAGTTCCACATTTACTCGACACCATCACTATAAAGTCGGATGCTTCGCAGTCTTTATTATTCCCGTTCGTGTGTATAACACGGATTTCAACGAGGAGAGAGAAAAATAGGAGATCTCAAGTACCAACCGCGTTACTTAGGTATATACACGATATATTGCGTGCACTCGTAATTTCAAGGTCTCTTCGTTGCTGAAGACTTTGGCGTAATAGATACTATAATGAAGCGATTTGTACGTTTTAACGGTTAAAACCGTAACAATTGCGTACAACGATCTATATGCATCGAATGTCATCGCGCATCGAAATAAAATCAGATTGAAAAAAAAATTTGATAATACATTTCATAACAAAAAAAAATAATAAATAAATGAAATTTCGTTGTTTCTCGTAATTTTGAGAAAAAAATCGATTTACTCTGCTAGCGGCTAAATTTTTATCGATATCAGCTCCAATGTTTTTTTTTTTTTTTTTTTCAAGATTCGCGATGTATTTAACGATGTAAAAAATGAGAATTTTCTTAGCGCCAATAGCGAAAAAAAAAGTCGGCATTTTGACTCAGTTTTCGTTCCGTCGAGTGGATGCAACAGTAATTTAAATATATTTCTCGTAATTTTATGTTTTTTGTAGTTTGGCGCTCGCCATTAGTTTCGGGCCGTTTGATCTGTTTTTTCCCAATGCGAAATGTGCAAATTACGATCGCGAATACACGCTATAGTAGCGACGAGAAACGGACACAAGAGGTATCGGCACAGCGAAGCCAGCAAAACCTCGAGACGCCGAAGTGGAGAGTGGAGGGGTTGGGTTACTGGTCGAGCGAAAGGAGACTGCAGAAGACCGAGAAGAGGATCGGAGCCGCGCGGGTGCGCGCAGAGGTGAGGCCCCGGAGAACAGAGGACACTGAGGCCCCGTGGGATTTTGCCGCCTCGGATCGGCGCTATGGCTGCAGCAGCGACGATGCTGCTCTCTTGCGCGGCTCGCCCTTTCCTTCTCCGTTTCTCTTCTCTTTCACGGATACGAATACGAGAATGTAGGACTCTAATAGTAGTCCTACGAGTGACTACCACTTCTATATATCACTCTTTATACCATATAAAACAACTCTTATACCTATGCGAAGGCGCGGGTTCTGTTCCCGAGCATTGGCCGACGAGTATCGTAGAGTCCGCGCGCGGCGCACGACGTCGGCGCGTCGTGCTCCACAGTCGAGTTTTCTCTTCGCGTCTCTTTCTCTCTTTCAACGACTCGCGCGTATTCCTTTTTTTTTCTTTCTTTCTTTCTTTTTTCTCGACAATTCTCTTGCGCTTCACGGGTTCCAACGCGGACAGCACATTGGCCATCGCAACGATTGCGTCACGGAGTTCGGGCGCACAGACTCCGGCAGAAACCTCTCCCGGGACTCTCCGAGAGCTTATTGCGATGCAATATCGACATATCATTTCCTATTGTTATTCCTCATTGTAATCGAATCTAATAAAAATTTATCTTTTTCATTGCGATTATTGTCGTTCATATTTTGTTTCGATCGATTATTCGGATGACAAATGAGTGACTATCGGCATTCGGGATAATATTTTATAGATTGCAATTTTATTTCTTCGTAGAAGTTTCGTTTTTGAAAAAAAAAAAATGATAATTTTTAGTTTCGATATTTTTTTGAATTATTTTAAATTATTATGAATTATTACGAATTATTTGTTTAGTTCGACTGTTTCGATTATTTCGATTACTTATCGAAGTATTTCGATTTATTTCGAATTATTTCGAAATATTGTCAATTATTACGAGTTATTTGTTTAGTTCGATTATTTCGATTATTTCGATTCTTTATCGAAGTGTTTCGAATTTAATTAAATTACTCACCTACACAATACTTTTATGAACGACGTAAAAAACGAAATGAGGAAGCGGCGCGCAAATCTAATTTACATTGAATTTTTTTTTGTCTTATATCGAAATTCAATGTGCCCAATGGATGGGAATGTTTTCTCGTGGAACTTCACGCTTTCTACGGATCATCGAGCGCGCGGCTTCGTCGCGTTTATTCCGTCACACGGCAGAGGTTTATAACCCTACGATCAGAAATAATTTATGGAAGAGTCCTGAACCGTATTATTCATGCATTGAATTCCGCGCAATAATTTCAATTTGTTTTGATTCGTATGTCTTTTCTTCATTCCTTTTATTTTTATGTTTTCTTCAATCGCTTCGTACAGTTTATTACATCATATCGCAAAGACTACGAGAAATACTCGCGGTTATCGTGTACACAGTTTCACGTTTAACTGCGCGCGCGGTAACCAGTTGTCGCTAGTGGTATATTCGCTTGTAAGGCAGACATAGACATTATTCTCGTGTTGTTCCATTAGTTACGGAAGGAGAGGGGAGGGGGGAGGCAATTGTCATTCTTCTAGAAACAGATTTTCATTCGTTTATTTTATATTTCAGAAACTTATTTATATCGGTTATTGCAGTACATTATTTTTCAATCTTTTTTTTTTTTTTTTTTTTTTTTTTTTTTAGTCGCAGTCACGAAATTACTTGGATAAAAGAAGTTTGCGCGATGTATTTTATGCTCAGCGAAGAGGGAGAGACATATTTCCAATTGTCGTATAACACGGATACGAGACTCTCGTAGTTGCGACGCTTTGCGCCGAGTGCACCGACGACTCCATTAGTCGTCGCGGCACCTATTGTCATTTCTATAATATTCTTTTATAGTTTTATAATACACACAGACACACGTACTGTACTATAGTAATCCCCCCGGGAGTCTGCGCCCGGAGATCTCAATTCAAAGAACGATTTCAATAATGAGGGTCCCGACAATCGCCTCCCCCCTCCCCCTCCCCTCTCTTCTCCCCGTCCGATGCATTTAAGCTCCACATAGGCACACCGTATACTTGTATAATTTGATCGAATCCATTCGATCGTCGTGGGTTAGCGCTCTCTTTACAAAGCTTAAACTCTCTTAATACCACTTGCGGGACTAACGGGTTGGATTCTCGATATAATGAGTTTAAATTCACACGCTGCGAGAAATTAAACTGTGAATAAGAAAATAAAAAAAAAATTGATTGAAAAATAATGTACTACAATAACAATAAATGAGTTAAGAAACAACGCCGAGAGAAAGTTGAACCTCTTTACGTCGAGATTTCTATACTTATTTTTTCTTTATTTGCCGATTAATATTTTTTTTTTCGAGATTTTCCGGTGCATTTTTAACTTTTTTTTTATTATTTTGAAAAAATGTTTCGAATTTTTTTTTTTTTTTATCGCGATCTCAGATAGTTTCGTTGATTCCGTTGGAAACTTCGATTTTCGATATTAAAAAAAATATCTCGACGCGACATAGTTTTTCGTGACTTTTCGGTGTGTTTTTTAATTTAAAATTTTTTTTATTATTTGAAAAAAAGGTTCGTATTTTTTTTTTATCGCGATCTTAGATAGTTTTGTTGATTCCGCCGAAAACTGGAATTTCGATATTAAAAAAAAATATCGTGACGCGCCATATTTTTCGTGGGGGTGAATCCCCATTTCATTCTGTACCGATTTTTCGTACGTCCTGAAAAAATACTCTGGATAATCCTTACCGGATCTCCTGTTATTTCAGGTACCCCGTTGTAATCCCCGCTACAATCGGGTCATCCGTTCTTTTTTTTCGCATCCGCTTAGTTTATTATTCTTCATATAGTTTCGTTATTATCATTTCGTGTGTACAGAATTCTATGGTGCATTTTACCCTCTCTGATTCGAGGATCGCGTTTTCTCGGTTTCGCATGCAGGGCGCTTCGGGGGAAAGGAGAGGGGGAAGGGAAGGGGTTGTCCCCCGTCGGCAATGATCCGATTAAATTTACCCTGCGATTGCACGAGTTTCTATCTCATTGTTTTTTTCTTTTTCCGCGATGCACACGTGGTCAGTCATGCGTTATATTATAAAAGGATATAAACCACGAAATATCTCATTCGTTTTATCATATTACTCACTGTTCCGCTGCAAGATTATTTAAATAAAAAATTAAATCTTTTTAATTCATATCGCGCAAATGCGGATGCAGCAAAGGACATTTTTCGATAACAGATATTACTGGTTGCAATAATGGGATCGCTTCTACATTGAGGGAAACTGCGACTTTCTTAAAATTGAGAGAAAAATTCATTTTTTTTTCACAGCAAAAACGTTTGTTTTCGAATAATACAAAAAAAAAAGACGATAAAAATAATAAATTTTTTTAACTATTATTATTGTTATGATTTTTTTTTTCGTTTTTTTTATAAAAATAAAAATAAAATGCGATACATTTTTTTTTTTTCAAAATTTCGATTTGCAACACATCGTAAAGTCCGCGTAATGTATCGAATTTTTTTTTTTTTCCGTTTCCAAGTTGCATGCCTCACGCATTGACAATTACCATCGTAATTGGAGCGCACGTTGTCTGTTACAGAGGCTTCACATTTATCTCGATAATAATTTCTCGAAAAAGTCCCGTGTGACACCTTTATTCTTCGTCGTACGCGTGTTCTCCCCGAAGTCTCGGGATGCGAGCGTTTAACGGTTACATACAGCGACGAGCGTGTCGCTGCGTGAAGGAATAAGAACGTTAGGCAAAGACTCGAGTAATAAGGAGAACAGTAGAAACCGAGCGGCGCGTGTTAACAGTGCCGACACACTTCACGTAATTAATAAACATTTCCTGCGGACACTGCGGCAAACGCCAGCGAGCGAAACAGTCGACGCGCGCGCGCGCGCCCTCTGTCTCCGAGAGTTAAGTTCGCAGAGACCAATTTCCGGTCTGAAACTAAGAGAAATAAATACTACCTTTCCGCCTCTCCTCGAAAGGCCCTTTTCAAACGTTCTTTTGTCGTTAATCCTTACCGACTTTTAAAGTCTCATTCGCCTCAATTCTCTACTCGGCGAAAGAACGTAATAAACGTGTGAACTTTCGATCTTTTTTTTTTTTTTTTTCAACTTTCTTCGATTTTTATCGACGAATTTCCGGATTCGTAGATATCTTTAACATACGTAAAAAAAGAAAAAAAAAAAAACCATCGTAAATTCGACGAGCACTCCGTATTTAATTTAACCAGCAGGCAGACGAGCAGACGATTTATTCGTAATGCAGGAAGGGAAAAACGGCGGAAAAAAACTTCCACCGTGCAGAAGAGCTCACGATTTTTGTGAAACAAGTGGTCAGAGATACGGAATTCTCTTTTTTTGCGCATTTACACGGTCGTTCGATGGTCCGAGAGGCGAAAAGTATTTCCTGAAGCGTACGAGGCGGACGCGCGCAACGATAGGAACCGAGCAACGCGCTCTGTTAAAACGGTAGTCGAAAAGCCCGGTGCGCGAAACTGACGTATACGTTTAGGTACACGAAGTTTTTGTCGGCGGTTAGCCCCGAGGTGCACGCGAAGGACAGAGGAAACTATAGTCGGGACGGGTTAAGATACATCGTTTTAAATGCCCGAAGCAAAACGTTGGCGTACGTTTAACGTATGTTACGCACGGGGGTAATAGCAGCGCGCGCACCTCGGCGTATAGGTTATACACGCGATCGAGTTTTCAACGCGAGAAGAATAAAAAAAACGGAGGCACGAGGCACATAGCGAAGAGAACGCCCGCGGGGTGTCTTGAGATACTGCGGCGATCGGACCGGTGAGAGAGAACCTTCTCAATGGCGATCCCGCAGCAATTTGTAATCAGGTTATTTGAATCGAACCCCCGACTCGACTGGATAAACGCGCGTTTAATAAACGCTACGCAGACCGACGGTGGCTCTCGCCCCTGGAAGGTCGGGTGGGGATCGCGAAGCGCTCAAAGCACGAAAGAGGATCGATGTTGTTAATCGAATATCAAAGAGATCTCTCGCCATTGTACGGGCGCTTCGGTATTTTCAAATAAATTTCGAAATTCGGTTTATTAATTTTGTACGAAAAGAGAAGGCATACCGCGTTACTGGTGAAATTGGATTTTTTTTTTAACTTACGATAGCGATGTGCAAAACTCGGGAAATATTTATTGCGTCGTATTTTTATTTTGCTATATCTGTCAATAATTTTTTTTTTTGCGAAAATAAAGATTTATATAAGTATCGATGTGTGTATTGCAATTGAAAAAAATAAAAAATTGAAATATATTGAATGCGAATGAATTTGTCGCAATTGTTGGCGTAATCGGCTGTTGCACGAGGCTGAAGCTTGTAGTTAATCGTTGAGAAACTTTAGTCCCGTGAAATCGGAGAAAAATATGTTGTTTCGGCAATTACCAATGTCCGGCTTGGCTTTCGGCCAAAATTTATATCGAACTCGTGTTCGACTCGAGTGAATACATCGATTCATGTGGTTTATAACATTTTTTTTTTTTAGACTCTTTGATTTCGCGCAAAAACAATTACGACACTTTTTTTCCACATTTCTTGTCGCTTCGTTACGTCACGATAATACGATTTTGTATATTGTTATTATTATTTTTATTTCGTTCGTAAAATAACGAAATGGAAATTTTTCCCGAAAAATGGATTTCAATATTCGCGATAAAAATTTGCGTCACAGCGAATTAAATTTTGCTGTTCGTATTCAATATTTATTAAATGTAATTGAAAAAAAAAAAAAGAAAAAAAAAAATGTTTCTCTACTCGTCTCGAACCCTTTGCTGTGTTATATTTATTCGTATGACTATTGCAGACGAAAGTGGAGGTCGGATTCTGCCCCCGTTAATTCTTTTCTCTCGTGTCGCAACGGCCAAGGTGACGCGTGAAGGTCGCGCACTTGCGCGCCCCATACACACGCATAGCGCAACTATACTGTGACTGTCTTCTAACCCATAGCGACTGATTCCAATCTTTGATTTATCAGCGACTCCGGAGAAAGTGGAGGTTACGATTCGAAAATCTTTTGCGATAGTCTTAGCTCCGCGTAAGTGTAACTCTCGATCCCGCAGTACTTACACCTCTCGCTGATTTAACCCCGCGATGTTTAATCATAGGGTCGCGAGTAATTACCAGTTGCTGCGGGGAAAAGATTGCTAGGAAGGTATCGCAAGGTGTACACACGCCGTCTGTACACTTTGACTTACGTGTAGACTTCCAGCGTTCTCTACGGTAGTGTCTTACGTAGAAAAAGATAGATACGGATGAACCTCTCTCCGTGACGCGAGAGATTAGATCCAACGTGAGAGAAACGCCGATCTTTTTTTTTCATGCATTGAAATGAAAAGATAGGCGAGAGAGCGGAGAACACGAGTCCGGCGCCCATTTATTTTTCTCGGGGCCCATTTTTGTTTTTTTTTTTTTTTTTTTTTTTTTCGTTTATCTAAACGTTATTAATTTAGATACCGTTGATTAATCGATGTAATCATTGTTAATCAATTTTATGTTACTATTTATGAGTCGTATTTCATTAGTTACTTAATTCCACCCACAAGATTGCGATAGAAATTCTCGCATTTGCTTAAGACTTCGATAAATCAATTTTAGAATGAATAGAAATGAGAGTATCGACGACCTGCTGTTTTGCTTTACTGTCCACTGATTTCATCATGGCGTTCATTATTATAAGGAGCGCAAAAAATTTAAAGACATTTTTAGAATCTCGAAAATTTTTAGGATTATGAAATGCATCCGAGATTTTTTCCAGGATAAGGGAAATTCAAGGATTTTTCCAGAAATTCGGGACCACTGGAGACTTGAGATTTTTTCCAGAGTAAGAAAAATTCAAGGATATTTTCAGCATTTCCAGGAATGCCTCCAGCAGCTAATAATCAGTTAAACAGCAGCAGCAGTTCATTTTTCTAGGATAAGGAAAATTCTGAGATATTTTTAGGATTTCCAGGATTAATGGAGACATTTTCAGGATTCCCGGGACCACTGGAAATATTTCAGAATTTTTCCAGGTTGATCAAAATTCGGGAACATTTTCAGGATTTCCAGGATTTCCGGGAGCACTGGGGAATTTTCAGAACTTTTCCAGGATAAGAAAAATTTAAGGACATTTCGAGAATTTCCAGAGTTTCCAAAACCGCTGGAGTCATTTCAGGATTTTTCCAGGACAATACAAAATTCAAGTCATTTCTCAATCAAAAAATTTCAAGGACATTTCCAAGATTTCCAGAACCGCTGGAGTCATTCCAAGATTTTTCCAGGCCACGGAAATTTCAAGGACATTTCCAGGATCACTGGGAAAATTCTACGATTTTCCAGCACAATAAAAATTCAAGGTCTTCCGAGACCATTGGACACATTCCAAAACGTTATCAATCCTCAAAAAATCCAAAAAAATTTCCAGGACTTCCAGGATTTCCATAACCACGTCTCTTCTTCGATATCACAAACCGAAACTACTAAATTCCGTTGTACCGAAAAAAAAAACAAATTATTACCAAAACTCCAAAAAAAAAAAATCAGTTTCGATGACCACTGTCCAGTCGATTTTATAATCCACGATGTATTTTTTCGAAAAAAAAAAAAAAAAAAAATCCGTTACTGTATGATAATTAAACACCGATCGTCGATAATACACACGAGAAACTCGGGGGTTGGTGACTACATAATTAAGATAGCGAGAGTAATCGAAAACGGTAACAATGGCGCATGGCGAGCGGTTTCCTTGTACAATAACATCTACAATACGGCTTCAGTATTATACAGTACGATTCAACAGTATTATATATTCTTCGGTGTACTACCGAAGTTTATACTGCGGCGTAGTGTAGCTGAGGTTTTGTTTGAAACGTCCGCGTGCCTCGCGTTATGGGAGTACGCCGCGTACACATACTGTATACCGGTTCTGTAAAAGGCGAGAGTGGCGCGAAGGCATACCTAAGCAGCATCGGTATACACAGCATCGAGAAACAGCCGAGGATCTCGCGGCAGAGCCACGAGATTGCCAGCAAAACTCCTCGCAGTCACGACGAACTGCACGAGAGAACTTCTCCTCGTAGGTACGAAGGAAGAAAACCCCCCGCGTGTCGGGACGATGCAATGCCGACGAGTCAAATATCCGAGATGAAGTTAAATGGAGAGAGAGAAATAGAAAGATCGCAACATAGAAGGCGAAGGGACAGAAAAGAGAGTCTCCCATCTCTCGGAGGGAGAGAAATCAGTCACACGCCCCCTTAATGTCGTGTACGACCCGCGTCTCGAATTCGGCTTAACTTACACACACACAGCGACTCGACCATTATTATTCGCTCATTCCGCAGCGATCCTCGTGGCTTCGCTTTTATAATACCCGATGTGAAATATAAATTACGAAAATATTTGTCTAATATACGAGGAGATGGGATTTTTTATCGAGTGGCATTACACAACGAAAATATCTTTCGGGAATAAAGATAATATTGTAATTTCACTTTTTTTTTGCATTGTATCGTATTGTTTACGAGACAAATCCTCAATGATGTAAAAGCTGTTTTTCTTTTTTTTTTACGATACTATATATACATTTTCAAACATTTTTGTATTATCGTATTATGGAAAAGATACAAATCGAAATATTTATATTAATAACCGTCGTTTGTCGTAAAATTATTTTAGAGAATTGTTCAGTGACACGAACACGAGTTTCGGAGTCGTTTCGTTAAAAATGCATCGAAATAAAACGATAGAATTAATTATCACGTTAATAGTTAATGACGAGACGCGGATTTATCGCTCCTGTAGCAGTAATTTGAGTCGTAAAAATCCAAAATGTCTCCCAATGTTGACAAATACCGGTTTCACGGGACCGACGAAATGTACAGTTCGCGAAAATGATGAGGTTATGTTAGCCTCGATTTTTCGTTTTTTTCCGATATATATCGATAATTTGTTGTTTACTAACGAAATTATTTCTTTTCTCAGCTATTACGCTCACGATATTGCGATAATCCGATAAAATTATTTCGAGACGAAATATAACTCGTTACGGAATTGTTTATCGTGTTGTTGGATAAAAAATCTCGCAAACATCGAGTCGAAAAAAATCAACATGAATTCGAATATTTGTAAGAATATTTACCGAGTGTCTGCCGACCACGGGTTTTCGTTTCTTCGGTAGCTCGACGCTCCTCCCTTTCCCCTCAACAGACGCGCAGAATCATCTCTGGGTCCCGCTGCTTCGATCCCGGTTCGCTCCTCTCTCGCGCGCACTGTTCCCTCGCCTTTGCCGAATAACCCCGGCTTCTCAAAACTCTATATATCCACCACGTTGACGCTCGCGCACATACACACGATTTTTCCTTTTTTTCCTTAAATTTTTTATTTCACCACTTTTCCTTCGTTTATTTCGAAGCAAAGATCACAGATTCGATCGCCACACTTCGCGCACCCGTTTAAAATACGTAACGCGATTATGCAAAAATGTTCGAAAATTTTTTCGAACGGAAACGCCAAACGAACGAAATAAAACGAAAATTTCTCTCGCACTGTGAATCCAACGACGAAAATCCCAAAGTTCCCCTCGTCCTCGCCTTTGACCTTGACGACGACTATCGAACGCCGAAGATTATCGAAATAAAACAAACGCAAAGGATATTCGACGAGGCAGTATGGCGCCGACCGACGGTTATATCCTCGAACTCTCCCAGACGCCCACGCGTCCCTTTTCTCCTCGGATCTCCGTTTATTGCTTCTCAATTATTTAACTTTATTTCTTTTTCACTGCAATTACGCGGCTTTATTTTGTACAATTTGCTTCGTATGTTTTATTTCACACGGACACAAAAAAAACAACGATCCTTTATGAAACTCGCGCTAACGCACCGCACATCGTATCGTATCGAAAAGCGAAACTGGATGAAAAAAATCGTCGGAACTATCTGTGTATCCGTGGTCCTCGGAATCCTCGATCGAAAAACACCGATCGTTGTAAAAAAAGTTCTTTCGAAGCACAGTATAGAAGAAAAACAATATTTTTAAAATTTCCAAATCTATTATTTATTTATTTCACAATATTTCCCATTTGTATCGGGAAAAAAAAATCGCGAATCTTCGACGGAAAATGCTTTCTCGTATTTTTCGTGTCCGATTTCAATTTATTCTTCGAATACGCGGAATCTACGTGTTCCGTTTTAAAACACTGAATCCACGAGAAAATTACAAGTTCACGAAGATCGACCGTTAAAAATATTACGAAAACGACGATAGTTGAAAAAAAAAGAACACATAACGATGAAAAAATATTTATAAAAAAACTCTCGGAGCCGCGAGAAAACTGACCGGAGCGAAGATTTTGACGAAACAATAGTAAAAAAAACAGAAACACTGACACTGAACACTCACTGGTACGTCGGGTTCGCCGGTGCCACGCTTTCTTCTCTATATCTCTCCTCCCTGTTTCCTTCCTTTATTTCAATCTCTCATTCACCTCCCTCTACTTTTCTCACCGTGCAATGCCGTGCACGCTTCACCCCAAGGACGCGGACACACAGTGACACCAACACGCGGAGAAATCATTCACAACAACAATAATAATAATAATAATATGGATTTCGCTTGGTGTTTATTGGTTTTCGGGTTAAAATTTCTATCTATCTATATATCTTGTAGCGTTTGTGCAGAAGGAAGTTATTTATGAGATGTGTGTGTGTGTGTGTGTCTGTCTCTCTCACACTCTCAAAAACTCAGATGCTCTGCTAGTCCAGCGTCCACCGCTACTATCCTCTCGGCGTGCTGCTGCTGCTCGCCGGCGGCGCGCATTCCCGTGCTCCGCGGCGCTAAAATGGCGATCGAAGTGACAGCTAACCCTCGCCGGATATCCCCGGAGAAGTCTCGTACCCGTATATATATTTCTTTTTCTTGTATATATTGTCAATTTTGGTTTTTTTTTTTTCAAACCCCCCGGCAAAATCGTGAACTCTGTCTCGTTACGAATCGTAGATTATTTCTTTTTTCGTTGTCGGGAAGTTGATTTTTTTTTTGTTAGTGAAAAAACGGCGATTAGAGAGTTTTGTAATAATGGGGAGGTCCCGTCACTGTGTATTTTTCTATTCTATATCACTCGTACTCGCACGATCTCTCCGTTAACAGACGGACGTCTGTGTCCTCTCCCACTCTTTACTCTGTGCCTCGCGTAACACACCCTCGCCGCGCAGCCCTCGCGACGCTCGATGGCAATTTTATTTAACGAATAAACCGCGAACGCGCGCGCCACCGTTAGCTCTACTCCGCCGTGCTCTGTGTTCGCTTGCCCGGACCACTCACGGGACTCGACTGGGCCTCCGCCACCAGCCGGGAACTCTGCAATCGCTGCCTCGGCTCACCGCCGCTACCCTTCTCAACACTACTCTGGAATATCTACTGTCCCGTACGAAAACATTTTACTCGGCACGACGACGCGCTTGCGGTGTACTAACTTTTCAACGATATTACGAGTACTTTTCGGATACGGTAGAGAACCGTACCGACTCCCACGCCCGTCGATCGACCAATGAACGCTCGGGGCTCTCTTACAGCCGCACGCTGACTAAATCACGGAAGCAACATTTTTACACGTTACTCGAACTTGTGTTTGTCGGTGATGTTTAAATTTTTTTTGTTTCGATCTAAAAGGATTCCAGAGATATTGCGCGATTGATGAGAGACGGAAAGTCTTTTTTTGGCTTTGACAAGGTTTTCAATGCTTAATGAATGATAAAATTTTATCCACTTGAGATTTTCGGAGGTAAACCCCCTGTGGGCTTTGCGTAGTATACGAGAGTTTTTAAGGGGAGCGTATAAACCAGAGGGCAATATTTGCATACCTGGCCGCAGGGTGTCGCAACGAACGGTGGATACTTTTACGATGCAGAAACGAATATGAAGATACATCGATGTGTTAGGATTTAATTCATCCTAATTTGTGTTCGATTATTATCGAAGAGGTCTAGAAATTTTTGATCGATATATCACTGCATACTAATTATTTCTCACAGTATGCGAGTTTCCAGATTCGTGAAAATGAGTTTATCTCCGTATTAATTTGTCGCGCAATAAATGTATAGATCGCGCGAAACCTATTGTATACAATAAACGTAATTTCGACATCAACCGCCCACTTGAATTGCGTGTTTTTACTATTGTTCCCCGCCACATGTGGTTGAATAACTTTGTAAATCGAATTGCAAAACTGAAGGAAAACCGGACACGACTAAACACGCAGAAACGTTAGAAATCGAATCATCCGCGTGTGAAGCGTTGAACCGACGAACGGAGACTTTGATAACTGAGTTTATCCGTGTTTCGCGCGCGCGCGCGTCTTTATAATTAATGAGACACCGAAAGAGCATCGACGTCGATTACGCCGACTATTCCTAATTTTATACGTTCTCCGTTGATTTTGTGCATTTCGTTATTGCGCCTAACAAATTTTGTACTGCGAGAACACACGCGGATATAGTACGTTTATTTCGTTGAATCGCGTTATCGTGTCGTTGTCACAGTGCGATGCTATTTCACAGCGAAATTACAGCGTTGACGCTAAAGTGGAGCTCGCGCTAATTTTCAATCAAGAGATTATTTGATTATCCCGGTACACTTAACGAAGTGCCACGGATGACGGGACCGCGCCGTGTTCACAGTTCAACCGATTCACGTCCCAACAATCGTGAATTCATTAATACTCGAAATTTTCGTTTTGTTTGCTACAAATTCCCGTTAATAAATGAATTATTGCGAGGCGAATATTATAATATTTAGAATTACAAAATCCTCCGACACTGCAGATATTGTTTTTATCAATAAAAAAAGTTATTCTCTTTCGTTTTCGAAGTAATTTCATTTTTCCAACCAAACAAAAAATACGTATAAATTGAAAAAAAAAATCACGAAGCGTGCTAAATCCCGTCGTCGCCGCGTGTCAATCATTTGGTATTTAAAATCGTGCCATCAGCTCGAACACGTGTGCGACACATGTTCCAGCGACCGCATGAAAAACACCGGTTTTCCGTTGTCGTACTTACGGACCTCTCGGAATAATTTTCTCGTTCTTCAACTATTTATTCAACAGATTTGAGACACAGCGCCCCTAAAATCGTTCGTCAGACGAGCGACAAAATTTATACGATTTTAAATGTTTTCGTGGCGGGAAAATAAATAAATAAATTCACAGGGATAATAAATTGGTTTAATTTTATTTATTTTTCAAAAATTTTCTGAATTTGTGCATATGACGATCGGTCGCTATAACATCCATCAATAAGTACTGCGAGTCCTTCGGATCAACATCGACATTCGTTACCGCAGTTTCTTTATATAACCACGCGGCGGCTGTGCTTCCCGACTGCACTCGGATCTTCACCGCTGTTCGTCCCGTCGCCGCTAAAAGTTCCTTTTCTATTGCGAACCGCAAGATATCGATTCCTGTTGATATTTTTTCATTATCAAAAATATAATCATTTTTTTATTCATTTTTTTATAATGATAAAATTATTATTAATATTAAAAAAAAACATAGACATCGAAAATGAATTTAAAAAAAATTTTGCTCACTTCAATTCGTTATTATATATTAAATTTTTTTTAAATTAATTTTTATTATTTAAGATCGCCGAGAAATACTGAAAAAAAAAAAAAAACCCCTCAACGAACCTGTCGAATTTTTCGATGAAACCGCTATTTCCGACTCGGGAATAATACCTTTATCGTCGAGATCACATTTATTTGCTACATTTATTATCGGACATTTTTTTAACATCAGCGATTCCAAAGTCTGTTGCACGTGGTCGATTTGTGCCTTTTTGTCCGGATGACTAGCATCGTAAACGTGAACTATGACGTCCTATCAATGAAACACGAAAAATGTTAAAGTCGCCATTTTGGTACATCAGTTCGCGAATTTAATTTTTTTTACATCTCCAAACCTTTTAAAAGGGATAAAAAGTTGTATAAAAAATGTAACAGAATAATATTATTCTTCGGTAAAAAAAACTAACAAAGACGCGGATATTTCGAAAAAAAAAAAATATATCGTGATAAGTTTGCGTAATTAAAAAAAAATGGATAATCAGTAAAAATATGATTTTCTAATTAAAAAAAAACCTAAATTAATATGTTCGATAAAAATAAAAAAAAAAGATTTTCCCTGAAACATATTTTTCTAATTCGTTGTCGAAATAATTTCGTGTTTCCGATAAAAAAAAAATCCAATCGTTTGTTCTATAATTTTGCAAAATCAATGGACAAAATCATAATTAACTCATTTAGTTAATAACGTACTGAACATTTTTCATAGGTATTATCAATTATAAAAATATAAGAATTTTTTGAATATATAATTACGAAAAAAAAAATTCAAAATTTACCGCTATCATTGCATCTTCGAAGGTAACGATGAACGGTTCGATAAGAGTTTCGGGAACATCTTGGATGAATCCAATAGTATCCATGTAAAGTATCTTCAATCTGCACGGCAAAAAACCTTCATGCGCCGTGGTATCGAGAGTCGCGAACAATTGATTTCTCGGTACCAAAGATTCGTCTCCCGTAAGAGCTTTGATTAGCGATGTTTTTCCAGCGTTCGTGTACCCGACAACCGCAACGCTCGGTACCTCGTTACTAATACGATTTTTCCGCAACAATTGCCTGTGTTCCTTTAATTTCTTCAAACGATTCCGCAGCTTCGTTTCTCTCGCAGCCAACAATTTTTTTCGGCTTTCAATCAAATTTATTCGCCCGCAACTGTCCTCCGCTCCCCAATTTATTTTCTTCCATATGTACGGAATTTCTGCCAATTCAACCTGAAGTTTCGCCTCCGGGGATTTCGCGTGTTCGCGAAATATTTGTATTACGATCGCGTAACGATCGAAAATCGGTACGCCAAGCGCGTCCTGCAATTCCTTCGTTTGCACCGGTCGTAAAATATTTTTACTTACAAAAAGCGCGTTTATGTTTTTGTTACTGTTAAATATCGTTTTAAGCTTTTCAAAGTTTCCTTTTCCAAGCAATTTGTTCTTTTGGAGGCTTAACAGGGGAACGCAAATCTTATCGACTGCCGTCCAATCGGGAAGAGTTTTTATCAATGCCTCTGCCTCTTCCAGTTGTAATTCTGGTGTTGTATTCCGAATCTTTTGATTTCCCCATTTTACATACGGCTGCAGTATAAAAGCTCTGTGACTCAGAGACGTCGGACCCAAATATTCTCCGCACAAATCTCTGTACTCTTCATTTTCACGCTGCGACTCCGCATCCCAAGATTCTGCGTATTCTTCCAAAGTTTTTGAAACTATCGAACGTCCAAAATTTTTTGACGCTATCGAAGACGGATATTTCAAAGTTGCGACAACGAAATTTTTGAAAATTTGCATTTTTGAAATTTTTTTATTTTTATTTTATTTCCCAAGGAACCGTAAAGTTTTCCGTGATTTTTCTCTCGCACCTTTCTTTCGTAATTTTCAAAACGTAGTAACTAAAAGTCAAAGCGCCGATCACTCCGCCCAATGCTTTTATCTCGTGACTAGTGTGCAAGAACTTGTCGAGGTACTTTAAGGCAGTGGGAACCCCGATGGCACCTTAAAGAAAAAATAATAACGTTACTCGTTGAAAATTTTTGTTTTATCGGTGTTTACCTATGACGAACGCTGGTATTCCGGCGCTTAACGAGGCTGACGAACAATCTGTCGTTAAATCGCCGTATTCGGAAACGGTTAATATTTTTTTCTTGAAACCGCTGGTTTCGTCGTTCATCATTTATTGCGGGGGAAAGAAGTGTGACACTTATTTGCTAACTCCGCGAACGGCTGTTGTTTTTACTTATACAACAATGAAGCCGATTGTTAAAAAAAAAAAAGATACACGTATGGTGAAAATTTATCGGAAGAAAACATAACCTAAGATTGCCGAAGTATTTACGCATACGCGTGACATTTAACCGTGAGAAATTGGATTTTTAGTATTTAGAGACGAAGGCCCGGTGAATACGATCGAAAAACCTCACTGACGGCTGCTATCACTTTTTATTTCGTGTGCAAAATTCGTCGCGTTTCGATCCTAACCTCGCGTAACCTCGAATTCACTCAATGTATTAAAAAAAAAACACACACAGCATTATTGCATAATTTTGAAACCTTTGAAACAGTCCCGTGGATCGTCCATGCAAGATTTACGAACTGATAAATTACGATGAAATTGAGAGCTACACAGCAATGGGAATAGATGCGTTCACGTTGATAAAATTTACTTCGCACGATGTCAAAGATCAAAATAACAAGTCAACAAGTACCACTGGTACACGAGGACACTGCGGTATCGACAAACCCAATTCATGAAAATCGCGAGTGGTCTCAAGTTTGATAAAAAGGCCAATAAATGAAAATATCTAAGCGATTCAGCAGAAGATTACGTATTTTAATCAAGAAAAGTTATGATATCGCGTCATCCAAAAGATACGAAAAACGAATCGGCGAAATCCGATGAAATTCTTATCAGCCTGCTATCCCCGACTTCCCATTTCCCGATAGTTTACTCCCGCCACTCACCATTGGCGTGTACCATGAACCCAATAGTTATTATGTTGGAAGTAAAAAATCTCACCGCCCACCGGCTGTTTACGCAGTGGCAGCTGTGCCCTCGAACGTCAGTATAGTATGAAAAAACCAGTACCTTCCGCAATCTCCAATCGTCATACGAAACATCGCTGCAGGTGTCTGTAAAGTGTACCGAAAAAAAAATCAACGATTTCGCGTAAAACACCGTTTATAAAAAACAAGAATAAAATGGAGAGGGGACAATTAACGAAGGTTTTTCACGACTTTTTCACGACCGTCGATGGCGAATTAAGCTTGTCGAAGGGTGAATACTTCTTGGTAAGAACAATATCCGACGAATTATCGCGCGAAATCCGACACCGATCTCACGGCTGACGCTGCGATAACGCTGATGATTTCGTGTTACAGATACACGACGTCGTAGATAAGCATTGGTGTTACGGCGAATCGCGAGACAGGCGCGGCAAATTTCCGTCCAATCATTTACACAAAGTTGACATTCCTGATATTGCCGAAGGCGAGAAACTTTTCGTCACCATTGCCGTCTTTCGGGGCGAACAACCCGGGGATTTGATTTTCGACGAAGGTAAACGGTCCGTCTATGCTTTGTCCGTAGTATTAGTATAGCTAACAAAAAATATCTTAAGAAAAACAATTTATATTAAAAACATGTAATTCTCATCATCGATCAGGTGAACTCGTTGTGGGAATTGAACAAGTAGAAGAAAATTGGTACTTGGGTTACGTCGATCCAAGAAAAGGAATTTTTCCACTTTCACACGTTTGGCTTCTCGATCCCTCGATTCTCAAGGTACATTTATTCATTATTTACTCCGAAAACAAAAAAAATGTAAAGATGAATAGAAATGAATAGAAATGCGCAACGTGTCAACTTCCAAAAATATCGTTGTGGAAATTGTCCGTCCAAATGATGAAAAAAATTATTGCAAGAGATTTTTCACAACAAAAAAAGAGCAAAAAAGAATTTAAAAAAAAATCTTGAATAATAGATTTGATCAATATTTTTTTGCGAATTCTTTGGAAAATCAGCGCTTAAAATAATTCTGATCCGTTATTTCTGTTTCCAGAAACCATCAGCAAAAAAATCCGTGCGGAAAAAAGCGCGCGTGAAGACATCGCTAAAAGCGCAATTGGACGAGGAATTGGATCTCCGAGAGGGTGAAATAGTAACCGTATTGGAGATTCTCGACGACGGTTGGGTGCGCGGAACAACGGAGGACGGCAAAGAGGGAACGTTTCCCGAAGCTTTCGTCAGTTATATCGAAGATTTAGGAATGGATCAAACGGACAGATCGTCTCTCACAACCGATTCAACGAATAGCTTAAAAATGGACGTGGAATCCGTTCCGAATTCCGTTCTGTCCGGAGGAGCGATTTACAAGGATTTCGGTCAAACGCATTACAGCAATTGTTTTGAGGAACCGGCGCCAAGTTATTACGATTTGTTTCCCGACGCTTCGTCCTCCACGATCGCCGAATCGAAATCCTCGACAACAACTTCGCGACAACCAACGATCGAAGTCACACACGCCGTACTGCCTGACGATAATTTGAATCCTCTCGGCGTCGAGCCTTACGCCATAACGCTGTTCCCTTTCAACGCTCAATTTCCCAACGAGTTGAGTTTCACAGCCGGCGAAGTTGTACATCTCGTTAAACGCGTTGGAACGGAATGGCTGGAAGGAAAAATCGACGACGCCAGAGGATTCTTTCCCGTTTCATACGTTAATATCATCGTCGACTGTACGGATGTGAACGACGATCAGAATAATCGAACGATACCGGAAATCGAAACGCGGGCACCCGATTTACTGGAACCCGGAGCTTTCGTCAAAGTCGATTATACCTTTGAGGTATTATTTTTTTACCAAAAAAAAAAACTGTGTTTTTTTTGAAAGTTGAAAAAAAAAACTGTGTGTTTTTTTTTTTCAATTTTCGATCGATTTTTTTTTTTATTTATTCGATTTATTTTTTCTCAAAATTCGAAACTCATTCGGATTTCTTTTTGCAAGACTCGCCATATTAATGTTTAGGTAAAAAAAAAATGTTACCTCTTATCGTCTTGAAAAAATAAAGAATCAAACATTTTATCGTCATTACTTTTCCAGCGGATGTCTTTTCTATTACTATTTTTTTTTCATTTTTATTATTCTCAGGCGCAGATGGACGGTGATCTCAGCGTAACGGAAGGCGACATCGTAACGGTCGTTGAGATAGCAAACGACGATTGGATCAGTGTGAAAAACAAAGACGGCGCGATAGGTCTGTGTCCGCGAGGATATCTCAGTTCCGAAATTCACGTGGAAACTGATACGAAACTCGAGCTTCTCGAGGATTTCGTTGTGATGAGAAACGACAGGAGAAGTCCCGAGGATGCGGAGGACGAACGACCAAAGAGACTCTCGGAACCGCACAGACCCGCGCCACCCGCACCGGCACCCGGACGTTTGCCTTTGCAGAAACAAACGGTCGCTAACAAAGATCAGCAAAGTTCTCATGATGACGAACAAGAGAACGACGTTAGTCCGACACTATCGGAAAAACAAAAACGCGCAGATAAACGACAAAATGTTATATCGGAATTGGTAATAACGGAAAAGGAATATGTTAGAGATCTCAAAGTAACGTACGAAACGTTCAATTTGCACAATCCGAATTTTCTCGAATCCCGCGGCGTCGACGTCGGAATTCTCTTTGGCAATATTCTGGAAGTGATACAAGTGGCGGAGGAACTTTTGGATCTTGTTCTACGAGCGATGAAGGGATGCGACGAAGATTATCAGACTATTGCTCCGTGTTTCATGAAAATGGCTGACAAATTGCAAGCCGCTTATGGAAAATATTGCGGAAATCACGAGGCGGCTTTAGCATTACTAAATAAGGTATAAATACTTCATTTTTAGCTTTGGCAGATTTTTCCATTTCATGAATAATACAATTTATATATCTAATTAAATTAATTAATTATTTAATTGATTTTAATTGATATATTAAAATTACAAAAGATTCGAAATAAAATAAACTATCGAACAGTTTCGAACAAATTGATAATAATTAATTCATAAATTAATTATTTATTAGTTTATTATTCATTAATCGCTTCATTGTGAGAATTAAGTTTTTTAATCACACAATTTGTAAAACTGATCTCCAAATTTGTTTTTTTCGTTTTTTTTTTTTTTATTTTTTAAACTATTCTTGTAAAAGATTTTTAAAATGTTAATGTTTTTTCTTTTAGTACGAGGATAATCCGGAGATTATGATTATATTCGACAAGGGTATTGAAACTCTGAGACGTCAAGTTGTTTGTTTTGACATGAGTTCAATTCTCATAAAACCCGTACAGAGGATATTGAAATATCCGCTTATGTTATACGAGTTGATAAAGGTTCGTATTTAATAACAACGCTCAAGAATTTTTAAGAATTGCATAGATTAGGAGATTAAGACAAATTTAAATTTTTTCTTTATTAAAAAAAAAAATATGTTAATTTTATTTAATTTTTTTTGTTTTATTTTTCATATTTTAGTGTACAGAAGAAAATCATCCGGATAGAAAGGGAATAGAAGAGGCGTGGAAAGCGATGACCGATGTCGCGTCTTACATAAACGAATATAAACGTCGCAAGGATCTCGTCTCGAAGTATTTCGATGGTGAAAATACGCTGATGAGAAAAATGGCGCGATTAACGATGCATTCGGTCGCCAAGAAATCCAGTAGATTGAGCGCAAAATTATCAGCGAGTTTGGGTCTCACGAACCTATCGGCGGATCCGGAATTCGAGGAACTCGAACGTCAATTCAAATCCTTGGAAAAGTGCGCGTGGCAATTGTCCAAAGATGTCGAGATGTGCGTTAATTATCTCAACGACGAAGCCGCTTGCGGCGAAGTACTGTCGGATCATTTGACGCAATATTATTCCGGCGTTCCGGACAACGAAATCCGACGTTTTAGAGACGCCCGCGAAACTATACGCAAGCAGTACGTTCAAAATCTACGTACGCGCGTCGATCGACGCGTAAATATACCCGTTAATTGTCTCATAACTCTCCTCGAGGGACCGGCGGTTTTGATTACAAAAAGATACGACAAATTGTTGGATTACGACAACGCGATATCCAAAAGCGAGAAAAACAAGGAATCCAGAATCGTAATTACACAATCAGAAAATTATTACTTTGCATATTCCGTGGAATTTCTAATGATTTTTTTTTTTTTTTTTTAGATTCAGGAGGAACTTTCCACCGCGAAAAACAATTTTGAGGCACTGAATCAACAATTGTTGGAAGAATTACCCGTATTAATAAACGCCGCGACGTCGATACTCGTCACATCCATCGAAGCTTTTGCGAACGCGCGAAAATTGCTCAATGGAAAAATACTGAAACGCTACTTGACGCTTTCAGAGGTAAATTAATTAGTATGATATTAGAAATAAATTTACAATAATGAAAACAAAAGTTATTGAATTTTATGCATTTTTATGCAAATTTAAATTCAACATCTCAAAAATAAATCTCAGAGTAAAATTCCCATTCTAATCGAAAAATTATCATATTTCATGGATAAAAAATTCTAAACTAATCATTTATCGGTATTCGTCACTTTATATTTCAGTCCGCAACGCAAGTAACGCCACAGAATATTTTGGAGTCGTTTATGGTGAATCACAGTTTGATTTGGAATCAGATAACTCGTCACAGTTTCGCGGGCGCATCGCCGCGTGTCGAGGATTTCGAAGATCTGAAACCGACGAGACCAGCGGATTTGCGTCCGCAGAGCGAACAGCAAAAATCGATACTCACGAATCGTTATCCGGCCGATAGATTTTATCAGGCGAAAGAAAATATCGCGAGCAATTCTTCGCTCGACCTTAGCGCTGCCAGAGGAACTCTCGTAGCCGTCATCAAAAAACAGGACCCGATGGGCGATTCGTCGCGGTGGTTTGTCGACAACGGCGTCGCGCAAGGATTCGTACCGAGTCGATCCTTGCAGCCCGTCGCGTTGCTACAAAATTCAGCGCGTTTTAGCGTCGATACCGTTGAAACTGAAAATAATATGGCGGATTTAATGTCATTGGATTCACCGGAGAAAGTCGTGACGCGAAGTTCCAGCGCTTCTTCAACGACAAATTGGTACTTAAATATTGAGAGCGAAGACAACGAACGCGTTTACAATAACGACGTCGATGCGTTTGGACAGACGCAGCGCTATCAGAATGTAAAACCCGAGGTGCGCATTACTCTTCTATATTTATTTATACATTCATTGGCGCATTTTTAATAGGAAACTTTCAGTTTACGGTGAATCAATCAAAGACTTTACCTATAATACTAAATAATTTTTTCAGTTCTATTACGCGTCGTTCGATTTTCAAGCGAATATGGACGGTACTCTGGCGGTAACGAAAGGACAGGCGCTGAAGCTCGTGACGCCATACGACAAGAAGGGAAACAACGAGTGGTGGCTGATGGAAGATCGCGCAGGTAACACGGGTTACGTACCTCACAACTATCTAAGCCCACCGCCTAACGCGAAATAACATCTTTTGGAATCCAATTTACCGTCAACAAACGTCGAAAAGTTCTCGTTAAGTGCCGACCGCCTCTCTTTACCTCTTCGACATATTTTTATCGTCTTTACTTCGAAGATTGAAAATTTTCTAAAAAAAAAAATATCACGCTTATTGTATTTTTTATTTGCATCTCTCGCTTTTTTGGAATCTCCGTTAACACGTGCAAAGCACAATGTTACATATACTCAATGGCACTGCAAACTAAAAAATAGGATATTAGTGCGCATCGAACGTTGGAAAAAATAAATAAAAATAGAAATTATAAAAAAACATCGCATGCAGAAGTATCGACGTCCCGATAAAGTCATATGATTTTTTTTTTTTTTCAACGATTCAGAAAAATACTTTTGCGCTTCAAAGCGATAATTCACTGTTTACCTCTGAATTTTTTTTTTTTTTTTGTATATCACGAATCATAGCCTTTGACTTACGTGTGATAGCGAAACGATTATAAAAAACCTGAACATTACGAGTTTCTACTCGAGCGCTATAACAATCAAATGCGAATTTTTTTCGTCTTTATTTTTTTACGTCGATTGTACAAAATATATTAAAAAATATATATGTGTTATATGCCGACGCGGATGCGTCCCCGATGCACGGTTTTGTGTCACTGGTGAGATTAGTACTTATAGAATATTATATGTAAATATACGACATTTATATGTATATAAAAATATTGAATTATGCGAAATTAACGTATTAGTTGTTTCGCATTCTCGAGTTTAGCGGTCTATTGTCTATCTGTTGTTATAAATTCTTAAAACGACCAATAAATCTTATTATTCACGAAATACATTGTCGGCAGTAAGAATTAAAAATATTATTTTTTATTAATTATTAACATTTGATATATTTGTTTTTCGTAACTATCGAAGTTCAAGGAAGCGATTCAAACAGAAGTTCGTATAAAAAATTTTTTTTTTTTTGTAAACTTACAAAGCCTGGAGACCGGAAATCTGAAAATCTGAAAAAATCGGGAAATGTTCTACGGTACCATCAATCAACCATACATTTCAACCAGACGGTCCTAAAAATATCGGTTTTCTGTAATAATAACTCTAAAAAGTTATAAAAAATTAATTTCAAACGAAATTCATCCGGCAACCGACCTTTTTTTTTACCAGAAGTTAAGTCGTTAATTTTCCTCATTACATATGCATTTAAAAATTGTTTGATTGTAACACGTAGTCTTTTACAAAAACGTATGCAGAATTCGTGATTTTTCATTTGTCAAAAAAAAAAAAAATTTGAAAAAAAAAAGAAAAAAAAGGGTGTGTGTGTATTTATAAGAATTGGAAAATTAATTTCCGAAATTTTTGCTTCTTCACGTTTACTTCTTTACGATTGCTATTACATCGAAAAAAATTCAACATTTTTTACCGCGGCGTAACTATTTCATCCAACAGGACAACTCTGCGGTGTGTAGAGTTTGCAATTCAGCGGCAGCGCCATTGCGTCAAACTCGCGGGAGCAAACAGTTGGTTTCAAGTAGTACAGTTGATTGAACAATATAGTAACGCATGTTAACTCTTTTTAATTTTGTAAGCTATCTATGGGGCTAAGTCTCTCAGGACGGCGCCAGTGGAGTTGTTGCAGCAAATCAACTTAAGCAACGAAAAAGGTTTGACGTATTCATGAAAAATTCATATCGAGAGCGTAGGAGTTCGCGCGCGAGGGTGGGGAGTGTTGATACGCGTCGTAATAATTACCGAACCAAGTTGCCGGTTGTTTTCTGCGGTGTTACTTTTTACGAGATTACGTAGCCGTCCATCGCCGTCACTGTCAGCGACGGAAGAAATGCGGGACAATTAAAAATCGATGTACTCGTCGTTTACGAGCACTTGCGACGGTGGAGGGTTCCGATATCTTCCGACGCACCGGACAGAATGATAGAAAAAGGAAAAAAAATAGAAGACGTTTGACATCAAGTACCGGACTATTAAATTTTACTTTTCTATAAATTTTCATTCGATATTTTTTTTACTATTAATTTACTGTATTCAACAGCTCATACGCTTGCATGGCGTTTGGGACAACATAAACGCGATTTTGAAGAAGAAGGCAGAGCACCCGCGTTCTCCTGACTCGGCAGCGCGAACGCGTTAAACTCTGCGAGAGCAAACAGTTTGTTACAAGTAGTATAGCCGATCGAATGGTAGTAATGCATGGTAACTCTTTTTAATTTTGTAAGCTATCGATGGGACTGAGTCTCTCGGGACGGCGCCAGCGGGGCTGTTGCAGCAAAACAACTGTATCAAAGAAAAAAGACTGACGGATTTCATGAAAAATGCATATCGAGAGCGTAGGAGTTCGCGCGCAAGGGTCGCGAGTGTTGACACGCGTCATAATTACCGAGTAGAGTCGCCGGTCGTTTTCTGCGCGGTGTTACATTTTACGCGATTACGTAGACGTCCATCACCGTCACTGTCAGCGACGGAAGAAATGCGAGAAAATTTTAAATCGATGCACTCGTCGTTTACGAGCAGTTGCGACGGTGGAGGGTTCCGATATCTTCCGACGCTTCGGAAAAAATGATAGAAAGAGAGACGAGTAATAAAAATAACGCTAAGTCCGATAAAAATGGGGTTTTTCGATCAGCCGTACTACGCGTTAAACAAGTGTCACATGTGTCGAGTGGGCATTTGGCCGGAACAATCGAGATATGTGAGAAAATTTTGGCCACTTGCGATGTTCGCCGTTATCCTGTCGCTCGTTGGACCTCAGGAAAGTACCTGACTATGACATTTTTTTTTAATTTTCATTCCATATTTTTTTCTATTATTGATTTACTGCATTCAACAGCTCGTTCGCTTGCATGACGTTTGGGGAAACATAAACGCCGTTATAACTTGCATACCGAACCTCTTGTGCGTAATAGGAAATTTTACAACGGTATCGAATAGCATGTTAAAAGCTAACAAGGTACGCTGTAGAGCGGGGGGCTTCGATCTAAAGTTTCGAAAAGTTGAAGGTTAACATTGCCATTAGAAAATATAATAATAATGTTCTTATTATTATTAACATCAGGAAAAACACTAATTATTGAACGCTAACTATGCAAATAATAAAATTACAAAATCGAGTAGAAAACGGCAATTGGCGAATTCTCCTTTATGGGGTGTTTTTCAGATGAAGCAAATGCTTCAGAAAATTGAAGCGCATTGGGAAATGTTTAAGGATACATCAGCCGTCATTATTCTTGAAAAATACGCCGAACGTGGACGTTATCTTACGGCCGTTTACTCAAGTAATTATAATAATTAATTTATCATGATGCACAATATCCGTATCCATTTTTTTATTACTTTTTTTTAATTAACGATTGATTAGTATATATCTATACTACCGCCATCCTCTATCTAAGTGTATCTGTGTTGCCTTCAATATTGGACTTTGTTGATCCTCTCAATGAAACTCGTCCCAAGGATTATATTTACGAGGCGGAGTACGGTGTCGACTCCGATCAATACTATTGGTTAATTGTGGCACATAGTTACATCGTTACAGTCGTCTCAATAAATATGATCGTTGCCATTGACACTATGTACATTATGTGGGCCGAACATGCCTGCGCGCTCTTTGAGATTGTTGGGTGAGTTATGATACGGACAATTCAAATATCTTCGAGTAGATTGAAAAATTCGAGAATTTTCAGATTGTTAAAACATTTTCGAACAATTCGAATCGAATTATTCGTATTCGGGTCGAATTGTTCAAAATTTCGAATATTCGGAAAGTTCAACTACTAATATCGTAACGATTGAACGAACAGATTCAACCTAAAGCTGGCCACAGATAAATACATGGCGAGTCGAAACCATACAGTTGCTGTCTGCAATGATGGCAATTATAAAAAAATCTGTGACTGCATATATGTTCACAAAGAGGCGATAAGGTAGGTGTCGTAAATAAGGGAAAGTACCATTGCTTGTCTGCGATGGTCTACGTTTCGAATTTTCATTGATTAAGTTACGATTAGTCTATTTTTGTATAAATTAGTTTTGTGGCTATGATTGAGAGCATTTATTCCGGATCTTTCGCAGTGGTGATAGGCATTACTACGATTCTGATAAGCTTGACGAGTGTACAGGTAAATTGATCATTTTTAAATTATCGGTACTCATTCCATTCCAGAAATAAAAAGACGATAATCGACGAATTGTTTGTACGCTTTAGGCTTTGATTAATATGGGACATCCTCACATAGTGATACAATTAGTAAGCTTCACCGGCGGTCAGATATTTCATCTTTACTTCAATAGCATACCAGGACAAAAATTGATCGATCATAGTTTGAAGATTCACACATTCGCGTGCGTATGAACGAACGAAGGTGATACCGTCGTTGAACCGGGCAAAGCCCCTTTGAGAACTTTTTCTTATATATTATCAGTACTATATACTTGACTGATAAATTTTTTGATACTCAAATAGTTACGACTTGGACTGGTACGATATGTCACTGAAAGCACAAAAGCTTTTGGCAATAATTCTTATGCGAAGCCGAAGACCGTGTCTTCTTACCGCTGGAAAGGTGTACGTTCTGTCGATGGAAAGCTTTGGGATGGTAGGGATCTCAAATTTCGACAAAACATGTCGATAAAAAACTAAGTATAAACTATGCCGTTATTCGAATGCTATTTAAATTATTTTTCCAGGTGATGCAGACAGCGGCGTCGTACTTCATGATATTCGCACGACTGCTTTGATCGCTTCGGTCGTCGACGCCGCCTAAAAAATAGATTCTATCTCCATCGCTCCTGTTTCAATAGTGATCGACGAAGTCATAAAACTCATCGAATTAACGTTGTTAAAATTTATTATATATGTTAGTAAATGTGTACAGCCAAAAATATGTACTTTATTTTTTCAAGTAGAAAGTATAATTATATATGTATGAGCATAGACTTCGATGGAACCATTCGTGCGCATTGCAATTGCGTGGTATCGAGTAAAATATTCACAGAAAATTCAAGGATATTTTCACGTCTTCCAGAACATTTTCAAGATTGTCCGGGACATTTAAAAAAAGTAGATAATGATAAAATTATTAATTAATAATGCATATTTCTCTTCTTATAAAAGCATGAATCATATAAATAACTCACTGAAATCTTCACTCAAAAAATTACGTCAAGAAACGGTACAGCAAATAAAAATACTGATATTTGTAGATTTAAAAATACGACAAAGGCCTATCATTGGCGGAGATACAGATCCAATTCAATTTAGGAAGAGCACCCGCGTTCTCCTGACTCTGCGGTGATATCGATAAATCATTATTTCAATGACAAAGGTTACAAAAGAACATGCCAAACCTATGCCGAGAATAGCAAACGCAAAGGCCAAATCGTTCAAAGTCAGAATTCGAGGTTCCGGATCACCTACCTGTGATTCAGCTTCGAGTAAACGTTTTTCATCGACAATATAATATAGGGGCATCAAAATACCACCGCTGATGAGGACACCCAGAAATTTATTGAGTACCTCTTCAAGAGCCCAATAATGTGGCATGATGTTGGTAACATACTCTATTTGAACGCATTCGCTGAAGTATAAACTGTAGTTCGCTGCTATGTCTCTTAAACTGGAACCCGAGTCCACACAAGCAATCGATGGGTAATTTACAACGTAGTATGCGCATTGGTCGTTATTTGTTAAAGCAACGATACGATCTTCGGGGAGATAATCCTCGAAAAGGCCAAAAAACGATGGCGGTGTGATAACCTTGTAACCAAGATCGGCGAGATCTTGTACTGAATCAACTTGTCGAACAGGACTATCTTGGGTCAAGACAGCGGCCAAGTTACCGACAAAAATGCCTTGCATCGTTACAACGAAAGTCAGTAGACAAGCCATATATATCTGCGGTGCTACATTCCGAGGTACTGTGGTGAGTCCCGAGTTACTACTTAGACGAACTATATTCAATATTGCGTCCATGAAAGGCTGACGAAGAAAATATTTGAAGAAACTCAGCGTAACAAAATAAACGATAGCCAAACCAATCCACGAATGGCCATCTATCACCGAAATAATCTTTTCCAATTGCGACTTATTGCCCCGGAACTTAGTTACCATAAACATACATTCCGTTCCATGTGGATAGGTAAAAAATAATTCGCCTGCCAATCTTAACATCATTGGCCGGCTTTGAAAGTATCTGGTGTCAATAGAATTCGCCCCCAAAACAATTTCCTCATACACTTCCGCACCGGTGGCGTTCACATAAGCAATGAAATCGGCCATGTAGGAAAATCGTTTTGTGTGTTCAATTTTTATACGCCGGGTTGTCGTTACATTTGCTCTCGCTTCGGACGAACAATATGGCTTACTGCAGGATTGGACCCATTTGATCATCAAACCACCCAAGTCTTGAGTTTTTTTGTAATCAAGATTTTTACACATATCCTCGTTTTCATGATATTTGCGAACGAACCAGTAAAAATCAGGACCCGTTGGGGTTTTCAAATGTGCCACTGATCGCCAGGGTTTCGGAGCCCAACTTGCAAAAGGATTGGAACCGTACAGCACCGTTCCCATCGCGTGATGATCGCAGAGCAGATTTGCATTCAGTATCTGGTTGTAATTGAGATTAAACAACAAATTAACGGTGTCAATTCTTCCGCCGCATCCAGCGTATCTTCTTTCTGACGACCAGCCGATTATTATAACAAATGCCATGGTATTGTAATAGCGAGAACTTTTTAACGATGTCAGTATGTCGTTGTACCGCTCATAATTCGATATCAGTATTACTATGATGTGAACCTTGTGTTGTGTATTACGATGGTAACCCGTAGAGTAGTCCGTATTTTTCATGATTCTATTCCTATCGTCCAACGTAACCAGAGAAAAGGCCCGATGCAACGCGAGTTTTGCCACGAAAGAACTAGGGAAATTGCCCGAGAAAAGGATGGTTTTGTCTTGATTTTTATAGCAATTCGTCAGTATGTTTATCTGCAATCAATTGAATCATTAACAAATTTAAACCCTATTTCCACGCATACAATTTTTTATTTCAAGTCCGATTCGACACGTTACATTTTTTATTGCGGCGACATTTCACCGCATACAGTGTTTTACTTTGATCTTGAATTATAAGCGTACAATTTTTTATTTTAATTTCACTTCTACTTCGACAATTTCTTGATTTTTACGTGATTGTCTATGATACATACACAGTAGAAATCTACTTACCGCTGCTTTTTCAAGTTCAGCGTATCCCTTCGGATTTTTTGGGTTAACTATTATTTTAGCCAAACACATTCCTTCCACAAGAACCAAAAACACAGTAGACAACTTTACGAGATTCATCGTATGTTTTTTTTTATAAAACTCGGGATCATGTACTACGATCGTCAAGGAACGTTCATCAGTGACTGCTTGTGGAAAGCATATAAAATTACGTGTACTGATGCCACTCGCGTTCGAAATCGTCCTATTGCGTGTTCGAGTATTGACACCTTTACATTCCGAGTGCGTTCAATCTGAATAATTTATATACTGAATCGAGAACGGTTACAAGGGAGCGTTGAGGACGAGCGGGAAATCCGCGTTAGTATATGTCACCACAGAATTTGTGCTAAACGTACTCATTGTTACTTGAAGAAACAGCCTGAATAATTATTTTTTAATGATGATTCAGCATTCATAAAATACAAATTGAAGTACTATGAACAATTTTTCGATAATTGGATTGGGAATGCGTTTGGTTTGGGTTTGATTTAGTTTTGAGTTTTCAGAAAACATTTAACATGTTTCATCATTAATCAATACCTTTTCTTAATGGACAACGAATCATCACCGAAACGATGTCGATAATCAAGAGACGCAGCAGCGTCTCGACGCCAATACCAATAAAAAGTAATAAGTCCCCGCAACAAACGTTGTAGACTTGGTAGGTCGAGCGCTATCAAATAGTTTTACGCTAATATTGGGTTGTCTCAAGTTTCAACGTTTTGTTCTCGTGAGTGACTAAATTTATAGAAAAAATTATACATGTTTTATGATATAAATCGAATACTAGCTTTTACACAAGCTCTTCAGCAACCCTATTCGTTTATACGTTCTCGAGATATGATCGTGTAGCTCGAAAAATCCATACTTTTACGATGTTTTCTTCAGACTGTCCCCCTTTCCATGTCATGTCCTTTGACGTCACGAGCAAACATCATGGTCAAATTATCGATTGTGCCAACCGGCAAGCACCGATCTAGAGTTAGCTGTGTACATGACGTCACAGCTACCCGTTCGATAATACAATACTTGGATAGATGATCGTCCGAACCGACAATCCAGTACTTGGATGGGTGACCGCCAGACTTGACGAAATGTGTATAACACTACGCATATGTAAAAGCGTTATACAACGGTAGCGTGAATGTTCATTTTAGAAACTCACTGCTAATTTGTGTAAACAACAGAAATTCACTACTAATTTGATTAAAAAATCGCAATACATTTCTAATTTGTTTAAATAACTGCAATTTACTTGAAAATCTGCAATCCATTGAAGCATTAACGAATTTCAATTCTATTTCTACATGTAGAGTACCCATAGGTATTCACTTACAGCTGCTTCTTCGAGTGCACCGAATGCTTCCGGTTCTTTTATCTTCATAACCATTTTAACAGAACACATTAGTCAGTTTAACAGAACAATTAGTCTGATTAACCGTTGGAAGAAAAAAATGTATTCACAAAAGATGAAATCATAAACTTTTTCGTAGTACATATTGACGATAACGACATATCACATGTCTTTATAACTTAGAATTATATTTCCACACATCTATTCGCTTCCTTAAACGCTTAAATGCTTCGTATCAATCAAATTTTGGTGTATTTTGGTGTAATAGATACAAGTTACAATGCTCTTTCTCCACTGGATACGATGCGCCGTACAAAGTAGCGCATGTGGGAACGACATACACTTACCATTTATGGCTATATATCCAATTCAATTAAGGAAGAGCACCCGTGTTGTCCTGACTCTGCGGTGATATCGATAAATCATTATTTCAATGACAAAGGTTACAAAAGAACATGCCCAACCTATGCCGAGAATAGCAAACGCAAAGGCCAAATCGTTCAAAGTCAGAATTCGAGGTTCCGGATCACCTACCTGTGATTCAGCTTCGAGTAAACGTTTTTCATCAACAATATAATATAGGGGCATCAAAATACCACCGCTGATGAGGACACCCAGAAATTTATTGAGTACCTCTTCAAGAGCCCAATAATGTGGCATGATGTTGGTAACATACACTATTTGAATGCATTCGCTAAAGTGTAAACTATAGTTCGCTGCTATGTCTCTTAAACCGATGTCCGCGTCTAGACAAGCAATCGAGGGGTAGCTTACAACGTAGTTTACGCATTGCTCGTTATTTGTTAAAGAAACGATACGATCTTTGGGGAGATATTCCTCGAAAAGGCCAAAAAACGATGGCGGTGTGATAACCTTGTAACCAAGATCGGCGAGATCTTGTACTGAATCAACTTGTCGAACAGGACTATCTTGGGTCAAGAGAGCGGCCAAGTTACCGACAAAAATGCCTTGCATCGTTACGACGAAAGTCAGTAGACAAGCCATATATATCTGCGGTGCTACATTTCGAGGTACTGTGGTGAGTCCCAAGTTACTACTTAGACGAACTATATTCAATATTGCGTCCATCAGAGGCTGACGAAAAAAATATTTGAAGAAACTCAGCGTAACAAAATAAACGATAACCAAACCAATCCACGAATGGCCATCTATCACCGAAATAATCTTTTGTAATTGCGACTTATTGCCCCGGAACTTAGTTATCAGAAACATACATTCCGTTCCATGTGGATAGGTAAAAAATAATTCGCCTGCCAATCTTAACATTAATGGCTGGACTTGAAAGTATCTGGTGTCAATAGTATTCGCCCCTAAAACAAATTCCTCATACACATCCGCAACGGTTGCGTTCACATAAGCAATGAAAGCAGCCATGAAGAAAAACCGTTTTTCGTTGTAAATTTTTATACGCCGGGATGTCGTTACATTTACGCTCGCTTCGCGCGAACAATAGGGCTTATGGCAGGAATGGATCAATTTGATCATGAAACCACCCAAGTTTTGAGTTTTTTTGTAGTCAAGATTTTTACACATATCCTCGTTTTCATGATATTTGCGAACGAACCAGTAAAAATTAGGACCCGTTGGGATTTCCAAATTTGCCACTGATCGCCAGGGTTTCGGAGCCCAACTTGCAAAAGGATTGGAACCGTACAGCACTGTTCCCATCGCGTGATGATCGCAGAGCAGATTTGCATTCAGTATCTGGTTGTAATTGAGATTAAACAACAAATTAACGGTGTCAATGCTTCCGTCGCATCCAGCGTATCTTCTTTCTGACGACCAGCCGATTATTAGAACAAATGCCATGGTATTGTAATAGCGAGAACTTTTTAACGATGTCAGTATGTCGTTGTACCGCTCATAATTCGATATCAGTATTACTATGATGTGAACCTTGTGTTGTGTATTACGATGGTAACCCGTGGAGTAGTCCGTATTCTTCATGATTCTATTCCTATCGTCCAACGTAACCAGAGAAAAGGCCCGATGCAACGCGAGTTTTGCCACGAAAGAACTAGGGAAATTGCCCGAGAAAAGGATGGTTTTGTCTTGATTTTTATAGCAATTCGTCAGTATGTTTATCTGCAATCAATTGAATCATTAACAAATTTAAACCCTATTTCCACGCATACAATTTTTTATTTCAAGTCCGATTCGACACGTTACATTTTTTATTGCGGCGACATTTCACCGCATACAGTGTTTTACTTTGATCTTGAATTATAAGCGTACAATTTTTTATTTTAATTTCGCTTCTACGTCGACAATTTCTTGATTTTTACGTGATTGTCTATGATACATACACAGTAGAAATCTACTTACCGCTGCTTTTTCAAGTTCAGCATATCCCTTCGGATTTTTTGGGTTAACTATTATTTTAGCCAAACACATTCCTTCCACAAGAACCAAAAACACAGTAGACAACTTTACGAGATTCATCGTATGTTTTTTTTGTTATAAAACTCGCGATCATGTACTACGATCGTCAAGGAACGTTCATCAGTGACTGCTTGTGGAAAGCATATAAAATTACGTGTACTGATGCCACTCGCGTTCGAAATCGTCCTATTGCGTGTTCGAGTATTGACACCTTTACATTCCGAGTGCGTTCAATCTGAATAATTTATATACTGAATCGAGAACGGTTACAAGGGAGCGTTGAGGACGAGCGGGAAATCCGCGTTAGTATATGTCACCACAGAATTTGTGCTAAACGTACTCATTATTACTTGAAGAAACAGCCTGAATAATTATTTTTTAATGATGATTCAGCATTCATAAAATACAAATTGAAGTACTATGAACAATTTTTCGATAATTGGATTGGGAATGAGTTTGGTTTGGGTTTGATTTAGTTTTGAGTTTTCAGAAAACATTTAACATGTTTCATCATTAATCAATACCTTTTCTTAATGGACAACGAATCATCACCGAAACGATGTCGATAATCAAGAGACGCAGCAGCGTCTCGACGCCAATACCAATAAAAAGTAATAAGTCCCCGCAACAAACGTTGTAGACTTGGTAGGTCGAGCGCTATCAAATAGTTTTACGCTAATATTGGGTTGTCTCAAGTTTCAACGTTTTGTTCTCGTGAGTGACTAAATTTATAGAAAAAATTATACATGTTTTATGATATAAATCGAATACTAGCTTTTACACAAGCTCTTCAGCAACCCTATTCGTTTATACGTTCTCGAGATATGATCGTGTAGCTCGAAAAATCCATACTTTTACGATGTTTTCTTCAGACTGTCCCCCTTTCCATGTCATGTCCTTTGACGTCACGAGCAAACATCATGGTCAAATTATCGATTGTGCCAACCGGCAAGCACCGATCTAGAGTTAGCTGTGTACATGACGTCACAGCTACCCGTTCGATAATACAATACTTGGATAGATGATCGTCCGAACCGACAATCCAATACTTGGATGGGTGACCGCCAGACTTGACGAAATGTGTATAACACTACGCATATGTAAAAGCGTTATACAACGGTAGCGTGAATGTTCATTTTAGAAACTCACTGCTAATTTGTGTAAACAACAGAAATTCACTACTAATTTGATTAAAAAATCGCAATACATTTCTAATTTGTTTAAATAACTGCAATTTACTTGAAAATCTGCAATCCATTGAAGCATTAACGAATTTCAATTCTATTTCTACATGTAGAGTACCCATAGGTATTCACTTACAGCTGCTTCTTCGAGTGCACCGAATGCTTCCGGTTCTTTTATCTTCATAACCATTTTAACAGAACACATTAGTCAGTTTAACAGAACAATTAGTCTGATTAACCGTTGGAAGAAAAAAATGTATTCACAAAAGATGAAATCACAAACTTTTTCGTAGTACATATTGACGATAACGACATATCACATGTCTTTATAACTTAGAATTATATTTCCACACATCTATTCGCTTCCTTAAACGCTTAAATGCTTCGTATCAATCAAATTTTGGTGTATTTTGGTGTAATAGATACAAGTTACAATGCTCTTTCTCCACTGGATACGATGCGCCGTACAAAGTAGCGCATGTGGGAACGACATACACTTACCATTTATGGCTATATATCCAATTCAATTAAGGAAGAGCACCCGTGTTGTCCTGACTCTGCGGTGATATCGATAAATCATTATTTCAATGACAAAGGTTACAAAAGAACATGCCAAACCTATGCCGAGAATAGCAAACGCAAAGGCCAAATCGTTCAAAGTCAGAATTCGAGGTTCCGGATCACCTACCTGTGATTCAGCTTCGAGTAAACGTTTTTCATCGACAATATAATATAGGGGCATCAAAATACCACCGCTGATGAGGACACCCAGAAATTTATTGAGTACCTCTTCAAGAGCCCAATAATGTGGCATGATGTTGGTAACATACACTATTTGAATGCATTCGCTAAAGTGTAAACTATAGTTCGCTGCTATGTCTCTTAAACCGATGTCCGCGTCTAGACAAGCAATCGAGGGGTAGCTTACAACGTAGTTTACGCATTGCTCGTTATTTGTTAAAGAAACGATACGATCTTTGGGGAGATATTCCTCGAAAAGGCCAAAAAACGATGGCGGTGTGATAACCTTGTAACCAAGATCGGCGAGATCTTGTACTGAATCAACTTGTCGAACAGGACTATCTTGGGTCAAGAGAGCGGCCAAGTTACCGACAAAAATGCCTTGCATCGTTACGACGAAAGTCAGTAGACAAGCCATATATATCTGCGGTGCTACATTTCGAGGTACTGTGGTGAGTCCCAAGTTACTACTTAGACGAACTATATTCAATATTGCGTCCATCAGAGGCTGACGAAAAAAATATTTGAAGAAACTCAGCGTAACAAAATAAACGATAACCAAACCAATCCACGAATGGCCATCTATCACCGAAATAATCTTTTGCAATTGCGACTTATTGCCCCGGAACTTACTTATCAGAAACATACATTCCGTTCCGTGTGGATAGGTAAAAAATAATTCGCCTGCCAATCTTAACATTAATGGCTGGACTCGAAAGTATCTGGTGTCAATAGTATTCGCCCCTAAAACAAATTCCTCATACACATCCGCAACGGTTGCGTTCACATAAGCAATGAAAGCAGCCATGAAGAAAAACCGTTTTTCGTTGTAAATTTTTACACGCCGGGATGTCGTTACATTTACGCTCGCTTCGCGCGAACAATAGGGCTTATGGCAGGAATGGATCAATTTGATCATGAAACCACCCAAGTTTTGAGTTTTTTTGTAGTCAAGATTTTTACACATATCCTCGTTTTCATGATATTTGCGAACGAACCAGTAAAAATTAGGACCCGTTGGGATTTCCAAATTTGCCACTGATCGCCAGGGTTTCGGAGCCCAACTTGCAAAAGGATTGGAACCGTACAGCACTGTTCCCATCGCGTGATGATCGCAGAGCAGATTTGCATTCAGTATCTGGTTGTAATTGAGATTAAACAACAAATTAACGGTGTCAATGCTTCCGTCGCATCCAGCGTATCTTCTTTCTGACGACCAGCCGATTATTAGAACAAATGCCATGGTATTGTAATAGCGAGAACTTTTTAACGATGTCAGTATGTCGTTGTACCGCTCATAATTCGATATCAGTATTACTATGATGTGAACCTTGTGTTGTGTATTACGATGGTAACCCGTGGAGTAGTCCGTATTCTTCATGATTCTATTCCTATCGTCCAACGTAACCAGAGAAAAGGCCCGATGCAACGCGAGTTTTGCCACGAAAGAACTAGGGAAATTGCCCGAGAAAAGGATGGTTTTGTCTTGATTTTTATAGCAATTCGTCAGTATGTTTATCTGCAATTAATTGAATCATTAACAAATTTAAACCCTATTTCCACGCATACAATTTTTCATTTCAAGTCCGATTCGACACGTTAAATTTTTTATTGCGGCGACATTTCACCGCACAGTGTTTTACTTTGATCTTTAATTATAAGCGTACAATTTTTTATTTTAATTTCGCTTCTACGTCGATAATTTCTTGATTTTTACGTCATTGCCTATACATACACAGTAGAAATCTACTTACCGCTGCTTCTTCAAGTACAGCGTATCCCTTCGGATTTTTTGAGTTAACTATTATTTTAGCCAAACACATTCCTTCCACAAGAACCAAAAACACAGTAGACAACTTGACGAGATTCATCGTATGTTTTTTTTTTTTATAAAACTGGCGATCATGTACTGCGATCGTGAAGGAACGTTCATCAGTGACGGCTTGTGAAAAGCATATAAAATTACGCGTTCGAAATCGTCCTATTGCGTGTTCGAGTATTGATACCTTTACATTCCGAGTGCGTTCAATTTGAATAAATTATATACTGAATCGAGAAAGATTACAAGAGAGCGTTGAGGACGAGCGGGAAATCCGCGTTAGTATATGTCACCACAGAATTCGTGCTAAACGTACTCATTGTTACTTGAAGAAATAGCCTGAATAATAATTTTTTAATGATGATTCAGCATTCATAAAATACAAATTGAAGTACTATGAACAATTTTTCGATAATTGGATTGGGAATGCGTATGGTTTGGGTTCGATTTAGTTTTGAGCAAATAACATTTAACATGTTTTCCTATTAATCGACCGGAAAGCGATATATTATAATAAGATCATTCAAAGTCCCGCAGAAACGTGTACCGAGCTTACGATTTCGTGCAGGAAATGATGTCTAAGGTAAAGTGTATAGCATGTATAGCGCGTGGATAGCATGGTATGAAATACCGTAAATTTATTATCGATTCAATATAATAGTACCGCGTCGTGTGATATCGACATTACTGCAATTCGATGTGTATAAAGTCGAAGCCAACGTCATCAACGAGATATATCGTAATATATATTACGAGGTTACGATATTACGAACCAAGTACGTCGACAAGTTGTAATAATAATGATTTATTGACATTCATACATCTTCTGCATGCATTACCTCATAGATTAAACAATCGATACAGCTTCTGTGAATTCACAATTCAAGTGGACATTAAACTTAAAAACCTAATAGATTCCTGTAATATCGACGGATCGTGCACAAGACAGTTCGTTCCATGACCTACTCCACGAAGCCACCTGTACATTTTCTCCAGTGGCGATACGCTTCTACACCTGTAACCATCGATTATCCCGAGTCCCCAGTTGCGCAACAGTATTAATAAGCCGCCAAAGTCCGACAATTCATCGTTTAACGAAGAAACTTGTCGTAACGCTGTAACAAGGTAAGTTTCTTCGGCACGAAATGTTTCATTGAAAATAAAACTGTTTTAGCATATTATTTATCTTATTTATACATTAATATCATTGTTAAATCGATTGACAAGTAAGTGACGAGTGAAACTGCGCACCGGCACAGCTGACACGTAGTTTTCTATCCATATATATATATGTATATATATACAAAGCGAGTAGTTTGTTGCAACGCATTTATCGAAGCCGGCCGACCGGCTTACGTGACGAATTTAATATTTCCAGCAATTGAAAAATACGATCGAACATCTATAAATAAACTTCGCGAATCGATAAAAATAATAAACCACTCGCGGCATCAAACATATCGTGAGTTACGAAGGTACAAAAAACAACTTCGCAACACGATAAAAAAATTCTCACGTCCTTGGACCATAGTATTCACTTAATTATCGCGCGAATGCGATCGCATTGAAACAATGTGCTATTTCTAGAATGGCGGCGGAACGTTTAGACGTTTTGATATTCGGGGCGACGGGTTTCACGGGAAAATACGTAGTCAAGGAGGCTGCAAGATTGTGCAAAGAAAAACCATTTTCATGGGGAGTGGCGGGCCGCAACAAGGATGCCCTTGAAACAGTTATAAAAACCTTTGCACCGGAATCCAGTAAGTTTAACACTCTGCTGTCAAACAGCCAATGTCTATAAAAAAAATATATATATAAGTATTACACACATTATGTCTCATTCTGCGCAGAAGATATTCCGATAATTATTGCGGACGTCAAAGATGAGGAGTCATTGAAGAAAATGGCAGAGCGTTGCAAAGTCGTCGTCAACTGTTGCGGACCCTACAGATTCTTCGGAGAACCGGTTGTGAAAGCGTGCATTGCGGCCGGCACTCATCAAGTAGATGTGAGCGGAGAACCGCAGGTCTGTAATTTATTTTTTTATTCAATTTTTTTTTTTTGATTTTTATTAAAAAATTTGAATTTATTTTTTATTTAAAAATTTTTATCTATTTTTTATTTCAAAATTTTAATTTATTTTTTATTTAAAATTTTTTTTTAATTTATTTATTTTCTTATTGAATTGTTTACTGATTTTAATATTAATTGTTCGCAGTACATGGAGAAGATACAGTTGGAATACAACAAAGCGGCTCACGAGGCAGGAGTTTACGTCGTGAGTGCCTGTGGATTCGATAGCATACCGACCGATCTCGGTGTTATTTACACTCAACAGAAGTTCAAAGGCGAATTAAACAGCGTGGAGACTTATCTGTACGCGCGAAGCACGTCGAACGCCGGCGGTGCCGCGCTGCACTACGGAACATGGGAATCCGCCGTTTACGGTCTCGCCGACGCCCACCAATTGCGCGAACTTCGAACGAAATTGTTTCCCGAACGACTGCCGGCGTTAAAACCAAAACTGGAATCCCGGCAAGTAGTTGAAAATCGCAATAAAAAAACCGCGCGAACGAATGAAATTTTTGAGATCGAGAATTTTATGATTTTTTTTTTTTGTTTTCTCAGAGGAATGATTCATCGAAGTCCTGTCGACGGCGGATGGTCCGTTCCGTTTCTCGGCTCTGATAAATCCGTTGTCGTTCGCACGCAGCGATATTTGTACGAGAAAAACAAACAGCGACCCGTGCAGATTCAAACTTACATGACGTTGAAGTAAGGCACATTTTATTTTTCATCCGAAAACTATCGACGCACTATCATATGAAAAAAAAAATACAGTTATTCGCCCGAGGGAACAGTACGTCTGTTACATCGAGTTTCGCTTGAAAAATATCTTCAATCGTTTAAAATCGGATTTTTCAGCTCGTTGTTCACCGTAATTACGTTGGCAATAGTCGGCGCTGTATTCTCGGTTATGACAAAGTTCCAGTGTGGTCGCGATATGTTGCTAAAGGTATAAAAAATTATTACCGAAAAAAAAAAAATCGCAAAAATTATTTAACTGTTTATTGCAATTTTCAGTATCCGAAATTATTTTCTGCTGGAATAGCGAGTCACGAGGGACCGAAACCGGAAGTGATGGAGAACACGCATTTTTCTATTACGATAAAAGCCTCCGGATGGACCGAGAAACTCGCCGAACCAACCGATACGCATGCCGAACCACCGAACAAGGAAATGACAACGAAAGTTTCAGGTGTGAATCCTGGATACGGAGCAACCTGTACGATGCTAATGCTCAGCGCTATTACCGTTCTTAACGAAGCCGACAAAATGCCGGAGCGGTAAGCAATCGAAATCTCTTCGATCTATTGCGTCACTTAATTCTTTTTTTTCAACGATCTTTATCGACATTGGTTTTTATTTTACTTTCTCCCGCGTAGAGGGGGAGTTTTCGCCCCGGGTGCAGCCTTCGCCAAGACAACGCTCATCGACCAATTGAATAATAACGGCCTTAGCTTCGAGGTCGTCTCGTCGATTGAGAAGTAAAGGTAACGGAAAAAACTCTACAAACGATATGGTGTATCTGAACCAAAGTTACTAAAAAAATAACAATAAGTCTTTCCTCAGTTCTAACGCACAAAGTTACGAAATAAAAAAACAAAAAAAAAAAATGTTACGGAAAAAAAAAACAAATCTCATAGTTTTTGTTATCCATAGAAACGATTAACACGATATTATACCGATTGTTCGTATCGGATAAGTTTTTTTTTTACGCCTTTTTATTACGAAAAATAATACAGTTATATATATATATACATATGTTTACGGGTTATCGATGTATCGGAAGTTCCGAAACTTAAATGGTTTCTCGATGTAATTAATAAAATACAATTATACTAAACCGACTTGTAGTTTCAAATATTTCCCTGCCGTTCTGAGTTTCTCAGGGTTAATCCCGAGATGACGAACGATTTAGATGGGAAATTTCGAACTTAAGTTTTCGTCGAATATTTTTCCTGCGGTACGCTCTGTGGGCGGGAAATATAGTCCGAGTAAATTTGTTCTTAGGAATCTGAGAAATTTACGATGAGTCATCGGACGCTCGTCACGGAAGAAGCTTTTTTTTTCGAAATTTGAACGGAAATATTTTCAGAATATTTCATAGTGTTGAAATTTCACATTTTTTTAAATCTTCTGTCGCATTTCCCAAATCGAAAAAAAAATCGATAAAGGGAAATTGAAAAATTTCAAAAATTAGATTTTTTTTTCATTTCATATAATATTATCGGTTCGACATTTTCAATATTAACATTTCGCCGATACGAAGTAATCGCGAACATAAAAAAATGTTTACATTGCTCCTTCATTGAATGTTTTTACTCACTTTTTTCCTTCTATAAGAAAGTCAAATACATTATAGAAAATCTTATCGAAACTTCATGACGAAAATAAATTAATTGCGATAAATTAAATGCGGTAATTTTTAATTTCCAGATTTTTTTTTTTTTCGAATTGCAAAGGGTCTCTCTGTTCTTCTCCCGGAAGCTTCGGCAATATTGGACAATATGCCGCGCAATTCCGATCTAATTTAGAGCGATCGAAGTTTGAAGGACGCATTATCTTAATAGAAACACCGCGATGACCCACTTTTCGTTAAGTACATTCGGTCATATTTCGGAGGTTCAAGGATAAGCGGCTAAATGCTCGAATGGTATCGAAGTATCGTTAGTGGAGAGCGAAGTTGGTGGATATTTCTCGCCTCGTCTCAAGTTCATTGTCGAACCGGTGAGCAATTTGCGGCAAATATAGACAACCGACGAATCGCGATAACGAAATTCCATTCCCCACCATTTTTTTTTTTCGTTTCAATTTTATTTTTGGCCAAAAATCCATACGCTTCGGATGATATATACATCAGAATCGGTATTAAAATGTTTCCTTCGATTCAATTAATACGGACTAACGACACATTATAACGGCAACAGGTTTCACTCGGTTAATCTCGCGCGCAGAAGGCGAGTGTAATAATTCAAATGAAATCAATACGCCGATATTTACTTAACAATCATAAAGTATCGCCTTACGGCATTGTGCGTCACTGAGTTCTCCTTTTTTTTTTCTTCTTTTATCATTAAGAGATAAAAAAATATTCTGCACGAATCCAAAACGAAATTATTTACACACGATAAATCAATTAATTTTTTAATAACTATTGTATACGAACGATCGTCACGAGGCCTCAGAAACGGGAATAGATTGATCAAACGGGGAAATCCTCACATCGTTTAGGATTGTAAAGAAAGGTGTATCGTTACATTCGCCAAAACTGAGATTCAGCGCAAATTTTCAATTTTTCCCAATGGAATAAAAATCTAAAAACAATCGAGCAGACAAAAAGTGCTAAAAAAATTAATTTTGCGCATTATCGATGCGAAAAAATTGATAAAATATTGGAAAAAAATTCTTTAACGGATCTTTTTTTTTTAGCTGAAATAAGTCTGTTGATTTTTCCGATAAGATGAAATTTTTTTTTTTGAATTCTTTTCTTTTTTTCGAAATATTTTTTTTAAGCGTGAAAAGTGACGAATTTTCTATTTATCCCATTGGCAAGAATTCGATATTTTTTCGGAATCTCACTTTTGGTTCGGAATGTCGCGATTTACCCTCCTCAATGCGTTCGACAAACATGTCGATTCTCTTGAGAAGGAAAATGAAATAATTGGACTTAGTAAAATTAGTTACGATATTCCGAGTATCGTATTTAGTGATCGATAGTCCATTACGTAAGATCGCGATAATTGAAACGGTAAAAATATTTCCGGCTTTGAGTCGAATGTGGAACAACGTAATTTTTTCTAATTACAGAAATAGTTGTAACGATAAGCAGATCCAGTGACCTATGATATCTAAATGATCAATGATGAAATTTTTTTTAAATTAGAGAATCGTACGTGCATTCGGGTTCGTGTCACCGAGCGTGTTATTTATTATCTACTATTGTTTATCTTTCATTCATTGAGTTCATAGAGTTCACAGAGCTTCGGATCAGCGCAATGCGTTTTATTCTTCGAGACGATTTATAACCCCCTTTAGCCTTATCGTGTCCCCGTAAACGCACTCGCGCGTCCCTCGTGTCGCAAAGAATGCGTAAAAGGATCCGTAATTTCGTAATCGCCACTTGTTCCGAAGATCGAAGTCTGTTTCGATCTTTTCAGATCGAAAGTCCCGAGAAAAAAATGTTTAACTCCCTTAAAACATCGTGCAAAAAAATCCAAAAAAAATTCACAGCAAATTTGAGATTCGCAAGTATCGTGTAAAGAACGTTAACGAAAAACCAATGTTAAAATTTTCTATTTTTGAAATTTTTTTCCTAAGGTAAACGGAAAAAAAGAAATAATTCATAACTTTTCCATCGACTTGCGGTTACCGACGAAAAAAGAATAATTGCGTACGAAATTTCAACTCGATTACTTAATATTGACGAAATAACAGTCCGGAAGAACACCTTTTTAAGAAAAACACAAAAATATTTTTTTTACGTAATTTTTCTTCAAAATTTTCAGATATTCCGAATCGACCAACATTTCGTTTTTTTTACTTTTTTTTTACGAAAACAAAGCGTTTCTTAATAACGACGTAAAAAATTAACGATTGGTCTTGAAAAATTATCGGGCCGTTTAATTTATCATTCGTTGACAAAACTCGAAATTTTGTTCGGCACCTGTGTTGATCCTTCGATTGAGCAAAATTTCCTGTTAAGAAGTAACACGCGAAATTCTTCGCGATTTTTTAACACGCGCGCTCGTTACGTCGACTCCGCTGTCACTCGAGGGCCGACCGTGAACGAGAACCGAGGAGAGCTCAGTCGTTCGAAAGAAAAGGAAATCATATTGGCGAGCGGAACAAGAGGAGGTGTAATGACTCGATATTCCTGTAGTATACGTTCGCATACCGTGTGTATCTATACATCTCATCTATACATATATATATATAATATATAATGTCAAAGCGACAACGGGAGGGAGTTTCATCGTAGCCTCGCAACGCTATATAAACTCCAGTCTTTGCTCCGAAACTTGACACAGCATCGTTAACGTTCTAACAATTCCATCGGGTATCGCTGTCGAGTGTCCGGGATTTGGCGAAAAACAAAAAAAAAAAAAACATCGCGAAAAATCTCTTTTTCACGCTTTCGAGCGATTAGTAGAAAGGAAACAAAAAAAAATCGTTCGAAACGAAGTTGTGCGACAGAGTTCCGCGATAAAGCAACGCAATATGAAGGGTGAAAAGGAACACCGAAACGGCGTCGAGGAGAAGGGGAATAATCGAAGCTTATGTCCCATTGGAAGCAAAGGTGAGTTTTTTTAACCGTTTAATTTTTTTTATGAGTTTCTTGCCGTCATGAATATTTTTCGATGCGGTCATAAGCGTCAGACTGATGACAAATGCGAGAGAAAAAAAAATTGTTCACGGAAAAAAAAGGAGTACAATGGAAACATTTTTACTCGATCGTTTAAAGATTTTTTTTTTTTCAAAAACTTCGCGTGTGATGTAAACTTCAAGTATCCGAAGCTCATTGCCGCGATAACGAGTTATTATTGTCATTATTTATTCATATAAGTTTATTGATTCCGATTGCTCCGATATCTCGTTATGTAAGATTTTCGATTCGAATGTATACGCAAGTTGCGTTTAAATATCCTCGAGATAATTCGCGCGAATTGCATAGAAAATCTTTATGACACGCGAAGAATGTCGACAGCTTTGTCGACATTCGAATGTCCAATAATATTTGCTCGTAATATCGAATCGCAAAAAAAATGTTGTTTTTCGTTACGTGAGAAATCGATAAAATACATATTTATCCGATAATTCTTATTTCGAAGTATCGATTTTTATTTACAATTTTATCGAAAACTCGGTAAGAATTCCATTATTTTGATGAAAAAAAAAAAAAATAGAACTCGATGATTCAACTTTTTTTTTTACGAAAAATAAGATTTCCCGTATATTTCAAAACGAAAGTGAAGAAACTCCGATGATTTTTTAAACGAAAAAGCTGTTTGCTATTTTTATTTTTTATTGCGAATCACGTCGAACGTAGGATTATCCGCGTAACCGCATATCGACAAAGTGAAGTCTTCGCATTTACGTTATCATCGTAGACGCAGCGAAATTCCGAAAAAAAATGGAACAATGACCCATCGCAATTCATTAACCGAACTGTAAAAGCGATGTCAGAGGAAAATTGTTAATTTTCGATAAGCAAATATACAAGAAAAATAATTCGCTGCCTCATCCGCTTAATTGCTAAACCGAAGATTGTCCTTCTAAAAACCCATTGGCATCGGTTATACCAGCGATAACGTCGTACGCAGTCAAGGACCGTTTTCATTCTTCGGAGCTAACGAACCCGAAAACTGTGCAATCACTATGAATGTTTTGTTTCTTTGAAATCGTAACAATCGATATCTTATGGATCGTTATTTCCCATGCCGATGATTTATTTCCCATGTCGATGATGAAATGTAAAATTTGAATTGCAGAATGAGAGATTTCACTGAGTTGGTGCGCTTTAGCGATCGCGTAATTATTATGTAAATGTTTAGGGCGGAAACCGAAACTGCTGCTTTTACAGAGGCGTAACTCTACTTTCGATCATTTCACACATAACCTTCAAAATTTACGACTGTTTTAACGTAATTTCAATTGTAAAAAAAATAACGTAATATAATAATAATAAAAAAAATTATTCTTATTAAAAAAAAAAAGTCGAGGAAGGATCTTCCCTATCTCGGGGCATAACTGTGCTCCGAAAAAAAAAATCGATTTTATATCGTCATTTACAAGGATACGCGGCAAAGAGGAAAAACGGATGTAGAAAAGTTCTCAACATTCCATCGAAGTCGAGATGCGTAAATAAATGCATGCGAACCAGTAGTAGCCGGAGCGCGTACTTCAATAATGGAATCGTTGGAGACATAATGAAATCGCGTTTCCGTTGTTGATTTGGCCTCGCGATCCAATCCCAAGGTGGCCACACAGTTTACCTATACTACTGCGGTGTATGTCGCGATTCGAGATATCGACTCGGCAGGAGTCCTCTCGTTAAAGATTTTTCGGGTTTACTCCATCGTTATCGATAGGGGGTAAAAGACACGCGGAAGGAAATTTCACCGAGAATGGAGCGAATATTACGATATATATTTTCTACATGTTGATTTTCGTATCAGAAACGAATATACGGCGAATCTCGGGGATCTTATGTATAGCTATTATAATTATTATGGGAACATATATAATCATTTTTTCCTTCGTGAATTCGCTTAAGAGACGAAAAACAAAAAACGACATCGTAAAATATCGAAGGAGTCTCGCAGGCTATTGCTCCGGACGTGAATGACTCGTCAAAACGACTTCGCGAATTAATTTTCCACGAGGCGCGTCGAGTAAGAGGAACTCGAGGAAAGAAAAGAAAGATATAAACCGGAGACGGATATAAGGAAAAAGAGCGAAGTGCGAAAAGGTGTATGACGAATAATTCACGAAAGAACAAGAACCGCGGAGACGTGGATTCCCGCGATTTAATCCGGGTATTCACTCGTCCTCGTGACGTAATTTGCCTGAGAATCCAATTCGCACGTATATTATTTTATGCACATCGTTTTACAGTGGAAAAGTCGGTTCAAAAACACTCCGCACGGCTCTTTCCTCCGGGAGACTCGGAAAGTACGTCAAAACGCGCGTGAGAAACACGCACATTTGTTTTTTTTTTATTTTTTATTGTATTACTTCCCGTTCGTGACGATTCATCCGTAGAAATACATTAAACACCTTGCAATTATCGCGCGCCGCGTTATATCTACGAGAATTGATGATCGATACAAGGCTGGGCACTTACGATTTTCTCGTAATTGTCGCAATAACACTACGTAGCCGTTAACCGTTTTTTTTTTTTGTTGTCCGCATACTCTCGTTACATTGTGCAAAACTCGAGTCTAATGATAAAACGACAAAAAATAATAATTCATCGATAATCGACGGCCTTCAGTCGAGTTTACTAAGGTAAATAGTGAATGACAAAAAACAACTATTTTATACCCGCAACATTAACGCCCGTGTACAGCCCGTGTGAACGCGAAGTTGAAGAAAATCTGCCTTGACGTTCGGACGTGCTACGCAAATAGCCATATTCGAGTCGATATATTCGCCACTGTATTTAACTTGTGAAAGCAATTAAGATTCGAGGTAAACAAAAGGGGGTGAGCTAATCGGAATGTGTCGTTTCGGATCGTTAATCGAGAGATTTAAATTCACGCGACAGCATATTATCGTTCGATTAATAATGAATTAATAGTGTAATTCGAGCTCATTATTGAACGCACGATTGTACACTCGACAATTTCAATTTTATCGCGAGCAAATCGATGCTCTTTAATTCGACGTGAAAATTGACTTAAAATATTACGAAAGAATAAATCGTGTATTCAGTTTTGATAATTTGAATATTTACCTTCCGGTGTCCGCGATGTTTTCCATTAAAAAAATCATTTTTTAAAATTATTTTGACGAAAAAAGTCGATCTTTCGTTTCACGAGGACTGTTACAACGAGCGAGCGAGTTCGTTCATCGCTCCCCCTCCCCGCCAGCTACGCCAACCAACCAACTTAAAACGTTTCGCGTGCTGCATCGGTTCAGTAGCACAGCGTCACTCAGCTGAGCGACCTCGTGCCCCGATATCTCGTTCGAACGACCGTTCGTTGTATTTCACTAAAGTTTCGTTAATATTGTTTTTGTTTTTATTTGTATATCCAACTTAACAAAACATAAAAGGCGAATAATATTCGACATCCTTCAATCCGCCATTAAAGTGTTTACGAAATTTCGATAAATCGTTGTATTGTTTGTATTAAAAAACCCAAAAATAAAACGTGAACGTGACCATCGTCGATCTGCAATTCGCGTGAGTAGTCCCTCTAATTTCGTCGAACCCTTTCTATTCTGTGTATTAATCTGTCAAAAATTGTTCGGTCCAAAAGTATACGAAGGGAAAAACGAGATGAACAGAAAAGATATCCGTGGCATGTATTTTCGCGTAACGAACATTTAATAGTTTTTTTTTTCAATTCCCCGCGTTTGTGTATTCTTCAAGTAACAAAAATGGAATAGTCTTTCGAAAGGTATTTCTTTAGTAGATTTGTTTTGTTTTGTTATTTTTTTATTCGATCGTCGAATCCAAGGTCGATTATCGATTGACTCGTTCCACTTGAATCACCTGTTCCGATCGAGCCTTCCCTTTCGTTGGTAGCGGTTTTTTTTTTTTTTAATACGATGTACACTCGCTAATTGCCCGGGTACGTTCTAATTCCATCGATCCTCGAGATATCCTTGAGTGCGTTGAGCTCCATAGATCGATTTAACTGACCGATAGCCCGAAGCGAGACAGATCGTAACTCACGTATGACAAACACGGTTGTTCCCCTAACTTTTCAGATCCGCATCACCTCTCATCGCTGACAACTTTTAGAAAAAAAAAAAAAAACGAATTCAAGTTAAAAATACACCCCTCGTCGCATACAGGTTATATATATATCATTCGTGTAAACTCGTGAATTCTAAAAAACGCGTGCGTGCAAAAAAAAACAGAAAAAAAACATTGTAAAAAAATCCGAACATCATGAATGGCACGACGAGTCAATGCGCTGGAAAAGCGATTGTCGACGACGATAAGAGATCGCAACAGTTGGTAAGGCCCGCGCCATTGAGGACCGTGTCGTGGAACGAAGCCGTTGCCGAAGGTGATTTCGAGATACCGGGAACTCCGAAAACACCGAGAACCTCGACAACTCCAGGTATAAATACAATGTTCAGTGTAATTATCGGTTAACGATGACAAAACGCGCGTTAACGAAGATTCTTCGTAATTATATACACGGAACACAAATCATCGCGATTATCGCGGAAATTTGCCGTCGTTACATCGTTAGTTAGTTTTAAGAATGAAAAATGGAATAAACATAGAGAATAAATGTACAACCGGCGGAGACAGGATTTATCGCCATCGGTGGGAATAATCACCCCGTGTGTGACGGTTCGAGTTTATTTCGAGATATTCGAGATTTTTCGACCGTCGACATTTATTTCTTTTTGTCGGAAAAAAATACGAATTTTTTTAACGTCGAAAATTACGATGGATACGAAGATTTTTTAATAAAATAAATCTTTTTTATCGATATAATGGTTTTTTTAATACATTTTTGGGGTTATGTATATCGCTGTGGGAAAGCAAAGTCTCGTAAAGTTTGTCGACGATCCAAGGCGGATTGTTCGCCGAGAATTCGCTTTTGTACGCTTTCTGGGTTAATCGCGACCGGGTCCTGGGTCTCGGTGTCTCGATCTACGGCTAAGATAACAAGCCGTGAGAAACAAAAGAGGATACAGTTAACGATAAACAGACGAGATATACCGGTGAGAGGCGTCCGGTATATAACTGTATATTCACGAATATTACGTGATTTCGGAACGCACAACGTTATTAATACGGATGGCAAAACCGGAAGAGAAAAAAATTCGGCCGGAAACAAACGAATGAATAAAATTTCTTTTTTTTTTTCGTAAGTTTCGAATGGTCATGCGATGTAACGAGCGTATATTAGAAAAAACGTTATTATTTATCGATGCGTTGCACACTCGATGTATCGAGTACACGCGCGACACAAGTTGAAAGAACGATACGCACTTTGGAATTACAATTACGTTTGACAGAGGCGCATAAAAATCGGCGATTTATGACGTTCAAAGTCACCCGATTCTGGACCACCGCAACAGCAATGTTACGCATCCCCGTTCCACTTCGGTTATCTGTGTTTTCCTCTTTTTCGCGTAATAACCCCGACTACGCGTAGTCACAATGAGCGATAATCGTACTCGCGATTATTGAATTATTATTATTGTTTTTTTCTAACATTACACGCCTTATCAGCTTTCTTTTCAATACATCGAATCTCCTCGTCTTGATTCATGAATGACAATTTATAAAATTAAAAAAAAAACATTGGAATATGAAATACAAATTGATAGAAGATTAATGTTTTCTATGCGATTAGTACTCGTAAAAGTGAATAATTAATACAAATAATAATATAATAGCATTATATTGTATTTTATTAATATTATTAATTAATTTTCGTTATTTATACAATACATCGGTACTTTTCGTAAATAAAAAATTATTTTTTCTCGTCACTTCCGGTTTCGAACAATTCAAAGACCGGACGAAAAACGAAAATCCCATTCTAGTTAACGCTTTTCTCCCACTCCTCTGTGGATAATTATCGTTCGAAACATTAAGAGATCGCGGGGGTCGTGACTCCCCGATAATGGAAATCTGTGATCGACCACTCCACGGCTGCCGCTCCGGCCTCGTCGCGCGTTTTGAGTGATGAAATCACTCATACAATTTTTTTTCTCGTTAATCATTGTTTTGGAAACTTCTAATACGCGATCAGAAGACTCTTCGGTTATCTTAGTTTTACATCTTTTATTTTTTTTTCAATTCCCATTTACTGTTCCACTCGATTTATTGAAATTACGATATCGTCGTCGTGTTTATTAACGCTACACGTGTCGAAGTTTTGATAAACGTGAAATTTGGTACTGAAGGAGCAACTGGACACAGCGATACCTCCCCGCGGCTCGCTATATCGTTGTTTAACGGCGAAATCAATACGAGTCGCGCTTTCGCCACTCACCGCGTCGAGAAACACCGCGAAAATTTCATTGCACAAACGAAGAAGCTAATCAAAGTTTCTCAGTAAACATTCTCCGATTCGAATTCGTGACATTTTTGTTATTTATTACGAAAATAATTATAAAAATAGAAAAAAAAAAAACTGATTTTAATACGTCGATGTTTGGGCGAAAGTTTAATTTTTCTCAAAATACGCATACAATATGAAATATTTCAAAACTTATTTTAGTTATTTTTTCAATATTATTTATTGTGAAATAAGTGAAAAATAATAATAAATTATTATTTATTAAACAAAAATTTATAATTTTTTTTTATGTACATTTTTTAACGTGAATTTATTTTGCGACAGGACACGAAAAATGCACTTTTCATCATGATCTGGAATTGGATCATCGTCCGCCCACGAGGGAGGCATTGCTTCCCGAGATGTCGAGGAGTTACAGACTTCTTCTCGGATCATTGGGCGAAGATCCCGATCGACAGGGACTTCTCAAGACTCCCGAGAGGGCCGCGAAAGCTATGCTTTTCTTCACCAAAGGCTACGACCAGAGTATCGACGGTACGTTGCTTCGGTAACACTATACATCGGTCCGAAAGTCCCTCGGAGTTATTTTATTCATTACAATAGCCATCAATTCGCGTCACGTGTTCTTTCACTGGCAACGATCCTTCGTCGGGAATGATACGGAATTGAAGGCAAGAAATAAGATAAATCCGCTCGGTATAAGTAGGTGTCGGGGGTAGTAGAGTGGCTGATACTTGAGAATCCTGAGATATTTCTACTCGCGTTCCATAATTCATATACTCCGCTCGCTTCGGAAGTGATTCGATTTTATTGCTTTAATACGATTACTTCTTTCTTTTTTTTTTTTCGAGATAAATATTACAGAAAATAAAAATAATTAAGTACACAGTCGAGAGCTTTCGAGATTGTTTTTTGGGAAAATATCGAAAAAAATGAAAATAATTTATTACAGAGTCGAAAGCTTCACTTTTTAAACATTTTATTTTATTAATGAGAGTTTTGCCGGATTGTGGTGAACATCGAGTTTACGCTGCTGCTACGGAGCGATGGAACTCGTGACGATTTTACAATTACTTACTGGAGTTCTCGGAGTTAGAAAAACGATGTTGCAACTATCCCCGGGCGTTACAATATATATATATCGCGCCTCGTCACGAATTTCACGGCCAACGCGATCGGGCAAAGTGTTGAAAGTCAATCTCTGAAACCGGATTGCGCCTCTCGCTTTTCAATCCATTTTTTTTATTTTAGTTTATTTTTTTTTGTTTTTTCTTCCTCTTCACGCGCGTGTGCCGCCCCCCGTCTTCGGGAATCACAAATTTACCTGCAAAACGCGACCTTTCGTTCATTCGTAGAACTCATAACACTCGCCACGCGTCAGCAACGCGCTTCGATTTTCGGATAGTCATTTTTTATCGACGAATAACGAAAGTTCCTTCGGCAAGTTGCATCATCGTGAAGCAGTCACGCGGAGTCAGAATTTATAAGAACAAACAGAAGACTTTAGCAATTACAGGAATGTTTGCTTTTTTCCTTTTTTAAACTGTAAAAATTTAAATCGTAACAAAGATTCCCCACCCGCTGATTTTCCGGAACGGCATTATGACGATGAAAAAACAAAAATTCAGCTGCCAATGCAAATATTTTTTCAAATTTTCTATTTTTTTGTTTTTTCCAATATTATTATACTGTTTTATTTAATTAATACCAATAATAATAATATTGAACAAAAACGTAACTTCCGTAAATATTGGTTGCCGATAAAAAAAAAATTCTATCATAAAAACATTTTCCAAATCCGCGCACATTTTTTTTAAAGAAAAGAGAGCGGAATACCGGATTTATCCCCATAGGAACAGAGTATCAGCATGAAAAAAATTTTTTTATATCGCTCCATAATTCTCACCCTCTCACGAAGGATTTCACCGCTCTCTCGGTCTTTCCTGGGAAACTTATGCCGCTCTTTCGCGCTCTCGTCCGGTGGGGTAAGTGCCCGTCTACTACAGCACTCAGGGGGGTGAGTTTCGCTCGAACACGAGTCTCGGTGGAGCGCAAAGCTTTTGATATAAATGGACGGCGGGGGAGTTCGAGGCACTCGAGTAAAATCCTTCTTTTCATCCATTAATTTCCTTCGTCGGTTCTTTCTTTCCTTCCGTTCTTTTCTCTTTTTTTTTCTCTCGCGAGTGGCTTTCGCACCACCAATTTCATTTATTTTCATTCGATTCTTTTCGAATGATAAAATAAATTCGTTCCTTTCGCTTTATCGCCGATGCGAACAAATTAATATATCTTATTTCTCGTATTCTTGTTGCCGACGGATATCAAGTAACTTACGAATAAATTGACGATATTAATAGTCGTCACTGAGAGCGAAAGTCGAAAAGGCTCTCTGCTGGCAGAACGTAAATCAAAGACTCCGAGCAGTAGATACACCAATGGGATGAGAATAATTCGAATCACCAGTCAACGCGAAACTCGGATTTTCTCGAACATGTATCTTCGCCCCGATAGTCGTACACAGCGTCGCTTACCGCAACGAAGAATTGTTCGCTCCACTGAATCCTCAGGGAGTCACGAACAGTGCTTCGCTTGAGAAGCTTTTCACCGTATAATTTATCGAGCAAAGTCTCCTCTTCCACGACGAGAATTCTGGCGACAATCCCTTTTTCCTTAATCTTCACGAACTGCACTACGACATATTAAGTTTTTTTATTTCCTTCATTTATGCTCCGATACTAAGAGTAGAAAAAATATTAGCGACTAAAAATAGTATGAATTCCCTTCTTTCTAAATTTTTTTTAATATATCATTTAATATTATTTGTTTAAACATTTTTTGTACGAAATACACTGGGAGCGGGAACAAAAATTATTCAATTGGGAAATTTTACCAGGGGAAGCGAAATTGCGTGCGGAAACTCAGCTACAAACTGTGGGAACTTATAAAATTGATTATCAGAGTTTCAGTCGCCCGGAACTGAGAGGCGAACAGCGCAGAGTCTGAAGGATTAAAATGTAATTGAGTTTAATATTTTCCCTCATTTCCTTCTTTTTTTTATACAAAGTAACATTTTTTTGGTGAAAATTGAAATATTATGGAAAATGGCTGGAAATTTTTCTCGTTTACCCTTTTGCTTTTTCTTTTTTTTTTTTAAGTTCCACTTTTCTTTTTAATGCAACAATTGCTAATTGCGTCATTAAACAGTGTCTTTTGCACCGTAACCGCGTCGAGGGTGACGAGTCGTATTTCCCGTCTATTTTCTTTCCCTTTGCAGCTCTACGGTAGTTGTACAAAGTTGTGTAGGTGTTCCTTGTTAAGGTTTCCCTGGTAACCGGGAGAAGAGCTCATACTACCCATTATACCCGCCTACCAGGAGAACCATTGACTCCTCACGATTCTCTCGCCTATGGTAGCGCACCGTTTAGTTGGATAGTATATAGAAGCTGAGCACTCAACGGCACTACGGTTGCCGTAGCGCAGCCCCATCCCCGGTCCTGCAAGTAGGTCAATATCGTGCGAATCGCTGTGGAGCACAATTTTCCGCTCACGTAGCAGCCTCGCGGAACACATCTACCTGACGTTTCGAAAATCCAGTAAATTATTGGATTTTTTTGTAACTACGAGAAAATAAATGGCTATCAAAAACGTGAAAAAAAAAGAATTATCCAACTTTTTCGATATTTTTCAACCATTCATTTTTCCAAAACTCCTTGTAAATGTTTCTTTCAGTGATAAAGAAATCATTTTATTTAGTTATATAATTTTGGAGAAAGAAAAAAAATCCAAAAATTGACTCTAATTTCGAACTGTAGAGTAGAAAAATTCCCTTAATTATCAGAAAAACTTCAATCTATGAGCCGAATAAAAAATCCATCTTCCCAAAAATATATTTCACCAGTTATTTCGTAGAAAATATGTTACAAATTATAATTTTTGTTTTCAGACGTTATAAATGACGCAGTCTTCGACGAGGATCACGACGAAATGGTAGTCGTAAAGGACATCGAAATGTTCTCAATGTGCGAACATCACTTGGTACCGTTCTACGGAAAAGTATCTATCGGCTATTTGCCGTGCAAAAAGATTCTCGGACTCAGCAAATTAGCGAGGTGAGAGTCTCGCCTTCTATTCTCTAAAAGTCTTAAAAAAAAATGTAAATCAAAAATATCCGACAATCGATTTCCTTAATTTGAAAAATTGTCGGCACATTGTTTCCTCGATCGCTTAATGTATTGCGATCGATGTATTTTCTAACGTCGAGTTCGTCCCGCCGAACCGCGAGAAAGAGACGATCGTTAGCCAGTTGGGCTTTCGAAACTCTGTTCGGCGTCTCGAAGGCATTGGTTTGCATTACCGCAACCTTCGCGGCCCGACTCGTGGTGTAGCGAGTTAAAAGGAACAAAAAAAAAAGAAAAAAAAATGGCATATATAGGTGGGTGGCGGTTATACAGGTGGTCTATACCTACGAGAGGAACTTTCACGCTGCGATCGAAGCCGCGGGAGTTTTGCATACGATAGTCTCGTTCGCCGTGTTCGCGAATGCCTCTCGTCGAGGCAATGTAACACCTTCGGCAATCTAAAAACAACGGAAACCATTGTGAAGGCGCACAAGGCTGCGATTTACATTCCACCGATCGCGACAGCCGAGAACAACGTTTTTCCGCGATATCTCGAGGCAAAGGGGTTGATTTATTCTTCGTTACCTCGGGCCGCAAGTTAAACCGATCCCACGGGAAATTTATTTCAACTTAACGCTAATTCCCGGCGAAAGACATTCAATCAAAGAAATGCAATACAAAAGAAAGATCTTTTTCAATATTTTTTTACCATTTTTTTCTGTAATATTCCAAAAACTTAACTTTTTTAAAATGAAATACATTTATTTTATTATAGTCGTATAATTAACAGAAAAAAAAAATTCAAAGAAATTACGAAAATTCATTTTGCTGCTTCAATATTATTATATTGTTAATTTCTTACAGAGAAATTCGTGCTGTAAATAAAAAAAGATCATTTATTGCAATTACCAAACATTCCAAAGTGCTAACACTACTCTTATTAATGAAAAAAATTGCACGTTACTAAAAATCGCACGGAACATCGTTAATTTAGTTTCAAAGTTTTTTTACTTACGAATTTCCCGTAAACCATCCAATTGCCATATTTCAAGGCATTGATTTTTCATTCTTCTCTCATTGCAGAATCGTAGAGATTTTCAGTCGACGACTTCAGGTTCAAGAAAGATTGACGAAACAGATCGCCATCGCGGTAACCAAAGCGGTCCAACCAGCCGGCGTCGCGGTTGTCGTCGAGGGAGTGTGAGTTTTCATATATATATTCCATCTCCTGCTTTTTCACGACATTGCGATCATTCGATCGCCGAGCGCTCGTCACTAGTTGCAAAATGCATTTGCGCCTTACCGTAGTCGCGACGATTTTAATTTCGCGTTTCGCGCGAATTCGAGTTACGATTTTGTTTCTGTCCACACGAAACTCCAGAGAATTTTGAAAAAATTTCAAAAAGTAAAAAGTGTTAAAATGCTTAAAATTTAAAAAAATTAAACATTAACAAAAAAATTTAATAATAAAATTCCAACATTATAAAATTTCGAAATTGCGACCGCACGAGACACCAAAGAGTTAAAAAAAAAATGTTCCACTGATAGAAGTTCCCGATAAGTTCGCCAAATGTAAAGCGGCGACGATTCCCGCGAAATCGCGAGTTTCAAAATCCATCCGTCGCACGTGGGGCTCATCGATGCTTTGCATTGTGCAATTTTGTTTTTTTTTTTTTTTCGCTTTTCGCAATATTCGATATTCGATATCGTGCGACAAATATGACTATTACATATTTGTTTATGTATTTAAAAAATCGTATGCCTTATAGGCAATACGATAGAATTATTATTAGCAGAAAACCTCACCTTGTGCCAATAAAGAGATATCAAGAATTTTTCAAGCGCTCTCGCGTGCGCACACCGGTAATTATAAGAATTCACGTAATGATTTGCGTCCTTCGAGTCCCCGCCGCCCTCCGCGACACTCACGGCAATCCGGCCGATTTATTTATTTTTTTTTCTTTTTTTACAATTAAATCGCAAAAGACGTCGTGAAGTTAGCAATTAATCCCAACAAATTGGCTAATAGATCGTCGATCAATCAGGGATCGATGAGTTTCACGTATATTTCTTCTTTTTCCGTTGTCCTTCATGTGCACGTGGACCACGCGTGCTAAAACGACAATCCAACGCCTCCCACAACTTCGCGTTGTTCGCTTTTGATCTCTTCATAACATCCGACGCGACCCCTGAGGATTATCTTTCTCGGCGGGGGTCGGAGCTCAGAATTGCATCATCATCTTTTCCCGATTAATCGATCGATTTATCTCATTATTAAGCACTATTTGCACCATACGAAAAATTACTTGGAAAAATGTTTACGAAATTTTTGCCGCTTTTTTTTCTGTTTTTTTTTATAGTTTATTTTTTTTTAGCATATCATTGAATTGATAGTCATTTTTACATTTTCGCTTTAGAATTTGCCACACACTGTTAGAACGAAAAAAAAAAATTATATACTGTAAAAAATTCGCAAAAAGGGTTTTTGTAGTTACGGTATTTTGAATTCCGTATACTTTTGCGATAAATTTCTAATATGCCGTATGTTACACATCATTGATAGAAAAGAAAAAAAAATTTCATCCACATTTGCATTTTAAATTTATCACAAACGATTGACTGACAGCGGTTGATAATTCTAAAAGATCCAACGAAATCGACTCGATTTTCAAAATTTTTGTAACTTTTGTTAACACTGCAATTTTAATTTCGTTGAAATATTGACGATGACGATGAAAGATTATGCAACGCGGACAAAAATTATTATGAATACATTGAAAAAAAATGGTAGTTTCATGGGGATAAATGGATAAAATAGAAAAAAATTGGTAAAATTAATGCGATGAATATTTTGCAATTTTAAACACTAAAATATTTAAATTTCTCTGACTTACGTATATTATAATTGAATTGCAGTCTATTAAATTGTACAAAAGTACAAAAATAAAATTAATAAAAAAATGTTTAATAATAATAATTAATAATATATATAATATATATGATAATAATTCAACATAAATTCATTTAATTCGATTCATAAATTTGCAGAATTACAATAATTACTTTAGCAACTTTAACCCGCTATAATGGTATTCTAAATTTCATGCGCAATAGCCTAATAATTTTTTTTTTCCATAATCCTAAATTTATCGGAAATCAAAGATTCGCGAAAAATCAGTAGGGGGTCGAGTTACGGTTTAATTCTGCGGCTTAGTCCGGTTCGTCAGGGGTGAGGGGAGGGAGAAGGGGTTCGAAGCTCAAGGTATCAAGTCCACAATAACAACACAAGATCGGCGTTATATAAACAATATTCCGCAACTATAGTTTAATTAATGAAGCCAAACGGACACTTGAGAGTACCGTGCAATTTACGAATAGAGTTATGGAAATTAGAGTACAAAAAAAAAATTGTCGATTACGAAGCTACGATCGAAGTTATCGGAGTATCTTTCACTTTGAGATTATTTATTCATCACTTGATAATAGTCATAAACGCGTTTAATTCTATTTAGTATACAATGGAAATTAAGCGGAAACGGATAACAGTGCGACAACTCGATTATCATCTAATAAATTATTGTTACATCGTCGCCTTTGCACGCTTTCCGCGTTACGACGATAATAATCGATTACGACGAACTTCGCACTCCCGTAGGCGGCTTCTCGCGGTTGTAAGTAAGCAGAATTAAACAGCGAAACGGATAAATCCCCGCGGCGAACGTATCACCTTCGGGGACCGCCGCGAACTCGAAAGTCAGCGAGGCGCGACCGACCTCCACGAATTGCCTGACAAAAAACCTTTCGAGGTTTTTTTTTTTTTTTTTTTTTTTTTTCAACCGACGAGGGTATGTTTTCTCACCGAGAATCTCGGGCCATTCGCAATCTCGGGTTCTGGCCGCTGATCAACGAGAACAGTTGCATCAGATTTTCTCGCGTACCGCGGGAGCAGCGCGTATCCCCCCTCCGATCGCTCGAGGGATCGAATAACTTACGATCGCGTTACTAATGGAATTTTAACACATTCCGCTATTTTACATTGACTCACTGATTTATATCGTGTTACGCGTTCATAACGGGTATTGCCACGCGTTGCACTTGTTGTTGCAATGAAGAATTTTAATTATTGCAATGATCTTTCATTTTTCGGGACGATATTCCGCTTCAACCGAAAGGGAATTCTATCGACTAACCGATTTATTGAAATTCAATAAAAATTTCAAATTTTCGTAATAAGAAAATTTCAAAATTATAAGATGTTGAAATTTCAAAATTTCAAAATTATGAAATTCTGAAATACTGAATAATTAAATAAAATTCTATTTCGAAAAAATAATATGGCCACCGATTTCTCATTACGTAAAAATTCAATATTTATAAAATGGTAACGTTAACTTTTTTTTTTTTTTCTTTAGGCACATGTGTATGGTGATGAGAGGAGTCCAGAAAATAAACAGCAAGACAATGACCTCAACGATGTTGGGAGTCTTTCGGGACGATCCAAAAACCCGAGAGGAATTTCTCAACTTGGTACACTGCAAGTAGACGAACAGCTCGATGATTCGACAAACCGCGTGGGCGGATCGGCGCCCTGTCATCGGAATATATCAAGACGCGTCTGCTTCTCCCGAAAAACGATACTGAAGAAAATAAATGGCGGCGCAAGACGGAGCGCAAACTTTTGAAAACTCAAAGTGTCGGAAGTTACGTAAACTGCTCACGATGTGACACGATGACAATAAGGTATACGGTATAGTTGGTACTCTAAGAATTATAAGAGAACGAAACGAGGCTATCGAATCCAAATTTGTCGGAGACGATGAAAAAAAAACAAACAAAAAAAAAGCGCTCCTTTCCGCTTCATTGAAACGGACAAAATACATTGTACGAAGACGTCTGCATCCGTAACGCCTCTTTGCGAAAGAAAAAAAAAGAAACTGAATATCACTCGCAAGATTCGACAGCCATGAATCTTGCGATGTTTTATAATTCAGTGTTTTTTTGTCTATCAATCTATCGAGAAAAATCGGCAGCAATCGGTGCGTTTGCGCAACCGTTTCTTCACACTAATTGGCAAAATTTGCAACTATCGATAACGGAGGTGTTGCGACAGCAATAATACGAGAGGATTAGTAATTAATTGGCACGTCAGCAACTTCCGATTCGGCGAGTAACGAAAGTGATTTGTTTTTCTGTAAAAATTTAACAAATCGACTTGCCGTCGATACTTGGAGACGCGTTCGTTTATGCAGTATCTTTTTCTATTGGAATTTACAATGGAAAGTCAAAAGTGACAGTTTTCCGAACTCCGAAAACTTTCCGAAAAAGGATTTCCTCAGAAATAAAGCAAAAAGAAATAAACGGCCGTAAAAGTTCGACGAAAAAATTGCCGAGGAAAAAAGAAAGAAACGTTGATTTTTTTTTTATAAAAAAGAAATGTCCGCCATAATTCGTTGTGTCGTAATAATCGTCATTTGTCTGCAAATCGCGTTTTTTTTCGACGTTTTTTTTCCTGATACTTAAAAGAATGAACATTTTTAAGAAGATTTACGTGTCCGCTTTGTAAACGAACGCGTCTCAAAATAACAGAGCGGAGAAAACCTTTGATTAAAAAAAAGAAAGAAAAAAAAACGAAGAGATATTAGTGGATCGAGCGGATGATAGAATCCTATGAACGTGAGGCACGCAAAAGTAGCTTAGGGCCGACAAATCGGAGCGTTTCGCGATACAGCCATTCGTTTGCGCTCCGCATCCTCGTGCCTTTGTGATCAATTCGCTCTTTCGTTGTTAACTGTTTTAATTGTAAAATTTAATGTTTCGTTATTCAATATTATTTTAAATTATATATTATAAAACAAAAAACTATACGTAAGTCTGTCATTGCTATGTAAAAATCGTGCGAATCCCTTTATTCTGCAATTCGAGTTAATTTCGCATGAAAAAAAGAAATCTATTTTCGGAGAAAAAAGTACAGAAGACAAATTTCAATTTAAATTAACGAAAAAAAAATCATATAAAGCGATTTGCGGATTTTTGCGTCGTGACTACAGACAAATAAGAAGGGAAACTGAAGTGTAACGATCGGTACGTTTCAGTCATTTTCCACCGCCGCATATCGATATTTTATTTTATACTAATTCACTTGTGTTCGATACTTTTTTTTTAATAAGTATTCCAAGTTATTTCGCGAGCAACGAACGCGACAATATCGAATGTTAATTAAAAAGCGTTCCTCGCTTATTCGTCAAAAGTCCGCGATTAATTGTTATTTTTTTTTGTTCTAATTTAAATTAAATTAGGATTTTAAAAATAACAATTTCAAAAGACAAAGATCACTCCGTTGACGATGCGAGCGAAAGACAGAGGAACTTTTACAAGCCTCGATTTTTCCTCGTCATCCGTAACACACCGTAAAAGGAAAATATATACAATAAAATATACGTAACGTTAACGAATTGCCGAACAAAGAATTTTTTTGGAGATCGAAGAATTGAAAATTGGGGAACAAATATGATATATTTTCGAAACAAGACACAACAACAAAAAATAAAAACAAATGTTCTGCACTGCATCCGCGATACTTTGCGTTTATTATTACCGCGCGAAGCCGAAGGAATAATCAATTCGTCGGGTTTGTTCGTCGGATAAATCTGAGATCTTCACGCGTCCAAAAATCGATCAGACGATATAGTTATTTATCAGAGTATAAAAAAGACAACAAGACGATTAAAAAAGAAGCTGTTTGATATTTATGATACTTTCTGACGATATATTCTATTATACATATAAAGTTATATTTATATTTTAAAACGAGACGTCTTTATTGCTCTTTTCCCAATTTTCCGCTTCCGCTATCGTTCCTTTATGTTTTTCTCACGCAAACAGTCGTTTCGAATTTTTTAATCTTCGGTCGCAGGCAGATACGATTTTGCAATGTCGTCGTCGCCGTGCAAACCCTCGGAGAATCGTTTAGCGGAAGAAGAAACATCATATTGGGACTTCCAGTGTTCGCCGATCTCTTGTGTCACGATGACGATCCGCCTGCGCCGGTATTCGACCTTTTGCCGCAACAGCTGAGAGCTGAAACAGCACCCGCGGCCATTGGCTGACGAAAAGATTGGTTGTATAACTCAGTTTTGTGGCTATGATCGAGAACATTTATTCCAAGTCTTATGCAGTGATCATAGGCATTACTACGGTTCTCATAAGAGTGACGGACGTACAGGTAAATATGAACATTTCAAAACTATCGCTACTAATTCCAATATAAAGATTTAAAAAAATGGATTATGACGAATTGTTTGTACGTTTTAGGCTTTGAATCATAAGGGAGGTCCTAAAATGCTGATACTCGAACAGTTACGACTTAGACTGGTACGATATGTCACTAAAAGCTTATAACTTCTTGGCAATAATTCTTATGCTAAGCCGAAGGCCTTGTCTTCTTACCGCTGGAGACGTGTACATTCTGTCGATGGAAAGCTTTGGGATGGTATAGATTATCTCAGACTTCGACAAAATAAGTCGATAAAAAATTATAGTAATAACTATGCCATTATTAGAATGGCATATAAATGATTTCTGCAGGTCATGCAGACAGCGGCGTCATATTTCATGATATATTCGCGCAACTGCTTTGATCAATCCGGTCATCGGCGAGACGACAATAGATTTTCTATCCACCACTCTTGTTTCAATAGTGATCAACGAAGTAATAAAACACATCGAATTAACGGTGATGAAATTTATTATACGCGTTAGTGAATGTGTACAGCCGAAAAAAAATATTAATTAGTTTTTCAAGTATGGAGTATCATTATCATTATATATTATCATCAAAGACTTCCGGCAATCCATTTGTGCGCATTGCAATTGCCTATCATTGGCGGAGATATATCCAATTCACTTTAAGAAGGTCACCCGCGTTCTCCTGACTCTGTGGTGATATCGATAAACCATTATTTCAATGACAAAAGTTACAATAGAACATGCCAAACCTATGCCAAAAATAACAAACGCGAAGTCCAAATCTTTCAAAGACATGATTCGAGGTTCCGGTTCAATTACCATCAATTCGGTTTCGAGTAAACGTTTTTCATCGACAATATAATGCAGGGGTAGTAAGATTCCACCGGCAAGGACGATTCCCATATACTTATTGAATATCTCTTCAAAGGCCCAGTTGTTTGGAATACCGTTGGTATAATACTCGGATCGAATGCACCCGCTCAGGTGTACACCATAGTCTTCAATTAAGTCTTTCAGCAGAATACCCGAATCCACACAAGCATTCAAGGGATGGTTTAGGACGTATGTTAAGCAGTGTTCGTCGTTTGGTAAGGCAACAATTCGATGTTCGGGGAGAACATCGTTGAAAATTATAAAACATGATGGCGGTGCGTAAACCGTGTGACCGAGTTCGAAGAGATCTTGTACGGAATCAACTTGTCGATTAGGACGATCTTGTGTCAAGAGAGCGGCCAAGTTGCCGAGAAAAATGCCTTGCATCGTTACGACGAAAGTCAGTAGACAAGCCATATATACCCGTGATGCTACGTTCGGAGGTACTGTTGTGAGTCCCATGTTCGAACTTAAACGAATTAAATTCAATATTCCATCCATCAGAGGATGACGGAGAAAATATTTGAAGAACACCAGGGTAATGAAATAAACGATAGCAATACCGATCCACGATTTGCTATCTATCACCGAAAGAATCTTGTTCAACTGCGACTTATACCCGCGGAAATTGGATATCAGATACATACATTCCAATCCATGTGGATAGAGAAACGAATGTTTGCTTTTCAACCTCAACATCGCCGGTCGTACTGCCACGGATGTGCGGTCAACATTAGGAGTACTTCCCACATTCATTTTCCTAAACACATCCACTCTAGTTGCGTTAACATAAGCAATGAAATCAAAAATGAAGGAAGAGTATTTTTTCTCTTGAAGCCTTGAACGCCGGCTTCTCGGTCGATTTTCGATCGCTTCAAGCGAACAATGGGGCCACGTGCACTCATGCATCGTTTTAATGATTGTGCCACCCAAGTCTTGAGTTTTTCTGTAGTCAAGATTTTCACACATATCCTCGTTTTGAGTATATTGGCGAGTGAACACGTAAAAAATAGGCCTATTACGGATCTCTGCAAATGCAAAAGATTGCCACGGTCTCGGAGCCCGATTTCCAAAAGGATTGAACCCGAACAACACCGTTCCCATCCCTTCATGATCGCAGAGCAGGTTTGCATTTAGCATCTCCTTCACATTGAGATTGAATAACAAATTAATCGTTCCAAAATTTCCGTCGCATCCAGCGTGTTTTTTTTCTGCCGACCAACAGATTATTAGAATGTATGTCATCGTATTGTAATATCGAGAACGACTTAACGATGGCAGTATGTCGTTGTACCGAAAATAATTCGATATTAGGATTACTACGATGTAAACCTTGTGTTGCGTATTACGATGGTCACCCGACGAATAGTCGGTATTCTTCATAAGCCTCTTCCTATCGTCCAACAAAACCAGAGAAAAAAGCCGGCGCGACGCGAGCTTTGCCACGAATGAACCAGGAAAACTGCCTGAGAGAAGGATGGTCTTGTCTCGATTCGCATAGCAATTCGTTAGAATGTTAATCTACAATCCATTGAATCATTAACAAATTACAATTCTATTTTTACGCATGGAGTACACAATAGGCATCCACTCACAGCTGGTTCTTCGAGTACACCAAATCCATCTGGTTCAATTATCTTGTTTGCCATTTTAGCGGAACACATTAGTCCTGTTAGAGACAAAAACGCGACGGAGAACTTGAAAAGTTGCATTTTATCGTTTCGATTTTTTAAAGTTTAAGATGTCGGAGTCAACTATGTTGTACCACGATGTTGATAGTGCTTGGTGACTGACTACTCTTGAAAAATTATATTGATGGCTGACGTCCATGAAAGCGTCTATCGCGCATTGCGGTATATTGATATCATGTCGATACCGATTTAAAGTAATAAAAAAAAATCAATGATCCATCTAGCAAATTTCGCTCTGTATAAAATGAAAGTGCATGCTGTGGCAATTCATTTCTTAGCGTGTTATACACACGCACACACATTTATGGCAATGTATCCAATTTAATTAAGGAAAAGCACCCACGTTTTCCTTGCTCTGTGCTGATACCGATAAAACATAATGTCAATGATAAACGTTACAAAAGCACATGCTAAACCTATGGCGAGAACAGCAAATGCGAAACTCATATCGTTCAAAATCATGATTCGAAGTTTCGTTGCATACAGCGTGTCTTCTTTCTGGCGAGCAGCCGATTATGAGAACAAATGCCATGGCATTGTAATAGCGAGAACTCATCAACGATTTCAGTCGTTGTACCGCTTATAATTTGATATTAGCGTTACTATGATGTGAACCTTATGTTGCGAATTACAATGGTAACCAGTCGAGTAGTCGGTAATCTTCATACGTTGCTTCCTATCGTCCACCGAAACCAGAGACAAGGTTCGGCGCGAAGTGAATTTCACCACGAAAGTGAATTTCACCACGAAAGTGAATTTCACCACGAAAGAACTAGAAAACTGCCCAAGAGTAGGATGGTCTTGTCTCGATTTTCATAGCAATTCGTTAATATGTTTATCTGCAATCAATTGAAACATTTACATATAAAATTTACAAAAATGTAAACTCTATTTCCACGCATATAACTTTTTATTTCAAGTACATTTTTACGCGTACATTTTTTTATTGCTACCTTGTTTAACCCTATACAATTTTTAACTTTGAACTCCTATTCTAGGCGGACAATTTTTATTTTTATTTCGTATTTAGCCGTACAATTTCTTCATTTTTACTTCATGGCTATACGTACACAATAGAAATTTACTTGCCACTGCTTTATCAAGTTCAGCGAATCCCTTCGGATTTTTTGCGTTAACAATTATTTTAACGAAATGCATTTCTTCTATAAGCGCCAAAAACAAAATAGACAACGTGACGAGACTCATCTTATGTTTTTCTTATAAACCTAACGATCTCCAAGTCAACGATCGTGTACTACGATGTCAATAGTACAAACGTTGATCGTTGACTGCTCGTGGAAAGCTTATAAAATAACGTATATTTATACCACTCCCAATGACCAGGAAATTGATATAATCTGATAAGATCATTTGAAATATCGCAGAAGCGTGTGTCAAGCTTACAATGTCGTTTTGCATGCAGGAAGCGATGTCTATGATAACGTTTATAGCACGTGGATCGTGAACAGTATTATCGATTGCATTACAGTACAGTAATGCATTATCGATTCAATATAATAGTACTCTGCTGTGTGATATCACAGTAAGTTTGATATGATCGAGTCTTGAATTCACTCACTGTTTCACAATGTTGACATCCCGGCAGATCGATGTGTATAAGTTCAATGAAAACGATGAATTATTACAGATATGACACATGAAAGATATACTTTTACTATGGACCAAATGGGAAATTATTTAATGATTACATCGTTCAAGACACTTTTTTCATCGCGAACGGTTTGGCAATTACTGCCATTCATTATTGACATTTTAAATTTATATATATGTAAAATATATTTATAGACAATTAAAAAAAATATCTCTGCAGCAGGGAATCGAACTGTGGTTGCTCGCGTGATCGGCGGAAATTACTGACCATGTCGATTTTTTTTTTTTTTATCAAGAACAGGTTAGTATATATCTATACTACGATCGTCCTGTATCTAAAGTGTATCTGTAGGGCCTCCAATATTGGACTCCGTTGATTCTCTCAATGAAACTCGTCGGAAGGTTTATATTTACAAAACGGTATACGGTGTTAATGCCGATCAATACTGTTAATTGTGTGTCAATAAATATGATCGTTGCCATTGACACAATGTATTGCAACAAATACGACGTAGTTGACAGTTCGCTAAGGTACACGATACTAGTCAGCTTTGACAATAGATGAATGATGAATGGGCTATCTATATGAGATCGATAGTCATGACGTGAGGCATTTCATGATCGGGATAATTAATAACCTTTGTTTTTATTAATTATATCCGCTCCAAACCAAAACAAAAACCAACCAAACCAAATTTGGGGGAGCCGCGTTTGGTTTTGGTTTGAAAATCAAATATACGCGTTATTCAGTCGCTCAGTCGGTACAGTATATTATGTAGATCAAACATGCCTGCGCGCTCTTTGAGATTGTTGGTCGAGTTATAATTCCAATATTTTCAAATTGTTATGAGGATGACGCGTCGCAGAATCGGGAAAGCCTCTTTAAGACCTTTGTCTTACCTATTATCAGTAGTATATACTTCACTGGTACTTTTTTTTGATACTCGAATAGTTACGACTTAGACTGACGATATGTCATTGAAAGCTCATAACCACTTGGCAATCATTCTTATGCGAAGCCGAAGGCCTTGTCTTCTTACCGCTGGAAAGGTGTACGTTCTGTCGATAGAAAGCTTTGGGATGGTATAGATTATCCCAGACTTCGACAAAATAAGCCGATAAAAAAATATAGTATAAACTATGCCGTTATTAGAATGCATATTAGAAAGCATTCAAATTATTTTTGCAGGTCATGCAGACAGCGGCGTCGTACTTCATGATATTCGCGTGACTGCTCTGATCACTCAGATCATCGACGAGGCCCCACAAATACACATTCTATCCAGCGCTCTTGTTTCAACAGTTATCGACGAAGTAATGAAACTCATCGAATTAACGTTGTGAAGATTTATTAAACATGTTATTAAATGTGTACAGACGAAGAAAATATTTACTTCATTTTTATAAATATAAAGTATCATTATATATTATCATTATAGACTTCTATCAATGCATTTCTGCGCATTACAACTGCCAAAATGCGGCGGAAATATAGCCAATTCAATTTAGGAAGGTCACCCGCGTTCTCCAGACTCTGTGGTGATATCGATAAATAATTATTTCAATGACAAAAGTTACAATAGAACATGCCAACCCTGTGCCAAAAATAACAAACGCGAAAGCCAAATCGTTGAAAACCATGATCCGAGGTTCCGGATCAACTACCTGTGATTCAGCTTCGATCAAACGTTTTTCATCGACAACATAATACAGGGGCATCATAAAACCACCGGCAACGGCAAGTCCCAAAAACTTGTTGAGTGTATCTTCTAAGGCCCAGTATACTGGAATACTGTTGGTGTAATACTCCATTTGAACGCAGTCGCTCATGTGGAAATCATACTTTTCAACTAACTCCTTCATCACTAGAAGGCCCGGTTCCAGACAAGCATTCAAGGGTTCGCTTCGGACGTATTCTATGCAGCGTACGCCGAACGGAAGTTCCAAAATTCGATGTTCGGGGAGAACATCGTTAAAAATTGAAAAAAATGTTGACGCTGCGTAAACCCTGTAACCGAGTTCGGAAAGATCTTGCACGGAATCAACTTGTCGAACAGGAATATCTTGTGTTAAGAGAGCGGCTAAATTACTGACAAAAATGCCTTGCATCGTTACCACGAAAGACAGTAGACAAGTCATATATATCTGTGATGCTACGTTCTGAGGTAGTGTTGTGAGTCCCATGTTCGAACTTAATCGAATTACATTCAGTATTGCATCCATCAGAAGCTGACGAAGAAAATATTTGAAGAACATCAGAGTAATGATATAAACGATAGCTATACCGATCCATGAATAGCTGTCTATCACCGAAAGAACCTTCTTCAACTGTGACTTATTCCCGCGGAACTTGCTTATCAGATACATACAGTCGGTTCTATATGGATAGGCTATCGATTCTTCGCTCACCACCCTCAATATCGTTGGTCGTACTTCCAGGAATGAGGTTTTACGGTCAGGTAAACTTCCCACATTGATTGGTATAAACATATCCATTCTGGTTGCATTAACATACGCAATGAAATCGCTAATGAAAGAAGAGTATTGGCTCCTTTGGAGCCTTGCATACCGGCTCATCGGTTCATTTTTCATCGCTTCAAGTGAACAATAGGGCCACTCGCAGTAATGGGTCGTTTTGATGATCGCGCCACCGACGTCTTGAGTTTTTGTGTAGTCAAGATTTTTACACATATCCTCGTTTTGAGTATATTGGCGAATGAACACGTTAAAAATAGGTTTTCTATCGAACTCTGCAAATCCATCAAATTGCCACGGTTTTGGAGCCTGATTTCCAAAAGGATTAGACCCGTACAACACCGGTCCCATCTCACGATGATCGCAAAGCAGGTTTACATTCAGTATCTCGTTCACATTGAGCTCGGATAACAAAAAAAGCATTTCATAACTTGCGCCGCATCCAGTGTATTTTTTTATTGCCGACCAACCGATTATGAGAACGAATGCCATGGTATTATAATATCGAGAACTTCTTAACGATGTCAGAATGTTGTTGTAATACCGCTTATAATTCGAATTTAGTATTACTACGATGTGAACCTTATGTCGCGTATTACGATAGTGGCCCGTCGAGTAGTCGGCATTCTCCATAAGCCTCTTCCTATCGTCGGAGAAAACCAGAGAAAAGAGCCGGCGCGACGCGAGCTTCTCCACGAAGGAACTAGGAAAATTGCCCAAAAGAAGGATGGTCTTGTCTCGATTCGCATAGCAATTCGTCAGTATGTTGATCTGCAATCCATTAAATCATTAACAAATGTCAGTTCTATTTCTGCGCGAGGAGTACACTACACTAGGAGTACAATAGCACAATAGCACAATTTTCTTACAGCTGGTTCTTCGAGAGCACCGAGATAGTCTGGTTCTTTTATCTTGATTCCCATTTTAGCGGCACACATTAATCCAGTTAGAGCCAAAAACATGACAGAGAACTTGAAAAGTTCCATTTTATCGTTTTGATTTTATAAAGTTTGAGATGTCAGAGTCAACGATGTTGTAGTACGATGTTGATAGTGCTAACCCTGAAGTCTGACTACTCGTGAAAAGTTTATAAAATTATATTGATTACCGACGTCCATAAAAGCTTGATATCATGTCGATACCGATCATGATTCAATACGATATTATGCCGACACGCACAAAGTTTAAATAATTAATACTTTCTATACTGCAGGAAAGACCGAGATAGATTGCGCCACAATTCGAGGCGAAATACACGTGGTAAAAAAAATCAATGATCCATCCAGCGAATATAGCACTTTATAAAATGAAAATGCAATTCATTTCTTAAAATTATACGCACGTTATTCAAAATCTTTAATTTTTTACGGAGTTTGTGTCAACTTACTCAGTGTTTCGACTAACCTCCTCCTCCCTTACAACGGCAATCAGAATTATTCCGATACGCCAAGTATAGAGTAATACTGCTGTTACGTCTTTTCGTTATTTAAAAAAAATTTGGTACGGTTGAAAAAAAATTCTTCGTTTACAAATGACGAAATGAGAAACGTTTTCATTGTAAATATCGACGATAACAATGACATACCACATGTCTTTATAACTTGAAATAATGTTCGTAGCGAACTCTATTTGAACGCATATTCGCACAAGAGTAAATTGTAGTCTGCCGTTAACTCTCTTAAGGGGACCAGGTTTGTAATTAGGAAAAATCGATTTCTTTTCTCGATATATCAATAGTATAAACCTTTATAAATATGATGCTGTCAAATTTAATATGAAATTCTTAAAATTGCAGACGGGAGAGCAAAAATATCTGTACGATATCTCGTAGAGATATTTTTGCTCTCCCGTCGATCGAAAAACGACAACAAGAAGATTGAAAAAAACAAAGCTGTTTGATATTTATGATACTTTCCGACGATATATTCTATTATACATATAAATTTATATTTATATTTTAAAACGCGACGTTTCTATTGCTCTTTTCCCAGTTTTCCGCTTCCGCTATCGATCCTTTACGCTTTTCTCACGCAAGCTGTTGTTTCAAGTTTTTTAATCTTCGGTCGCGTGCAGTTGCGATTTTGCGGTGTCGTCGTCGTCGCGCAAACTCTCGGAGGATCGTTTTGCGGAAGAAGAAATATCATACTGGAACTTCCGGTGTTCGTTGATCTTTTGTGCCGCGGCGAGGATCCGCCAGCGCTGGCATTCGGCCTTTTGCCGCAACAATTGCGATCCCTTTCCGGAAGAGTTGCAGTCGTTCTGATTCTGTCGTTTGCGCGTCTCGGTGAATCGTTCGCCGCGGTTTTGCACACCGACGGCGTCCAACTATCCTTCGTCTTCTTCGGTGGACAGGGAATCAGCGCTTCGCTGTTGGAAAAAGAACGGAGCGACGATTGGATTTTTTCTAAATACTGAAGATTCGTATTTAAATGTTTACATTGTTGGAAAAATAGTGTAAATTTAATATACCGGTATTAGAAGTTTTTATACACGAAGAATACCGTTAATTTTAATGTATAATAACGACGAGAAATTTAAGGTATTTTTACAGAAAAATTAAAGTAAAAAAAAAAGTTGAAGGCTTTCGAAAAGCCATTTCCGCATTTAACTTAATTTTTTTCAAATTTAAACTTTGGCAACAAAAAAATGCGACTGAGTGCCTTTTTCGCCGTCGACACGTCGATATCTTCGTCAAACTTACACAGTATTAACAGGAGAAGGTGGAGGACCACAAGGTGTAAAGCACGCCATAGGAGGACATCGCAGAACTCTAAGAGTCTCGACGTTCAATGACGAAACCCCGCGAAGCAATGCGCGCTGAATGGCATTTTCGTATTCGGCTCTCTCACTGACGATCTTGTCGTTTTCCTTGCGGAGTCGAACCAATTCTGATTCAAGCTAAAAAAAAATTAAACGTATTTCCAAATATTGAAAATTAAAAAAAATTTAATTGAAAATTTAAAAAATGTTTTTAAAAATATATAAAAAATATACACAAAAATTCAAATCCACGTACTTCCGACTCCCGTTTACTCTTATCCCCTGCCGAATTGAACAGCCGCATCGGCAGTGACAGCTGCGCTCCCCAAACCCCATTGCGCTCGCGAAACTTCATCGTCAGCAGTTCGAAGTCCCACAGCAGTTTGTGGTCGATTACGAAACTCTGATGCCGAAGCTGAGATTCCAGGACCATCGGTGACTTCACGTTGAGACCGAAGGGATCCATCAGCGCCGCCGACACGCAATGAAGGTCCAGGGGTACGTTCCGAATCAGCGTCGAGCGAACTTTCCTCTCATTCTTTCATTCGCGGTGAGACAGAGAGAAAAGTCGCCCGGCGCTGATTCGGAACGTACCCCTGCGGATGCTGCGGAACGAAGAGATGATTGTCCAGCGACACCGGCAGCACTTGGATCTATAGAGGTTCCACCGGTTACCGTTCCTTGAGAAAAAGCGAACCAGCGGCGTCAGGTTGCATCGAGGATACGCCGGAGTGTGCAGAGACTCCGGCAGCGTCGACTGGGTAAAGAGATGCGCCGGCAATTTTTGCCGAACGTGCTGAAGCAGCATCCGCGTCCATTGGCTGACGGGAAGGTAAAAAGGTCAGCGTCGAAGGACTTGGAATCGGGAGAACTCCTCTCTGCGTGATTTACATTTTTTCTTTTGTATTTTTTTTTTACTTCAATTTTCGGTCATTTTACGAGTCAAAAATGGAACGAAAAATTCAGAAAAACGTTCATACGATCTATCGACGATTTCTTAAAGGGCGATAAAAAAAAAAATTCACGATTTGTTATTTTGATAAGGATAGGTAAGGTAAGGATAGGAAGGTAAGGATATGTTATTTTTAGGAAAAAAATTCAATTTAATATAAAATATAAAATATTATTATTATTTAATATTTTAGATTAAATTAACTTAAATAATGTTATTTTAATTTTTTTTTATTAAATGAATTTTTTAAATACTCGCCTCGGATATAGTTTTTTCATAAGCATTCTTCGCAATTTCGCCTTCGGCCAATTTGACTCGAAGCTCGGCTCGAATTTCGTTGTCTCGCGTCGCTATTTCGTTCGCGCGTGAAACGCAAGAGACGCAATTGCGCGACACTAACCCAGTTTTTGACTTTTGCCATTACATCGACGAACGCCATCTTCGCGCGACCAGGAAGAGAAGAAGTATTTGAACAGAATAATTGTAACGATTACGCGTACAAGTAGAAAACACTGATCGATCGAAATTTGGATCCCTTTCGTACTCCGTAAAACGATCCGTAATTTTTTTTTTTTTTTAAGTACCGCTTGTTAATCGCTCGCGACTTTTGATTCAACCGTTAAATTATGTTCAAAGTTCTCTCCCAGCGACACCAAAGCTTTTCCGGCTTCCCGAAGATTCTGTATCACGTAGTCGATCATTTCGTCCACTTTTTTGTCTCTATACGATCCCACGACAATTTATATACATAACCTCTTGGCAATCATTCTTATGCGAAGCCGAAGGGCTTGTCTTCTTACCGCTGGAAAGGTGTACGTTCTGACGAAGGAAAGCTTTGGGACGGTATAGATTATCTCAGTTCTCGACGAAATACGCCGATAAAAAAATATAGTATAAACTATGCCGTTATTAGAATGCATATTAGAAAGCATTTAAATTATTTTTGCAGGTCATGCAAACAGCGGCGTCGTACTTCATGATATTCGCGCGACTGCTCTGATCACTCCGGTCATCGACGAGGCCTCACAAATACATTTTTTATCCAGCGCTCTTGTTTCAACAGTTATCGACGAAGTAATGAAACTCATCGAATTAACGTTGTGAAGATTTATTAAACATGTTATTAAATGTGTACAGACGAAGAAAATATTTACTTCATTTTTATAAATATAAAGTATCATTATATATTATCATTATAGACTTCTATCAATGCATTTCTGCGCATTACAACTGCTGAAATGCGGCGGAAATATAGCCAATTCAATTTAGGAAGGTCACCCGCGTTTTCCAGACTCTGTGGTGACATCGATAAATAATTATTTCAATGACAAAAGTTACAATAGAACATGCCAAACCTGTGCCAAAAATAACAAACGCGAAATCCAAATCGTTGAAAACCATGATTCGAGGTTCCGGATCAACTACCTGTGATTCAGCTTCGATCAAACGTTTTTCATCGACAACATAATACAGGGGCATCATAAAACCACCGGCAACGGCAACTCCCAAAAACTTGTTGAGTGTATCTTCTAAGGCCCAGTACATTGGAATATTGTTGGTATAATACTGCATTTCAACGCAGTCGCTCACGTGGAAATCATACACTTCAACTAACCACTTCATCCATAGAAGGCCCGGCTCCAGACAAGCATTCAAGGGTTCGCTTCGGACGTATTCTATGCAGCGTGCGCCGACCGGAAGTTCCAAAATTCGATGTTCGGGGAGAACATCGTTAAAAATTGAAAAAAATGTTAACGGTGTGTAAACCGTGTAACCGAGTTCGGAAAGATCTCGTACGTAATGAACTTGTCGAACAGGAATATCTTGTGTCAAGAGAGCGGCTAAATTACTGACAAAAATGCCTTGTATTGTTACCACGAAAGACAGTAGACAAGTCATATATATCTGTGATGCTACGTTCTGAGGTAGTGTTGGGAGTCCCATGTTCGAACATAATCGAATTACATTCAGTATTGCATCCATCAGAAGCTGACGAAGAAAATATTTGAAGAACATCAGAGTAATGATACAAACGATAGCTATACCGATCCATGAATAGCTGTCTATCACCGAAAGAACCTTATTCAACTGCGACTTATTCCCGCGGAACTTGGTTATCAGATACATACAGTCGGTTCTATATGGATAGGCTATCGATTCTTCGCTCACCACCCTCAATATCGTTGGTTGTAATTCCACGCATGTGCTGTCACGGTCAGGTAAAATTCCCACATTGATTGGCGTAAACGTATCCATTCTGGTTCCATTAACATAAGCAATGAAATCGCTAATGAAAGAAGAGTATTGGATCTTTTGGAGCCTTACAGGCCGACTCATCCATTCATTTTTCATCACTTCATGTGAACAAATGGGCCACTCGCAGAAATGGATCGTTTTGATGATCGTGCCACCCACGTCTTGAGTTTTTCTGTAGTCAAGATTTTTACACATATCCTCGTTTTGAGTATATTGGCGAATGAACACGTAAAAAATAGGTTTTCTATCGAACTTTCCAGATCCATCTAATTGCCACGGTTTCGGAGCCTGATTTCCAAAAGGATTAGACCCGTACAACACCGGTCCCATCTCGCGATGATCGCAAAGCAGGTTTCCATTCAGTATCTCGTTCACATTGAGCACGTTTAACAAAAAAAGCATTTCAAGACTTCCGCCGCATCTAGCGTATTTTTTTACTGCCGACCAACCGATTATGAGAACGAATGCCATGGTATTATAATATCGAGAACGTCTTAACGATGTCAGTATGTCGGTGTACCGCTCATAATTCGAATTCAGTATTACTACGATGTGAACCTTATGTCGCGTATTACGATGGTGGCGCGTCGAGTAGTCGGCATTCTCCATAAGCCTCTTCCTATCGTCGGAGAAAACCAGAGAAAAGAGCCGGCGCGACGCGAGCTTCTCCACGAAGGAACTAGGAAAAGTGCCGAAAAGAAGGATGGTCTTGTCTTGATTCGCATAGCAATTCGTCAGTATGTTAATCTGCAATCCATTAAATCATTAACAAATGTCAGTTTTATTTCTAAGCGAGGAGTACACTACACTAGGAGTACAATAGCACAATAGCACAATTTTCTTACAGCTGGTTCTTCGAGAGCACCGAGATAGTCTGGTTCTCTTATCTTGATTCCCATTTTAGCAGCACACGTTAATCCAGTTAGAGCCAAAAACATGACAGAGAACTTGAAAAGTTCCATTTTATCGTTTTGATTTTATAAAGTTTGAGATGTCAGAATTAACTATGTTGTACTACGATGTTGATAGTGCTAACCCTGAAGTCTGACTACTCGTGAAAAGTTTATAAAATTATATTGATAGCCGACGTCCATAAAAGCTTCATATCATGTCGATACCGATTATGATTCGATACGAGATTATGCCGACACGCGCACAGTTTAAATAATTAATACTTTCTATACTGCAGGAAAGACCGAGATAGATTGAGCCACAATTCTAGGCGAAATACACGTAGTAAAAAAAATCAATGATCCATCCAGCGAATATAGCACTTTATAAAATGAAAATGCATGCTGTGGCATTAATTTCTTAAAATTATACGCACGTTATTTAAAATTTTAAATTTTTTACGGCGTTTGTGTCAACTTATTCAGTGTTTCGACGAACCTCCTCCTCCCTTACAACGGCAATCAGAAACTAAACTAAATATCACTCATTTTTTTTTCTTTTTATATTAACAAATATCACAGTTTTTCATGGTTTTTTTTTCTTCTGAGTTCGCCATTTGGCGAATTTTCTTTGTAAAATTTTTTTTTCAGGTTCAATCGATAGAGCAGAATGTTGGCAACCACTTTGCTCTTATGGGTACAAGACGAATTTTTTGTTTTTTTCCCGGAATCGTGGCAATGAATGAAAAGCTGTTTCGTACAAACAACAATATCCATAGCGTTATAAATAATATAAAAATGTTGAATTTATCTTTCGATCAAATAAGAGTATAAAAACGACAATGAGAAGATTGAAAAAACCAAAGCTGTTTGATATTTATGATACTTTCCGACGATATATTCTATTATACATATAAATTTATATTTATATTTTAAAACGCGACGTTTCTATTGCTCTTTTCCCAGTTTTCCGCTTCCGCTATCGATCCTTTACGCTTTCCTCACGCAAACTGTTGTTTCAAGTTTTTTAATCTTCGGTCGCGTGCAGTTGCGATTTTGCGGTGTCGTCGTCGTCGCGCAAACTCTCGGAGGATCGTTTTGCGGAAGAAGAAATATCATACTGGAACTTCCGGTGTTCGTTGATCTTTTGTGCCGCGGCGAGGATCCGCCAGCGCTGGTATTCGGCCTTTTGCCGCAACAATTGCGATCCCTTTCCGGAAGAGTTGCAGTCGTTCTGATTCTGTCGTTTGCGCGTCTCGGTGAATCGTTCGCCGCGGTTTTGCACACCGACGGCGTCCAACTATCCTTCGTCTTCTTCGGTGGACAGGGAATCAGCGCTTCGCTGTTGGAAAAAGAACGGAGCGACGATTGGATTTTTTCTAAATACTGAAGATTCGTATTTAAATGTTTACATTGTTGGAAAAATAGTGTAAATTTAATATACCGGTATTAGAAGTTTTTATACACGAAGAATACCGTTAATTTTAATGTATAATAACGACGAGAAATTTAAGGTATTTTTACAGTAAAATTAAAGTAAAAAAAAAAGTTGAAGGCTTTCGAAAAGCCATTTCCGCATTTAACTTAATTTTTTTCAAAATTAAACTTTGGCAACAAAAAAATGCGACTGAGTGCCTTTTTCGCCGTCGACACGTCGATATCTTCGTCAAACTTACACAGTATTAACAGGAGAAGGTGGAGGACCACAAGGTGTAAAGCACGCCATAGGAGGACATCGCAGAACTCTAAGAGTCTCGACGTTCAATGATGAAACCCCGCGAAGCAATGCGCGCTGAATGGCATTTTCGTATTCGGCTCTTTCACTGACGATCTTGTCGTTTTCCTTGCGGAGTCGAGTCAATTCTGATTCCAGCTAAAAAAAAATTAAACATTTTTCCAAATATTGAAAATTTAAAAAAATTTAATTGAAAATTTAAAAAATATTTTTAAAAACATATAAAAAATATACACAAAAATTCAAATCCACGTACTTCCGACTCCCGTTTACTCTTATCCTTTCCCCTGCCGAATTGAACAGCCGCATCGGCAGTGACAGCTGCGCTCCCCAAACCCCGTTGCGCTCGCGAAACTTCATCGTCAGCAGTTTGTGGTCGATTACGAAACTCTGATGCCGAAGCTGAGATTCCAGGACCATCAGTGATTTCACGTTGAGACCGAAGGGATCCATCAACGCCGCCGACACGCAATGAAGGTCCAGCGGATGCTGCGGAACGAAGAGATGATTGTCCAGCGACACCGGCAGCGCTTGGATCCATAGAGGGTCCACCGGTTACGATTCCTTGAGAAGAAGCGAATCCAGCGGCGTCAGGTTGCATCGAGGATACGCCGGAGTGTGCAGAGACTCCGGCAGCGTCGACTGGGTAAAGAGATGCGCCAGCAATTTTTGCCGAATGTGCTGAAGCAGCATCCGCGGCCATTGGCTGACGGGAAGGTAAAAAGGTCATCGTCGAAGGACTTGGAATCGGAAGAACTCCTCTCTGCGTGATTTACATTTTTTTTTTTTATTTTTTTTTACTTCAATTTTCGGTCATTTTACGAGTCAAAAATGGAACGAAAAATTCAGAACAACGTTCATACGATCTATCGACGATTTCTTAAGGGGCGATGAAAAAAAATTTTACGGGTTGTTATTTTGATAAGGATAGGTAAGGTAAGGATAGGAAGGTAAGGATATGTTATTTTGAGGAAAAAAATGCAATTTAATATAAAATATTATTATTATTTAATATTTTAGATTAAATTAACTTAAATAATGTTATTTTAATTTTTTTTATTAAATGAATTTTTTAAATACTCGCCTCGGATATAGTCTTTTCATAAGCATTCTTCGCAATTTCGCTTTCGGCCAATTTGACTCGAAGCTCGGCAATTTCGTTGTCCCGCGTCGCTATTTCGTTCGCGCGTGAAACGAGTTCTTTTCGCAGACCATTCAGATCGGTCCTCGCTGCGTCGAGACGCAATTGCGCGACACTAACCCAGTTTTGGACTTTTGCCATTACATCGACGAACACCAACTTCGCGCGACCAGGAAGAGAAGTATTTGAACAGAATAATTGTAACGATTACGCGTACAAGTAGAAAAAACAGATCGATCGAAATTTGGATCCCTTTCGTACTCCGTAAAACGATCCGTAATTTTTTTTTTTTTTTTTTAAGTACCGCTTGTTAATCGCTCGCGACTTTTGATTCAACCTTTAAATTATGTTCAAAGTTCTCTCCCAGCGACGCCAAAGCTTTTCCGGCTTCCCGAAGATTCTGTATCACGTAGTCGATCATTTCGTCCACTTTTTTGTCTCTATACGATTCCGCGACAATTTTTTTTTTAAATCGTAAATACGTGTGACCAAAGATTTTTTCGCTACTCATACCCCGTTGACTCCGTTACACCGTCTGTAGACTTCGATAGAATAGCCGCTATTTCTTCTTCGGCTTCCGCCGCGACTCTCGAGATTCCGGAAACCACCGGCGTTACTTTGGCACTCCCGACGACGGAGGCTTTGCTAACGTTTACATTTATTCCGCTCGATTTACTTTTTGCATCGGCACCTCCCGCCAATCTCTCGTGAATCGTCATTCTCGCGTAACTACCGCGATGCGACGGTCTCCCTGCGCTTTTATCGAGTTTCGAGGGGTTCGCTGAAATTCCATCGCTGGAAAAATCTGCAAGGATCGAACGATAGAGAAATCGAAATTTTTTCGAGTTCGATAAAGTCGGCGGATACGCGACTTACTCCTCTTAGACATTTTTTTTTGCGTTTTTTTTTCTTTTTTTTTCAGTATTGAACTTGTAAATTTATTTCAGCATATTTCTCCGAAACGTTTGGATTTAGGATGGTTCGCGAGTCGATGACACTGGTTGGCGAGAAGTTGTAGGGCTTTGCAATTGTTTTCGGTGAATTTCGACGTGATCTTCCGTTGTGGACCGGCAACTTCCGGTTTTATCGATGAATCTTTCGTTGGCCTATTAAAACGACTCGAATTGTAATTTTGTGACTATTATCGCCGAAACACCACACATTTCATCTCATACGAGAAAAATTTGATTTCTGAAAAATTTTTTTTTTGTTTTCGGTCTTAAAAAAAAAATCGTCTAATTTCTATAATTTTTATTGCATCGATACTACGCCTCGATAGACGCATTTCTTACATGCTGACGTTTCGATTTCACTATAATTAAACTTAAATATATTGTTTTTCGGAAAATCCGCGTTTCTTAGACCCTTTCGTGGCGTTAAAGCGATGAGAAAAAAATGTGTGGTGTTCAGTTTTGCGATTTACAAAAAAAATCTATAAAACTTCAACACGCAAAAAGTTATTGTTGTCTTATCTGCCTTTTCGACGATAATGAACATTGGAAACAAAGTCCGATGCGCAGTCCTCCTAAAGCCGACGACTTTTCAATTTATAAAATGAAATCGTATGTATTGTTCGCATCTATATGTTAATACATAATGATGGAAAAAAAAACGGAACAGTCGTATTCACCTTAAAGTCTTAACATTTTAAACGTTTATTATGAAAATCGCAATTCATATTACTCTTATTCTCTGTTTCCTTATCTCGTATCTCGTCGATAAATTCGGAATAACTTCATCGGTAGCAAAATATAAATGTCCAAAAAAAGTGGCGCATCGTTGGGGGCGTTTTACGAAATTCGTGAAATACAATTCATAAACTGTACAGCGATGTTGCGAGGAGCGCGAAGCAGAACAATTAATTTTTCTCGAATTTGTGAATTTCGTTGTTAGAATTTTTCTTTTCTTTTTTTTGAAATTTTATTATATTGTCGCTGCTGTTACTTTTCGCACAGATCGCGAGCCCCGAAGGCGTGAACACCGCACAGCGATAGCGGCGGAATTATTAGCCCATCGGCGGAGGGGAGGAATTACAATTTATCGCTTTCGCACATGTCGAACGACCGCCATTCACCGTCCCCATTTCCTTCGTCTCGTTTACAAAATAATAACTATGGAAAAATAATATGATATTTGAATTCGATCGATTCTATGTCGCTATCTATGTGAATTTCAAGCGGCGTTCTTGGCCGGTGGCCTGAAGGAACCCACGACGACCGCGTGATCTCTTTCGTACGGCTCGAGGGTTATCTGTTCCTGAGGTTTTAGTTTGTCGGCGACGAGTTTCTTTACTTCCGCGGCGAATACGGCTTCGGGTTGCGCCGTCGAGTCTATACAACTCGCCTGAAAAATAAATTACGAAACGTGTTACACAACGCTGTTATAAAAATTTTTTCAAGAAAAAAAAAAAGTTGAATTTTATAATTAACAATTAATCATAGATCATTTTTGTTTTTTTTTTGTTATACTCGTAATAATGATATTAAACTCGTAAAAAGTAATTATTAATCATAAAATTTTAAATTAATTTAATATTTTTTTTATCATTATTAAAATATCAATAATATTTAAAAAGTGTACTGTGACTTTAGTGTTGAGTTCGCTAAAAAAAATTCGCGACTCAATGTGGAGACACTGATTTTCTATTTTCCCCGTAGCGACTGGATCTATCGATGAATAACGAAGAGATCTTTGTACGAATGGGGAAATACATTTTTTTTTTCGTCAAAAATAAACGATCGATCACTGACCTTAATGGAGATGACGAAATGTCCGCCGTTTTTGAGGAAATATTGTGAATTAAGAGCGACTATTCTCGCTTGATCGGGTTGAGCGACATCGGCAAATACTGTATCGACCATACCGACCAACATTCTGTATTTGTGGGGATGTCTCGCGTCTTCGATAATCGGAATTATGTTTGTACGTTTTTTCGCAACGTTTATCAGATCTCTGCCCGATCTGTGAGAGAATTCTACTGCGTAGACGAGTCCTTCCTGTAAAAAATAAATAAAAACATATAAAAAATTTGTTTTTTATGAAAAAAAAAAAACAATGCGTTTTGTATGGCAAATGGTTTTGTGAAGAAAACTGCAGATCGATCGAAAACTTATATCTCAATCGTAAAATAACAGCTCCCTTAGTTTTCTATCGCATCACTTCGACACCAAATAGACAATATTGCATCATTTTGGCTCTAATGTATGCTTCGCAGATATTCACAGATATTTTATGAAAATGCGAAATAAACATCGTGAAACTTACGGGACCAACGACATCGGCTACGTGAGAAACTGTCGTTCCGGAAGCCGCGCCAAGGTACAAAACTTTGCTGCCCGGTGGCATGTGAATTTGATCGACTCCGCCGAGGATAGCCGCCGCCAACTTAGATCTGAATGGATTCCACACTCTGTATTCAACTTTCTCGCCGTTCTCGCCCTGAAAATAAATATCCTCTATATAACAATCGATCGTGGAAAAAAATTGTATTTTATCAAATTAATCGAAATTAATCGAAATTATCGAATTTATCAAATTAATCGAAATTATTGAATCAATCGAAATTATCAAATTATTGAATTAATCGAAATTATCAAATTATTGAATTAATCGAAGTTATCAATTTAATCGTAATTAACAAAGTATTAAATTCATCGAAGTTATCGAAATCACGGAATTTACCTCGACGCTAATTCTCTTTTCTCCGTACACTTCGGATCCTGGCACCAAATTCAAGGTGACCAGTGCATCTTCCTTTCCTCTGGCGATGAAGACGCCTTCGTGACGATGGGGTTCAATAACGACTGTTTTGCCACCTTTGAAGCCGCCACCACCGCGGCCTCCTCTTCCTCCTCCACCGCCGCGACCGCCACGTCCACGAGGTGTTCCACGTCCACCGCGATCCGATCCACCGCCTCTACCGCCACGGAAGCCTCCGCTTCCACCTCTACCACCTCCACGACCTCCGAATCCGCCGCTCCCTCCTCGACCGCCGCCACCTCTCCCCCCTCTAAAACCACCACCTCCCACTGGCGAAAATCCTAAAAAATAAATAACAATTGTCACAACAAAATTACAAAAATGCAGGATATTTTTTTATTGTAAAAATTTAGTTCCATTTTTTTTGCTGATTCATCGTTTTATCGATAATAATAATAGAGACATTATTATTGTTATTATTATTATTAGGTCATTAATATTTTTTTCTTATTATTGTAAATTGAAAATTTGTATTAAAAGATGCTGTGATTTCCATGTCTCATTGGGATATAAGGGACACGATTTGAAGAATTATTACAATTATACTGTAAAGAACTCTGCGCACCGACAAGGAGTGATACTCCGATCGAAAAATGGCAGTGATCACAATTTTCTATCGCATTACTTCGACACCAAGCAGACAAGGATACATTTGCTTGGCTCTAATGTATGCTTCGTTTAAATTATTCCAGAGACGGGTAATTCATATGCGGCAATAATTTCGGAGTATTTTTATCCTTATTTCACGAGAGCACGCACCGTGCCCACGTGTACGACATGCTTCCGACATGGCCGCTGAGGCGCAGTGTTTTTCGAAAAGCGTTGTATTTATGACACAAATATTTTAATCGTGGCACAACGATGCGTCGTTAATATTTCAACCTACACGATGTTTGCGTTCGACGCAACAATCGTGTCGAATTTCGATAGCAAAGTATCGTTAATGCGTGGCATTCGTAGGTTACTTGCGGCAACGCGGTGTGCTCTCCGACGCCCGTCGCGCCAAACTCATTTTTCGATAAATTAATCGAGGATTCGTGCGTTCGATAATGTTTTATCGTGCGATAGATTGAGTATTATTTACCTGGGCGTCCCATTATGTCGATAGCACTTTTTAAACAATAAACAATTGGATTCTCGTACAAAAATGTTTAGCCACACGTGCGCCGCGGACGCGGATACTCGCGGAAGTTAGGAACGCGCAGGCTCATCCTTTTCCGGTTGTCGAGAGCGACGCTGTGTGAGATATATCGAAGTGTTTCGATTGTATCGAACACTGTTTGCGAGTCGAGACGGGGGATTACTACACGCGCTCGGAAAAACTTAAGAATTGATAGATATTAAATCGCAAATGATTGATGAATTATTAAATTTCATTAAAACACATATATTTTCACGATTAAGATCGTTTATTATTTGTTCGCAAGTTATTTGCGAAGAGACATCAACTCCGATGACCAATCATAGTGACGATACAACCGGAAGTCACGAATGTTATTACCCCCGTTCGCGTAACACCTCCGCCCCACTCTCGCTACTCCCCACCCCGCGAAAACTCGTGACATTTTCGTCAACGCCATCGTACAGCTCTGTCGAGCATCATGCGGCTGTAGATTAAAAATGGCTGACAGCGGGGATGGTCCAAACACCGCAGCCTCTGGAAAGGAGGGAATAAATAACGTTATCGACGGCCCGGTCACCGATCCAGCGGTCAGTTCCAAGGTAAATTCATCCCGACAACGAAAATTATTCTCATTCATTTATATTCGCGACGCGATCACACGGTACGCTGTTAAAAAAAAAAAACAAAAATCAAAACAATAAGCCGCCCACACGAGCGAACTGTAATTGTATAGTTTGTGTTGACGCTCGTTCGATTCATAACTGCCGAAAGAAATGTTTATCCAAAAATCATTTGATCTTTATTCATCGAAAAGAATTCAATCCCCTCGCACGGTGTTTCGTCGGTTATCTAAATTCACGATTCTATGCGTTATCGAATTACGCTCGTGTGTTATTTTATGTTACTTGCATAATTATCCACCCCAAGACCTTGTGTCACTCCTGTCACATGCATACGTTACGTAACCCCTTGTCGTGGCAGTAAAATAACGAAATGAAAAGAAACAATAGGCCCGCGTCTGGGTTGCAATACAGTTGCGCCCGGTTAGCCTTGTTAACGTTTCACCAATTAATCAACTTGAAACTTGCTAGCTGTGTGTTGTGACCTCAAACGAGAAGAGAATACGACAGAACATCGGAGCTGTCATGTGCTTCGGAGTTTACAATTAAACTGGGCTAATAAGATCGCTACGAGAACCCTTTGTTACGCAAAATTCATCATAACGGAAAATTTATAAATTCTCTGATCCAAACCTTCGTCGACACGACATTGTAAAATAAAAACATCTGATTGGCTCATCGACTCGCGATCTTCAGAGCGATATTAACATCCGAAATTTTGCATGCTTTTCGTATTTTCGTAATAAAAATACGAAACAAATAAAACGCTTTATTTGATTTGAAACATATAGGGCATTATTATCATGTTAGTACTACAGTTATGAAATAAATAACACTCGTGCATTGCTGTTTCGTCAGTATTAGCTATAGATACGTAGGCAAGCTACAAATTGCACTCTCCACCTGTTACATATCTTCGGCGGTTGGCAAACTATTCTTACCCCCCGAAAGACAGACATTGTTTATCCGTTGCTTTATGAATGCGACGATGACTCGATGTATAATTTAAAAAAAAAACAAATCAATCTATTAATATTAAATCGATTTTTTTTTAACGAAAAATCTTTACGAAAGTGTGAGAAAAAGTTGCCACAGCCGAATTATCCGATGTTTTTCACATATTTGACACGAAACATTTTAAATCGAGGTGTGTGAATATACGAATTCGAATAAAGAATAATCGAATAATCGATCGGAATTTTTCGAAATCGAGAACTTCGCACATCCATAATTTCGAGTTGATGGACGAATTAACTGAAATGATTAAATGATTTTACGAAATGATTTATTCATCTCAGTGTCAAAAGTCTGTGAATTTATTACGAAGCTAAACAAAGTAATGCACGCTGCAATCGATACCACTCGCCCGCTTTATCGGAGCACCAATAAGGGATATGTGAAATACTAATTACCGCGTATCTGTTGTTATTATTATTATTATTTAAAAAAAAATTTTATCGAAATGATTATGACTCTCACTTGATAACTGTTCCCCCCCTTCGAAGCTCCTAACACCGTTACGGAACGTACCTCCGAATAACCGTTGACCTTGAATTATGAAATGGTGGTTATTGTGATTTCAGAGCCTAGAGGCATCAAATAATGCCTTTCACGGCCCGAGAACAAAATTAGTAAGTAAGAATATTTGTGTATGAAACCACAGAGTAAATAATTTTTTATCCCTTGCCATTTGTATAGTATCTGCTCGCTCTTCCTTAAGGATTGCTTTCGATCCTTGCGACTAAAAAAAAAAAAATACTAATCGAAAAAACGATGTGTTATGCAATTATTGACAATTATCGAGTCTCGACTACGTAAATGTCGCGTTTCTGTATCGGCATGAAAGTGGTAATCGCTTATAAGCGTCACGAAGATTCGATTAACTCGCGAAAATTTCTGGGATTATATTACCCCAAATATATATATATGTATTCGGGATGCATGACAGAACGAAAATCTCTGACGCGGAACGCCTCTTCGAAATTATTTACAAATATCAGGAAAAAAAAAAATCTCCGAATGCACGGAGATCGGAGAGAAGGAATATGTTAATTAGGCTTCCCAAACCCCCCACAATAATGAACTTATAGAAAAAAAAAAAAAATTAGATTACGAATGAACGGAAATATTGTTTATGTTGATGTTATACAATTAAACAAAATACGCACGTAGAAGAGAATAAAAAAAAATATATATATATATAAACTATTAGCTTCATTTGCACTTTTATGTTTGTAGTCTGATTTAAATTCATCGCAGCCCCGCACCGCACGGGAATTCCCCATCGTTTATTCTCTATGGATATAAAAACGCGTAATAACATTTTGCACATTTTTTTAGGAATCAAAGTCCGGTGCATTGAAGAAATCGAGTCGTTATCGCAGCCGTTCTTTGTCAGCGAGCAGCAATGATAGCTACAGCTCTGGTATGAATTTCGACGAATTATTATTACCTTTCGTCATTTTGTTCCGATGTTTTTTTTAATGTTTTTTCATTGTTTGCACTTTTCATGCGCCCCGAAGCTTGTTGTTCGTTCTTTTTTTTATTATTTATTTTTTTTGCCCGCATGTTACATCGCTTGCGACAATACGACATCGACAGAAAGACTGTTAGATAGTGTTACGGAAACAAATTTGCTTTTTCGTGGTGTCCAGTTGGCCGGAAAAAATTGTGGAACGTCCTTAAGAACGCCGTATCATTACATTCTCAGGAAAAAGTAATTCCGAAAGATTTTCTAATAGTTGCAAATGAAATGAAAGTCTGAAAAATTTCAACGGTATGGAAAGTTCTGAGAAAATTGTTTTTTCGTAATAATAACTCCAGAAAATTGTTAACCAATTAGTTATAAGAAAATTGTTCAATAAATCATCCGGAAAACGATAATTTTCTTTATCACAACTTAATTCGTACATTTTTCAAAGTGCAAATAAATTTTTTGCAGAATTTTTTTTATTTCTTGAAAATTCCGTTTTTCGTGATTTGTTGAACAATTTTTTTTTTCCATTCTGGTAATAATTATTTGGCACTACTATTACACAAAATTATCGAAAATTGAACAAAAAAAATCTCCTTAAATGTCTCCGGCTAACGCGAAAATATTCTCGAAAAATCTCAGGAATTCATAATTTTTTTAGGAGCCTTTTGCTGGACACCATTTTTTTTTATTTCGCGCTTCGATTCTCAAAATATTATTTTCGGAAAAAAATGTGCTTATAGCGTTTTTATAGTGACGCGCTGTGTATATCGAAAAAAAAATTACGCTTTTGAAAGTAACAAAATAACTAATATAATAATCGAGACGCCCTGACGAGGACCAACCGCTGTGTGTACTAATATTCATCAAATTTTCCTTTTCGGCTCTCCCCGGTTGAACCTTAGCGTCTTATACAGGGAGTTCATCGGACGACGACGACGTTTCGCCGCGCGAGAAGATACAAAAGACGGAAAAGGGTTTCACCGATTTTTGCGTGAGAAACATAAATCAACATGCATTCGGACGTCGAGAAATTGAGATTGCGGAACAAGAAATGCCGGGAATAATGGCTCTCCGGAAGCGGGCAGCCGACGACATGGTATTATCGATGAAATGTTTTGTTGCTTCAAAATTAACGCCGATAATCGACGATCGCAACAAATGTTTCGTTTTTCTTGTTATACATCTCCACATTCGTATTTTTTTTGCCCAAAACAGCCATTGAAAAACGCGAAAATTGTTGGTTGTACGCACATCAACGCCCAAACCGCTGTTCTCATCGAAACTCTGATAGAACTCGGCGCTCAAGTCAGATGGGCAGCTTGCAATATTTACTCGACGCAAAACGAAGTAGCGGCGGCTCTCGCACACGCGGGATATCCGATATTCGCGTGGCGCGGCGAAACGGAAGAGGATTTTTGGTGGTGCATCGATAAGTGCGTTGCCGCGGAAAATTGGCAACCGAATATGATTCTCGACGACGGTGGGGACGCGACGCATCTTATGCTTAAAAAGTATAACGCTATGTTTAAGTTGATTCAGGGTGAGTATTCGAAAAAAAAAATAAAACAAATTTAAATCGTCTAATTTTTATTAAAATTTAACTTCATTTTTTATTCATTTTTAAATAATTTTTTTTTCTTTAATTTGTAGTTAAAATAAATAAAAAATCATTTCGTAATGTTTCTAATGATTTTTTTTGTTAAGGAATCGTCGAGGAAAGTGTGACCGGTGTGCATAGATTGTATCAACTCTCGAAAGCCGGAAAATTGTCAGTCCCGGCGATGAACGTTAATGACAGCGTTACGAAAACGAAATTCGACAGTCTGTACAGTTGTCGCGAGAGTATCATCGATAGTCTGAAGCGTTCCACCGACGTAATGTTCGGCGGTAAACAAGTTGTGATTTGCGGCTACGGCGAAGTTGGCAAAGGGTGTTGCCAGGCGCTCAAAGGATTGGGTTGCATAGTTTACATCACGGAAATTGATCCTATATGCGCCCTGCAAGCGAGGTATACATTATTCCACATGAATCAATTAGTTTCCTATAAAATTAAACTCTTTTCATCGTTTATAATATTATTTTTCATTAAAAAAAAGAATAAAAATCAAAATCCAACAAAAAAAATCCTGAAAATTACAGATTTTCATACTGTTTCCTCATTAATTTATTTTTCTCGCAAAAAGCTCGCTAAAGCAAAAAAAACATTGAATTTTTTTTATCGCCAAATTAATATCTTTTACGAATGAAAAATTCGCAGTATGGATGGCTTCAGAGTAGTGAAACTGAACGAAGTCATCAGAAACGTCGACATCGTTATAACGGCGACAGGAAATAAAAACGTCGTAACGCGAGAACACATGGATAAGATGAAGAACGGCTGTGTCGTTTGCAACATGGGGCACAGTAACACGGAAATAGATATCGTAAGTTTCATCTCATCCCAAAGATTTTAATTTTTTTTACGTAATTTGCTTCTCGCGACTATATTACGCGATAAAAAAAATCAAAATTGATAACTAGTCTTTATATACCGAATAATTAGCCTTTATATAACGAATAATTAGTAATTAATGGAAATTACGACTATTTTATCAATAATTAGTTGCTATTTTATCCGATAAATTTTCAAAAGATTGTTTTCCTCGCTGCGACTTCTGTGGGCTGCGGTGATACGGTCTTCGCTATTCTTTTTGACGTTCCGCTGCAATTTTGTCAGCTTCTCGTTAAAAAAAAAGTTGCGATGTTTTTTAGCGATATCCATTTTTTTTCTCTCCCCTACAGAATAGTCTCCGTACGCCGGACCTCACGTGGGAAAAAGTGCGATCCCAAGTCGATCATGTGATTTGGCCGGATGGCAAACGCATCGTTCTCCTCGCGGAAGGTCGTTTGGTTAATCTCTCGTGTTCCAGCATTCCATCATTCGTCGTGTCGATCACAGCGGCTACGCAGGCACTCGCGCTTATCGAACTTTTCAATGCCCCACCGGGACGATACAAAAGCGACGTATATTTACTGCCTAAGAAAATGGGTATGCGATCCGGATCCACGAGGATTTCATCCCCTAACCGATAGATATCCCTCAATCAATGATTTTTCATCTGCACTATCGATTTTTCCTATTATTTTTCACAGACGAATACGTAGCTTCACTGCATTTACCAACGTTCGATGCTCATCTGACGGAACTTACGGACGAGCAGGCAAAGTACATGGGACTTAACAAAGCGGGACCCTTTAAGCCTAATTATTATCGGTGAGTTTGCAACATAAAAAAAAAATTGATAATCAATTTTTATTATAAAAAAAAAACAAATTACGAACAGTCAATTAATTCGTCGAATCGATGTCTTCCAGCTATTAAACATCCATGGAACTTAGAGATCGTATGAGATAACGTATATCGGACATCTGAGAGATCGGAAAAATTGCGAGTATTAATATATTTGTCGGAGGGGATTGTTACTCCGCCGTTGACGACGAGAATCCCGAGTTATTATTGTTCTTCAATCCCCTCACTTTTTATCGCAGAGTCTCGACGACGCAAATCATTAATCAACTCATTAATTTAATGCTTACGACTCTGATATTTTTTTCTTCTTTAAGCCGAACGTTACCGGTGCATTACTATTTATAAAATAATCACAATTTCGAGGCATTATTATTATTTTTTTTTATTGTTTGCTTCTTTCCTCTTCTCGCGCGTTACTTGTTAGGTGTCCGCGAAGTTTTTATTGTTAAAAAAAAAACGAACAAAATTGTATTCTCATCTTTGCGGGATAACTGCTGTTTAGCGGGAGTACACAATCGGAGATCGGCGACGCCGAAGCTTTTGCAGCGTGAGAATAGTTAATGTTTCACGATGAATTAACCCGCAACTACCCGGCATTGAAGAGACGTTTTATACGTTATCAGAATACCAATTATGCTGCCCGGAAAAATCATGTTATTGGCTCACGTATGTGCGCATTGTCTGTATATTAATTATTGAGGAAAAGCGAAAAAAAAAATACAAATTTGAGGATAAAAAAACATCGCGTGGAGACTATTGATCGGTTATGAGGAATGGATGGAGTTAATTGTTTTCCTGTACATACTGCGTGACAAATGTAAGGTTAACAAAATTAAAAAAAAAAACTAAAAATCCGTTTGGATGAAAAATGTGAAGAAAATACGTCTCGAGGCACTGATGAAACTGGAGTCGCGCGAAACAAGACGTATAATAAAAATTGCATCAGGAAAAAAACCTCAAAAAAGAAGGCTGCGAATTTTAAAAATATGATTTTTTGGCAAAATTCGATATTTTAGGAAATAATAGTAGTAAATAATTTCACGGAAAAAATATTCTCGGATAAATAAATATCTGAGAAAAATAACATCGAAAAAAAAAGATTTACGGAATTTTAAGACTTTAAATCTTAAAAAAAAAGATTTAAGCTTAAAAAACATTTAAGGGATATAAAAACTTTAAATCTTTTTTTTTTACTTTCGTGGATTTTTTTCAAAATTTTTGAAAATTGCAAAAACGAACCCGTGGCCTTTTTTTTCCTCGATCCGTAATGAATGTGTAATAACCAAAATCATTACAAAACTTCAACACTATAATCGTTTGTACCGTAGAATAAACTCTCGCGTTGTGAACGTACGATAGCCTCACGCGGAGTGAAGCGTAATGAAAGTTTTCGGAGAAAAAAAAAATTGCGAAAAATAAATGGAATTTACATCGCGATTTTGGCGATATCAATTTTTTTGTACATTCAATGATCGGCTAAGCGGATGCCGTGTTGCAACCCGAGAGTTCTACAAAATACATTTTATAATTAACGTTTTAATTTTTCTGTGGATCAATGTCTCCTCATTTGAATAATACCCGACGCTTTAAAAAGTAAAACAAAAACAATGGATCGTCGAAGGATTTTTGACGAAAACGTAGTGAGTGAGACGCGGCGTGGTGTCGAAATTGGATTATCATTGAGTTTAAGTTGTTGAAAGTACAGTTTGTATAGTGGAAAAAAATTGATGAGAGCCGCGATTCGTCACGTGTGGTGTTCCTATAAAGCCGCTATACGGCCTAAAAAATATTAGCGATTGATAAAAAACTGTCAAAACCGACAACGGATTGTAATATTGAAAAGAAGCGTTGAGACGAGTTCCTGTATTATAATAACTAAAAAAAAAAGGTGAAAAAGAAAAAAAACAATTACAAAGGTGCAATCGTTAAATTTGTATCGATCGAAGAAAAAAAAAAGTTCGATCCGAAATCCGAACAAAGTCACGCAGACTGGACACCCAAATGTGGAATTGAATGTAATCGCATAAGCCTACGAAGTATTATTAAGATATCGTATCGTCGAGAAAAAAAAAAAGAAAAAAAAAATACCAACCCGTTGCCATACAGAATTTGTATAAAAAAAAACAGAAAGAACGAAAAAAAAGAACAGAGAACAATCTTTGGTATTCCGCCTTTGAGGGAAGTGACGTACAAATACGTCGGCGATTGAGACGCATCTTTCGAGAAAAGTCGAAATAATTAAAGAGCGCATATTATGCGGCGAAAAAAAAAAGAGACGCAGAACGTTCGTCTTACATTCATAGATATATGGAGTATGAATTGTAACATAGTTTATGTAAGAAACACAAAAAAAAGCAAAAAAAACAAAAGAAAAAAAATTGTATTGATAAGCATCATGTAGAATACGTAGCGGAGATCGTAACGATGTAGTATTAGGGATTCAAAAAAGAAAGAAAAAAAAACGCGAAAATGCAATCCCGATACGATGTGCTTAGATACTTTTAGAGAAAAAAATGAAATTTCGAGAGAAATCTCTTGCGAATCGATGTCTATTAGTTGAATTAATGTGAACCGCGTGAAAAGGTACTTTGTCGGTTTTTTTTTTCGGGATACTCCGAGAAACGATCGAATTTCAAGGATTTTCCGTCGTTCGAAAAAAAAATGGATTTCGTTATGCAACCGGAAGTTTCTTACTTTTGGCGCATATAAAATCGCAAACTACAAACTTAAACTCCGATTTTCAAAAAATTATGTATTTCTCGCGTTTTCAATTCAAAAAAGGAATTAACTATCTTACTTCCATTTTTGCGATTTTGTGAAAAAAAAAAAAAGATTTCGTCAATAAACCGGAAGTTTCGTAACTTTCGGCGTACGAACAACAAAACCGCAACCTTGACTCCAATTTTCTGATAATCATTTATCTCTATGGCATCTTTAATTCTACAAAATTAATGAATTTCGTAATTTCGAAACTTCGCGTTAAAAATTTTTTTTTAGCAGAATTGCGCCGCGAACTCCATTCCGACAAAGTGACCGTTATTTCACGCGTTCGTTCGCAAATATTATTTGATCGCACTGTTAAATTGTGTACACATAAAAAAAACGACCGAGAAAGCTTTACTTTCGAAATCGTTGTCATTAGTATTTTTGTAACCGTACAGCAAAATAAAACTTCATAAATTGATCGCAAAAACGAAAAAAAAAGTGAAAAAAAAAACAACCAGTCAATACTTCGTCAGCTCCTTTCCCGCCGTAACTTCCAAATCCGTCCGCCTTATTGTCCCTTTCCGTTCTTTTCCGCGCGCATTGTAAATTATAACCTCAAAATTGGACCAAAGCAGATAAATAAAAACACAATAAACAAGAAATAATTAATCCGATTATAGCAATATATATTTTACATTTTAGAGGTCTTCTTAAACATTAATTGTTTGTTGAAATAAATATACCTCCCATTCATATAAAATTAACACTCGTAAACGTGTAATGTATAATTGTAAACATTATAAACATATATAATGTATATATCAAGTTTCAATAAAGCACACAATTGTTGTTTTTCTTTTGTTTTTTTATAGCAATACTTGGAGGAGCACTCGTTTCAATCGTCTTTTTTTTTCGATACCCATTCATAAAAGTTTCGATAACATTTTGAGCGCAAGTTCTGATCAAGTTCAGTTTTTTTCTCGTTTCGTTCGGGTGAACGAGGTGTGTGTCTGTGTAGTTTATTTTTTATCGTGTTTACAAAATGGTCGTTAATATTATTTAACGGATCGTACGAAACATTTGATTACATAATAAATTAATATACAGATATTTCTTAGTGCCGAATAAATCGGGCAAAGGGTGGGGGGCCTCTTAATGTTCCAAGCGCTCGACACGGGCATTCAGAGAGCTCGAGAGCAAACTTTTTATTATTATTTTTTTTCTCGGGTACCCATATCCGGATCCATGTATGAGCATTGAAAATAAGAGAAAATTCATAATTACAATTTTACCGTTAAGAGAAAATTGAGTAGATGGCAAGGTTTTCATGGCATACCTTGATGGCATAAACAGCGGTGACGTAAAAAAAAAAAAAAAATTGAAGAAAAAGATAATAATAATAAACAGACATTAAGCTTAACTCGTGAAACTCGATAAATAAATATTAAAACGAAACAAATTGTAAAAAATATTATTTTACAATACTCTGTACAAGAATCTGATTAGGATAAGTATGCATTTTTTTCCGTGTTTTGTTTTTCGCACTGAAACAAAAATAATTAATTGAAAAAACGAATAATTTGCGGGAAAAATTAATTAATCAGGTGGGACAATTTTTTTTTTTCGAAAAAAATTGGTTTTTCCAGATAATAATTAGTCCGGGAAAATTAATAATTAGATGGAATTTTTGAAAAAAAAAAGTGAAAAAAATAATCATAATAATTTTTCCAAGCAATAATTTTTTTTTCAGTGTCAACAATTCAACGTTAATGTGATAATTAATCCGTCGTTTGGATACGTGAATTACGATAAGTTAGAGTTAATAGGTAAATCGTTGCTGCGAATCGCGATTAAAAAATTGTATCGGTGTAATTATCAAAAGATCGAAGCGAGGCGAGGGGGCGAAACGAGAGGAATTAATTATTTCAGTGCGCAAAAGATTGACGCTGCGTAGGGAGATATTTCGGTTTAACGCTTCGTTTACTCTCCTCATTATCGCGGCACGCAAATGCAATGGGTTCAAGCGAAACGCAATGAAAAATGAATGATTATCTGCTTTTTCTTTTTTTTTTTTTTTTTTGATAATATATACATTAAATTCAGTCCATTGCGGGTCATTGCACTGTTATTGCGCTTTCGCAACAAATCGTTCGTAAAGTTATTTCGTTAAATACACAAAACGACGCGTCTGCAAGTCGCCTCGCGAAGTCACTATCTCGATCGCGTAATAGAAGAAAAAAAAAAAAAAAAATTCCTTCATATTTTTTTCGCGATTTTTCAACGAAAATATAATTATTCGTCAAATTCGCGCAGCACCCGGGCAACTGTAAGGCTATTAACGAAAAAAAAATATATATATATATATGTATCTTAAATCGACTAACCGCTATGCCTCAAAGTTATAGAGAGGGGATTCCTTTTTTACGTGAAAAAAAAAGGAAGAAAAAATGACGAGAAGTGAAGATAGACTTTCGCGCACGTGTCCAGTTACCGCTACGTAAGGCAAATTGATTAATAACAGTATTTATATAAATGTGTTTTGATAATTATAGAAAAATGTCTTAAACTCTGTATAACTCATTCATACATATAATAGAAATCGGCTATAATTTTTTTTAGCTTCTGGTGTTATTTTTGTTTGTTTTATATCCGGTTAATTCTTCATTTGAGTCGTTAGCCTACAGTGTCATAAAGTACATATTTTCCTTTCTTTCTTCGTATTTATAAATATATAACAAAAATATATGAGATAATAGGTAATATGTACAATGGAAGTCTATAAAGAAAACCTAATGATTTAAATACGTTCGGTTAGACCTCCTTAAATCTATTGATTTAGCCTGTGCTTCGAAGATTTACTCTGATTATAATCCGATGGACGTGTGTATCGATATAAATTGTTTAAAATTTTTGCATTTGCTACGATTTTTTTTTATGAAATTCTTTGTAATTTTACTGCTTTAATATTTTTACAATAATTTTTCTATTGCTCCAACGTGAAAATCTCGTTTACGATAATTCGCGATCGATTTATCGTCGAAGGACCGCGCGGCATTGCGTTTCTCCATCGGAGCGTTTTTCGCGCGATTGAGAGACGCAAATGCAATGAGGAAACGCGAAAGATTGAAATTTTGGACGTTTTAGCCGATATCCTCGTAGCACAGGCTGCAATATCGTAAAAGCCTCGCGAGAGCAATTGCGGTGTAAAAAACGTGAAGATTCGTAGTCCCGAAAAAAAAAATTGACGCAATTTGTTACGTTTTTTTTTTTGCTACTCGATCGTCGCTTTTTTTTATACTCACGAATAACTCTCGCGAGTAACTGGGCACCCTTTGCATGTTACTAAATGTACATAAACATTATTAATAACAATATAAATGTACGTGTAGACGTCGTAAGCTCGTCGTTTCCATATAGGAGTTTTGGCGGATCGTTTAAATCTCCGCTCGTTAAACTCGTCAGCGCATACTTTTTATTTTGTTTTATTTCATCGCTTAGTCAGGCCATTCGTGATTTTTTTTATCTAATCAAAATTGATTCGTGCGCTCAATTGATCGCGCGAAGCCATATTTTTTTTTTTCGATCAGATTTACAGAATTGCCGATTATGGCGAAAGCTTTTCGTATTTCGTTTTCATTCGATGTATTAGAGTCATTAAAGATTTTATCTTGAGAAAAAAATGATTCGCATGCTGTTTTTTTGTTACTTTAAACTATTTTTCTGCTATAATTGACCCTTTCAGTAGTTTATAGTCGGATACGCGTCTAGAATTGTGTTATTAAAATAAAAAAAAATTCTTCGATGGCTCGATGTTCTAAAAAAGAAAAAAAACGCGTGTAATCTATTCTCGACGGACGAAATCGTGTTTAAGACAAAATTTAATGCGCGTATTTAAAGTTGCGTGTGAAAAAAAAGGCCCGCCGCACAAACGAATGTATCCCCTCAATGACTAGCGTAAGATATTATGCATACGTGGAAATGCTTGCGTTTTTCTCGCCATCGGTGCGCATCGTAATGGCATGCGGATTTTTTTATTATTTTTTTTCTTCATTATTTATAAAATTTTTTAACGAATCAACTGCACGGATATTTTATACCTTTTAGCTCTGTGGCCGCAATAATTTATCCTCGAAACGTTACATTCTTCGCGTGTAAATTTTTCATTTCAAAATACTTTATTTTTTTTTTCATTGAATCAAATGGACGCTAATTATTTTCACAGTTCGTTCGAAATCATTCATCAATTTTTCGTATATCTCTCGAAAAAAAAAAATATTCATGCAGTTCACGAAATTATTGTGATAAACTTTACTTTCACTCGAATCTCCTTTCGAAATACTGGTGAGCGGAAAAAAAATTAATAAACAATGAATCAATGACAACGAATCTTCCAATCAAAATATCCAATGATCAATATTTCCCGAAATTCGAGTTGAATGCACGAAAAAAAAAAAATAGTTGCATTTCGATAAATTGCCAGTCAGTCGCGATGTTTTTTTTTTATTTTGTCGTAAGAAAATCAACAATCGATAAAATAAAGAAAAAAAAAATATGTGTAAATATATATATATATATGAACGATAGACGAAGTAACGTTCGGTTGCTGTTTTCCTTTTCCGGCATCAAAACGTTTTTTTTTGTTGTTTGTCAAAAATAAATCGACGTTTCCCGTTAAATCTCAAACGCGAACGTTCGAGAAATTATCTTCTAAACTCTAACGATTCTCTCGATCTAATAGCTTATACTATATAATATATAATATGTGTTGATCTCATCGGTCATATCGGGTATTTTGTTTCGTGATTTTTCTCGTTTTTTTTTTTTTCTAATTTCCTTTCTTTCCTTATTTTCCCCCTCCATATGTTACAAAAGTAATTCGTTTTGTACACATTTTTCGCGAGTGAGAATTCTCAGCATCTACCATTGCAGTTTCGTGTCAAAGATACTCTCTTTTTTTTTTTCTTTTCTTCTCTCTTCGTGTTTTTTTTTGCCTTACGATACTATCGTACATTTGATTCTATTTCAACGAGTTGCGTTTAATTTCTTTTCTTCCTCCTCTCATCCTAATCGTTAAGTTCCCTAACTAAACATATCGATTCCTCGCGACGGAAAAAAATCATTTCACCGTCGATGTTATCGTGCGCTACGGCAAGATTGAGTTAAGCGATACAAAGCTCGTATTTTCGCGCCCCACCGATCTTTCTTTTCGTCCATTTTGTTTTTTTTTTTTCGGAATTTTTCGATCGAAAACATCGTATTCCCGTGCGAATCTCAGTTTCTCGATCATAAGTTCAAAATCCCCCGAGAAACACGGGGATTCCCGACACTTCGCGAATTCACAGACGCGCGCACACCAAATCTCCGATACTTACAATTTACAGTTGATTTTCACAGATAAGCTCTCCCAGCCTTTCGTTTTTCATGTTCTTATTAAAAGAAAAAAAAAAGGTTCATTGCATCGAGTTCGGCGCAACGCTGACTTTGCTGTACTGTTCATCGGTCGTTGTCGCGGCGCTCGTTTGTTGCGGCAATTGTTTTTCGAACCTCTGGTGCTGAACGTAAGGCGAACTTAACGTCGTTTGTTGTTCGTACCTCGGATTTTCCCCAACAGCGACATAACTCGGTGCGCGTTTTGTCGTCACTGATTTATCGGCGTTGTCGAGACTCGTTGGTGTTTCGGATGTCGGTTCGTTTTGCCAACACAGCGAGTAACTCGATGAAAGATTTTTATCCGTTTCATCGGTGTCAAACGTCGTTGGGTCGTTCTTGTCGCGTTGTTGAAGCATCTGAAAGGCCGATGCGGCCGTAACGTACGGTTTGCTCGTCGCTTCGACACTCGGCGCGGCTGTGAGAGGTTTTATTTTCGTTGCATCGATGACTGGAGCCTTCGAAGGTTTCGTGACTTCGGCTATCGAGCCAACGGCGACGTATGGCTTTGAAATTGACGACGCGTCGCTCAGCGTTTGTTTAAACGTTCGCGGACTCGTGAAAGTCGTTGCGAAGGGTTTACGCGAATCTGGAGGCGGCGCGAAGGGCGTTTTCATCGCGTCGGTTTTAGCTTCCGCGCCGGGAATCGACGGGAAATTTGGTTTCTTTAATGAATCCATTAGACCCGTTTGTACGTAGGGTTTCGATGTTTTTTCCATAAGAGATACGGGTTTAAGAGTCTCGACGTCGGGTTCGATGAATGCTTCGAGATCGCGTATCGAACCAACGGATTTTTTGTCTCTAACAGAAGATTTTTGCTCGAGAGAAGCGAGTGTAACGTACGGTATTGTTGGCTTCGTTTGCGGTGTGGTATCGGATACCTCGTCGATTTTTCCGCGCAGCGGCTTCGGCACGACACCAACGACGCTATAGCCACCACCGGGATTTGCGAGTTCCTTCGGTACGGGACTCGGATTGCTCGACAATTCTTCGGACGACGGCATACTAATGTAACCGGTCGAAGACCACGCCTGCGGCGAGGGTGTGTAACCCGTTGAGTCCGTTAGATTCGGTGTCGAACGCGCCAACGATAGACTATCGTCGGGAATAGGTTCGCTGCTTTTAGCGACTTTCACGTAAGAGTCCCAACGGGGAGAGTCGCTGGTGCCGCCGGGTCTAACGCTGCCGACGTTTCGTTGACGTAAACTCGATGCCTCCCACGTTGGTGGTGTCTCGAGCAGCTTATTCGCTGGTGGATGCATAGGATCGACATCCGCGCCGCTGTCGCTCGAGACGTGAGAATCCGAAGTTAACGACGACGTAACGGACTCCTGACCGCTCGAACAACCACTCGAATCCGCCGACGATTGGCGTATGTGCTGCTCGCCGACCTTCTGCAATAATTTCTGCAAAGACGCGAACGACTTCGAATTATTTCTCAAGTAGTCACGGATCCCGGGAGTTGCCCGATCGGCTCGAATATTCTTAGAAACTTTTGACTCACCATATTGGGCGCGAGGCCGGGGGGAAGCTTCACCTCGACGTCCTGCATCGCTTTGCACTTAAGCCACATTCTGGAAAATAAAGTATTCAAGAATAAATTTGGGAATTGAAGTTTAATCGAGTGAAAGGAAATGCGCGAAAGTCAAAAATGGTTTTTTGTTGTTTTGTTGGTTCCGTTGGGTTCCATTGAGGTCTGTAGTGTTTAAATGGTTTCTGATGGCTTTAAAAAAAGTTAGACGAGGTTAGGTGGGATTAGATAGGGTTATTAGATTAGATGGGTTCTTTTAGCTCAATTAAGATAAGTTTTTATGGGTTATGTTTAATTCTTCTGAATTCCGATAGATTTTGACAACTTTCGGTTTTTACTCTTACAATTACGAGACTTATTTACCTCTTGAAGGTGTACGCTAAGCAGAATAGAAACGCCAACCCACTGAGACTGCTGATGACCCATATGACAATCCAGACTCGGAAGGACGGTCCTGCGAAAAAAAAGAACTCGTATAAAAAATGCAAAGCGCGAGATTCGTTTCGAACGAAACGGGCGAAAATCGAGAAAATCATCCGGACGCACCATCGCTATAGCAGTTTCCTTCGCCGGCCTCGGACCACGGTCCTGCGAGATGCGTACCGTCCCGTGCTACGTTCACAGCACGGACGCGAAACTCGTACATACGCTCACGTCCCACCGTTTTACAATCGGCAATCGCTAGATGCGCCTCTGTAGAAACGCAACAAAAAACAAAACAGATTGATATTTGCGACGAAACACTTTTCGTACTTCTTTTTTTTTCAAAATTAAAAAATAATATCTTATAAAAGGTTTAATTTTTTTTTAACTATCGAACTTGAATATCACTTTTCTAATGGTCAATTTTTTTTCGAACTCGAAAATGATATTTTCAAAATAAAAAAAAAAATCACGCGGATTACTGACCGGTTTTCGTGCTGTTCCGTATTTCCCCGTCAGCCGACCATATCTGATAGTAATCCAACAATCCACCGGTGTTGTGGGGCGGCGACCATCTGACCAAAACTTGACTCGAGTTCATGAACCGAACTTGAGGAGATTCGGCAAATTTGCCGGGTACACCGATGTCGGTAGTGCGAAAAACGGGCGGAGATCGTACGCTGCACGATACGGTGCACGCGACGACGCTGACGCTGTAATTCTTGTGTGCCACGAGATCCTTAAGCAAAACGTAATTGATCTCTTCTTCGACTTTCTGCGAATGGGTATTGTAGTGAACCTCGTAGTAACGCAGTACGCCGTTCATCGCTGCCGGTTTATTCCACGTTACGAACATTGTGGTGTTCGTGACGTTGGTAACCCGAACGTCCTGCGGCGGCGTTGTTGGCGCCGCCTCCAGAGTCGTATTGTAAAGAGCGTCGCTGTGAAGACCTTCGCCACTCTTCGTCAGTACCGCGACGGCGATCATATATGTTGTATAAGGCTTTAGACCGTTTATAATGCCGTGAATCGTGTGAGGATCCGCTCGTATCGTTGTGTTCAACTTCGGACCCTTACAGTTTATATTGAACGGCGATACAATCGGACAATAATATATATTGAATCCTTCGACGATTCCGATGCGATCGGAGCAGTCGAGTTTCCATCCAACTTCTATGAAGTCCGATCCAATACGATTTATCCACACGGATTTCATTTTGCCGACTACTTTGTTGTGAATTACGGTACAAGATGCCCACACCATTCCGCTGCTCGCTTTCGGCGTATTCGCCGATATCGCAAACTGATAAACTTTCCGGGGATCCGGTACCGTCATATTGTAGATCGTTGTGTTCGCCGACACGTGCACCCAATCGAGATAACCCTGGAAATCAGATTACTTTATTATTGTCGTGACGCGAATAAATCTGAGATAAAACTGCGAGGTCACAAATACGAGATCTCTACGATTGTTTGGAAGAGTGTGTAAAGATATAAAAAAAGAAATTGTGAAATTGCATTTGCATCACGATGACGTCTGAAAATTTTTCTTTTAACCTCGTTAAAAAATTAATTAAAAAGCGATAAGCGAAAAGCGCAGTCGGTGCGTAATTTTAGTTAATTCCTGCAATTTTCTCTTGTCTAATATCTCGAAAATTGTAAAAGTTGCGTCAGTTGAGATTTATGAAAGAAATTGATTAATAATTTTTAGTTTTTTACTAAAATACATTAATACTTAAATTATTTAGAATCCAATTTTTATTCAATTTTAATACGAAACAACAAATGTTAATAAGAATCTTCGTAATCATTTTGTAATTTTTTTCTCAAAAAAAAAAAAAAAAAGAGGAAGTTATTTGTACTCACAGTGCATTGCCACGGGCGATCGCGATCGTTGTCGCACCAGAATATCGTGTAGTTGACAATTTCGTCATTCATCAGCGGTGGTTTCCACGACAATTCGTAAAGACCGCCGTCGAATGCGATTTTCGTAAAAGCCAAAGGTTCGTGTGGAACTGAAAAATAAAATGTTATTAATTAACAAAAAGGCATTGCGGCATGAACGATATTGAATATCAATCGGACAGTGTATTTACTTTCGTAGCGACTCGGTACGAATATTCTCGCTCTCTCCGGATTCGCCCCAACGATATTGGTAGTTACGACTTCAAAGCGAAAACTGTTGAAACTGATACCCTTGAATTTAGCGTACGTTCTCGTTGTTTCGTTCGGTAGGAGAAACAACTTTCTTCCGTTCTCCTCGACGTTTGCTATTTGATACTTGAAATTATCGCCGTTCTCATAAGATGGTGCTATTGCCTGCCAGTATAAGTATACATCTCTGTTTGCATTATTCTCCGCTATCTCGAAACTTCCGATGTCGGTACGCGGCGGTAATCCCGGCACTGCAAAGGAACAGATATGACAAAACAATGCAATGATTAAACATATATGTTACAGCTGCCGAGTAATTTAATATTGTCGTTTATAATTCAAACATTCGAAGCCTTTCGGACTATCGACGGGACGCAAAAAACGAAAGAGAAAAAAGAGATTAAAAAAAAAAAGAAAAAAATACGAAGAAACTTACATCTCGGAGGGGTCCTAAATGTTAGGCCGCTAAATTGACTCCATTTATCTTCCCCTATCGCCACTGCGCTCTTCATGAAAATACGAACGTCGTATTTCGTATTCGCGAACTTCAAACCCGAGAGATTGTAGTAACGCTTGTGGGTGTGCGTGTCGCTCGTTATGTTGATTACCTTATGAAATTTTAAACATCGAATTGGTATGATTAAAGATTTTTTTCATTTTTTAACTGTTATAGATGATTTGAAAATTATTAGAGATGTTTCTCATACAATTTTCGACACTACGCGCGGATCTTTCGCTATATTTTTTAATAATTATTTTATTATAGAATAATTATAATTAAACGTAAAAAAGGAATAATTGTCGCAAAATTCTTTCAACGGAATTTAAACAGAAAATAAATCCTAATCCGCGATATGGATAACGGAAAAAAAAAATAACGACATCATTTTGGAGCAAAGACGAGTGTAATAAAGTTTGGTTTTTTTTCGCGCACTTGTGTAATCAATAAATATTGGATAACAAATATCAAACAAATTTCGTTCACATTTGCTGTTAGTATATATGAGTTTCCGAGAAAAAAGGAAACATTTGATGCTGTTTGTCGAATCATTAGAAAGTTTGACAGTGTTACGAGTTATCGTTCCCGCGTAAAGGCGGAGAGAGAGAGCATAGCGCGCGCGAATAGAACGATCCGGAACTCGTCTTATCGCGTTCAACGTGAATTAATCTCAATTTATCAAATCGCAGAAACCCCGCGCGCGATTCCGAACGATCGTATACCTGGAAAACTCCAGCAGGAAGCATACAATGAACGATACAACGGAGATCTTTTCACAGAAACTAACGCTACGTTATTGAAGTTCTAAAAAAAAGGAAAACGCAAAACATCACGAGTTGCGGAAACAAATTGCGTTCTTATCACTCGTAGCGCTCGCGATCGATGATCGGTGAGAAACGAATGAAGAAGTTCCCGAGTACTCGGTAATATTTTATACGCTGTCAGATTAACAGTATCATTAAGATAACGGAGGAAGGTCCCCGGCCTCGACGTTTATTCTCACCTGCCAAGTCTTTCGATGATCCCATTGATGCTGGTAGGCTACCCGATGATGAAGACCCGGCGGAAAATTTTGCATCGGAAACGGCACACTCCAGTGTAACAGGGCGCTGTCCGATGTTTTGTTTACTACCGAGAGATTCGCGGGTTTCGCTGGAATAACTGCAAAGAAAATGTTTGCGTTTCAATTTAAAAAAAGGGGGATTTTCTCGGGATTCTGAAAGAAAAAACAAATAAAAAAGAGAGGACAAAAAAAAAGTAAAAAAGTGAATTTGATTAAAAGAACCTCAAATTTTTCGCGTTTTAACGAAAAACCTTCAATTTCTTTCGTTTTTATGAAAAAATTGTGATTTTTCTCGTTTTTATGGAAAAACAAGAAATCTCCTTTTCATGAAAAAAATTAAAGTTTACGTAATTTTTATGAAAAAAAAAAAAAAAATCGTTACGTACCGTGTCCGAAATGATAAAACCTGTACGGGACGCTAAAATTTCCGAGAACATTGGTGACGTTCATAATAAACGTGTAATACGGATACGGTTGACGGTATATAGGATTCGTAGAGGTGTCCCATAAGCATGTGTTCGGTGGTAACGGCTTCAACGGTGTTTCCTTTGGACAGGGATACAGCTTTCTGCCTCCGGCTCGTCCCGGCAATTTGAATACCAACGTGAAACGCGTCGTAACGTAATTTGGGACGGGATCCCAGGAGCATATCATGTCCTCCCAGTTGTGCGAAACACAACTGAAGTTCTGCGGCTCCTGCGGCTTAACTGCAAACAATAATTTTGTTTTAGGAAAGGTAAATAGATACGCAATAGATAAAACGAAAAAAAAAAATTGATCTTTAAAAAGTTCAAAATAATTTCGCAGTCTCTTGAATTCTTTTATTTGCCTTTCCCAACTCCATGGGGGAGTCTTTTCTAATCAGCAAAATTATTTTAAGCGTTTGACAGATAGCATTTAATTATTTTTTGAATACGGAAGTTTTTTCCCAAAAAGTTAATTTCGTGATCATTTTTTTTTTTTCATCTTCCGCGGTTACAAATTGCCCGCATTATTTCCCCCTCTCCGTTATAATTGCATTTTAATCATATCGTAAAAACTTTGGGGTCAACACGCGCATCGAATTGTTTTGCCTTGGAATTCCCCGGGGTTTCGACGAAAGAGCGATTGGCCGACGGAAAAAAAAGTTCATTGCGCATATTTGTCTCTTATACGCCTTCGACCCCCGAGGGTCCCGCGTTCGTCGCAATAACACGTTTCGAAGATTCGGTAAGTAATGTTTATCAATCGAATCGAAGAAATCCCGCCGCTGAGTCGCACAATATTGAATAGAGTCTCTTGTTTGCGTTCGAACGCGTATTGACCCCCACGCGGAACTATAAAGATAAACATAAATGAATGAATAGTTGTAGAGAAAAGGCATCGCGGCACTCCGGTTCTGCTGATTGTCGCGTATTGTATACCACTGAATGAAACTAACGCGTGCGTCGAATCGTCGTGTTTTTTTTTTTTTTTTTTTTTCATACTTTTTTTTTCCTCTACACCTCTTGACCTCCGCGTGATATGGACGAGCGATTCGCGAGATTATTCGGTGGAAACTGTACGCTTCACAACTAAAGACGCTTTCAAATCCATGAAAACTCGTCGCGATGTTATATTCCGTTAATTTTCTCATTGCACATCGGCGCCGTTTTAATTATGAAAGATATTCCGCGACCACCGCTTACAATAAATAATAATAATAATAATAATAATAATAATTTTAAGTCTCTGAGAGACAAATATACATGAAAATTCGGGATTTTCGGTTATGTATATACTTCGTTTCGTTTCGTTCGATATATATCGATATATAGAAATACTTACAGCCAATAACGACTTTGTTGAGGCATACGGGTTCGTGTGACTTGCCGTACATGTCGTCGAGTCTCAATTTACAATAATACATATCCTCCGCTGGCGGTGGTTTCTCAACGTAAACCTCGATAGTCGTTTCGTTTATGATGCTTATGAATTCCGGTTCGATTTCCTTCTTATTCCGTATGAATACGAGATCCGATGAATTTTTACCGGGAAAATGCTCGTTCACGAATGTCTTATTCAGCATACAGAGAATCCTTAGGGATTTGCCGTATTCGAGAACAATGTCGCCCTGAGGCCAAGTTCCTGGTGGAAAATAAATTTTAAAAGATATAAAACAACGGACAATAGCAAACAATGCAAGTTTCGATATTTCTTTTCTTTCTTTTTTTTTTCGAGAACAAAGCATTTCTGGCAATAGGTCCAATTTGCGATAATAAAGTTTTGTCGATATTTCTGGTTTTTTTTCAAATTCCACTTTTTTTTTTTTTTGAAGATTCGATTTTTTTTTGTTTTTCGAGAATAAAGTAATCTTGACAATAGTTCCAATTTGGCGGTAGTCGAATTTTGTCGAAGAGCAGTCGATATTTCGTTTGTAAAAATATTTTCTGTTCGATGGAACGTAAAATGCACTGAGGCCATTGTGCGCTTTGGCGAGAGAAGCACAACTACACATACCGTACTGCATTAAATATAGATATATGCATTTAGCTCGGCGCTAGAATGCCAAAAGGAGAGATAAGACTCTATGATTTATTTATACATTCGCTGAGCTTAACTCGTTGTGATCCTTGCCATTTCGCTCCGCGTGTACTATCATCCTATTCTCTCGATTATTTACAGTCTTCCATAGTACAAGCGGAGCTTTAGCTTCCTGCATTCTGTAACTCCGCTTACTCTTTACGCGACTTATCGACTGAATGGCGTCGAGAGCTTTCGATTCGAGAAGTTGTAACAGACGTTTTCGAACCATTGATCGACACGCTATTCATTCATTCGCCGTTTGCTGTTTTATAACGCGAAATATTAATTGCCGCTGAAATAGTTTCGAGTTTAGTTGCCGAAAATAATAATTCTACGAATGGCTACTGAAATTAATTATACGTAACATATATTCACAAAAAAAAATTGCGACGAAAACAATAAACAAATTTAATTTAAAAAAATGTGAAATTTTTTTTTTCCTAACGCTTCTCGTAAAAAAAGAAAAAAAAAGTTAAAAAATACGATGGTTTGGAATTTTTATGGTAATTTTTATGATACTCACTCCCCGGCGTCTTGATCCCCACGGAGCATTGATTCGTGTCCCCGGAACAGACGCATATAAATCCGAGTACAACGAACGCGAGGATTTGCCACGCGGGATTACCGAACAGAATGTTCCTCGTCGAGGATCTCGACCGGCGCACATTATTAGCATCGTCCCGTTTCCACACGTTTGAACTATCGAACGAAGATCCGCAAAGTTCTCTCGTATCCATGCGATGCCTCGTACTTAGCTCCCGATTACAGTGTTCATCGTAACTAAAATTACATCTCGTTGCTTCGGTCTTCGCGTTCCACGCGGTTTCCTCGTCGCTCGTTACTCGCGTGTCTTTCCATAATTTATCGTATAGAGTTGTGCGAAAATTTACCCTATCGGCATGTCGACTCGTCGACGAGCGAATACACTCGTCGTTCGCGACTCCGCAACAACAAGAATTCGCGATTATCGGAGTAATTCTCTCACTGCCGTTGTACGCGGATGAATAATTGCACGATTTTCTGGCGTCCTCTCGAGACATCCTACGAACGTTTGACCCGCCGACGGTTTCACGATTCGACAAAACCCCGCGACACCATGACGAACGATTTTTATCCATTTCTGGAATCCTCCTTCCTGGACGCACTTCGCTCGGTGACATTACGCCGTCCCATCACTGCGAAAAAAACGAAAAAAAAACACGAAATAAATATATATAATGCGAAATGCTTTTCGGGATTAACTTCCGACGGACGGATTTGAATTTAAATTTAATATACGACAATTATGAAAATCGTGAATTCGATGTTTTCATCACGAAGTACTTAAAAAATCAAAGTGCTAAAAAGTAAAACAACGTCATAATAACGATATATATATATATACGCGTAAATAATAAATCAAATTAATACAAAAATTCATTAAAAAAAAATCGAATTAATCGGCAATTTCGCTTCGTCGTAATTAATTTAAAAGCGCTGAAGAAAAATTTGCTTTCAATGAATAAATTTCCAGTAAACTTTAGAGAAAAATTTAATTAAAAAGTTCATTTATTGTTTGCAGTACAATAGCTCTGCATAGTTTTTTCATTAGAAAAAAATCGTTTTTTTGTACCTCTCTCCACTATACATGTATATAATAAGAATATTCTCTTTTGATTAGCGTAAAAAAAAATTATGTTGAAGCGGAATGCGGAGTGAAATTTTTGAAAAATCTTTCAGGAAAATTGTCTCACGTTGCGACAACTTTTCCGACTCTCCAGAGATCACTTCGGCTACTGAATTTATTATCAATAGTTGCAAGCTGTTCGGAGTCCAACAATGGAGTGGGGGATCGGCATTGAAAGACCATTGGTCAACATATTCGGTAGAATATATCGTTCGCCGTTAAGAATTGCATAGTTTTCGACGCAATTCCTGTAACGCGCCCAACGATAGATCAAACGATTTTTTTTTATCGTTCGAAGAAACGCATTGCAATTTCTGGGATAAATCGTTCGTTGTACGACATCTCTTTTATTCAGAGTCCCCGGGGGTCGTGAGAAACTGAGCATAGGGTTTGCCGCAGCAAAGCTTCGACGAATAACCTACAAGAGTCGTCGGAGAGGTGAACGAAGAATGTATCTCTTTTCCAAGGCTCGGCGTGTACTCTCTACGCATATTTAATGAGTAACGAAACACACCAAAAATCGGGAAGATACCAGCGTTGGATAAATCTGACTTCATGAATAATTCATTCGGCGTACACTGAGAATAACATTATTTAATGTGTCTTTCATGGGGGTAGCGATGAAATTATTTCCTCTCTTTGAAAAAAGAAAACTCTATTCAACCAAATGGATTTACAGACGTGAGGAAAACATTACGTCGATTGTTACGAATTTTGCGTAAATATTCTTACTTGCCGCGTCGTGTACGACAGTCGTTCCGTTGAGACAGATTTCTCCTCCGTTCGCGATTATTTATCCTCTTGTCGAGTTCAACATTCCCCGTGAGATTTCACGTGCGCAGGTAACTCGCGGCGATAAAGCGAAACAAAATAGAAAACGCGTTTGCAATTCGGGGAAAAAAAATTTCGAATTTTCCGGGAACATCCGCGTGGGTAAAACCCCACGTGAATAACGTTACGATTTTCTTATTTTGTCATCGCGTGCACTGACTAATTCGATCCGTCGTTCATTGAACACGCGCGGAGCACTCGATAAACGGGAATCGTATCCGCGAATTGTTTCTTTTTTCACTATCTTTCATCTCAATAAAGCCACGCGTTCTCGTTGACGGAGAAAAAAAAGAAAAAATACGATAGATGATTTATACTTTCGAGGTAGTCGCGCGCGTACTCAATGCACCGTAGTGTGTCCACGAAACGTTCGTGTACGAGTATATTTGTGTATAGACGAGAGAGCTGAGAGGCCGAGAGCGCGGCGAGAGATAAACATCTCTCACTCCGGGTCCCGATGCGGGATGATGTTGTGCGCGAGGGGGAGGAAAGAGTGGAAGGGGGAGGGGAGCGAGAATATATCTGAGATGTACGTGAAAAGCATGCGACATACCCACACACCACAGCGATATCGAGGAGGCCCTCATGGCGAATGAAAAATACACATGCTTGACCCCCTCCCCCCTCCCCCGACTTAGCTACCCAGAAAAATCTGTTGTTCCTTAATGGTCGTATATTACTTCCACGAAGGATCTAGGGAGGGGTTGTAACGCCAAGTTCGTACCCAGCGTCGATCCTCTATTCGCCGTCAGGATTGTCGATCGATTCGTATTTATATCACAAAACTCGTCCAAAAACTCACCCTTAGCCCGCGTACGACAAACTGCAGCTCATCTCGCATTGCGATTCCATGAATTCTATGCCTGTCGGGGATTTTTCACACGCTAACACACTTGTAACACCTACAGGCCTAAACTTCGACGAGCGAAGACGAGGAGCCCAAGTGTAGAAGGCCCCCAGCACGAAAAACCCGTTTTACTTTGCCTCGTTGTTACTCGATTATTTCACTTGTTGCACTTTGTTTAAACGATAATTCAACGTTAATTATAACGTATGATAACTTTCACGCACCTCGGAGCCGCGTTAATCGGCCGTGTCACTTCATATTTGTGCAAAAATTCTGTTTACATTCGCCCAGAGGGTACCAGGGAATACAATATATGATATACATTTCTGGGTAAAATACGTGCGATCAATCGACAGTGTCGCCAACTACGACGTTCCTGCCACGGTCACTGTACACGCTTCAAATATCTATTTTTCAAGACATTTTTCAACGAAATAATCGTCGTTTGCGCGATAAATGTTGCGTTTGTTAGATTACTTTAATCATCGACACGAGAAATCGTCATAAACAACGATACTCATTCAGTTATATCTTTCCGCGGGGTTGCAGTATGGTTGACGTCACGACACGACGTTTGAGTACCCGCATTCTCGGAAAAGTAGAAACGAGATTCATTGTCGACACGGCGAACGTGGCGCCGCCGTCGGCTACTTTGGAACCCTTCGAGCGCTATACAATCTCCATAACGCTCTCTGTGCTCGAATGATATATAAACCCCGATTTACGATATAATGGAAACTATTTTCGGCAAATGAATTTCGAAAACGTCGAGCGTTACCGGCGTAGATCGCAGCAACCCGATAAATCTCGAAGCCGACGGGAATATACAACAATTTATTCAACTAATCGAAAATTACACGTTACGAAATACAATTCTTTTATTTTTTTTATTTTTTATTGTTTCAATATATTTCAACAACAATAAAATGGTATTACAATACGCTCGCAGTAACAATTAAATCTTAATTTCACAATTGTATTGTTTGCAACAAACGCACGTTTTTTTTTTTTAGTTTTTCTCGTAACGATAAGATTTACAATTTGAATTACGCATGTTTAGACGCAACGAGTTATACAATAAATATAGAGCGCTATTTCGAGCTTACGATTATCTAGCTGATATATACTATATATATAAATGTATATATGTGTATATGTATATATAAATATACATTCATATACATACATATTTATATATTTGCATATACTGTATACGGAGCATTTTACCGGCCATATCAAGAGAGTCGCGACTTTCATTACATTAAATTGTTTTATCCTCGAAATATGTTGAAAAATGGTACAAAAAAATGTTTCGAAAAATTTATTTTTTAATAAAGAATTTACTGTAAAACTTCTAAAAAAAATCCGATCACATAGTTTTTTTTTAGTAATTTAAATTTTTCATCATTTTTACCACGCGAATTAAAAAAGAAACTGAATGATTTTGTGACACATTTTTGGCGCCATTTTTTCATATACTTCGCGAAAAAAAAAATTATTTGAGGGTCGCGACCCCAACGATTTGGTGCGGGATGCGCTATGCATGTATAATTATATGTATGTATATATATACATATATATACTTTAAGGTAGTAAAACGGCGTTCATTGACGAGTGGCAAAAGGCATAATATGATGGTCCTTACGTTTGTCACAGCTTTAATTTAATTAATATATAATTCTCTTACGATTAATGACACTATCTTATAATAACGTTTTAATGTAAAAAAAAAAAACAGTCGGTCAATGAGCGCAGAAATAGAATCTGAATTGGAAGACACGACACATAATGAGTTTTGAGAATTGTAAACGAAGTTATTATTATTCGTAAGTAGAATATTGGAGATTTTTATTTTTTATTGCCTTAAGAGACTTAAATGTCGTCTTTGTGGTTTGGTTTTTGTAAACCCCGCATTATTATTATCGTCCTAATAAGCTCCATGCGCGAGCGATGTATTTACAATAATTTATAGCGCCGAACCAATCGCCGAGAGAATCGTAACATAACCTCTTCGGATTTCGGAACGTCGATATTCGATGCCTTATTAATAAAATTTATTATACAGTCAAAAATCGCGAACGAAACTCTCCGAATACGCGTTGGTCGTGGCTTTTAATAAATGCATATAAAAAATAAACGCGACCACAATTGCCCGAACGTAATTAACGGAGAGTTCGAGCGACTCGCTCGCCATACGATTATTTAATGTCTAAGAATTTAGAATATAACGACGCGCACTTTGAAAGCAGCTTCGTGAATAGTCAATTTACATATATCATTTTACTTTTTTAAATTTATTTATCAGCGTAGGTGGGTGATTATGACAATGTCGAGATCTAAAAATACCGTTTAATAGTTTTTTTTGTTTCGAGAATTGAAAACGTCGAAACGCGTTATCCTTTGTAGTGTTTAAAAAAATAGATTTTTTTGAGTTTTTTTTTTTCTTTTTTTTTTGATAACGCGACGATTGAGAATTATTACGAGGATGCAGGATTGCCTACTCACGGATATATATGTATATATATATTTATCACATATGTGCCAATCTGAAAAAAATATCGAGCGAAATAATCGAGCTTTTTGCTCGGAATATTGGGGCCCTACGAGAAATTGGCCGGTGCTTATGAGAAATATTACGAATTTCGTCGAATAGAGATTTTTCAAATTTTTTTTTTTTCATAGTTATTATTTATCGTACAGTTTAGTGATCGATAGGTTTTTATTATTTTTTTTTTTTTGAAAGGAAAAACAAAGTTGATTCGTGATTAAAACACTGACTTCTTTGGTAGTCTGGACACTTAGTGTGATTATTATTATAAATGGGAGTATTTAAGAACGTTAAATTACACGATTAATGTACACGATGTTCTCCCAAACGCTTCGACTTTGTTTTTTTTTTCTTTTTTTTTTTTTTCGAAGTCTAATTAATTATTAGGGATATGCGAATAGTTCTATTCGATTGAAAATTTAAATCGATTTATTCGATATTTCGGATATTCGCACATCCCTATTTATGACCTTCGATCGATTACTACGAAAAAAAAAAAAATCGCAATTCGTGGCTAAGAATCTTGTGGAAAGCTTTGCTAAGATTAATGCTATATGGGGCACGAGACTCGGGTTTCGCGGGCTATTAATTCGAATATATTATCATTTCCCGCGCCCCCTCTAAGCTCTCTGTCTTCCCGATGAATTTTTCTTGATTTACAATAATAATTCCGGAAAACGAAAAAAAAAATGAATAACGTCGATTATTAGGAATTAATGCGAACAATAGTGTCGCTATCTCGAGGAGCAGCAGCAGTTCAATGGAATGGAAAAACGTTTTTTCCTACGCGTATCATGGACCGCATCTTTTGCTCGTGAATCTGGCAATTGCCTGCGTAAGCTGCCGTCATCGATCGGTCGTATACTTATTTGGTCGATTGTAAGATTACTCTACAATGAATTTGAAAAAAAAAAGTAAAAAAAAACGAAAAAAAAATAAAAATGTCGATTGCAGATAGACGATAGTTTGCAATTTTTTAATCGTAAATTGATGATTTTTTTTTAATGTATAAATTGGTAATTAAGTATTATGGAACACGTGAAAGGCACAATATTTGCGAACTATCACACACAGTTAGAATGAATTTGTCAATTATTCGTTTTTAGCGATTAAGGAGAGTGTATCACTGCGCTTTACCAATGAGTGATATTCACGCGAAATTCAGAGCGAATTTCGAATACTTTTCAATTTAATAATAAAAATCTGAAAAAAATTAACAATACAAAAGGTGTTAAGATTTTTTTTGAGATTTTTTTTCTAATTTTCGAAAATTCGTAATTACAAATGAAAAAAAAAGTCTAAAAAAATTTGATTTGTTGAATAATAATTTTTTTGACTAATTTGTTAAATTTTTTTGCTATTATCATTATATCAAAAATAATCTTCTTAAGACATTTTTTTTTTTAGATTTTTATCCCATTGGGAAAAATTCGAAATTCGATCGAAATTTTGCGATTAGATAGGACTTCAACGATACACTCTCCTTAAAGAACAATCAGTTAATAAATACAGAGTTATTTTTAGCACCACTACAAAAAATGTTTATTTAATTTTTTTCTATTCACGGTTAGAATATTCGAAACTCGACTGAGCATCGGGAGAGCTATTGGATTGAAATTTACTAAAATCGAAGAAAAAAATTTACCCTTTTTAAAAAGATTTTTTCGAGGCACGTTACTCGTACGAGCGATTGAGCAAAGCTGCATAATTGAGAGATAAATAAGCCTAATTAATGAACCATGTCGTGTCTTTAAAAAAAAAGAACTAGTTCCCCTCTTATTCTCGTATTCAGCGCTGAGATTCTACGGAACTTTCGATTAATTAAGCAGACTTTTGTTTTTTTTTTTTAAAGCGGAAGCCGCTCTCTCTGTACATCTACTCTGGTATTGTCCTAAAAATGCATTCTCCGCAAAAAAGCATTCGAAAAAGTCGTATAGTATAAGATACGATAGTCTATTTTTTTTTTTTTTCGGAGGATTCGGCCTGTAGATAGACCTTTGTAATCCGTTCAGTAACTATAAATGTACACATAATTAAGGCGCTCTTTGGTGATAGCGCCAAACCCTCGCATATTCCAAAGATTCTCTTCAACAGTCAATAAGTCGATCTAAGACCGTAATAAAGTAACAAAACCAAACGAACGTATGAAATTACTCAATTTTTTGGTCGCCCGTTATCCTTCGCCTTATTTTTGTTATATTTTTTTCTTTCTCTTGGATTGCAATTTTACTTATGCCGAATCGCGTTACGCCTCTATAGTTCTTCGGAAGAAAGAAGAAAAAAATAGAAAGCTATCGACAAACGTTATTTTGCAGTAACTTTCAGCGTTAGTAATCGACACGTATTACGAACTTCGTTAACGAATTATTTTCATTATATTGGTGTTTATGTTCTGTGTTATTTGTTTGGTGTTAAATATTTCATTTTTCTTTTCTTATTATTTTTTTTTATATATTCATGTCGTAGTGGTGTGGTGGGGCACCTACCGCACTCGGCATCTGGCAGCCGCGTCTTATGAGAAGCCTTACGGATGGACCGCCGTTCCTTATGATATCAATCGCCTCCGAGTGCGTCATGTTTTTCGTGTTTATTCCGTTTATCTCAATTATCTGATCTCCGACCTGTAATGCATGAAAAAGTTTGTTAGTGTAACGTAATAAAATGGAAGACAAATAGAAAAAAATATTAATAAATTGCTATAATAATGAAATTTTTTATTAATTGGTTTTTATAAATTACCACTAATTTTTTTCCAACTCGATTATTATTTTAATAAAAATGATAAAAAAAGTAACAGTGCGGAATTTCTTACTCTCAGCCGATTGTCGTTAGCCGCCGGACCGTTATCAGCGATTTGTAAGACGAAAAGCGGCATATTTTGGAATTCTCGACCGCCACGAATGCTGAAACCAAAGCCGCGCGTGCCGCGGGTTAGTTCAACAGCGTGATATTGTCCCCCATCACCATCGGCGGTCGGCTCATCCTTTATGAAAAAAAAAGTGTCAAATAAGCGACAAAAGAAAAAAAAAACGATGAAAAAATGAATTTGATAGCTTTGTTTCAATTATTCGAATAATCGCTAAAATTCTAAAAAAGAAAATTATTCATTTATTTTTTTGGAATTTTCGAAATAATTCGCACGGTACCTTCTGAGAGAGCGAAGTACTGCTACAGCAATCGTCCAGTGGATATCCAATGGTCAGCGTAACCGAGTAACCGGAATCTTTGATCAAATTAACGATATCCTCATGGCAAACGTTCGTAATGTCGACGTGATTAACGGCGAGAATGTGATCGCCGACGTTGAGACGAGCGCATCTCTCGGCCGGCGAACCCTCGATAATTCGTCCGATCGTCGAACCCGCTTTGTTCACCGACGAAATTATCACGAAACCAAAACCCTCGTTTTCCATTCTCGTCACCGCGACATCATACGGATACTGTATATTCATACGCCTTCCGTAAGTCGATTGCAGATTTTCTTGCAGGTGATCCTGAGCATTTATTCGTCGACGTATTCCGAGGGTAACGCGTCCGTTTTGCGACGCCGTTTTCATCAGTTGGACGACGTGACGATGAGAGGAATTCATAACGCTTTCACCTTCGACTGACATTATTAAATCTCCGGTATTCAGTCGATTGTCCAAATCCGCCGCTCCTCCCGGTACTATATGCCCAACCGATACCTGCTGACCGTAAAATCATTCGATATAGCGATTCTATTGCGCAACGAAGATATTGCTGCGAAGTCGAATGTCCCGAGAAAAAGATTAATCAAAATTTTTTGATTTTTTTTTATACAAACTTTTTATTCTTAAAAAAAAAAATTGTCATTCAAATTTTTTTTTAGATTAATCGGAGTTTTTTGATTTTTTTCTCTTAGTCTTATTTTGCTCGCGATTTTTTCTTCGCGATGATGTGAATGAGGGGACCAACCTGAGATCCTTCCTCGGTGCCCCCGACGACCCTGAAGCCGAAACCACTCTCCTGTCTTACGAGCGTTACGAGAGTCTCAATCCACTCGATATCGGGAATCGTTGGACAGACCAATTCGGGATTATATTGGGGATATCTGCGAAGAAAAATAAGTATTAACTTATTTATTCGGTTTGATTTTTTGTCGATCAACGACGGATACAATAATTATTTCATCGGTTACCGTCGCAAAAAAACCCAAAAAAAAATCCGAATTTTTTTGCAACAATTTTTAAGTACTTGTCATACCATTTTTGTTCATTTCTATTCGCAAAAAAGCAAAAAAAAAACACATACCGCGATACGGAACTGGAACGCGGTTGTTCGTGTTCGAAACTCGTGGTTTCCTTCCGTTTGTCCCAAATTTCTCCAGTATCGACATTCTGCTCCTGTCCCATCGTATAGGCATTATATTCCTGTTCCGCGTACTGCGAGTGGGTCTGAGGCGCGTAGAGATCCTTATAGAAATCGGAATGTACGCTACCATTTTGTTTCATCATATTTTCATGATGTGCAACATTAACCGAATACATTTCGTTATTAATGCTCATTTTATCGTATCCAATCCAATCCCTTTTACCGCCTCCGTGTCTTATGGGATCGTCATCGAGATTCGTCATCGGACCAAAATTTTCCGCGAGATTCGCAATATTAGCTTTGTAAGGATCGGTATAATACATTCCGCGATTGTAATCTGGATATTTGTATCTATTATCCAACGGATTCAAATCATTTTCATTCGGCTGTTCGCCGCTCCACTCCGATCGGTTCATTTCGCTCGGCGATTTCGTCCGATTTCTCGTGTCTATAAGCGGCGTTTTCGGTCGACTTGGAACAGCGGTCTTCGATTGAGTTGCGTAAATATCCGCCGTCGGTGTTTTGCTTCTGAAGAAATACTGCGGATTTTTGTCCTTTTTGTCTTTTGTTTTACTCGTCGTTCGCTGAACGTGTATCAATGCTTCCTGATCTATAGGACAATCCTTGAGCACTTGAACGACTTCGGAGTGACACATATTTCTCACGTTAACGTCGTTTATCGTCACAAGTATATCGCCTTCTACGAGATTCTTGCAGCGCTGACAATCGACGATTTTTTTAACTTTCTGCCCGTGCGACGAGTCGGCTATCGTGAAACCGAACCCCATCTCTCCTTTGACTATCGAAATGCTTAGAAATTCCGGTTTCGTTTGGACGGGTGAATCCTTGCGATCCACCGGATCGCCGCTTTCGGAGAGAAGGATATCGGTACTACTGGGTCTCTTAATCGTATTTATCTTATCGGATATACAAAGATCCGGCATAGAATTTACCGAGGTGTTCGCGAGATTGTCTCCGTTTTGCAAATTGTGAACGGGAAGGAAAGAGGAATCGAGAAAATTGTAACGACCGTCGGTCTGCTGCATTCCCGTATCGAGATCCATATATAGACTGGGATCGTCGTTCATTATTTCCGTGGAGACCGGTAACATTTGTTGCTGATGCGGAGGCGGATGATGCATTCGAGGATCACGTATATCCCGCATATCGCCCGGTGCACTAACGGCTATCGTTGTTACGACTTCGGTGTTTGGATCGTTAGGATCGAAGGGCAAAGGATATCCACGACACACTTCCAGAGTCACTGTTTCGCCGCTTCCTATCGATTTGAAAACGTTTACCATCTCGTTGTGCGTGAAACCCAATACGCACGTGTCGTTTACGTATACCAAAACGTCTCCTGCATTAAGAAAAAAAAATACAAAATTATTCATAAAAATTCGAGAAATCGATGACAAAATGCGATTATTTTTTTGTCTTTAGAGAACATTTTTTTATAGAGAAAAAAATGGAAAATAAAAATAAACAGAAATTATCGTTAAGATTTTTTGTTACTAATAAAAAATTATAAAAGGCGATTTTTCATTTCGTTAAAAAAAAACCAAAAAAAGATCGAACGATTATAGTTACTCACCGGTTTGCAATTTTCCGTCGAGCCACGCGGGTCCGTTGAGAACGACACTTTTGATCTGTAAAAATTCCTCGACGGCGTCATCACCGCCGACGATCGTAAATCCGAGACCTCTGGAGCTCTTCAGTAGCGTCGTCCGTATTCTCTGACCCTTCAGCTTCTTCGGATTTCTCGTGAAATTTGGGCTCTTGCGATCGACCATTCCTTGTTGCGCGCGTTTAGCTTGCAACACCGGATTCTCGTATTGCGTCCGACGATTAACGTGATCGATGAAGTAAGTTCCGTAAAGCTGATCGTCGATTTTTTCCCAACCATAGGGCAACTCGTCGTCCAAACATTCCTCAAGCGAACGTTTTTGAAACTTCGATAATCGCGGATCGAGCCAATGCGACGTTCCCGTGTTGTGGCTGTCGAAATACAATATATTAGAGTAATTTTCTTTTTTCTTTATGGGAGAAAAAAATAGCTTAATAATAATAAAGATAATAATTTAAAAAATGATTGTTATTTATTTACGAAACCAAAAAAATTAGATAATCGAAAAATTAAAAAAAATTATAACAAATTTTTTTTAAATAAATTATTAAATAATTAAAGTTTTTTGTATTTGAAAATATTAAAAAAGTGAAAAATCTATTTATAATTAATAAATAATGATAATAATACTTTAAAAATGAAAAAAATAATCATAATGATAATAATAATACGAACTCAATGAAATAAACTTCGCCGGTGTCGGTATACGCTTTTTCCCAATTCGGTGGTAGCGGACCGAGTTGATCTTCCGATGCTTGATTCCGACATCGATTATTGGCATCGTGTTCGGGATTGCCGGTTACTTGTTCGGAACCCGTATTGTACATATAATTCGGAGGCACACGGTGACCCGAGCTGTCCGTTTCGCTCATCGCTAGTATCTCCTTATCCATGCTATTGCCTACAGAAATGTAAAATATATCGAATATATCGAAATATCGAAAGAACGCTGATTTTAGGTTACTTTTTTTTAATCGTTCATACCGTCATTGGCATTGTCCATAGATAGAGAGTCTTCAGTCTTAGTTGCCATCTCTTCGAACCAATATCACAGCTCACTATCTCTGAATTAAATAAACAACGATATCGTAATTAAAAATGTAATTTATTCGTTATTTACGAGTTTTTCGCGTGAAACCAATAATTGTTTTTTTTTTTTGTTCGAGAAAAACGATTCTTACGAAGTCTCTCGTTACGTCGAACGTAATTATCGTTTTATCGGAAAACTTAAATTTCATTTATTGTATATTAGTTTTTTTATTTGTGGTATCGGAAAAAGGGGACAGGTGATGGAGCATTTAGTTTACGGGAAATAAAAGTTTTTCATTACTTGTATCGGGAAAAAAATAATCCAATAAAAAAATTCACGCGATCGATTTTTTTTTCAATTTATCTATGGAACGTATTTTCCTATAGAAGAAAAATTGAAAGTTTTCTGGTATTTATTTATATTTCGATCGGAACATTTCATTTACACGTTCGGAACGCCATTTTTTCATCGTAATAAATATTGAAACACACCCAACCCCCCTCCGCCTGCCCCGTTAATTTCACGAGTTAAAAATCGATGATTACCAAAAAAAAAAAAAACGAGCCCCGCGTTAATTTCCGAAATCATCGACAGTTCATTTTCTAAAAAAGCGTCACATCCCACCGAAACCTACGATTTCGAATTGCATCTGCCGCACAGGCGCGCACACCGTTAAAAGGCATGACAGGTGTTCGAGATCCCGAAGTTCGAAAAAAAAAACTGTATAGAAATATTATTTTTATATTTTTTTTCTATCATATCCGGGTGACGAGGGGTCGATAGGTACCGAGCAGGTGTTACACGTGTAAAATTAACCGAGAGAAGAAGATATCTCCTCTGTATCTCCTTCCCCCCGGAGATAAGAAGAAAACAACCGCAAATGATAGGCCGCCAGAGAGGTTTTTCACGACTGCATTTTCGTCCCCCACCGTTCGGTTTATCCCGCATGCCTATATCGCGTCGTCGAGATGAATGCGACTTTCTATCGGATGTGAATAGAGAGATGGGCGTGTGGTAAAGGGGTGAGACCTACTAAGTACGCTTATAGTAGTGGTGTATTTCGCATTAGGCAAAGCAGCGTATATGTACACACGCGCGGCACCGACAAATACAGTCATAAGAAAAAAAAACATGAAATCTCGTATCAACCCGCTGTCAGAATAGTTGTGTGCTCCAGCAACCCGAGAGAGCCCCGTGTACATTATATACGAAGAGATGCGTGATCGGAGCAGAAAGAATCGCGGGTAAACTGGTTTTGCGGTCACGAGAATCCGTGGATGTACGTAGTATGTGAAAAATACGGATGGAGAGGAAAAAAAAACACGAAGAAAAAAAAAAGAAAAAAGTCGTGCAGAATGCGAGGAAAGCGATGTGATTATTACAGTACAGTGGCCCGGGGAATATTTCCCACGTATGTGTGTATGGGATGTGTGGCGTTGTGTACGCGATGAACTATGAGACTCGAACGTTTTTTTTTTTCTTGTTTTTTTTTTCTTCTACACACGCATGCATTAAGTACGTTATTATTTCGTTGTGAATTACTTACGTTAGCGAACAAGGGCTTTCGCGCTGCTATGCGATATCCATCGCGACGATACGACCGTCATATCCCCGTTCAGCGGAGAGGAGAAAAATTTTTCGGCACTGAATCACGTCCCGTTTAGCACGGATACACGTTCATGATTGTCGTAAGGATATAACTACTGGCGAGAAGGCCAAAGAGGAGGAAAGATAAAATCGTAGAACAGTCACTCGCGACTCGGAAAGACCATACGATACGATACCCCCGCGAACTGTATACTACGCACACTATGAAAAAAAATAACGAAATATACGACACTGACTAAGAACTGTTGAACGGTACGGGAGAACGCGTGTGTTGTACTGTGATCACTGCACAAGTGCACGTCCGCCGCAGCGGCAGCAGCGGCGAGACATTTACTACCGTAGGCTCGGAGACACGGGGGTACACATTGTACGCGAGAACTACGCTACGCGTTGACGATGCCGGCAACCACGTAGCGAATGACTACGAAACGAGCGCCGTGACGTTCGCGTCGGTACGGAAGGCTTAAGGGGGTAAACGACAAAAAAAACATTCCATTCAATAAATTCAACTTTAATTCATTTTATATCGTACTTTGCATCGACAGCCTATGCTGTTCAGTGGAATAAAATATATGTATTTTCGAAATAAAATAAATTTAAAAAAATGAATACTAAAAATCATAGCATAATATATGTATATATTTTTATTTTTATCATCAATTTATAATCGCTAAATTATTTTTCCGTGCAGTTATTACAAAACACGAAAAAAACCGAAAAAAAAAAATTTATCGTTGTATGGTAAATAAAAAAAGCATTTTTTTTTTCAATGTTTTTTTTTATGATTCAAAGATATGATACAATGTGCAAAATGGATACGATGAATAGAGATTATTTTTTCGCGATGCGAATAAATTTTATTCAGGATTTTCCGGAAACGATACGATAGGCTTTGCCGCTCCTTCGACTTCGGGTTTCGTAGTTCTGTTCGATCGAAGTACCGCGCCTGGACTGGGGTACGGCCTCATCTGATACAAAGGTCCGGAAGCCGTTGTATCCGCTCCGGTTTTCGCCTCGTTATGCCTCGCCAAACCGTCCGACCATTTGCCTCTGGAAATATATCATCGGTAATCGTTTAATCGATACTTCTTACCTTCGAGACAAACGACGCGGAAAATACGCGTCATAAAGAGATTTATGCGAAAATATCGGCATTCTGCGGGAAACTCGACTCTAAATCAAAATAATAAAAAAAACACATTGCGAATATCTCGTAAGCCTCTTTGCAACTGATTAATTAAAATCCCAATAGCACAGTAATGATTTGTAGAAGACTTTCCTCTATTGTTTTCATTGTAAGAAGACATTTTACGCGAACAAATTGCCGATTAATATATTCAAATTCACAATAATAATGATAATTGTAGACCACTGGGTACCGTGGAATATCGCTGTAAGAGGCCGGATCCATGGGATCCAAAGTTCGATCCTTTTTGTCTTTCATCAATTCCGATCGCGGAGCTCGTCTAACGTCCGGAATTTTGAATCTTTCACGGACGACGAGCTTTTGCTCTTTCTTTGCTTCCACCTCATCCACCTGTAATATTAATCGTATTTAATGAAATTTTTTAATAATAATAATAATAATAATAATAATAATAATAATAATAATTTGCTGGAAATGCTTCTTACTTCCATAGTTTCCTGATCACTACCACTCTCGTCGCTTGACATGTTGTCATCCTGATCAGCAGCTTTTAGATGCAATTCTTCTCTCAATTGTGAAGCTGGTTGCGATATCTGACATTTTGGATGTCCCGGCGGCAACCATGAGACTAAATCCGAGGCCCAATCCCAATAATAATGTTGACCGCTATAAATTAAATTTTTTTTTTTTTATTTAAAATTTTTTTTTAATATTATTGTTTCGTTGGTATTCCTTACGAGCCGGGATCGTATACTGCTTTCCATGTTTCGGGTAAAGGATATCGCTGAAGAAGACGCGTCTGTAACTTAAGATATTTCTCGGAAGGTTGCAAATGTCCCGCACCCCACAAATCTTTGCATTTCTTGTTACACTCGTGGTATATATTGTATTTGTTCGGACAGCCGCTGTATCCCTGAAAATAATACAAATTTTACGAATTTAAATTTCATTTTTTCGTTTGATGTTTTTTTTTACGATCGGTGTTTACCATAAATTTCTGCGACAGATCGATTTGATTGATATCGTCTTTCGCATTGTCATAATCCTCGGCAATAACTTCCTCGTGAACTTTTTTCTTCGGCTCTTTCTTTAAATCCTCTGTCGAACAATTGTGTACGCGAGAGAACGCGATGTATATTATTTATCTTTCTTGATGATATTTACGGTCGTAGCGCAAGCAAAAAGTAGGGTTATGCATTACCAGTTTTATCCGATCCTGTTACGAGTCCCCTTTTCGCGAGACGCGCGGCTAGCGCAGCGGGAAGCGGCATTTTCTCACGAATAAAATGTTATTCTATCGCACGGTAAGTTAATTAACGTTTTATTTGAACAAAAAAAAAACAAAAATCACATTATTATAATCGCGATAAGTCTCTCGAAAACCTTCGACCATCGATACTGTGCGATACCCTTCGCGCGCGCGAGTCTCTGACACCAGCCGCACGCTGATGTTTTTTTTTTCGTTTTTCTTTATATTATTATTACTTTTTCATTAATTATGATGCAGTATGTAAAAAAAAAGTCATCGTTTGTATATATAGGTATATTTCAATATTCTTCTCGTAAGTTATATACAACAAACAAATACAAAAAATATCATTGCTCTGTACAAATTTCCTTATATTATTTAAAAGAAAAGAAATCAATCGTAAAATCTGCATTTCGCGTTAATTAATTTCGTTAGTTCCACTTTCGTTGATCGATCGTCGTTCCTCACCAAATTCTCGATCTTCTTCGCAATCGCTGTCTTCCGATTCTTCTGCTGAATTGTCTCCGCTCCCGATGAATTCTTCTTCGAAACTCACGAAAGCGGGTATCGTTCGTCCGGCACCGGCGACAGAAAAACTTTCGGAAATCTCGGAAAAATCCCTCCGCGGGGGTGGATGGGGTGGCGGTGGTATAGAAAATCGTTCCGACGCGATTTCCGGCGACGAACTCTCGCGATATCGAGAATTTGCGTTCGTTCGCGGCAGCGGTACGGGTCGTCGAGATTCTCTTTTTTGCGGCTTCGCAGCGACGATTCGAGACTCGTTATCATTTTTCAAAGATAATACAGGTAACGGAGGGGGACGGGGTATAGAGATTTTTTCACAATCGTTTGCTAGATGTACAGCAGAATTAGTTTCGCTCGCAATATTCGCGTTTCCATTGATCTCACGATATTTTCTCAACAAAGCTTTTGCCTCGCGTTCCGACATCGACTTGTATTTGTCGATGAGCGCCTCTTTCAATTCGCTCATAAAATTTTTCGCCAATAACTCATCGAGTCTCGCGGATTCGGCGCCAACGTCGTCGTTTTCTTCGTAAATCGGTTTGATATATTCCTCAGTTATATACTCTTCGAAAACTTCATCGATTATCTGAGGATCCGTATCCCTCTCGATCGGCGTATCCCCGTCGATATCCGGTGGAATCGTCGCATCTTCGATCGGTAAATCCTCGTTTTTCCGACGCGATCGTCGCAACATCGCTACTAGTAAATTGTTGAACTCTGCGAAATTTCTCGCAGTGTCGATTTGCTTAAATATATCATTTATTCGCGGAGTGAGTAAATCGACGAATTCGTCGTCCGTTGCAACGAGACTTTCCCGTTTGTCTAACTCCTCGAGGATCGAACCGATTGCGTCGTAAGCCGTTCGAACTTTGCGCGATAGTAGATCCAAATTCAGGTAGAGATCCCGCCACTTCGAGACCACCGGACCTCTGAAATTTTTTTTTATAAAAATGTTAATAATTCCGTAAATACTAATTATATACAAAATATTTTTAAGAAACCAATAATAATAATAATAAATTTTATTAATATTACTTTTTAGAATTTCTATAATTAAACTTATACGGAGTCATTTTAAAATAAAATGCTAAAAAAAAAATCAATTTTGCTTACCGATACTTTCGTTGAATCGGTCGCATTTTGCAATTGTCGTATTCCTCAATAACTCGAACCAATCGAGTCTCGTGATTTCTCAATGATCGTCGAAGTTGATATACAATATTCGTGAGTTGCGAATCAGAAATTTCGGTTTTCTCTGTCCACGTGTACCGGTCGTAAGCGAATGCGAGTAGTTGCATCGTATCTGATTGCGCGAGTATGTAGACGTAGTATAAGTGCTTCGCGAAGAAAAAACGAATATTCTCAATAGAGTCGACGATCGATCGATGTCACAATTGCCCGAAAAAACTTTTCTATACTTACGCGGAGTGTACTGTAAGTTATTTCTCCTTCGATCGCAAAGGAATCGTCGATATTCGATAGGATTTCATCGGAAATCGCGGATTTCGGTAATAGATTTACGAGCGCCAAAGACGCTTCGTAATAAATTTGCGAAATTCGCTCCATACTCCACAACAAAGTTTCCATCACTGGTTGCAGATATTTTAGTCGCTCGATCTCCAGATTACTAAAAATATTCGACAGTTAAAAAAAATATATACATATATACTCGGACATAAATTTCATATAAAAAATGTCGTAGAAGTACCTAAATTTGATTTGCGTCTGTTTCGCGTCGTTTCTCAGTTGATATCCTTTCCTCAACGCTCTTAGTCCCCTGCTGTACAGGCGATGCAATTCATTTTGCAGACATACGACTTCTTGGAGACATTTAACCGATCGAAAATCCTCGTATTTGCGACGAAGAGACATCGCTCCCAATGCGGTAGCGAATAAAACGGCCGAAGTTTTTTTTCTCTCGGGAATTAAACACGCGATTCCCATTATCGCGATCGATGCCAATAGCGTCGACCACTCAGCGGCTTTTCTGTAAAATTAAAGGATAAATTATTTTTTAATTTTTTAAAAATTCACCAAATGGTACATTGCATCATATAGGTAAAAATACGGACAAAAATTTATACATTGAATATTGATAAAATATTTGACGAGAAATATTAAATAAATAAGAAATTTAACAAATAAAAAGTAAAATTCTTGAACCATAAAACAGCCAATTATTATTAATATCATTATTATTATTGTTGTTATTATTTTTTTTTTACTCCATTAATATTGCATGACAAAAATAATTTTTTTTTTAACAAAGTAACAAACATTGTTACTATATAAAGCGGTTTACAATACTTACGTCCACAACGAAAATGAATTTTTATCCAGGATACTGCGAATCACAGCAGCGTGATCATCCAGAAGACTCTCCGCCTTCAGAATTATTGATAGCTGTTTTGACGATGCGTAACTGGTTTTCGTAACAGCAAAGATTTTTTTTAATGGACGAAAAAAAGCAAAGAAGTTGCGCAATCTTTTTGCACATTCGTAATCGTCTCGATGGGACAAGTTCTCTGTCAATTTTTGTTTATTTATAGATCTACATTCGAAATCTGTGTAACCCATATCCACGAGGGCTTTGTGCAAATCACTGCCCTGGCAATAAAATATTTCGAAAATGAGAACGAAAAGAACTTTAATAATAAATATCGATGTATTTTGTTCACTTACCTCGATTATTACGTCCTCGTCTTCCTCGATTTCCTCCATTTTACGCGATGACAATTATTCGTGCATTTTGTTTACTGTTTATTGGCCATCGCTTTATCCATTTTGCGTTTGTTGAAATTAATTTTATTGATTTTCTTTCATAATTTTCAACGCGATGGTTTTGTTTACAACATCGTAATGTTTACGGTGAGGTTAGGATTAACAATGTTGCTGCGGTTTGTTGCCGACGAGCAATAAAGTAGTAGCGGGGGTCTTCGTTCGCGAAATTTCCTGATTTTTCCGTCTTTTCGACTGAGAAACATTGGGTTTTATCGAATAAAGAAAATAAATGCAATGGAAAAACGAAAATTCGTTTCGTAATGTATTTTTTAGTAGTTTTTTTTTGTTGTTTGATTCAATTATGGTCATTTTCGTGTTAACAATATTGTTTGCATATTTTTTTGTTTATTTCGTCATTCAAGTAGTACAATTCGAAAGTCGACTCTCGGCGACAAGTAGCAGGCCCGCCCCTTTTTTGGAGTCTCTCCTGCATGAAACTAATTATTCTGTAAAATGCCATTTCTGGCCTCACGTTTCTTCTAAAGCGGTAGAAGCGAGTGAATGAACGATTTTACAAACTCTATTCCGTGATATTAAATTGAAAGTTGTTTTATTTCTATCCGAGAGAAAATTATGTTCGCATGCTAAAAAAAATCTTCGGTTGCACGTTTTTTTTCGATACAGCCCTGCCGTTGATACAAAGCGCCCCGAAAGCGGCTTGTCGGTGGGGGTCTCTCCTATACTAACCAAAAGGAAAACATTCATCGCCGTGTGCCCACCCACCAAGATGGCTCCTTTGCGGAGCAGTATTCGATATTTGACGTCAAGTTATTTACATGCCTGGAATTTTAACGCTCGTCGATACAATTATTAGATGCAATAACGGTGTAAAATAAATACGCGAGATTAATCGATGTACGTGCGCGAGTGTTAAAGTGCGAGAAGAACTGTTAGATTTTACACGAAACAAGAAAACAAGAGAAAAAAAACGAACGAATTTACAAGGGACGGCCGGCTGGCGTGCCAGACAGGTCAGTATAGTAATATATCGAACTTCTGTCCTCCTCGGGTGAGCATCGTTTGGTCGAGGTACATGCGCCAATACCGAATTACTTCTGGATTCGTTGTGTTACCGATATCGGTCTCAAATTTTCTCTATCGTCGAACACACGGGACAATCATTCTCTTTTTTCCGTATATATATTATATTTTTTTGTCAGTCTCGTAGACTCGACGGTACGTGCATGTATATGTACTTTGAACGATTGTTTCACGTCAAAAAAATTTGGAGCCCCACGGGGTTGTGTACAATGCATATTGATCTATTCAACAAAGGTGTCATTTCGATATTTTATATTATTAACAAATATTACGATACCTACCGCGAGAGCCTCTCCCACGCGAAAAATAACGTTCATTGATCAAATCCCCCGAACCGCGGAGCTAATCGGCTTCGCGTTTAATATTTCACGAGTGCATCTGTCAAATTGGCAAAGTGGTGAAGTAAATGGATAAGACAAAATTTTATTCCAACAAACGATTTTTGGAATACACGCGAAACAATACGCGCCAAGTGTAGCATGAAGATATTTGTGTACTGTCAAGGATATTTTGTTTTTTTTTCTGCAATACACGAATTGCAGCGTAAAATCGGCGTTTCGTCGGTGAAACGTACACCACGTTTAACTTGCACCGGATCAGTAAATTTTTACGAAAGTTTTAGCTGTCGAAATAAAAAAATTATTTTTTTGCAACACATAAGTATCTTTGTGCTGCTGCTACAATTTCATCGGATTTTCGTTCATCTTTCAAGTATTAAAGTTTTATTTTAAGAAATTATTAATCAATTTTTTTTTTATTATTTTTTTTTATTATCTGTTCTATTGATGTTTCATGAGTTTCTTTTTTTTAATGTTTGCAGATAAACAGTGCCATTCTGCAGTAACGTCTCTGATAGACGCGCCAAAAACAATTATCGAATTAAAAAAAATAAACAAAAGATTGTGTGAATAAAATGTTTTTTAAGGTTATTTAGTTAGAAGAAGAATATCAATGTATCGTCATGTCGCGAAATAATGGAGCGGGAAAAAACAAAATACAGAGAAATTTATTAGAATCGGCAAAAATGTTGCCAAAAGGGAATTTTACAAGTTTCCACGCCAATTGCTAAACAAGAAAAAGCAAAGACCACAGTTTTTAAAAAAATTATAATTGTCGACGATATTTGGGTTTGTGAGGATCGCCATTAGAAAAAATAATTAATTTTCATGGCCATTGGTACATAACAATCGATCGGCTAAAGATAGTCTTAAAGAAACAAAAATGGCGCGCAAAAGCGATAACATGAAGAACATCAACGTCGCCGTTGTGGGACTTTCTGGTACGGAGAAAGACAAAGGTCAGGTGGGAGTCGGAAAGTCATGTCTCTGCAACAGATTCATGCGATCCCTCAGCGACGACTACAGCGTTGATCATATTTCCGTTTTGTCACAGGTAAACCGCAAATTTTCCTCTCTCATGATTTTTTTTACTCGCAGAAATCGACGAAAGTCAATTTCACAATTTACGCCAATTTTTTTAATGATAAAAATAGACTGTTGGAAATTTTGCCTTTAACACGATCTTTTCTACTCGGAAATATCGATTTTCATCAATTTTGGAGTTCAAATAAATTTTTTTTACTCTGGAATATTAATATTCATCAATTGTGAAGTCGAAACGCGTTTTTTCAACTTGTAATAATCGATTTTCGTCAATTTCGCAGTTCGAATGAATTTTTTAGATCGTAATAAATTGACTTTCACAAGTTTTCCAGTTTTCCATCAGTCTTCGAATTAATTAATTCCAATCAATTTCCAATCCTTTAAATCGCAAAAAAAAAATTCTCCCCACAAGCAAAGTAAAGAAAAACTTCAATTCGTGAAATACGTGAAATTTCGCGATAACTGTATCGACAAAAAAAAAACGATAATCTTCACTAGTACGAGAATTTATTTAAAGAATATTCAAGGTTTTCATTGCCTAACATTGAATAACTCGCGATTTTTATCCGACGCGTTCTAATTGTCCGTTTGTTAACAGTCCGATTTCAGCGGTCGCGTGGTGAACAACGATCACTTCTTATACTGGGGAGAGGTCGCTAAATTAGCGGAGGACGGAACGGAGTTTCAGTTTCAAGTTATCGAACACACAGAATTCATAGACGACGCCTCGTTTCAGCCTTTCAAAGGCGGTAAGATGGAGCCGTATGCGAAGAGATGCGCCTCGACGAAGATAACGAGCGCCGAGAAATTAATGTACATTTGCAAAAATCAATTGGGTATCGAGAAAGAATACGAGCAGAAAGTATTACCCGATGGAAAATTAAACATCGACGGTTTTCTTTGCGTCTTCGACGTCAGCGTGGTGCCGAATCGTTCGGTCGAAAAGCAAGTAGAACTCGTCGCGAATATTCTCAATAATCTCGTAAAAACGAAGAAACCCGTTGTCCTCGTAACAACGAAGAACGACGACGCGAACGAACAGTACGTAAAAGAGGCGGAAAAATTGGTAATGCGTAAGGAATACAAAAATTCTATATGCATCGTCGAAACATCGTCGCACGAGAACATAAACATCGATCTCGCGTTTATGATTCTCGCGCAAACGATCGACAAAACAAAGATACGCAGCAAAGTCGTACCTTTCGCGGAGGCGGCGCGCGCGAGAAAAGAACTTCTCGATGCTTCGACCGAATCTTTACAAAGACTTATACGGATACATGTTACCGATTATCGAGCTCTTTGGTCTCAAGCGTCCAAAAAACTCGGACAGCACAAAGAATTTACGAATTTTGTCGAATTATTTGGCATCGACGCGACCCAAAGATTGTTCCGGAGACACATCAAGAAGCTTAAGGACGAACAAGTGGCCAAGAAAATTCAAGGATATCTCGATATGCTGCCGGAAATACTCCATGAAATATGTCCCGACATATCGAATCTCATTAATGAGTGAGTTAAAGCGAATTTTGTGTTCCTGCAAAAAAAAATTCTGAAATTGAAAATTGAACAGATTACGGAAAAAAAAAATTTTTTTTTAGAAAAAAATCACCTTTCCCAAATATTGAAGATTTTAGGAATGTATTTTTTTTATATTTTGTAAAAAATTGAATTTTGAATATTTCCTAATGGGATAAACATCTCCAAAGAAAATCCTTCTTATCTTCTATATGACGAATTATTTTCAAATTTTTGTCTTGTTGAGAAATTTTCCAACTTCTCTCTGAATCTCATTTATTCACGTCGAATATTTTTTCTAAAAAGAATTTCTTGATTTAAAAAAAAAATTTCAACATACAATAATGAAAAAGAAAATCTTATAAAAATGCGATCAAACGAAGAATATTGTTAACGATCGCAAAACTGTTTATCCAGAGAATGGTCAACGGTACAGCAATACATAAAGGAACATCCGGACTTTCATCAACACTTTTACGAGTGTCCTGAAGACATATCGTGGATCGATTACGACTTCGGTGAGAATAACAGCACAAAGATACCGTACGACGTGTTGGAAACTCCGGAAGCAGAGACGGTATTCAAGAATCACATAAATGCGCTGCAGCAGGAACAGCGAAGACTCGAGTGAGTAGCAATTTATTATTTCCAATAGCAACGATAACCGATCGCAAATTCCATAAATCATCGATTCCAAACGATAATATCGTTAAAATGATAAAAAAAAAAAAAAAATGATTAGTCGCGAGAAACGATAGTTATTTGGGAAATAGCCAATTGGAACAGAAGATTTTTTTTCTTTAAACAATAATTCTCCCAACTAACTGTTAGTTTTCTCAAGTTATCATTTTTTTTCAGTGATTGTGGTAAATAATATAATTTGGTAAACGATACACTAATGCTTTGCTTTCTTCTGGGTGGCGTATCTTAAATGCAGACTTCCAAAAAGGTAATTAAATATTCTCGAAACTATGAAAAAAAAATTGCGTGTCTTGTCTATTTTTCTAAGAAAAGAAAAAAAAACTTTGCAAAATGCATGATAATTGTAATGAGAAAAAGTAGAACGGAAAAAATTTAAAGTGGCCGTTATTTTCGGTGTTTTCCCCGTCTATACTTCGCGGAGCCACTATTTCCATCAATTATTTATTTATCGAGGATAACACTCGATAAATATTTTTTTGTGACCGATATATCCGTTGTCTACGATTACAACGATCTGCGGGGGCAACGGGATAGCTTTCTGCACTAACTAAATGCGATGAAATTTGATATTTAACCGGTGGTCTGCGGTCGGTCCGAAGTTATCCGACCCGATAGGCGCGCTTCGCTGGTCTCTCCTTCTCTCATTCGACGTCGTCGTCGCTAACGATCTTTTATGTCGATGATCGACCGACAAAAAAAAACAAAGAAAAGATGCCAAAGTCGCGAAAGAAGTGTCGATGCGATACCGAACACCGCGAAGTTGAATGTTTGCATCGGGAATTAGTTTTTTTTTAATACGATTTTACATGCGATCCCAATGTTCTTTACATTTGTCGTGAATTCACCACAGATGGAAGAAACAGTTCAAGCAATTGCTCGAGGAAACTGGATACGTTACGCCCGGCAAACATTTGTCAGAGGTGAGAGTGCTGTTCATGGGTCGCGAATGCTTCGAGGCACTTTCGCATCACGATTGTCAGGAAATTTACGATCAACACCAGAAAGAGATTATCGAAAGGGCGAAACACAATTTTCAAGTAAGGAAATCCCTTTCGTCGTATGCGTGAAAAAAAAATTAAATAATTTAGAATATTTTTGTTTAAATATAACTTAAATAATTCAATTTTTTTATTTTTAATTTAAGATAAAAAATTATCCATCATATAATAATCATATAATATAAATTTAAATTACACAAAAAAAATGTATTTTGCCTCAAATTAATTTTTTTTTCAACAAAAATATTTTTTTGGATTATAAACATATTAAAATTTGTAATTGCTGGTTTTGTATTAACGAATTACGGTGAAATTTTTCAGGAATTGCTTCTCGAACACGCCGACTTGTTCTATCACTTCAAAAGCATAGCACCGTCCGGAACTATCACGCAGGATGATATAAAAGAAATCACCGATGCGTTACTCGACGATTTTAGGTGCATTTCTTTCGTTATATTTTCAATGCTTTCGGGTTTACATATTAATAAGAATAAATGTTTATAACTCGAAAAATATTGTTAAACAGATACAAAGCATTGGATAGACTCGATCAGGACAGGAAGTTGATGCTTTTCCAGCATCTCGGGTTCGTTCATTGCCCCATCAGGGAACACTGTCCCGCGTTTCCGAATTGCATGGATGCGCTTATCGAACGAATACTGGGAACGAAAGCTCACAGGTAAGAAAAATGTACTTTAAAGTATCGAAAGTAACGAGAAAACGGCAATAACGAAACTCGCGTCTCGAGACAACGAAAAGATCGAAAATTCGTCGCATCAGATTATTTTTTTATGTTTTTTTTTTTATAATTCTCAGATATTTGTAATGTTGTCAAAGTGCAAAAAATTCCGTTCCCTCGTTATAAATAATAATTTCGGAAGTCGCTGTGAAAACAACGGCACTACAGCTTCGAATTTGCGAATTTCGATCCGAAAGTGAAATATTTGTATTCATTTTTTTTTTTTGAACGAACAGACCATCGTCGTGGAATCACAGCAGTCAGTGGCAACTGACGTCGGACAACAATCAGCTAAATCTCGTGATATTGGGAAGCAATGGGCTCGGAAGTGAATTCGCTCGCGAAATAAAAACTCAAACGGAAGACGACGAGGTGGAGATCGATTGTCAGCTCTATACTCTCGGCTATCGGGTTATCGACGGTGACGTTGGTTTGCCGCACAATTCTTTCACCACATCGGACTTCATGCCTCACGGTGACTAATTTTTTATTGGGTTCACTATTTTTCTCGATAAATTCGCCTCAGAATAGCCTAATTGTTTTTTTTTTCTGCGCTGCAGCTTTGGAATGATTTTTTATTATTTTTTGTTCTCTTCGTTTACGCTTCGACCTCAAGAGAAAAATTGCATTATTTTTCTAATAATTTAACAATGGGTTCGTTATTAATTTTTATCAAAAATCAATTACCGAAAAAATCTAAAGCTAAAGTACAAAAAAAAGGTAAAATGGAAATTACAGAAAAAAATGTCTAAAAGCAATAACAAACGTATTGCAAATTATCATATACAGAAAATAAAGTTCTGAAGAGAATCTCGCGGTCGGAGCGAAAACGAAGGGAGAAAATGAAAAAAAAAATCGTTCCGAAGTCTCAGCGCAAAAAACCAATAAACCAAACAATCGTCCGCTGCATCGTGAAAGATAATTGTCTAATTATTATTTATTATTTTTTTTAGGTTCATTCTGCATCTACGCGAACGAAGATTCCTTCGAATACATCCGCTCATCGTTGGAAAAAACTCTATTGTCGAATTTGGAACAGGAGGATCGATTGCCGTTTCAGGGACTTCCCATCGTAATTATGTTCGTTCCCGATCCAAATATCGACGAAATGGAGGCAATACGATTGCGAGAAGAGGGACAAAGTCTTGCAGACAGTTTGCAGTGTCCCTTTATCGACGTTTGCATCGAAGACTTGGAACAGGATAAACGCTTTCCGACGCCGTTGGTGAAAGACGCTTTGCAACAACTCATACAATCGATCAATCATCGCGCGGGTTTTCTCAATATTTATCAAAGTGTTATCGAGTGTCTGGAACCGGATATAAGGTACTTTTCGCTTTTTCCGGGCGAAACAATTTTTTTTTTAGAAATATTGGAAAAATCCGATAATCGATAATTAATTGATTGCAGGATAATAATGTGTATGTTCTGCGGCGACCCTTACTCTGTGGAAAACGTTTTGGGACCTCTGCTGAGTCACCAGTGCTGTTTTCTCAGCGGTGAAAAATCCATTGTTCTCGAGACGTTTTTAGGCGATTCAAAGCGACGCGTCGAAGTAATAATATCGAGTTTTCACGGTGCAAACGCGTTTCGCGACGAACTCGTTCACGGATTCATTCTCGTTTATTCGACGAAGAGAAAAGCTTCGCTTGCAACCCTTAAGTAAGATTTGCAAATATCTCGAATAACTCGGCACGACGTTTGAGTTTTATATTATTTGGTTGTCTTCCTTTTTTTTTAGCGCATTTTCCATGAACATTCCAAATCTACCGATACAAATAATGGCTGTGACTGACACGGGAGGAGCGAACGCTTTCTTCAGTAGTGAATTGAGTCATTTGCTCATCACAGAGGGAAACGCTACCGCCGATCGACTTCAGGCGCATTTCATGACATCGGCTTCGAGTTGTCAGCAAAAAAGTATGTAGCAACGACAATTAAATTAACATTTTTATGTCAGGAAAGTCATGAAACACTTTCCTGATAGTTGGGCTCTCATTTCGTTTTGTAAAGTAAACCAAAATAAGAATTACTATTATATAATTGGTGGTAAATTTTCTCGAGGTCTTCGAAAGTGTTTCTTAATTTTTTCAAATTTTTTATAGCGTTACAACATCTCGAAAACATTAACTTTCCATTCAAATATCAAAATCACATATCAAATTTGTATTTTTTCAACAATTTTCTTTTCTCTGTTTCTTTAGCCGCATTTTACACGCCGTTCTTCAAAGAGGTGTGGGAAAAAAAACCGGAGATCGAACAGGCATTCAATATGGAAGAACCCGGAAATTTGAACGACAGCGGTGAAGGAACTCTGGAGTATTCGGCACTTCATCCGATGCCCCCGCCGCGTCACGAGAGTTATCATCTGCAGACACCCGACGATGGGTAAGCGATCTCAACATGAATTACGAAGCGATTTCCGCGACGCGTGATAGTTTTCCACCACAATCGACGGTTCATCCGATAACTGAAAAATCTAACGCGAAGCAGTATGTCTGTAACTTTTAGAAGCGGTTCGGAATCTTACGAGCAATTGACGCCGGACGGTGAACTCGGCGATACGGGGATAAACGAGCAGTTCGTCGACAACAGAGCAACGCCTTCGGACGACAGCGATATTTACAGCCAAGTCGACTTCCATCGGGAGGAAAGAGAACGGGAATTACTCAAAGGCGGCGATCTCGCCAACAAGTTGTCTGGTAATTAATTCCTCTTCTTTTTATTGAAAAAAAAAAAATAAGTTCCATGGAATTCGAGAAAAAATAAAAATCTAATAGAAAAAAAATGTTTACATCATAAAATAAAATTATTATTCTCTACAATTATAGAAAATTAATAAAATATATGTATATAAATTTATTAAATAATTAAATGTAACAAATTTTGTCTGAACGTCTGAAGAGCTATATGCTCGTGCCTCTCTCTTTTCTCGTCCGTAAAAATTCCGAAAAATGTATTAATTACTTTAAAATTTTGAAAATTGTTATATTCTAATTTTTTTTTTAATTTTGAAACTCAACAGGTTGGGTAAAGGACACCTTCATGCATCAAGACGGCGTTACGAACAGTTATTCACACAGAGCATTCACTACCGGACGGCGTCATATATCACAGACGAAGCCGCGACCAAAGGGAAACAGTCAAACATTGAAGCAACCGGGTAAAATAAATCTAAAAGATTTCTCGAACGTAACGGATGCGATAGCGCGGATGACTATCGGTGAAAAAGACGAACACGCTACGAAGATGACTCTGGGACACGCGCCACTCGCGATACCGGAACTCGTTGATCTCGGCTCCGAATACGCACATCCAAAGGACGTCGTACCAAATCTCTATTCCGCTTACGACGGCGATTACACGTACGCTCTTGTACAGGATTCGATCGCGAACAACAAGTCTAAGTTGCGTCATAGACGAGAGAAGGGACAGCCGTGTAAGTTTATGGGGGTTGAATTTAGCGGTGACAGGAATAACTATTTTAGCTCTCGGAAAAATTGGTGCAGTCCTCACGACATCGGTATAATAACTATTGTAACTCCGGAACGTTGGCCTCGAAGTTCGGAAAAAAACAAAAATAGGATCTTAGAAATTAATTAATTCCGATAACTCGAAGATCCAACTTTCCGGAGGCTAAGTTTCCCCACAGCGACGATTTAGATAATAGTTAATAAACGTCGCGCGTAAAATTTTCTTTGCGAACTTTTCTCGAAGAGTTTAACTCCAACGTACGTTTCGTTGTTTGTTTCTTTGATTTTTCTTAGCTTACAGCGATTCGGATTCGGAATGGAGTTCGTTGGAGAGGCAGAGGGTCGCTGACGTTATAGGGAAATCCAATAAAAAACCGTCGACGCACAAGCGAACGCGAAAGAAACGGACAGCGATACCTGTCGCTACGCCGAAGGTACCGTCATTAGCAAGCATGGGAAGCGGCGATGGTATTGTCGGATTGAATTACAGCCTAAAGGAGGACAAGAATTGGCGGATCGATCCTGCAGAACGGGGTAATCATTTTAATCGATTGAACAATTTTTTTTTTTCATTTTTCAATTTGTCGAATGGAATTGTTTGTTGGTGAAAATGATTTTTAGTTGGAAAAACTAATCGTTCATTGGGGATATTATTTTATCAGAAGAAAAATTGTATGCAACTATTTTTTTTTTTTTTTCAAAAATTAATGAGTTCTTTCAAAAAAATGTTCGATTTAAAAAAAATGTTTAAGTTTTTCCAACGATTCATTTCTTAGCGAAGGGTCGTTAAAAAAAACGCTCAACTTTTTGATATCCCATCAATTTTCTATCGATATTATGGGAATCTTTTTTTCGCGAAAACGACTGAAACTTTGAAATCCATTTTTTAAAGAAATTTCAATCTCATTGTCGCAGTAGTAAATTTCTCACAAACTTCCGCTTGCGCGACAATTAATTTTTCACGAAAGAGCACAATAATCTCGATAAGCAACTTGATAAAAAAAAAAGCGTTTTTTTTAACGACCCTAATGTAGAAAGTTTGCATTGGCTTTTCCTTTGGCTATTATCCCTTTGTATCGATGGCTATCTGAGCGAAACCTGATGATATTCAGTATTGTCAAGATAGTCCATTATTTAATAGTATCGAGTGAAACGCCAGATAGTTCAGAGTCGAGCGAACCGGAACACGCCACCAGCCGCTCGAGATCCAAACAGAATAAGCACGCCGCGGTTAGCTTGCGAAAGAGATTCGGGAATTCGCTCCAACATCAGCATTTGGCGGCGACGGTACAGCATCCTTTCAACCTAAAACACATGACGCAGGAGATGTTCAGTGCCTCTTGTGAGTAAATAATTAGTAAAAAAAGAGCAATATTCAAAAAGAAAATAAAAATTAAAAAATCAGGAAATTATAAACGCGATAAAATACGGGACGTTATTATTCTAAAGATTTTTTTTTTTTACGATCTCGTGAAGCGACGTTTACATTTTTTTTATACGATCCCGTGAACTGAGGTCCATTTTAATCTTAAATATTCGATATCATTGGCTCATGTGACGCTTGTAATTTTTTATTCCACGATTCGTTAAGATTTTACACGTTTAATGTTTCTTTTAGCCAAGCAGAGGAGTGACAATACATTCGGTAACATTCCAGATGACGAGTCCAGTTTAGACGTATCGTCGCCGAGAGAAATCAACTCGCCGAGCGTAAGTTTTCCCGTTTTGCTTTATTTCTTTTTACAAATTTTTGAAAATCATATATACGATAATAATGTATAATTATTATTAATAAATTAATATTATATTGTGTAATAAAAACACGAAAAAACAGATAAATGTTCGACTTTAAATGATCTGTGATTCGTTTCAGTTTGGTATTTTGACAAAAGGAAAGGACGTGGACAAACTGTCGAGAAAGAAGGACAAGCAGAAGGCGAAGGAAGATGAGAAACTGGAGAAGCGGCGACAGAAGGAAGAAAAGCTGAAAAAACACGCGGAGAAGGAAAAAGAACGCGAGAAGAAGAAACAGGAGAAGATAAAGCAAACAAAGGGACCCGGAGGCGGCACGATGTCGGGACAGTCGCAACAATCTCTCATCGAGGATTTCGCGCAGAGTGAGACAAATCGGATACCGTTGTTTCTCGAAAAATGCGTGCGTTTCATCGAAGACGAGGGCTTAGATTCTGAGGGTATCTACAGAGTTCCCGGAAATCGGGCGCACGTTGAATTACTTTTTCAAAAGTTCGAAGAAGGTAACGAAGACATTATAGATTTTTTTTTAAAGAATTCGCTAAAATCGATAATTACGTTTATTTAACATAGGTCGACGTTATTTATCCGCTACCATTTTTCTTTTGGCAGATGGCAATGTGGATATACACTCGTTGGACATTCCTGTTAATGCCGTCGCGACGGCTCTTAAAGACTTCTTCTTGAAGAGGCTACCGCCCCTTATCGATAAGGAACGGATGTCGGAACTCGAGGACATCTCCGGTTAGTTTGTCGCTCAACTATACACTTTCGTTCTTTTTATTGCGATTTCGCAATAAAAAACTGGCACAATCATTTAATAGCCAAGAATTCTTTTTACGATCTTTTGTACCGACGAAAAAATTAAATAATTACATTACTTTGCAATTCGTTTATCCTGATATCGATAGATCCGCGAAGTTCTTCACCTCTGTCTGCAGTAATACATTTTTTTATTTTTTCGAAACAGGTGCCCGAGGCGTCAGCAAGCCGATGTCCGCAACTTGTATGAATATGGAAGATCGTAGTTGCAGATTACTAGCACTTCGCCTGATGCTTAACAAACTAAATCCAGTTAACTTCGATGTTTTTAAATTCATATTTCAACACTTCGTAAAGTGAGTTATAAAAATGCTACAAAATAGTCGATAAAAAAAAAGCATGAAAATTAGCGTATATCATAATATTATTTTTTAGTATTTTGGTATTTTAACGGGTATTAAAAAAAATCTTTATCTATCACAGAGTCGCCGAAAATTGCAAGTTGAACAGTATGGACAGCAAGAATTTGGCGATATGCTGGTGGCCAACGTTACTGCCGATTCAATTCAACGATCTCGGAAGGTTCGAAGCAATGAGGCCATATCTCGAAGACGTTGTGCAGACGATGATCGACCAATATCCCTTCCTGTTCTGCGACAAGGAGGCGATCGTAATGGTTTAGTAGAGGAGTGCGTCGGCCGCGTTAACAAGTGACGGACACGAGGGAACCTTTGCCGGTGTATAAAAAATCGAAAAAAAGCGAAGAAAAGAAAAAAACAAAAGTGAGCGACGTCTTTAATTAATTTACGATAAAAAAAAGCACACAAAAAAAATCCGTAGTTCGATCGCTACGGAAAAAAAACAAAGTCCCGCAAACAGAAATCAACGAAAAAAGAAAAAAAAATCATTTTTTGATAGCTGATTAAAAAAATAACAATCATTCATAGCTTCTCGGGGCGTTGTTACAATTATCGATAAAGAAAATTAATCGTAGCCGCAGCCGTTTACCGATTAACAGAGCGGATCGAGCGAACCGAACAAATTCAATGACGAAAATATCTTTAAGCTTTTTTTTTGTCGCGACGCGAGGTTGTGATTTATTTTTATTATTTTTTTCTATATTAATTCACAAGTCTCAAGGAGGATTATTCGTGGTATCGGTTAATATTCGTCGGCGTACCAGAGAGTCAATCTATGTGTCATAGAGAAAAAAAGAAAAATACGTATGCGTGTGTCATGTTGGATGTATCGGGGGGGTGGGGGGGAGAAGCGATCTATTTATTATCGATATTTATCCAAAAATCGATCTTTCATTTAATTCTCTTTATTAAGTATTTTTATCTCTATAATTTCGTTTTTTGTAAATTCAATTAAAAAGCAAAATGAAAATTTTGCAAAATAAAAAGTCACTTGATGCGTTACGACTATTAGACAGTTAAAAATAGTGTAGAAAAACCGAAAAAAAAAAAAAAACAAAAACAAAAAGACAGACCAGATTATCAGAAAAGAGGTGCCATTCGCGGAAAAACCGAAAAAAAAAAAATTACGTATTTATATATGAAATAAAATGGTAATCGATTAATCTATCGATCGCAGTGATAAGCTTGAAACCATTCCGCGCGAAATAACCGATAAACTTCGAAAGTTAACGATAGAAAAAGAAAAAAAGAAAATAAAAAAAAAAAACGGGAGATTTATCGGGAATATTAACGAAACGAGAGGTGATAATGGATGGAACTCTCTTACAAAGTCGTCGACAATCGATGAGAAAATTCCCGTGCATCGCAAAGCTCATGTAAATAAAAAGTTAGATGATTTTGTCTAACATACTGCAAGAAAAACAAAAAAATAAAATAACGGCGTAGAATTCCCCGTCCGCGCGAAAAATAAAGAAAAAAAAAAGAAAAAAACTACAATAACTAAAGCAAAACGAATGATCAAAGTGGGGAAATCCCGACGGTTCGTAATCGAAGGGTCCGCAAAAAAAAATCCCTCGAGACGGTTTTTTTTTAACTATAATTCTCCGTCGTATTCGACGGAATCTCATGGGGGATGCGGACCTTTGACGATAAAATTTCGAAGACTGTTTCCTCCCCACCGCCACCCCTACCGGTCGGACTATTCCCGGATTGTAGTCTCTCTCTCCAAATAGATGTGCCATTAGTTCGTACGAATTCGGTGTCGTAAAAAAAAAACGAAAAAAAAAAAAAATAATAATAAGAAAACAAAGTTACGAAAATAAAAATAAAGAAAAAAAACTTCTACAATTGTAATACGCCCCTCCGGTGGCTTGTATCGTCGGGCAAACGAATAATTGCTTTTTGCTACAGAGAAGAAGAAAAAAATACTAAAATATCTCCAATCCCCGGAAATCCCTCTCCGCGAGCGACGTGTCTTCGCGTAACGAATTTGTTTCCGTCTCATTTTTCTCGTAGGATTATTAAATGGAAGTAAAAATCCGGTGTGTGAACTGAAAAAAAAATCGCGCGAACAAAAACGCGAAATACGCTTTTAAAAAAAAACGCGCTCACCGCTCTTCTGCTTCGGCGCTGAAGCGGACGAGATTATTATTTTTTTTTTGTTTTTAAATAAACTATAATCTCGTCTCGTCGACGCTGTGAAACTTAAAGGTGACGAGCGCGTTAACGCTTTCGGAGCTTCGTAACGGTGTCATATTTATATAGAGGAGTGTTGGGTAATATTTCGCGCAAACGCGACGTTTCTTCGCAACTAAAATTTTCTCGTTGCGCTAATAAAAAAAAGGAAAGAATTACTAATTAGTAAAAAAAAAAAACTTACTGAATCTCGAAGTTTTATTTGTTTTCCGTGAGTCCAAAAGAAGCGAAAGTCATTTTTTTTGCTTGGAAACGTACTGTTTGCCTTTTTACAACGCCTTCGAAAAAAAAAAAAAACCAGTGAGCGCGTAGACGCTTTCGGAGCTTCGTATGTGTCATATTTATATACACAGTGAGTCGATAGCGATAATTTCCACGATTAAGAAATAAAAAAAAAACAACAAGAAATATATATATATATATAGGAATAAAAAAATTAAAAAATAGAGAGCTCGACGAGAAACGAGAATTCGCCTCGTCCTCAGCTCGTTCCATTCCCCCGTTTAGCCGTAACGACGTTTTATACATTCGTACGTATGTAATATTGTGTAAACGTTTGGGTAACAGAATCGAGGAACCCTCCCGACGGACTTCGATGTTTCGTGCGTTTTTTTTTCTGCGCGCTATGAAAATCGAGAATTAAATTGCGAAGAGCGAAAAGGGAAAGGCGAATAGATCGTGAAAAATGAAAAAAAAAAAAAAAAAAAAAATCGTTGGGAACGAAAGCGAACGAGAATTCCTCCCGTTGTCGATCAATTATACATATAATATTTCTTAAAAAATCGGAAACATATTCCATTTTTTTTTAAGACGAACTAAAGACTTTTGTCGCGTTCGGCGCATTCGTTGTCTTTTATTTCTTTGCTTTCTCGAATCGATGCAAAGCAAAAAAACAAATTTCCTATGATATTATTGAATTAAACCGGACAATCGCATAGAAATGTGCAGATTGAGGCGATCGATTTTAGTCGGTTAAAACAAAAGGAAAAAAAAAAACTTCGAATGGCGCATATTAACGGTGAAAACGGGAGGATGAGAGACAACACAACGTATTCGTGTAAAATTGAAGATATGTGCAGTATTAGGGCTTTTCTAGATATTAAAAAAAACTTTAGCATTTACGTATACATATAATAAAGAAAAAAAAATAAACAATGAAAACGAAATAATAAAAAATACATCCAACATGGCGTGTGTCCTTTGATGAGAAACTATCGAATTGAAAAAAAGGGTTAATCGCGTGCTATTTTCTCGCGGATTCGAATAGAAATGAGTTTCGCGAGTCGAATAATAAAAAAAAAATGGGGGATTTTTTTCCAAAGTTTCACGAGAGGAGCAAAGCACGACAGCCAAATTGTCAATTCGAAGCACAAAAGTCGAAAGCGACGGCGAAACGGTCTGATTAAAAATAATGACGATGTCAAAGCGCGTCTCCCGCCCTCCCCCCCCCTCCTTCTACTTTATGTCTGTCCTATCGTCCCCTTTGCGATAAGAAAATGATAGAAAAAAAAAAAACAAAAAATGAACATTCACCTCCGAAATAATTGTAACGATGCTTTTTAATGTGTATATATTGTTGCTTACGTTCGGCCGAAGTGTGTATCGAGCTGACGATATTAATAATAGGTATTAATAACTCATTTGTCGCGGCGTTTGGTGCGCCGCCGACGCGAATGAATTTCATCGGTGCGCGTGTGTGTTTTCTGCGTGAATGAGTGAAGAAACAAACAAAAAAAAAACATAAAAATAAAACTGCGAGAAAGATATTACGATTGTACGAGAAATGAGAACAAAAAAATGCGTGTGAAAGCAGCAATCGAATAATTGTCGTCGCGTCTTTTTCGAGAGCATCGGTCGAACGTGACGTCCGCATTAAATTAATATAAATGATGAAGAAATGAGGAAAAAAATGAAAAAATACGAGAAAAAGATCGAAGTGTAACTGGTTAATCGAGATACAGCTTGAAATCCGTAAATTTTAGTTCCGGCCTACGGATACACAATATAAAACGAATCTCGTCGAGCCTTACGAACGATTTGCATTTATTTATTTTATACGCGATTTCTTTATTTTTTATTTTTTTTTTACAACTAAAAGAGAGATTACTCGCCGAAATCAAACATTGCGCTTTGCGAAAGGGTAGAAAAAAATAATTTTTCGATAATACAAATCCTGCGTAAAGTTCGACGAGTTTTACGATCGCCGAGACGCCATCTTGGAAATGTTTCTCTCGCGCGGAACGTCGAAAAAAGTGACTTTCCAAAGTGTCGTCCCGAATTTAGCAAGTAGTTCCATCCTGGTAAGCGAAGAATGGCCGGAAAATGGGGATGGAAAATATATGAAAAATTTACATTCCCCGTTGACAAAACGTGAGAGAAATACGATTAAAAAAATGATAATAGAAAGAGCACAAACGATGGAATCGCCGTGAAATTTTGTACCCATCGCTCAAAAGTTGCGTAGATTATTCTCTCCCCAAAAAAATGGTAAAAAAAAATTGTAGAAGTCGAGCGAAATCGAGGGAATGGATTGGCAAATCCTTTTCACAATTTTTCATCAATCCCCACCCCTTCCCTTGTAAGTTATAATTTATTGCTCCGACGACTCATCGATCGAAAGGCGAAAAAGCACAATTCGTGAGATCCAATCCCTCTCACGCGAGACGCTTAGTTCAAATAATAAAATAAAATACAAAACGAACGAGAGAAACAAAACAAAAAAAAAATGAGAATAAGAAAAAAACGGCCGTTTTACGCTACCATTTTTCCTAAGAGTAAACAGATTCTAACTCTCCGAAACAATGCCGAATAAACGAACGCATATAGCGCCTACGCGGTGGTTTACGTACAGTGATGAAGTAAACGCCTAACCAGAATTACATTTACACAGTAAACAAAAAGAAAAACAAAAAAACACGAGAGACAGACGTTCTACAGACGATGAAATGTACGTCACGGCGATGATTGAGATTTAAAAATAATTATACTCAATCATTCGCGTGATACACGATTGCGCACACATACACGTACACTTACACATACAAAAGTATCGGTGTCCAAGAAGTATTTAAAAATAAAAATCGTCTTTATGTACAATTTGAACAACGAATATCGTTCATTGCAATCCTATCTCCAAATTTTATTGTTTTCTTTTGTTTTTTTGTTATTCGAAACTGACGGCAATCGCAGGCTGCGCGCGCATATCCTTACCTCTCGATCTTTTTTTTATACAGCTATCGCAGGCTGTGCGCGCGTATCTTTATTTCTCTATTCAGTTTTTTCGTTCGAGTTAAATTCCAGGTTTTTCGTAATTTACGGAATACGCAATTTTGGATTTTTTGTTTCGTCGTATGGATTCTTCTTAGGAGTGTTCGATGGTTCTTTTTTTTTTAATCAGAAAACAGAACGCGGCTATCGTAAATGTATTTATGTTTTAAAAATCGCGTAGTACAATTCGCGATGGCGCCACTGTACACGTGTAGTATTAGCACTCGTGGACTTTGTACCCAATTTACATGGATAACGTGTAGACATAAAGCACACAGCTAGCCGAGAGACATAAATGCGATTCTGCGATAATAATATTTCTGATTCCGTTTAATATCTTACGGAACAAAGTTTCATCAGTTTCGCCAGTCATTGTTGTTCCGTTGGACCGTAGACGGTGCTTTTTTTTTCGTTCCTTTTTTACTCGTTATTTATTGATTTTTTCTTACGATGAACAGTGGTCGCGCGATACTGACTGCCGCTAACGTAGTCACCAGACGTGAGTAAACCTGTGAACGATTTTAAAGGTACGCAAACATTTCTCATCCCCGGTTATCGATGTGCAACGCGAAATTGTCATTTTCCAGAATTTCAAGGTATTCGTAGAGCACAATTCGCTACCGCGATGAACGTTCCAAAGTACGAGACACTATCGGTCACTGTGCCAAAGGAATTCGTTTACCATGTCGAACTGAACCGACCTGCGAAACTTAATGCATTGAACCCGATAATGTGGCAGTAGGTTCTCTAATTTCGCAAAATAATTTAAAAAATCAACGGTTTTATAAAAATTTTACATTTTTGAAGGTTAGAAATTAATTAAAAGTTCGAAGTCTCGAAGTCCCCAAATATTTCGTCTGCTAAAAAAATCGTAATGTTTGAAAAAAAAAATGATTTCCCCCGAAAGTTTGCAGTAAATTTTCAGTAAAGTTACGCGGTTTTTGATACTTTTTTTGTATGAAAATGATAATAATCATAATAATATTGTGCATATCTCACGTTTTTAATGCGCGATCGTAACTTTCCAGAGAATTCGGAGATTGTTTTAAGGAATTGGGAGATAATCCCGACTGCCGGGCAATAGTTTTGTCGGCTGCTGGAAAGCTTTTCACTGCCGGTATCGATTTGCAAAGCGCCGTAAATCTCGGGCAAAAAATCGCCGAACACGACGATGTCGCGAGAAAGGCGAAAGTTTTAAAAATTATCATTAAAAAATATCAGGATGCGTTTACCTCTATCGAAAAGGTAATTTCATTACCTTTCGTTCGATGTATTATCATTATTATTATTATTTCTCGATTTTTTATTATATCTCAATTATTATAATTATTTTGTCGAAAGTGCGAAAAGCCAGTTATCGCTGCGATTCACGGTGCGTGTGTCGGCGCGGGAGTCGACATGACATCCGCGGCTGATATTCGATATTGTACCAGCGACGCGTGGTTTCAAATAAAAGAAGTCGATCTTGGAATGGCAGCAGACGTTGGAACGTTGCAGAGATTTCCCAAAGTCATTGGATCCGATAGTTTGGCACGTGAACTCGCGTACACGGGCCGCAAATTTCTCGCCAAAGAAGCGCTCGAATGCGGCTATGTTAATCGAGTTTTCGAGAATAAGGAGAAGTGAGGACATTGATTTTGTTTAAATATTATTTTATTTTTGTGAAACCACTTTTTTCGAAAAAAAATTATAAAAAAAAAAAAAATATATATATTTCGAAACTCATTGCGATTAAAAAATCATTTTTCCAAAATCGCCGCGAATAAAAAAAAATAATAATTTTTTCAATGTCGCCGCGATTTGAAAAAAAATTATTCTTTCAACATCGCCGTAAATTAAAAAAAAAAGATTTTTTCAACATCGTCGCGAATGAAAAAAAATTATTTTTTTCGAGATTCGCTCGCTTTCACGCAACTGATATTTACTTTACAGGCTTCTGGAAGAATCCATCGCAGTGGCCGAAGAGATCTCGAAGAAGAGTCCAGTGGCGGTTCAAGGAACGAAGTTAAGTATGGTGTACTCCCGGGATCACAGCGTTCAAGAGGGCCTCGATCACATTGTGAGTAATTAACGAAATCGTTTAATCAGTCCACCTGCAATAAACCCGAAATGATCGGTTATCTGCACACTATTTTCGCGATTTCGTGGAAAATATTGTATCTTTTACTTCAAATACAGGCGCTGAGAAACGAAGCGATGCTACAGAGCGAAGATTTCGTCAATGCAGCAATCGCCTTAATGACGAAAGGAGAATCGCCCGTATTTTCAAAACTATAAATATAACTTTCGAAAATATTAATTGACTTTCAAGACTATAAAAATAATCGCAAATCAATATTATATATTTTTTTCTACGTATGTAAAAAAATGAAAAAAAAAAAAAACAATAAAAATGTTTTTCACAATGGACGTTTTTTCTACGTTAATTCTTGAAAGAGATTTCGTTTTTTTGGCAAAGCAGCGATTCTGGCGGCTTCCATATCGTTCGCGATTTCGTATACATTTTTTTCTCGGGGAAATTTTACCTGAAAAGCAATGAGACTTTTCGGGTTTTTTTTTTTTTTTGAGGATTGTATCCATTGCTTACGATCAGTAGATTGATGTAATGCTCGTAGTTAATTTTATTCGTCTGAGGATCGCAGGCGACAGCCATCATCTCCTCGATCTCGTCTTTGGTGAACGGCTCACCGATTTCCATCATTGCCTTCTCGAGATCTGCGCGCATCACGTACCCGTGATCCTCCGGGTCGAGGAGTTGAAAAGCCTTCAACAAGTCCTCCGGATCCGCGGGTTTGAATCTGAACCATTAATTTATATCTTTTAACGTCCGCTGTAAAAGGTTATCGTATCGACCACAACTCCCGGAATAATTTTGAATTTTGAATTCTATTTTTTTGCCATCCTGATAGTTACTTTTGTTCGCATATCGCTTTAGACATGTAGGCGACGAAACGCTCCTGCGTCACGCAATTGTTCTCCACATCTTCGACTTGAACCTGAATTTCTTGCAATTCGGCTTCCGTGATGACGCAACCTGAAAAATTATCGGCGAATCAAAAATACTATCGAAAGACCAGGAAAAAGACGGAAAGATCGTTTATTTATTTATTTAGTAATTTTTTTTTTTTTTCAAATTCTCACCTAAAGATCGTATGATCGTTCCGAGTTCCCTGACATCGACTTCATGACTTCCTGCGTTATCGAAGACCGCGAAGGCATCGGATATACGTTTTTCCAGTAGCGTTGGTTCCAGAGATCCTGACATCGTTAAATATGCGATTACAATTGAAAATTATAAATTTTTGTTGATACGAACTTATTTTTTCGTATAATTCGCTCGAAGATCGGATGACACGCGAACGAAATTTGTTAAATCGATATTCGTAAAAACTCACCTGGCAATCCCTCTGTCGTCGATAATCGTCTTAAAATCAAACTTTTTCGACTCATTCGGCGCTCCGTATTTAAATTTATACTCATATTTTCTTCTATTACAGAAGAATTCCTCGGGCATTCGGAATGAAAAAGTTGTCAGGTCATTTAAAAGAAAAAAAAAACGTCTATTTTTTTCTTACCGAACCAGTGATGTCCTTAGAAATACAATATATGGTACAAAAATGCATAAACTTGAAAGATTAATCGAAAATTCGCGTATACGGGAACATAAAGAATTTGTACAATTCCCAAATTAAACGATCGTCGATATCAGTCGACAAAAAAATTGATTTCGTTAGTCGGTAAACTTCGTGCGTCTTATTTTTTTTTTTTTTGTTTAGAAATGAGCGGTTTGCCTATCGATTTCTATTATATCTTCAATTATTTCTTGTACTCGAGTTCCAATTTTTTTCGCAACTTCGGTCTTCTCGTTGTTCGGCAACTGTAGATAACGCCACACGAGATCACCATCGATTATTCCTCGCGCCGGATTTCCTTGCATTCGCACGTGACTTTTGTATGTTCTGAAAAATCAAAACTTCTATTATTTTTGTTTTTATTTCGCCATCGAAAACAAAAAGTTATTCGACTAGAATTTTATTTCTAAATTATAAGAATTTAAAACAATAGTTTTTGGTTTTTTTAAAATTATTTTGAATTGTAAAAGAAAAAAAGTTAAAAAAAAGAGTTGATATACGCTCGTCTCTCACCTATACGCTTTGGGATTCAATCCGGCGATGTGACAAATGTGACTGACGAGAACATTTTGCAGCATGAGAAGTCTTCGGTAAGTCTTTTCCGGAACGGGAAGAATGTACCCGAGACTTCCGTCGAGAGTAGCTGAAGTATTTAAAAAATCGTCAATACAGCTGTAGTACTGAAAAAAAAAGAAACGAAACAAGAAAACAGCGATTACTCACCATACATCGTAACGTGACGTCTATCGGCGCCGGTGAAATGTTTCCGATCGTTCGACGGATCGTTGACTTTGCATCTTATCCTAAAGAACGTATTAACTTTTTGTCCCAAATGAAAATCGGCTTTTCTTATAAGTTTCTGTCCGCCGAGACTTTCCCTCGATTCGGGTTGATACATGAAAAGCGCTATGTTGCTCTCGCCGTCGGCAACAAGAAATCCCATGTTACTGTTGTCGATGAGATACTCTATCGTGTAAACTTCGGAGGGTCTGAAATCCTAAATTAAAACCATAAATTCACTGTTATTCCGCACAATAAAGACGATAGTTGGATTATTCAAGAAAAACGCTAAAAAAAAATCAATGATTAATCATTTTTTTTCTTACTCTGCTAACGAGCGAAAGCGTTCTGTATTCTTCTTGAAACCTCAACAAACTTATCGACTTGTAAACATCGGCAACAAGAATGAGACTTTTAATGCTCAACATCTGGTGAATGTAAATTTGTGTATCGATAAACGCGACACCGATCAGATCGTTGTCCTTTAGTTGCCAGATATAGATCTGTAATAGAAAAATAGATCATTACGATGAAATTCAAAAAAAAAATTCTAATCCTCCATTTCTTCGTTTTTTTTTTTCGGTCAAACTGTTGCGACATATAAAAAAAAAACCGAATGCATGAAGAAATTACCTTTTGCCCGACAGCGGAGACGAGAAAACCGGAAACTTGAGTTATCGCCGTTATCGGACCTTTCTGCTCCTTCGCGTAGATCTGTTTGAAACGATTTTTCGTCAGCGGCTGTCCCGGTTCCGGTACAACTTCGATTATGTCGAAAATAAGTATCTGCGAATTGGTAAACAATGGTATAAATTATCATGATTTCTCTTTCTTGTTTCGTATTTCCTTAAAAAGCGTTTATTTTACTTACTCTTCCGCGACTGGTAATATCTTCGCCATAATTGTAATTCGTTCCGAGAACAATGTAACCCTTTAGACCGGATCTCGTGCCCTCGTAGGCAAGAGAAACGTTCTTCAGGCACGTAACGTGTTCCCACTGATCGAGTTCTATTCTGGTGTTTGGTATCGTTTCCCAAGAGACCGGTGAGAAAAGTACGATGCTGAAGAGTTCTTGCGTCGGGTAGAGAAACCTATCGGATCTTTCCTCTTCCGTGAATTCCTGAAAAAAAAAAAAAAAAAAACATTGATGCATATTTTAATCTCGAAATGGAAACGGAAGGATAGTGGGGGGGGGGGGGGGGGGGGGGGCGATAGTTTACCTTATCTTCGCCATTGAAACGATAATAACTCTTTAGCGGCTCCGCAGTACTAGTTATCACGCAATAGGTTTTGCTTTCGACGTGATAAGTGACGAAGTGCGGAGTACAACGCAGCGGAACCTTGCGCACGGGCCAAGGGGCGTCGTAAGACAAATGTGTCGGCAAAACACAAATTCTCAGCTCCTCCTGCAACACGATGATTATTTCGAATTTTGAAAAAAATGATAAGTGATAAATGATAAATAACCTTTCGATTGAAGTACAAAAATCCTTGAGGACAATTGACATTATTAAAGGGCGCGAAGGACGTAACACCGCCGTCAATGCCCATCGGATGAGTTCGCAATTCGCCGCGACCCGTGAGGAATATCCAATGCGGATAATCGCCACATATGAAGACACCGTTGTATCCCGCTATGTTGCTGAAATATCGCAACATACTGGTCCGCGTTTCCACATAACTCGGCACGTCTTCCTGCTTCGTTTTTGGTCTGAGAAAATATGCGAATTCGTTAATTAATAAAAAACGAAGTTTTGTGAGCGCTGCACGACGAAAATGCGAATCATAATTTCGTACTTTAGTTGTCCGGGAATTATGCAGTGATCCAATTTCTTGAAGCGCAACTTTAAATGACCCTTTGGATATCGATACGCCTGATAAATTTGTAATTCGGAGTCGAGACGAATTAGAAGCATTGGACGATTTCCGTGATGTCCGAGAGGAACCATCAATATTTCTCGTACCTAAAGACACGTTAATACAAACATTAAATATCCAATGATTCGGGAAATCGATGAGTAATTAATTGTAAAAGAAACTAAAATACATTTTTATTATATTAATTTTTTTTTATGAGATTTTCTTCCCATTTTTTTCCGGATTTTTTCTATTATAGTCGGTTGTATCGTCGATAAATGTGGAAGGAAAATTGTCGATAAATATGATTTTGCAAAATAGAATCGTACGAAATTTAATACGATACCTGCATTTCGCGATTCGGAATCTCGTTGACTTGAGACGAGTGCAGAGAAGTCGATTCCATACTATCATGAAGAACGTACTGACCGTAACCAAAATTCCGAATGAGATACGAAAGCCGCAGATCGGGCAAAGAATAAATTTCCAAAGTTCCACTGTCCCGATAAACCAGTAGCCAATACGTGGGTTTCATCTCCTGCATGTGTTTCTGCCACCTGAAAAAAGCGATATGTGTTGAAAAAAATATATATCTCAGTTCTTTTTACAAAAAAAAAAACTATATTATTAATCTATAAAAATGTATCATAAATCATAAAAGAATTTTTTTTCCGGTTGAAATAACTCACTTGAGTTATGTTTGTCTGTACAGCGAATTCCAAAAATCGCAAAAAAAAAATCAATAAAAAAAAAAATTCGAAAAACACGTTTCTGAAAATTGTAATGTCGCGTAACAATTTTTGGACCGGAAATCATCCGACAAATGATTCTTAGTCGAGCTGTAGATGATTTGGAAAATTCCATTCCGAGAAATCCGATTAAAAATCGAATCGTTGTAAATAAAAATCGTATCGTATCGTATCGTAGAGTTTTTCGTGTTTAACAAGTCGATAAGAAGGCGTACCACGGTTGCTTTTTCGCCGGTGCCTCTTGGGGTTTCGTCGGTTGCACGATAGGCATCTGAAACGCCGGCGCATCGCCGTACAAGAGATCGTCTTCGTTGTCGACATTGCCGGTGGCTGTTGGTTCTTCGAGATTTTTGTCTTCCTGCGGCACGACGACTTCCGGTTCACCCATAAAATTCTTCGTGAATATACCGCTTACGTCTCTGTAGGCACATATCGCCTCTATTTGCGGCCGCTGCGAAAGTTAAACCGTTGAAAAAAAGAAATATGTTTCGCATTTACGGCGAAATTGGTTTCTTCACTTACGAACAATAGCTCCGCGGGTTGCGCATGTAATCGAGGAGTACCGCGACCTTCGCGAAGGGTCAGTAGCATAACTTGTCCATCTTCGGTGAGCAGAGTTACGTAAGGATCGGCGCAACTCGCGTGTACGATAGGGCATCCGAGATCCAGCGGCATATGCTGTATCTGCTCGACTCCCTGCATGAGACGAACTCCCATTTGCGTTACTTGAACGATGTATCTGTTCGCACCGAGATTTCCCGCGAACACCGTTGTTCCTTGAGTACTGAATCCGCTCTGTTCGACTTCGTTGATTTCTTGACCCGTTTGTAAAACCTCAACAAATCCAATAAAATTATAAGTAAATAAGTCAAAAAGTAAATAAATGAATAATAACATTTTCTTAAATAGTGGATACATCTGCATCTAGTTACAAAAATTGTATCTAAAAACATCAATAATTTTAGCTATAGGATCGCGACGACAATTTTGTGAAAATTCTTACACGACGAATCTTTTTAATCAATTTTCTGAAGGGTCGTCACGCTGTTTGAAGTATATATCGAAAAAATTCCGATAATTACATTTTGACCTTAAAAAATCGATTGTTCTCGTCCCTTAAGGATTTAAGAAGAAAACATTTATCTACCATCGTAGAATCCTCGTGACTGAGAATCAAAAAAGAGTGTTGTCCTTCATTCTCGCCCTTTGTAAGTTGTTCGGCGCTAGAAGAGCCGATAACCGTCCACATGTCCTCGCAGCCGGGAAGTTCGAAAGTCGTGACAACCTGTGGTCGCACCGATCTTTGCAACACGCAGAGCGCTCCGTTCTTTCCGTAACCGGATGTCGTTACAAGTTCCACATCGGGATCGATGTTGTGAGAGAATTCTTCCGATAGAAATGCCGGTTCTCCCATCGATATGTTTCCGCACGGACCTATGTTAAGTAAACTGTCGCATACCTCGAAAAAAAAAAAAAACCAAAGAAATTAATGATTTTCTTGTTACAAGCAAAAATGTATAAAAAAAATAATAATTTTTTTCCATTTAAAAAAAAAATCTAAAAAACATCGTTAAGTAGTTTTAAATTGCCTTCTAAATATTTTTCCGACAAATAAAAATGAATTTCAAAATAGTTTTTCATTTCGTAAAAACAAAGTGAAATCATAGGAAACGAGTAAAATGAAAAAAAAAAAATATACGTCGCACGGTTTTATTTTTGATACAATTTACGAATTAAAAAAAAAGTTATTCTAAGGATGCGCCAAGTTTCAAATGTTTTGTTGGTACCTTAAAAATTTGCCAAATAAAATTGAATAAATAAATACCTCGAAAATATAACTGCTTATCCGCATAGACGTTTGCGTCTCGCTGCCGTAAACTTCGAGTTCCTCAGGATCTTTGATATCCAATACATCGGAAGCCATCCAATCGCCGAGAGTATCCTGTTTAACTTTTTTTGCGGGTGTCTCGCCGCTATCGTTGTCATCCAACGTTATCTCGACTTCATCGTCCTCGACATCCTCCACTGGGTGCACCGCCTCCGGTTCTTTCTCCGTGAAACGAAGAAGCAGCGAATTGCCGAGACGCGAACCGAGAAACAGATAGTTCTCCTCACACATGCAAACCTAAAAAAAATTACTATTAGAATCTCGCGATTCACAACGATGGGAACAATTCGCGAGCCTAAGATGGGTGTATCGTTATATTTTCAGCGAAAAGTAAGATTCAGAGGAAATTTCGAATACTTTCCAATGTATCTCATCGAAAAATTTGAATTATTTAATTTATAGAATCTGTTCAAATATTCAAAAATTCTGTTTTTCGAAAACTGCGAAGTCTTTTGGCGAAAATATATCCAAAAACCGTGATTTTTGATAGACATAAAAATAAAAATTACTAAAATAAAAAAAAAAACATCGATACGTATTCAGAAAAATTACGAATTCATTTTTGAAAAAAAAAAGTTAGTTGCCGGATGATTTTTTGAAATTTTTTTTTTTCGATTTTGTTATTAACTCTTAAACATTATTATTACGCAGAGAATATAACAAAAAGATTGAGTTCATTGCGACAGTACGCCGCGATATGAAAAATACTCACACAGGAGGTCAGTACACTGGCGGCAGCTTTGTCGAAGTGAAAACCGCGAACGGATCTCATGCTATCGGCGAATAGCGACAGAACGTAAAGCTCTCCGGTTTTCAGAGAAATGACTAAACGATCGGCGGATATGAAGGCCACCTGCGCGCCCTCGAGACTCATTTTAACTCCTTCCTGAGGTTCTGAAAAGCGAAATAAATTCGCATAAAACAATAATTCGCGTAAAAATACAAAAAAGCAACGGAAATGTTGGATACTCACTGAGAGGAAAGTTTGTACTCGTGTCGGCGAGACTATTCAGCGATACGCCGTAAGGCGGAATACTCTGATTAAGATATATCAACGAATTATCAGCCATTATCAGCGTACCGCCGAGAGGTTTTTTTACCGGCACCGCTTGACAGCAATCGAATGGTAAATTCGAAACGGACCAAATAATTGGATGGACCCTTTGTTGAATGTTTAACGATATCGCGACCATTGCGCACGTATCCTGACGAACAGCTATTCGTCTGTGAAATTAAATAATTGTTAACGAAATCGGGATTATTATTATTGTTATTGCAAAATGTGAAAAAATGGTCTGTGTAACCCGCGAGGATTTCTTACCCGGAAAAAGTTCGCACGGGTTCGTAGAGTATAAGTAACGTCGGCTCGTAGTATCCGTACAAAAATTGCAAATCTATTATATTATCCATTTTTTCCTCGAGAGTTTTTAGGACTATCATGTACGACGATAGAATAGGAGTTTTTGCATAAGCGCTCATCTTTGCGCTGTCCATTAAATCCCCGTCGTCCAGTGACGGATCTTTCCGAAACGGCAAAACTACTAACTTCCGACCGTAAACCAGCATAACGGCGCATCTTCCCTCGGGATCTACTCGTACTATCGGAATGTGGTGATGATGCGTCCAGCCGTCCTAAAATAAATTTTCAAAATCCCAATTAATTTTTTTTTTTATCGACTTATTTCTATACATAAAATAATAAAAATAATAATAAGTTTGCATTGTTTTTCAAGGATTTTTTTCTATTTTCTCTAATCGATTGATTCCTCCAATAATATTTAATCTTTCATGAAAATTATGAAAACATTCCGATCACGGAAAATAAAACTGAAATTTCATCCTTAGAAAAACTTAAAAGAAAACAAAAAAAAAACTAATTTAAAAAATCAAATTGAAAATTTCATGTTTATTTTTTAATCAGAAATGATGCGATATATGGAGAAAAAACTTATGATTAACTTATTATTATTGCTATTAAATAAAAAAAAAGTTGTTTTTTACCCTCATCTCTTCTTCTTCGAAGTAATGGAGCGATACAGTCCTAAGATCGTGAGTTTCCAAATCGTATTCTACGACTGACAGTTTGGCGTCGCGAAAACTGACAAGCAGCGAGTCTCGCTGCGATCCAACTAAATGGACGGCTTGAAGGGACATAACGTTTCCCTGCAGCGTATACTGTCCCAAACATTCCAATTTCATTTTTGGCATACGTGTTTCTGTTGGCACACGAAGTTTGTCGATTGAGTAAAAAAAACAGATTACATTTTTTTTAATTGCACAGAAATTGCCGCGCATATTTTTTATCAATTCTTTTTACTTTTTTTATCGCGATGTTTTTGTTACCTGAAAATTTTTCTCTCCGTGTGCCGTCGACGTCGGGTATAAGTCGAAAGACTCGGATAATATTGGCACCCGCGACAACCAAACATTTTTCCGTCCGATTGAAGAAGTAACACGTTATCGTGTGTTCCACACCGGTCGCCGGATGAGTACTCTTGCATATCGAATACATTTCGATTTTTCAGTAATAATATCTCTTGTTAAAAATATTATAAAAACTGTTTTGCAGGTTAGCTTTCGTAAACACTGTATCGTTGCGGAAAATTTCACGTTTTTTTTCGATTATCGTTAATGATAAATAACGATATTGTTGTTTAACGCGAAACTACAACTTTATTGTTATCTTAACACATGATAGACACGTAAACTGCTATTAACAACAATGTCCATCGTACGACGACCATGTTTATTTGAAAGGTACCGGGCACCTGCCGACATCCGCGCGCGTTAGGCCACCCAAAAACAATGCAGTCGCGGATAAAAGTTAACCTAAAGAAGATTTCATCACAACGAAAAACACTAGAGAAGCGATTATTCGCTTTTTTGGGGGAAAAGTGAAACAACCAATGAGCGTTTGAGTTGAATTGGGGGAAATCTGCGAATAATCAAAAAATTTTATTCGACATGAATAATTGTGAATTACTGCAAATCTTAAAGGTTATCGCGACGGACAGTCATTAATGCTAAAGACATTAATGAGCAAAGATTATCGATTTGCAAATACTAATAATAATTCTATTAAAAGTATATTGTATTATAACACAGATTTGCCTCAAGAACAAAGCGAATACGAAACAAGCAGAAGGTCAGCCGACGAAAGAACTTTCTGGATGCTGCGTTTTAAGCGATATACGGCAGGAAAATAACGAAACAGGAGACAAAATTGGAGGTCAGTAATTAAAATGTTGCCTCGCGTTTGAAAACATCTCTATGAAAATCGATACAATTTATTTATTTCATCATTTTTTTTTTTGTCATATTAATAATACATTCGCGACACGAATAATCATTAAAATAGCAATTGGTCGCTTTTTGCGCGCGTCAATTGACCAATAAACAACCGGCGATTTGGAACAATATTAACCAATGCATAAAAAATTTAATCGGAAATTAATATTTTTTAAATATTGAGATTGACGGAAATAATAAGTATTGAAGTATTGAAGAGCGCATATTACTTACCACGGTAAATTTTCATGTAAATTTTCTTTTTTGCGTGTACAGAGAGAGCGGTATTTGCGACGAGTTCTCAAACGCGATTAGAATTTATCCATGTACCGGTAAAATTCGGATAGCTTTACGAACGTCGTGCGAAAAATTTCGCGCACAACATCTGAGTTTGACGTTTGTGCAGCTTACGCGCATTGTTTAGAAGTCAACAAAGAGAAACGTGGTGCGCAGTTTGACGCACTCATTATACAAGACACGGCGAAGAGACGAGCGAGTTTTTTTTATTTATCGTCGATGTTTTCGCAGAATCGAGATCTCGTTGTTATTCTTCGAAGTAACGAATTACCGTAATCGTCTCACGAGCATCGTCATTCCTTTGCGCTTCAACGTGTTTATTGCGGAGTATTTAACATTTTTTCGTAAATAAGTGAAAAATAAATAAAAATTGAAAAATGTGGAAACCCCTTGAAGCGGGTAGTTCTCCGGTGGATTGGTGCGAAGGAAATTACAGTATTTCTCCCAGCATTGCAGAATTCATGAATACGGTATGTTATAGACCTATTTAAATCATTTTATTCATCGTCCATTCATCGTTGTCTCTCATAATCATATTTAAGTACGTGTGATTTTTGCTTCAGCTGAGTAACGTACTATTTCTGCTGCTTCCTCCGGTTCTAATGCACCTCTTTCGAGATTACGGAAGATTCGTCAATCCCGGCATTCATGTTATTTGGTTTTTGCTAATGGTAGTTGGCATAAGCAGCGCTTATTTTCACGCCACTCTGTCCCTCATAGGTAAGACAAAGCTTTTTATTATTTTTTTTTTTTTTTACAAAAATTATTGCAAAATCATTATTATTATTTTCATTAAAAAAAATTGTAATTATTATTAATTTTTTGGAAATCAATAAATATAATTCTCCAAAAAAAATTTCATAAAATGTTATTAATTTTATAAAAAATTACGTAAAAAAATAATTATTGTAATTATTAATGAATAAAATTGTCGTAATATCACAGGTCAGCTATTGGACGAGTTGGCGATACTGTGGGTCTACATGGCCGGCTTATGCATGTTTTTTCCAAGAAGATACTTTCCAAGAATATTCAGAAACAACAGAAAAAATTTTTCAATTTTCGCGATTATTCCTACCATTGGAGCGACGGGATTGGCGCTCGTATATCCTGCAATAAATGCATTTGCTCTGATGACTCTTGGAATTCCTGCATTTGGATTTATGTTCATTGAACTCAAAAGGTAATTAAAATACGTCGTTTTTTTTTTTTTTTTTCACAACATTTTGCACAGCTTATCCTGGCGGCGCGGTGCGAAAGAAATATAACATTTATTTTTTCATAATTTATTACGTAACGTAAACGTAAATTAAAAATTCTGAAAATTAACATTTTCAGATTGATTCCTCGTAATTTAAGCATTTTATCTATAAGTACATTTCTTTTGCTCCATAAATACTGAAGAAAAAAAAAATCCTCGAAATGCGAAACAATAGTATTTTTATTATTTTTCTCCGTACTTTTTTGTTCCTTTCTTTTCAGATTAATTACATCGCAATGCGCACAAAGCAAAACCCCTAATTAATTATTCTCTCTCAGCCGATCCGACGGGATATACAAGTCTGACGCATTAAAAAACAAATAATAATAAAAAAAAGAAAATAAATAAAGAAAAAATTCAAGTTGCGGCTCTCTGCACTTGTAAAAAGAATTTATTTTTTTTTCAGAACTACATCTTCGAGAGTTTATCGTTTGGGAGTTCGTTGCGGTGCCGTTTGGGTTCTTGCAGTTACCTGTTGGTTGAACGATCGTTTGTTCTGCGACACGTGGCTTAATCTTAATTTTCCGTATCTTCACGCTCTGTGGCACCTATTAATATTCATAGCGAGTTACACAGCAGCGGTTTTGTTCGCTTATTTTTCGGTCAAAGACGAAAAGCCTCATCAGACGGCAGTACTGAGATATTGGCCGCGAAATGATTTCGAACTCGGAATACCCTACGTGACTATAAAATGTTGCGTAAAATTTGACCCCAACAGCAATATATAATGAAACCAATTTGTCAGCAACGAAACGTCGATTTATCGTAAATTTTATTTTTCTCGCATTTATAAACACATTTTACTTATTGTACTTTTCGATGACAAACCCCGCGGCCTTTGCACCGTTAAAGACAATTTTATTCATTTTCCCTAACGAGTATATAATTGCATCACGCAGGCAGGCCATCGAATAGTTTGGATGGAACTTTGATCCATTAGTTTTCATACCGTCGCGCGATTCATTCGAGTTGACAACTTTATAAGGAGCGTACTGCATAATCGTCGCCTGCCATAGAATCCATATATAGAATTTCTTTTCAATGTTTCATAAGCATTCTATTGATTATTTCGTAGCCAAGGTACTCCCGAGGTCTGTGATAATTCGAACTACGATTTCGTTGGATCGACGACGATTTTTAGCACTCGAAATTGAGGGGTTAATTTTTTTTTTACTAACCGATCGCTAAGATTACATTTTATTTGCTAGAGAACGAGACGGCCACACGCTCAAGTCTATTGAATTGTGATATCGATACCATTTATATTGAATCCTATAAAGATTAAAAATTAGTATGCGAATCTATAAATTCGAAGGTTCAGAAACGACCATAGATGATATTTAAATAACTTATATACATACAACTACTTATGTACAGTTTAAATAAAAAGTTTTAGAACATTTTTAGAACATTATTGTTTTTAATCAAACGCGCGAGAAGAGGTAATAATGAGTTTTTAAAAATCAGAACGATCACCCGCGCGATTTTCAAAAGGAACATCGATTATCGAACAATCGAAAGTGAACGGGCAGTCGCGGGGGGAGTTTCGTCTTTCCGATCACTTTAGGCCGTACGAGGTTGACGTAGAGAGAGCGGAAAGATAAGCATAGTGTTCCCGGACGACGTCAAAGGATTTTTCTTCGTATTTCGTCACAAACAAAAGCGTTCGAATTCAAGTGAAAGAAAATTGAATAAAATAGTTCTACGGTCCCGGCTGATCACGAGGAAAGTCCGGTCGACGGTAAAATGCCACGCGGTAAGAATAATAATTACGCTGAACGATCGAAACATTTGGACACCGCCTCGTTTATTTATTCGCTCCGAAAGAAAAACTCTACCACGTTTTTTTTCTCCTCTTCTGTTGCTTAAAAAAAAACCGTAGTACAACTTCCGTTCAATGCCCCTCACCCCTCTCGGTGCCCAGTGACTCTCCATCACACATCGCTTCATTACCTCCGATCGTTGCGTGGTTTTTTTCACGATTGTTTCAGGTAAATTTGTTAATCACAAGGGCCGGAATCGTCACTTCACCAGTCCCGAGGAATTGGAGGAGCAACGACGACAAGACGAGGAGAAACGAAAGTGGAGAGTCAGTATTTTATAGGTTATACCCCTCTCGCGGCGACACGACGACATTGGAGATTAATTTCGTACAGTATTCAAGGTCGGGGCGTCCTTTGTTCGGTCAATATCGCGAATAAAATCAAAATCTCTGTTGTCGCTTTTTGTTGGCGATGTTTTTGTAACGTTTTTACCGTTAATTCAGTCAAAATTAAAGAAAACGATATAAGAAAAAAGACGAGAAAAAAATTAATAAAAATGGTCGTCGATCCTAACAAGAGAGTGAAGGAAACAATTGGGTGATTGCAGCAAACAAAAGGAGGCGATTCGTCCAGCGAAGAGGATGACGATCCTAAGGCCAGTGGCGACAAAGCCAAAAAGGTCAACGATGGCTCTGGTTCAGATAGCGAAAGTGAAACCGATTCCGATTCGGAAACGGAGGTAGCGATTCATATTTTTCTATAAAAAATTACTCTGTTCCTCAAAAAAAAATGAAAAAAAAAATAATTCTTTTTTTCTTACAGGGAAAGGCAAAGGGAGTCGAAAACTTGATTGAAGTAGAGAATCCCAACAGGGTACAAAAAAAAGCAAAAAAATTGTCTCAACTCAACGAGACGTTAGCCAAATCGTCAAAACCAGAATTGTCTCGAAGAGAAAGGTAATTTTTTTCATTAGAAGAAAAAAAATGAAAAAAAATTTCGAAAATGAAAAAAAATTTCGAAAAAAAAAAAAAATTTTTTTTAGGGAACAATTAGAGAAGCAGCGGGCGCAAGCAAATTATCAGAAGCTCCACGCCGCCGGTAAAACGGACGAGGCGCGGGCGGATTTGGCTCGACTAGCGATAATTAAGCAGCAAAGAGAAGAGGCGGCTAAGCGGCGAGATGACGAAAAAAAACAGAAGGAAATAGCGGCGCAAAAAAAAACGGAACAAACTCATAAGGCGCTTGGCAAGAGGACTTGAATAACGAATAAATTTATGTTTCGATTCCTAAGAGAAAAAAAAACAAAATAATAAAATAACTTGTATACCGATGATGTTATTACACACTAATACCCAAATGGTTCTATATCTACTTTCTTATCAATAAAGTTCCACTTAAATCCGATTATCCGCTATTTTTTTTTATTACGCATGAAAAACGCCCTCAATTAATGTGTCGATGAAGTTCGATTATAAATAAACGAAAAATCTTTAGTTCAAACTCCGTAAACTTGGCGCTATGTATATCACGAAATTCTTCTCATCTTCGCGACGAAATTGCCGCGCAGAAACGCGATATAGTGGAGAAGAGAGGGGGTTGGGGGGGGGGGGGGGGTCACACACAGGTCTACGAATGTATTAGGCTCATGGCGCCCGATACGCTTTTTTTCTCTCCCTTATCCGCACACTCGATCGCGGCGTCGAATTATTCTTGTCGGCGCAGATTAACGGGGATTTGGAGACGTAAGGGCCAGAATTTTTTTTTTAAGTAAATTGCTGTATTTTACCGTAACGTTTTCTTTTTCCACAATATTAAAATCGAATTATATCGAACGCAATATTTCGATATATCGAATGAAAAATCAAAAATTCCATGATATTTGATGCACTCAAACACTTGTTTCGGCAGTGATTACGCTAAGGGGTTGTCTTGCGTCGTAAGTTGGTAAATAATAATAATAATTTATCGTATGATTGTTTTAACAATATATTTCGTTTTTCTCTCAACATAGGTATCTCGGACAAGATATTTTTTTGTTGTGTCTTTCATTTTCATTTCATTCATATATACAAAATCAATATCGATCATTTACACTGTCACATTACGGCTAATTAGCGTTTATTACTTTAAATCGGTAAAACTTTGCGAATAAAGATTATCGTTTACAATGATACAAGTAGAAGACAGACGTGAAGGAAGATGAAAAATAGAGAAAAAAGACGAAAAAAAAAATGCGAATATTCAATTCGAAAGATTAAAACGAAAGGAACGGAAGATAAAGAAGAAGAGAGTTGGTGAAGGTTCGAGGCATAGGATCGCGCAAATAGGCAGAGAAAAAAAAACCGACAACTCCGAAGCCTCGAAGTTCCTATTGGCAATGTGCATATATCCGTAAGTTTCGTAAACGTTTCGCGTTGCTAAATCCTCGTATTTCCATTCAATCTAACGTATCGAATGTAACGTTCTCGTTAAGATTAACCAAACGATCGTAAGCATCGTACGGGTGAAGAATAAAAAAAGAAATCTGGAAGTTTATAGCTTCGCGTTTATGGAAGTATCGCGATGGGATCCCGTCGAAGCTGCGATAAACGAAAACCTCGCATTCTACTTTATCTACGATGCTACCGATAAAAAAAAAAACACAAAAAAATCAAATAACAAAATAGTGTAAAAGAAAAAAAAAATCTACAATTGTATAATAATAATATAAATTCATTAACTAACGTTTCTCTTTTCAATAACGTTTTTTCTTCTACCGAAAGAAAAATATTTAAAAACCAATTTTTTTTTTGGTTCATTATTTTGTTATTTTTTCTTTTTTCATCAGTCAACGATTTTTGGATCGACGTTAATTAAACATAAATAAATAATGAATCTCTCTCTCTCGTGAATCTCTCTTAAAAAACGAAAGAAATGCTTTTCAACCCTCGAAAAAAAGAGAAGCCAAAAAAAAATGCACGTTTCTCGTCGAAATTCATATATATATATCGATATATATCGATATCCAATATATCGATATATATATATATATATATAATCTAAATAATGCTCATTGAGCGTCTATATCGCTTTCTCGTGTTGGTATTTGATGCGAGATGAACGGATAGCGGAGTGGGCGGTGTGACGGGGGTAACCGGTGTAACGGCGTTATTAACCGGCGACGTACCCGTGTAATAGCCAGTACTCGTAGTCGGTGTTTCAGCCCCATTTCGAGCCGAATACGGGGGCCTGAGCTACCAAATGTAGTTCTCTGTCTGCGGTGCCCTCATCACACCGACACCACCGCCTAATCGTCTGTAATTCATGCAGCCGCATAAACGCCACTGATTCTGCTCGGGATCGTATACCTCGATAGTCTTCAGATACGCGGCACCGTCGAAACCACCGACTGCGTACAATTGGCCATTTACTACAGCCAAACCGACCTGAAATCGTAAAAAAAAAACCGCTAAAGTTAGTTTAGAAGAGTTTTAAAAAATTCGGATTTTCGACTTGGAATATTACTAAAAAAAAATAAATTAAGATAGCATTTTTTTTAATGATTCATTCATTCATTTATAATAATATCAATGAATATTATAATAATTAATCTGATAAATAATTAATATATCAGACATTTTTTTCATGAATACTGAATAATAATAACAATACTAAAAAGTAAGATATAAAATAAAAAATATTAATACTGTTATTATCGTTAATAACATTTTTATTAATAGTTACCAATGATAATAATAAGATATAAGCGAAAAAAAAACGATTTACTTACGCCGCTCCGTCTGGAAGTCATAGCGACAATGGGACTCCAAGAATTCGTGTGCGGATTGTATCTCTCGGCGCTGGACAATTCCATGCAATCGTCACGTCCACCAACCGCGTAGATAAGATTGTTGAAAACGGCGCACCCGAGATGTTTCCTTCTGGTCGACATGGGGGATACTTGTGACCACTTATTCTGGCGGGGATCGTATCTTTCCACAGTGTTTAGAGGCGCCTGACCATCGGACCCGCCGATCGCGTATAGATATCCTCCGAGCACTGCAACCGCGACTCCCAATCTTCTCGTCGTCATTGGCGATACTTTCGACCATTTATTTTCCTTCGGGTCGTATCTTAAAAAAAAAACAATTCGTTTTATTATTTCTCTGAAAGGGCACCGCGAAAAAACATCGATGTTTCCGTAAACAATACAACAAATTCCCTAAAGTAACGATAAAGAAGTTAATCAACTTTTTCTTTAACAATCAAAATGATTAATTCATATTATTTTATTAATGAATTTGAAAAAAAATGTATTTAACATTTTTTTTATATTTAAATTTGAAATTTACATTTTTTTATTTCTCACCTTTCGACGTGATTCAGACACTGAACCCCATCCTGTCCCCCAACAGCATAAAGAAACCCATCGAGAACCGCAACACCGACACTTGTTCTGCAGGAAGTCGTCGGCGCAACGTCGCATGACCACTGATTTGTTTGCGGATCGTATCTCTCGATGCTGTTAAGATAACTCTGTCCGTCGTGTCCTCCAACGGCGTACAATAGATCGTTGAGAACTGTAACGCCGACGCCGCAGCGTCTCTTACTCATCGGCGCAACCATTTTCCAGTCAGCGGTATTCGGATCGAAGCGTTCGACAGACGCTATCGCGTCGCCGGAACACCACCCGCCAACGGCGAACAAAACTTCACCGCGTCTCGTTGGTTTTCGCGGTCGCGTTCGCGGTCCCTGCATCAGCGGTCGTTCCTGCGGCAGCAGAAGATAATTCTTCGCCTCGTCAACGAGATCCCGACACGCGTCGTCCGATCGAACCAGCAGATCGGATCCCACAGTGCCGACGAGAAATTTAGGGCTCAACAACGGCAGTCGCACATGTTGCAACACTTGTGCCAAATGCTGTCTTCGCTCCCCGACGTTGTATTTCACCCAATTCATCACAGCGTTGAATACCTGTTCTTCCGTACGAACGTTTAACTCGTCCGATGATATTATATCAACGAGTTGGCTGACCGGAAGCAAAAGAAATTCTTCGCTTTCCATTACCTAAAAAAATAAAATTGTCGCGAATCAATGGAAATAAGAATTGTTACCTATCGAGAAAAAAACAAAAATAACTCGTAATTTTTACACAATAGTTGGGGATTATTAACAATTGGTACCTATCGGTAAAAAAAAATCGTAATTTGTCGACAACTCTTATCGATTTGTGGATTAATGAATATAAAAATTGTTTATTGCGTTTACCTCTTGAAAATTGTGCTGCGTAAATTTATCAGCGATCCTTAGTAACTCGCGACAGGAGTGCGTATCGGCAAAAGCGCGTATACCGAGACAATTCGAAGGATCTAATTGTCGCTTTAGAAACTCGCAACAGATATCCTGTATCTCGGCGAGTTGTAGAAGACAAGCGGCTGGCAGTAGCGTCTGAACGTTCGACTCCTCGACGATTATGTGCGATGTGTAGCAAAAATCTATTAGCAGCTCCATTGCCACTTCGTCGATGTCTCTTATCGTCACCTCAGTTTGTCGGGATTCGGCGAGTTCACCGGTAAACATCGCCCTGCATTTTTTTTAAACAGTTCAACAATAATAAACAATCATAGTAATTTGTAACGAAAATAAATCGAAAAATTCAAACGAATTCGGATTGATCGCAAAATTAAGAAAAAAAATGATAGAGGTATCGAACTCTTTCGATCTATGGTTGAATAATAATGCATTTTTCTACGAATAATTTAAAAAAAAACATAAATTACCTAAAGTAAGGACTGCAAGCCGATAATATGACTCTGTGAGCAAAGATTTTTCGTGTTCCAACGTTTAGAACGACATCGCATAATTCGCGATGTCTTCGTAATACGTTTAGTTCCGTAAGAGTTGCTCTCGGATGTTTTTCGGATGTGTGACTGAGCCTCGCGGGTGACGGCGCCCGCTCGATCACCATCTCGCCCATCCTCTGGCCAGAGGATTGGGCGCAGTTTACGGACGATGAGGATGATGATGCCGTAGACGATGACGAGCCACCAGGTCCACCGGGAGCTGCAGCTAATGCAGCGGCCGACGATGCCGCCGACGCTGCTGTTGCTGCTGCTCCGGCACCCGTACCACCCGAGGCAAGTCCTCGACTACCCCCGGCTAACTGCAGTCGCAGCGGGGGTGACGCCCAACCCCACACCGAGTCTATCTGCAACACCATTCACCAACGACCGAGTTTGGGTCAACTCTTCGTTTCCCTCGTCTACTCGAACGCTGATGAATCCAAAATTCAGTTCGCAAACCGGTAAACGTTCATTCCGATATATCTTTACGATAATCTAAAAAAAATGTATTATACTTGAATTTGCGACATAAAAATCCGAGTTTCGATGATAAAAAAATCATTCGGAAGTTCCGAATTTGAATTCGCGGGGGTATCAAAAAAAGTCGTTCGTTTTTCGTATCTTTTTTTTTTTTAGAGGCGATTGAAAATTGATCAGGATTTGTATATTATGATTAATGAAAGGGGTTTAATTCTTTTGGGAAATCGGATAATCGTCGTGTGACCCGAAAAAAGTTACATCGGTTACAATACAAAATTATTAGGCAATTGAAAAAATTTGAATTAAACAATTCGAAATTTTTTTAAAATTCGGAAATGTGGAGAAATTCGAAAAACTGGAAAATAATAATGTTTCTATTGACGAGTTACGTCAAATAGCACTGTTAGATTCTAACAAAATCGTTGCATTCCTGCAAAATGTGGAAAATGCCGAGTTTTCAGAAAAAAATGTTTGATGATTTTGGAAAATGACAAGTGATATCTGAACACTGATATTGCACAAGCGCTTGACCTAAGAGAAAAGGAAAGAAATGAACAACTTTACCTTTGATGCTTTGAGAAACCAGGAGGCGAGGAATAATGAAATTCTATTTTTCTCCGCCGTTTCTCGTGTGTTCCTAACGTGATCCACTTTTGCAATTCATTTTACAATTTTTTTTTTGCGTATGGCGTTTGTCACTACCCTTCGGCCCTTTGGCTCAGGGTTCGGAGCTGAAAAATATATTTTTTTTAACTCAATTTCCATCTGTCGTCAACCATTCATAGCGGAGACTTTGGATCACAGTTTTGCACTTTCAGAGAAGAATTATGTTCTCTTTTAGTTAAAAATGGACGAATTTCAAGTTTCCAATGAAATTCGTGATTCTCGAGATCGTCAAGTGTTTCATTTTTGAACGAAATAATCAACGATAAAAATGAAAAAAAACTTACCTTCGATGTTCGCGGAGTTGAAACTCAATTGCAGACAAGATCGCGCAATTTTTCGTGCACGAAATCTTCGGAATCGAGTTTAACACTCGATTTCTATTCAAATTTTTGCGTGGATTCAATTTTTTCACTAATTTATCGCACGACACACTCCCAAAAGAAATTGGTATATTCCTGTATTGTTTTTTTTTTGTTTGTTTTTTGGCAATTTTTTCTACTTATTGAGAAACTCCGAATCGGCGTAACACGAATTGCCCCAAACGGTGAAATTCTTCGCGTGAACGGTGTTGTGCGGCGACAACGCGAATATTTATTTCGACATGTTCACGCGTTTTTTATTTTATTTCTTTTTGACAATTAATCGCGTGTGTATTACGCGACACGGGACACGGTCGTGTACATCGGGTCGGAAAACCCAGATGCGACACGATCCCGAATGTGGCGATTTTAACAGAGACTAACTAACGCCAAACGAATTCGGGGGGTTAGAATTCGATAGCAGCGCTTCACAGGCTTCGGGGGCGTTGTGATGTTCCCCGAGAGTACGGGGCTTGGAGTGCGATCGAAGAAGTTGTTATCACGGCTTATCTATTGTTGGTCCTAAAAACAACTCTGCAAATGGTGATATAAACGTTCCACACTTCGCTTGTGTATCGTTGCTGCGCTTTGGATCCGAGACTTCAAATCCGCTGTTATTTATAAAACAACAAAAAGGAGAATTCGACAAGCGTCGCAGTTGTTTCAACCTTCTCAATACCTGAAATAGCTGAACTTGATTAAACCAATTATCGGATTATCGTTATATCGTGACGACAGTACGTCGTTTGTTTAAAACGATTTTCGTGAACGAAGCAAAAAGGTTAGTACCCCCAATTTTTCGCTAATTAGTAATTAGTAATTACGACAATAACGCGAAAGATATTTCGCCAAGTGTAACAATAAAAATGTAATAAAAATACTTCGTTAATTCGTTCAATACTCACGTGATCAACAAAAAAAAAACAAAGACAACAGCTGATACGCTACGAAAATAATCGAAAAATTGTTATTATTGTTATTCTGACGAATTCATTGTATGCATCAGAATCGAAGGGGTGTTTCTCGGTAATTACGCGTCATATCAATGTTATCAATGGAACGTATACCGGACCAAGTGGGCTACTTGGTTCTTACCGAAGACGGCGCAGTACTGACGGTAAAGCTGTATTTTTATAATAGTAAACAAAATTTATTTTAAAAAAACATAAAAATAATAATATACAACAATGACATTTTTAAAATAACTAATATACCAATGGAAAATTTGTTTTTTCTTTACAATTGCAGTCGGGTGGCGAATTGGAAAATGATGAGAGAATCGCAAACGTCATAACGGGTCTTGTGACACTGACAAACAAAATCGATCCGAAAGCCTTTAGGCCCAATGAACTCTTCGAAAAAATATCTGTCACTTATGCTGATCATTGTTACATAATATGTCTGTCGAATAAGAAAATTCATGTGCTGAAAAAACGATGGCATTTGTCATCCGATTCTCAGTCCAACGAGAGGCAAACTATCGTTGATCTTTAGGTTACAAAAAAAAAAAAAAATTGAGAAAAATGAAGCAAATTATTTTTTTTTTTTAAATCGTAAAAATTAATTTTGGATTTAATAACACATTTGTTGTTAACGAAATTCAAATGAAAAAAAGAAAGTTAAAAAGTTTCTTATTATTGTGAAATTGAAATGTGAAATTTATCGGATTTTTTTGACTGAATTAATTGGATGCGAAATTAAATTATTATATCGGTCAATCAATGTTTTTTTTTCCGTATAAATTCACATTTTGCACGATTTTATTTAACTTGTATGCGGAAATGAAGTCTTCTTTTCTAATGGATCTGATGAGAAAGAGATGTGTTGAGTAAACGAGCCGCGTGACTCGGTTCTATGTATACCTATGTTTTTCAATAAAACTTATATATATATTCCTATCTGCGTGGCATTTGGTTGTTCTTTTTTTTTATCATTTGTAAAAAGATTTTGTACTTTTTTATAATAAAAAAAATGTATTAAAACCAAATGTAATTCTGATTTTTTTTAGGGATTTTTAAGAATTATATGAATGTCCGTAATAAGAATCGAAAGAAACGATGAAAATGTAATAATTAAGAAAATTTATTTACAATAGTTATTGCTACAATATTATTTCGCGTTGCTGTACGTAAAAAAAAATTGACAATATTTTTTTTACGGATAAATATTCTATTTTATACGACCGTTACTTGCAATGTTGACGCAATTCGTAAGCCTCCGATTGCAGTACGAAACGCTGGCGATTATTTAGTTTAATTAACACGATTCCTTTTTATCATTTGATAAAATAACATTTTTTATATCGAAAAAAAGATGTTATGTTTCGCTGTCCGAACTCGTAGTTTCGTAACTAACGAGCGAAACATTTCCACCGGATTTGGTTGAAGAAGTCGAAGGTTTCGGCAAAATCGCCAGTGGCGCTTCGTCTCGTTTCATGACGTCGAAACTTGTCGTACCTCGGGACGTTCCTTTCGCTCGTTCTCTCGATCGCGCTACGGAAATCAGCCTCTTCAACGGCAAAGTAGATGATTTTTTCGTGTCTGAAAAATGAAGTCACAAATTTAAAAAATTGAAAGACCCTTAAAAACGACTCAATTGTTAAGAAAAAAAAAAAAAATGTATCGGAGGCACGAAATGAATAATTAAGCGAACACTCTGAGATGTTTAAAAGTGAAATTTTTAAAATGTTTCCTCATAAATATTTGGCATTTTTTTTTATAATTAGTTTTCTTTTCGTTTTTTAAATTTTTAATTCTTAAACTTTTTTTTATTTTCAAAATTATGAAATAAATGTTTTTTTCTTTAATTTCTCCTAAGAGTTCCTTTTATAATTCGCAAACCTTTTCTGTTTTGAACAAGCAAACGCGCCAATTTCACGTCGTCTTCGTGTTCATTAACGAGATCTATGCTGAGTCCAGTTTTCTTCAATAGCGCCTGATCCGATCTTTTCGCTCGTTGAAGTTCTTTTTTTCGCGCCTAATGTAAAACGAGACTTTGGTTTGAAATCCGCATTGTCTAAAGACAATTTTCCGTTTTACTTCAATAACAAACCCTAAACGATGCGCGTAACGCGGAATTCGAGGCGTAATCGTCGCCCCACTGTGCCTCGTTTAGGGCGATAGCGCTGTCCAATCCGGAATCTCGGGAACGCGCCGTTTTCGTATCCTCGACGCCGTGTTCGAGTTTATACATCGCATCATCGTACAAACGACGGGAAACTTCTTTCGTTTCCGGGACTACCTGTTCGTTTTCTTTTGGATCCCAACGATTTTCTTGTCGTCGAGCACCGCTAACGATCACGTAGTCTAAATTCTGTAATTGTAAAATACATCAATATTATCGAATTATTTCATTTCGAAATCCTTCCAAACTTTTATGACAATTGGACATATCGAGCATTTTTTTTTTAATATTAAATATTAATTATTTCATCGGATAAATATTCTTTTTTTATTTGCTTTCTTTATAAATAAATAATGAAGGGAATAAAAACAAAAAAAATAATAGTGATAATATTTTTTTAAAAATAGTTAAAATTGAATGAATAATAATTATTAAAAAAAAAATTCGAGATTTACAAAAAAATGTACATACCGCTGGATCCGTCTTAATTTCAAAATGATTATCGCAGAGATGGCATTTCATGCGAAACTGATAGAGCGGAGTGCTGTAGTACATTCCAATTTTAGTTTTCTCGGCATTATATCGCACACCCATTCCAATGTGATTGCCGCAACCATCGCACCATATGTTGTACGGCATTTCAAAACGAATGATAAGTATTCCCATGTGAAGTTTTCTGGCTCTCTCTCTGAGGGCATGAGTTCCCATAAATTTGTTGAGACCTCCTACCTTCGGATCGTAATCCGGAGGATAGTAGTGATTCTGTCCCTTGCGTTCTCCCATTTTGCTGAAATGTTACCATTCATGTTTAATTATTCATACTATTAATTATTATTCGTCACAAATGTCAAATTAAATAAGAAATATGAAACACATTGTCTTGCAGACCTCGTACTTTATATAACCTAAAAAGTCGTATTATAATTGAAATTCGAATTAAATGAAAAGTACAAGAAAAAAAAAAGAATTTGAAAATAAATTATGATTATTTTAAAGTCATAACGAGTAATTTTGACACGGAAAACAAAATGTTTTACGAATCTAATTTGCGATGCAAAATAAATATTTACCTTTTTGTTAGCGCTTCCGATAGTCGAGGTTACGTTTCTTCAAAGTTTCACACGATTCTTTTCGATCAATTTATTGATTTTAATTATTTGTATTTCGTATATCACGAGTCCCAACGATGTAGTCTATTGTTTTTTGTATGCGTTTATGCTTGTCAACGTTATTTATTAAATATTAAAAAAAAAAAAACTTTTGGGTGTAGCAACGACGGTAGCTGTCATCGGTTGACGAATTCGAAGCTTTTGTTGTTCGGCGTGTCTGCAGACACCAATTCAGCCGTTTTTTAGCACGGTAAATTCACTGTATAGAGACAGTAATGAAACTGTAACTAGAAAATTGCCGTCGATCTAAAAAGTTACTAGTTTGCTCAAGCTTTACCGTCGATACGATACGTACGATAGGTATGCTGCTGTCGAGTTTTGCCGTGGATGAAAGAGCAATATCGACGGTAGATATATCTGCCGTCACCACACAAGCAACATCGATGGTAAGGTACCGTCGATTTACTCTTTGCAAAAAAGTAAAGATATGAAGACGGTGAGCACCTACGATTTACCGTGCCTGCTAGAAAAAGATATGTATGGTTTGTTAACGTTTGATTCGGAAGCTAATCATGAGATATTTAATTACATATACATCGATTGAAGAAAAAAAGTGTATTCTCATAGTTTCCGTAGAAAACGATAGTAAAACGGAAGTTAAACACGTTAAAACGGCAGTAAAAAAGAAGTTTTACTACAGCTTCACTGTATTGTGAAATAGAAAAAATACTTTTAAGCAATCGCCGTTCATTTATTTTGCTTAAAAGAAAATGTCCACAGTGAAATACACTCGATATAGTGTGCCTGAAGCAAAAATAATATAAGCAATTATCGTCATTTTGCCGTCTCTAAAATTACAATTACCTAGCAATCATTGAACAATTAATAATGACGGCACAAAAAATTTTTATTTTTGGCACAAAAAATTTTTTATTTATTCGCGGGGTTAAGTCGCGAAGGCTGCTTGTGAGGTGCTGCACTCTTATCCGGTGGAGGTTTGAAAACATTTGTATCGATGGGTCCGATGCGTCATGGTGTATTGGTGAAGCTATCGGTACCTCTTCTCGAGTCGTTGAGTTCTCCGCCTCGAAGCCACTGAGCGCCTTTATGCGTGAGCATAGTGCTTGGAGGTGTTAGTGGGCCTCGTGCGTTGGAGTCTCGTTTGTTCGAGTCTCGCTGCCTTCCGTAGAACATAACGTACAAACGCGAAATTTAAAGTTTTCATTACAAATGTCTATAATGTCTTGAACAATGTTGAGAATGATTTTCGCTGGAAACTTATTACAGTGGAACCCCTCTTTTCTTAACTTCACTTGACTCAACTGGCCGCTTACCATGGCAACGATAAAAAATGATGATAAATTTTTTTATGGAAATTTAAAATAACAAAATTGGTATACCAAAACAAAAGACGGTTGGTATAACAAAATTAGGTACGACGGTGGTGGAGGTGGGGAAAAAAATTGGCTTTAAAAGTAATGTGCATACTTGTGATAATTTGAGAAATTATCCTTGCGAAGAAGAACAAAATTGGTTCCTACGGTCCTAAGTTACAGCACCGTACGTCCGTCCGTTAGGAAAATTTCAGCCAAAACGCTAGTTTCATTCAATTGCGGGCTAAAAAAAATATTTAGAGGCATTACATTCACTCCAAATGCACTACGCATCGTGTTGGAGGTACACCGAAACAAATGCCGATAGAATTAATTTGTTTTGGTTCATGCGCTGCGCAGTTTCCCCATCAATAGCTTTCCATAGAGGCCTCGAAAGTCATTTTAATACGCACTCTCGCCTATTTCTTTAGTGAGAGCGCCTAAAAACTGTTATTCTGATAACTAATATTCTGATAACGGTGTTGATGTTCAACGGTTAACATGAACGTTATTACTACGTATATGATAGCTTGTACCTGTGTTGTCTTCTGGAATGACTATAGAAGATCGCCTGTTTCATATTCATGGAGATTCGAAATTCTGTCCGCAACCCGATGTAACAAATACGGGTGACTCGTGTCAGAAGGAATTGAAAATCAGAAACCTTTTACTTACGTACTAATAAAAACTGATTTACAAAACTGCACTAGCAGTTATGAAACTTCTTTTCTTTATTAAGAGTGATGAAAAAATAAGAATTTTGTTTCGTACAGATCGCAGCATTTCCGCGTAAGCGTTTTCTGCCCATTATCGTGCGTAACATAGTAATTTTCATTACGGTGTCGTAGCAGCTTCTTCTTTTTTTTTCTTCTTGTGATAATTACTGATGGTGCATCTGTGAAAAAAATGTTCCAACACATTCAATGCAATGAATATCAAAGACCGTCGCATTTTCGATGTATACGTGTAGTATATATGACTTTTCAGTTTTAGTCACGCGATGTGTTATATACCATTCTCCGCAACATTACTCTATATTAGGCCGGTCTGCGTCCTGCAGATTGCGTAATACTACCTTCGAGTCCGGTGTTACAAGTGGTGGATATATTTGATCTCTTCCTCCAGTGAGTGTGTATAATAGCACAAGTGTTCTGTTAGTCGTGAATCGTCGTGTTGACGGAACGCAACTTTCGCAATGTGCTCGTGTTGCCGTAATGAAAACAGTGTACTGCGATAAAATAATAATAAAGTAATCAGTGATATAGTTCTTATCACAATGGAATATATTTTTACAACTTCATTATTAGTGATAATCGCCGTTTTAACGGCTCTGCATTTTTCAATTCACAAATGCAGACGCGGAAACTTCATCAACAGAATTCCAGGACCGGAGCCCAGTCCGCTACTTGGCAATGTATTGGAAGTCATGACGTCCCCTGGTAAGAATTACAAATGTAGGAGCAAATTTATCCACATTTTACCTATACACACATAATTTCAAACATGTCGATGTCATTTGTTTTTCTCTTATTATTAAATTTTATCGTTCGTAGAGGGCCTTTGGGATTTCTTTAGAACATCCGCCGACAACTACTATTCTATTTACAAGTTTTGGATAATCCACTGGCCAGTGGTCAACCTTCGCCATCCCGATGACATCGAGGTATTCTCGTTGGTCGTTCTCGTATTCAATATCATTTCGTGGCATTTTCATACGTATATATTGTATTTTAGGTACTGCTAAGCAGTCAAAAGAACATAAGCAAAAGTTTGTTTTACAATTTCCTTCATCCGTGGTTAAACGACGGACTTTTAACAAGCACCGGTAGGTATATGTGTATAGACATACATGTAACGAACATCCGGTCGTTCAATACGTAGATAATCTCAATTATCCTCATTTCAAGGAAATAAATGGCGACGACGCAGAAAAACGCTGACACCCGCTTTCCATTTTAATGTGCTGCAGGAATTTGTCGGTGTGTTTGCCGAAAATTCTAAACGATTGGTAGATTCCTTGAAAAAAGAAAGTGGCGAAGTTATCAAAGATCTCGTACCGTTCCTGGCGAAATTCACACTGGGCGTTATATGTGGTAAAATTGAAAAGCTATATGTGAAAAGTTATATTATGCCGTACAGTAATCCGGTAAAAGATTACCGGAATTTTCATCAAATTATCTATCATTATTATAATTATTTAATTCCATTTTACTCATTTTTTCCAAACTTGTTATTATTATTTTCAGAGAGCGCTATGGGCACAGCCTTGGATGACAATGATTCGGTACAAGAAAAATACAGAAATTCCGTGAAGCGAATGGGCGATATTACATATTACAGGCATGTAAATAAATATAATTTGAAAAAAAATATACCCGGGCAAACTTTTCAAGGAATAACGATGGAATATAATCGTATGGATTGTTTAAGATATACAGGTCTGTGAGACCGTGGTTTTCGATGGACTGGGTATTTTCGTTAACTTCAGTCGGCCGGGAACAGACGCAAGTACTTAAAACACTTCACGGTTTCACAGAGAAGGTATGATGAGCTGACTTTTGATAAAATTCTGATTCACATTTCAATCAGAGTCGGGAAGATTAACAGCAATTAAAGAGGTTTTGCTGTGCAGATAATCGAGTCAAGAAAGAAGTATCACATGGAAACTGGAGGGAGATATCTCAAAGTGTTTCCATCGAGCACGGAAGAAACTGAACATGAAAGTGTTCCAAGTTACGACGTACCATGTGAATAAATAATGTGATAAGGTGTCTTGAAGAATTCGAAATCATGTAATGATTTATATGTTTACTTTGTTTCATTAGTAAAGAAAAAGAGACTCGCGATGCTGGACCTGTTAATTGCCGCACAGACAAATGGTGACGATATTGACAATCTCGGTATCCGTGAAGAGGTCGATACATTTATATTCGAGGTATGAATGACGCTCCGATTAATCGATACCCACTTTCTTCCAATTTGCAAGTTAATGCGAAACTTCCCTGTATACTGCATAGGGTCACGATACCACAGTTGTGGCTTTGAGTTACGCACTGCTTTTACTCGCAGAGCATAAAGACATACAGGTAAACACGAGATATTTAAACAGATAGTCGAAAATTTTATCAGATCAGTTGACAGACCAGAAATCATAAGGAAACATGAGATAATGACCACATTCGTATCTGTTAACAGGCGCGCGCGAGAGCCGAGTTCGACTCCGTGCTAAAAGAATCAGATGGAAAAATGGGTATTAATGAAGCGCAAAACTTGCCGTATCTAGAACGTTGCATCAAAGAATCATTGCGAATGTTCCCATCCGTCCCAGTTATATCACGCGAAATGACTGATGACTTGTATCTGAGTACGCAAAAAAAAGTTATCCGCAGAATTTTCGTTTGTCGTATCATTTCACAACATTCGATACATTTTCAGAAAAATACATGCTGCCCCGCGGAGCGATCGTGAATCTGCACATTTTTGATGTACATCGCGATCCCAATTTTTGGCCTGAACCTCACGTCTACGATCCCGATCGGTTTCTACCCGATGAAATGAAGAGTCGGCATCCCTTCTCCTTTATTCCGTTCAGCGGAGGAGCACGGAATTGTATTGGTAATTGCAACCCTCTTTAACGATTAGTCGTACGATGGAACCTCCCGCATTTGACGAAACTGGAAGACATCGTCAAATACGGAAATAAGCAACCCGGTGGACGAAACGTCGGTGGCGAGCCAATCGCTCAGTCAGCGGTTCTCCTCTCCCACTCGCCCTTACAAGGCAGTAGCCAGTAGACACGACTGTCGCCAGACTCACGGAAATTTTACTTAACGTTGGAAAAAAGATCAAAAACATGTTTTCCTTTTACAGGTCAAAAGTTCGCTATGCTTGAGTTGAAAGTTTTCGTTGGACGACTGCTGCACAGTTTCTACTTGGAACCAATGATAGAGGTATCAAAAGTTCGTTTCGTACCAGATTTGGTTCTCAAATCATCAAATCCACTAAATATCAAATTCATCCCCATTCCGTAGTACATATATCTACGGTGGTAAAGCGATCTATAAGCATAAGCCTCGAATATAACCTGTTCAGAAGCCTAATAAAAGACAATACAACATAAATCATTCTGTAACTATCCCTATCTTATCAAGTTATTAAAAAATACGAACGGCGCGACGCATATCAACGAATACTAGTTATTGTGTTTGGATATTGCTGTAACGAAATCTTCATCACAGCAACAATGAATTTGCTGGTACATTCCGTCCATATTTTTATCATTGCGGAAGGTTATGGATTCGAATCGTGGTGATCCGGAATAGACAAGGTAAATATCTCTTTAGTGCTATGAGACGTCGGGGTAATGAGCCCACAGTATCAAGGGAACTTTCTCGAACGTATCGGTGGGTGCATCCGTCGGCAACATCGGCTCATGGGTTTAAGTTAGTCCGTACGAGTTTGCGCTCCTGACAGCTTTTACAACTTACTAGGAGGTTACGGACGCGCTGCGCGCGCCCGAAACCTCCTGTCAAAACTCGTCGACCAATCACGGCACGAATAAACCGACAACAATGAGCTTCGATATGAGTAACAACAATAAATGCGATCTATTCGATATATATCGCAAGGACCTTTTTAAGAGAGCGATAAAATATTAGACATTAGGCTTATAAAATTTTAGACATCGTTGCGAAGCGAGGACCAATAAAAACGTTCTCGAATTGTTCGATAAATGTCCGATTGTCCGAGAGCGTTACCAAGAAGTATCAGCAAAATATAAAATTATACTGACTTTTCCAATTCTGTCGTCTAAGTTCAAAATCATGAACTATAAACTGGTGACACTTCGATTTATCTCGAGAAGAGATGAGATTAGAGAGTTTTTTTCGAATAGATACGGCGCAAGTGGATAATACGAAAGATGAAATATGTACAAATCTCGAACGGATTCGAATCAGCAACGTATTGTAAATTACTAAAAAGATACTGATTGGTCACAATAGCAAAAATGTTGCTGCGCACGCAATATTAATACATTGAGCGACAGGGCCGAAAGTCGGCAAGCGCCAATTCAGCCTGAATTGAACAGTGTAGTTTTTGTAACGAATGCAGGGAAATCCCACGGAACGAAAAATGAAATAATCACGAATTGCTCATGCGCAAACTATCTTTATTCCCGACCACGCTATAAAGTCCACATTCCGTACCTGCGAGGCGGGTGGAAAGTGGCGAATTGTAATCCAGCGGGACGTAATTAACGGAGCGGGAATAAAGTGCCACTTTATTGCCCGGCGGGAAATAAAGTACTACTTTATTGCCCGGCGGGAATAAAGTACTACTTTATTGCCCGGCGGGAATAAAGTAGCACTTTATTGCCCGGCGGGAATAAAGTAGCACTTTATTGCCCGGCGGGAATAAAGTAGCACTTTATTGCCCGGCGGGAATAAAGTAGCACTTTATTTCCCGCCACCGTAGTACTTTATTTCCCGCCGGGAAATAAAGTAGTACTTTATTTCCCACCTTATATTGTTATTAAAAAAAAATATCAGTATTATAATTTATATACGCACGCCCTCCCGTGCCCGTACTCCGACGCCCGAGAGGTGCCCGAAAGGTGCCCGTACTCCGAGTTAACCCTTTTCGCCGTCGCATGTACAGAATATAGACTTTATAGGGTGGTCGGGAATAAAGTAACGTATGCCACACGGGAGGAAGTGCTTTTCACCTCGTGTGATCACAGCCCTCGCTTCGCTCGGGCCGCAAACCCCACTCGGTGGAAAACACGCACTTTCCTCCCTTGTAGCATAATGTACTATTTCGTAACTCGGGAACGAAAACCGACGCTTTTTATGGCAGTTTTGTAAGACGAAAGAGGGAGGGACGAAAGAGGGGGGAAAAGGCGTAGCAGTATCGAAAGTAAGGTTTGCACATGCGCGTTACCTTACTTTTTGTCCCAAGGGCAAGAAATTTAACTTTTCTAACCGCTAGATAACTTTTCTGCAATTATTGGTAGTGCACGAATTTTTCCATACGCGAAAAAAAATGGCTGGTACTGCAAGAATTTTTTTATGCGTGCCAAAATTCAATATTATGAGGGAGGAAAAACCTTATTTGAGGAATAGTACATTATGCTACAAGGGAGGAAAGTGCCCGGCGGGAAATAAAGTGCCACTTTATTGCCCGCTTCGTTAATTACGTCCCGCTGGATTACAATTCGCCACTTTCCACCCGCCTCGCAGGTACGGAAGTGCTTCGAAAGTTAGGAAGTGCTCGTAGTGCTTCGAAAATTAACATAGTGTCGATATTCACCAAGCTATGGCGTGGCGCTAAAATTTGAGAAAACGCAAATGAAATGCATTTTACTACGAACAACTACAAACGATATTAGAGCCATTGCTTGAAATATACTGACGCTACGTTCATTTTCAAAAAACTTCAAATAAAATAAACTTGACTACCAATAACTGCAAACGATTCCACATCCACAGCTTCAAGTATATTAACTAAATTTTAATTTCCAGCAAACGACAAACAAAAAGGGCGCTACGATAGTTAACTGCAATCATTTTCAGAGCCGTAACTTAGAGTATATCGACTCTACATCAATTTTCAAGGAACTATAAACGAAATAAACTTTACCACATTCAACTATCGGACCGCAAATGCCGCAGCTGCTTAAGATATTGCAATGACGATGCGAGAAAAACGTGCCCACGCGTAATTCCTGAAAACTGTCAAAAACTACAAATTGTGTAATATCAACCCCTACCACCTTTTTACCGTCTCCCAGATGCTTCGGAAGTAAATGACCGTAAATAAGACAAGTGCGACATTGTGTACGACCAGTGCGATCAATCTTACGCAACCAATGTTAATCACTCAATTACGAGATAATGAGTTATAAACCAGCGATGCTGTATTTAAAAAAATCTACTTCAGCACAGTTGTAATTTTAGCAGTGATAGGAATTTTCAGTCATCTTATTATTATTAATTAGGAAAATGTGGCATAGCGGCATCATGAGGTCAACGGTGTCTATGGTCAGCACCTCGAGAAGAGTTGGGCTAAAAATATTTTGCGTGGTACACAGTTTCACACTGTCACAACGTTGTTTTTACAACGAAATAAAAAGGCCAACTGCGCTATGAGCTGTACTTGCATACGTGTCATAGCGATTTTTTTCATCGCGACAAACCCATAACTTTCCTTTGATTATGACGCAAGTTAAAGGGTTGAAGGGGTGCAATAAAAAATCGTGCATAAAAAAATCGATTGCTCAGACTAAACATCGCTATCAAAATCCATCCAATTATCAGAATTATATACATTGACTTTACGATTCATTCGATTACGTGAAAAATGTCTGTTATTAAAAAAAGCGCATTTGCTGCACATTTGATTTTTATATTGTATCTTCCGCGATATGGCAGCAAATATATATATACCCGTCAGCCGTAGCTGAAAAGGAGAGAGGAAAAGAAGAAGATAATTTGGAACTCGTACTCGGTCAGTCAGTCGATAGTGTGGGCGCTTGATTGAGCGATCGAGGGACTCCGGGCGTATCGATTGCATTGCCTATCGCCCATCGTTTTTCAAATCGAGCGGGTGACAACCTGCAACCGACAAACGCGATATTAATAATTTAAAAAATTAATAATTTTTTTCGCGAGAACAAAGCTTTTGTTCACAATGATATTCGTGACAATTTTACTGACTCTTGGGGCCTTATGGGCATCTTATTATTTTTACTTCTACTGCCGAAGGTGGTATCTTGTTAACAAAATTCCGGGACCACCTACTCGCCCATTAATTGGCAACCTTCTCGATCTACTCGTTTCATTAGGTGCTCTTTTCTTAACGGATATAAACGAGTGATTCTACTGTATGAAACGTTTACAATGTATATAATATACTTCGTTATGTTGTAGTTGATTTATGGGAGGTGCTACGCAAGTTTAGCAATGATTATTATCCGATATATAAATTGTCGGTTGCCCAATGGGGCATCATTAATTTACGGCACCCTGACGATGTTGAGGTAAAATATTTTTTTTTTGTAGTTAGTGTCATAATAATTCTAAATACAAAACAATCGATGTTCAAAATAGATTTTTATAGTGAAACTATGCATCATAATGCAATATTTTTCATAATTTTTGTTAAAATGAAAGTTTAACATGATAACGTTGCTAACCGTTGCAGGTTCTGTTAACGAGCACGAGACATATAAGTAAAAGTGCAATGTACGATATTCTTCATCCGTGGTTCAAAACTGGACTTCTAACGAGTACAGGTATAATCAAAAGCATCATTAAATGAAATTTACGAGTCGAACTTGCGAAAATTTGACGATTCAACAGTTCGAAAATAATGCCGACAGGAAGCAAGTGGCAGAAGAGACGTAAAATTCTTACCCCGGCTTTTCACTACAATATTTTGCGCGAATTCGTAAAAGTGTTTGATGAAGAGGGTCAACGGATGGTTCGCGAACTGAAAGAAGCTGCAGACCACTATGACTATGATCTTGTACCGTTGGTCAGCAAGTACACGTTGAATACGATCTGCGGCAAGTAGCATTGTCTACATTTAATTTTTAAATAAAAAAATTGTATATTACGTGACAAGGGAAGAAAAACTTTTTCTAACGAGTGTGAGTTTGCAGCACGAGCCGCAGGCGAGTGTTATAATCACACGAGCTAAGAAAAAATTTTTCCACCGAGTATCGTATACGATTTTACTTCGCAAGGGGTGGAAAGAGAAAACTTCCCTTTCAAGGGAGGGGGTGTGGGGGCGTTTGCCGCATGGAAAACCTCACTTCTCATACCGCAGTGAAATACAGTACTTTTTGTCGCGCTGCGTTGTTTTTCGTTCCGGTGATTTTCACTTCGGCTCGCTGGTCAAGAATCGCCAATTTCCCACCCCCTTTGCAAGTTGCAAGCATGGAACATCGTCATTTTAACGTAGTCGGTTAAGAAAAATACATTAAACATCTTTACGGCGATCAAAATCTTAGTAACAATTTAAACGTTCAATGAGGATTGACCCCACCAATCGTCTTGTAAATTACAGATTGATAACTCAATTTGTAGAGGTTTATCATTATCGAATTTGCCACAACAAGCACATATTCAGGCATTTACACTAAGTGCGATTTTCCAAAATTTTAGATCATTTTAAAGGCATTTCCACTGAAATTGCGAAACGAAATTTGTAAAACTGGAGAACTTTTTTTGCCTAAAATTGATTAGTGAAATTGGTGAAAGACTTCGACAATGGAGAAACCTTACGCCATATTCACCTACTTCTATCCGATTAATAATAAATGTTCACTAATAAACATCTAGAAACCGCAATGGGTACATCACTCGCAGAATCGGTGAAGTTCTACAATAAATATCGAAGGGCTGTCCATGACTTGGGTGAAATCGTGATTTACAGGCAAGTTTTACTCCCCCCCCCCCCCCCCCCATTTGTCGATGATTCGATGAATGTACTGTCCATTAACAAAATTTTCCATCAGGCTTGTGAGACCGTGGCTTCACAATGATTTCCTGTTTAACCGCACGCCAACTGGAAAAAGACACAAAGAAGCATTGGGTATTATTCACGGTTTTACGAAAAAAGTTAGTCGTGACGCATCCTATTGCCTTCCGTAAAAGAGGATCCTCTCGCTTTTTTTTAATGTATATATCGGATATCGATTGATTTTTTATGGGCCATTATTGCAGATTATTAGCGAACGTCGGCAGTATCACGAAAATACCGGTGACATTTATTTAAAGCAACATGATGTTTTCACGATGAGTTCAAAGTCGATGAAACGACTCGCGATGCTCGATCTTTTGCTAGCGGCTATGAAAGAGGGCCATATAAAGGAGTCGGGTATTCGGGAAGAAGTTGATACATTTATATTCGAGGTTTGGAAATAATATAAATAGTCTCTGCGCGTCCCATCAGTTTGGAAATTGATAATTGTTCGTAGGGCCACGACACCACGGGAATGAGTATGACGTACACACTGTTGCTCTTAGCAGAACATAAAGACATTCAGGTAAAAGGTTTACGACCCTAATATGTCAAAGCAGCAGAATCTTAACGATCGCTTATTCCAGCAACAAGCGCGAGAAGAAATTGACCAGGTACTCGGGAACAGCAATGGCAAAATGGATGTCGGAGAAATCCAACAATTAACGTACCTTGAACGTTGCGTAAAAGAGTCACTTCGATTGTATCCGAGTGTTCCCTTGATATCGCGGTACATCGAGGAAGACTTAACTCTGAGTATGTGTTTAAATTAATGATAAAAATGGGGATCAAACGAATTCAAACGAAGATTCAATGGTGTTACTCGACTCATCGATTTATTACGCTTTAAGTAGTGTTTTATATAGAAAACTTTTATCGGTTGCAGAAAATTACATAATACCGGAAGGTACGATAGCACAAGTGCACATCTACGATATTCATCGGGATCCGAACTTTTGGTCGGATCCTGAAACCTTCGATCCCGATAGATTTCTACCGGAACGAATTCTGGGACGTCATCCTTTTTCATACATACCGTTCAGCGCTGGACAACGCAACTGCATTGGTATGTACAATTAGTACAATTTAAAGATCAAACGATTCAAAACGTAATGCTATATTATTTTGTTATCAGGTCAAAAATTTGGTATGTTTGAATTGAAAGCATTGATAGGTCATTTACTGCACAATTTTTATCTCGAGCCAATAGATGTGGCATCGAAAGTTCGATTTGTACCGGATCTCGTCTTGAAGCCCGCGCATCCGGTATACATACGGTTTGTACCAAGATGAATAAAATCGATGATGATTGGACGGATTCTTTGTTTTTTTTTCGAAAACAGTCTCTACGATATCGAATCAGATGAAATTGTTCAAAACTAAAAGAAACAAAATAAACACCAAAGTATAAACGATGTATTATTGTTAAAATGTTGAATATACGCGTATCACAATGTAAACTGGTGGATAAAAACATCGAACATTGGATTAAAGTTCTTAATAAAAAGAAGAAAGTAAAAATTAGGAAATGAACAAAATGATTTAATTATTGGCGAAAGATTGAATCTCCTTTAGGTAATCATTGGATAACATATGTTCGTGACTTTTATGGAAAGCTAAATTTACTTATCGCAATCGCGTGAGAATATGTCATAAAACGTAAATAATGCTGTTAGATCTCATATTCTTCGTCGACATTGCAATAACATCATAAAATTTTCAACAATAAAACAAAGGTGTACGACAGCTACTGCAGAGCGCAGTGCCTTTTGGACAGTGTGCAATAAATAGGTACGTCAGAATTATATTGGTGTCTGCTCCGCGTCGCCACAGAACGTCGCGAAAGAGAGAAGAGAAGCAGATATCGAGGTCAGAGTCGCGATTTTATTCGTCAACTTATGATTGGCGTAATCGTCGTACACGAATAGATTATATGCAACGTCAAATCTGATATCTCAAGCATCTGTTTTATATTTTCAAAATACTTTTCGATTCCCGGCCACCGAGTTCTGTCAAATATAAATATTTTGAACTTTTTTCGGGACAACGTGTTTTTCCCTTCCAAATTAATTTCCAAGAATGATATATTTTGCAAAAATAAACAAATATCATGTGTCGAGCAAAGTAGTCCACTCCTTTTGAACTTCTAAAAAGTTGATGTGTCTCTATATGTATCGACTTTCCAGTTTTCGGCTATCGCAGTTCAAGATTGTTGTCACGATTTTTGAGAGTTGGTGAATTTCGTCGTGTCGAGGCCATAAGAGCGCCAGATTGACATAAAGTTAGCTTCCCAAACTATCGAGAAACTTCGAGAGACTGCTAAATACACCCCGGAGAAATACGTAGTTTTGGGAGTCAAGATCGACCATTCCGTAGTTGCAGCATTCCAAGTCCAACCTCTTCATAGTTTTGGGAATCCAGGTCGACTTTTTTGTAGTTACGACACTCCAGGTCGAGTTCTCCGTAGTTTTGTGAGTCTACGTTAGCCTCTTTGTTGTTCCGGCAGTGTGGTTCACCCTTTCCGCAGTTCTTTGAGTTTATTTTTGGAATTTATTTTACAATAAAAAACAACACGTGAAGATTACTTGGCGACTACTTTTTCTCCATTTTTTTGCAGAAAAACGTTAAAAAAATCTTTGTTTGTGAAAATTATTCGTTCATTTTTCTGATCGTATGAATTTTCTAGATTTCTAAATAAACTTTGAATTTTGTGACTTTCTACACGTTTTTTTCATATTAAAAAAAAACATTCAAAGTTAATTTAAAATTAAACAAAAATTCATACGTATTCAGACAAATGAATCCATCAATTATAACATCGAGCGGTGTTTCTTCCCCTCAGAATTCTCTGAAATTTATGCGCAGTGAACACTATTTGCAAGGACTGCCTTAACATTTGCGGAAAACTACTTGGTGGAGCTCGACGCGTGTCCGCTTGCTGCGTGTCCTTATTACTTTTTATAACAACTTGGCGTCGTGATGCTACCGCGTAGTCCTTGATCGGTCGTATTCGCAGCTATTTTCATTCTTGCGTAAGATTTTATAGAACAATTTATTACAATTTTATATTAAAAGAAATTAATAAAATGAAAGATAAAAAAATACTGGAAAACCGTAGATACTAATGACGCAAAAAAAAAGACGTTAAGATTTTGTAAAAGACCACCGAGTAAAAAGTAATTAAACTGCAAAAAACTTAAGACAATTTTACAGCTTCAAAAAAAGTCTTCGATGTAGTCGGGGGAACGCCTGTCGATTTCTTCAATTTCGTTTTCCAATTGCATCGGTGAATTTTTGAATAAAAATGTACCTAAAATTTACAGTGATATATGGGAGAAGAAAAGGTTTTATAATTTCCCCTGACTCCGCAGAACAAACATGAACTTTTTTTTACAACTGAACTTGTATTTCCGTTTTTTTACATCAGCCAACTATCATTTTTTTATTGTATACGAAGCTTCTATCCATATAAAACGATACAGTGATTGGTGATTTTTCGGTTAGTAAAGCTAACAGACATACCACAGCGCGATTGCAAGCGCTTCTCCATGTAACAACATCCCTTGTAACGTAATTGCGCTTAACTTTCTATTTTCTACCCTGTAGAATAGAAAAGAACAAGAAAAAAGAAGAATAAAAGAATAAGGCGAATATTTTACATTTCACCTCAAAAAAATCACGACTGTCGCATTTAGCGCTCTCGCACGTGACACCACTCCATCAAAGGGAGCAAATAATTAATTAATCTTTATGCGAAACTTTCCGAGCGACAGTCGCATACGCGCACCTTTCATGAAATCGTAGGTTTTAAGGAGACAATGATGTTTTAAGGATTCGGGAGTACATTCGAATAAATAATAGAGGATAAACGGCGAGGACAGGAGAAGAGGGGTCACTAATACGGCCGTATCAAAAATAGAGAGCAAACGTTTCAACAGTTTTGACGTCTTAAAAGTTACTTCGTCATCTTCTTCGGTGCACTATACGCGTGACACGCGAAAATATTTTAGGAACAATATTTGGACACGACGTATAGCCACGAGCCAACGGGGATGCATCTTTGGCGATACTAGATTTTGGTATTCTTGCATAGTAAAGAGATATACTCGTTTTGTTTTGTTTTTTTTTTTTTTTTTTTCATTCCTGCTCTTTTCTCGTTTTGTGTTTTATTCGTTTTTCGTCACGACACGATCGAGTTTTTTCGCGAAACGGCTTTAGCAAAATGACACATAAGTAATCACACTGTTATTTCGATAATAACCGTTCAGCGCTTCGACACGCATATTCTGTCGATGATGGTTCATCTTCTTCACAAGCGTTAGGTAACAAAGGTCGGGTATTTCTGGACACGTGCTCTCCGTCACGACACGCGAAGATTGAACAATGTTATGATGGAGTTTGTTGTTTTAACTCGTCCCGTATTTGCTATACAATAATTTGTGCGAAGACAAAAACATAAACAGATCGTAAGAGAGGACATGTGCAATAACCGGACTATCACCTACGTAACGCGCGATTGAAAAAAATTACCGATTCCTCGATTTATAGTATCGTAAACTGACGCAAATCATTTAATTTTTTTTCTCCGTGGGTAGACATTGACACTACACACAAATTTACTGAGATTTCGAATTCAATGCAAGACTATCAACAATGATCACCTTTCTTACGTACGCATTGCGAGGGTTTATTTTTTTTATTTTTTGTTTTTTTTTTTTTTTTTTTTCATCACCAAGCGATCGTCGATTAAACGATTAACTTTATACTCATTCACACCGGTAGATCCCAAAGACATTTTCTTTTTTTTTTGGTTTTTTTTTCTTCTGTTTTTTAACTACTCGACTACACTATGCTACATCACAATCCAACATAATATTATGTTTACATCATTAAAAAATAACATCCTGCATGCTTCCTTTCTGTACTATATATTCGCTAACGTGTGAAACGGTGTGACGTTCGATAGTATATTCAACAAAAGCACAAATAAATATGATTATTATATTAGGAGCCATTTTTTTGTTGTTGTTTTATATATATGTACGTGTGTGTGTATATATATTAAAATAGTAAGGAGAAGATCGACACTTTGGTGGTTTTTTTTGCAAAGGTAAAAAGTTCACTTATCACCTTTAGGTAATTTCATATAGTGTAACATAGCTGAAACGCCGTTTCAGGGACTGATACGTTATGTTTGTTTTGTTTTTTTCACTCCGTTCATACAACTCTAACTAAAGGCATCAAGATCTGTTCGTAGAAAATAGAGAAGCGATAGCTCCAAAAACCACGGAGTGGCATTTTTTTAAAAATCAGTATCCATTGTATTTTTTTTTTTTATTTTTCTCAGTCTTATGGGGAAACTACTCTGTATATAGTAGAAACAACGATTTCGCGCGCGCGTAACAACGGTGTACCATGTTGCGTGTAAATTAACGCAAGAAACTGTTACAGCGTTGCACGCGGACTGCGATATCATTGTATGGGATGTCGCGTTGCCGACTCCGAATGCTCGAGATACGTAGCATAGGGAGACACAGACAATTTTTAAAAATTTTTTCCTTCGTACATTTCATTTCAAAGGCACAAATGCTTAACGAATTATCGAAGTTTCGATTAAAAAAAAAAGGATTGTACTGACCAAGTGTGTGGAAAGAAACGTGAAAGGCATTATCACGAATATAGTAAAACCGATGCATTATTCCAAGCACTGTTTCTAAACGTCTATAATAATCCAAAAATTGATGGAGTCGCGATTTTGCTCTAAAGCCAATGAGCGATGATTTTTCAGGGGCGTTCCGTGCTAAATAGGATGACATTGGCGGTTCACAGCACCGTACTGCATGAAACGGGTCCCGGATATTTCTTCACATTTACTTTTTTTAAATTATTTTAATTATTTTTCAGCCCCAAGTACAGCAGAACCCTTCTTTCCTTAACTCGACGAGACCGGACGCATTCGCTACTCTGTATGTAAGTCTGCGCGTGCGCAACGCTCATGTTGGGGCGAGAGGACTCAGGAGAAATACAGTTAAGCGAAATCGTTGCCATGGTAACGAGTTAAAATAAGCGGGCGGTTGGGTGAAGTGAAGTTAAGAAAAGAGGGGTTTCTATTGTATATTAAATTGTACGCATAGATATTTCGGTTATCCAAAAAAATCGCATAGCTTGGATTGAACATCAAAATGTGTGGTAAAACGGTATAAATCGAAATACCGCGGCAGCGCACAGCCGTGCACACAGATGGTAGAATTAATTTCTTTGTGTAGGTAGCAGGTGAGCAGAGTCTGTTAACTATTGCAGAGGTTCCATTTGGACTATTATAGAAGTTGGAATAATATAGAGGGGTCTCATGCAGAGGTTTTACTGTATTGTGTTTCAACACATCGAATAAAAAACACCGGTAAGAATTGTACGTATACGCGGATCTCTTGCTTGTTCGTAGATCGAAAGTGAATTCGATAATATGAGGAGGGCGTTTGCGCGAGGCAAGGACATTCATTTATCCTCGATAAAATGTTACTTTGGTAATGACTAGTTTTTCGCTAACGCTACACTATATGTCGTCCACATATTCTTATTATGGCGTGTGATTGGCTCTCGGGGCGCACTTAATGCTATTAAAACGTAAAATTACTAATAGTATTTTAAGGAAAAAAAAACGAAAAACTATCTGTAGATTATTATGGCTTCGTGTGTTCTGTAAGCGCCGTTTAGAAGTTGAATTCTCACAACGCAGTGTCAATCGCAATTGGTATTTACACATTGCGGATAGACGTACTGCCGCGTCAATGGAAAACTAACGATCTACGTTTTCAATTTTCTCCGCCAAGCAACGAGATTTACGATTTTCAATATTTATAAAAAAAAATAGCGTCATCGGTGTTTCGGATATGCATACTAATAATTTATCATTCACTACTTCGACGAGATTCGATTCTTCGGATTTATAATTTTTGCAACACAAATTTCGTAATTTATTGACGATGATGTTTTTTTTTTGTTTATGAATATTGATCTTTAAATGGAAATTCGACGTTCGTTTTATAGAAAATAATCAATTTTTTGATCGACAAAGTGCCTTAAGTAGTGAGAAGAAATTTTTCATTCATTTGCGATCGTCTGTAAAGAAAAAAAATGACTAATCAATAATTATCTGAGAAGATTCAAAAGTGTTCCCCTTGTTGAAGATATATATTGTATTTTCGACATAATATAACGATCGAATCTCTTTGAAGCGTCAAGGATAACGAGATTTAAAAATTATCTTCACGTGGGAAACGCGAAGCAGACTTTTATGGGTTAAAAAAAAACGTATTTCTCGTACTTCGTGGTTTTGTTATCACCGGCATTTCATCGGTCTCGGAGCGATAAGGAGCAAGAAAAATTGATTCGAAAGGATGATATTATCAAAACTGAATACGATAGTTACTCGGACGAGGTATAGAACGCGCCTTGGTAGGTGGAAGCGAGGAAGTGGAAGCTTCGCTGCTCGCAGTGCCGCCAGAATCTCGTCCACAGCTCTTACTGCTCAATGTGCTTCCGGTACTGAGTCCTCGTGAATTTCCCGCCTGTTTCCGCATCGTCGCTTTGGCATCGCCGTCGCTAAGTCTTCCGTACTCGCCGATTCGACGAGTCGGCGGTGGTATCAACGATCTACCGTGATTCTCCCTGTGCTTCACATCACTGATCGAAACTTTTTTATTGCGCTCGTTCTCACTGAGACGCTCGTATTCCCCGCTCGTTATTGAAGCTTTTTTCAACGAATTGCTCTGCAAAAACGACGTCTCAACGCCACCGATCGATTTCTTTCGGCGCTGACTCTTGGCTATCAATCTGCCGTATTCCAAACTACAATTAGACGACTCGCGCGTCTTTATTGCGGTATCGATGATCGGACCGGGATCCGATTTTTTGCGAGTTTCCGTGTCGCTTAAACGACAGTAACGCGAATTAATGGATTTTAGAGTTCTCGGTGGTCGGGGCAATGAACTCGGCGGTAGACTACCGGCTCTGCGTGGTTCACCCTCCTGCATTCGCTGCCTCTGAGAACTTCTTCCCTGCTTCTCGAGGAGCATCATGTCCTCGGGCTTACCGTCGGACAAACGGGAAACCGTACCTTTGAATCTCGCCGCCGACGATGCCGCAAATTCCATCATACCGCCAGTTGCCTCGCCCCCTGAATCGTCCAAGAGACGACTCTTACTCGACGCTGTACTGGAACTACCTGTGCTATCTACACCCGCCAATAATGACTTGGGTATTTTTCCTTTTCTCGACGCAGTGCCTGGATTAGAGAATCCTGGAAAACAGCAAAGTGCCCGCTGAAAAAAAGAGAGAAAAAACGCCTGCGTTGGAGAAGGAATAATCGAGGACGTGGATAAGTATTTTGGATTAGTGCTCACCGCAACGATAGCATGCGCACTCGGGTTTTGTTTATGTTTTTTTTGGTAAGGATTGTTTTTTTGGTTGAGGAACGGAATTAGTCGGATCACTCGAAAAATAACACGTATTAATGACATCAAAAATCCAAGTCTGTTATCTACATCTATTGTATATATATATATATTTTGCTTTTTTTCTCAAACTTTTTAACATAACATGAAAACGAATGATAAGAGTAGTCGTGTAAGAGCGACATGATTCGCGTGATATTCTGACAGTATTGTCGATGATCGTTTGGGAGTTTATAGAGATTCTCTTTCAACATTGGATCTTGCATAGCCGAACTAAACGCTGCTGATGCTCGATTTGCGAGCCGTACACAATCAGCATCTTCGCTCGATTACACATCGATCCGGACTTTTATTTAAAAAAAAAACACTCGATTCTCGCGGACAATTTGCTGTGCGTAGCGTTAAAATGGACTTCATAGATTTACCGTACGCGAATACAAAAAAAAAAAAAGAAAAAATAAAGATATAACTCGAAATTCGTGTTAGAATACTTGACGATCTATAAATTATGTTATATAAGAAAAAAAGAAAGAAAAACCACACACACACGATAAGTGAGTGATCTTGAGAGTAGGTAGCGTTGAAACAATATTTTTTTGTTCATTTTTTTTTACAATCAACGATTGAATCATTTCTCGCATTTTGTGATCTTCTGAAACTGTCATATTCCTACTCTCAAGGTACTGAGAAAATTAATTCACGCCTAGCGTCATTACGAAGAGAAAAAAAGTACCTGTTGCTGAATGCTTTGCATTATACTTTGATGGGCTGTAAATATCTAATAAGTATTGCTCGAGGGGATTGAAGTTAGGATGCTTCGCACGAATCTTCCCATTCAAAAATGAGATTTCACGAGAATTTCAAACACTTACTAATGGTATAAACATCTGAGAAAAATCAACCATAGCGAAGAATTCAAGAACTTTGATTTGGCAATAAAAATGCCAAAATGTTATTAAAAAATAAATAAATAAATCATTCAAAAAATAGCCGATAACATCTTTGTTTTACTTTTAATGAATCTCTTGATTTTTTAAAAGCCATTTGAATTTTTTCAGAATTGTTTGTACATTTTTTAAATCTCGTTTTAAAATTTATGTATACACTATTCTTATGCAAATTTTAGTACAATCGCCCCGAAACTTTGCGAATGTGCTGTGGAATGTTGCTGCGTAAAAATATCCAGAATTCGTGTGTTTATATTCACTTTTCAAAATTTTGAAAAAAAAAAAAAATCTAAATGAAAGAAAATTTTGAAAAAATTTATATGGTATCTAAAAAAATGAACAAATTAATTTTAAATGAGAAAAAAGGACTTTCACTGATTAATTCTCGAATTTATTCATTTAGTTACTTGTTGATAACTTTTTGGCATTGTTTGTTATTATGTAAAATCAATATTTTTGATATTTTTAACAGGTTTGATTTATTTCAAATTTTTACTGTATCACGAAGTAGTGAAATTTTGATCGTATTAAACTTTTGATTGGGAATGTACGTGGAATACATCCTTAAAATGAGAAAAACCGAAAGATTCTATCCGACTTGATCGTACAATTCGGTACAATATGCTTGTTTTAAATTGAAAAAAAAAAAAAAAAAAAATTAAAAAAGCCATATGAATTATAAATTGTACGATAATAGTATAAAAAGTGTGTCGTGATCATCATTTGGAAACGATTTGGATAGGAACTGACGCTTTTCGAAAGAAAAGAAAAATGTTCGTATGGATTCTACTACACTGTGGAGATTCTGCCTACCTTGCTGAGTAGTTGGGAATCTAGTTCTTTCAGCTGATCGTCGAGACTCTTATTCGTTTGCTCAAAGCTACCCTGTTTTCTATACTTGTAACTGTCCGTTACTCCGTACGATCCGGTACTCCCGTAACCGCTTGCACCACCCAAAACACTGCTCACTGTGGACATAGAAAAAAAAATCATATAATAATTAATAAAATTACGTCTAAAAAGACAGAATAATGGATGATATACGTTCGAGAATGAGCATAAGGGGTGTAATTTGGATAAAAAGAGGATATGTAAAAACCCAACAGGTTGTTCATGGAAATTACATACTGCTGAGACTACTACTAAAAAAAATTGTATTAAGGTAACCTTAATTCAATTTTTCCCACTTTCATTTCATCGCATTTCTTTTTCACGAAAGCCAACGAGAACTTTGCGGTAAATTTGTTATTTTTTTTAATCCAGTCGTTGAGTCAACTCCGAAGACTTTTTTAACGTCAAGATTTCAAAAAATTATTAAATTTTATATAGCATATAGTTAAGGTTGTTGTTGGGTAAAGTGGTGATGGGGATTAATAATGCTCTTGCGCCGTATATTGCGGAGTCATTGTGCGGGAAAGACAATTGCCCGATCCGTCTCTACGATACGGTGTTTTGGTTTGAATTCTCACAAACATTTGTAAATTTTGCTGATGGCTACTATTTCATTTTGCACAAACAGTGCTCACAAGTGAACCCATACAATATTTGATTATCAATGTGAATAGCAGCTTCATTAAACGTAAAAATAAATGATAATAGACGACATCGCCGATTACTTAAAGTGTAACTAGCGTAAAACTACGCGTGTTAACTTCGATCAAATTTCCCGGAAAGACTCAATATACATAGATATCAACTTTTTCCAAAAAATAACAACAGTGGTTGCTTTTTGAGTAAATCTAACAACAGCCTTAAAAATAACGTTCAGTCATTGTTGCTCACCGAGTTCCGGCGTACCGGTAAGACCGGTGTGATCGGCCGACGTGCTCGAGTGCGACGAATGAGCGGCAGGGTAGCTTCCCACACCGCTGCTGCTACTACTGTCTTTGTCGTATGTGTGCTTCTGAAGTACTCGAATCATCGCGTCTCTTTCTGCGAGCTTCGACTCGAGATCTTTCATTCTGCGCAACGGAAAACGGGGTCAAAAACTTAAACTTTGCAAACTGTGCAAACATTTTTGGTATTATTCGTAATATTTTCGTACCGAGATTCAAGATCAGCTAATTTTTTCTGTGCAGCGTGAACCTCATCCATGTGACGCATTTTTTCAGATCGCGCCTCTGCAATGAGCTTCTCGGCATCCTGACTTGTCTTCTCCAAGGCAGCAATTTTCGCATCCCTGATTAATGAAAATTTGAGACATAGGATTGGCGTATCGTTTGCATGAGAATCGATTTATATACAGTAGAACCACAATTATCCGAATCAATTGGGACAACGCTCGCTCGGATGTGAAGCTGTATTAAGCGATATTGCGCGATGCATATGGAAAAAATTCCAAAACGCATGTATTTTTCATAATTTTTTTTCTGAGCGTCATTCTCGTCGCCGTTATTATCGTCATTACAATCTTCGATCGCATTTATGCGAACCGGTGGCGGTTCAAATAATGGATTTTCGGAAAATTGAGTTTCTACTGTATGTATGAAACGTCAGTCGCACATCAACGTATTCTTTGGTATCCAAAATACTCACTTAGGTAGACTCGCCGCGTCTATGGCCGCTTGTCGTAGGGCGCTCTCCTCGAGATATCGTTGCTCCCACTTGGCTACGTCACCTTCGAGTGACATTATTTTTTCGTCTCTTTCGCGCAATCTTCGTTTAAATTCCGCCATAGTTTCGCCGTTCGTCGACATCTCACTGCCGTTTGCACCACCGCTGCCACCCTCTCGCAATTCACGCTCCAGTTGCCCTCTCAATTGTCGTTCTGTTTCCTCGCGTCTGTCGCTCGATGCTTGAAGAGACGACAAGGCGCGTTGCAACTGTCCTACCCTCTCCACGTACACTTGTTTCTTGCGACTCTGAAATTATTTTATTTGAGGATTTAGAATACTTATTAACGATTGCTGTGATGTACGAAGAGTTATCACATACCTCTTCTTCCAACCGTACGACGTTTCCTTGTGCGTTTGTCAATGCAGTATCCAATATGTCGATATGAGTTCGTTGTTCTTGCAAAGTCGCTCGCTGAGCAGCGAGTTCGATTTCCTGTCTCTCCTTAGCCGCTGCTAATTCTTTATCTAAACACCAAAAATGCATATGTATGTTTAGCAATTATTCCGGTAAAGTCGCAATGCGTGTTTTCACTTTTCTTTTCATTTTTATACATAATTATCTATTCACTTTGAGTGATGAGTTGTCCGATAAGGAGCTCCCGCTGTGTCAACTCTTTGCGCATAGACTCGACGATCGGTGGATTGTCCGAACGGGAAGAAAGCAAATCGATTTGATCTCTCAATGCCCGATTGAGTTCCGTCAATCGTCTGCAATCATTCTGAAGCCTGTTACGCGCAGCCCGTTCAAGTTTCTCGCGACGTTCGCACGAAGCGGCCAACTCCTCGTGGGCTCTATGAACCTTCGATATTTCGAGCTCCAATTTTTGCGATTTAGCTACTTTGTTGTAACATCGTTCCAATTCGAGTTTCAACGCGCTGTTCTCCTGTATCACGATCTGAACCATTTCAGACGGAGGCCATATTTCACCGACCGTCGTCTCAACTTCCTCCCGTCCTTTCGTTTGGGGTCTTCGAAAAAATTGGAAAAATATGTATCGATCAGTAAACAAGAATTATCACGCAATTTGGCTTTTGACTCTACTCGCTGTGACGATATATATATTAAGAAGCAAAGTCGACGAATTCAACTTGGATTGGAGGTCAAAATCGAAATTGACAATAACGTTAAATAATCAACTCTCTTATGAGAAGGTTGATTAATTATTCAATCAATCTAATTAAATAATGAAAACGCAATAAGCGATATTTACTAATTTTCCATATAAACGAATAGAAGAAAAGAGAACTTTTTTCCACATTTTAAAGTCCATAAAGTTTAAAAAAGTGATTAATGTTTGCGAATTGCGTCATTTCATGGACGCATCTTTTGTAAATCGGTTAACACTGAACGATACGAAATTAAAGGAAAAAAAGGAGATTATTTAATAACCATACCGAGGAGACGTGGCGCGTAAATCGTAACTATCGAGATCTAGTTTTCCGATTCTGGACAAATCAGGCTGCGATCTCGATAGCGTAAGTTTTTCCGTTGGTCCAAGTAGCCTGTGTTTGCTTTTCAACGGTAGCAATGTTGTGGTGTAGGAAGGTGGCGGTCTGTCGGCAAATTCGTTCGAATTTTGTTTTCCTCGATCGCTTTCACGAATTCTCATTTCCAAGTTGCTTCCGGCGTTCGCGATCTTTCCGTAAGCCGGTACTTTAACTTCTTTTGCAAGATGCTTTAGAACCTAAACGTTTGGATGATACAAAATATTTATTAATAAAAAATAAATGTTAACTCTTTTATAATAACCATCCATTGCTATCCTATTTCGATTTTTTCGAATGCGCTACCAATAATCCTCCGACAAAGAGTCATTGAGTTATCAGCTTTCATTTGATTTTTGTTTTACAGAATAGTCGATGCAGTTACGGAGAGGTTCTTACCTGAGATTGACTGAGATAATCATCGGGAATGTCAGTTATTTCCTGACAACCGCTATTACTGGATTGATCGTAGTAACGATCCTCGTGCGCGAGGCTCGACAGTGATTGCATTGTGGGACTATTTGAATGCCCTTTGCCACCGCCTTCGCAATACAAATAGCCCATATCACTATGATCTCTTACTATTCCCGACAACCTGATACATTAAAGATTTTATCAAAAAATAGTCACGCAAACCTGTTGTCAATGGCGTTACAAGGCTCAACGTTTTTTTTTTTTTAATTGCCCGTGAGAAGATTAAGCGATCATTTTAATGTATTATTTTTTATTTTTTTTAATGTAAAATTTTCAAGAAATCTTTTTACACTCGGTATACAAGGTATGCAGTCTCGAAAGAAGAGTTTTTAAGCTATTCGTTCCAAATTGTGACACAACATTCTTCGCGCCATTCTTTATCGAGCTATGGAAGCTTTCTTTTTTTAATCTTCATATTTTTTTCACGAAAAATTGTCGAAAAAAAAGGCTAAATTCGAAACTTTTTTTTCGTTTTGCCGCCATTTCGTTAATTTTGGTTGAAAAAAAAATCCTTCATAGCGCGGTAGCAGTTTTCATACTGATTATAATCTTTTTTCAAATTTTTTTAGACAATATTTACGATTGGAAGAGTGTACAACGTCAGGAAACAATTTTTTTACATGGCATTTTCAACCGCCCAAAAAAACTGTAATAAAAATGAAAATAAAGGTTTCAAATTTTTTTTCTCTTCTTCATGAGGGCTTTGATTTGACATTAAAAAATCAAACTGATTAGGGTATTTTATGCATCGAACAAAAATCGTAAAAATCAGCTATTTTCTGACCCGTCACACTGGAATGATCTCTTAATGTATTTAAGTGGAAAAAAAAATTACGTACCGTCCAGACGGTGACCAAGCATTCTCGTCGTTCGCATTATGAATAATGAGAGTGTTGTACGAACTCGTTGATACATCGAGACTACTTCTGTTAGAACCGACACTCGTACGATTGCTTAAATTGTCCTTTAAGCTATTTCTGTTAGAACCATTTATACTGTCCTTCAGACTGTTTCGATTTGATCCATTGAGACTCTCTTTCAGACTATTTCGATTCGATCCATTCACACTTTCCTTCAAACTGTTTCTGTTGTGTATATTACCCTGAGAATTAAAAATACGTAAATAAAAATAATTCTCCGTTAATTTCATCGAATAACCGTCTCCACGCGTACAAAAAAGTATATCGCTGGAATCTATGATTACAAGAGTTCGAAAAATTTCCGATGAAAACGATTGATTTTTTTAAATGACGATAATCGTTTTATCCGATAGGTTTTAAATGTTGAACCTTCAAAGTAAAAACTCTTTTCAGCACTCTGAAATTCTGTTCTCTGGAAAATTTGTTTATTGTAACCGAATGCACAGACGTAAAAAATGGTTGAATGGCAAACGTTATGTGAATGTTATCATAATGATAATCGGCGGAAACAGTTCGGTATTTAGAAAATAAAAAAAACGGTATAAAGAGAAAAAAGTTTCACAATATTTCCGAGTTACCTGAATATTTGGTATGTTTTCTTTGTGACTCGAGGATCTGGATGGACTCTGTTGCTGATTTTCCTGTCCCTGCGGCTCTTGACGAGCCGTATGTCTTATAACATAACGTTCCTCATTGCTTAAATTTTCGTTTGAAGTTGAAACATCCGTGTCGCTTCCGCTCAAACTCTGCGGCAGTCCGCCTGTTAAATATTCCAGAAAATTTCGTTATCAGACTCATGGAATTTAATTCTTTCAATCTATAAAATATGTGTTAAAAAAAATAACAAAAAAAAATGTATGAAATATACCTGAAGAAAAAAAAAAAAAAAAAAAAAAATTATAAAATTTTTGGTAATAAAAAGAACTAATAAAAATGTACCTGTTGTCGATAATTGCTTTCGCTGAATATTATTCGTTGCGAATGGCAAAAATCTACCGTTTTGCTGAAGCGAACTCATGTCGTCGTTCGTTCATTTAGGATTCACGTTAACGTTCACGTTTAAGTTTTTTCCTAGAAAAAAAAAATCATTATATACATTTATATGATAACTATGAGTAAACAGTTACATTTGATAAATTATTTTTGTTTCGCAAAATTATTTGTAACTTTGTTTGTCGCTTATATTGGGATCATTACGTTTCTTTTAAAAATCTTCCATCGTAGCATTAGTCATAGATGCGTATGTATAGAAATTTTGCATTATACACCAAGCGGCATGAGAACCGTAGGAAAAATAGATAAATTAATATTTTCGAGACAAATTTGGAATTTCTGTTTGCGTAACGGTGTTGAACAGCCAAATGAGAAATAAGATTGCGATGTAAGAGTACAGGATAGTGATAATCTGTGCGCAGTCAGAGCACACATCTGAGAGTGTCTCTGACAGAGGTGTCAACACTATGGAATGTTTGATACTTTGCATGGAGTTGACAAAGATTTTTCGTTTTTCCCCGTCGTTCCGCGAATGTTTTTTTTACCGATAATTAAAAAAAAATCGTATTCTTGGAATCGTTGAGATTTTTTTTGTCGCGTAGTACACGAGTTTTCGCGTACGGAGAAACAGTTTTTCCACGTAGGCACTGTATTTTTACAAGGTCTCGAAACGATTGGGATGCTGCAGAAATAAACAAAAGGACACTGAGTTGCGCATCTGCCCGTTGGAACGATGAAAAATTTCGACAATTATACGACGTTACGGTAGACTGCCGCAAGTAATTTGTTTTGTTCACTTACTCGCGTGCTTCGCGGATGCTTGAGATACGAGAAAATCGTAACTATTTTAATAAATTAGTACACTTTACTCCTTGGTGAAGGAGAAATAAAAATCGTTTGGTTCGCGCATTCCTCGTCAGGCAGCGACACATCCAAAAAGGGGGCACTCTCGCGACCACTTCTTTTTTCCATCTTTCAAAAGACAAACTCTACTTCGAAAGAGTAGGCGGTGTATGAGCTATATATACATTGAATGCAGGTGAAAGGTTCGAATGAATTTTGGGAGTCATGCTACGCGGCGAGGTACGGACGGTACGTGTGTTTATGGTATTACGACTGGGAGATACGATAAATTGACTTTTCGTGTAAAACACTAATACTAACGATGAACGAGCAATGGCGCGAGAAGAGCGGGCATGACACACTCCGCGCTTGCTGGTTGCAAAGAGTGAAAACTGAAGAGAAAAAGAGGCGGTACATTAGTCAGATGCAATAGAGATGCAACATCAACTGTAGCCATTTTCATGATGCAAGTTGTTCGCACTGGCTTCTCGTGCAATATTGTCAAATTACCGGTAAATTATGTTGAGGGAATCGTAAATTATTACGGTCGATAAAAAAGTCATTGATATTGATATTTTATAAAGAATTCCACAATTAGACTGTATCATTCTATTCATTCGGTGCGAGATTTTTTAAAAATTTTCTCATTATCAATTCTCTGCGGATATAATTGAAAAGCTGGAAAAAATCTGCACTTTACCAGCTGCCCGCGCCGCGTCGATAACGAGAAAAACTGCCATTTTGAGAACGTAGAAGAAAAAAAAAAACAAATAATTATTCGCAATATTTTCGACCCGGACGTCTCGTAATTTAAAATTGGCAAATTTCCAATACCATCCAATAGTTATTACCTCAAAGTTTATTAAATACGGTTAAAATACCGCTCGCCTTTACCTCTTGTTTTTCATTTGTTTGGAAACCGACGCGTATGCTTCTGCGCAAATCCAATCCGTGAATTTCAAATGGTACAAGCAGCCGCGTTTATAACCTCCAAAACCGTTGCAGTTGGGTTTCAACCACAGTCTCGGGTGTGTTGCTTTTTAACCGGTTGTTTATATATCTTACAAAGTGCCTTTAACGTTAATTTATAAACCGTTATTATGACGGAAACTCAGCAAAAGACGAAATGCATAACGTTGAAGGGTTCCGCCGAATTAGTGAGAAAATATTTGCGTAAGTTTTACATTTTATTTTTCACGTTGCAAAATTACCAAAATGCAACGATCTTTCCGCACTTTTTCTGTTGATTTTTTTTTTTTTTTCGATCGACACTGCCATTACCTCTCAATTATAATCGATTATTTACAGTCTACGGAATCAACAGCATTCTCTATCAGAGAGGAATTTATCCACCTGAAACATTCGAACCGGCGGAACATTTTGGTTTGTTCTTTCTTATGTCCACCGATGACAAAATCAAGTCGTTTCTCGACACGGTTCTTGGTCAGGTGCAAGACTGGCTTGTAGAAAGAAAGGTTCAGCAAGTAACACTCGTCATCACTAACGTCAACACAAAAGAGGTTTTGGAGAAATGGGACTTCAAAGTCGATTATGAGGGTCAGACAAAAAATGGAGCGGGTGATGCGAATGGCGCATCAGGACTGCCCGACGTTGGAACCAAAGATGTTAAGACGATACAGAAGGAAATCCGTGAAGTCATCAGACAGATCACTGGTACATTTAAATTTTTACATAAATCAATTTTGTCGAAAAACTCAAACTTTACTTAAAAAAAAATATATATATATAAGAAAAAAAGAATAAATTAAAATAAAAAAAAACATAACTTTTTCGAAGATCGAATGTAATTTTTATTGAAATTAAAATATTATTCTTACAAAAAATTTAATTAATTTTTTTCTTACAAAAAATTGATTCAATTTTTTTCTTACAAGAAAAATTTAATTTATTTTTTTTAGGTACGGTAAGTTTTTTGCCACTATTGGATTGTCTCTGCTCGTTCGATATACTGACCTACACGGTGCCGGATTGCGGCATTCCAACGGAATGGGATGAAACTCAACCAGTCTTCATAGCGAACAGTCAAGAGGTTCAGCTAAGATCATTCTCAACGTCTATACACAAGATGGATACAATAGTTAGCTACAAAAACACCTGAATTTGCCATTGTCACAAGTATTTCTTTGGTCCCCGAAGCAAATCAGCGTCGTGTACATAGGAGCTGAATTATTACACTCCAACCAATCGCCGGGTCGAGATTCTCTGATTTCAAAAGGTGGCCACGGAAAAATATGACCCAACGACCGCTATGTTTAGTTTGTAAAAAAAAAAAACATAATTATGTGCGATGCGACGCATCGTGTTTATTTCAGTAGCGATTTCGGGTGAAAACCCTTTTTTTTTTATATTTTTCTAAATAAAAAAAAACACAATTTTTGCAAAACGCTTTTGAATAATTATCACATTCGTATTTCAGGAAATCGATGCAGCATATTTTTTTAATACTCCATCGTATTATTTAAACATTCATAACGCTGAGGATTGAGACTTTAGGTGTTTTTTTTTTGTTTCTTTTATTATAACATAATTGACCATTACATTTAACACAGGAATTATGGTATTTTACATTACAGCGAAGCAAATAGGACTATAATGAATAATTTTTATCTGAATTCGTGTACCAAATTGAAAAATGGTTTTTTTTTTTCATTTTTTTTTCACAATCGGACATTCAAATTCGACGTTCGGAGGTTTTAATCTCACAAAAGAGAAAAAACAGAACCGATCAATGCATATACTTTGACGGTGACAAACATTGTCGTAATTAACACACGTAAAATCAATTTTCTTTTTTAAACACTTTAGATTATTGCGATAATTGGTAGCGCTTGTGTGGACTTAGCGTTTCAGTCCAATTTACGAATGTATCATTTCGTCATCGTCGCGAATTGAAAAAGTTTCGAGATGAATTTTGCAATCTACTAAGCCGGTCATACAGTATTTTTCGTATTGATACTGTGCTTCCAAATTATTTGAAACAATCGATTTTGTTCTTTTTTTTGTTTTTTTAACAATTTTTAACTAATTGATCTATGATAATCATAATAATAATGACAATAATAACACGACGAGAGCACAGCGTCAATTCTATGATCTCTGCTTCTCATAAAAGTCATCACAATAGTACCGGTCTCCGGATTGGACTCGTTATCTCGTTACGCGTGATTCGACGAACGTCGCTAGGAAACATCGATACTTATCCGGTACGTACGCGTGTAGTTGTAAATTTTTTTTTTTTTTTTTTCATTTAGTCCCATTAGAGTAATTTCACTATTAGTACCGTGTGCCGCTAGAAGATTAGCTTTAGTCCATTGTGCACGTTTTTTTCTTTTTGTTTCACTCGGTTAATTAGCAATATCGCGTAGAGCGATCGTTCCCACGTTTGCAGTCGTTTATCATTTATACAGTAATAATATAGTCACTCAAGTCTTCGGCGGTTCCGATCGATAAACGCTTCGGCGACACGTGGGGATCACCTAAGCGTTAAAATTTTCTCGGTTGCTTTATCTTTCGTTTTTTTTTGTTTATTAATTTTTGTTTTCTTTTGTACTGAAGTACAATCGACTTCCGCTTTTTCTCGCACACTATCATTTCCCTGAATCTTTTCATTCGGGTTGATCTTTACGGATACTTCACACGTACCTTTCCAGCGAAAAACAAGATTTCCCGAGAAATTCAAATTGAAGATATCCAGAGTTTTGATTTTGTACAATAACAATGCAAAAATGCTGTTAATAAATAAATAAATAATTTAAAAATAGCCAGTGATTTTTTTTTCTTATTTTAAATAAATATTTTGATTGCTTAGCAACCATATTAATTTTTTCAGAATTTTCGTACATTTTTGAAAATTTTGTTTTTGGAATTTTTTTTTACGCTAAAGGTACGTAAATTGTAGTACAATCGCCTCGAAACGCGCGATTTTGCGGTGAAATGTTGCATCGAGAACATATCGAAAAAAAAATTTCAGAAATGTAAGAAAATTTTGGAAAATTTTCTATGGTTTCTAAAAAATTAACAAATTTATTTTAAATGAGAAAAAGGAACTTTCAGTGGCTGTTTCTTGGACAATTTTGGTATTTACTTATTTGTTAATAAGTTTTTGGCATTATTATCGTGCAAAATGAATGGTCTTGATATCTTTAAGCCGTTTGATTTTTTTCGAACTTTTACTGTGTCACGAAATAGTGAATCTTCGGTCGTTTTAACTTTTGGTTGGAAATGTACGAGTAATACATCCTTTAGTTCACACATTACATGTGTAAGCGGGAAGAATACGCACTACCATCCATAAACGGAGATTATCTGCGATCGAGACGACGACATCATACCTCGGAAATGTAAAAAATATCCGGCGATTATTTTGTATAAATTTCTAACATTAAAACGATTCTTTGTCAACAGTCTTATAACAACTAACAAACGTACATTTTATGACAAATTAACATCGTATCGACTCGCCCAAAGCCAACATTCGATTCGAAGCTTAGACATATTTTCACAACTTTCACGATGACGAGAAAGAAATTGCAAGTTGCTTCGAAAGAAAAATCTTCGTCGATGAAATCAAATAATGGAATCCTTATTTTTCTACCCTCGTGATAAATAAATAAAAATAAAAAAATGTTCTTTCTTCCGAATTCTTTTTTTACACACTTTTTGAACGAAATTCGCTCGAAAGTTAAATTCTAAGCCGGAAATAAAAATCAAGCTATTGAAGTCCCTTAAAAGTCTAAAAAACGGATTGTTTTGTCTTACTTTTGATTATTTAGACTATACACTCTTAATGGGCGACTCGAAATCTTGAAAAAACAAATTTTTTCATTCTCTACATACTTCGTACTTAATGCGACGTTAAAAAAAATCGAATTATAATTTTACCGATTAGGAAAATTCGATACAAAGAGCAAACGAAAGTGTACCAAGTCTTTGGCAAATTTTGCTTTTTATTCTATATTTTCATATTTAATTTCCTTGTAACATCCGCTTAAATAGGTTAGAAATCTTTGGACGTGAAACAGAAGCATCTCTGGATCGCTAAAATTGACTAATATTCCGAAGCGGGTCGTCGTTACTCATATCTTTCGCAATAGTATTTACTTACACAACTATGAAAAAAATAATTTAAAAAATCTTATATCATACAAATGCGTTTGTTTTTTCTTTCCTAGTAAAAAAAAAAAAAATATTTGAAATAATAAACGCGCAAAAAAATACAATATATTACAGTAGCGCTTATTTCAATAAGTGGTCGGATATTGACGTGGGGTTTCTATTTTTGGAATGGCAAATCCGTATTCGCTAATTGTTTTTTTTTTTTTACCGTAACCCACCAATCATTCGGGAATTGGCGATCGCTGCACAGTCTCGACACGATAAAATTTTGCCAGTCATTCGTCCATAATTTTCGACGATATTACACTCGATAAAAAATAATAATAATTAGTATAATAATGAATATAATGAAAAATCACCGTCCTGCGGTCCCATGCGCCGCGGCACCGTAAGTACACATTTTTTGTCGATTTTTTTTTTTCATTTCTTTCATTATACCAAAAATTTCGATCGAACGTTTACACATTACATTCAATCACCTCGACTCTAATTTACGAATATTAATATTACTTCAGTAATTCTGTATATTCTTTATACAAACCTACTTATCATTATTATATATTAGTTTTTTATTTTTCGTTTAGTCGCTGTGCTCGAGTGTACGATCAATTCTGGAGGAACGTACACAACGGCAAATTAACAATTTATGCATAAAATATCATAAAATACATTTTGTTTTCCTTACACAATTAGATGTAGAGATCGTTATTCCGTTCAACATCTCGTGAACAATAGGGTCGCGACGTCGAGAACGATTGAAGAAAAAAAAAAGGAAAAAAAAAAAAAAATTCGACGTTTTTGATTGCCTTGCAGGAAGCCATTTCACCCCTTTAGGAAAAACGAGGGATGAACGGAATGACGTGTGTGCTGCCTCGTTGAACGGAAGAACGATCCGTGACGCGATTTATGACTTTCATTAAAAATCGTTCGACAAATGGTCGAAGAAAAACACTGAACAAAAAATTGCGGCACTAGTAAGCTTGCACGGACATCATACGCTACAATGTTAGTCTTTGTTATCGTATCTCGTCGATCGAGTTATGCATATCGTTTTATATACTTCCTCCCGTCGCGTATTCGTACATAGATATACATCACTTATATCCATCGATTTATCTAATTAATTGGAATGGCAATGGGGGTGGGGGAAGGGGGGGGGAGGGTTGGTTTTCCGACCCATTGATGGATGAGTTTAAAAAATATTTTAAGGGAAGATAAATGGACGTGAGAGAAGGATAGAAAGGGGTTTGAAGGGGGAATGGTACTCGAGAAATATTCACACGCATCCCCAATTAGGCAGGACGAACCGAAGGCACGCATGATTCTCTCGTCTAGAGAAAAATCAATTTTATTTCACAACCTCGCTACCGCCCAGTTTCATATTGATACCCATATCGCTCGAGAGTTTACATCGAAGACATTGCTAAAAGACACTTGGAACGATAAAATTCTACTCTGACAATGAATCTGTTGTTGCTTAATATCTCGAAATGTTGACTAAAATAAAAAAGTTAACTCACTGAGGTCCTGCGTGGGAAGGATACTTCACACGTATCTTCCCAGTAAACAATGAAATTTCGCGAGAATTCTAAACACTTAGCAATGGTATAAAAATCTGAAAAAAATATTAACGGCGCTGAAGATATCAAGGATTTTGATTTTGTTTAATAACAATACCAAAATGCTATTAACGATTAAATGAATCAATGAATAATTTAAACAATAGGCAGTGAACCTTTTTTGTTCTTATTTCAAATGAACCTTTCGATTTTTTAGAAACCATATGAATTTTTTCAGAATATCCGTACATTTTTGAAAATCTCGATTTTGAAATTTTTTCAAACGCTATTGTTACGTAAATTTTAGTACAATCGCCCCGAATCTTCGCGAGTGTACTGTAGAATATTGTTGTGAAAACATATCCAAAATACGTGCCTTTATATTCATTTTTCAAAAATGTAAGAAAATTTTGAAAAAATTAATATGGTTTCTAAAAAAGCAACAAATTTATTTTAAATGAGAAAAAAACAACTTTCACTGGCTATTTCGTTAACACTTTATTTGTTGACTTATTGGTTAATAACTTTTTGTCATTATTATTATGCAAAATAAATGTTCCTGACATCTTCAATACGTTTGATTTTTTTCAGATTTTTACTGTATCGCAAGGTAATGAAATTTTTATCGTATTAAACTTTTGGCTGGGAATGTACGTGTAATACATCCTTAAGTCACAGGACGTATACGTTTACTTTCAATTTAGCATAATATTAGAGGAAAAAGTTTAAAAAACGAAAAATCGTTATAACAGCTAATTTTTTCCGGCGTTTGTTGCATTTACTTCGATTCAGTTGTCCTGAATAGAAATATCGTTGATTTTTTGTTTTCATCGCATCCCTGAGACTCTGTCGATTGCATTTCACCCGGTTGAAGTTGAAAAATAATAATGTAACCAAAAAAGTTATATTTCATTTAAAAAATTAATCGTCTAATCGTAAATGGAATTTTTATGAAACATTCGTCAGAGCAGAATAATCGTACCAAAGTCTCGCAGCATTGTTCGCGAGACTTTCGTTCAGCGGCGAAGAAACGATCGACATCACCGAAATAATTATTCAGCTACGCAAGAAGTTCCGAAGCGTTCACGTTAGATTCCCCCATAGCATTTGGCGCGAGTAGATAAGCCCCGCAATGGTCAGACACTCGCGTGGCCGTGTAATCTTTGTGAATCGCAGTCGAGTCATCTGTATTTCGTCGACGCTGCAACAGTAAAAAAAAATGCATGGATTCATCGTGAAAATGTTCAAAGTTTTTTAGAAAAGCTTCGAAAAGGTGAATGAATTTCGAAAAGTATCATCGAAAGGGTCGGAAGTTACGTACAATCGCGCATGTATAGCTATACTGTGCCATCGCTTTCTCTCATCGTATATCGATCACCCATATTGCCGAAGTTTCCGATAAAAGTGAAAAAAAAAAAAAAGTTAATGGACGAAGCATCGGAACCAACAGAAATTCAACCTCCAACCCTCCTTTTTAACATTTTCTTTTCTTTCTTAACCGTTTGGCTTTCTCGGTACAGCTATTCGAGATAATAGAATATCTCGTGCTGGTTACTTCCTCTCTAATCTTCCTTCTTACTCCACTCTTTCTTCCCGTCTTTCCTCGGGTAAAGGGGTGGGGGGTGGCGAGGAAGGGGCGAAAGGTTGAGGCTCTACTCTCGAGCGTAGCTAGTGTACCGCGTTCGGAGAGGGTAATGGAATCGACGTACCCGTGATGGTTTACTATCGTCTTTACATTAACGAGAAGGGAGAGCCAAATGGAAATTCCGCTTTACCACCATCGCGCTAGACGCTCTCGCGCTACGGTTATTCTTACGATTTCAACCTTCTTATGGGAAACGCTCTTCATGAAAAGTTCTCGCATTCGGTGCAACCCTCGCAAAACTCTTCTACTGCTCCTACCTCCACCCCGTTTCCCCTTTCGCTAAAGTATACCGAGGCAACCACTGCAAACACTCACGTATGTACAAATACTTGGAAAAATACTCTGATAGTTAAACGAACGAGTATGAGAATACTACTTTTGCTTGTTCCATTTGGTACTCCGCGCGGACACGCCTCGCTTCTATTTCTACTTATACTCCTTAGCTATACCGCAGCAGCGCGGCAACGCCATAGCGCCCAGTGCAACTCTGGTATGCCTTTCCGTGTATCCGTAACGATTACCGCGGAAGATCTCGAGAACTCGTGCTACCGCACGTCCTGCTTATTTACCGTCCAGACGGTACGCAATAAGGTTCAACCGGGTGATATTTACGCGCGGTACGCTACCCGATTACATAGAATGTTCTTGATCCTTGGACCACCGCGACTTCCTAGTAAGATGAGATCTTTCCGACGCGTTAACAAAATACCATTTCGCTAATTTTGCAACATATCGAGAGGCGGTTTATTCGGTCGTCGGAATTTTTATCTCGCAGTCGCGAAACCGGTGAATTTCTTATTTATAAAAATTTCCAATAAGATCGATTAAATAAAGAATCTTTAAATTAATAAAGTCTATTTTTTCACCATAAAACTCGACTCACGGATGTCCATTTTTTTTTTTTTTTTTTTTTCACTAAGCTAACATCAAATTTCCGAGTTTCTGGCGAATGCACCGCAAATTATCTAAACTTAGAAAGAAAAAAAGTTGAAAAGATGCCAAAATAGTGGTTGCACTTTATACGTTTTACGGTTATATATATATATAAATAAAAATAAAAAAAGATTACACGCAGCGCGAAGTCTATGTACGTGTACCCCGGTATGTACATTATGTATTACATATTTACCTGAAAACGTTGCTGATCCTCGATAAGCTTGGGGGGTAGTCGGTGGACCGTGGCTGCTGATCTCTCCGCTGTGCCGAATCCGGTTTTTCTCTCTCTCTGCCTCTGTATCCCTATCCGAACATCTACCGCAGTAAGGGGGTACGGCAGCAGTAGTAACAGTACGAACTGTACGAATATGCCGGAAAAGTTTTCCTGGGACGGCTTGGACCATGATGCGGTGCTGCTACTTCTGCCGTTGCTGCTTCCTCCTCATGTCCAAATTTCGCAGACGTACCTCGGGTGGGACGATTAGCATGAGGCTTCGGCTTAGCGGAATCCTGATGCCGGTCTGTTGGTGGGTGGCGAACCGGACTGGCATTGCCACAGGCTACTACGTACCCGTCGTCGTCGTCTCTCGGGATTCCTGCAACGGAGAGTCCGTTCGTGAGTGTCACGGCACTGGATTATTACTCGGACTACAGGGCCTGCATGGGCTAATGCGGACTCGCCGCCGAGTGAGCTTCGCTTGCTAGTTCGCGAGGGGTTAATCGGGGATGGCGAGTGGCCGGTGGGTTCGCGCTTGAAAAGGGTGAGATGGTTATATGTGGATCTCACCGTACGTGGGACGAACACGGTATATGGGAGAGGGAGAGGGTTGGAGCTTCGGTTCTGCGACCGTGTGCCTCGGAAGAGTGCGACCGTGAGCGAGAAACTCGGCGAACCGACGCATAACCACCGGAGACTCGAATTACCCCGAACCATTAAGTTTATCTCGGCACCGGGGCGAGAAATTCGTCGCCAAGTCCCGCAGGCCACTCGCCAAGTTTGTTATACCTCCAGCCGGGCATAGGTCCGCTTGCATGATTACGCTATATGCTATATTCACTGGTGGCCGCATTATCATACCTATATCCGCGCTATAAGGATACGCCGGGGTTACCTCTTTCTCTTTCTCTCGCTTCAGGATGTTCTACTTGTTTTCTCTATCTCGGGGCTCTACGTCTCGCGGTCTTTGGTAACGATTAGGAAACGGCTAACGAGCTTTTCGGAAACCGAATACCGCTCGCTCGGCCAGTGCAAAACGCATTGGATCTTCTTATTCTCGTTATCGCTCGGATGATAAATTTTTCATCCAACAGTTCCACCACCGACGCCGATATCTAACGCCGCGAGCTTTCTTTATCTTTGTTATTTTCGGCCGAACGATCGAGAGGACGATATAGATTTTATCAGACTCTTGGACTTGTTCTCAACATTCTTTTTTCCCTTATACTCCGATCTTACTTGTTATCTCTGTCAGAGAACAAACGAAAATTATTATTTTTTTTTTTGATGGTATTGTTACGCAAAAACGTAAAAAAAAGACGGAACAAAATACGCTGACGGGGCAGCTGAAAATGTTTTTACTGAAATTTCTGTGCAATTCGCGACACTTCGACCGCCCGAATGGTTCAAACACAAAATCCTCTTCATATCAAACACATCGAGTAAGTATTGGGTGGAGTCTAACGCAAGATCGATGTCTCGTTTCGCGGTGCACCGTACCGTTTTTCATGGGTATTTCACCGGTGTGGCGGAGGCGTTTTCTCGTTCGCGTATAATTATATCGTAACGAACCTTACCTCACGGGAGTGTGGGAAGTCCTAAGCGTATTGCGAGATGCCGCTCGACGGCCGTGTCCACTTGAGAGTCCGTGGAAATTCGGAAGCTGCGATGCGCAGCGTGGAAATGGGAATAGAAACGTAGTGGGAGCGGATGAAACTGAAAGGATAGCGGGGAATGACGAAGGAAAGAGCCAAATAAAGATGTGAACCGGTAGAAGCAAAATATTTAGGATCGTAAGAATGTTTATCTGTAAAAATAAATGTTTCAAACCGATAACATAGTACGAGAAATGTTCTACGAGAAAATCGTTGTAGAACGCGTGAAACGTTCCTCGTTGTGAGCGGAAGTGTACGGGGGGGAGTCGGGTATCTCGGGTTAGGCTACAATAAAACAAAACACGATGAATGTCCCGATGTGCAAGCTGCAAGCATAAAGACAGAGAGAGAACGAGATGAGAGTCACGACGACGAATTTACCGTTACGTTTCGCTCTTTGCGTTAACTACTACTACCACCGCCGTCTTGTATACTGTATCTCGGTAGTGATAGTAGTAGTAGTACTAGTAGTAGTAGAAGTAGTAGTGGCAAACGCTTTAACGCCTGACAGGCGTCTACCTTGCAGCTTTCGCTTGGTCGTTAAACTCGTCTGTGCTCTTGCCGATGTTGCATTAGTGTCGGACCAGAGCTAAACGTTGAAATTAATACACGAGATAACGACGAACGCTTGTGGATCTATCGGATAATTAAAAACGAGAAATTGCGAAACGCTCCTTTAGCTGTCGCAAAACTCGAGCTTTCGCGATTTATACGAATTTATTTTCGCTACAGATTCGTAATTATTATCGTCGAATTTTATCATTGAAAAAAAAAAAAAAAAATGGCGATTGTCGATGTAGTTATGAAAATACATAATTCAAACATTTGCAAATGTAAATATCGCATTTACCTCAGATATACGTCACGAAAAATTCATTACGCGCTTGAATGAATCTAATGAAATTTTATGGTATTATTTAATGATTTTACGATATTACGATACTTAAAAACTGTGCCTCAGAGTCGTTCTACTTACCTTGACAGTGCCGCTAGATGCGCTAGAAGCGGGCGAGAGTCACGTCCTCGGCGAACGAAGAAAACTTATCCATGTCTTGAGTGTAAAACAGGAAGGTAGGCAAGTAACAAAAAGGACACGAAGACATGTATTGAAAGCTTGAAATGGAAGAAAACATTAGTGTGAAATTCGTCGTGTTGTTATAATCTGTTAGTAGTTTCCAATAGGATAACATGAGGTAACACGTAAAAAATGTATAAATTCGACACGTGTAAAAAAACACGAAAAACGGCGAAAAAAAGTTTCCTTTTCGTATTATTAATCCCATCCATTTTTTTTTGTTAAATATTCATTGTCAACCATATTTTATCGTGTTCATCACAAAATTTATCGTTTTTTTTATGCAATAAAAGCTGATAATCGATATAATGTAATTTTGGCCGTAAAAATTTGGCTGAAAAAAATCGATTATACATCGCGCGGAAATCTAAAAAATCCGTTATCAGGTGATTCTCGTTACTCCGTTTATGGAATTTGGGTGAAAAAAATCGATTATACAGCGCGCGGAAAATATAAAAAATGTGTTATCAGGTGATCCGCGTTACCCCATTTATCAAAGTTACTATACCATAGATTTTCTTTGAGCTCAAATATTACAATAGCGTGTGTGGATGTGTGGGTAATATAAAGTCGCGAAGCTCTAAATTCACAACTCTCGTACGTCCCGTCTCTATTTCTCTTGTATTATTGGGTTGGCTCGAGTTTCTCACCCTCGTACTACGTATAACACGAGCCACAATCTCCGCTCTCCTGCACACTCGTGCGTTTACTTCTCTTGCGTCGGGGATAAGTCTGGACCGCAAAAGAGCGAGATGTACGAATCCACGAAGGATAAGGCGAGAGGAAGAACGAGTTAGAGTTCGAGTCGCCCGAGGGGCAGCTCTAGTTCTATTTCCGTCACTCGTGAATCATCCGCGCTCACCTATCTTCCGCGCCGGTGTCACACCGCCGAAACTCGCGAGACTCTCGCACTGCTCCCGTTAGAAATATCACGGGGCCATTATAGCTGTACGTTTCGTTTCTGTCGCACGTACTACTGGTACTACTAACTCTTTGGCCCCTCCATCGTTTCGCTTAATCTATCATTTCGCGCAAAATCCGACTTTACTAACAAAAAATTATTCGACGTCGAAACCGATCATTTATTAATGAAAATTCGACTTGGCAGCTTGGAAAATGAGAATTCCATTGAACTGAGTCAGTTATTGAAATTTTTCAGGCAAATTATCCGTGTCGTCCGATCGATATTTTAGGCTATCGAAGCGAAAGCTGTCGAAATAATAACAATTCAAACGATTGAATGAAGGAAAATTATTTTTGCGAATTTTTGCTTCCTAACGATCGAATATATGCATTTTTTCATGTACTTTTAGTCGGCTGCGAATAAAATTAATTATGGATACCGAAATCTGAGTTTATTTTATATCATTATCATTATTTGCCGCCATTTTTTATTCGATGTGTATTTATCTCATGGAGCATTCAATTCCAGTTGCTTACACTTTAATCTATGCGAAGCTTACGAGCGCTTATGAAACTGCGAATGACGATTTTTTAAAAATGTATTTTATTTCACGTCACAGGGGTATCTGTGACCCCAGATCTGAATTTCACAGGTTAGCCCCAAAATCTTAAGGTATAAGTCAGAATATATAAAAGATATATTCTTATATAATACCGGCAGAAACTTCTAAAAAAAAATTTAAAAAAACTAAAAAAAAAAGAAAAAAAGATAAAGATTTATTTTTATATGAATATAATTAATATATCACATTATTATTATTATTATTCATTTTATTATTATATATATTAACCAATCAAAAAATATTTATCATGCACCAAAAATTCGGATTGGTATCGCGCAGACGCAGTGTACAGCCACAGTTGACCCTCAACAAGGGTCAATAAGGGTTAATGACCGGTTTATTATATAATACTGTTACGTCTCAGGACGTAACAAATGCCCACAAATACGGTCAGGACGTAACAAATACCCACAAAGATGTTGTTGTTCGATGTAAATTCAAGGAATGAACATCCATTATAGTAATCGGGATAGTACTCCCAAAGTTTACTCATTGTTCGAATGTTATTGTTAAAGATTACCCAAAGAGGTTACCTAGTCACTTATTCATCTTTGTTCAAAGTTTCTACTGTACTACAAGCGTTTGTTGATACTTGTATATTCGGAGCTTCGACTGATAATGAAGCAAGTTTCCGTGAAGCTGTATATTTTCCGTTTACAGACCTCGTATTCTCCACTGGTTCGATCGTAAACGAGCAATCATGGAGGGGACGAGAAGGACGAGAAGCGATCGGTAATGGGGGGGTTCTCCCGACGTTGAGCGTATATACCACACGGACACAGGGTAATACGGTATCAGACTAGATTTCACGGTTGATCGAGGTTCCGTACCCGTCCCGGCTGTAGACAATTTCCCAAAGGGCTTGTGCTGCTCTCGATATAATGGGCAGGCGAAGGTAACTATGTACTGTATCGCATTGCCGTATATACTACGCGAATAGGCAGAGAAGGCTTTCTTGATGCTGATGCCTTCAATGAGAACGTCAGCTACCCAGAAATTTGCCTCCTCCGTCGAGGTAACGCAGTAAATGGCTCCTTGAAAATTTGTCGTGAAAGTGATTGATATGGGCGAATGAAAGGGTGAGATGAGGCGACCGTTCTATTGAATGAACCCTCGGGATCAATTGCTGACTGCTGCTGGAGTAACAAGCTGTTAATTTAACCCCTTCGGCGGTAGGTAGGTTTTCGACAATCCGATGAGATTCTTGTCGTGAGAATGAAAGAGTTCTTTAGATTTCTTCAATGATCGACGAATTTTCAAAAATCGAGTAAAAAATTGTGATTTTCTTGGAATTATTTTTCGAAAAAACTTATATTTAGAATTGACTTCGATGTATGGAAAAAATTGTAAGACTATCGTAAAAGAACGATTTGCTGAGAAAGGAACTCGAAAAAACTGTTTGGGAAAAACGATTGTCCCGCAAAGGAGACCGCGAATGCCACTTAACTGGTATCTTAGTAGATACTTAACTACTTAACTACTATCCTTTTCTACGCCGGAATTTCTCAAAACAAGATGAAGAGTTGCCTTCGCGAAAATCCTCTATTTGCAACTTTTCCACTCAAAACAGACCGCGAAATTATCCTTAACCAGTATGTTGATGCAGCAGGTAATCCCGTTCTCGGATAAACGGTAAATCACAACAACGCTGAGTATTTATCTTTCCAGTTTCTTGAAATGTTTTTCCGGCGCGTAAATAGTCGACACTTTGTTAAAAAATTCCGTGAAACTGCTGCAGTAGTAATCGGGATACTTTCATTAGCATGAAGCAATACCATTGCGAATGTAAAAAGAAATGAATCACCGAGAATGAAAAGTGAACGAGGTATCCGGGTGACAAGAGGTCGTGTACACATAGTCGAGCGTCAGAGAAAAAAAAAAAAAACATAACGTTGACAAGAAAAGTGGGATAGAAGTGGAGCAAAACGAGAAAGGGATGGACTAAGAGACTGAAATGGAAGTGAAGGTTAGGGAATGAGGGCTCGATTTCAAAATTGCTATGTGCGGCACGTACGTGAACACTACCAGAAGAACCTTCTCATTCGTAGATACATAGTTAGACCCATCTCTTTCCCTATACTGCTGCTCGACGCTGCTCTTTCAATATCCATCTTTCCAACGCCCATCCACTCTGGTATCCATACACGAAGTGTAGATCTTTCTTTCTTTCCTTCCGTCCTTTTCTTTCTTCTTTTCGCGCTTTTGTGTCCTTCTCACCCCTCGCATTTTCTCTTTCTATCTATTGTATTATGAATCCTATATATATGCCACGAAGCTTCGTACTTCGAATAGTAGAATATCGAAGCTCTTGATGTCGGTTTACCCTCAAGGGCTCACCTACGGGCTGTAGTTATAGGTTTTTTCGTACTATACTACACCGTTTCCACAACGAGCAGCCTGGCGCAACGCTTTTTACAGTTTTTTCACGTACGACTGGCATTTACAGGGTATAACTTCGTCCTTTTCCTTGCCCTCAAGTTTTCTCCCTTCCAATACTCGGCGGTGATTTTTTTTCTTTATATCGACTATTTTGATTCCCGAGACGCGGAGGTCGGGCTTTTTCCTCATATCGACATTTACTATTGTACGAAACGATTGTGATTTTCTTGAATTTTTGCCGATGTTATTTGCATTCATCTAAACATTTTTTTTTGTTCCACTTATCGTAATTTAGCATCGATATAACTTTGACTTTCTGCTCTGTTTTTTCATCATCTTTTTCCCGATACTGGACGGAGATTTTTGCTTTTATGGCGACTATTTGGAGTTTTGAGTTATTGCCTTTTACTCCACTTCTTCTGTTCGCAAATATTATTGTCATTAGTTTGAAACATTCCATGGATACATTTCACAGGTATTCTGCGTTTCTTTGGGGTTTAGAGCAGTGAATCCCGAAGTTGCCACATTCATCAGACTCCATCCGCAAATTTAATTGAATGCTTGAGGCGACCGGTCACAGATTCCGTCTCCTCTTTCTCATCGTCGAGAGTTGCGAATATATACTGAATGATTTAATTTACATTCTGTTGAGTTAGTTATTTGATATTATACTTGCAGCGAAAGTTCCCGATCAATAACAGCGGACTGAAATATTTCAGACATCTCAACTGGTCGGTCAATGCCATTGGTTGAGAGGCGAAATAGCAGTCGCAAGTTAGCGATCGCTTTTCTTCATATAACGAACAGAGGCGAAAACGTAAAACATTTCCCTTTATAAAAAAAGTTATAGTTGAAATTGCGAAAATAGCGTGTGACGCTATCATAATATCGTTCTTTTCCAGAATACGTCGTTGAAATTAGACGGCAAATCATCATGTAACGTTTTTTTTAGAGTATTCGAATAATTATTTTCTCGCGGATTTCCGTTTTTTATTTAATTCTGTAATGCAATTTTAAAGGCACAAGTAAAATAGTTATGTTGCGAACGCAATTAACTATTTTACTCAAAATCCGTATAAAAATGATTCTACTCACAAAAACTCGTCGCAATATGATTACGATTTTAGAAAATAAATTCCCGAATATTTTCGGCGTAATTGTTGCAGAAGTCAAAATACATACACGATTAGATTTTTACGTATAATAGACTCGTATAACTCCGGCGGTACCGACATATCTTCTCGTAATACCGTCAGAAAACAAGTGATGCGAAATTAGAATGTAAATATTTCCGCTTTAAGATGATAAAACGCATTTAAATTTCACAGTTGTTTAAATACTAGAAAAAATAATATAGAACTCAAGTCCGAGAAAAAAAGAAAACTGAGCGGATACTAACTTAAGGCAAACGAGAATTATTAGACATTTCGCAACATTTTCCGTTTGTCTTGTCTGCAGTAGCATATTCAGCGAGTAACTGGCATACAATATTAATACTAACTTCATCCCCTCCTCTCTCATCTGTCTCTTCCTCTGTCGGCTTGGCCTCACCTTCGTTTGGAAACGTCTCGAGAGAATTGTTGAAACGCTAAGCAATAGCGAGCTTTAGCGACGCTTCTGACGCAGCAGTGGATTCGGTCCACCGACTGTACTGGCAGTCGTTATGGTTTAATGCGTCGGGCGCCATCGTAATGCGAATTCATTGCTGCTGGCCGACTCTAGCAGACCGGCGGAGACTCATCAGGGTAGCCTCCCGTGTAAACATCGGTTACGAGTTTCACTAGTGGAGATAGGAGAAAGCGCGAGATGAAATAACTGAAATCACGACGACGGCGGGCCAACGACGTTTCGCCGTGAGTTTCGCATCAGAGAAAAGAGACGAGGGATACATCGCGCGGACGCGCGACGTTACCCCTTTAGTTCGACCGCCCAAACCGACGACCACCCCTCGTTATCGTTCGTCCTGTCACCAGGGGGTTTCTTTAGCGAAACTCGTTAAATCTTTGGTTGCTTTGCGAAAATCCTGGGAATCATTGCGACGCATCTGTTATTTTCGGAACGGCGATAGTTGTTCCGCGATGATCGTGATTTTTCGCTAGTAAATTAAAATGATCGAAAAAGTGCGCACCAAATACTCAATTTCCTCCGATATTAAGTAGCAACTGATTGCCCGGGAAAAAGACGGGAGTTATGCGTTTCACTGCGGAAACGGTTTGATCGAACGGCTTTATGTATATCTTGACAAAATTTAATAAATCACATCATCGGACTGCGTACAGCAGGCGACAGAATGATTTTTGTCTCCAATATGTCCGTCTAATTTTTTTTATTATATAATATAATATTGAATGCGTAAAGTATTATTCAGTATTATTTATTTATTTATAATCATCACTTTAGTTGCGTATTTTTTTCCGCAGTTAATATACGATGAAATAAAAATAATTTTATTTAAAAGAAAAATCATCTGACTGTAAAAGGTCTGTAATACGGAGACTGTATTATCAAAAAACGGTGAGAAAATAAATAAATATTAGTATATAATATTCGGGAGGTTTTAACATTCAATGACGAACAAACCTCCCAATTATAATATGCAAATAAATATTTATATTTGTGTTTTTGTAAACACAATTTTTTTTATTACACTCTTTTTTAGTCGGGAGTTTTTTTTTTTTAATATTACTTTTCCGTTATCAGACCCGCGCGCGGACCTTCACATCGGTTGCGAATGGAGAGCCGCTGCGGAGCGGTCCGGAGCGGTCCGGAGCGGTTCGCTTTAAATTCGATACTTCTCGTAAGCCTCGAACCACTGAGGATTTCTCGGTCGCGTTTCTTCTCACGCTTCTCTCATTGACAGGCCGATGAACGAAGAGTTTCGCATCCGTCACATCGCGCAAGTCGGCACTCCCGGCCTCCGCTGGCCTTGTCAACATGTATGTTACATATATCTATTTGTATGTATTACGAGTTCGTTGTGTAAGAAACACACGTGTGCTGCGATGATTCTCGTCGCGTATATATTTCGAAAGGTGGTGTAAAACAACAACTCGACGTCGCTCGACGTAATAATATCTTCTGACGCAAATAGTAAATAAGCGTTTTCCTCGCACAAGGCGACGAGAAGAATTTTCGAAAAAGAAGAGATCGTCGAAAAACATGAAAATATTATGTTTATTTTTTTTCGTCAACAATTTTTTTTCGATCCTGCAATTCGCTTGTATTTTTTTTCTTTTATTTCGTTGGTCACCATTTTTTAAGAGGGCTTTTGGATCCCGAAATAACGACTATCTTAGCAGCTTCTTAAACGCGTACATACGTCGCGAATACGTATTGTTTGTTGTAAAGTTTCTCGTCTACAGATGGAGATTTATCGGAATAGAAGTATATATGTTGCATCTTCCCGTGCAGCGGGGTTTCCAAGCCTTTTGAAGCATTCATGAGTCCCAAAGTAATAAAACGCCACTATGCGAGAAACGTTTGCCACTGGTAGGTATAATCTTAGTTGTGCTATATAGCTTGCCGACTTCTGACGGTTGAAGCTCAGCTCTCGTGGTAACCTCGCTTCACCCACTTGCCATAATACTGCGCTATATATAGTGTGCTATATTCTTTGAGTTTGCTGGTCCGTTGGTGCGCGAAGAGGACAGAAATATCGTCAAATGCAAAATGGACAACGATTTGCATTCAAACCGTGGGAGATCTTCGCGTCCGTCGTTGTTTAGCTTCGCGATTGTCCTCGTTCGATGTTTCTATTCCCTGTATACTTTTTCACCGGCTATTGCATCGACCCGGCATTCGGCTTTCGTTTGATTATACCAATATTCGTACCTCTTCTCGTGGACGCTGGGGAAACACCGGCATAATTTCACGCTTCGCCACGGAATATTCAGCGGATCTCAATCGAAACGGTGATCGTTGCATCGGCATTTTTTGGTTTATATAGACTGGGATACCGTAGCGTATATGCTACGTAGTCAAATGTTACCCGGAAACTCTGATATCATATTCAAATAACTATAATATACACGGGATTAAGGATGTATTACACGTTTATTCGCATTAAAGACATCAAGCATTTGGACCAATTGACTTTGCATAATAATAATGCCAAAAAGTTATCAACAAAAAAGAAATAAATAAATTGTCCAAGAAATAGCCAGCGAAGTTTTTTTTTTTTCATTTCACATGAATTCGTTGATTTTTTAGAAACCATATGAATTTTTTCAAAGATTTCTAACATTTCGAATATTGCTTTTCCGAAATTTTCAAAAGTGAATATAAAGGCACGAATTTTGGATACGTTTTCAAAGGCGGCTTGCACAGCACACGCGCAAAGTTTCGGGCGATTGTACTAAAATTTCCGTAACAATAGCGTTGAAAAAAAATTCGAAATCGAGATTTTCAAAAATGTAAGAAAATTCTGAAAAAATTCATATAGCTTCTAAGAAATCAAAAGATTCGATTGAAACAAGAAAAAGAAAGCTTTCACTGGCTATTGTTTAAATTATTTTTCTGTTAATAACATTTTGGCATTGTTATTATGCAAAATGAAAGTTCTTCATGTCTTCAGAACAGTTGATTTTTTTCAAATTTTTATGCTATCGATAAGGGTTTGAAATTCTCACGAAAATCCTTAAATCAAAGATGTTATATTTTTTTCTAAAATCCGAATTTAGCAACTTTTGAGTTTTCTTATTCTTACTGTAATTTTTAACCCTTCATAATACAGTTAAAATTCTTTATGAATACGTAAATAAACCAATGCAAATCGTCATTTTTGTTTACCTCAAAATTTGTTATTATGCATTAAGGAAGATTGTGTTTCGTAATTCTTTTAATTGTTCTCGAATTGGGGTTATTACGCGTCACGTAATATTTGAATATAACACGTGAGTACTACAAAAAATAATCTGTTAGCCCATCTTGATAAAACTGCCGCTAACTCCCGCGGTTAAATATGTAAAATGTCTTCGTTACCCGCGTAAACCCGAATAACTTTGGATGTAAAAAGTTTTCTTACCCCCCCCGGGGGCGCGCGGTAGCAAGCACGGCGGTGACGTTCCCGCTTTGTTTTCATTGAATTAAAATGTTAATTTAATCGTAAACGTGCGGATCGTCCCCGGTGGTCGACTCCGAAGCACCGTCATCGTCGTGGCGAAGCAAGAAGAAGTTCGAACGCGAGGGACTTGCGCCTCTTCCTCAACACTCTTTAGTTATATGCTTGCTCTGCTCTGTGAGTAAGCAGTTTTTTTCCGTCTCCATTCGGAGATCCATTACCAACGTAAAGCCAATACAGTCACCCAAAGCCTCAATTATTCTTATGAAAATTATGAACGATTATAAATTTTACAAAATGCAATAAGAAAAATAATTTTTTTCAATCACTTCTACTTATAAATATCAGACACCGCCGAATTACCATTATATCTGTAAATTACGAAGAAAAAAGTTGCCCATTATATTGCCATATTGCATCCTCTCTTTCATTTATCACAGTCTACTCCTCTGAGATTGTGGAACGGTACGTTTATAATTGTTCGCTTCCTCAAGAAGCTTTGTTTTATGATCATTTCTTTTAATTGTAAGTTTTTAGGTACATTTTTTTATCATTGCCATGCAGCTATCGTAAAGAAAAAAGTTTTATGAACAAAATTAAGTTGCCATAAAATTTGAACCACTAAATGGATTTACGTCGTATTCAATTCTAAACTTTATTTGATAGTAATCTATTTGTAACCCAAATTTCAATCTGATATGTGAAAAATGATGGACGTTGGAGCAAAAACTAAAAAAAATCAGAATGCTATAAAAATTTTTTATTCAATCCCAAACCTTGTTTAATGAAAATCTATTTTTAGTCCAAATTTCAGCACGATATCTCAAAAAATGTGGCAGCTACGGCGTGTCCCATAATTTTTAAAAATGCAGAGTGACGTGATAACTGAACGACCACATAGATTTTGCCAAAAATTAGACGAAAACAGGGGACTCGATCCCACAGCATCTGGTATACATTTTAGCTTCGTATCTCAAACAGTTCTCAAGTTATGAGGTCAAATGATGTGCGCGCGCGCACACACACACACACATACGGACGGAATTTTTTTCTAAATGTGATTTATCGACGATTTGGAATATTCTGAAAACACGTTTACGTGAAAATCTTGAAAAAAAAAATATTTGCACCAAAAGAAAGCTTCTTGAAAAAGCAAAAACACGAAGCCAATATGAAAAATTTAAAAATGAAAAATTCAGTAGCAAATGAGTTATAGTTATTTTTACTCAATCGTTGAATGTTTTATCAGACTTTAATAAGAATTTGTCGATTTTTATTGCTTATGCTAATTTTATCGACGCTCCCAAATAGTAAAGCAATTCGTAGAAATGTTAGATTCATATTTGATATCGTATTTCCCGGGGGTTGAGTTTCCTAGAATGGGATGATCACGGAGCCCCGATTCTTCGGTGACTTTTTAAACTAAAAGTAAAGCCGCACCGGGACACACGGGTTTGCGACTCGGTACATAGTTGGTTGTGAGCGGTTTCGCGCAATACTTGCGCTCGAAAGCCCCCTGCATCACTCCGGGGCAAAGTAAAAGAGAGCAAAAGATCGAGAAAGGACGGACAAACAAGTGTGAGCTTTTCGCCCATTCCATTTTCCCTTTTCGCGCTGTACCGTGAGAGACGAGAGATCAATTCGACGACGAAGAAGCTCTTGCGCGGGTTCTTTCTATTTTTCTTGGCCAAAGTTAAACACGGCCCGGCGTCTCGACGTCGCTCGATCCTTCTACCTCTTTCTAGCTTTCGGTTGCCGGTTCTCCACTGGCTGTTACTACTGCTTCTACCGAGTGCCGCGAAGGGATGCAAGTAGGGAAGGTACGCGAGCGCGAAAACTTGTCGGCTTTTGCCTCGAAAGTTACGGCGAGCGGCGGAGGGAGGGGAAAAGATCAGCGAAGCACCCGCGTGTTCCACGGCGTAACTTTATCGTTTTATAACTTTTTCCACCAAGCGAAATCTTTCGCCGTGCCGTTGAGATGCTATCCTCGCTCTCGCTCAGCCACCGCCCGTCGGCCACTTGTGACGTTTCCAGTTCGTCTCCAATTTCGACTTGAATGTCGTACCGAGTATCCATACACGTAGCGATAGCTGTGTACAATTGTACACACATAGATAAATATTCCGTTTATATAACTCTCGAGTACTTTGGCAACTCGTTCTGATAAGTACCGGAAGGGAGATAAAGTTGAGTCAAACTTGGAGGAGAGGAGTCGCGAGTACATTTAGCTTCGATTAAATCATACCGTCCGAAAAGTTAAACGCATCCCTTATTTTCACTCGAAATGATGAATTCATTACATTGTCCATCCGGTGGCGTTTGCCCCGAGTTTGATGTCATTCAATACGATTCTGAATTTATACGCATCGCAAAAGATTGAAGAGGATATATAAAGCTTTGGTGGTCGGCTCTTCAGTTCTACGTCCCGTAATTAATCGTCGCTAACGGGTTCGCTCTCCACCGCCAATTCTCTGTGTCGTCGTCGTTAACCAACGTGCGCCTCGCGTGACTCACCCCCTCCCACTTTCCATTGCGACCGCGAGATTGCGGGAGCGAACACATATGCCGAGACCATCAAACAAATTTCACTGCCGCATCCAGAAACGTGAGATCGAAAATGACTCTTAGGGTACTTTAGGGTGATATGGCCGCTCGGGGTGATATCCCCAATCGTTATACCACTTTTAAACGTGAAAACGAAATAGCGTTGTCGGGGATTTTTTTTTTTTTTCGGCATTTTCATTGTACGCGGACGGTGTACACCAGCAGGTGTTATTTCACGAGGGGTGATACGACTTCGCCGCGCGACTGCACGACAAAACAATGGATTCACATTTTGAAAGGACCGGCATTTTTTCGCTCTGTATTTGTGACCCCTTGAAAAAAAAAAAAAAAAAAAACTTTGACAAATCATTTCGCTAAAACATCGACGTTTTTTACTGAACGTTAGGTTAGGTTAGGTAATTTTCCCCATTTCCACTATATACCCTTTCGGGTTTTTACCGTTCCCGTCATCTAATATTCCCTACCCGCACTCAGCTAATTTACCTAACCTTTCCTGTGCGTTCGCGGCGCACTTAGCTACATTGTACCGCATGTACCGAGGACATGAGAAACTGCGGAAAACCTGTGGCCGTAGAGACGGCCATATTCTACTGATTCTTCGGTATTTTTTGCATCTGCGCAAAGTGCAAAGAACACCAAAGTCTCAAAAGAATGAGTCTCCCGCTCATCGATTAATGCGCCAGCCAGCGCGTGGCTAACCAGTCACCCATCCAAGTACTGCTCTCCGAAGAATGCGACTTGACTTGAGTGATGACTGGAACGAAAAATATGCCTGTGGTTTCATCAGCGTTGTTTGTACTTTTTTTTCATACGGTAGGTATACATTCTTTGATCCAAATTTACGTTACGTTAAATAAAAAAAAAATACGAGCCAAGTCAAAATAAATTTTAAAAAACCTTGGCGAGTCCTTAGAACAGAAATAAATGTAGTAGCAATAAAAGAAAGGACGCACAAAGTTTTTTTTTCATTTATTTTTACTTGGCTCATATGAATTTTTTTAAGTTTCTTATTTCCAAAAAAACTACTAATTTTTAAACTACTCGGTGACGAAAAAAAAATTATTTTTTTTATTATTTTTTTTATTATTTATTCTATATATTTTGAGGAATGCGGAAGCATTTTTTTCAAACACGTTTTTGACTCCAAAGAAATAGTCGATCCTCCTTAAACGTGGCTATACATTACGCTTATCTTATTTTCGAATTAATTGTACCGTACTCGTTTCGAGTTCATTCATTCTCGTAATGAAGCATATTTGTCGGCACTAATTAGCGTGTTTAGTGCAGATAACGAATATGAATATAAAATACGTCGTTGTGCAGTGTACGGAAAAATTTATTGAACTGATACGAGCAGTTGACCCGCAGCTCTCGCATATATCTGTACCTCACATTGGAGATCAGACTTTTAAAAAAATCGCAGAACATCAGGAAAACTGCGGACTTTGAATTCTATTGAAAACCGTACTGCGTCGGACTAATTAGAAAAATATTAAAATTATTGAGAGTTGAAGGAAAAAGGATAGGATTGCCAAGTAGATACGGATGTGTTGCGTGAGAAAAAAAGCAAATATTGAATTTCAAAATAAAAAAAGTATTTCGTACACGACTGGTGCTTGTTATTTTCCCGCTACCAATTTACATGCAAAGAAATGTTACGCGCTTTTATTCACGTTCTGCATTTATTGTAAATCCGATATTTGCAGCTCCATCATAAATATCCTATGGTCAAAGTTTCATAGAAATTTATTTTAATTTCGACAAACGAACGAAACTCGATCAACCGCGGAAGTTTGAAAAACTAAAGGACGATTTTCTAGCAATTATCGCAAAGATTAACGATGTGTTAGACGAACATACCTAACCAAAAGTTTAATAAGTGAAAAAATCAACTACTTCGTGATATTGTAAAAATCTGCAAAGAAATTAAAGGTATTCAAGATATCGAGAATATAGATTTTCCATATAATAACAATGCCAAAAAAATTGATAACACATAAGTAAATGAATAAATTCTTCAAGAAATAGCCAGAGAAAGTTCTTTTTTCTCATTTAATATGAATTTGTTGATTTTTTAGAAACCATATGATTTTTTTCAAAATTTACATACATTTTGGACATATTTTTTTATATTATGGAAAATTAATATAATGGCACGAATTTTTGATATGTTTTCATAGTAACATTTCACGGCACATTCGCGAAGTTTCCGGGTCATTTTACTGAAAGTTACGTAAAAATAGCGTGAAAAAAATTTCAAAAATGTACGAAAATTCTAAAAAAATGTATGTCGTTGCTAAAAAATCAAAAAATTCTTTTGAAATAAGAAAAAAAAAAGTTTTATTGATTTGTTATTTATTATTACTTTATTTTTATTTATTTATTTATTTATACGAAGATACGTGTGAAGCATCCTTAAGCACGGGACGAATAAAAAAAAGCGCGGGATGTGTTCGATCATTAAAATTGAAGAAACATCGCGTGTTTACTTCATAGTAAAAAAAAAATTAGAAAAAAATAATCGCACGTCACCGTTGCGGAAATGAAATAGCTCCATGCATCGGCATCGCTCAAACCATTGGTGTTCTGGATTTGTGTACACAGTAACACGCGCAATCAATGAAGTACATTTTGCTATACCCGTTGATCGACGTGGAATTGTTTTTATCGCTTTTAATCGAGAACTCGTGTCGAGATCAGCGAGAATACGGTTAAAACCCGATTATCGGACGAGTGGCCAATCAACCCTTTTATCCGATTTCAGCGACAATGCGATGTATATACACGAACAATATGTATATATGGAGGAACCAATACAGCCGTAAAACGCAGGTATAGATTGTGGATAGAATAACAACGTGAGGAGTATGAGAACGGAATAAACGGGGGCTTGTCACGTGGGGATGCTGTCGAAGCAGACTGGTTTGGACGAGTGGACTACTAGCCGCTGCTGCAATCGAAAATTCTCTGTGATTCAACTGCAATTGATTAGTGTCCGCGTCCACTCGACTCGTACCGTACCGTATTTATGCAATCCACCCAGTCGTTACTGCGTGATTTCGCGTTTGCGCGATCACCGTGTGCACTGACTCGTAAACGGGAGGGGGGTGAAGAGGCCGAAGAATTCCGAAAATCATTCGCGGGCAGCTCGATGGAATCAGTGATAGGTATCGACTTAACCTGCGCGCTTCGATAACAAGGTTGCTTGTTAAATTTAACGGCGTAACAATACCCCTCAATTTTTATGAACTTTCAAAACAGTGTATTGAAATATACGAAAAAAAAAAAAAAAAAAATTATTAGGTTCAGAGAAAGTGTAGTAGCAATGAGCAATGTTAGGGCCCAATTAGCACCGGGATAATAATTGGATATTAGTAATATATATCGAATTGAGTCGATGTATTTTGAAAGCCAATCGATTGTCAATTATTGAATAAAGCCATTGAAGATTGTTATAGCAATCAACGATACAACTCTTGCAATTAGATACTCAACTCATTAATGATAACACAATATTCGGCAGCCATATTTTTTTTTCTATATAATGATCAATACGCTATGATTGAGTAATTACTACTCAAAACTGATGGAATAGCCGCCATCTCTGCGCAATATCGTGTTTATCTGTGAATCTCGATTTCATGCATTTTTTAAAATACGTGTGATTGATACATAAACCTTCGTAGCGTTGGTCGGTAACACTGTTCAGTGACATAGACATGCGATAGATTGCACTTAATCAAAATTGATATTGTACTTCAATCGAATTGCATTTAATCGCAACAGATAAAATGGATTATCTCGACGTATGAAATTTTATTTCATTAAATTTTATCGTACTTCGTAAATACTTCGGAAAATATTGCTCTGGCGCGCGGAGTATCCAAACTGATACGATAAAGTTAGAAATCTCCAACCACTTCGTATTATTTTATTCGTATAATCATCGGACAATCGGCGATGTCTTGTGCACGATTTCCGGAAGCAAAGTTCACTCGAAACTTCTTTGCGGAGATCATTTAAACTGTTGAAGAGTGTTCCGGTCGTTTTTATTTTCCAGTATTATTTTTTTTATTTTCGCTCCAATTGAATTCGGACAGATTTTCGTTCCACTTTGCGGACTGAGATCTGAGCAACGCGTTCGTGTCCGGCGCACGTCACTGTGTACCACCGATTGCACTCGTATGGCACACCGACGTGTGTCCCTCGTCTGCTCGTCGGTTACGCACACCAACGGACGATCTTGATTTTCCAATAAAACCGAAGTTCCTACTGGTCCGCGACCAAGTTTTCCCAATCTTTTCGTCGTTTCGCGGCGGAACGACAGCCGTGACGCGGTACTCCGACAATTTTCCTGTGGCGCACTTCGTACTATCAACCAATCTTTCTCAACCTTTTGCTTTCTTCAGTCTCTTTCTTCGCTATATCGCAATTGTCACGAGAGGTAATTCAAAGATTAATATTTCGCCACTGTTAGATTTTTGAAAAATACGAAGAAATAATAGATCGACTGAGTGAGAAGTACTTAATCTTCAGAAACGTTATTTCGCATGTTACGGAATAATTATTATTACTTAGAAAAAAAATCCGAATAAAATTCGGCAATGAAAGAAAATCGAGAAAATAATCGTTTCCTTAAAACAGATACGAAAACCAAATAAAAACTACAATTTTACTCCACTTTATTCGCCATTACTTCCCTACGATAATGAATTTTTTTATGATCGTAACTTCGAGAGAACGGATAGCGAATTGATTATAATATTATGGGATTTGCAATTGAGAAGACACGTATACGTATCGGTAACGTAACGACGTTTCTACTCTCGGAAATTGCGAGACACGCGGACGATCGTAAAAGGAATGGGGAGAGAGAGAGAGAGCAATAGCACATTGTAGGAGGTTGTCTCTCGCGAAATTGATCTCCGGGTCACGGAGTACGGCCCTCGAGATTTCCCATCAAGGGACAGCTGGATGAGATGCTTCTCCTGGCTGACGGTGGTCGTGCGTGGTTCGTTTCACGTGCCCGACCACTACGGACTATACCTACTACGCATTCGAGACAGAGCCGCGAAGCTATCCCCAATAGTTAGGGCCGACCGGACTCACCGATTCTCTGTCGTATCCCCGAGACCTATATATGTGTACGTGCCATCGTGCGAGGAATTACGTTGACTCACCGAGAGAAATCACGACGAATCTCTCTGGAGATAGTCACGCGTCGGGACGGACGTGCGTAACGAAACGAAGCCTATTAATATATGTATAAAGCACTCTTCAACTTTTCGTGGTAAAATATTTAAGTGATTCGTAGATTTGTACGCCGGAAGAATTCAATGAGTTTGTGTAATATATATCCTGTAACCTACACCCCAGTTTAAGGGATGAAGTTCGACGATGTCAGACAAAAAAGCGTGTTTTTTTTTTCTATAAGTAAAAAAAATCATATTGCTAATTCCATACGTTTGTTTGTCGGTCATAGGGTTGAAATCGCGTAATAAAAATTGCACAGGTGAAAATATTTAAAATTGTAGGAATTATTTAATAAAAAAAAAAATTCACTTAGACATTTAAAAAAAATGATGTTATAAAAATAAAAACTTTTTTCACACGATAGTATATTTAGATATGCATTTTTTATCAATGTTCTGATTACCGGAATAAACAATCAATCGCAAGGGTTTTTTGATGAGATTTTTTTACCGATAAGGAAAAATAATGCGCGATTTTTTACTTGAATTTGCCGGAATCTTTGTCCGCCTTTCGATTTAAGTGAGAATAGAAACGATAGCCTCTTGAAACGATACGGTAGTATCGGCTGTGTACAATCATCGTCTGTACGTCCTTCTGGCATTAGGCCAACGATATATATACAGAGCGAATTAATTGACGCGATTCCGAAACGTGTACGTGGCTAGTTGGCCACAAGGATCGGGCGAAAAGCCCATACGTGTGAAAGCTCGTCATCGGCACTGCTTGCACCCGCTCGATTAGTCGCACTCAGTGTGAACCGTTTCCCGTTCGAGTCAGCGATTCCACAGAGGCCTGATGACGAGACGAGATTTCCGTATACCTATATCCAAATTCGCGTAGATACACATGCATACAGTCGTTCGTGTAATGCACAGAGACGTATTGGTAGTCAGGAGACTTTCCGTCGCGCTAAGGGCGCGCGCACCCGTAATACCCCCTTTCGCGTTGTAATCGGCGCGCGCGCGAACGACGTAAAACGCCAATCACCTGCAACTTGAAGCTACGGGGACAAACGCCACTCTGTGAAACATTTCCAGCAAGGGAAATGCACGCCCGTCATCGCTGGCGATTTACCCCCCTCAGGTGAAATAGTCGATGGCTTTTGCGTCACAGAGCATTGGACATGTCCGACGCTTTTGGTCCAGCGGCAGGTCGCTGTCGTTCGGCTCGTCGAACAGAATCCTCCGAAGAGCTGCACGAGTGATTGATCCCTTCTCGATAATTACCCAAACGATTAATCGTCCGGGATTCACAGCGGGTAAGAGCGAGAAAAAAAAATCACGACACCAAACGGCCCGAGAAGAATCGACGGATAATATGTTTGCATCGTATCCGGGATATAGTGTGTATATGAGACCATCAGATGAACAGCGTTTGTAGTTTTATAAAAATCGAGTTATCACGATGTTTCTAGTTTTCGGGCTTCTATTTTGTTTGCCACCCTTTCAAAAATAAATAAGCAATTTTTCCCGACGCCATGGTAATGTTTATCAGATCCTTCTCTCCGTGTAGTATCACTCATATCTGCGAAGCCGGGTACTACTTTGGTGTAAGAAGCTTTAGGCTCAGAGCATTTTCTCTAAACGTATAGATGATGGAAAAAAAAAACTACGGAAAAAAAGTGAAAAGTTGTACTTATATTTTTATAATTAATCATATATTTCTACGATTTTACGAAACCGCCAAATCGATATATTCTCAATGAGTAATAAACTATCTAATATTCTCTAAAAAAATATTCAATTTTTTGTCGTCGCTAATATTGTTTTTATCGCAGACTCGTCGAATCTCAATTGCTTTAGTGTGAATATTTCAACTGCGATAACACTTTTTCAATTATCGCGCAATGTTCCAAAAGAAATAATGATTTTTGTGTAATAAAAAAAAAACGACGAAAAATTGTTATCGTTCGAATCGATATGATATGGACTGTGCGACATACTCGCGCTTTTTCTCGATATAACGGCATACAAAAATATTTGCTGCTTTCTATGAAAGAGCAATAGCGTTTATAGTATATGTGTACGCGGTATCGGAGTCATTTGTTTGTTCGCGAGTGTTGAGGTTTCGTAAAAATAAATAACAATAAATAAATAAAAAATAAACCGTTCGTTTCGCAATCCCTGTAGGTTAACAGACCTATACGCGTGTGAGTTTCTACGTATCCACGCCGCTGTAGTTTCGTCGGAGTGTTATATTTTCCGAAATTGAAGTTTTGCCCGACGCCGGCCCGAGGTTTATACACACATATCTGTGATCGATACCAGGCGCGCTGCGTATCACACAAATTGCTATACCTAAACGAAAAAGTACTCAAGCGAATTTCAATTCCTTCTTTTTTTTTTATTTTTGTTTTCTGCAGATATCTCGTTTCGGCGCGAGATATTTTTTCGGTTAAAAATAACATTTCGCCCGACACGGGTCCATGAGTTCGGTGAATTATATTTAATGTTTCATTGGTTGGAGAATTTTCGAGCCGTGATGTTCGGGTTGTTGAAACGAGTCTCACAATTTTTTTCCCTCTCGACGCTCGGAAACAACCAAAAAACTGCACGTAGTGTACGTATATCGCACACACCATCCGCTGCGATAATTCATTTTGACCACAAAAATACAGTAACCGAGCGGGTGCGATATTTATCGCCTTCGAGCTTTTATATACGCGCTTCGAACATGAATACGTAATGACGAGGGTTGTTGCGATAGCCCGTTGTTGTGCGCTCGTGAAGTTCTCTCGCAAACGGGGTTACTCACTGTTTAGAGAGCCGATGGGATAGCCAACCGGAGGATGGCAACGCGAAACGTTCCGGTAGTTTACGAGAGCACCAACATGGGAGACGAGCGCTAGTTATATACCTTATAAGATTCTAGCAATTCTGCGACTAGACGCAACAAGACGCGCTACGCAAAGTACTTAATACCAAGTTGAACTTTCCGGGCATTTGTCGGGGATCCCAGATGTCGTTCGATCAAAGGGTTCATTGAATTACAGCTTCATACGTATACATTCACTCTGTCTAATAGTTACGAGCAATCGTCGGAAGTAGAAAAGGTCCGAACCGTTCAGACGGCGGTAAATAATTTTTTTCTGCAAACGACCGATGTTGCGCGCCAGTAAAGTCGAAATACATCGTGTGTCATGTATTTTTTTATATTTTTAAAGCGAACAATTTTTGTATTCGTAGATATTTCGTTATTCTGCATTCAATCAAAGATCGTACGGTGAATCGTTCATTTAATAAAAACCCGCCGATGAATGGACGAAATTGTTTTTAACGAAAAATTTCGCATGTAGCGTGCCAATTCCGCACACTGATTTTTTTTATATAAAACAATATGAATCGCTGTGAATTTTATCATTTCATTTTGAAAAAAAAAAAAAAAAATGTTCCACTTTTGGCAGTCGTGTTTAGCAAATTTTAATAATAAGTCGAATACGAACACTTACGATCGACCCATTTTTTTTAAATTAATCAGTACCGACCGTATATTTCGATAAAATATCAGTGAATGTTCGATCTTTAGAAATATTTACTGATTTTTTTGAAATAATGAAAAAAATGTATGTAACATTCGATTATTCGATCATTGAATTTCGGATATCTCGATTATGTGTGGTAATTATCGAAAGGCCGGTATATATTTTCGCAGAAAAATCGTATGTCATATTCAATTAGTTTTAACGTTTTCAGGTATTCATCCAATTATTCACATATTATTTGGCATATCCTTTGATGCGTTGGATGTGTTCATTCATTGGAATTTCGGATACCGCGATTATTTCTGTTAATTATCGGAAAATTCAGTGAATATTTTTCACGAATAAAATAATAATGAATCGTCTGTGTGTGTAACATTCAATGAGTTTTTGACTAAACATCGAGCGTTTTGTGCGTACGAACGGATTACCTTTTCACGAGTGAAACGCTCGATATACCGTTTATGAGTCGATTCAATGGACGGTACACCGTATATAGACGCCGTATGTACGCTCGATATTTTTTGCGATATATCTTTCGGCACATTTTCGTGGTTAAGAAACCGTTCGTCTCGACACAAACGGATGTGAGGGGCGAAAACGTGGGGTACACGTGCCAAGAGACGATGAAGAATTCAGTACGATGCCCCAGGGATTGTTTTAATTCGCAATTTGGTTTCGGTCGGTAGGAGAATCATTGGTTTCATTCGACTGTATGTTCGTGTGCACCGTGGCGGAATGACCATCGCTGAGTTTGGATCATTTGTGTACACCGCGGTGGCAACGAAATGCCCGTATCTCTCTAATGACTCGCCGACCATCGGTGGGGGTTCTCGGCCGCGCATCGTCAGCGGACGAACGCTCCTTTATACATATGTGTTGCATCGATAAGCCTAATTACGCGATGGGTTTGTCAAATGTTGAATCCGTGCGGCGCCGCTGGGCTCGCATTGTCGCTTTTCCCGTGTCCTATATTTAGTCGCGCGCGCGATCGTACCTCGAATGCATACTTCGTTTCCGCATGCGGAACGATGATTAGTCGTTAAAATTAGTATCTATACGCTAATGATGATAACGCAACGCAAACACCGCGCAAGGATTGTAACAGCCGAAATCCCGATAATTAGTACATTAATAGAAAATAAACCAATAAACCCCACCTACCTTCGCAACGTGACCGAGGAACGATTACGATTTCTCTCTCTCTGTATGATTTTGCTCGCTCGGGCGATTATTGCCAAATATCCGGCCTGGTAAACGGACAAAATTATTCGCGAATTTCAAAAGCCGAAAATTAATTACTATGACAATAGACTACCCGTTCAATCGGTTGGTTGATCCGCCAAAAGGAATCGATAACCATAAAACTGATAAACGATTAACCGAAAGAACGTCGAGTTAACGAACGAATGAATATAAACACCCGCCAATTAATCCATTACCATCGGTTTAAATCTTTCAAACTTTAACTCATAGATCGTTAACGGATATAATCGATTTTCAATAGTCGAATAAATAATAGCGATTTATAATCGAAAAATAAAAATATTAAACACGATTTTTTTTTCAATTTCTCCATTAAAAATTATTTCACATCTCAAGTGTCAATTAATTCGCGTGAATGTATAATAATAAAAGTAAAATTAACGTAATTAAGGGGTAATGATAAATAAAAGAAAACAATCAATTGTCGAGGTGGTAATGACGTTTTAATCATAAATCAATAAAATTATTTAATTAAATAAATAAATTAAAATTTTTTTTATACACATGATTTATATATATATAATAGTTATATATATATATAAAATATAATATAAAACATAAATAGGGTCCCGAGAGTGCCGTGCGGAGTACGGCCCGCTTACGTGTACCCCTACTTTTATATCGACTCATTTCTTCCGAGAAGCTTTAACCTCTCTTGACGTTTCGTACGCCTTTCCACCCATTCCTTCATTTCCTTTTTCCTTTCTCCGACCCCCCCCCCCCCCCCCCCCCCCCCCCCCCCCAAACGCCCGTACACACACTTAGCCGTGCGAATCCTCTCGGATTTTCCCATCCCGTAAAGTCGACGATCCTTCGCGCCTCGCGACTCGAATCCACTTCAACCCCCTCGATATCCTGCGACCTAAGGAGCTACAATGCCTATATCCTCGACTAATCTCCCCGCCCTCCCCGTTCTACCGACCAAGTCTTTCGCTCGAAAAAGAAACTACCGACAATTTTTTTTTTCACCCAGCGTATCCCCTTCGCATTCCAATATACAGGAAGCGCTCCTTTTTCATTCACGTTGACAAAAGTTGCGGGAAGAGAAAAAAAAAAAAAAGAAAAAACGAAGACGAATAAAACAAATCGTCGTTTCCGCTTGCGACGCTCAAATGCAGACGAGAACGACAAACGAAAACTCGAAGAAGGATTGACTAGGGTCCTCGAAAAACTCATCATCGACGGACTCACCGCTTGAAAAAAAAAAAAAAAAAATCTTAAAAATGGCGGTAGTGACGACAAGAAAAAACAAATGTAAAAAAATAACGAATTCGCGATGCTTATACTTCTCGATTCACGACGTGAGCGATTCTAAGTATATATTTTATTTTGCCTCAAATCGCACGATTCGTCTCCTCAGACGAGACGAGGACAACGAAAAGAGAAAAACATGTATTCGACGAAACGCACAGCGCAGCGGTCGGAGTAGCTGGCCTCGTAGCGTTAATTTCTTCTATAAGAAAAGTATGGAACGAGCGCAACATTAAAAAAAAAAGTACAACCTCTCGATTTCTCGTATTACCTATACATAATATAACTTAACCCTCTGGCTATGTATCGTAATGTGTAATTGTGTGTATTTGCGTGTATCGAATACGTGTAATTACGTTTAAGGATTTCGTTCTCATGCGTTTCTCGTGGGTGTATGTATACGTGTTACTTCGCCTATATAATCATATTTTTCTTTACATAAATCTCTTTTGCCCGGAAGTCCTCGATGACTTTTAACGCCCAGTCGTTGTTGCGCGGGGGGTGGGTGCGCGCGTCGATCTTTCGCACGTTGTCGTATCTCGATATACGTTCCCTTAGTGAACGCAAAACATTTTTCTATAACTCACTCTCGTCTTTTCGCGCACACACACGCAAACATTCACGTGAAAAAAAAAAAAAAAAAAAAAATTCGACTCATTATTGCTTTAATTTTTTTTTCGACGTCAAGTAGATAAAGCGGTTACGGAAAGCGCGCAAATTCTTTCGAGGATCGAGAAGCATCAATGTGTCTCGTATTTGTATCCTCACGCGATCGGCTCGAAATCGGAGACTTACGCAGCTGCAAAAAAAAAAAAACAAAAAATTTTTTTGGCAGCTACGGATTTTCTCGCAGAAAAAAAATCGGTTCTCGTAAAACTCGACGATTAACGAGAATCCGGAACGACGTTCAGCAACGCCCGATTTTTTCCGTCGTCGTAGTTTTCTCGCATTCGTCGAAACTATTTCAGCGGCAAGTAAGTGTGCGTCTAGCGTGAAGCTTCGAGCCGAGAGAGCTTTGCTCGTTTCTTCGTCGTTCTCGTCTTCCATCAATCTCCTTTGGCTCTCGTCTCCAGCTAAACTTCCGTTTTACTTGACTTTGAATTCGCCTGTCGACGTTACTTTCACGTTCCCGAACACGCATACACATGCACACAGTCACACGTAAATTTACAGAGAAAGATTGTAAGACACGTGCGCGCGGTGTCTCGTACTCCGTGGGATTCTGATCGTCGCGTATTCATCGTGACCCCGGGACTCTTTGGTATAATGTTTCTCTAAAAAAACGATGCGGCGGCGACACTCCCCGGTGTAAGTTATAAAATATACACGGCGCGAAAAAAAAAAAAAACATATCAAATCGATGCGACTACGTAGGTAAGCATCAAGGCTACTTGACGCAATTAACCGCGCAGCGCTGTGAACTTTGGCGAAAAATGTTGGGTTTTTTTTTTTTTTTTTTTTTTTCGAGGATTACAATATGGCTACATGCCGAACCGATTCGTCGTGCAACGATTGAAAAAAAAATTAAAATGTACAATTGGAAAAATGCGCCGTGCAATACCGGTCCACTGTGCGTTACAAGTTTTCTCGTTGCGCACGAGGTAAACTTAAAAAATTGAGCCGATCCTCGCGTCTGAATTGTTTGGTCGAACCGCAATCGTCACCGCCGCTTCGTTCGTGGTATTTTTCTCATGTTATTATTATTTTTTTCATGTCGCAAATACCGATCAATTCTATTTAACGATCTCGCGATGTGATTCAACTATAATTCATCCGCTAATTGTAATAATGTACATTGTCAAACGATTTAACTTGCACATGAGACAGCGAGTTTAAATCGATGTATCTATCGGATACTGCATCGCGATGGAAAATTTCATGCATTTATATAATATATATATATATAAAAAAAATTCGTTATCTTCACGACGTATGTATTTCTATAATGTTCGCGATTCGCACATCGCGGCGATCGCTTCCCTAATGCCCGATACTTCGTCATCTTTATCGTTGACTCGTTTTATTTATTTGGTAGTTACACCCGCCTCGCTGCGTTTTTACGCCGCTTGTGCACAGATGTTCTGTGCGCAACGTCAAACTTCGCGACGTTTCTTTATTTTTCGGATACTGCAATATTTTACGCAACTTTCGTACGTTTTTCGAACGTTGTATACCGCAGTATTTCGAGAACGCGAATTTCCGCGACATATATATATATATATATTTTTTTTTTTTTTCGTACGACGGTATTTCGTGACGTCCGTTTCCGGGACGATTCACACTATGGTACGTCGCAACGTCCATTTCCGGGACGCTTTGTACGCATAGATTACTCGTATCGTATCGTAATTTTCGCTTCGAAACGCGTGCATGTAAGTGTTATATTCGTAGACGCGAATGATCGATATCTACAGATTGTTCGCTTGCACGTGCACGCAATTTGCAATATGCGAGAGATATTGTGTTGTAAAGGGAAGTGCGATGGAACGCCACAAGTATATAGTCGATACTTATTGGGTCCCGTTTTACTATCGCTAGCAGTAGTACGAGGTTGAGAGTCCGAGTTTGCACGAGAATGGTGCCCTATGGCGATTGTACACACTTCCGGTGCTGATGACGTCCTTAGTCTCGCACCGCAGACCCGTGAAACCCTCGGCGCATCTGTAACACAAAATCAATCGAAGAAAACCATTAATTTTCGGGTCATTGACGCATTTCCGAAATAACTGCGTTGTAAATAAATCAATAATAATAATATCCGTAATATACAAAAAAATCCCATAAGAATCCCGAAAAAATGAAAAACGCCATTTTTTTAAAATAATTTTAAAGAATTTTATTCTATAAAGCCATTTTTTCAAATTTCCAGATACGGTAAGTTTCGTAGCGCAATGACTCACGATTAGATGACATATATATATACATTTATAGAATTGGTTAGCGAATCCTTCGACATTATAATTTACGCAAACAAAAACGCCAAAAAAATGGCAAATAATTGCAAAAAGAATGTTCACAACGCGAGTAACGCTCGATTAACCGCTAATCGAAGCCATATGCTGTACGCCAGACCTTGGGGAACGTTAATAGACTGTTATGTAGTTAGGAAATGATGAGAGATGGAGTAATCGAACGGCCGAAGGCGTTGGGAATCGAGTGATTCCTCTTGTTGCTCGCGCTGCGAGTTCCCGTGCCTCAGCGATTCCCTTTATGGCTCTTTTACTCAGCCATCTCTATCTCCGCATTCGTCGAAGCGTCGTGGGGGGAAGTACGCTTAATTAGTCGAGTGTAATTGGCCACACCATAGCATAGACGGTTTCCCCACCGTGTAATAAAGTGCTGGGCAATGGAGTCGTGGAAAGGCCTGAAGCGGTAAGCGGGCGTGCGGGGGCGGTGGTTAATTTAATTTAAGATAGACGCGTTCTGACATCAAGACAGTGTGCTTAAGAGGAAGTGGACCGAGCGAAACCGAGGGAAGTAGAAACGATGCCCCGAAGACAGAGAGAAATATAGATATAAAGAGAGAGAGAGAGAGAGAGAGAGAGAGAGCAAGCGAGAGGGAGAGAAAGAGAGATTATGAGATGAGAAGGCATGCTATACGGAGGCGAGTGTATCCGGGGGAGGATGAGGCAGAAACAAGAAGCAACCAGCGGTCTAGACGCTTCTCTGGAAAATAATTTCGGTCGTTCTATTAATAAACTAACGAAATGAGGAGTCTCGGTCGTGGTCTTACGAGAGTTTCCTCGTAGAAACCGGCAGATTTGCTCGCTATCCGTATTATACATCGTACGAGTACAGGTCAAGAAGAAAATTGGACAGTCAGTTGAACTATACACCTTGCGGGCTTCGTACTTACTATATTGTTATTAGTATAGTAAATATTGTACGCAATCAGCTGATACGGTTGCGATAGCTTGTTGGATAGTTATATACTCGAGACTGTCGGCGAAACAAACACATTGGCTGCACACAACCAGTGATAAAGCCTATTTTTGTCTCGACGAATTGGGAATCGCGTGCTCTCAGCGTCCTCGTCGTCGAGGTCACATGTTTACGAGTTTTCTACTCTCTTTTCTCTCCCTCTCTAAAGTCCAATTAATTCGTAGCACTATTTCAATCTCGTGTTTTTCAGTTCATTTAACTCGCACGACAAAGTGAAACTCATCGGAACTGTCGCTGACTCTCCACTTTTTTCTACTAATTGTACGAAATAAATTAACAAAAAAAAAAAACAAAAAATACAATCGATATCTCACGGTGGATTGATTAACTCGTTGAACAGCATCAGTAGCATATCTGCGCTATCGCGCTAAATTGCTTTGTCGCGTAGACACGGCGACGAATAATTGCCGATTGCCGAATGTACGGCAATTTTTGAAAAAAATTTGCTCGGTTTTTTTCCATTTTTTAAAAAATCGACAACGGTAATTTCTGGTCTACAAACATGTTTTTTTTATACATTTTTTTTTATAAAGAATTCTATGCCGTGGTTTGTGTGTACCGACATCCCAATCGTGGAAAAAAAAAACCCGATCTTTCTATTAAAAAAAGATCATTCAAACAATCGATTTTTGTGATACAATTTTTTATCACTATAAAAAAAAATCTTTTTTGCTTGAAAATTCTTTGCTGTGGCAAACTCCTCATTAAAATTACGAAACACGATACAATAATTTAAAATATTAGAAAGACCGGTTTGCCCCAATTTAATGGTTACTTTATCGAGCAGTTCACGTAAAAGTTTTCATCGCCGGTAACCATTGAGTCGAACGAGAGTCTTGCGCGAAATAAAATCGTTGGCTCCCGATAGATTAATTAAATTACCAGCGTGCCGTTCGTCGTTGTTATCACATGAAACTTTCGATATAGCGGTAACGGCGGTACGATTAAATCGTGACAACTACAAATAAACTTTGGTGAGCTACGACAACAAAAAAATCGAATAGCTTTTGCTCCACGTTCGACCCTCGTCTCTACCGCTACTTTTTTCTGCTGTTTTTTTTTTTTTTTTTTGTAACGACCGCAAACTCCATTTACGCGCGGTCTTGTGTGACAAGGTAGACACGGTACGGTTTTTTGTCCTCTTTCCGATATTTTCCCCACCGCACGCGTGCCGTTTGGTCGTGCAAGTGGACCGCAAGGTATAGGCACGTAAAGTCATACGTACGTGCATAGCGTATAGCCGCAACGCTTGAACGTTCGATAATATTTCCGTGACACTGGTCTATATAGACACAAACATATATGTATGTTCACCATAGCGTTACGCGAATAGCAATACATTTACTGGGTTTGTGTCGCGGTCGCGTAAAAGAGCAATAATTAGCATGAGTCGTTAATTTAACGCCGTCTGATGCCACGTTAAAGGGTGAAAGCAGAGTTCACCCGCTTCGTTTGGCGCAACAACCCTTTTTCAGTCCCTCTCCACAACGACCTCCCCGTCGTGCGGCCGGCAAGACTCCCAGATATTCTCCCCGATCGTTTTACTACAGATCGATTTCAACCAGGAAACCTGCACCTACTCTACGTATAACCGCCATCGTTTGGGCCGTATGGCTCTCCGATTCAGCGTTAGCTGCGGCACAAAGCCATCGGTCGTGGGAACAAAGCGATCCTATTTTACCCCCTAAAGCCGTATAGGATAGTATCAACGCTATAGTTTGCACAGTCCTTGACGTTGGGATTTCACGTTAGTTAATGGATTATACGCCGCAAGACAAAAAATTATATCAAAAAAATATTAATCAGCGGTATATATTTATATAATATGTGTATTTATAAATAAATTTACGTAAAAATATCGTATTTGGCGGATATATTTTAAGTTATATATCTGCAAATATATGCCACCAAATGTATAACAATTTGTACGTTTAATATATTTCTCTCTATATATATAAACATTTCACCGCCGTCGTCGCTGCTGTGTACAACAATCGAGAAGCGCCAGAGGGGAGGGGAGGGGCGTGGGACGGGAAGGCCAAAATATTCCAAGTCCCCCTAAGGGGGACTTTGGATATTTTGCGGGGCGGGGAGGGGAGGAGCGTGGGAGGGGAAGATATACAGCGCAGCCCCCAGCACAGTCCCCACTCCCGGTCAATTGCTGCCGATAGGGGTAACGAGGGGTAGATGCGTCGGTAGATCCAAAGCCATGACGGCTGTTTGCGCGTGCGCAGTGCTCATAGTGGGGCGAGCGGACTCAAGGGAATTTCGGGTAACCCAAATCATTGCCATGGTAAAGGGCCGAAGTAAGCGAGAAGTTGGGTCAAGTGAAGTTAAGAAAAGAGGGGTCCACTGTATAAGAGATTCTAAGTCCCTCTAAAGGGGACTTAGAATGTTTTCGGTCGAAGGGGTAAGGGGAGGGGCCAAGGGGAGAGAAAAATATTCTAACCCCCGCTAAGGGGGATTATGAATATTTCAGCTTCCCTTCTTCCTCAATTTTTGAAGTCGGCAACGACGGCCCAAAATATTCTAAGTTCCTTTAAAGTGGACTATCTAAGTAAAAATGCCCAAAAAAAAGCGGCCGCGGCGCTGGTTGGTGAAAAGTTGCGGCGGTGATGCGCCATTTTCATAATGTCGATAAAAGGTATGCGAGCGCGCGATCCCGCGGAACCTCTAGTTCATTATATAAAAACGCCGAATTTAATATATTTTAAGTAGTAGTAATAGACATTTATTGGCCTCGAATACAAAATCTGCGGAACGATTTTCGCAGGAAACCTAATTTTGACAATACTTAAAAATCGGTGTGCGACTTCGCAGCGTCAACAAAAATGAACTAAAAGTTTCCAATATGATAATTAAAAATTCATATTTGTTCCGCTTAAACTACTTCCGCTTAATTCAAAGTTTGAAAGTTGACAAATATACAAGAAATGAGAGAACGACTTTTCTTCAATCGTCCTTAAAAGTTCGTCGGAAAGGGTTAAAAATGTTCTCTAGTTTCGCAACCATCGAATCATTTGCCTTTCTTACATTCACCGGCTTTCTCCCTTCTCGCAATTTCGCTATCTCCCTCACAGACCCCCTTCCCTCCTCCGGTCTGTATTTTGCAGGCACTAACACCATACCGGTATACCATGTACAGCGGAAAGCTCCAAAGAAACTTTTTTACCCCGGCCAACTTAATTTAATAACGCCGGAGCGTCGTGGAACGCAATTTCAAAGATAACACTTAGCAGGGCGGAAGTGAGCGTCTCTGTCGGCCCTTTGTCCCTCTGCGCTCTGCCCACCGCTTCATTCCTTCGCCGGAATACTGAGAGCCGTAGAGTGTTGGAGGATGGGGGAGTTTCTGGCTCCTGGGATAGGTTAGGAAAATGCGAATATGCGCTGAAGCGCCAAAGTCCCGCGTACGAGAACCGTTGAAGTTTTCGAGTGAAAGATAGAGATGGAAACGAAGGAAAAGAGGGCAAACGCATTTCTCGGTTGGGAGGGGTGGGGGGGTAAACCCAAGCGCTTCTGGTGCGAGTTCGTTCGGTAAGGTACGACGACTGCACTTTCGCCCACACTTCACTTTGCCGTAAGCTATAATATAACGGACTTTATTTTCAAACACAGTGTGTCTCCGCTTGCCTTACACGCAACGCTCGATCCGACGTGCCGACTTTATTCTCTATTCTTATTCTTTTTTCTTTGCATTTTTTTTTTTTTCTTTTGCATCCGTAAACTCCTCTTTCCGTTTTTACAAAACAAACTGCGTTACTTACTATGTTCGTGGTAAGATCGCGTATCGTTATTTCAGCTCAGCATCAAACGTACACAATACCTGTGAGGAGAAACGGTGAAAACGTGACACACACTCAGTGTTGAGCTCACAGTCGGCAAAACCACGGACTCGTACTACTTAACCTGTCGGAGCTGTGCTATGGCACCGCACTTTTCAAGACATAACGTAGCTTTTCGAATCGTTGTTAGGAAATGGGTTACCGCGGCACAGAACGCTCCTCGTTGATGCCACTTGGCAACACGAAGAATCTTCAACATTTCAACAAAGATGCAACTGAATGTAACAATCTAATTTATGCATTCATGACGTTTTATGCAAATTGCACGAAGCTTTACATTTCACTCGAGTGCATGTAGTTGCATGTTGTGCATGTATAGGAAACAGCTATTTCACTTTTATTATCATCGCGCAAACTTTGTTGCTTTTGTTGTAATACACACCTTCCGCGAAGAATACATCGCGAGGTAAAATTTAGACTACTTGAATGGGATTGATATCACAATGTAACTATTATAATAATTGTCAAAGAAACAAAATTGTCTCAAGGGATCATTTTAGTGTGACGGGCCAAAAAAAAAACCGATTTTCACGATTTTTTTTTCGATGGATAAAACACGCAAATCAGTCTGATTTTTTTTATGACAAATCGAAGAACTCTCTAAGAAGAAATATTTTTTTTTCGCGGTTTTTTTGGGCGACTGAAGATAGCGTGTAAAAAATTGTCTCCTGATGGTGCACAGTCTTCTAATCGTAGTAAATATTGTCTACGAAAAAATTTGGCAAAAGATTATTGATCAATATGAAAGCCGTTATTGCGCTATGTAAGACTTTTTTTCCTACATTTCCTACATTCCTACAATTTTTTTTTTATTTTTCCAATTTTTAGGGGACTCAACCGCCTTAAATGCATTGGCAATGAAAAAAAGGTAATTTTCATAAAAAAATTCATTCTTGAATGACTTCCGTCCGTGTTGAATGTATAAGTTCATTGAAACTAAAACTCGGGGTAATCGCGGGTAATCGAGTAATTGCTCACTCGTCGAGAAGTAAATAGCATTTGGTTTGAAGAGGTTAAATTTCACGCGCGTCAGAGAACACGCATATGTTGCACTTCACGGGAAAGTGCAGAGTCAAGAAGGACGGATTCCAGTTTCGACTCGCGATCTCTTTAGGTAGATACTTAAACCACTCGTGGCAGTGTGAGCGCGAAAGCTGTAAAGCACTTGCTTTTATGCAGAACATGAAAGCTCATGAGCAATGCGAGAGCGTACATGCAACTCGGCGCACGTAATAAACAGTACACCATGAAAGTGTCGTATGTCTTGTACAAGATGCCACATAGATATACAATCCAAGACAATGCATTGGACAGGTAAAGTTATGCCGCTCTTACTCGTCCCTCGTTGCTGTACTGCACACGCAGACCTTCATCCGAGGGATAAATATCGTCGTGATGCCACCGGAGATATCACTAACGCCATAGCTATGACTACATTTCGTTTGACTGTCGACCTGTCTGTTGTTTCATCCCCCGACATAGTTGTTGTCGCAGCTCTTTCCAAGTCTCAATTGAGAGAGAATTTCCACCGGAGAGAGATGACATTAATTTAGGAATTCGTAATGAAGGCTTATGTCAGTAACTCGCTAGTTATTAGAGGACAATGGGGAATTACGGTATCCGGAGTTACTTAACCCCTATAAAGAGAATTAGCAACTAATCTGTTGAAATGAAAGTGTAAGCAACTAAAAGAAAGTAATTATTTAGTTTTTATCAACTTTAGCAATAAAAAAAATTAATATTTGAAAAAAAAAAAAAAACCTCAAAAAAGTGATTAATGTACAAAAAAATTGAAATACCGACCAGAAAAAAATTTACGATGCAGCTGGGCAACCTGAGTAAAAGAGTACAATAACCGCTTTCATAATTGCATCGGACACTTTATTCAGTGTATACAATTATTTTTGCTTCGTGTAGATTAACCACTTTTTAGTCGCGAGTATTCTTATGAAATTTTTATTTTGCTTTTTTTTTTCTTTTTTATTCTGTATTAGTTAACCTTTCTTTAGAACAAATTCACTTTACGATTTTCTTAACTCTAATTATGATCGAATTATTTTAATAACGTACCGATCGTCACCTGATCCATATGAGGGCGCCACTGATACGAGATAAGATTGAATTACCGTACGATCTTTGTATTTTATCCGTCATCCATATTCGACTGAATGAATCAACGAGCAGTTCAACGTAAAATACTTGAAACGATATCTTGAACATTTTACATGCAAATCTCTTTACGTTTTATTCACCGGTGTGAACGGAAGAGGAGCTCGGGAATGAAACGAATAACTCGCAGCAATGTCAATCACATCGAACGCCTTCTTTTTCTGTCGGGTATTAATACTGTAACCCATCATATTGTAATGCTATATAACCTCATTTCCAATGATGAATATATAAAATCGGAACTTCGCCGACGGGACGCCGCCGTCAAATTTTCATAAGTCGACACCTCGAAAAATGGTTATATGACTGCGGCTGTTGGACGGGGGTCTCGCGCGGCAGGCATTCACGGATCGTGCATTTGATTGACGGAATTTCGTTCTCTCATCGCAGCTTATCTTACCGCCTACCTGTTCCCCCTTGGGAACGAGAAAATAAATATATAAGAAGAAAATATACGGAAGGAACACGTATCCATTCATCTAGTGGAGTGACATTTTTTTTGTATGAGGTCTAAGCGACGAGGGTTGGACAGGAGCCTAAGTAGGTAAAAGAAAGTGGCGTTTGCTGAAGAGAACTTCCGATGCGTTTATTCGACTCGTCTTTTCACGACTACACCAATTTTCTTACGCGCTTATTTTTTCCTACTTCTTTTGTCCTCAGTTCACGAATCTGTCGTGAACTATCGTTCCTCCCTTCTCTCTGCTCTTTCACTTTCCTTGCGCATTATCTTTACGGATATCTGAAGCTACATCTCTGCTACGCTACACTTCCGTATGACGTCATGATATCTATGCGGACGAAAGTGGAGAATTTAGATTGCATCTTTAATTAATTAGATAATTTCCTTCGCGAAAAAAATCCTGAGATTTATTTGCCTTACGATCGCGGCGTCCTATTTTCGGGTACTGCGTCCATTAAAAATGGAAGTTCCAATGATTTAATCGCAGCCTATCGCTCCGAACTATCTTGAGTGAATTATCAATGAAAAGCTTGTAGAATGGGTACAAATATTGATTTATTTCTACAATAGTTCGCATGATACTACAATACATTACGATTGGAAGTCCCTTTCAGATTCTCCCTTTTATCTCTCTCCTCTTTCGTTTCCCATGCATCTCCTTCTTTTTCCCATTCAGCCTGTCGCCCTCTTTATTTCCCCTTTTTACTGTATCCTTCACCGGTATACGATCCATTATCCTCACTCATAGGTCTGCATATATCCCACCGAAACGAGAGGATTTACCTTGCCAGAGAGGGACTTACGAGGGTTGCGCACGCGTGTAGTAACGCCGTTTGGTACACCGGGAGTGGTACACCTTACGTCGTCGTTGTCAAAGCAGAACACAGTCTGACCGTACGACGGTGGTCGTAAGGAGATTTATGCCGAACCATAATCCTCGGACATCGGTCGAGCTGGTCGCGGTGAACGAGGGCGGGAGGGAGAATAAGGAGGAAAGGATAGGATCACTTGAAAGCCGCGATAGCGAGAGAGATGAACGATATGGAAGCTGGGAGCTCCCTTCTGGTGCACTATAGAATGCAGAGAAGAAGAGAAAGGTGTGAAAGAGCCTGTAGCTATGGCTGGGAAATCCGCCTTGTCGTGGGGTGTGCCAGATGGTGGGACAGCTCACCCGTCTGGTAAATTGGGAGGACGACGACGCCGACGACGACGCCGGCGTTTCTGGACTCTCGTGGATGTCGGTACTTACTTCGCTGCGCTCTTTTCTCTTTTTATTCTTTTTCTTTTTACCCGTATACCTTTTTCCCTCTCGCGAAGAGAAACGACAAGACGAAATTGAATGTTTGCAGAGAGTTCAGTCGCTTGAAGCTCTGGCCGGGAGATACGTAAAACCGCGAAAAGTTGCAAGAATCCTTTTATTCCGAGGAATCGTGCGAGAAATCGAATGCAAATGCATTATGTATGCGGAAACATGAGTTCGATTTTTTTTTATAAAATTATGACGAACGTCGACAGCTTTTTAAGTTCAAAACAATTGATGTTCGTTTTCGACTCTCGACTCTCCGCGCAGGCAAAAGGACGAAAATGTAATTTGTTTCATGGGTTTTTCTATCGGGATTTTCCCCAATTTTTATAAGATTATTTTTTACCTTTTAGTATTGCAGCCCTTAGTCTCGTTATCTTGACGTTTCATTATTATCGACGGAATAGAAAATTCCACAACAAAAATTCCAAACGAATAAAATTTGTATTTTTCCTCATTATCGACATTCACGTCGTGCATAGAACGCAACTTTTATCCTACGATAAGAGGAGAAAAAAGAAAAATTATAATTTTAGTCTTCTCTTCGAGAAAAGTCGTATAACTTTAGCCATTTTTTATTTTGTCGCCGAGAGGGTCCCGAAGGGAGAAGGAAATGCGAGGGTCGATGGAATGGAAATTCATTATCTTTTCCCGCCGATCTTTATCCGGTATTGAGTTCAAGAATATTCGCGGTGGTATAGAACGCCCCGTAATATCTTGTCAATGTAAATCGGCGACAAAATTCCGGAAGATGGGGATGAACGTTGGGAAGTAAAACAAAAAAAAACGGTGTCTGCTGGAGATGAGAAGAGAGAGCTTTGCGTTCCACTCGGGAAATACGCCACTGGGTAAATGGCGTCCTGAGAACGGTTGGTAGCTACGAAGGCGGGTGAAGCTTTCGCACCGGATATACCGAAGAGTGGTCGTCGGATCGTGCGCTCGAACGAGTCACGAGTAGAAGGCGAGTTAGAGAGATAAACAGCGGATAGAGCTAAAGACGAGTCGCAGCTACAGTCATAGGAATTGAAGGAATTGGTTACGGTGAAGCTGACCAACTTACAAGAATTTCTGTTATGGGGTTTGCGTGAAAAAGTTGCAAAGTGCCGGTCAGTTTCACAATGCATCGTCGTTTTACCGTCGACTATAAAACATTCGTTTGCCTCCCGTCAAGACGAACGTGCGATGGTCGAGCAGCGAATTCAACCGCTGCTTCGGCTTTCTGCCATTCAAGCGTTTCTCAATTACAGAGGCAACGATCGGTTACAGCAAACGTTGGATGACCCAAAGATCGGCTTTAGGGGCGACCAGGGAGAGATATATGTATATCTATAGGATACACGTTGGTTGGTAACGGTAAAACCAATGGTCGGGTGATGAGAAGCTACGCGGAAAAGCACTCTGATTCGATTGGTCCAAACTCCATGCTTCCCCCGTTCTTCGATGAGTAAAGGGAACACCAAAGCAGCAGCACAGTGGCAAAGCTCGGAAAACCGAATTTCAAGAGCGAAACAGTAGAGGGCCATACCGCATCAGAGCTTTTACAGTTACACGTCGGTCGACCAAATTTTGTTTCGCTCTCGAAAACTTTTCACTTTTCCATTGGGGTCTCAATGTTCACCTAACTCGATGGGTTCAACTCTCCCTTGGTATCTCTACGCCAGATACAAAAGCTTTACACGTATATGCAGCGCTTGCATCGCTGTAGGCATTCGATAGTTCTAATCCGTTAGCTGAATAGATGTTAACACAGTAGAATAGCGCGGAGGTTCGGGAAATGTTTGCGCAAATTCAGACGAACAAAACGCGTTTCACTTAATTACAGAGCGAAAAAAAACCATTCCACTAATTCCATTAGACCTTTTTTGTTGGTAAATGGTAAATGGTGTTCTCATCATGTGCAAAAATTCTTAATGCCAAATATTAAAAATTCTAAACATTTTTTTATTTCTTTCGCTAGATTTTTTTTTTAATGATATTAAAAATGGCTTTACTTTTGATGCTTAATTCCCTTGATTCGCCTTTAGTAAAAAGAAATTTGGTGAGTGTCGGTATTTTGAGACTACGGTGACGCAGATAGATTACTTTCTTCTTCAGCATTAGTGATGAGAAATAAGACTTTCACATCAAGGATCGAAGTTGCCGCCGGTCGTGGGCGAGAAGCAGTAATTTGCATAAGCAAGTTGTAGGGATTTTTCAAACGTGAAAAAAGGGTAAAACATTTGACTCCTGTGCGCCTCGCGCGATAGCTCCCTCCCGTTCGTTCGCTCTTTCACCGACTCGCGAGAAAGTCCTCCCGCGTCGAGATTTCCGGCGATTACCTTTTATCGTCGAATCTTGAAAGCTCGTTACCGCCGTGGAGATAGCGCCCGCGAATAGCGTAGCTTTCGTTGGACAGCTCTATTTCCTTAAGCGACGTGGATCTGGGTACCAATCTACCAATCATGGTGGTGGTGTCTACATATGAACGAAATAAACGAAGAGTGCTGCGTCTGGGTGTATGTTTGACTGTTTTAGTACAGCGTGACCGGCGGGCTTGCCAATGGGTGGAGAAAGGGAGAGTCGAGAGGGTGAAAGGGTAAAAGGGTGAGACAACGCCTTCAGTCAGCGCCAACTTAACTTCCGGGTTCGCCGTTGTTTCCACTCGTCGCAGTGCGGCTCCAACCGCAAATACTATATTTTACTTCAAACCGTAATTCACATCTTCTACCCTTGCGACCACCCGGTTTTTACGTCTAAACCATATGAGTTTAATTTCGCTATCAACAAGACACGTCCACTACTTTCATGCGTCCGTATGCCGGCAGACCACGATAGGTTGTTCGCGTTCCTCCATTACCGTCGCAGCGCATGCCGCTTTGCTCCGCAGCGATATTTGATTGGATTTAATTTAACGTTTCTCTATTAATCGAAAAAATTCTTCATGTTCTTAAATTCATGTAATTCTCGTATCAGCAAAGCAGTAATTCATTCGGATTTCTTCCCAACTATCATCGAATTAATACATTATTTCTTATCGTTCTAAGCGGATAACATTTTTTCAAGTTTCATAAATGATTTCGCGGACTGTTGAATGTTGACAATAAAAAAAATGTTTAACTTTTTGGTAAGAAATCAAGAATCTCATAACTGTTTTAAGGGCGGAATTTCCTTTTCGTTTGTAAAAAATTTTGACTAGCGAGACTACGTCTCAAAACGAATTCTGGACCAATACTGCAAGTATTCGGGATGTCCCCGTAAACCGTACTTTGCAGTTTAGAATTTTGAACTTTAAACGCGTTTTTCTCGAAACAGCTTTTCTGCAACTTGTGTGCGTGATATCTAAAAAACTATTGAACAGATTGCCTACAAATGTCCTCAGCATGTTTAGTCGACATCCTTTTATCGTTTGATGAACGAAAAAAGCAATATGTTGACATTTTTTTTTACCGAAACGGTCCATCAATTTTTTTGGGTTCATCCCCAGTTTGACTAAATAGCGCCGATTCCACAATTTTTTTTTTCGCTTCGTCAAACGATAGCTTTTGGGTTTTTGTTGGAGAATTAATTGGAAGGACTCCAATCATGCACACCATCAATTGGGGACCTTTGTGTACCGAGGGGGGTGAGTGGCGTATTTTTGGGAGGAAGCGATGGCAATTTTTTTATGGGTATTCGAACATTTTAATAAATCTACGTACCAAATTTCACATTCATCCGTTGTATAGTGTCATCGCCAGAAAATAAGAAAAAAATCCGTAAATTCCACGAAAAAAAAAAAAAAAAGAAAATCCTCCCTTAAACGGCGATTCCCTGGAGTATCCACTCTGAATGGTTTTCGGAAGTTTGCAGAAACAAAACGATTGAATTATTCGCGAGATGTATATTTCTGCGTTTAATGAAAATAACATGTCTCCTTTTCCGAATATCGTATTGCAATTAATTTTTATTGCATCGACGAGATAACTTCGTAAACCGAAACCGTTCGCGAACAATGAAAATCATATTCGATAACGTTAATTAAACATTGAAATGGAGAAGATAACTAATGAGATTTAATAGTAATTTCGATGATAAATTTTTGTTAGTGAGAAGCGAGAAGCACTTAAATCAAAATGGTAGCCGAAGCTTAACCAATACAAGGAAAAATCAATCACGTTCTCGTTACATTACAATTTCTGCTGCGAAATGAGTTTAGTAATTACGATAAAACGAGGAGAAAGCGAGAGGGAGGAATGCACGGCGCGTATTACACAGTTGGATTGGAATAATTGATACAATGCATATAACGAGGAGTAAGTGAACGTGGATGGAAATATTTCCGTTAAATTTTGCGCGGAGGGTGGTGTACGAAGTAACTTGAGTATTCTCGCCACGTGCGTACTAATAATACAACGTTGTTCACTCGTCCGCGAGATTGTATTAAAATTCGATTTTAATATGCGCGATAACAATCAACAATAATGTATGATAATTTACATTATTGCGGTTCGTGACGCTTATGTACACGTGCGCACACAGTCCAGAGTAGATTTTTTAACCGATCGGATTTGAGTCAACAGAAAGTGCGGGAAGAGTATAAATGGAAACGTGTGCGGGACTGCAGGAAAATGGGTGATGCGAGAGAGGGGTTGCGAGAAAGAGAGGAATTGCAGGGGGAGACTTTTGCGGAACGAGTTTATGTGACTCGAATGCGAAACTGCAGTAAAATCGTACGCGTGTGGAAAGCCTCGACTCCAAGCTTACGAACTAACCGGGAGGATAACGGCTTTTCCACCGATGAATGAGAGAAACTTTGCGCCCTCGGATAAAAGCACTCGGGCCAACGTTGGAGAGGGTGGCACGCCGGTGAACCGGTACCCAACATCAGCACCAGCAGAACCAGACGGTTTTGCGGCAAACGAGGAAACTTGATGGTAAGCGCGACGGGTATGCGGGTTTTCCGAGAGGTGTGCGGGAGGGTGAGATGCGCCCACGGTATAGATATCCCCCGTCACGAGACCGAGAGCTCCGTCCGTTTTCCTTTTAATGAAAATAGCTTCGAGCTCTCAGTCGCGCTTCCGGTGGAGACAATACTCGCCCGGGCGACGACGTACAGCATACCGACAATGACAACGAGCCGGAAGTGGGCCAGATATGTTTTCGTGTCAGGCACTCCGTATGGGCTTTACGTTCCTCTTACTCTCGCGATGCCGGGCCCCACTTCAGCACGTTGAGGAGTTTAGCCGCAAATACATCGCGAATTTTTTTTTTTATCACGAATTTTATCATTTTTCTCGTGTCCTCGTTCGGTACACCAGCCTTTTTTGCTTTCTTGTAACGATTCCGTTGATGAAACATTTAATTTTTCGTAAAATGATTCACGATCTTCGTTACGAGAAAATAAAAAAAACCCAACAGTTTCGTACTGTATGACGTTTAAAGCGGAAATCGCGGGCAACCAAAAAAAAAAAATTTGTAGATGAAATCATAGAAAGCTGAATATGCGTATACCGTCGATATCTGGCGAATCTTACCCACGGCTTGTACATTCACGCTGAAACGAACGATTATTTCGGAAAAGTTATTGCTGCGCAGCAGCGGTCGAGTCGCCGAAACTTCCGCGTGAATTTTCAACGAAATTATTACCACGGTACACAAATATCATTGAGATTTAGAGTGCAGCACACGCACACAGAAGCGCACTTGATTATACAACACGGACAAAGCGAATCATGGCGAGAATGAGAGGTGCAACAGAATAGGATGAACAACGGCAACGACTGTACCCCAAGAACTTGTTAAAATTCAATAATGTGGTTTACGCAACTTGTAGTGCTTCGTAACAGGCGCAACTGTGCACCATTGATGCACATATATATGTATATATGTAGAGTACATGTATACGTATATCATTGGGTTGTGAATAGCAACGTCGAGGCACAAATGGTACATAGAATTCGGTTTTGAGGGTAGATAACCCTTTTCAGAGAAGCGCGCGATATATGTATATAAAAATGTAACGTATGCACGACCGAGCGCGCTTTATTTGCCTTTTGAATTCGGTTTTATGAATATTACACTATATTATTCTCCGATTCGGATACCGTTACCTTTTTTAAACATTACTTCTGCAATAAACGGGTAGAATCGCAATACTGTGTGTAGTACGCCCGTTCGGCTCGCTTCCGAAAAGCGCGAGTGGAAACGAAAAAAAACGCTCTCAACTCAACTTGCGCTTTAGGCATCGTGCAAATATCCCATCGGATCTTGGATGAGGGTTTTTTTTTTTTTTTTTTTTTTTTTTTTTTTTTTCTACGGCGCATAGCGTCTACCTGCACGCAGCCAACAATACCCGACTCAGATCACGCTATTTTTTTCTATCGCTATCTTTTTTTCTTTCAATATTTTTTTTTATTATTATTATTTCTTTTTTTGGTTCATGGTACGATGGTGGTTGCAACGCGCGCTGCGCTCGACCTGATAGTACACCGTTATTCGCCCGTAAATTTCGCATCGGCGTTAACGCAAATATACGTATCGGCTTGTATGCAGACTCGATTGTCGTTGGGCACATGCGGGGTCGCCTGTCCTGCGAGTTTCGGATAGACGAACCCTTTCGCGGTTTCACTACGGCACTTCGGCAACGGTATTCGATACTCCTCTCGCGCCGGGAATAAAAGAAAGAAAACAAAAAATCGGCTAACGCATCAAGCTTCGTCAATATCGCCTCACCGTTGTGACCGCTTTATCATTTTTTTTATGCAGTAAATCATCGTTCCCGCTGACAAAGAGGGATCACGCTGTTTTTTTAAAATCAGTACAGTAAAATAAACAAAAAAATTACATCTATGCTTCGATACATATCTTCGGTTTTCCGACAAGAAGCAAACATACGCGTCGTACGTATGTTTCGAAGTCGTATACGTATATACATCGAAGTTACTTTTATACATAAAGCAGATTTAGGCATATATACGAGAGGTAGAACTCGAAAAGCGATTTTCGAGTCAGGATACGAGAGATTGAGAGACACCCATGGGAATACGGGAGCGCATACTGTGCGCGATGCTAATCCGGGGATTATCAAGTTCCGAGCTGCTTTCCTGTTCCTTCGACGCTGATTTACGAACGATGATGCGACTGCTGGCGCGCTGCACGAATATATGGAGATAGCAATAGTTTCGCGAAAACGGGGGCGGGAATCCCGGATTCCCTCGAGGGAGAATATATATTTTTCCTTATAAAAATAGCGGTGTTTCTTCGACTACGCCAAGTCGTGGAAAACTTTTCTACGCTTTCTCCAAAATACCTCAAAATTTCTAAATAAAATTATTAATTTCGATTTTTCACAAAAATTTTGTACCAAATTTTTTTATTTTTTTTTTCATCTTCAATTCAAAAAATTGTTTCGCCTATGTTTTCCGTTTTACGCGATTTTCGGCCCAATTATTTCAAAGCACTAATTATATTCTTCAGCGAACTAAATTAAAAGGAATTTCGATAATTTTCATCAAGTATACGCTGCGCCAATCCTCCGATTTTCAGTCATTATTTATTTATTTTCAAAAAGATCGTCGATTCTCGTGCGATAATGAATTTTCATTTGTTTCTGCTGCGAGGTTATCGCGTACCGCAATTACACGGTTCGTTCATTTTACCTTCACTCCCGCGGACGTCCCGAAACCTTCAAGCTGAAAAATTTTATTTCAGTTTGTTCGACTGTTCGTTTTTCGAATAAACTGATTCTATTCCCGTGCCGAATGTATTTGTAAGTTAAAAAAAAAAGGTTTTCGGTATTTGTTCAAATAACGAAAATGCAGCGAGTAAACTACGCGGTCTCGTCGGGCTATCGTCGTATAAACTGACCAACGATACGAGGCATGTAATTTTTGGGATATCAATAATAACAACGGTAAACGTTGGTTCGTTCAGATAACGCTTCGTACTCCGTGCGTGAATGCGGTTATAATATCTGAATACTAACAGTTTGCTTACAGATACAGCAACAAACGTATATACGTACTTATACTGCATGCCATGTTAAATGTATTTGTAGTATAGGATGGAGAATATGCACGTGGAAAATATGTATAATAACGCGTATACGTATAGTGGGAGCGAGCAGTCGCCCGGAACTTTGATAGTTTATTGCACTGTTCTGGTCTCGCGGTGCACATACGCACTTGCATACTGCGAGCGATTTTACACGTGGAAACGTTGGGACAACGCCACCGGCAACAACGTTGCTCTCTTCTATTTATCTACTACGCTCCCTCGCGTCCTAACAAATATATATTCTGTATATGTATACATATAATACCTTTAACCGCGATTAGTTCTATATACTTAAGGCTCATCCTCATCCTCGCGTTTATACTTCCAACGAATTAACCGCGAACTACCGTACAACTATTTGGATATTAACGATAAGGTACAGAATTTTCCCAACAGTTGGTGGGTGAAAATGTGCATTCCGACTATGCTGACTGTAACAACCCTAAGGGTAGTCTGTACGACGCAGTTGCTCGCAGTTGTAGAACGTCAGATTACACTCTGAAAACTATGGATAACCTTCGCAACTGTAGCTGAATTAGAACCATAAGTATTCTGCCGTATCAACCTGACGCGCGGGAACGCGCGTTGCGGAGTAATTAACACTGATGCAAAAGTTTTTGAGTAGAGAGTGTTAGAGACCGACAAGCGGTTTTATGAAAACTGAATACGCAAGTGAAAGGTTATCCGCAAATATGTTAAATTAATTTTGTGGGTCAGGAAAAAGTTTTCAACGCTATCGAAGAAACGCGGAAAACGGAATCAATACAGTAGAATCTGCCGTATTTGACGCGATTGGAAGACATCGTGAAATACGGGAGTAACCAATCCGGTGCGCGAAAAGAAGGTGGCGACCCAATCGCTTTGCCAACAGTTACCCTCTCCCGAGCGCCCTCGCATGGCAGTAATTGGTAACCGGAGCTCTCGACAATTAGGGACGTTCTACTATAGATGTTTTCCCGACTGCATTGGACTCTTTTCCGTAATTATGAAATTATCCTCAGTTTTCTACGATTAAGAGACTTTTTGATCACAGATTTTCAATTTTTCCGATTTTTCGATTTCCAATTTTGCAAATTTGTAAAATTTTTCTTTGTATTCCTTTTTTTTGGGTATTTGCCTTTTTTTTTTACCAAAAGTCCCGTTAACCCTCGTCTCGGTCAGGTTATGTGAATAATCTATTGATATAAATAACCTACAATGGACTTTTTCATTCGGATCGGATGTTAAAAATGGTAAATAAAAGTCGTTGAAACGAAAAAAACAACTGTTTGGTCGAGTGCTCCGGTTAGACGGACGTATCGATAAATTTACGTTTCAGTAATCACATACAGGTGACTAAAACTAGTAGCTGGTGGCGACAATCATTCCTTCTGGATTAATGTACATGTCTGATGTTCCTCCAACACGATGGAGATACGTGCACGATACGTATTACCATATCTCGTCGTCGTTCTACAAAACCATTAGTCTCTACCGGCAAAGCTTGATAAATTTCTCAACGCCCCGGTGATTTGCTCGGGGGTATTCGTTCGCCTGACATTTTCAGCTATGCGACGCGAGACTTTCAAGAGAATTCCCGTAACCCCTGTATGCAAGACTGAGAGACCCCTCTTTCTCATTTCATGCGACCCGCGCGACTCGCGCGACCCCAACAATTTGGATATTAACGCTGTCGACAAAGTAGAATTTTCATCGTGAAAGCGAAAAGACCGCGTCGCGCAATGGGGAAATACGTTGTAAAACGTTTCAGTGTGTATATACATAATACAACTCGAGCAAAGTCAGCTTTTCAGTCCGCGTATACTAGCCGCGGACCAGAGAGCTTGATAAATATACGTGTTCGTTCGCTTCAGAGCTTTTTCTCCTTTCTTTGCTCCGTTTATTCTCGGTCTTTATTTTTTCTTTTTTCGTCATCCCTTGAACCCTTCATCCCTTGAACCATTCGTTTTTCGAACTTCCTACCTATGCGCTCTGAGAATCGATTCTTTTGGCCTCATAACTATACTCTACATGTACGTACGTAGACCCACACAGCTGGGCACATATTCGCCAAGAAAGTTCGGTACTTTATAGCTCACAGGAGCGGGCGGTGGGACTTCCCTTGCGCGAGTAGGCACTTAAAGCTCGGAGGTTGGCCGACATTCCCCGAGAGTGGAGTCGCCCCGCACAGTACTCTCACGTGGGGTACTTTCTCTTATACGTGCTATACGGCTCTCTCCTTTCCAAAACCTTACCGCACGATCTACGCTCATATTTTCCACAGAATTAACCCCCAAACTACCAGCAACTAGCCTAGCAGCTCCAGTTAGACCAATTATAAGTATACGATCAACGATAATTGCGACCCCACTTCAAGTTTCACGCAAAGCACAATATCATATTAAAAAAGAAAAATCAAAAAACGGAATATGCGGTTTCTTTCTATTACCTATACGCGAGGAACGATATTAAAGGACAACGAATATTGTACTTCAGAATTTCTTCGGAATTAAAAAAAAATGTTTCGAAAAAAAAAAAAAAAATTGCGTTGGAAAAAAAAAACTTTTTATATCGAGCGCTACCGCGATCGCTTCATTAGTTTCGCGATTGGCTTGTTGCATGAGACTGAAATCAATAATTATCGAGCGTCACTTGTTTGCGCGCCATTCAACTTTTATGGCCCTTTCTTTTTACTTTGGCCCACTTTGACACCTTTTTTTTCGTTTTTCTTTCTACCCTTCACTTTCTTCGTTGATCGCTGACTTATTTATAGTTCCTTCTTTTTTCGCCCTTTTTTATCCATTATTTTTTTCCTCCTTTTTTCGACCATCAATATTGCTTTTTACTACTCCCTTTTATTTGAAATCCTCCGGCCCTCCAGCCATTGTTCCGATCGTTTTAGCGATCTTCTTTCATCGGCGGTCTTTCATTACTTTTCCCTTATTTCTTCCTTGTCTCATTGTGCCCTTGTGCCACGATTTTTCCGATTGGTTCTTTTTATCGTCGTTCGTTCGCGTGCTTCCCGTCTCCTTCATTCCTATACCTCGCACTTTTAATTATCTCTCTTAGTTCCACCTGTAGCGTATCTATTCTATTAAAAAAATGTCTTCATACCGACTTCGCGTTCTTTTGTATTGGACAACAGTTATTCTCTTTTTTCAGATTTGCCCCTTACGATTATTTGCCCTATTATTACGTAACGTATGATGCGAATTCCATACCCTTCAGCAGATCGATACTTTTCGGCTCATCGTTAAAACCCTTTCGTTGGATTTTCCGTTTGTCTTACAGTTTTTTGGGTTAATTTATGAAGACCCGCTATCAGAAGGGATTTTTGAGAAGTTATCAGTAATGATGATTTTTTATTTTTTGTCCTTTGATTGATTAACCCCTTTTAGGGGTAAATTGAGGGAACGCTTATAATTCAATGAAACTTGAGAGTCATGAAAAAAAAAATAGAAAAAAAAAATTCACTTTTTTTGCGCCATTAAAAAAAAAGTCCAAAACGTATTCACTGTTTCATTCCCACGGAATAATCGCTCGAAGTTGAGTAAAGCATTGAGAAACCATTACGAAAGAACGATTAGCAAAAATAGGAACACTTTTTAGAGTTCCTGTCTTTTCTTCGTTATTTAACTGTTTTGAGAAGACGATTGACTGGTAGTCGACACAGTGGAGTACCGTTTTTCATTTTATTTACTATTTCTTATGCCAAAATTTGTCGTTACTTGATGAAAAGTTGGCACTTGTATTATAGAGAACGATACAGAGCGGTACAGAGCATTTTCAACTTCGCACCTGAAAGCGATCGAGAAATCATTCGCTCTTAGGCTGTAGATGGGGGGGGGGGGGGGGGGGGGAATCCTATTTCCAAAGAAATATAAAGGGTTTACGAAAAGTATATAAAGAATAAATAAATAAAAGTAATCATCCGAAGATCGAATCTCCGTTGTCCCAATGACCGAAAAACTTTTCTCCTCGTTAGCACAGCGACCAGGTGTATCTTTTACAGAAGTTCTTTTGCCGAGCTTTTTGGCTCGCGCTCAAGTCTCTGTCTCGGGTGAATGTTTTGGCTACCAGCGGAAGGCAGAAGCAGTAACGCAGCTTCGGCAGCAAGGAAAGAGGTCCCGCCTTGTCTGCCGGGATGCCACGAGTTTCGGGAGCAGACGAGAAACGACGCGCGTAAGAGAAATAAAAATCACGAAATTTCGCAAGAGGGGCTACAGCGCTATGGTGCGGGGAGATTTCTGTGAGAGTTCGCTGACGGCTGTTCGTCGCGAAACGAAAAGAAGTGGAGGGGGCGAGAGTGAGAGTCTAATAAAAAAGAAAAATAGCAAAGAGCAAAGTATGAGAACGTCTCGGGAGTAACACGGACGGAACCAGACAACGTTCTCTACTATTTTGTCTTCGGCTAACGTCACGAGACACGCTGAAACGTCTAGCCTTCCGACCCGTCTCATCACCTTCTACCAAGAGACGCCAGAAGCTTTTTCGTTTCGTAGTATCACCCGCTGTTTCATGATTCATAATATATCCCGTGACAAGCGCGCGGAGTGAGTCGATTCGGAAGATCCCGAAGATTTCACGTATCACGTATACGTGGCCCAAGGCGAGATGCGGACTCGCGGCGATCGAGGAAAGAACGATCACGGAAATCGTGAAATTTTACTTGTCAATCCTGCAGTCTTGAACTGTTTTTTTTTATATCCATGAATGATATCACTTCTTCCACCGGCTGTTATGATATGTCGCTGATATACATTTCTTTTTAATACATACTATCGACGATAGTTCCACTACGGTACGGATCGACAGATATCTCATGTCCGCGAATACATAGACATATCACAATGGGGCATTGGAAATCTAATATCATTTTTTTCTTACATGTATGAAATTTCCATCGGAATTTTTTGCTGAAAATAAACCGAATGAACGAATGAACGGACATTCGAATGGACTCGAAACTATCTATTTTCCAGCCGTTTGGATAATTCGGATATTTTTCAAGTGATAAGAAACAAAAACGTACAAAGCGTATTTAAATTTTATAAAAAATAAAAAGCTTTTAATAAATATAATAATTTTCATATTTGACGTCAAAAGTTCCGACACCTCCGCCATGAAAATGAAGTTTTCGGCATAAGATACGTAAGTTATGTGGATACAATAATTAGCAATATAATTAATTAGTAATAAATTATTATTATTATTATTATGTACATCATTTTTTCTCTATAGATGTTCTACATATTCGGCCGATATATAAGATGCATATAAGAAATATTTATTATATATTCTGAAATACGGTAGCCGTACCGTTTTTGGTCACATTAGGGCCGATTGTGGTATTTGAAAAAAAAAAAAAAAAATCGAGTAAATGGTCCGATGAAATTAAGCCTATAAGACCTTTCGAAGAATCGACATATGGTTTAGAAAAAAAATAATTCGAAGAGTATAATAAATAAAATGGCTACAAATGGTACAATGGCTAGTAACGGCACATCGGCACCCTATACGTCATTTCTATGGGGGCTGTTGTCTGTTTTAATGTGACATATAAATCACTGCTCAATCAAAGTGATGGCCATGTCACCAAAATAGATTTTGTTAGTTTCGCAATTTTCATTGTCAATTCGTCCGCCAGCGTGTTTACTTGGTCGGTAATAGAAACAGCAACGATATTTACCCGTCAGAAGTTATCGATTGCTCTGTATGCTCCACAAAGATCCCGAGCCTGGAAGTCCAACGCCAGACATTTCGACTGAATTTTCCGGGCTGAATAAATCATTATTCGGTTGGAAGCGGAGGTCAGGTTGAATAATAGAGAGTTCGAGAGCTTCGCTCGTTGCCGCGCAGGCAGCGCACAGAAGGGCAGCTTTATTCAGCGCCCTTTTCAAGGTTCCTGCTGAATGGCATGTTTTATGTTGTGGTAAAAAAATCCGGTTTTTGCTTAGTTTTTGCTCGTGGATGTTCTTTTTTTTACGTCACATCGTTAAAAAAAGTCCGAAATAAGACAGTACCAACGACGAAAAACAGTCGATTCAGCTTAACCAAACGGCCACCAGAGCAAAACGGCAGAGCGTGTCTGTGTGACATCCGAGGAACCGCGCTGTCCCGCTTTCGTGACGGAAAAACTATGAACGAAAAAAAAAAAAAAAAAAAAAAGACGGGGAAGCATGCAAACAACGCGAAGCGAGTGAAACAACTTTTGATCACGAGAAGTATGCGCGGCACGGGGGGTTTGCACGCATACTTTATGTTTACCTTCATGTTTATACTTTGTGTAGATCCTCTCGTGTCAACTATTCTCGCTTGCGGCTTTCCCTTGTTTTTTAGCCCGACGAACCGTATCTCACGCTCGCGCAAACACATTCCCAAGCGATAGACACGAGCGATGTTACTCCGTGACTTCAGTGATAGCGTTGTTACCTTCCGAGTAACTTATCCCCTCCAACATTATTAATTTGATAGCAAATTTATCCTCGACATATCGAGAGCGGTTATTCACACAGATCTTTTCAAATTTTACTTCATTCCAATTCTTATCTGGCGGAAACTACTGGTTCACTAACCTTACCGATTTATGACCTAAAAGTCATATTGCCATTAAACGCGTTCCTTAAAAAGTTCTCTGCGCGACACGCAGTTTCAAACTTTACTTTTTGCTTCAATTTTTAATTATAATTCGGATACGTATCGGAAAACGATGTTGAAAATGGGACCGATGATACGCGTATGATACATATCGGAGAAAGGGTCTCATATAATGTCAGTGGTTCTGAAGCGACCATTGAAATAGCTGCGAGAGAACTGTTACATCGAAATGTGTGCGGCCTTAAAGTAGATACGTAGACATGTATGTAGCCATTACGGTTTGCGCGTAACACACCACAAACCGGTAGCATCCCTATCGACATCACCCCACAGAGAAAACAGTTACCGCTTGTTTGTTCCGTTCTTTCGCGCTTCCGAGGGTATATGAGGGCTATATAGCTTTTTGTTGGTCCCCTTTTGGCTTTTGCCTCTCGAGATTACATGCGTCTGAGTCCTATCAATACGCGGTACAGAGTACGAGCAGTTAGGGGTTGTTTCGGGCAATAGACACAAATTTATCGATCTCGAATGATTTCACTGCTTGTTGAAGCATTTTGTGAATACGACCGGAGTGCGGGTATCGCCTATAAGATCGACAGGAAGTGCTTTGAAGCCGACAGTCTGTTACATGGAAGCTCGCCCTATAAATGTGGCGCCCAATACATAACGTAAGGATTTCTCTGGAATCGAAAGTTCTTAAGTGCAGGTGCAATCCCTTCCTTCCCGCCGCCCCGAGCTCAGTCGGTATCAAAAACTGTAAAAAACTTTTCTCACGCATCTTGGCATTGACAGAAAAAAAAGCGTCATTAGCTGCGGAAATGGTCAAAGCAGCGAATGACACTTGTTTTTTTGGCTGTAGGTGCCAGTATACGCGAAAAAAGTTGTTTACAGTTTTTATTGCCGACTGCGATATTTCGCCTCTTCTCAAAAGAATTAGGAATTGGCGTTCAACTAATTAATTTTCTGCTGAACCCCCGCGTAACCGTAAATACTTTACGTTGCGTCAACAATTTGGCCAATGCGATTATTACATTTAAAAAATATAGGTCTTCCGAAAAATTGCGTCACGAACCAAAAAAAGAAACGGGTATGTGGTGTCCCAGTGACCGAAGAGTTCTAATTGAAGAAGTATTTATATCATTCGAATATGAATGCATTTGCCGACCGATGAATAATGAGGATACGAATTCGAGATAAGACTCTGATTCTCATCTCCGATAGTCTCTATTCGACACAGTGAATTGCATTCCAAAAGTAGCTTATGCACTTAACTGATAACTTTTGGTTGATAAATTATTTCATTTTTCCATAAGGATTCCGGGCGCTGATTAATAATTCAATACGCAATTTTCACCGATCGTATTTGCGGATATCGACTAATTACCGGGAAATCTATACATTTAAGCTTTCGATGCATCAGAATCTTACAAAGTTATCATTATAAATCCGCATTCGATCCGTACAAGAATATGAGAAATAGTCATCCCGTATTATTAAAATCGCATTTAAAATATATATAAGATGAAATTTATTCTGAATTTCCTCGATTTCTGAACGGCTCAGTTCATCGCATTCATAGATAAGACAAACAGTGTACTGCGTAATTATCAAGATATTCCGAGACTGAAATATATACTGTGATTCAAATGAACAAAATCATTATCGTTCCTTTTGCCTCTGGCAACATTTTTTTTTCCGACATCGAGAAAAATCCATTTGAAAAATGGAAATTCTCGGAGAGACAAATTTATTTTTCTTGCGATAGCGACACAGGGTAGAAAGTTTATTTTGCGAAAAAACAAACACGAATGGGAATTAAAAAAAAAAAAAAATTATATTCAACAACCTCTGATCCATAGCTGATGAAGACGCGCGACTATGCGGAACCAAGTTTCGTCTCAAGCTTGGTAAGTAGTTATACAAGAGTACAAAATACCAAAGTTTTCCATAGCCCGAGGTTGTCGGTGTCTCGGCTCAACCATCTCTATACCTCGCTACCTTGGCAAAGGTGAGACAATGGGGTGGCCGGCGGTTGGACGAGAAGATGCCATGTAGCAACCTCACTAACGACGACGAGACCGCCGGACCTTTAACCAACCGTTGGTGTCTTCCGGAACGTCGTATACTCTAAACCCTTATAACGGCGGTGAGATAGAGGCAGAAAGTAACGGGAACTACTGCTGTCGTGGGGTGCCTATCTGGGGTCCTCCCTCACTTCTATCTTCATACCCTCTGCCGTATAACTACGGCTTGAGAAACTTTCATGCAGGGCATGCTACACTTCTATAGCGTGCCCCGTTATACATGAATAATCCTACAGCTCATTCTACGTAAGGTAAATCTTCGTAGCTTCAACCCTTTAACCTCTCGGTTTCCTTCTCGCTCTTCACTTTCCCCCGTTGAAATTTTCTCTCGTTTCTGTCTATGTCTCATTTTCTACACAGCACAACTCTGCTCGCTCGACGGCGCGTTGTTTTTATGCAACGTAGGGATCTCGAGTCTGTCCGTCCATAAGGTACACATGACTCGTACTGTGAGATGTCTCGTCACTCACACGCAACCCCCTGAAATAATGAGCACCTTGAAAGCCGAGAAGCACCCGTTGCTTTTACTTTACAGATCCGTGAGAGAGATTCACATCTCGTCTCATCTTGGCCGCGTCTACTTTCGCGGCTGTACCTACACGTTAAACGCGTCGACGGACTGCAAAGTGTCCACACTTTTGTACGACATTCGTGTACACATTTAAAGAGTGAAGAGACATTTTCGTTTGTGCGACCAAGTGAGCGCATGTTACTTACTATACCGTATAATACTTTGACTAACCCGCAAGAACGAATTTTCACTATTTTTCTTTTTTTTTTTTTTCCGCCACCCTTTGCTGGCTTACCGCATTCGCGAGAATGATAAAATTTTGCCAACTCGTTTTCTAAGTTCTTTTGACGATCGGCGAGACGAGCGGAAACACGTTCGTGAATTCTCGCGAGGGTTTCAGACGTCAGAATCTTCCCGGCCCGCCAGGCACTACACGCATTTCCACTAATGTTCGTCGCTCTTCCACCCTTCGTAACGTCTATTCTATTTTTCTCGCGGGAATGAACGTGCGCGTATTATATGCTTGGGAATAGAGCGAAGTCGAGAGAAAAGAGATTGAACATGGTAACCTAGAGGCAACGCGAGGTTTTTACATCGCCTTTGGCCGAGCAAACGGTCACGGATTATCGTTGTTACACACGAAGCTTTCGCTGCGTTGGAAACGCACGCAGAACTTTAGCACGATAAATCTTGAAGTACCCTTCCGATTATCCCCACTAATGATTGCGTTGCGCTGGCAGATTATTTCAATTGTCAGCGACTATGAAAACTCCGTTCATCCGTGTATTGTATATAAGTACTTTTTTCTTTGCTCCCCTCGGCGTCTGATCTTTCTATTTATCTTGCAGCGATCTGATTTATGAAAACTGAGATATGACTGTTTTTTGATATCGGGGAGATTTTTTTTCGTTTTATTGAGAGGTATACGTGTGACTCGAAGAACCCATTTTATTTTGGTACTCTGGATGCATCGTCTCCACGATGGAATATCCATCGAAAAAAAAAAAAACTTTTTCAGTGCCCTTCATTTTTTTTTTCTATGTCTGATGAAAGTTTTTTTTGTGCGTCTTTCGATGTATGTAAGTAAAAAAAATCATTTTATTGCCATCTGTACAAAAAAATCTAAAATTCGACTCGGCTTTCGAGTGGCCAAGTAGCCGTATCCCCTTAAAGAGGTAACATTTTTCTTATTCAGTCAGCGAGGTTAAAAATACTGAATCACCGTCAACGAAGACTGAAAAAAAGTGTATTTGAGTATAAATATTCGCGAAGTAAGGTAGGAACAGAAGAGTCGCGTCTCGAGAACGTATTTCACACGGCAATTTAGCTGTAAGTGGTATAAACGTAAAGTTAACAAGTGCAGCCTCGAGGCCGCGAGAGTTCGCCAAGGGGATAAGGTGCATAAGCCCTATAGAAGAGAAGGGGATGGTTAACGTAAATAAACGAGTGGAGACCGTGCGGGTCGCCCAACCCCCACGTCACTGGCTCTAGGGGTGTTGCTTCAAGGGGTTAAATTTACGAGTGGCCGGCGTGTGCACCGCTCGAAAAAGTTCGTATTACTACATATATAGTTTAGTATGCTTTGCCGTTGGACACAAGCCGCGACGCTGTATTCTACTGGAATATAGTGTTACTGTATGTAGCTACCGATGCTGACTATACACAAGTACCTCGAGCGTCGGGGCGGTCAGACGAGGAGTAAAGCGATAGGATGCAGCTGCGATAAACCGTTTGTTCGGTTTGCGGTGTACACATTAATGCCACTGAAACGTATATGTTCGAGGGGGTGGTTGGGGGATTGTTTCTATACCGGCTGATCGTGGACACCACCTAACTCGCCCGGATAAACCTGCTGCGGCAAAGTATTCCATATAAAACCTTCATGGTATCGATAAATGCTATCGGATTTTCCGCGCTACCGCAGACCTACGGGGATTATTTAATTAAATCTTTTTCGTATTATTCAATCTATCGGAGCAAAAAAAAAACAGATATATAATAAAAAAATAACCGAACTCTCCGTTGCACTGGTTTCGATAGCGTTGTTATATTGTCCGGTTTCCCTTGTCAGTATTTCATTCGATACGAAGAGAATCTGTTCGGTAAACCATCGACGAAGAGACCCCTATACATTCGGCAGTTTATTAATTTGATTGAATTCACCGTGAAGCCTTTTCAAATTTTCACGCTGCACCAAGTGGTTATTCGTGTTTTTGACTCGTCAGTATATAAAAAATCGACGATAACGCGCCGTCAGATATTTATGGAAAGAGACTTTGCGCAACTTTTAATTTGCTCGCACATGAATTTACGGTTATTTAATTCGTTGAATGATATTGACGTTCGAATTGTTTTAACTATTTTTATGTTCCCATTCGATTGTGCCGATTTTTTTTTTTTTTTTTCGTCCATGTCGATCGCTCGCTGGTTCGGCATCTTTTTACTCTTTTATCTATGGATTTTTTTTTTTTTTTTTCGTCCGAATTTCGAACCGTTATTTTTTCTGCAGTCATCCACCCTAATACTCCAACAGGAAAAGCCAATAAACCCTCGTCAACCAGGGCGATGGTCCAACGGGATTGTCGTATCCACGTGTTCGCTCCATTCGTACCAACGCGCTCTGCGCTTCCCAAGGGTACCTTTATCCTATCGGATCACTACCGCTTCGGCTGCCAAATTTACTTCGCGAACTTTCGCGGCTGCACTGACGCCAGCCAAATTTTGCATTCCCGGAAAAATATATATAGCGAGAAAAAAAAATTTCCTTCACTGCGGCAGTCTCGTTTTTTAAAAAATTCTCGATCTCGATATCGAATTGTATTGGTGATCGGAGGATTTTGGCTGAAACTCCGATTGTTGCGGAATTGCATTTCACAAAACTCATTGTGCGATTTCCCGTTGGTTACCTTTAATTGATTGACTTTTCGATTGATTGCTATTAAAGGTTAAGTTATCGATCGAAAATAGATTAATTATCCAAAGGCATTTTCGACTTTGGAACTATCCAGCGGTGTTTTCAAGTTCGATTTGTATGATTTTTGCGAACACCTTTTTTCACCCATTGTTTTCGTTCGTGGAGTTCGTTTACGTTTAAAAATGTTTGTTTCTTCCGGGAATTCTGGGAAAATTGGGCAGATAGAAGCAAAAATAATTGGAAATAATACACGTAATAATAAAAAAAAATTGAGATGGAGTTTTATAAAAATTGAATCAAAAGAAATAAAGAAAAAAGAAATAATTTTTTTTTTTCATTTTGTATTGAAATTTTATCTCTATTTTTGTCAATTTATACCTCAAATTTCTCGAATATTTCGCAAAGTAAAACAAATATTTTTGTCTCCTCTTTAGTCGTTCTTTCTTCCGTAAACTATCGTAGTTTTGAATTTTCCCAACTTGCGAATCGCAATTGAATGAATTCGAAGAACTTGGATTTCACTTAAAACTAAATGCGAATGCTCGAGAGGCGAGTATACGAGAGGCACTTTGTCGCGCACGCGATGAATAAGATGACTCCGTCAAAGGAAAAATAAAAACGCCGAGAGAAAAACGTTTCGAGAGACGCGAAGACAAATTCAATCAACCGGAGTCCTGAACAAACTGTCACGAGCGGTAGTGAGAGTTCGAAGTCGGAAAACGTTCGAGGCTTCGAGAGTATACTATACGCTCGCGAGTGTTGAGTGTTTTCGTCGAAACCGATTGGCCGGAAAAACATGTTTTGACGTGAACGCCGACGAGCAACGAATTCTACGACAATACGGAATAAAAATAATTCGAAAGGAATTCATGGAATCACGCGAACAATTTCCCAGGTGCGCGTCTATTGTCGAATTCGGTGTTTGTAAAACGCTCGCGTTGATAATTGAAAAAATCGGCAAAATCCTTAATTTTTTATTGCCATTTAATTATATACTTGTCCGATAATGATGTCGTGAATAGTGAAGATCGAAGCTGAAAGTTGGGTCTGTTAAGGATACTTTACACGTTCCTTTCCAGCCAAAAATGCGATCTCACGAGAATTTCAAACTCTTCCCATATAGTATATTTTTAATATAAATATATTTAAAAAAAATGGTTTAAAAAAAGCAATCGTACTGAAGACATCAAAAAGTTTGATTTTACATAACAAAAATGCCAAATTTTTATTGTATAAATAAATAAATAAATAAATAAATAATGATAAAAAATCCAGTGAACCTTTTTTTTTCTTATTTCAAATGAATCTTTTGATTTTTTCGTAACCATATGAAGTTTTTTCAGAATTTTCGTAGATTTTTGAAAATCTTGTTTTTGAAATTTTTTCAACGCTATTGTTATATCGCCTCTAAACTTCGAGAGTGTGCTGTGCAATGTGGCCGCGAAAAAAATATCCAAAAATTCGTGTCTGTAAATTTTTATGATTTTTATAAAATCAAAAAATGATTCGTAATTGAAAGAATATAACTTTCACGGGCTATTTTTTAAACAATTTAGTTATTTACTTATCAGTTGATAACTTTTTGTCATTATTATTAAGCAAAATCAATGTTTTCAACATCTTTGTTACGTTCGATTTTTTTTTAGATTTTTATTACATCGCGAAGTAGTGTAATTTTGATCGTATTAAACTTTTCGTTGGAAACGTACGTGTAATACATCCTTAAGAATTCATTTTCACGCTTACCTGCACGCTGGCTCACCGACTGTCTCGAAGAATAGACAGGTTCCACCGTTCATACAGAAGTCACCTGCGATAGGACACGGCTGCTCTTGTCGCGGCCACGCCGCTGTCGCTGAAAAAACAGAAACAAAAAAAATCGTAAATTTATAGAATTGCAAACACGTACAATGATTGGTGAGTTGCGCACGAAAATCTAACGTTGATAGGCTTCTAATGGCACAAGTCCAGAAGCCCCTCATGCCTCACGAAGCACCGGACATTTTGACAAAATCTCTGAAAAATTTTTTTAACCCAAAAATTCGAGTTGTCATTTGTACTTCGACTTTTTATTCTCATAACCAGCGTAATAATAAATTCATTAAAAAATCAATAAATATAAAAAAAGCCATAAAAAAAAATGTTATCGTATTTTTCCCATTATTCGAATATTTTGCATAACCATGAAAATTCGAATAGTAATTCACATATAAATGAATATTATTTTTCACCGTCACTGACCAATAATCCCGCCCATTGCATCTAAATTTTATTCGCCATTCACGAAATCTTCTTTCGCTCGAATAATAACGAATAATAACGAATAATAACGTTGAGCCATCGTCCGAAAAGCTTTGTTCGTCACTCCGTAAATTATATTCATGAAGACGATAGGGTGGGAAAAGGTCGTGCCTTATCATTTCAATTGCGTTACCTCGACGCGGATTAACTTTTGGTATGCAAATATCGGCGGGTTTGAGGATTTGCGAGGACCTCCTCTCGACGGTACGTTTCTTACCGCGCAGTCCATGAAGTCTTCGCCGCAAGACTCGAGATGGTAGTCGTTAGTTTTCCTACGGAGCTTGAGAATAGAGAATTCGAGCGAAACCGCGCACCAGATGAGAATGCGCGTGGAAGTAGCGTCCACGAGGGAGTCGAGAAACTGTTCCCTGAGTACCACTTAAAGTCTCTCAAAATCCAAAACTTATTGCACTTAGCACGCGCGACGATAGATTTGGCTTAAGTACATATACGTTTTAGCTTTCCCGGAATAATGATTAATCATTCTCTATCCGTGAATATATCTCCCGTAAGTACCTATTTTCTCTCCGGTAAGACATCGTCATTGGATCACTTAAGGGTGTACGTGTATCTCGCTGCTTGAGAACTGTATCATGTTTTTTATTTACCTCCTTTCGAAAACTACAGGAGGTAATCAAACGAGTTTTTGGAATGATTCTTAACTCATGTACTTTTCGGAAAAAAAAATTTTATTCTATTAGCGTTTATAATTTTTTAATGAAAAAAATGAATAATTTACTCAATTTTCACATCTCCGTGAATTGTCGAAAAAAAAAAAATATTTTTACAATTCATTACTTTGTTTTCGTAACGTAATAGTTGACAAGCTTTTCCAAACCATTCTAAATACTTGTTTTTTTTTTTTTTTTTTTCGTTATAAAATTCTATAATTAACAGCATTTAACGGTTTTAGCTCTTCTATGTCGTTTTTATAAATTACCTCGAACTATTAATATAACGACGCAGTGTTTTTTTTTTCGTGCCATTGTTCTGTATTTCCACCGAAAAAAGTTTCAAAAAAATAAATAACAATCTTAGCTTATTCGGCCAATCGGGACAAAGGCAAAACACGAAGTAGTGCTTCTATTTTTGAAAAATATGAGGAAATATGAATTTCCGGTTGCGAACAATGCTCGTTTGTGAAAATCCCAGCAAACTCATTCTTTTTTTCCATCAGCGTCATGAAGTCTTACGGCTTTTTTTTTACTTCATATACAAGTCGTACAGTGTACGGAAAGTGCCGAAAGCCCAGTAACGAGTCTATACGAGACGGCAGGTCTATGTACCTACACGCGGAGCTTTTTCCACTCTCGTCTCAAGCTCTCTTATTTCGGTTGGGTTAAAGGTTTCTCGTGGCGGCGGACTTACCGGTCGGCGAAGCAACCCGTTTCTTCTCATTAAGCTGGGCGCACCGGCGGTAACGAGCAAAAGACATTTCCGGTTCTCTCGCCGTCCCGCATCTCGTGGTCCGGTGCTCGCGCGTTGCATAGCCAAAGCTCGCTATCCCGAGCCTCAATTCGCTGGAGCTCCAGCGCTTGCGCTACCGAACAACTTGCTTCTGCGGTGAAATTTCAATTTTCTCGTTGCGCTCGGGCAGAAATATCCGGCCTGTTTACGGCGGGCAATATGCCCACAAGCTGCACTCTCCCGAACCGGGTGAGCATTCAGGCAACTCGTAGTAATAACACTCTCGACTCGTTCCTATTTCATTTCGTCTCTTTTCATACCTTTCTCTATCACACGGATACTTATGGTTGAATTTCGACCGAAAACTCTATGCCAATCGGATCGTACTATTCAATCGTTGCGTTTCTTCTATTTGGAATCCGTGAAAACGAATATAGAAATATCGATTTATCGTTGGCGACTCTTATCGGCATTATTATGGATATTATTGTTATTATTATTATTATTGTATATACTCCGTAATATCAGGTGAAATAAATCGTAATACGATGGGAAAGATAGGTAAATAATAATACAATCGATAATTAATATGGCGCTGCAATTCAAATTGTGATGAATTAACAATTTCACTTATAGTAAGAGGCTGACGTTGTGGTACGAATGTTTTATTAATTACGCAACTCGCGAACTCGTAATTTAAGAGCGAAGTGTTATGTTTGATTTATTTATTATTTCGAAAACTATAGGATATACTAAAAAAAAAATTCAGTATTTAAAGATACATATAATGAGAGACTAAAAAAAAAAAAAGTCAGCAGATGGTATAAAAAAGAAAAAATATCAATATGGCCGCCAAAAGAGTAACTTTTTTCCGGTTATTCACTTAAGTTGGTAACCCGTTCCATTTTTTTATGTTAGCCGCATCGATTCCAGTGAAGAGTATCCAACATCAGATGTATCGGAAAAAAGAAAAATCATTGACTGTTTTTGTGGTCATATATATTTTTTCTTTTTTAAGATCGGTTGACAGTTTTTTTTTCAGTTTATCAACAAATGCACCTTTCAATAATGGAAATGTGACTTAAGGAACCATTTCTAGTGTAAAATTTTCAAGAAATCTTTTTACATTCGGTGTACACGATTCAATCTCAAGCTATTCGTCTCAAATTTTGACACAACATTCTTCACGCCATTCTTTATCGCGCTATCGAAGCTTTTTTTAAATCTCCATCTTTTTTTTAAACGAAAAACCGTCGAAAAAAAAGGAAATTCAATACTTTTTTTTCAAATCGCCGCCATTTTGTTCATTTTGATCGAAAAAAAAAAATCTTTCATAGCGAGCCAGCGATTTACATACTGATTAATAATCTTTTTTCAATTTGAGTTTTAGACAATATTTACGATTAGAGGAGTGTATACCGTCAGAAGATAATATTTTCCCAAGCCATTTTCAATCGCCCAAAAAATCGGTAAAAAAAATGTTCAAAATTTTGTTTTATGGTCTTCATGAGTTCCTTGATGTGACATAAAAAAATGCGACTGATTAGCGTATTTTATCTATCAAAAAAAAAAAAAAAAATCGTGAAAGTCAACTATTTTTTGGCCCGTCACACCAGAATGATCCCTTAATTTCGTCCAACAGCTTCGGAAAAAAAAATATATAAAAAATTTGACTTGTATGTGAAACCGTCAGGTAGATATACCCACGAAACTCGCGCAGCATATAATAATGCGAAATGATGTTAAACGAACATTGACAACAGTGTTAACGCAATTATTACGGTTACTCCAATTGCGAATATTCCTGGCGACAGTAACTATTCAGGACGGGCTATACAAACACCTGTCCACGTGAGACACGGAAATATAATACTTATCGTAGTGGAGTTGTCGAACGATGAAATTCGTCATGTATACCATTCAGAACTTTAATCTCGAAGCTCCCTTAACGAAGTCTCTTTCACGGAAACCCGAAAGGTAGACACAGGGATATCACGCAGCATGGACCCAAGTAACATTAATACTCCACGTAGAGTGAGTCGGATTCGTTGAGGCCACCGACATTCGGGTTTTCCCTTCACTCCCTCTCTGTTACTGCTACCATTACCGCTGCTGAGCGAACGCCAGCCACTCAAACTGGCATTGTACAAGTTGTTTGTTTCCCAGGTAGTTAATTAGCGGACGTGATAAAGGTGCGACCAACCACGAGTTTGCTATTCGCGTGGTACATACGCTCGTGTTTCGTTATATAACGGAGAAGTCGCAATAGCAACGAGTTTCTTCGTACCACCAACGGTACCATACCGATACCCTCCACCCGGCCACCCCTCCCCGCCCCCCGAATACATTCTCGTCAAGGCGAATTCCTTTGAAAATCTCCGTTGACAATGTAGTCGTAGCAATTTCATCGTAGCGTCAAATTTATCGCAGTAAATTAATCGCGCTTGCGCACTGTTACACTGCACGTCGCGGCAGATAATGTAATTTAGCCGACAAAGTTTTATTTCTTTGATGTATTTTATAATTGCTATTTAATTACGAGAAATAAAAATCGGAGAGAGTAGGAAACCGAATATTTGATATGTTATCGATGTTTTTTACGCAATGTTTTCTTGCGCTATTTTTAGTTAATTTTTTGCGGTTTCGTATATTAACGATAGACTACCAAAGTCAGTTAATGTCTCTATAATTAACTCAGTTATGATCGCCCCACGTATCTTACTTAATTCCGATAATTCAAGAGATTCTTGTCACTTCCGCTCCGCTACCGTCGATGCCAGAGATCCAACATAGATTCTGATTGCACAGACATCATAGGGCGGCCAATGTAAGCGCGAGAGGCCGCGGTGAGGCTGAACATATACTCCCCATCCTCGACGAGCTCTACTACGTGACTCAGAAAATTGTTCGAAAATTGAAACAGCCTCTCGCGCTCACGGCCCGCGTATACCGGTGGTGGTGCTCCGAGCCGTTTCACCGAGGAGTTTCAAGGGTTTCACTTCGCGAGCAATGGTACTCGAAACTTCGAGGGTGCTGCTGAACGATGTGGTACCGCGGTACCAGGGATGGGATAAATTTTTCCATTTTTGCGCGGCGCGTTCCGTGCCGCTTTTATACTCCTCACGTCATCCATACGTGTGAAGCTTGCATTCGGCAAACAAGAATCGATTTTGATTCTTCATCTCTCAAACAATTATCGTTGATATATCTATGAAACTTTTACTATTTCAACTCGATAAATATCCCTCTTCGTTGAGGCGATTACTGTGCTTTCGATTCGTTAACGCGTAATACCTGTTGATGCACGCGATGCGTGAAAGATAATTGCTTCTCACTGTAGTTTCACGTCTTTTTTTTGGGTCCATTTCAGTCGATACTTTCGATTTATTCGAACTTTTTTTTTCTTCACTTTCCACGGTTTCTGTGTCGTGATTTTTTTTTTTTTTTTCTTGGCTTCGAGGAATTTCCACGTTCATCCCTTTTACGCGCGACGGGTCACCGACCGAATTTTCATTCAGGCAAAAGTAAATTGAATAGATTTCGATAGACGCAAAGTCGCGCACGAGAGGACGATGTACGTTGGTACCGTATGCGAGAGGCGTTGAGAGGCTCACGTTCTCGAGGAAAACGTCTTACGGGCACATGGTAAACTTCGAATCTCATGCCGCGAGTCTTCCCTTGTGATAAGAAGTCTCAACCCGCGTGCATATTACCTTTTAAGATACTCTGTGGCACGTTGCGGCGTCGAGATTCCCGCGACTCCTCTATCTATATCTTTCACACTTTTCTCATATTCCACCTAACATGGGACGTGTTATTTCTGATCCTTGATGTTTTTTTTCTCTCTTTACTCTAACGCATACGTACCTCTGTACCCCGTGCGCAGTCTCTTATTCGCAGAGAACGCGCAGAGAGTAATATTTTTTGCAAATGAAAAAAGTTCGTGGAGCGCGAAGGATTCGAAAAAAAACATTTATTTCACTCAGTGTGGAAAAATCTGTTTTCCCCCCACACAGGGTAGTTTAACCCCCATTTTTACACCTTGTCAATTGAAATTTTGTACGATTCTCGTGCGAAAAACTATTTCTTAACTCGTGTATTTGCAACACTCGCTGTGAGAAAAAATTTTTTCGCGCTTGTATCGTAATGTATTATTTTTTAATTTCATCCACAGCGAAAGCATAAAAAACGATGTGAAAAAAATAATTCTCCAATAATCCATAAACATCGAAGTGAAAGAGGAGTATAATGACGAAATTGTACGAACAAAAACAGTGTAAAGATGTTAGCTATTTATTAATACAAATATTTATTCGTATATTTTGTATATAAAATACGAATAATTATTTCTTGTTTCATTATTTTGTGTCAACAAAATTTCCATACTGTACGAAAAATTTCAAAATTTTTTTTTTTTGGATGGATAAAATAAGCTAATCAGTCCGATTTTTTATTGTCAAATCAAAGCCCTTGTGAAGAACAAGACATTTTTTTTTGTTTATTTATTTTTACTTTTTTCTATTTTTTTGGCCGTTCGAAAATGGTTCGTAAAAAAAATTGTCTCCTGGCAGTGTACACTCCTCTAATTCTAAATATTATCTAAAACGAAATTTGAAAAAAGATTGTTAATTAGTATGAAACTAATAAACAATCTTTTTGCAAATTTCAGTAAAAAATTTTTTTCAGTAAAAATTGACAAAATGGCGGCGATTTGAAAATAATATATCGAATTTAGCCGTTTTTTGTCAATATTTCGTTATATAAAATATGGAGATTTCACAAAAAGCTTTCATAGCGAGTTAAAAAATGTGTCAAAATTTGAGCCGATTAGCTTGAAAACTCTTTTTGTGAGGCTGTAAACTGTGGACACAGAGCGAAAAAAGTTTTCTTTGGAATTTTATGCTAGAATTATATCTTGAAACGAGAATGACAACAGAACAAATATTAGCTAACGACGAGATGATACCAATTCCATTATTAATGTATTATTAAATTATTATTATTATTATTATTGAATTATTATTTGCTTTTTCATCAATAAACTAATAACGATTTAAAGTGTGGAATCAAAACAATTAGCATCGCATATATGATCAAATACGTACGAAGCCGTATGCAACTAAATGGCGTTGCGATCGCTCGCATGTGCAAGCGTGAAAGTCGTTCCGTGCCGCCCGCCGCCCCCTCCCACCCCCACAGCGCTACATTTCGACCGAGCGTTTTCCTCGAATATCAGCGAGATGAGAGAGCAAAGCGAAGTCTCTTCCGGCCGAAGCTCACGCATCCGTGAGGCAACGTATCGAACAAGAAAGTGGATGAAATTCAATAAGGCAGCACACTGTGCGATATTGCTGACCCGAAGTTAACGTTACCGAACGATCCCCTATCGCCCGGAATTTCAAATTTTCCCAGTGCTCTTAGAGGCTTTTTTTATTTTTCTCTTCATCTTTTAGCGCTTCCTCTCTCGTTCGCCGCGAAACTTGTCGACTTGAAGCAACCGAGAGCTTCCCGTCGGGACGTTTCTCGATTCTCCCATTGAGTCTTTCATAGCTTTTCGCCACTCCAACGTAAGTCGAGGAACGCCACCTTCCCCTCTCTCGGTACTCGGCAAATATCCTCACTCTCGAGTCTCTAACACGTTCTTATCCCCGTGGAGCTTCTTGAGAAAAGAAAAACCTTCCCATCCGTAAAGCCTCGAATTTTCTTGCCATTTTTGCACGCTTACTGCTTGGGGTATGTGTTACTGGATATATGGATCGCTATATCGCGCAAGAGTTATATATCTATGTATAACACTCTCAACTACAGCTATTCGAAAATGGACCACGATATTACGTTCTACGCCCACTTCTCCGACGTTTCGCCTATGCGATGTACATATATCTATATATATGTATACGTGAATTGGTATACCGGAAACCAACTGTGCGATATTACGTACCTCGCTTGCTAGCGGGTATTATTTGCCATTCGCGTTTCAATACACCGCCATCAACGTTACACAGATGTACACCATTCGTAAACGTTCACACGTTTCTATCGTTACCAAATATACAATAACGTTCCGAATAATGAACGATTTATTCCACCATTATGAATACTTCAGATAAACGATAATGACGTCTCTTCCGCGAGGCTTTCAAAACTTCGATCTATATGCAGCATTGTGTCTCTCGTTAAGTTTTTCCTTTTTTATTAAAGAGTTTCACGCACTAGTGGCTGAAGCAACATGATTAATTACAATCCATATTTACACGAGAGGTCTCTGATGCTCGTGCAAATAACTGAATATTTACATGGCGTCGTATTACCGCAATGCTTACGCTACCATAGGCGTATCTTCAAATTGCACGAACGCATATCAACTTATCAACATACAATTCCTAGTCATGCGCACGCATACGCATGCGCACACGCGCACACGCGCACATATACACACTGTGATCGTTAAAATTGTACGAGAGCCAAGCAGGAAGCTCCGATGAATTCTCACGCATCTGTTGGCTAACATTTTGGAAGAGTCCGCGTTCGGGGCGGAGAGCGAGAGAGGGTGAGCTTCCGCTCTGTACCTCGGCTCCGCATAGCCACAAGATTCGTGCATCAGTGACTCTCTCGACTCTTTCGACCGCTGCTCCGCTTCAGAAATGCTCGCAAGCTGTGACAATACGTGAATTTCGAAGGGATGGACATTCATGCCGCGCGAAACTTGCTCGTTGTTCCGCGCGGATTCCTAGCTATCGGCAACGTATAAATAAGTACAATACGAGAGCTCGTTACAGGAGAGGAATTCGCGCGGAAAAAAGTTCTCATTGAACTTTGGACGCAGAAGTTTGCAGTTCCAAAAAAAAACTTCGATGTGTTTTTTTTTTTTTTTTTTTCGAACTACACACCACGTTAATATATTTCTCTTACCATTTCGCTAAATTATATCTTAAACGATTCAATGAAATTTTGTCGGATTTGTATATTACGTCCGTAAAGAGTTAATGCTTCCGTTTGATAATTTTTTTTTTTTTTTTCATAATTTTCCGAATGCAAATATTTTTCACTTTAAATTTGGTTTGTATTTTTTTTTTTTACTTCTGCGGAACAGAGATACACATGGTTTGTGGTCGTAATCCGAATTGCGATGTTCTCGTGGTGTTATTTTGTTAAGAAGATGAATTTAATTTTTTTTTTACCGTCCACTAAGCTATTTTTTGTGTACCGCATTCCAGGAAACGGGAGATTTAAAAAAAAGTTTGCGTTTACGTTATTTCCGGGATGTATACGTGCATTCGAGACGACATGCATGAAAAACCATTTAGTTTGCAGAATTACTTCTTTTCACGGGTTTCATGCAAGTCGGTGGCTGTAATGTTGAGAGAAAAATTTACTACGAACGACTCGAAGTACACAGCATTATACATTTGATTTTTCTCGTTCCAATGTGAATTTTTACCTGTTTATCCAAAAATGTTTCGAATTTCACACTCATCAAAAATTATTATACACGACAAACAATTCGTTGAATAGAATAACTCGGAATAACTCGGTATTCAGAAATGATTTTTTTATTTTTTACGAACTATAGAACTAAATTAGAAAATATGTTAAACGTCTCAAACGACCGACGCGTTTACATTGTTTTCAGAATTAAACGAGTAGAACTGTGATAACTTAATTTTCTTATATTATCCCCTTTAATTACGCTTACATAGCGATCAAAAGTGGAATGGGGAAGTTACTGCAACATTGTTAAATGAATTAGTCACTTCAGCATAGGAAATAGCAAAAGCGGTAGCAGAATAGCGGTAGCGGAATACTGAATAGCAAATACACTGATTACAAAGTCTCCTATCGCTCGATAATTCTTTGAAGTTTCTCCCGGTTCCGTACAGTTTCTAAGTCTCGTATCGTCGAGTATTTATTATTACCGACAAGCAACTCCCCTTCCGTTCCTCCTCCCCATTTAGGGGTTTTTCCACTTTCAATTGTTTCACAGAGCCGCAAAACCCTTGTCCTTCCGCGTATTTCAAAATGGCCGTAAAACGTCCCGTATTTTTTTTCCGCACGACTGGACTCTCATCATATTATATATTCCCAGAGCGACGCGCCAGCGTTACGTCGCGTCGTTGTCGTCGTCGACCCGAGTCGTATTTCCTTCGCGGAATATGCTCGTCGCTTAGGCGAACATATTTCACTCTATAAAATTAAACATGAACACAGAATACAGGGTAGAGGTACTGTTTTTCACCATCTTCGATCCGATTGCGGCCATCACATTCGAAGCAGTAAAACAGAATATGATCGAATTAAAAAAAAAACATCGAGTTGATCATTCGGTGAATTTATATGAGAACTTTCGAAATCAATATGCGGTTTTGAAAAAAAAAAAAAAAAAAAAATCGTAGAGTATAATAAGAAAAAAATCTAAATATCTGATCATATCTGATATCATATCGATATCTGATCATTTCATGCAACAATCGGATTGATTCCAGGCGCATTTTGAAGTTTGTATTCGATTTATATCATGAAAGTGTCTTTAGAATTCAGATCCGATGTCTCGTTTCCGAGAACAAAACTGTCAAACTTTAGGGGGTACGATATTGGCGTATAAGTACACGGTAGCGTTCGACGCGCGCGGACTTTTAACTTTTTAAACTACTTGGCGGCGAGACGCTGCCGCGTCGCTTGATAATGGCCGCAAATGGTATGTACATCTACCATAATGTACCTCCGAACGGACGAATAACGGGTGTATTTGGTTTTTGGGGCGGATAATATTAATACTAAGAAATGTTAATTATCTCAATCATGAAACGTCACACGTTTGTTCGCATCCAAAGTCCCGTCCAAACTTTTGTAGTGACGTTCGATCTCGTATCGATCGCCCGTTCGTTCGTCTATTGTCAATCCTAACTGATATCGTGTGTTTTAACGAATAGTCAGCGCGAAATAGTCGCGAATCATAATCGTTTCAGAATCTCTCTCTGTATTATAAAAAAAAAACTTGCCGCCGCCGTGTACAAGAATCGAGGGACTTAGAATATTTCCCCCATCCCTGGGACAGTCCGTTGGGCAAAGATATTCTAAGTCCTTATCTTGGCGGCCTTATCTCTCTATATCATAAAAAATTCTGGGTGGCCTTATATATATATGTCTCTTTCCCAATACAAAAGATCGCGCCGTCATGTACAAGAATTGAAAAGACCGAAGGTTTTGGGGGGGGGGGGGGGGGGGGAGCGTCCCTTTGGTCCTTTTTAAAAGGTTTATCGACATATTTTAAGTTTCCATTAGAGAGGGAGAATGTTAATAATATTAGCTTCGGGAAGTTAGGGGGAAACTGAGAATAATCTGTTTCCACAGGAGGCCTTAGCAGGGGGTGTTCGGAGTATTGACATTTCCAATAACTGTTACTTGCGGCTGCGATAAAGATTTTTTTATAATTGTGACGGAAAAAAAAACGAGTTCGCGAGACGCGCGATCCCGGCGAACCTCTGGTACTGTTATATTATTCTCAACAGGATAACTCGAAAGCACATATATATTATCACACATATCGGATAGTATAAATAACCCTAATACATCCACAGGTCCAATAAAAAATATGCAACGCCGTAAAAGTCCTCTCAACTTTTCGAATCGATCAAACTGTCATCCGAAAAGCGAATGCCACTGATCCTCGAAAAAAAAAAAAAAAATAACACAAATAAGAATACGGCAAGTCAATAAAACAAAAAAAGATATTCATACCAAAACCCATAAATTGAAAATTACTTATATCAAAAGCCATCATATTGCTTTTCAAATTTAAAAGGTCCTGGAGGTTCATACTAAATCGGACAGTGTACGAAAAATTTTCGTGAATCTGTCAAAATATTTTTCAATTGTCGGTGAACCATTAACGTGTCCGAGATGAGCAAAAATTCTTCGACGGAGCGAATGATGACGACGAAAGCTCTTCGCTTCTGTGTGCTTTATTCGACATTTATCCCGTAATATCACAGATACGAAGCTGACGATGTAGTACACCTATGTGTGCTCTGAGGGAGAGCTCGGGGCCACGAGACAGTACGTAACGAGTCAAACGTAACGCGTAAAACCGCATAGCTTTTTTTTTATGTCATTTCGTAATTCCATTCTCCGGCGCACAGCTAGAATTCGTACTACTAGCGTTCAATGCGGATGAATACGCGAAAGCGCCGTCGTATTGTCTCACCGGTGGAATGGGAAAGCTTCGACGTTGAAGGTCTGAGTTGGCGGCGGGGTGAGAACGAGCGAAAGAGCCGAGAGACACGGAAAGAACGATAGAGGAAGAAGAATGCTTGAGAAAGGAGATGACGTTACTACGAACGTAACCGTAAGGTAGATTGTGCCCTCGGGTGTCGTGCCCTGGCTACGATCCTCCCCTGTCTTTGCGTGTCTGGCGAACGGGTTTTAGTTCACCCGCTCATTTACGTACCGGTGAATACGACGACAAAGCGAACAAAGTCGATGGGAAGAAGAAACTGCGTGGCGAGAAGATCCTTACGAACTCTCGCATATACGGTGGGCAATCGCAAATTTCACCTAAAGGGGTGGTTACCCCGTTTAAGCTGCAACGTGTATAATAACGCTGCAGCGAAGTATCGTCGTATCTGTAAAGAGACCACTTTTGTCACATTGAACGACTCAAGTTTTCTCGGTCACGACGAGTCTCGCGATGAGATTCACCCGAGAATTGTACCTTCTTAAACGCAATATGACGATTTTCTTGGTGAAAACACGAGCAGCCGTTTCGTTGCTAAACTTTGAACGACGAAACCGCTTGGGTGACGTTACCGGTGAATGTTATGGTTTTAGGCCGTGAGTTCAACATTTTGAAGTAATCTCGCGTTAAAATGTATATTCCGAATTTCTTGCGATTTCTAAGTGGCAAACTTCGGTAATTTTTATTAAAGAGGATAGAAATTGTAGGGTAAAAAATTGTGATTTCTCATTGATGTTGTATGGTAAAAAAATGTACTTAAAATCTCATGTGATTGATTATTTGTTTTTGTTATTTAACGCAAGTTGGAGATATTCTAATCGCTTAAAAAGAAAATGGGGTAAAAACATCGAAAAAATATGGGGGTTGCTGAGGCGGAAACGTAAAGATTGCACGTATATTCTGTAAAGATAGCAATAATCGCATAGAAGTAGAAACGTTTTTTTTTTTTTTTTTTTTTTCACTTACAAAAAAATGTAAACCCACTTTTTACCTAAATCCGCGGAATTCTCTCTTGAACGAGTTCTTCGTTATATTTTCCGTATAAAAAAAAATATGATTATAGCCGTACGGTAACGAAGGAACTCGGAGTACAACAGAGAATGTGCACAAATGTGTGTGTACACATTTCCGAGTATACCACAGGTATGCGCGATACTGCTAGAGCTTTAACTGATATTCGTACTGCTAGTCGTACGTTGGCCAACGGCAAGCACTGCCTCGTGCGTCAAGAATACTCTGGATCGCCTCTGGTACTAACTCTGGTCCTTCCTCTCGGTATAGACTTGCATCGGTACCAATCTATACCTTATTCTCGGTACGTACGTAGCCATATAGAACGGTATACGGTTTCGCGCCACAAACAGACCCTGTCTATTCATCGCGGAGCTCTATTGTCGGTATTTCGGAGACCGCAAAATTCTACAACATCGTTTGGAAGGGGACGGTGTATGAGAGCCGTTCATCCGTTTCTCTCTCCCAACCTACGAAAGACACATATATCGTCTCCCATACCGAGAACTCCTCATATTCTTCATCCACCTGGCTGAATCACACATGGGACGTTCATGAAATACAACTACATCAAACCAACTGCATCGCTGGTCGTCGTTTTCCTTTAGAATTCCGGGTGACGTTATAGTTTGTCGCTTATATTCAGATTTCTTCGCAATAGACGCGCCCCGAATCGTAGTTGTGTTGAGTTATGCATGCATGCGACTATCGGTGTACACCTTCATTCGCCTGGATGCATGCGATGTCGATATACAGTGGAATCTCCCGTATGTGACGTTCTCGTATTTGACGAGAGACCTGCCTATTGGCTACTGCCCCACTGCCTTGCGAGGACGGTGGGGACAGGGAAACTGCTGGCTGAACGATTGGCTCGGCGCCGTTTTTTCATGCACCTGATTGGTCACTTCCAATTACGTCAAATACGGGAGTTTCTACTGTATGTACCGACTGTACTGTCTTCATGCTATGATCTGGATGCTCGCGTGATATCTAAATGAGACGAACGTTTTCTATTCATGTCGGGACACCTCTGTTGGTGTATTTCGTGCGGCATAGAAGAGCATAGTGATTGCATCCCGTTAAAAAATGGCGGTGAATTCGTAGTTTCTATTGCTATAGCGAAATCGTATTAACAAATAGAGGTGAACGAGTAAAAAATGAATTCGGCATATTATGGCCCGGAATTTTATTCGTTATCAAGTATAGGAGTTCCTCTTTTACTTTTCTGCTGCCACTAATTTTTCAGTCGAGACTCTTGAATTTTTGATGTCTTTAATGAGTCGCGGAAGTCAATGATTTTTCGACTTGCAACTGTGATGAAGAAGCAACTTTCTAGGACTACAATTTATTTTCCTCTTTCACTTATCTTCGTCGTTAAATTTCCGAAACGAGAAGTTCCACGTGCCTATTGTAATCCAGAATGTATTTTCAAGTGGGCAGACTTCGCGTACTCGCTGCTTATTCATTGCCACTGTAGAAGGCGCTAAAGGAAATGCGACAATTACACATCTTGATGAAAAGTTTCCGAAACGAGTCATACCAAAGTCCGGTTAATGAACTTTGAAGAAGTTCCCAATTTGACTGCCTGGTTTTGCTACAGAAAACTCGAGACGGAACGCAAAGCAGCAGCAGACAGTGAACAAGAGACCGGGTATACAATGGTTACTGTACATTCTCGTGTAGTCGAGTTTTACTTTGTAGCTTGACTCGCTGTAGGCATTCACGTAACCACTTGTCGTACGGGTGAGCGGGTGGCTGACCGCTCGAGGATTTTCGTCGTCTAACTTACAATTAGTCACGAACCCGTCGACGTTAATATGCAACGCAGTGGCGGTGGGTATGGCTGGGAAAGGGAAGGGGAGGGTAGCGGGAGAGAGCTATGCAACAGTGGACGGCGGCGAAAGGGTGCGGGCAGTCCACACGTACCGTCACACCGTAACAGTGTACACTTTGTACGTGCGCACGTTACGCTACAGCAAACATTCTCAAATGTGTATACGTAAACTCGCATGCGCATATATGTGTACATAGTGCGTATCGCGATAAGGCTTCATACAAGTATAGAATGTATGAAAGGACTATGGCAGTAACCGTGGCGGGCTGATTCGCCACCGGCAACAGCAAAGTACCGACTGGCTACGGGAAACCCTGACGCCGCTGCCAGCAGTGTTGTAATTGTCGTCCTTTGTCCGTCATACGAGCTTGTGGCCTCGCGTGGCGGCGTACCGCAAGCTTTCCCACCCTATGAACCAGCCGACCGTAGCATTATCGCATCAGGTGCTTAATTCCCGGTTTGTCACCGGCCAACGTAATACACGTCCATCCACCTCCTCCAGCATCGGACTTATTCGTCGCCATATTCGTCTGTCGTTCTACCCTTTACCCGAAACGGACTCTCATATTCGAATCCCTTCCGAAATAACCAGACAGTTATTACAAAATCCGCCCAATTTTCTGTTCGGCGACTCGTTACGCTTCTCCTCGAACTTCAAACTTTCGCATTGAAGTAGAATTACATTTTCAAACATTACAAAGCATTACATAATTGAGGCAACGGGTTAACTGACTCTGTTGTTTTATGTAACTTTGTAATCATTTCTTGGTTTTTCGATGTTTTTGATAATCACTGTGCAAGTGCGCATGTGTATTAGATATTGTTTCGAACTGACGCCGCGATTGATTTTGCAAAAAAACATAATTATCATTTTATCTGCTGGTTTAATGTCATTTCATCGACGTTAACTTAATATTCAGTGGATCCCCACAATTTTAACGTGTTGACTCGTTAAACCAACGGTCTGCGTCAATATCCAATAAAAATATCATGATTATCGTTTTAATTATGAGAAGGATAATATTTTTAATCTGTTATTTACCCACATTACTCATGACAGGCTTCCGATGCGCACGCCCGTCACAGCTTCTTCGCGCTCCACCAATCGCGGCACGAATAAAGCGACAACAATAGTTTTTCGATATAAAATCTCGCAATTCGATATATTCCGAGATGATAAAACGTTAACACACGGATAACATTTTTTAAGAGTGAAAACGATGTGCATTGCTTTTAAAAAAAGTTGATCAGCGATGAATCGGAATTTGGTTGTCTATCCATTCGTTATTTGCAAATTTTTAGTTTAACGGCAGCATATTCAACGCGCAAATCACTAAACATCCCGGACGGTGGAGCTTAACGAATTTTTATATCCTCGCGTCGAGTAGAGTTTTTTGCACTCTCATTTACGCGGATATTTTTTTTCTATCTGCTTTTTTGTAGGGATTTTTTTTTTAAATAGAGCTTTTAACTGGGTATACATTTGGTCGACCAAATCCCCAGGGGAATTATAAACGCTCGACGCTTCGCTGCCGTTGCACTGTACTGCTGCCGCCGCCGGTGCTTTGGAAGGAAATTTTATGGAACGAGAGAGGCGAAGGGCGCGCAAGGCGGAACGCCCGCATAAATCGCGTTAAACGCGAAATCTTTTCGCGACTGTATCACACTACGCCAACAGCAGCAGCAGCAGCAGCAGTCGTAGCAGCGACGATGTCTCATTGTCTACGCGCGGAGGATACTATATTCTATATTCCATTGTAAATCCAACGCGAATTAAATTTTTATTTTCACGCCCCCACCAATTCGTAAGTAAAATCTCTATTGGCCACTCGTAATCACGATGAATTCATAAATTTCGAATGTTAGGACACCGATGTTACGCGAAAAAATAAGATTACATATTATTATCGCATCGTATTAGAAGTATTTACAAAATACGAATGTAATTTGGATGATAAAAAATGTATAAATAAATATGACAATTTAGGGTACCCAACTGCCGAACAATATTTTTCTGCGAAAATTATTAAGCTGTCGGAGGGATATTGGATTTGTATAAATTTATATTTCGCGCCGACTAAATAACCCGAAACTAAAATGTTTCCGTCAGTCATGCTGGAATTCACGCAGCTGTGGCGTTCGTGCAGATATCGACGTAGCGGTTCGCTCGTTCAATCGCGTCGAACCATGCGCAATGATCGGTGGATAACACCGGCGACGCGGCTCGAGATTTAGCAAGCTTTTTCGACCGTACCGGAGGGCCATTCGTGCGCCATTATATGATTTCCGATGCCATAGTAACATCCGGAAAATTCCCGCCGTTCCCCGATAAACAGTCGTCTCTACTTGCCAGACTCCATAAACAGGAAATTGCAACTTCTTCGTAAAAAAAAAAAAAAAAAAAAAAAAAAACCGGAATGATTCGCGCGTGAAACACGTTCATCAATCTCCGTTGGTCCGCGATTCGATGCGGCGTTCGCATCGCAATATTAAGTTTGCACATTGCTTCCTCCATTTTTACAGGCAATTCATAAACCCCCTCCACGCGACAAAATGTGCAAAAAAGTGAACGGTGCAATTGAAAAAAATCATAAATACTCACTGGTATCTTGAATTTTCGTATCATGAGCGACTAGAAGTTGGGCGGCAAGTGACGCCCGATGACCGGAAGTACTCTCGGCGATACATTCGTACCTTCCGCTGTCCTCCTGCCTCGCCGACGAGATCACGACTTTCGATCTTCGGCTGAAACAAATGTCCACCAGAATGTAAAACAAATGCAAAATTCACAGATACATATTTCGTTTATCAAAAATGTCAGTTTATCGAAGAAAATTTATAGGAAATTAAAAATCGACGAGATCACAATAAAATTTTAAACGCATTTTCAACGGATACCGGAAGCTTCACGATCTGTTGATTCTGGAAATGTGACAAATTCTGCGTTGTTAGAAATATTTGTTTAAACATTTGTTGCAAGATTTGTTGTTTCAATTTCGCTTCGTTCCGCTGAATGAATGGTGTAAACTTCCAGCTTGGGAAAGACACTCCGGTTTGAGGGACCGGTAATAAATAACGATGTCTAGAAACGACGAAAAGCGAGCTTGCGCGGCATCCGATCCCAGGGACAATTCTATAATTGCAGCGTGTGCGCCCTCGCCAACACTACTCTGGCGGTTTCCAACTGTCTGCCTGAGAAGAGAAGCGAGTTGAACGAGACCAAGAAATTCAGAGTATGTGTACTCTGTACTATTTGTGTATGTGGATCCGCGAGGCTCCGAAATGGCGAAAGATGGAAGGAACGACAGTGAATGAGTGAGATAGAGATGAAAAAGGCGCGGAGAAGCGGAGAAATGGCTGAGAGAAGTGTGTACTACTTGGTGTAGGAGACGAAACGAGACATACAGTAGGAAGGTTTGGCTAGCTAGCAGCTAGTTTTCGTACGAAAAGTCTCGTACACCGTACGTTGTACAGAAGTGGTAGTATTAAAGTGGGTAGCAGCAGCAGCATCCTTTGAGCTTTGTCAACGGCAGTATGGGCCAAGAGCGCCCGTAATCCGCGGAAAACCTCGATGGCACGAGGGACCCGCTTAAGCAAAGATTCCATTTCATTTGCGTACAAGTTCGTGTTGGTACCTCCTACTCTTTCGTCTCCACGATCCTCTTCACCTCTCTCTGCCTTTCTCGGTCTGAATGTAAACATTTCTCAGCTATGAGGACAGACTGTACAAAGATGCGCCCAAAATTTTGTTATCTTCGAGAGATTCTTTTGTCCGCGGTTCGCATTGTTGAAATTTGGTAACGCGAGGAAGCTGAACCATTATAGTGGAATAAAATGTGTACGGAGTAGAAGTTGACACAGAGTTGAAAAAAAAAAATGTGTATGAAGGAATTCAAGGGAAACGGAGAACCGCCCTGGAGGCAAGAGACAAGCCAAGACATACATTTGCCCTCCCGAAGCCACAAGGCTTGTCGCGTTCCTGACAGAGGAACACGGACGCGCTCGCTTCGTGGATCCCGAGCACGATAATTAAAGCTTTGCATTCGTAACCACGTTTATCTAACACCGCTCGACTAACGAGTTGCACGCGGTTCTGCGCACGCAGCCTTTCCAACTGTGTACTATACTGCACACTCGAGACTTCGTTCTTACGAGTCTCAGACGATAAAACGACAACCGCAATGTCATTTGAATGCGTCATCAACATGGAATTTTTCGTATGAGTGTTTCCATTGATCCGAGTAACTAGAAAGACCTAAAGTCTGAATGGGGCAGCGAATAAAGAAATAAGATAAAACATTGAAAATGAAATGAACTTCATGAATGATTTTTCATGTATTCATCATGAAAAATGACGACTTTGGAAGAATTGCCATTTTGAAACATGTCATGTAAGGCATTCGATGAAATGGACGATACCTGTGACCATTTTTAAAATGATACCAATCGAACGAAGTAAGGGATTCGAGTACATGGAAAAGAGAATATCGGATTTTGAAGCACGGAGCCTTAGTTAAAGAACTTCTGCAGCGAGTGGAGTTAAGAGATACGACCGTGATGCGTCTCTGGCAGGAAAGAAAAGGAAACAAAAAAAGAAACGATCGGCGGTTGAATGCATCCCTGCGCTCGGCAGCAGCAGGATTTCAACGGCGGTGGCAGCAGTCCATCCCAGAACACCAGTTTTACGATCTTGAAATGGACCTCATTCTCTCGGGAGGATGGGTCTTTAAATTGGAAACGATTCTGCACTCGCTCGGCTAACCTCAGTTGGAAGGACGCGGCTGCTACTGCATTCGCTTTGCGATTCTTATATATCCCGCATTCGCGAGTATACGAGCCGCAAGTATCGGTCGTGAGCGTCGGTAACGACCTTTAACGAACCTCGCACGCGTCGAAAGAAAAATAAGTTTGGACGAAAAAAAATCATACCGACACATAGCGGGCAGAGTAAAAAAAGAGCAGTGCAAGCGCGATGAAAGAAAGTTTAGATCTACTTCGTTGCGGAGCAGAAGCTGCCGTAAATCTATTATGGGTGTAGCTTCAAGAATTCGGATAGTTCTTTCGTTCAACAATATACGTGTCGTTTAAATCTTCCAAGGTAAGCGGTCTTTAAAATTTAGCCGTATTTTCCGTATCTTGACGTAATAAAGATACCTGATATAGATACAGGAAAGATCTCAATGTTCCGCAGTAAAAATCAAATGGACGACATTGATCTCGTAATAAAGTTCTCGAAGGGTAATCCTATTTATATGGGAGAGATTGTTGGTATAAAATAGATCTATTCAGAAATGTCATCAACTACGAAAAAAATGGTATCGGTATTCCACTCTCTTTTACAGAAAACAGCTTTACAATTTTTATGCCTTCGGATTTTGGGCAAAAATATAAAAGATCGAAATTATTCCAATTTTCTTTGAAACAGCTTCGTCCTTTCTGCCGGAGAACCAAAATTTATCTGTATAATCCGCTCACCATAAAAACAAAATAGATTATTTGTTATTCTGATTATCTCGAAAGTCAAACACTTTTCGTCAATTGGACAGTGCGATACGAACATCTAGAATCCCGAGGCGTCCAACTTGTGGGACTCGTGCTTTCGTTATAATACCACGAGCAAGTGCTGCCCCGAGCAAAACGCGATACCGCAGTACTGGAGACTCATTCAACTCCAACATAGTATCATAGCGCTGGGGGCATTGGGGTACTATAGAAGTCCCGCTGGGCGTCGCGATCCACGCGAACTTTTAATCCCAAAACTCTCAAGAGGATCATGGATGGAGATGGTTCAGGAAAACGAGGAGTCGAAGGAGAATGAGAGGAAGGAACAGTAGGAGACGGCGCGTTAGTTAAAGGGCTGCCTTCGCGGATCCTAGAATCGAGATGATATCGGCCTTTTGCGGGGCATGGATGAACTCGCGCCGTGAGCATCAGCGCGTGTAGCACGTCGGTACGTTGGTATATACGTGGTCGTATCCCCCGGAAACCTCTATCGCACTAACACCTTCACTATATACCGTCACAACCATCTGCGATGGTAATGCCTGTATAGTGCGGGACGATACGTAAGCCTGCAGAATATAGTTATACCACGTGGCTCCGCGTATATTTCCTTCATACATATATCTATCTACACATGTATATGTATATATAACTAACAATGGAGGGTAATGAAAACGGGGTGGGGAGGTCGCAATTTGCGCTTCGTCGGATTAAGTAAAAGTTTTTCTCCTTTACGGCCGCGGGGTCTTTTATGCCGCTTTTACGCCCAGTTTAACGTTCACTGTCGGAGCAGCTCCACGTTTCTGGTGCTTTCTCGCCGTACATAGTATCGCTAAGTGGGGGAAGAGGTATGAAATAGACGAAGGGTGTAAGACGATACTGGTACGCACGCCGCCAATATTGTAACACCCACAGATATACATATATGTATTCCCGCAAGAAGCAAGCATCACCACCGCAACATCATCCCGTCAAATTACTCTTTCAGTGACGTGCAACTGACCCCCCGCACTCCTTACCTTTGGGAATCAACCAGGATATTGGATTTGCACCTCTCGTCTATAGCATTTGTATATAGTGATATTCAACGTTGCTACACTATTGTACCACAGTATCGGATACTAGTGCTTCTTTTTTTTATATTTCCGTTGGAGGTGTTTCGCAATGGAGGGAAAATCCTATTATTACGTATATCAAATAAAAATACAATTATTGCAATCAGTAAATGGATTGGAGTGCTTAAAATTCCAAAATATTTTTTTCAAAAAAAAAAAAAAAAGTACGCCAAGTACTTTAAAATTCTATTGCCATAAATTATAAAAAAAAACAACAATATTTTATATGCCAAGCGTAACGGAAGAAAAATTATCAGAAACATTAGGCAATCAGCAATTTTTTCAGAAAAAGAAAACTATAGTTTTTGTCGTACAGAATCATTTTTTTTCTGTTATACTTGGCCTATAAAATTGTTATGATTAAAAAAAAAATGTTTGTCAATAGAATTTTTAAATACTTGGCTATTAAATACGTTGTCATTTTTTTAATATTTTGGAAAATTTCACTTCTTTTTGGAGAGAGAGTAATAACTCTTCGATTTAACATTTATCGATATCGTTTTATCGCCAGTTTCACAATTCATCGTGCAATTTGTCAATTAGCGTTTCGTTGTTAGCGAAAATACCTCGCAAACTCGACTTCGAGAACATCAAGTACTCAATGCTGTGCCGAGCAGAAGACGTTGCGGAGTCGAAAGAGACATCGAGAGACAAGTTTTCGATAGTTCATCGGTAGTGGCTGAGTTTTCCATTGGTTTGGGAATTTCTCTTGTCTCCTCGTCTTCGACTTACCTATTCTTTGTCTCGAGACGACTCGACGCTGCGACGAAAGACAAATCTTCAATTTCTCCATCTTCCGTAACAAATCTTATAGAATTGTCGCATATCATTGGGAACATCTCGTCAATGTCTCGAGGGGAAATTCAACGGAAACGATCGCGATTTTTAAAATACGGTAAACGATAGCCGTACTTCGGCTAAGTAAACGGCTTCGTAAACGAAAAATTAAAGAATTTGATTGGACATAAAACTTTTTTGGTGTTTACAATGAATTTTTATTTAATTAAATTTATCTTCAAAATTAATTTCGAAGGATTGGATAATTTCGATCGAACGAAATTAACTCCATATACAAAATCGGGCGCCCGGACCATCACATATTCCCCTTGCTGATTGCCGGTTATGTCGTTCGAGATCGCAAAGAAACGTATTATGTATGTAAAATTGCACATAAGACGAAACACGTGACATTTTTTTATACTTAGCCGTTAAGCCGTTAAGCCGTTAAGCCGTTAAGCCGTTTGTGGCGACGAGAGCGCCACAACGCAAATTTTTCGATGAATGATGAACCGATGTAGACGCTTCCGTTACAGGATACTTTGTGGTTATGAACTCGTGGAATTTTCAGTCTCGACATTTCAGAATCCGCTGAATATAGTTGTAACGAGGCGCTTTCGAAATATTGACCCCAAATTATATTATAAAAGAGTCAATCAAAATTTGTTCCAATCTTTCATTCCTGAGATATATCGATCGAAATTACCACATACTGTACGCTTCCGGTATATTGGCGTATGTATATCCGGTAGCGTCACACCACGTAAAATTTTTTTTTTAGGTACTTGGCCTCGTAACGCTACCGCGTCTCTTGATGTATCAATTCTCTTCGCTCCAGTTGTTGCGAAGCATAACCCGGTATATCATACTGTAGGCCCGCTATTCCCGACTGACTTAATCCACTCATCAAACCGATGGTTGGCAGCTCGAGTCGAGAGGCTAATCGAGTAGTGTCAGTAAACGTATCGAGCACGTACGTGACTTCGCGCTGTCACCAGGGTCACAATTGAGAGAGTCAGGTCGGTACAGCCGTTAGGCCACCAGGCATGAAGAGAGACGAGAAACATGGTACACTGCAGTTGGGATGCAGGTTGAGCGTTGCATAGACGAGAGAGTGAGTATAGCTTCAAGTTGGATCGATCGATCCCTTTGAATGCTGGGGCATCAAAGGATATGGTATAGGAAACGGTGGTGGTGTGCGAGTGGTGGTGATATTGGGCGGCAGTGGCACTGGCAATGGTGATGGTGGTGGTGGTGGAGGTGGTGGCGGCGATGCTCGTGGCGGCATCAACATCCTGCGGGTACCTCACTCGACGGGTTCGCGTTCACGATGCAAGTTCAGCATGCCCAGCCGGCGTGCTGCCGGCCGACGTCTACTCCACACGACCGCCGCTACTGCCGCAGAAACGTAACAAGATGAAAGGAAAGAGCGAAAGGCGGTCGGCCCACGGTAGCATGAACGAGGTGGAATACATAAATAGAAGGTGAACACGCGAGCGCGGGCAAAAGTACACGCTCGCCGAACACACAAGATAGAGAAGGACCATGCCCCGCTGCGAGAGTGGCAGAGTAGTCTAGACGGAGTGTCGATTTTTGCCCCGGCACCGAATTAGAAACTCTCCGGTTCACTCTACTATCCTCACTTTATCTTTTTTCTTGCCGTTCTATCTCGGTGTCTTCGCCCTCTTTTCCTCACCGAACTCTTTCTCATTTTTACCTCTTTCTTCTTTCCTCAGCATCATTTGCGACTGCGATACATCCCTCGTTTTTAGCACCTTTCGTATATTCTCCCAGTTTTCGTTTCTCGCTCCGCGTATAATCTTCATGCATTCGCTATTATTCTCCTTCTCCTTCAACATCCAATCTCTAGTCTTCACTGATTCTCGAGTCAACCTTATACGGTTCGTTTTATATATACATATATATATACATAGTATATGAAATTGTCTCTCCTATCTCGATGCTGCGATACCTGCTGCTTAGCTGCGCGGTCATGCGGCGATGTGCAAAATGCCGGTTTAAAGGAGATGGATCGACGCGGATCTTGAGTTCATTCATCGTATCAGGGGTTCCGCCGGATCACATCCGGATGTGTGTCCATATACTATTGAGTCTTTTGTATTGATGTTGTTATTATAGTCTACGCAAGTTGTATTCTCACCCACCACTACCCCATCTACGCGAACTATGTTCAGGATGAATTTCACAAGGCTTTGCAGTATTAGGATCCTACGAATTCCAGAAGAGCAGCGGTTTAGGATGGCAACAGGGATCAAACAGCCTTCCGAGATAAACCGGCTTGCGTGACGCTTAACCCCTGGCAAAATATGGATAGACGTATGGGAGCTTCCGCTTACCCCATGTATCATGCACCCCCTTGAACTGCTATAGCTTCAGTCCTGTTACTCGGGCTATTCGTCACTCTTCTCGCTATGGAATCCAAGAAATTGTTAAATTGATGACATGTCTTCGCGAGAACACATGTGCATTCCTTTTATTTCTATGAAAACATACTTTTTCATGATAAGTTCATTGAACTCCGGGGGTTAAAAAATAGGAAATACAAAATGCAATAAATTCATCATTTTCAATGCAATATATATGCAAATCTGGGAATGTGGTGGTGGATTCTCTACCCACACATTAATGGATTTAATGTCGAAAATGATCAAAGCTCATCAAGTGTATCAAAGGTATAATTATAACTTCTGCTTTTAAAAAATACATACATTACGCATTGTCTGTGGTTGAATTTCATCGGAGTAGAAAGGCGCATTAAATACGATTATTCACGTCGATAGATTATGTACATTTTAACATAGCAATGAAAGAGCTCCGACCTTTTAATTGGGTTATCATCAAAGGGACGTTACGATATAAATCGAAAATCCAGTAATGATTGGCGCATTAGTTACTCGTTCTAATAGAGCGTTCAGCGACCTGACTCTCGGATTGATCGATTCCCGGGTGCAATAACGGCAGCAACAGTGGCGGCTACAGTAGAAAGTAAGCTTTAGATCGGCGCTGCCGTGCATAGCTTCACGGTAATCCTATGTCCGGATTACGCGCGGCTTACGCGTGTTAATGATCGAAACCGTAATAATTCAGAGAGGAAGCCTTGCATATGGTGGGTGAATTCCAATGTCCGATGAAACAGTATTTTCCTGCTGTTGTTTCGAGAGATTATTATCTTCTATTTCGTTCCCTCATATACATCGTCTATTTCTAAAATAGACACATTTCCATTCCGTTTGTATACCAAAGTTGAGCTTTCAGTTTCAATCGCATCAACACCTGCATGTTGATCGCGCACAATAGACAATGTATTGTATGTATTCTCTGGTAATCGCGTCCAATATTTCATCACGTGTTATCCTCATACAACTTTAACTAATTCACTTCGATGTTTATGATTAAAAATGAAAAGAAAACACTTGCTACTCATTGGAATAATTAATGTTTTTTCACAGTCGAGAACATCGCGTCAGTGTAATAATGCCGAATGAAAGAAATCGTTGCGCACCTTTAACAAATGAAAATTGTAACAACCGACCGTACGATTATGGTAAACGAACGTATATCACTTCTCTTTTCGTTCGGACCTTAAAAACTCTCATAAAAAGGTATAAAAGTGAATGTTTTTTTTATAACAACTACCAAAGGAAGTGCAGACGCGCATTCATACCCTTCTCTTACAAGCGTGGAATGAGTGAGAGCCGCGGGGGCGTGAAAATCGAGCGTTATTAGCCACGTTGGCGCATAGCGAACCTATTTCCCTTTTTGTTATTCCCTCGTTTTGTTGGTTCCAAGCACCCGCGCGCGGCTCTGCTTCACATTACCGACGCCGCTGCTTGTCTTTTTTTTTTTTTAACTATTTTTTTTTTTTTTGCCTTCGCTCGCCGAAAACTCGTTGGCTCGTCGAAAAAGAGAACGTGGAATAGGGACTAGAAATTCGTGGAAAGAGGTGAGAGGGACGGGTGTCATCCAGAACTCAACATTTTCACCACACGATGGCCCAATGTTACCCACCGCGCCGTACTGTCGGTGAGGCCGGTGATGGTTGACTATGCCGCTGCAGGTAGTGCCTCGTGCCAGGTTTTCCAGTCGTAGAACTTTTTAGGCTGGTCTGCGGCTGCATGCTGCTCGCGGGTTGCTAGGCGAGGATGAGTTCGGCCGAAGTATTACGCTTAATTTGCTTCCTCCGTTCTCCCTTATTCACCTTTTCTCTTCTTTTAATTTCGCCGTTTCTCTTTTTTTTTTTTTTTCTTTCTCTACTTTTCCGAACCACAATGTAGATGCAGTGGCGAGTGCCAGAAAGCAGTGAGCCATAAAAAAAAAAAAAACTACGTTCATACCGGCAGGTGGTCACACGCTAATTTATAGTTATATCACGGCAGACCATTTCGGTCCGGTGATTTTGCCGTAAATCATCATTGCGCGAATAAAGATGAAAAAATAAATAAATGAAAATGCCTGCATCGAAGTGTGCATCGAAAAAAAAAAAAAAAAAAAAAAAAAAACGTGAGTGACGAACGATACACCACAATTTACTAACAAATTGATATTCGCCGTACGTAGTTCACGCGGTCGGAAAGAGAGAAAAATTGATATAGAAACACATTCTCGTATGGGATTCAAACCCGTATCAACCTTTTGAGAAACAGAAGGGCGTGGATCGCACAACTACCTGGGATAACGTAGCATGAGATACGCCCTTCTGTTTCTTGTCAATACATATTGTGTTGAGCATCGTAGCTGGTATAGAATTTTCGCGAAATGCTATTCGAATTTTCTCATCCTCTTGCCGGACGGAGAAATTCATTCGCTTGCGCACACATACGCACACATATACACATGAGGCTGTGAGTCTAGAGCCCGAGCCGAGAAACGCGATTGCGCTTTGACTGGGGTGGAAAATGGATTCCTAATGGCTCTCAGCTAGCCGCGGTTCCCTGGGCACCGAAGGTTCTATAGCTATAACTGCGTTGTACATATGGTCCAGCCGACCCCGGCGAACGATCCATCTTGTAATGGAAACGGCATCGTGAAAACTCACCCCCACCCATTCCAGCGGTTTAGTCTTCTTTCCTTTGGAACATTCGTGCCTCAACGCAGAGACTTCTTTCTTCATGGCTTAACTCAACCCTCTGGCCTCCTGCCACCTTCGAACATACACCGCTCACATATCCGACCATCGAGCAACAGTACCGCGTCGCTGTTTTTCTTCCATTCTGTAGAAGCAGTTAATGGTTTTCTTTTGGGCTGTGAGAGCCGCTGCCTCCACCATGTTAATGCCCTTCCGCGTTGAATGGATTCTCGTTCTCCTTCTCACTTTCTTTCTTTAATTTTTTTTTCTTTCGATCTATTTCTCTGTCTCCCTCTCTCTCGTGGTTCACTTACTATAGTTAACACTACCGTGGGTTTTCCTTTTTCAATCGTCTTTTCTCACGACCTCCTTTTTTTATCCTTAATGATCGTGTGCTATGTAAAACTTGGAGAATAATTCCGTGTCATTATCGTGCACGAGGTTGTATGCAAATTCGCGGTGAATCGCGGCAGGTTACGATTGAAAAGCTCTCGGATTCTCTTCGGATGATTTGCTACCTGGAAAGTGTTCCATTCCTAAACTCGCGGTTCGGAACTGTTCATTTCTGCTGCATAATATCAATCGAGAAATGCTGTAAAACATCTCTGCGCGGAGTTCCGAGCAGAATCTGACGAATTGAAAGAAATTATAGGCTGGAAAAACTGATAATTATTTAAGAGATCTAATGGTAATTTGGTGCAACCATTTTGAGTTTCCGACTACCCTTCAGGGAAAATTACGGGAATCGTCCGTTTTTTTTTTTATTTTCCTGGGGCCTGTGGTTTTTTTTTATTTTCGTTGTCATGTATGTTTGTCAAAACGTCCAAATATGTCATAAAAAATTTTTGTACATTAGTTTCGCGATCCATGAATCGGGTTTCAGACGATCGATTATGCTGCATTCTTTATATCGCTATTACTATCGTTATTTATTATTTATTTTTGTTTGACGGTTGTTGTTTATTGTTATATTTTGGTTTTATTTTACATTAAAATGTTCGAAAAAAAAAATTTTGACGTTTTTTTTTACTTTTAATTTACAATAGAGTATTTACATCGTATTTAAAAAAATTCGTGATTAACGAATACGTTTTTTGTCCATAATATGCGAATATAATTATTTTTTATTTCACTCTATTTCGGTAATAAAATTTCTCTATTAGCAACGGGAGTTTAATTATTTTTATACACTTTTTGCAAAATAGCTTTTTCAACTAATTATTAGTTTATTCAACTGATGATTTTTTTTAGTGCAAAGTGTACGAATGGATCCACGAAAACGTGGAGTACGAAACTACTACGTGGATCCACTTTCGTGAATTTTACGAAATTTTTTATAATTCGATTTTCGTTTCGATGTTTTTTTTTACGTTTAGTAGATCTGTATACAGGGAGATAGAGTTAAATCAAATTTTGGAACTGAAAATAATTTATCAACGCTTCTCGTAAATGGTCATCGAGGCTCTCACCGCATGAGTGCCGCCCACAGGTGAGTATTTACATTATTGTTGCGAGCAGTTCTCATAAACGTACATGCGTTAGATTTTACCGCGTAAGTTCCGCGCGAAGTTTTGGTAAAAAGTTGCGGTTCGTTGCGGTTAACCACTCTGCTAAATAGCTGTAATCTCATAAATGTAATATGCTTTAGCGGCATGGCGGATGCGATATGCTTGCGAAAAAACGAACATAAATGGTCGTAGACAACACAGTATAGAGTAAATCTTGTAATGAATTACACGTTAATTATGCGTTCGCCATTTTACTATGAGAAAATGTTTAATGGATATATTTTCCGCGAATTCTGGGCGACGAACGTCCGATCCCGTGGGATCCAAACTCCTGCTACTCCAGAACTGCTGCTTCGAACTTGCGGTCGTCATTGACGGTATTCTCCACAATCTCTCTCTACATTCCCTTGCAGATATAACGTTTTACTCTTAAACTAATTTCCCCAAAGCTTCTCATTGAATTAAAATGCTACTCGCGAAATTATAATAATTCGTGATACCTGCTGTAAGAGGTCTTTTGAAAATTCTGATCTGATTAAACGAGACTACGAGAACCAAACGAGATTTCATTTATTACATAGCGTGTCGCGGCTTTGCGGAGAACGTAGAGAGCACGCAGATACTTTTTCGTCACATTATTATCGTCCTTCTTGCCATTAAATGAATACACCATCATCGTATGATAATAATAATAACATTTATTACGGTTTAAAAAAGTTTTATGCTGTTGGTCGTGTTAGTCTGTCCCACTGGTATGATTCGCGGCTCGGTTGGCCAGAGGGTCTCCAACTTGTAAAGCATCGCGACGCAAAGGCCATTCGTTCATTCGTCGTTCGTTTCCGTCTCGTGTGGTCGCTATTTGGGTCGTACACGTGGATGAGACGCTCGTAGATCTCTCAGCGTCGTACGATTTGACTGCGTGCGCCGATAAACTACGTACCTCCTATACTTCTACCACTGCTGTTTGCCACTATATGCCTCCGGCTACTTTTCTCATTCGCTGTATCTTGTTTCCTCTTTGAACACTCTTCGCGAAAGTTTTTCGCGGAGGTCGAAGCGCCGAAGGAAATCGCGCGAATTACTTTGGTAACTTTTACGAGATTCGACTGTAGTTCCTTTTCGAGACACGAGGCAAACGTATGGGGGTGAATGGTAAGGAAAGAAATCTGCGTTAGTCGTCTACCAGCTAATTCTGGTTGTGATAATTATGACGTCAATAGCCAGACACTATTTAACAGCCAGCGTGACTGGACGGTATTAAAAAAAGAGATTTTCGCATGCGTAGACACGAGATTTTCTATAGTGACCAGACGGGTCTCGACCACAGCAGTTTCTCTCTCGTCGTCGAGTTCATTTTTCTTTTTTTTTTTTCCCGTCTCTCCCCACTCTCTCGTTCACCCTCGTCTCAAGGTCCACTTCCGCAGCTCTTGCTGCTGACTCGTTTATTTATTTCGCTGACTCGGTTCTCTCGACCTCTCCTGCGCTCTTGAGCTCTTAATCTCGATCGTCCACTCTCTCTCACTCTCTCTCGATCTTTGGCCAAAGCTTCGGAGATTCTACCAACCCTTTTCGAAATCGCCTTCGTTCTATTCGATAACTTCTTTCTTCTCTCTATCTTCCGGCTTTTTGTTCGGGACTATCAAGGTACGCCGGTGTAAGAGCATAAAGAGAATTTAAGAACCAATATATTGCGAGAAACTATATAAGTTTCGGAAGATTAACCAAAGATCGTTCAAGGTTTGCGGGGTTAATAGCCATGTCCAATATAAAAACTTAATCGAGGAATGAACTGCTCGAGGTAAAGATGCAATGTTTATATAATCACGAGAAAAAAAATTTGCAAGCATTATAATGATATAAAAATACAGAATACGCGTCGATTATTTTATCGATGTTTCAACACTTTCGTCTTACGATTTATTTTTCTTAAACCAAAAATCTCTTTCATTCTCGTAATTTTTCGCAACATTCCGACATTCAAAAAACGACATTACTTTCGAAAATGTCAAATTAATTGAAAGTAATAACAATAATAATAATACATAAAATATAATATTAATTATTATTATCAACGTCCAATTTTTTTTCCGCGAACGAGATGCAGTCCTCGGTCGGTAAAAAAAATGTCGGTATCCAAGTATCATATTCGATTAAAATATGTTGTGCATTTCGTAATAAAAAAAAAAATGGGCAAAAGATGAAAAGAATGAGAAATCACACGAGAGAACGATGTCTCTCCGAATAGAAGTGCTGCGAGGGGTCAAGTAGGAGGTTTTTCTCATCACGCGAAACTGAAGCGAGAAGTAGAAAAAAAAAAGAGCTCTGGAAAGGAAACGAGAGTTGCGAATGGCAGAGAAAATGAGAGAAACTCGTACGCCCGGTGGAACATTGTCGAGCTTTGATTCATTTATTCCACTTCCGTGACGGGCCACTCCATTGTAACTAGACGTTCTTGCGATCCTTATTTCGCTGAGAGCTCGATCCGACCTCCTTCACGTTTTTCATTCCCCTCCGGTCCCGCTATCTTCACTGCACCGTTGGTTCGTCCACCGGTACTCTTCCAGCATTGACGCAACGGCTCCGTCGAGGGTTGAACCTCTCAGTGCGCTCTTTGTATTTGATACCTCCTTCTCGCGCACCGTCACGTCATCCCGCTTCCTACGTTTTACTCTATTCGCCCTTTCTCTCTATATTTTCTCTCATTTCTCTTCGACTATTATATTATTCAAAGGCGAATGTATTATTTCCGGCGTAGCGCCCGCTTTGACTTCAAATATTTGTACACTTGTCGCCTTTTTCGTTGTACCGTTATGTAAGACGTTAAACCGGTGAGTCTGATATACGATACAAGAATGCGGAATGTAAGTACAGGATAAAGCGTCAGTTATGACGATATGTGATGTACATAATGTAATGTATTGTATAGGTATCCCTCGGAGAAATATTCTTCTCCTTAAGGGTGGAAAGCGGCCTCTGTCGAGTGAATACTTGAATAATGAAACAAGTTATTTTTTCAAAGAGATTTGACGCTCGATATCGCCTTTCGGATGAAAGTGCAATTCGGATCAGTTTCAAGAACATTTAAAAAAAAAAATCTTTCCGAAGTGTCGAAGTTGGTGTTTGAGTGCAATGAGGTTTGCGAGGTAAGAATATCGATGGAAAAGGTATGCTGAAGAGGCGAAACCCGTTCTTTCCATTCGCGACACTCGTGATCTGAACAAAAGTTCGCGCTCTTTGAAAAAAAAAAATAAGAAAAAAAAAAGACTCGGTGAGGTCATCGTAGCGATGGTACTCGTCGCGTCGAAAAGACTTCACGGTCCGTTCCGCCTCGAGGATACCTGAAGAAAAGAAAAATCCAGTACGGTTCTTAGAAGGGATGAAGTGTCCAGGCAGCGCTGTCGAGCGGAGGTCTCTTCTACTTTTACTCTCTGCCACCAACCCTTCGCGCTCTTCTCTCACGTGAGAAGTGCCCCTTCAACACCGGCCTTGTACCGTATTAACTAACATCATTGCCAGCGTCATTCTTTCACGTGGCTTATGCCGCTAGTGTGTGATATACTGCAAGACCGTTACTCCCCAGTTCGTCAAGTGAGGGAGCTTCGTCGTTAATTCTGTTTCTTTCTTTCGCAACCATCTTGCATGGCTCCCTGTTTCCGAGGAGCATACAGCATCAGAAACAACGCAAACAGTTTTGTCATCGTTAATTAAAATCATAATAATAATAGTAATGATAATAATCATTTATATTTTTATTATTATTAATTATTATTATTATTTTATAAATTACTATTAATACATTTTTGATTTTTTATTTTATTTATAAAATGAACAATCAAATTTTCCATTCGTGTGGGAAAAAAAAAAATGTTTGGAAAAGGTATGAAAAAAGCTTTACCGTGTAACTGAATTAACTATAGCATCGGTCAATTGTTCTCGAGTAAAAGTTTGAACAGAGCTATTAGTTACGGCGGAATTTGTGAACGAACATTCGCAACAAGATTTTTCGTATTATATCCCTGAATGCGGGACACGTACTGTAGATGGTGCCTATTTAAATGTAAACCGAGTCTTGATCTACAAGTCTTGGCAAACATCGCGAAACTCTGACTGGACCACGGAGGCTGCGAGAGAGATTCTGGCTACAAGTTAGTATGCCTCGACTGTAGTGTATATGTAGCTAAAGCGCTTTTCTCCGCGGGTCTCGCTCTTTCGCACATTACCGCCAATGAAAGCTTCTCTGCTTCTCTCTGTTTCAAGTTTTCAGTCTTTCTCTTTCGCGCGTATACGTGCGGATGACTCATATGAAAGAGGAAACGACATCGAAAGTGCGAAAGAGACGGTGGACCTTGTCGCGAATCTAAATAAATACGGCGGTAAGAACGCCGAGGGTTGGACAGGGGGTGCGGTAGGTGCAGCCTCTGCGGCCCGAGAGACGTCGGCCAGAAATGCGTGAGTAAGAAGTTCGCGACGCGGTAAATTTATATCGTCCGGACGATGGTCGACGCCGGTTCTCGTGCCGTCCTTTTAGCGTCGCACGTATGCGTCGATATTATCACTGTATTTTACACACCGACGATCCGATAGCGAAAAAATTAATAAAAAAAAAATAATTCGTAACATTTTTTTTTAATATTGAATTACGTTTGGATTTTCACACTTTGATGTATTTCCACTCGCGATACCAGAGCGGCAATAGGTACGCACACGCCGTTATAGACAGGTCAAAGGGCATAGTATACACCGTCAGCTATCAGTAACGCAGAGACCCAAAAAAATAAGTACTGCGCGTTCAACTTTAAAGGAAAGTTGTTGGTCTCTTCTATCGTCTCATACCGTATAAGCGGATTTCTTTTTAATAGTGAATTCGATGATACATTAAATTCGCTGATGTTCACCCGGTATGATTCGATCGCAGTGGAACATTCGTACATAAGTAAATAAATCAGTCTGCTGGAATTTGTAGACTGAAATATAAGTGAACGAAAATTAATACCAATGGCGTCTCTGATTAAATGCGATCAATTTCTTATTTTCGATTCATCTGCGTGTTGTGAGAAAATTCCAATAAACCGACGACTCAATCCCTTAGAAAATATCGCCCGTAATAATGACAATTGATTCATCCCCTCAATTCAAAATTAATTTCCGGTTATTTTTAGATCGTCTAAAAACTCCGTCGGAATTCCTCTTATAAACGCGAACCACTGTTCGGTGTTATAACCTCTAAGTGCGAACCGAAATAAGAAGAACACTAATCTTGAATAGAATCGATTTCCAGCTATTTCTAAATTGCTTTTCGGCGTTGTATTCTCGTTGCAATGCCAAATCAATAGAAAATGAACTGCTATTTCGGGCTTTGCTCTGAATGCGATTTAACGATGGAAATCTGTGGACATTCAACTGAAAATACACTGGCAACGGGCTGATCGCTCATCGCTAATTCATCGTCTGTAAAGCGAAATTGAAAAACTTTTCTCATTCGTTAATTGATCAACTAATTTATTAAAACCGAATTGGAGAACAAAACTGCCGTCCAATTCAAGAGAGTTGTTTGAATGTTTATCATTTTCTGAATTTTCCATTTCGAATAAAAATTTTATAGATCCAACATGTTCCTGGCCAATGAATGATGGAACTTACATTATTATTCTCGGACGATCGAATTTTTTTTATTAAAAAAATCGATTTGCGAGGTTACGTCTCAAAACGAGTTCTACGAAGCATTTGTAACTTTAAACGCATTTTTCTCGAAACCGCTTTTTTCCAACTTGTGTGCGTGATATCTAAAGAACTATTGAACCGATTGCTTTCGAATTTGGACAGCATTCTTAGTCGACATCCTTTTATCGTTTGATGTACCAAAAAAGCAATACGTTGCATTTTTTTTTACATTAAAAAAACAATCAATTTTTTCAATTAATCGATAGTTTAAGTTTAAAATATCGCCGAATCCTCAATTATTATTTGTTATTTCGCTTCGTCAAACGATAGCTATATTTGTGTAAATCACAATGTTTTTGGATTTTTTTGTGAGATTAATTAGAAGACTCCTATCAGGTAAACCATCAACTGGGGACCTTCGCGCGTCAAGGCCGGTGGGAGGCGTATTTTTGAGCGGAAGCAATGGAATTTTTTTTTGTGAATATTTAATATATTAATAAATCTACATGCCAAATTTCACATTGATCAGTTGTATAGTTTCTGCACCAGAAAATTAGAAGGAAAATCGTAAATTTATCGAAAAAAAAAGAAAAATTTCCTTAATGAAATAATTTTAAAAAAATTGGGGTTGTAAAATGATAATGACAAATATTGAACAGTAATTTTTATTCGTATTGTACCGACAACAATTGTTTTAAATGATTACAAAAATGTTTTTTATGATGTTTATGTAACTCGCCGGTTTTTCGTTTGAATAGCAAAATCAAATACGGGACCATTTGCGAAGTTAAATACATCGCGATGCATGACCTTTTGCAATTACAATCGTTGTCAATGTGATCTCGTTTACATCCGCCATAAATTGACCTCGAGGCATGGAGGAGCCGCTTTCCCAAAATTGACATTTTTTCGTTTAATTCCATCGATCGCAACGCGACATATCCCGTATCAGCAATATTTGATACTCCAGCCGCAGAATGTTATAAAAGCGGTCCAATAGTCCGGCAGCTATGGCTTGTGGTCAGCGGGTCATTTACTGTTTTTTCTTTTTTTTTCACCAGAGCCAATATCCATTCTCGCAAACATTTACGATGCCCTCTTAATGTAACTGAATGATAAAAAGTTTAAATACGATATCGATTATTCGGGATGCCGAGAATGCACTAATGCAGTTACACGTATAGATTTGTTCACCGGTAACGTTCTGATATGACGATTAGTTATACCATTAATTATCAAGCGCCGTTTCGCACAAGTTATAACTCGCGTTGCCGCGTTTTGGCCGCATCTATATTTCAATTAGGACAGTAACATACGTGTGCGAATAATAGCGGTTGCCAGAGAATACAAGTTAATGACGACGGGAAAAGGTTATGTATGATGTTGCCGCAGAAAGCGGTTGCTTGCGCGCAGAGGGTTACGCGTTATGCCTGTAGCTTCATCCCCCATCCCTACCGTACCGAGATCCTTTGGGCGTAAACTACAAATGAGATATTAATTAAAATTGATGAAACACCCAAACTTAAGCTTCTACTTGTCTTCTGTATTCATATTAGCGAACTAAACAGACATATCTCTGTGTATACCTGTTAGATCACCACCCTTACTTTCATTAAGTCTCCTTATCTAAATGCCCGTCAAATGTTTCTCAAAACGGTAGTATGGTGTCTCCAACTGAACAATATGCACCCATTCAATCGTTTTCTCGAAGAAAAAGCACGAAGTTCACAAAAAGACTAAGAAAAGTAATGAAATTTTAAATTTTGGGGTTCGAGAAACACGAAGTCGTCGAAATGTCACGTAAACATTGAACATCAGGAAACAATGTTTCTCAAGTCGCCATCGGGTTTTTAATAACGTTATAACCAAATTTCCATCGTCACCTTGTATACCGAAAACATTTGGCGCATTTAAATTAATTTTGATGATTTAAACACGCGATAGAATTTCGATCGCATTGCCTCTTTTTGTATTTATTTTTCTAAGAATAAGAGTCGACGAGCGTTTCGCAACGAGAATCTAATTTCAGTCGTAGTCTATCTTCCTTTAACGGAGAGAACGGCGGAGAGGCTATACTTGTTATTTTGTTCTCTGGTACTGAAGTTCCCTCTGCACGAGGATCGTGGAAAAAAAAAAATGAGTAAAAGCAAAGTGACAAACTGAAAAGTCAGCGAAAAAGTAAAAGCACACAAGTAAAAACAGATGAAAGAAAAAATTTTGATAGCAAAAAAAGTCAATTTAGATACGGATTTTCGTTCATTTAAAGACTTCGAGAATTATACAAAATTTTAACGACAAATGTATCAAACATTATAATATTTATCTAAACAGACATAGCATAGAATTTCATATATATCAAGAACTCGAGAACGTTGTGCTGCAGTGGATGCTACTTTCGCGAGGCTCAGCGAGAAAAGCTCTCAATCACGTCATTAAATCCTCGACAATACGTCGCTTCGAGTGAAATAAGTAGAAATGTATTGTGATTCGATCAATTTCCTGCTGTCAACGTCAATGACGTCAACTTGGACGACTCAAACGGAATTTCTCATTGTACTTCCACAAGCTTCGTTTCCGGTGGTATGGTTGACTTTTTTTTTTGGTAAAAAGCATAAAACACCTTATCGCAATGATCGATACGAGACTGGGACGATCGTGCGTAAAATGAGTGAAAGCGAATCGATCTGTTTGGTAATGCGACATATATCATGAGAATCCCTGCAGAGAAAGATTCTCGTCGCAGCTTATGCCGCCTTCGGTTAAGCGAATCCCAATCGGCGACGTGCCGCTAGTTGGACAATTTCCAAACGGACTGAAATAGCAGACGTACGCGGTCACTTGTATAGGAAACACCTTGCAAGGCCTTCAGGTATCGGCTTATCTTTTTATTATCCTTTTTTTTATGGGCCGCCAGCATATCTCTCTTTCATTTATTTTCTCTCCTTTGCAAAAGTCTCGTCGCCACTTGGCTCCTTCCATCTTTTTTCGTCTCAAGTTTACTTTCTCACTCGTTTTACTTTTCTTTCGACCTTTCGCCATCCCGCTCGGTTGGCCCTCATCGCCTCCTTATTCTTTTACCGAAGGCGAGGGGCGACTTAATCGCGTTTGGCGAACGTCCAGAATATCGTACACCAAACCTCCCCAATGGGTACACAAGTGTCTTGGCTCACTCCATCACGGCTCTCGTTCTGGGCGCAACTATATAACCGTATATGAAACTCCATTTGTCGGTGTGGAAGGATTGTGGCGTACAACCTTTCAAGTGAAACCCCCTATAGACATTCGCCATCACGTGTTACCCTCAAACTTTCCTTCTCGTCTCTCTTTCACTACTTGGCTCGTTAATCATCCTATAACTCTCACGTCGCTCCGACCTAATAGCTCATCATCTCATAGATTTTTATTTCACTTTTTATTCACCTGTATTATGCCACACCTACGTTTAGCACTTTCGCTATATCTTCGATATAAAAGAAGATTTACTCGAAACTCACGGATTTTAAGTAAGCGGATTTAAACTAAGTAATCTTCTAATAAGTTACTAATAGTTATTAATTGTTTTCAATGTATTACATCGTATTTGTATCGATATCATAATTTCATGTGTGAACCTATGAAAATTGTTCATATGTTTTAATCGTACCTTATATGTATGTTGCATGTGTGGCCGGCCCTCTGTATTATAAACGAATCTCGCCGCGGTCATCGCAGCCGCCGATGTGTACCAGAGTCGAGTCCATAGCAAATATCGACAGTCATCACAATGGCTGCCATGGCAACGGTCGCCATAACGATGCCGTATCAACGGTTACCATAGCCATGCCTTAGCAACGATTTCCATAATAATGGCATAGCAACGGTTGCCATAGCAACGGTTGCCATAGCAACGGTTGCCATAGCAACGGTTGCCATAGCAACGGTTGCCATAGCAACGGTTGCCATAGCAACGGTTGCCATAGCAACGGTTGCCATAGCAACGATTGCCATAGCAACGGCTGCCATAGCAACGATTGCCATAGCAACGATTGCCATAGCAACGGCTGCCATAGCAACGGCTGCCATAGCAACGGCTGCCATAGCAACGGTTGCCATAGCAACGAATGCCATAGCAACGGCTGCCATAGTAACGGTTTGGCTGACCCGGTAACGCGTAAATTTGGTTTTGTGACAAATATTATTAATAATAAGAAATGTTAATTATCCCGATGACGATATCAAGACTCTTGATATGACGATCAATCTCGTCACGATCGTCCGTTCATTCATCTGCTTTCAAATCTAATATCGTGTGTCTTAACGAATAGTAAGCAACATATTCATCACAATATATTAAATACCCAACTTTTTGCCGGTATTGAATTATACTATGTAAAATATAATGAAGTGTATAATTTTGCATGTGGTTTTTAAAAATGTATTTTTATATAAGTGATACTACATGTGTAGAATACTTGTATATTAAAGAGATAATACCGGAGTATTATTCATAGAAATAACAGGGAACTTTCAACGTACAAGCTGCGCGTACAAAGCTATCATCGAAAAACTGGTTTACGTCGAATTCATCGAAGAGTTAATAAAGTTGTGTGTTTTCATGCTATTACATCCTATATATGTCGGCGCACCATGTCGAAATATTTCAAAATGTACGAACACGAAGGATATATTTGACGGAAAAATGCCGCGGGCACGAAGGTTTGAACGAAATCCTAGAGAGGTTTCTTGAATCATACGTTTTCCTCGTACAGCCCGGCGGCGAAACGTTTTAACCCTATCTATGTACGGCGGTGCGTTAGGGACGCGTTTACTACCATACCGTGTGCGGCGTCGGTATATTCACGGAAGAGCTTGCGATGCGCTTCTCCAACAATTTCCTTTACCATGCATCGACGATCGCTCTTTGTTTTCTCTCACCGGCACCCATTCCGTTCGTTGTTGTATCTCTCTCGATCACATCCTCGTTCCGCATAGCTCCATCGTACCAAAAACGACGATGGGGTTTGGGAATCCTGTTTTGCGTAAATCTGCATTCGACCCCTGCCATCGCCACCAACGGCCACACGCTCAACAGGGAATTCCAGCTTGAAATATATTTATCGGTAAAATGCGCGATAGTTCGCGGGGAGTATGCAAATTTTCCAGGTACCGGCGTTACAGGGTAGCGTCCTCAATGGCCCCCCTTTTTTTTTCCGGCTTTCAGCTCAGGCCTCCCACTCCGCGCACTCTCCCTTTTTACGTCTATCCCTTTCAACCTGTCTGCTTTCGTTACAACCTGTTTTCTCTTTTCTTTATTTTTCAACCGATCGCGATGCAGCCGGTACGTGTTTCTTATTTTTTGTATATATATTTTTTTCTTTTATTGTCTTTTGATTTCTCCGCGCGTTTCCAAGCATCTTTATGAAAGCTCGTAATTGAGCAACGACCAGCGGAAGACGACTCCGAAATATTACTTTTCCGTGTTTTATATTTCTATACGAAATATATTTATTAATGGATCGAAAAATGCGGGACTTCGGAAGCTCTAGTTCTATGCAACTACTCTCCTTGCTTTGACCATTAGCAGTGATTAACTTTTTAATAAGCGAATTATTAATATACGATGGTTACTCCAATTGAAACAGAGTGGGACGAAATATTTATTTTGAGTGCTCCCGCTAAATGAAAATTTCATTTCGTTTGCTCTTTTCTTTGATTCATCAATTTATCTATGGAAAAAAAACTCGCGGAACTCGACTCGTTTTGATGGTAGTGGAACGAACCCGTGTTTGGTCTGACGTGCAAACTCAGACGCGCAAGTCGAACGCGGCGTCGGTGGGGGAACCTGTCTGCCGTCTTGGATATGCCATTCACCGTGAGCTGTATGCGGCTCAGAACTTTGGCAAATTCCTCGGAGTCTTGCAGAACGCGAGTTTCCACGCGATCCAATTAGTATTCTGCCTGAATGTGATCTATTAACCGGATGTGATCGACACGATGTGGGGAGATAGTAAATGGTCCGTCGGCACTCCATATATAGGTATATATGTATTTTCAGTATAACAACGGAACACAATGATATTTAAGCAACCAAATTTTTGAAGGTCTCAAAAATTATTCTGAAGTACCTAATTCAATACATTTTTTTAACTGAACACGATAACAAGCGATATTTTGGTTGGAGGACGATTATCAAAGCATTGATATTGAAAATAAAAAAATAAACGTCGAAAATATATCTAAAAAACAATATTTTTGTAACTCGTGCGTGGAAAGCGGCGCACTTCGTAGCAGTGCGCATGCGCACAGTCTTACTTTTCGTTCCTAGGATAAAAAAGTTACCGTTTTTGCCGCTAGATAACTTTCCTGTCCTTGGGAAGAAAAATTATAACCTCACTTTTCACTGTATGTCACGCAAAACTGACCCTCGATCTCACACTCGTTGCAATCGCCAACTTACGGCCCTTGTTGCCCAATGTACGCATTTTTTCCCGACAACGTTAAAAAAACGCATATTTCATGCCTGCAACACGGGTGGAACCAGCGGGACCAAACGTAACAAACCGGAACGAAAGGCAAAGCAGCGGGACGAAATAGTACATTGTGCAACGCGGACCGAAAGTTGGTGATTGCAACGAGTGTGAGATTCACGCAAGTTGCATACTATACTTTTTGTACGGACAGTGAAAAGTGAGGTTAACATTTTTCGTCGTCACGGCAAAAAATTTATCTAGCGAGAAAAAAAGTCAACTTTTTTTTCATCGAGACAAAAAATAAGGCAATGCGCATGCGCAAATTTTACTTACGACGCTGGTACGCAAAGAGCCACTTTCGTCCCGCAAAACTGCTATGAAATGTGCCGCTTTCCATGCACGAGTTACAAAAAAGTACTTTTCTCCTCGGCTAACGTTGCAGGCATAAAAATATGGTCGTTTTTAAACGTAGTCGGGAAAAAAATATAGTATGCTACACAAGAGAGAATGGTTTTTCACCCGGTGTGATTTTAGTCCACGCTTCACTCGGGCAAAAAACTTCGCCTTCGGTGAAAAAACTCACACTTCCCGCTCTTCAGGCATAACGTACTATTTTTCGAGTTTTTAAAAAACGAATCTCTTTTTTCTCGGCTCGGGTTGAAATTAACGTTAAATAGCTTCTAATGAACGAAGAAATACAAATAAAAACGTCAACAACAGATATACCAAAAATGCGCGATATTTTACTCAGCGTTTTTTTAATGTTAAAAAATATTTTATCATTTTTTCACTGAGTTCTTCAAATTTGCTGGATCGCATGCGCTGTCTCGATGTAGGTACATCCAACACGAGCTCGTCGCTCACTTGACACTGCATATCGCGTGTCCTAGTGCCGCATTCGGCTGACATTTCAAAATTAATTTCAATCCTATCGGACGGAAAGCCGATGATATCACTTAGTACGGCGGGAGTTTCGAAATTGATATATATCTACACACATATATATATAGATATAATACGTTGACATGAATGCATAATCATATACGATATCCATGACGTAAATTGTTATCGAAGAAATCGGGGTACACTTGTGTACTAATTTCAGTGAACTATATGCTCTCTGATAGATGACGGAAACTAATATATCCGAATATAATCGGCACGCGTTAATTGAGATATCGGGACTGAAAGGTCTCCGATATTCGTTTTATGTACTCACCGTCTGCCTTTCAAGCCATTTCCTCAATACGCGCAGTTGTTTGATACTTTTTTCTCCATTATATAGAAGTATATTATATTATTGGACAGAATCGCGTATTTTCTCGTTTTTCTTCGTTTTTTTTTTCTCTCGAGCGTTTTTTGTTTTCCAATATTCGCCGCAGGCACCGACCAGCTCGTCCATCATTTTTGATATTTCAACGTTGGCCGGCGGCGGTAACATCGGTTCGAAGCATAGAGTCGATTGAAACATTTCTGGAAAATGGAAAGACGGAAAGACCACACATAGCGTCGGTAACGGTATTAAGTTTAGTTCAATCTTTCGAATTCACTTCTCGATCAAATATCTGGTGTCTATCGTAGTATTATAACATCGACGGTACTATTTTACCACTACTGATAGTACAGTACAATCGGATAATGTTCTTTAATTTTATTTGAATTGAAATATTGTACGATATATGTATATTAAAGAATTAGATGGAGACGTTGATTTTAGTTTTCGTTTGATTGCTCTATTATCATGCAGAATTTCGAAATTTCAAGCTCCTTTGACGACGATTTCGGTCGACTCGATTCGATTTTGGTCGATATTTGCATTTATAATTACGAAATTGAACATAAACGACCTTTCACAGTACTGTTATTCGATCTGTAGGAATTGAGTTCTCTCAGACTGTCGAGAGGACCATACGTATACGAGAGATTCCGCTTTGCATCCTGAATCGTCTACGATGAGACCTCTCTCTGTCTGTTGCTTCTCTCCTTCGCTCAATCGTCTCAAGTATACTACACGGCGCTGCGATCTCTGTTTGCTCAGCAAATATTGTGATAAGGTACAGGATACGCAGAACTACCGATCGTTCGTTCGCTCGGGATGTATTACAACTATTACATTTCACAAGAGGATCGATATCTATCGCAAGTAACATCGTTTCACGTGTAGAAACTGCAAAAAATTTAACGCACAGTGAATAGTCAAATGTTAAACGCGAAAAAAAAATCGTCTGTTTTAGAATATTGTAAAGTATAATAATAATAAAAAAACGTTACCCAAAATGTAAATACTCGACTAAGAGAGAGATGCGTAATAAAAAAAATGTATTAACAATGCAAAGCGAAATAACAAATGAATTTACAGAGTCGAGAAATTCCAACATTCAATGATGAATACATTTTTCGACTACAATATGTAAACAATTATTGGTTATTCCACTCGTTTTGGTGAATAAAATTTCTTATTGTACTGCATTTTCAGTCGGGAGTTTTTGTAATTATTGTAGTAAAGTAGGTTTAGTTTTTTTTTTATTTCTCAAGAAGCTTTGTTTTGCGAGTAGTCACATGAATTGGTAGTTTTTACGTAAATGTTTGATCGGTGCTACACTGCTAGTAGTGTACGAAAAGTTGGTTATCAAGTGACGCGGTAGCGTCTCGATGTATTATTCAATACGGAAATACGTTTGGACAAAATTTTAGCCCGATATCTCAAAAAATGTGCCAAATAGTGTGCCACCAAAAATTTAAAAAAAAATCAATATGGCGTAAGAACTGAACGTCTACATTGAATTCGCCAAAAATCGGACCAAACAAACGGACCTGACCCCCCGAACTGTGGTATAAATTTCAGCTTGATATCTCAAACCGTTTTCAAGTTATGAAATCAAACGATGCGCACATACATCCAAACATTTTTTCCAAATGTGATTTTTCGATGTTTTGGAACATTTTGAACACATTTACATGAAAATTTTGAACAACAAATTTCCCAGCAAAACAAAGTTTCTTGAAGAAGCAAAAATGCAAATAAACATTAAGCATTTTTTTTTTGATTCGTCATAAAAAATGAGATTGATTATCGCATTTTATTGATCGAAAAAAACGTGAAAGTCAGTATTTTTTTTTGCGCTTAACATTAGAACATTAACATTAGAACTAACATTAGAAAGATCCCTTAAAAAAATTGTGATAAGAAATTCTCTCCGATATGTTCGTCAAATTGTAATAACATTTCTTAACATGTTAATCCGCAATCTTCAAGGGATGGTAGTCGAAGCAATCGAAGTGCGACATGTTAGTTAGACAGTACGCAAATACGCACCAATTCGAGATTCGTGGATGCGCTGTCAATTAGCGCGTGGCGGGTCGATTGGAGCGTAGCGAGTTGAGTAGGTGGACCGACGTTAATTTAAATGGGATCGAAAGGGGGATTGGATATTAATCAACCTTCTGTCAATCCTCCCTCCTTCCCTTTGGTGAATTTTGTGCGCCACAGACGAGCCGCTCGAGTTGTGACGCACGTCGACACGAACGCAATAACGACTATGGATACTTATACAAGAGTTCAGCTATCCGTCAACCCTCTCATTTGCCACAACGCGTCGAAGGAAATTGTTTAATGCCGTTGCGCGGGTTAATCACGAAGGATTTTGGTATCGGCGTGGGAAACGTCACGTATCGACAGCGACTGGCCTCCCAGTAGTTCGAATCAAACCCGCGAGTATGCTACGATCGTCGTTGACGGGTCGATTCACGAAATTGAAATTACGCCGAGGGAGCGAGAGAGATTTAGTAAATCAGTGCGTATATCTGTATTCCGATTACTGTGGTCTTCGTTAATTCATGCGACGGATGCGAAGTGGGTATTGCTATTTCCGACAGCCGGATGGACGGCTCCTCGATCCCCTACGCCCAATGTTAATAAAATAGGGATCGAACGGAAATATTAATTATAAAATAAACATTAATATTCGAGTGACCAATATTCGACGACCAAAAGCAAAAAATATTCAAAAAAAACTCGAATAATGGGTTACATTTTTTTTACATTTTTGATATCATTTTTTATCATGTATAGATATAGATCGTTGAGATTTCGTGCAAAAAATTCTGACCGTGAAGACTCGGAAATATTTCTAAAGGTACAACATTTTTGCGCGATATTTTAGTTTGTGTAAAGTTTGAATGGAGCGTTTTCTGTCAACGATATCTCGGAAGCACGGAATATCGTGGTGGATGAAATTCTGTGGCATGAAGAACGTCAGCCGCTAGGGAAAGCATTCATGTTCGATTCAGTACGATGTGTGTAGTGTGTATAAATATATATACACTATACGCTCGAGCATCTCTAACCAACACCTTTCCTGCTCGCTGTCATTTTTATCGTACTTGCGTTACGATGCGTCGAGGCGATAAATTCGCGTTCGGGAAATCGCGGAAACGATCAAAGTTCACGTTCTATCGGAGCCATAGGGTTGAACGTCGGACGAAGGGAACTCGCAGTCATGGGAACGAGGAGAAGGGGGTCGTTCCCGTTACCAACGGCAAATCAAACGAAAGCGGTGGAGGAAGGAGGGACCGAGAAGGGGTTGGAAACTGTCGCGAAATTTTTTGCTATCGCGTCGTGCTTTTTGCGTCGCGAACATGACGATTGAAAGATAACGATAAGTAATTTCGTATACATTTTAAGAGGGTGCAATATTTAATCAACGCAGTGTTTCGCCGATATCCCGAGGGACGCGGACACAGCGACATTATAATTGCAGTTTTCACCGGAAATCGAGAAAACAACAAATTGTCGCTAACTGTTCTATTTCTTTCAGCAGATCTCGAAGAGTTTAATCGTTCGTACGAAACTGCGTGAATAACGACTTATTACTTAAATTTTGTTGTAACAACTTAACTCTGTTTTATGCGTAAATCTTACATTTTGCTGTGTCATGGAAACGAATAAAATTATCCAATGTTTTATACGTCCGGCGACCATATAAACAAAGTATGCAGAATCTTCGAGTGCAGATTATAAAAAAACTACGAGCAGCGCGTATTAAAACGCAGCGCCTGGTCGTAATCCGTGTAATTTAAGAGCGTATAGCAGTGAGTGATAACGAGAATCGTGTAGGAAAAAACAAATAAATTCAGTGAAAGGAATAATGGCATTTGCCCATTGCTTCATTTTTTATCGTTGACGAATTCTTTTTTACGATAAAAAAACGTTCGTCAACATTGACTGTCGATAATGCAGAAAGTATTGACAGCATTGAAATTGAAGGGGAATTATCGAAATTGGCAATTTTTTTTAAGTCACACGTACCAACGGATCGTGACATTTTTTTCTCGTCACCATCATAAAAGGTCGTCTTTGAGAGAGAAAAAGCATGAAAATCGTTCGTTAAAGCTTTCGAAAGTCGGAGCAAACCCCTTCCATAACCAATCCAATAATCCCGCATTTGATTGACATTGAAAAAGTCCATCGAACTTTGTCAATTAAAAAATTCATAGTTAATATTACCGATACTTCAGAGGTCTCACACTGTACCAGCGGAATCGGGAAGTTCTCATGGATATACGGTTCATCGTTGTTAAGGTAATTGAAGGATTATCTTGTTACTATGGTTGGCGTGGTACGCGCCGCTGAGTGAGAGGTCATTTTTGATATTGCGTAACGAAGACTGACGCATCCGTATAGACGGATAGTGGAGGTAAAAAAACGAAAAAAAAATGCGATCCAATTCGACTTTTCTATTCTTAGTTTGCCGCGCGTCATTTCTCGTTTGTCGCGGATAGAAAGGCACGAAAAGCACATTTTAGGGAACTGTTAAAAAGCACTCAATCACTCCCTTTTCAACGGACTATCCAACTCAGCAGTACTTTTTTTCTATTTACAGAAACATTATTTAGTTATCGTTACCCAATGATATGCGTATTAAAAAAATGAGTCCAAAGCGTTTCACGCCCAACAACGCCATACGTAAATTTGCATTGTTAATTCGCGTCGTTCGCAGTTATACGAAAAAGGATAAAAGCATTCGCGCATTGGCGCTTCCACCCCCTTTTTTCGACCTACTTTCGTTTTTTACTATCATCAAGTGATCCCTGGGCCATGGGAATTACTATAAGAAAAGTTATCAGCGCACAGAAACACCCATAGAATCCGGAATATCTCCGGATTATCGTGTAGTCGAACGGATTCCTTCTACATTGCAGCAAGTTGAAAGTGGTAGAGTTAAATTTAAGTTGAGAGAGATAGAGAGAGAAAGAGAGATGGAGCAATTGGAATTGAGAGGGTAAAAAAAAATCGCGAGAAAGCTGGAAAAGCAGAGAAAATGTTCTCTTCTCACCCTCTTATAGCGCGGGCGTTACGCCGATTGCCGACTTGGCTTTAACGGTCTTTCGCCTAGTTAAGCCATTAAAATTTTATTATCTCGAATCTTTAGCGTGTTATAACCCGAGTGTTCAGGTAGACCGAGTGGAATCGTCCGTGTAGGCGAAAAGGAGCACGGAAATGAGAAAAATAAAAAATAAAAGAAAAAAAAAAAAAAACAGTCGGACGATTGAGTTCAAATGCGAGAGCTTATTTCGACAGAGATTTTTATTTAACGCTGTAGATCCCATCATTGCGTTTGTTAAGTTTGTGAAAGAAAATTGCGATTTCCACAGTGTACGTTACGCTTTTCGGATTATCTCTTTGTTTCGAAAGTTCGCTCGGGTTTTATTGTTCGAAATTCGTTGATCGAAAAACGCGCTGCCGCAATTGTATCATATCAAAACGTTCGCAAAAATAAATCAGATTGCTACAAAAATGCTTTGAAATTTGGACTTTTCCGGTGAAAAAAAGAGAATGGGATGCCTTTTCATTGCAGAAATCTTCGAAAAGCCTTGCAAAACAATGCTTTTCTGCTTGTTTTGTCAATTCCGCGTATGGAGTGGATTGGTGGGTTTGCGGGTTGGTGGGTCGACTTTAGCCATTTCAGTATATGGTGACAGAGAGAAAGTGATTTTCGGAGCTAATTTCATCATATTAATTGGTTTTCCTTGCGTCAATCGCTTTGAAACTACAGCACCAAATGGAAATTCACCGGGAAACAAACCCGTCGAAGCGCGGAATTCCGAACGCGCTTTGCCCAATATTGCGTCAAAGAGATGAAAAAACCACGACAAATGTGTAATTGTAGAGGGAGGTAAATTAACAAATCATTCCCTACACCCTTAAATATTTACTGCAAAGCAATGGCCATTCTTGCGACGACGGAATTCGTGTCGGTATGCCGCTTCGATCCCATTTCGAATTTCTCTCCACATGCGAGAAGTCCACGTGAGGCTGACCAGCAATACAAGCGACGACTGCATGGGTGTAGAATCGACATACTCCGAAACTTTGGACAAGAAAGGAATTCCGATACACTGTGAGGTCAAACAAGGTCCCAAGAATCCCTTCCCAATTCTTGTAGCTATAACATCGAATTTTGTACAACGTTCACCAGCCTTGGTGAGATGAGTCACCGCCCGTTATAGTATCGATGCCCTGTAGTCTTTGCAAGAACACGTCTACTATGTCGAAAGGACTGCTTACACTCCCTGCAAAGTGTAGGGGCTGAGCATGCAGCTCCGATGTTCGAGGGGTTGTTGGTCTTTCCAGAAGCTGTGGGGGGTGGTGCAAGGATCAAGCGGGGTCTTCCAGGACGAACATCTCAAACGATAGGATTCAGTAGCTTTAATTATACCGACAATCTCGAGAACACGATACGATCTATAGTAATTGGAGCGAACAGGGGTCCCGGCAAACCAATCGCCGCGAGAATAGGATCGTAAGGTTCAATACGAAGTATCAGTAGCAGTATCTTTCATAGGAATGAATCATGTTGGACATTACAGGATAAAAAAAATAGTAAAAGCGCTGTGGGAAAAATCAAGAAAACTCGGAGCTATCAGGTAAGGGAGTTCTCAGGGCTGCTTGTGGTTGTAGCGGTGATGACGATGATAGTAGTGGTGTCGGATAACACAGCGTGCACCGTGGGTCGTGAAAAGGAAATCCCTTTTTCGTTCGCCACCGTTACCGTTACGGCACGTTGGCGCGCCATCGCGATTGCGAAAGCCCCGAGTACCCAGTAGTGAAGGATAAAAAAAAAAGGATCGACCATACTTCGAGACGCGCGAGCGAAAAGGAGGAAGGATCTCCTCGCAAGGACAACGAGTTCCTTCGAGACTTTTTCCTCTACTTTACTCTTTTTCTCACGCTATCTCACTCTCTCCTTTGCACACATTTTGCTTTTCCTTGCCACCTCGTCCGATTCTTTTACTCTCGTTGCCCGCACAGTACGAAGACGCAAACCACGTTTCCGCCTTCCACTCACTGAGGTAGATAAGAGTAGAGTCTAAAGGGTACATAGGTGCGAAGATTGAAGACAATGGTGAAACGTTGAACAGCGATTGAGAGCGTTAAGGTCGAATGAAAGAGATCGAAACATTGAAAACCGGATGTCTGTTGCAGTAGTGTTGATCCTTGGAAATGCTAATTGTGGGATAATATTTTTTATTCGATCCATTTAATAAGAATACATAAATGTAAAAAGAATTCTAAAATTTAAAAATGTTCGCATTTTTTCCGCATTAATTTCGCTTTACCCACAAAGTCTTTACCATGGCAAAGCATCGTCTGGAATATGATGGTCCCTTTGTAGAGGAAGCTTTGTGGACAGAGAAACTTGATGCGGAAGCAATGTGAAAATTGTTAATTTTACCATCCATTTTTTTGAATCCGTACATTGTAGAGATTTTGAAAACCGGATTAAGCTTTCACCGAGCGTCGGTTTTACAATTAGTCACCGTTTCATTAATACGAAGTTCGATTCAACATTTTTTACGAAAGAATGTGTCGTTTGTACTCGTCAACTGGAGCTGTAGAAAAATGTCCGTCCATTGGTCTTTGAACCCTCGAGGAAAGAGTTTCTTCTAAACATCGGTTTTTACTTCGGAAACGATGCGTCCAGTTGAGATTAAGAAGTTCTGGATTCCTCGAGGTTTTGTCGCATTACGCGATTTACGACGGTATAATATATAACTATCTGAAAGAACGCGGAGACTCGCAGCACGGATGAGACTTCGAGCTCTCAACCGAGCTTTTGAACTAATTGCACCAAGCGAATATCTCGCACGCGGTGAGCGACGAAAAGCAGCGGATTACGAAGCTCTCAAAGGGACGAAAGTTTAAAGCGTCGGCATAAGTCTTAACGCGCGCTAACGGGTGGGGGGAGGGGGGGGGTGTCTCTATACCACCTCATCGCGCTTTCTCTTGCCCTTATACCTCCCCTTCGCCCTTTTTCTTCCTGGAGCTTTCTATGCGCTACTGTCCTACGGGATAGTCTCTATTGGTGTCGCTTGAGTCGCTTTTGGGCTTTGCCTCTTTTCCTATTTAGGACGTACAGCTTTCATCTCCTCAGTCGCATGGGCGTCTTAAAAAAAAATATCTACTTTCCCGACATCAAAGTTTTTCCACGACGTGTTAGAATGTCTGCAGTGCGAGGAAGACAGATAAAGCTGGAAAACCAAACTACGAAGACACAAGACCGAGGCGACTATGCGGAAGAGCGGAAGGTGACTAACTCGGGTCTTTAATTTTCATTGAATTTCACTAATGCTTTCGGCAACTGTTAAAATTTTATGGAAAAATCACTAGCTATCTACCTACACTCACCCGTATTCGCTCTTTCCTAAGGAATATGTATATATTTCGCCCATTACATTTTCCATGTGAGTCTTTGTTCTTAAAAAATGATGTCTTGTTATTTGACGGCCTGGAAAATCCGTTTTCCGGTATAGTATCGATGAACGCTCTTTAGTTTCGAATGATGCCCATCGTCTTCCGGATGGCCCTACCGCTATACGTTCATTTTACGATAAGGCTATATCCTGCGCGTAACGATAACGACGAGGCTCTGACATCGATAGCCAACGATGTCGCACACGGTCGTCGCGCAGACGGCAACGACAACGACGCTCGTACCGTACGTAATCGATCCGGTTGCATCCAATCTCTGTATGGATGAAATGGATCCATGCGGTGAAACTGGCCAGTCGACTGCTGGAATCTTCGCTACATAAATGGCCGTAAGCTGGTCATCTTCATCTTGCGGGTCTGATGTACCTCCTTACTACACTACTATACATACCGGAGCACCGTCGACACGAGCTGCGCACAGTATCTCGACGATAATTTGAAATTACGAGAGGACAGTGAGGGTAGTTTGTCGTCAAGATACGGACCACCTACCCTGACTATACGAGGTCGTAAGAGCGATGAGCGCAACCGGAAGGCAAGGACGAGCTGCATAGACGTATCGGATATACATCTATAGTGCGTAGATGTACCAACGGGTGTTTACGTTGCATCCACAGGCCTATTCACCCGGAAATCCGTATATAGTGGTCTTTCTCGCTTCAACTCGAATTCAGAGCTTTACAGGTTATGTTCTTGTCGAATCAGTTCGACACCATTGGGAGCAATAAACCACGACAAGCCGAAGAAGGAGAACTAAGGACCAGAGGCGAAGACTGTAAATCCTTCGTTGATCATAAATCCTGGAAAGTCTCATAGGGCAGATAAGACACTGAGGAGAGTTGTACGCGCGATAACGGGGCAGCTGGAGCTCCTCATCGGGGAGAAAGCACCACGAGATACCGATGTATTGATAGCCGAATAGGTGTACGCGAGAATACTCCGAGGAGTGGACGGAGAACTACATATACAACAACCAACTCATAAACCAGTCTTCGTCAGAGTTGAATGCATCCAATTTTTCGAAACATAACCTAAACATTCATTTTATTTCGTTGGGTAACAAAGGATTTTTCGGAAGTACAAAATTCTTGTGTGTTTACACGTAAAATCGTATATTTTCGATTTTTTTTCCATTCATTGCATGAAATTTAATTGAATTTCATCGAAATATTTCGAGAGTTCAAGAAATTTGAGGAAATTCGGGTCATATCTATTGTGACGAATTTCCCTATATCGCGAACGCGAACACAAAATTTTAATAATAATTCTCAGAGAAAAAAAAAAAAAAAAAAAAACGAAAACGAAAATAAAAAAGAAAAAAGAAACGAAAAACTCCATACCCACCCTTCGACTGTTCCCCTCGCGTGCACATCGGCATCCCGGTGGGCGCCAGTTTAACGAATCGGACTAAACTGGAGGTTGGTGGAACGGGCCGCCCTCCGCAAGGACGAAACAATCGATACAGCAAAACGAAAATCTGATCCGCGACCAGATCTTATGGAAACTAAAACTCCACAAACGATAACCATCCCTAAGTATACTTTCGAACAGTTGCGGAAATGCACGGTTTCTCATGATGCGGGTTGTGGTAGAAAGATCGTGATTTGTCGTCGACGCATTCGTCCATCAGGAAACTCAGTCAATCGAAAGATGGCGAGAGCGGTCATCTCGCGAGAACGAGGCGTGAGCAATTCGTTACGATCGATAAATTCTCTAAGCAAAAAGTATCTCACTGAAAGCGCTTAAATGACCCATAAATCGGCGAAAATTGATCTGACGATGACAAAAGACCTTTGCCACGATAGCTGCACCTTAAGAGCAGTAATCTTAACGCACAACTCAAGTTTCAAAATCGAAAGACTTCTTACAGAAATTCTAACGAAAACAACACCCGCGAGAACGCACGAGCGTAACAGGTAGCGAAAACCGTGAGCGCAAGCGAAACTCCACGAACACATGATTACACGTCACACTCGGCGCAAGAACAATGGGCTGAACCCTACGACAGAGGGGGTGCGAGAGAAGCCCGATATACGTTGAGGGCGGCTCCCGGTAGACTGATTTGTCGCCGATAATAACTGATGTAATCAGACATTATTATTGTTTCGGGAACCTTGACCGATAGCTACTGACCTCTCAAACTATTTCACGACATCATAGTAAAGAGAGCTGAATACTAAAACGCGGTAACTTCTAAGAATGTTTACGATCGCTTCTCCTATAGTTTAATGCGCGAAAACACGGCTCTTATCTTTACTATAACGCAGTCCCAAGGTGTTCCATCCTTTCCTGGAACTATACTATATACCCGTCTCTTCTCCAGCGCATTACACTTCGCTCTTGGAGAGTCGGGATTCCATCGGACTTTTCGGTATTCGCAACAATCTCGTCGAGTTTTTCCTCTAATTGGGCTTCTCAGTACTTTCAGACCCACAACACCAAAGAGTTTCCAAAACCTCTACGAAACTTAATCTTTAGATGGAACTGACTAAATCTTTACATGAAAATAAATCGCGAAATGTTACGAACTTTATCTTAACGAGAACTGGAGGGTAATGTGAGTCATTCAAGAAGGTAATCAATCGGAAACTATAGCAACAAACATCGATATTTATTCAAAAGTAACGGTTGCTTTGGTTTTCGTGACGATGATTAAAAAAATGACGTCACACTATATCTATATATGGCAAAAGTCGAGGGAGAAATTCTATCCCTTAGATCTTACTGTCAACATATATGTATATTTTTCATCGCGGTTAATTCGTAGAGCTGCGCGGCGAGGTCCGGTGTTTTTATGAACGATTTTTTTCCTCCAATTTATCGACTTAACGGTCGTAAATTTATGTTCTTCGGGTCTTCTTTTCAGGACTTTGAAGCACATAATTTTTTAATCGATATTCTCTCGAAGAACATTAGTGAAGCGCTCCTCCCGTTTCCATTCATCACCCTATACATATTTTAAACAGTGCAAACCTGTAAATTTATTCTTCCGTCTCAGTGAATTTCTGTTTCTGGCAGATCGTTGCTATCTTAAAGTGTTCAATTAACAATATCGAATTATTTTTTGAACGTTTTTATAATTAATTATAAGATTATTATTAATTATTAGATAAGAGTTATTAGATTAGAGATCGCAAACCAAAGGTCCGACTTAAATGTTCACATCAATCCTACAATCAAACATTTTTTGTCTTCGTAAACATCTTTCGATGTTTTTTCTGATTAGCTGATTTTCACGATTTTTTTTTGTTTTCGACGGATAAAATGCGCAAATTAGTCAAATTTTTTATGTGAAATCAAAGCACTTATAAAGAACAGACAAAAAAATTAAACGATTGTTTTTATCTACTTTACAGTTTTTTTGGGCGGTTGAAAATGGCGTGTGAAAAAAAAGGCATTTTCAAGAAAGAGTATCGAATTTAGTCTTCTTTTTCGATAGATTTTCGTTAAAAAAATATGAAAATTAAAAAAAAGCTTCAATAGCGCAATGAAGAATGGCGTGAAGAACGTTGTGCGAAAATTTGATACTGATTGCTTGAAAACTATTTCTTTGAGAGTGTAAGCAATGTACACCGAGTGTAAAAAGATTTCATGGAATTTTGTCACCAGCATCATCCCTTAATAATGTTGATTTTCGTCGAAGTTTCGCAACGACGAAAATATCAGTTGATCCAAATTTACGTGTGGCGTTAATGAGGCAAAAAAATGTGTTTTCTTTGACGCTTGAAAATAATTTTCATTCCAATTAATTATTTTTCAAGAATTAAAGATACAGTGGAATCTCTCGTATTTGACGATCTAATATTTGACGAAAAGATTCCTCATTGTTTAATGCTTTGGATGGGCGATCGGGTGGGGGGAAACTGCCGGCGGAACCCTCCGAATACTCTCGCCGCTGTCCCCACATGCTGATTGGTCACTTCCGTATTTGACGAAGTCTCCGAATAGCGTCAAATAAGAGAGTTTCCACTGTAATTAAATAAACAAGCCGGGTGGGTAAGAGAATATGCATTTATATGAGCAATGCATAACCAAGTCGAGCTTTCACGAGCCATTCCACTAGACAGAGCGCCACTCACAAGTGTGTGACTCATCTTCGTAGATTTATAGGTACAACGGGACGCTATAGCGTTAGAATAGCGGAGAATCCAAGGAAACTCTCGGTAACTTGTTCGAGGCGGCGAAGAGAGGAGCTTGCGGATTCGTGGATGTGCGAGGAAAGTACATGGATACATCCTCTTGTGGGGTATCGTGGAGCTCTAGAGAACGTGAGAGAGCGAACGCGTATACGAGAGTGAGCCAAGCAAAGGCTCGGTGCCAGAATTATTACGGCAGAACCGTGGGCCGCGCAATGGCAACGTCCTCAACGGTATCGCGGAATTCGCAAGAGCTAACATATATATACACATCCATGCGCGCGTCTGTATAGATGCAACATCAGCGTAGCTATATACGTATATAGTAATGCGCGTAGCATCGCAACTGAATGGGGATAGCGGAGAATCACAGTGTGAAACTTTATCTGTCTATCTCGCCCTTGCAAGCTCCGCGATGCTTTTACACATGAGATCGGAACCCGAGAGTCCAACACACCTACCGAACTCTAAACGTCGGAATATACTTAAAGTGCGATCCGACATGGTAGCGAGATAAGATTTACAAAGTGCGAATTGTCACACGAACGTTTACCAGCTGGATATACGTGACGACACAAACCAAGAAGCGAGCGCAATGCACTCGTAAGAATCTCGAGAAGCGGCGCGAGAGGCATTCGTAGCGTTCGCCGCTTAACTGGCTACGCGCCTTCAAAATTTTCTTCGCATATCGTTTTAAAGGCTTTTCGACTTCGCTTTGGCCCAATCTTTGTCGTGGTAATAAAAAAAAACGAATGTTCTTTTTTCGCGTCTCGTTATGAAACACGAATGAGACGAGTAACGCGATAGTGAAATAATTAAATACACGGACGTTGGCCGCCTCGTCATACGTCGTGGCGGGCATTGCGCCAGACGTACGTCACTTTGGACTCACGGGCCCATTGCACTCTCGCATAGCAAAAATCTCTACGCGGAGAGTTATACCTACAAACGAGGGAAAGACCGGCAGAACGGGACGAACCAATGAATTGACTGACGGGCAAAAGTAACGGGATGTCGTCGTGCAAACTATACGCGTGCGTTACGCGTCTCGCCGAGTCTAATCACCGGAAAAAATGAAAAAATAAAAAAATAAAAAAGATCGGAGAAATATGCGCCAAATGCGAATAATTTTTTCGCTTTCTCGTCGTGTATATCCATTCGTCTTTTATTACCATTTTAATTACCTTCGCGGTGAGGAAGACCGATACCGGGGTGTTTTCTATGCATCGTACGTTTCCTCTGAAATGAATAATATGCACGCGGAGCAATGTTTTTTTGCCGCACGCGAATTTTGATACCTCTCGTTCTTAATCAACGGTAAAAAGAGTGAATAAGTTTGAGCTTTAAAAAGCGGTGTCGTGTTGAGAAAGTTAAGACGCGAGAAAAGAGATTGTAACGCTACGTTTCGAAGATATTATCATGCATCCCGCCTCGTGGCGCGTGAAAGAAAAATATTTCCCATCACGGTATCACTTACCCTACACTATACCTTATGTATAATGTAATACGTAACGTATAGCGTGGCTCGCGAAACCGCGCGCGAGGGCGCCGTTCGGTATGCACACGTTATTTCGCTGAGCGTTTCGAGAGCGCAAGTAGTACAAGTACGTGTTACGTCGGACTCACCGTTTGTGTTGAATTCTTAAGCCTCTGCGTGGATGCAGCGGTACACCGTCCTTCAGCCAATGCACTCGTGGGGGTGGCGAACCCCTTGTCCTGCACACGAGCTTAACTCTGTCACGTAACCTCGCTACGGAGTCCCTGAGTTCGGACAGAGTAACTTCTCGCACTGTAATCAGACGAAAAAAAAATATAATTATTATCCGAAAACTACTCATTAACACGAATGGGTCAAACGGATTTCTTTTCTCTTTGTAAAACCTGTCGTATTAATTCCTTCGTCACGAAACGAAAGAGCACAATGCTTATCGTAATCGAATCAGAGTAAAATGGTCGCGAAAGATTTCGATACCGAGAAAAAAAAAAGATGCAAATTAAATTTGCATATCATTTCCACATTTTTTATTTATCAACGTCCGAATAAACCCTCTGCGAGAAAGGCATTTAACAGGTTTTCGACTTCCTGCTAACAGCTTCCTACTGTACAGACGGTACAGTCCCGTCGACCGTGAGTTTCAGAGAAAATTTTAAATTCTTTTCGATGAGACGAAACTCGAAAAAAAATGAAGCGCGTAGGAGGTGTCGAAAGGTTTGATTTTGGGAAATAATAATTATAAAATGTTATTAACAAATAAATGAAAAAAAATTGTTAAACAAATCACCCGATAACTTTTTTTTTATTATTCGTTAATTTTTCTGACTACGTATGGATTTTTTCAGAATTTTTTCTATCTTTTTAAAATTTCGTTTTTTTTTTCAGACGAAATAAACGAATGAAAACGTAATATTAAATAATTCGACGCAATTCGGAAGAAATCATACATATTCAGAAAAATTAACAAATGAATTTCATCTAAAAAATAGTCAGCTTAACGGATGATTTGTCAAAGTAAATTTATTTTCATCATTTGCTTAATAACATTTTGGAATTATGATTATACGAAATCAATCGTTTCAGCATATTCTACATTGTTAATTTTTTCCCGATTTTTATCCCGTCGGAAATAATTCGAATTTTTTTCTGAAACTCAAATTTTTCACCTTTATTGACCCCTCAATACATGACATCGCACAAAAAAAAACAAAACAAAGGGTCACAAAAAAAAGTTTCCTCCGCTTTTTGTTTATCAAAATTCTTGACTAAACATTACGAATTTTTTAAACATAATTCGTAGAATAGCAATGTCGTCAGATGCCACAATATGAATTACAAAACCGTCGCGTAATGATGGTCCGGAAATAATAAGGCCTTCAAAGAAATTTTTCCATATTCTAAAACACGAGCAAACGAGCTGCGAAACTGATTCACGTATCTGCACTCTTTAGTCAAATCCAATGCGAAGGGACGGGTGGAGCGGTAGCGATAAAAAATGATTTTTATCTCTTGAAATCGCGCATAAAGAAGTCGGAAAAGCCGGGTTTCGTATCGATCTATGCAAAGGATATACCTATATGTCGATATATATCTGCATATCGTATCGATACGTATGTGCGTGAACGGAGGGATTTTCCCGCGAGCGTATCGTACCGGCACGTTCGTCCGGACGATAGGTGCTGCAAAACCCTGCCGTACGTACCGCAGATCGCATACGTCCAGGGAGCGTGTATGTCATACGTGAATATCGAACGGTGGAACGGTGTATGTTATTCGTTACGTTACACCTGAACCAATGCCGTATGCTTTGGTGGAATGTGGATACGCGCCAAAGCTCTCACACATCGATACAAACGGAATGGAAGCTGCGAGAGAGCCGAAAGTCCTTTCGAGTCCTGCGGTAGAGCGTATGGGGCATACATGGCTAGGAATTTATACTACAGTACAAACATCACGAGCCACGAAAAATGTGCACGTGGATCCGCATGAAGCTGTACTCTATCGGTACCGATGTAAACTCTATTACCGATGCATCGATATACTTAAATTTTTTCTATGTTATATATATATGTATATAATCCACGAAGAAACACTGTATTTGCGTCACTATGAAGAATATTCGGACGGCGTGTCGATATGTATTCATCGTCCAACCGATGGAAGTTCGATGCTACGTTTCCTCGCGCTTCTGCGCAGCTCTTGCTCCACAGACTGTGACTTTCTTAGATACGAACTCTGTAGTCTATCACGTGACGTCTGGCTGTTGTATATAATACACATATACATGGTGAGCCGTGAGATCACGACGGTCGGCTGCGACACGTAGGTACGTGACGAGCAGGAAATCCCGCGAGACTTCCCTGGTAGATCGAAGATGCACATCAAGTAGATACCGCCGGTATGTCTGTGCGGCATACAGTATCTCACGTAACAGGCCGCTTTCGTCCCTTGAGAACGTCCCGGATCACTCGACAAGTGCACGCGTGACTGTACTGCTTTCCAATAATGTTACGTAAGGAAAGATGATTATTTTAAATTGTTCAAGTATCCGAGTTACTGAAATCTCAACGAGCAATGGACAAGAAAATTGTCGAATTCCGGGTATAACTTTGACGAGAAATTTTCTATATTTTCGTGGAAAAAATCGATTATAGAAATAACGTTGCGAAACGAAGCTTATAAAGCAGAGACAGGCATACTGTATGGTACTATAGGATAGCAGATTAGAACACAAACACTGCAAGCGCTCGATATGTCCTCGTAAACGTTACTTGTGACTTCAAAAACGTTTCCCTCGATAGGTTTTTTACAGCTTGTCTGCGGGATATTTAAGAAACTATTGAACCGATTGCCTTCAAATTTGGACAGCATGCTTAGTCGACATCCTTTTATCGTTTGATGAAAAAAAAGCAAAAAAGCAATATGTTTATTTTTTTTTATATAGCAAGAAAATCGATCTATTTTTTTTATTAATCGATAGTTTGACTTTAAAAAATCGGCGAATCATCAATTATTTTTTTTTTTTTGGCTTTGTTAAGTGATACATATACATATATATGTGTGAAGTAAACAATTCTTGGGTTTTTGCTGGAGGATTAATTAGAAGACTTTAATTACGCACACCATCAACTGGAACCTTCGCGCGTCGAGGGGTGAGCGGCGTATTTTGGGAGGAGGCATTTTCTTGTGCATATTTAACATTTTAATAAAACTACATGCCAAATTTTACATTGATCCGTTGTATAGTTTCCTCATCAGAAAATCAGAAAAAATCGTAAATTTGGCGAAAAGAAACGAAAATCCACCCCTTGAAAAATTCATATCGTATTTTCAATTTAACAAATTGAAGACTTTAATTGCGAAATAAAAAAAATGTACTTGAAAAATAATTTTCTTATTTCTACGTTTCTACAATTTAAAAAAAATTGTAGAATAAATCGTAAGGAGTCGACTTATTATATAAAGAATTTAAATCAATGGTTATTTTTATTAAATTAATCAACGAATGTAGAGAATTAAATTAATAAAAAAGAGAACTCAAGCTTCGAGATCTGGAGCAACCGATCCGTCAAAAATGTAACTTGTTCAGCTTTGCCCGCCTCTGATGAAAGCGTTATCGATCTTGCGACTGGAGTGTGCTGTGCAGTGAGACTTTTGATCGATGGCGGGACACAGAGAGTTCCAAAGGTCGTGGTGTGTTGCCATTTCTCCGTCGCGGCCCTTCGTTTAGCCCTTCGCAAACTCGTGCGCGATCTCGGAGGGAAAACATCGCGGACCCGCGGCAGCGAGAGCTCACGGACGTTCGTATTCATGTGATCAACACAAAACGCTACTACCGGCGAGAGAGCACCACCGCCGAGTGACAAAACAACCAGTGGAGTCTTTGTGTGAGAAATGGCGATCGCGTTATACCCGAAGTCAAGCGAAACGTATAGAGAAGGAAGGGAGTTGGGAGAAAAAGCGACAAGATTATTGCACAGCGAACCCGGGCTTATCGCGCCCCATATCCTCATTCTCATCAGTCCCCTACGTTGCTCCACCTACCGCCGCCTCCGACTCACCTCTGTTCTATCCGCGTAGATATGTATATCTCGTGAAAATCCCAGTGGCGAGGGCGGCACTCGAACGAGCGACGGCCTGTGACTGACGCGATCTGGTGGTACACCGTATACGCTCGCGATAAAATAGCCCGAAGCAAAAGTTTGTCCTTCGCAGTGATTTCTTTTTCTTTTTTTTACTTCTCTCTATCTCTCTGTTTTTCTCACTCTCTCGCTGCTGAGACGGATTGGTGCGATACAATCGTTGAGGGATGAGGCACTTTTTTTTTGCTTCTTTGTATTGGCACCGCTGGAATACGGCACTGTTATCGGATTTACCATATGTGTTCCATCATACATTCTACATTTGTCGGAGCAACAATGCAAATGTAATTCATCATCGTTTTACGGTGTAACGGAACGAGGAGCATAGAAATAGAAAAAAGAATATCTACGTGACGAAACGAATCGATAGAACTTCCCGATACATCGCCGAGACCCTCAATTTTCATAAAACGCATTCGGGTTTTTTCTGTTATCTAATTTACGAATGAAATTTTATTTTTAAATCCGAATAGCGCGTACGGTAAAGAGGCAAATACTTTCAATCCTCGCGAACCCCTTAAAAATCAATGTATAAAAGACATATCGCTAACATCCATAAAGTTGTGTATTTCATGTATATCGTAATTACATCAACCGGATGTATCGTTGAAGATATATCTCAGATGAGATTAATATCTATAAATATCGTGTTTAAATAATGAATATGTTGAAAAAACAATATGTAAGGTGAAAAAATAAAAAAAAAAAATTTTTTGCGGAAAAAAGTTCTATATTTTCAATACACCGTATATACTTAATTTTTATAAGATATATGTACGATTTTTTTTTTTTCACTGATCAATTTTGGTTCATTGCGGTCGTATCGGGCCAATGAGTCAGGTAGTTCGATGACTGTTCGCGGAAACGATGTTATAGCAACAACCGCCGGTATGAAAAATGTCGAGTGACGAGTAAAGAGCGGCATCGGTTTGATTAATGAAACCGCGTCGCCTAAAGAGTGAAATAACAAATAGCGCGTTGCCACGTGGGCCACGAGGAGAGAGGGTGACTCCGGGGGAATGGGTTTGAATTGGCAACACGAAGCCGCGCCGGCGAAGTGGAGTAACGTTGGGCTTTGTATATATCGGTGAGTTTGCCTATGTATAGCCGTAGGGCTGATGCATAGATCCCGTTGAACGGGCCAACGTTCCATCGGTATCGTTCCATCGTATCGTGACGGGACACGCGACGTCGGTGCCCGAACGTCAAGCTTCGAACGTCAAACTCTGTGCAGGTCGACGGGACGGCGGGCATAGCGGTGCGGCGAACCTTTTATTTTTCCCGGTAACAGCACGAGCAGTGGCGGTAACAAAACAGCATGCAGAGAGGTGAAATTCCTAGCATCCGCTCGATACCATCCACTGTCCGAACAAAATACCATGAGTGAGACAGCGATCGCGCATCGTCATACAACAAGGTGCAAGGCCCCCTTTAGTGGACATTAAACGAGCAACGATACGCATCTCGCTCGCCTCTTCCGCACGATTTACGCGATTTTAAATCGTGATTATCCGATTAAAACATTTCCCTCGTGTATTGCGTATGAATATGTTTATAGCGTATAAAGATGCGATCAGTGTTTGTTTTCGCATATTGTTCGTGTTTCGACGCGAGCGATCGATGATTTTTTTTATTACGAATTATTTTTCTCATATTCATCGAATAGATTAATTAAAAAAAAAAAAAAAAATTTAAGATTTTTATACACGAAGAAAGATAATACTTTCGTTGCAATTCTTTGATATGAAGACGCAGGTGCCGTTTCGTGTACCGTGAACTTCCGGTAGATTGTATACCGAAAAATTTAATATCTGAAATGTATTCGACCCTCGTTAGCCACGTCGAGATACGTTAACGAAGTTTAAGTAAGAAAAAAAAAGGAATATCGTGTGGCAAGAGCTCTGTAATGAAAATAGAGAGAGAAAAAAAAGCTGCCGACGCTCGCTGCGGCTTCTCAATCTCCCGCGGGATACGAAACTCGTTCCTTCGAGAAATTAATTATTCGCTGGTAGACTCTACTTCGGCGATTAGCGTGAGAGACAAGAAAGCGGAAGGGCCGATTCGCTTTCGGAGTTGTTTCTCGTTGAGAATAGTTTCTCCTCTGCTGTCACGCCCTGTCTGTTCGCTTCGGCCGTAACAAGCATTAAGGGGGAGAGGGGGCATGTTGTTTCACAGGCGTTGTTTGAATTGTCTGGTAATGCGACGCCGAAGAATCTAAGGTCGATAATTGACTCTCCGATATGTAGCGTTAAACGCTTTACGAAGAAAATAAAGCGGTCGAATATAATGGATAACGAATTATATAATGGATAACGAATTATATATTTTTTTATCAAATAATAGATAATGCCATCTGTTGCACCAGTTTTTTTCGCACGAGTGCGGATTATTATTATTTAAGAAAATTTACGAAATTATAATTCCTGACAGTTTTTTGCTGTTTTTTGCCGTGAAAAGTGTACTTTTCCGCACTAGTGCGGCTAAAAACGGAAAAGTCTACTTTTCCGCACGAGTGCGGCAAAAAGTGGTCAGAAATTGTAATTTCGTAATTTTTCTTAAATAATAATAACATAACACGGAAATAATAATAAAGCACGAAGTACTCAATTCTCAAAAAAAAATGATCGCGTGATAATCATCTAATACAATTCAGCGTTGAACGTCCGGATATAAAGTAACATTAAATAAGAGTAGCAAATCTCCTCGTAAAAGTTTAATTACGAGAAAAAGCCGGTATGTAAGAGATAAAAATGTGACGAAAGGAAGAAAAGAAGGGTGGAACGATTGTAATAAAAAAACGATGAGAAAAGAACGCCAGCGGTTGTCCCCTTTTCTTTTACTGCATCGCTCGCGATGGGGTGGGTGAAGCACATTGGATTGGTGCACCGGGGCGTCGCTGCAAGTGTCTCACGAGTCGTTCCCAGAACCCATATGAGACCGCAAAGGGTGTCAGCCCTCTCGACCGTATTCTGTGTGAATATTACATAGATCTCTTACAGGTATTCCTTGTCTCAGTCCTACAAGTTCCATTTCTCACTCCGATGCATTCCATGCACCGTACCACTCAACACGTACGTTTGCACCCACTACGATGCACTCTGATGTACTGAATTAATTCGCGGGATGCAAATTTCAATTTATTTAAAAATTTTTTTCGCCATTTTGATCGAAATGTATTTCAAATTAGACACTCGAAAATCATGCCGCTCGGAGTTCAGAATAGTTTGCGAAATTATACGATTTTAATATACGATATAAGACTAATTAACTAACTCTTCATCTCCGACGGCTCGCAATCTCTTCGTAATTAAACTTCACTTTTATTAGGAAAATTTTATAAAATGGGGCTCGTTATCATGCAGGAGGGTTTTTATTTAATATCTCGACTAAATCAACGCGCAGTGGGTTACGACTCGCAGGAAAAACCTCGAAGGGGGTGGGGGCGGAGCAGCAACGTAGCGTATTTATTTATATCCATACAATTATTTTACCTACCCGTCGGCTTCCGGTAGATTACGGGAAAAATAAAAAATAGAGAAAAATATGGAGAGTACGAAGGAAGCAAAGAGAAAATAGATACCAGTGCCGTCGCGTCGTAACGTTCAAGATGGCTCCTTCGCATACCCGCCGACCGAGGTGCCCGTACTTTCCGCGAGCTTCGCGTTCTTTCCATTAGTTCGGCCGGAAAGAGGATTACTTCGGTAGTACGGAACAGTCGAGAGAGTAGCACCATCCCGATGAAAAGTATAGGAGATTCGCTCCAACGCGCTCGCGAAGCCGACGAGAAAAACGCAATTTTCTTACCCGTTGTTTTTCGCTTTAATCGCACTACCGTTCACCTCGGCACGAGAGTTAACGAGAGGAATGCTCCGTCGCGGCAAGGGATTCCGTGTGCGTTTCTGCCAGCCACTCGGCTTACCGTCCTTTCGTTCGCTTGAGTTTCACATTTTCCTGATGATAACGCCCCCTCCCACCCTCCGGTCACCCCAACAACGTCGCGGCGCTCCGTTCACGAAAATCAATTCAAACTTTTCTTCAACGTTCTGAGGCATTTCGTTTCTATTACTTTTTCACCTCGTCGAGAGTACCGTTAACTAAATTTGTCATTGCCAGGCCAATGGAAAACCCATTCATTGACTTCAACAACAGAAGATCGCTAGCGACAAATTGCGACGGAAAAAAAAGGAAGGAAAATGTATTGTAAACCGGAGAAAAAACGCGTTCTCCGTGAATGAACAATTGGCGCTGAAAAACTTTTGATCGATAAATAACAATTAATTTCATACAAATGAAAAAGCTGTCCACTGAAATACCGGTAGAATAATCGAATTGTATTATCAAAAAAAAAAAAAAAAAGTGAAATTTCAGATCATTATTCGCATGTGATGCTCTGGCAATTTATTCATCATCAAATACTATAATCTTCCAATTAAAAAACCAGAATTACAATCTGTTATTTCACTAATTTTTGTTAATAGAATTCCATTGTTCAATAATTTTTTCGATCGGATTTTTCAACATTTTTCTCAATTCATTTTTACTTCCTTTTTTTTCAATAAAAAAAAAGACTTTTTGAAATATTAAGGGAGTCACAAATTATCCATCGTGAAAATGCGATGATGACGAACAACATGTATTTAAAAAAAAATTATATCCGTACGAATGTATAATTAAACTAAATTATTTTTCGAAAAAAACGTTCGCCATCGATCAAAGTATCGCACGCATAACAAAGTAACGTCGGGAATTATAAAAACAAACTTATCTTACATCTAATCTAAAAATGTATTTTACCTCAAAGAGATCGTAACGTTTGATATTCGCGCGCACTATATTTCGATCGAAAGATTTAAGTCATGTCGAGGGAATTTCTATATATTCGCCGTTTATACGTTACGCTATTCGTTATACATATTACCGTTTACCGTCGGCGATTAAACACGAAAATTGCATTATTTTCGAATAGGTGGGTTTAATGGCGGTATCGACGGGGGGCTCAGCGCGACAATATGTATGACGTTCAGAGAGAGAGAGACAGAGTAAGAGCTCCGGGTAAAGCGAGACACAAGTATAATTGCATAAAATGTGAGAGCGAAACCGAGTGCCCGTTTAATTCGTCCGGGTCGATTTTAGCGGGCGTTAAACCGTTCGCAAAGCTCTTTCCACACAGCGTGCGATGCAATTCGTACTGTACACTGCGCCAGCAGCGCATCAGAGCAGAGCGCGTGAGCCTGACGTATCGTCCCTCTGCAGTTTAGCGATACGCCGAGGGAGAGGAGAAAGGACGAGGGGGGAGGGGGCGCGACCGGGTTCCAACCCCCGTTCACCCCTCGTGTGTAGCATACTCACTCAGCCCGACCACTACCGCGGGCCAACCACCCTCGACGATTTTATAATAATATCCTGGATGCGCTTTTTCATCCGGCGATTTACGAGCACCGAGGCGCGCCAGTGCTCGAAGCGATCGAACGGCGCGAGTGAGACCAGTGGCGAAAAAAAAAAAAAAAAAAATTTCAACGTTCGATAAACCACTAGCGGAGTTCTTTTATCCGCGATATTTTATTTAGAACGATATCCCAAGCCCCGAACAGTCCTTCCATGCGAAAGTTTTTTCGTATACGAATAATTTGTCCGGATAAATACGGAGACATCGATACGCGTTGACGAATAAAAAATAAATTCTTCTCGACAAATTCATGAATACAGTCTCCGCGGATAGATTGCCGAACCGCGACTGATAAGCCGGGATAAGCCTCCAGCTATTATAGGCGTGTCAAAGGTTTCCCATGAAAAACATTATCTGCGCTGTAACAACCGTTCGATGTGCGCGGGCGATAATCGATCCCATCGCTAAATGGGACACCGGATGAAAAACGAGGTATTTTAGAATTAATCAGAAGTTTAAACGCATTGAAAGCCGAGTTAATTGCAAAGGAAAACACACGATACGTAGAGAAAAAAAAATACTTTTCAAAAGCCCCTTGAGATCGAAACAGAAACATCGATGGTAAAAGTTTCATCGAGCAGTTTATTATTATTCTTGTCATTGAATTAGAACAGAAAATTCAATTTATGCGGAAATATTTCAGCTTTTTCCGTTTGTGAACCGCATTACCGTCCCATTTTTTTTTTTTTTTTTTCGTGCAAAAGATATCTATAGATATGAATGATAGTGGTTGTCTGAAAACGGCTGTGGCAAGCGGCTTGAAAACAGAATAAAAAGGACGAAAAAATGAAAAAAAAAAAAAAATACGGACGTTGGAGAAATGTGAGGTGAAAATAATGTACGCAACGGACGTACGACGGAGGGTAGGGCAGCGTGAGTTCGCGAGGGGTCGTTTCACGTTCTGACGAAGGTGCTGGAATGGAACGAAGAGACGTCTATCTCATATACTTTCTCGATTTCTCTTATTCCTTTTTTGCTCCTTTGCACCTACCACGGCGCTGCGTTTTCTCCGGGTTTATCCCGATTTTCGCATTGTTCTTACGCCTCTCTGAATGTACATCACGGACGGACGCTCCTGCCGGTCCTTCACGGCCAGTGACCACCCAGACTCTTGTGAAATTCCTCGAGTTTCGAGAGTGAGAGAAAGAGATGCGGTAACGTAGAATATATAAACGGAGAAATGGTTTTTCCATGTCGGATGAATCGGGATTTGTAGACGCGGGACGTAACGCCCTGTTATCAAAAATTTCCTCGCATTTCAACGTATACATAGAGAAATTCATAGATGCATGAGAACTATAACGCTTGCAACTGTATTAATTCAAACCATTTTATCCATCGAAATCGAATTAAACGTGCATAACCTCAGAAAGTGTAGTTATAATGCCGCATTGCAGAAATGTACTTAAAGGAAAAACCATCAAATTAAATTCGACGCGTATTTTTTGCACTGCCAATTTGTTCTACGAAATTTTGAAAATTTTTCTAACGTCCTTCTCCCATGGGTACACTTTTTCTTTATGTTAAAGTATAAAAAGAATGGGGTTTTTTTTTATACTACGATACGAAGCATTAGAACGAAAGCAGTATAGCTTCGCAGCGTAGCATAGCGCAACCTTCTTGTGGGCAATATTTTGGAGCGAAATATTGTGGAGACGAGGAAACGAGGCGGAGGTCTTTTCACAGTGACGTGGCAGTTTCTACACAGCCTCGGTATGCTTCTTCGAGTCTTTCGTACCTTCTCCCTCCTGCACTCTTTCGCGGTGACAACGCGACGACGATGTATTACGCCACCCAACGAGAGAGACTTCTTCCGCCTGTCGTACTTTCATTTGCGACGATACAAATACCGACTCACGCTGTGTGTTTGTATATAAACGCAAGAAGGATAAAGAATGAAAGAGCTCCATGCGAGACTATGCTACACCCGCACCCAACCGCGATTACTATCACCAGCACCGTGGTACAAGCGCCACGAGCGTACGACACGATAGGACGACAACCCAGAATTTCTTTCTTACCCGTGACGGCATTCTATACCTCGACGTATACCTCACGCGACTGTCGCAATATTTACCACCGCTGCCTTATTATACCTATACACATAACGAACGGAACACATATTCCACGTTTCGTTAAATAAAATCGACCTGACAGACGATGCTACTTTTCCAAATCCCATTCAGTCACCGAAAGTGATTTTGCGGAAATTTTATTAATGACGTTGCGCGCAATTGTTTCGATTAGGTATTTCGTCTCTTTTTCGTGTTGCAATATTAATAAAAAAATACACACGATGCTTAAGGGATGCTGGTGTAAAATTTTCAAGAAATCTTTTTACGCACAGTGTGTACGTTTTACACATTCAAAATTTTCACACATTTTTCATACCATCCTCGATCTTGTTATGGAATTTTTTTTTTATTTTCATATTTTTTTACTTTGGAATGTACTATATTAATTGTACTGTGATGACAAGACACTCGCGCACTTCGATTAAATTTTACTTATCGCACGCAAACGAGAATAGGGTGCGAAAAGTAGGGTTTCCCGCACGCTGTGGCGGCGCCACAATCGTCAGGCACCGCAGCGACACTCCTCCTGCCGTTGTTGCAAAAAGTATCTTACGCGATACTCGTACGACAGAGCGAACTTCCGATGGCGTTAGTGAAATAGCCGCTGTTTGGGGTGACCGACGCGGTAATTTTGCGCGGCTCAAAAAATTTAATCTTAAGAGTTTGTTTTGCACTGCGCGATAGTATCGCTTTGCAGTTGATAACAATGCCGATTTATTAATTTCTTCAGATTTATTTATTTACGTAAATAATTTGAAAAATAAAGGATTCATGCGACTTTGGTTCAAAGTTCGTAAATGCCGTCGGGTGTGTAACTGCACTTCGAAGAACTCATTGTTAGTTAGTCGCCGAAATGGGAGGATAGGAAATAGGAAATTTTGGTCACGGGTCATCGGGATAGTACTCAGTTCTCGAGAAGGTTAATTTCTCGTTCTTGAATTGTAGAAGAGGAATACGATATTACAGCGTGCGGAGAAGCAGTAGTGGCACTGTCCGGGAGGGATGAAATCCGTGACTGCCGTAAACCCGAGGCCGAGCGCCAGGTCGGGATGGTCTCACCGGGGTTATTACTCATCGTCGGGTTCCCCGGAGGATTCCACGGTACGAGGAAATTCTCTGCGCCAGCGATGTACCACCGGTTTGTCTGTAGCTGCTACTCTCAGCGTGCTGCTCGACTGTGTGTGCGCGCCGAGACAGCGAAGAAAGTACCGTACGAAAAATCGATCTCAGCCTCCAACACTGTGGAAACCCCACGGGCCATCCTCCCGACACCGGCGCAGCGCACCGGCCTATGCAGGAGTTCCAAAAGAGCTTACAGACTTTTTGCATCCCCATTTACCAGGAGATAAGTTACTTACCACTCACCGTGATTTCACTTTAATTAATTGCCTTCTCCCATCTTGTAATCATCACGACTGTTACCGCGATTACATTCTCACTACAGTTGATAACTGATAAAGTATGTAGTGGAAAGACGGCAGCGTTAAATCGATTAGATCGATTAGACCAATTATCTTTTTGCTCAAATGCGACGATAAATATCTAATCGAAATGTCGAATGTTTTTCGAGAGATAGGAAAGTCATTTCAAACGATATTTTATTTTCTTAAATTAATAATCATAGTGACGATAATTTCAAAATGGTGCACTCCGATTCATAGTCACGATAAAATATACATCAGCAAAAGTACGTGTAAGCGGTTTATCGATTAAAGATCTTCAATACGTTCTTAAATAAATAATCGGTCATAACGACGAACGATTTATCGAAAGTGTCAATTTGGAGATAAAAAATAAACTGAAACTTGCATCTAATGAAGAAGCGAACATTTCGTATCTCCGTAAATTAACGATATCCGATATTCGAATCACAGTGTTTTTGCATAATAGTTCGCAAAATTTTTCATTAAAATTAAAACAGAATAAAAATTATTTGTGACTTTCCAAACGTTTTTTCCATATAAAAAAAATTCGAAGTGAACTAAAAAATCTGCAAAAATTCATTACCTATTAAAAAAATAAATGAGTAATTTCCCAAAAAAAAGTTAGGTTGGCGAGTAATTTGTTGTTATATTTTCATTTCAGTCATTTGCTAATAACATTTTGGAATTATTATTATGCAAAATCAATATTTTCAATACCTTCAATATGTTTGATTTTTTCCCGATTTTTATACCATCCAGAAGTGATGGCAGTTCCCTCTCATATCTCCAAAACTTATGCGAAGTGAACATTTTTCGGAAGGAGTACCTTAAAGCTTCCGGGTTTCGGAGCCTTCGAGCTTCCGGCACCAGTAATTGAGTTCCAAGAACTTTTTTTTGTTTCATCAATAAGCCAATGAATTTTTAGACGCGACATTTATAAAGAAGAAAACCCAATATAAACATTTCACGCACTATTCACAAAGTCATACAAAGCGAAAACTTCGCTTCGAAATATTGAATAATAAACAAGTCACGTCTGCAATTTCTGGCATTTACACACTTCGATAAATTCAAATTATATATCCCCCAAACGCATAGTTTCGATGGGATTGCAGTTGTTCTTGCGTGATCAATTATCGAAGGAATATTATGAGGCTTCGATTTGGTGGCTTTTGTGGGTATATCCGAGGAAAGTTCATTGATTCTCAGGTTGCGGGTTGACCACCGTGTTGCTCGGGTTATTCGTGTGTATAGCTGTTAGTTACGTTTTCGCACAACATGGCCACGGAGGAGAACTGGCCGATACACTTTGCGACGAAAGTTCGGCGTGTTCGGTCGGCGGGCATACGTAGCGGTTGGCACATGGGCGAACTTTCACCGAAAGCTTTTCTCTCATCCATCGTGGTTGCAGTATAAGCCGTACAACGATATACGTATAGGATATACACTCATCATGCGCCGCTAGACTTGAAGCAGGGCGCCAGTTTCGTAGCGTCTTTGGTACATCAACGGTAGAAACTGCAGTAGAAACAGCAACCGAGCGCATCTCAGGCCATTCTATTTCGGTTTTACGTAGATTACAAACGGTAGCCGAGCGCAGTCCCGTGTATTATTAGCCACCGTGCTGACTTTCTCGCTCGATCTTTTCTGTTTTTCATCTCTATCTCTGCCCCAGCATCTCGCGCTTACATCTTTCTCGTCTTCTCCCCTACTAACCGCGAATTGTATTGTTTGTCTGACCTCCCAATGCCTCATCTCCTATCGATAATCTCTTGACTGTTCCTATTTTTTTTTAACTCCCTTCCTTCTTTTCCTTACGATTCCGCACCACATTGGGTTCGATAATTGCTCCATTGGCTATAATGCCATTTTTTTTCGTCCCTGAATCGCAGGTTGCAGCTTTTAACTATAACCTAAACGAGTCGCATTGGAAGAACTAAGAGTCGAAGATATTTTGAGATCGCAACAAAGCGTCTATCCGACTCATCGGCGCACTTTCCGTCCTCGTTGCCCTTTGACCTCACGTAGAAGACACTACGGTGTCTGGGATTCTCCCGGATCTCGAGGTCTGAAGTGGTGGAAGGTTTTCGCTCTTCCGCTACCCCCCTTCTTTCGCCTCTGCGTCAAACGACAGCAAGAGGCAAAGGGAAACAATTCGGGTGCGGTTAAGCATAGTGTCTTCGTCTTCGTCACTCTGCTTGCTGTTTGGTTGCTGCTGCTGCTTTCGCTGTTTCTGTAGTACGAGCCCCCGAGTACTTACCTACAGGAGTATAAACAGCTACGCGAGTGCCGCGGGGGTAAAGCATTAGCAAGTGTTAGGCTAAATAAACACTCGAAATACAGGGATGGAATGAGAAGGTGGAGTAGAACGACTGGTATGATTCGCGTCTACAATGGTAACGAGGGGAAGGAGGGCACCGATGAGATATACGATGAAGAAGCAGCGTCTACGAGAGTAGAGATGGTTGAATGCCAAAGCATAGTGAGAGGCTGCACGACGATGCTGGGAGAGCTCGCGGTTGTGTGTCATTCGCTCAACTCGTCGCCCCGACAATTCAAGACACAGAGGCAATTCACCCCTCGAGGCGGAGACGAAACGGTAGACTGCCAATCGAGTAAAACCCCCTCTTCCCTTCTCCGCGCTTGTACCTACTCAACGATCCTTGTACCTTCTCCTACTCGACCTTACCTTCGTTCATTCGCTTTTCGCATTAATCATTCCGTTAATCTTGTCCTATCTATTACCTTTGTAGCAAAAACAATTCTTCGTTGTTATGACGTTACACCGCGAACTATTGATACAATGACGGCGAATAAAGGACTTAATTATCCATTTTACGATAACAGGGTTAACGGAAATGGCGGTTCAGCAAATGAAAATTGATACGTAATATTGCCGCAGCGCGTTATTCGCCCACGAAAATTAAATATATACTGAGATTGAAGATATAGAACGGTTTGCCACAAAAAGTATAATAATTTGTTGTCACGTGATTTTTTTTCCGCGTCGCAAAAATATTTAAATCGCGCAGTTTCACGACGATTTTGGATGGCTGCGAACTATTTCCCGAAAGGTTCCAGTTACTGCAAACCTCCCGACAAGGACGTCCTTTGTCTTTGCTATTGTTTTGTTTGAGTTTAGTTACCATCTTAGTTCTGTCATGCATTACCCGAGCGATAATGTTTGGGCAGTGCGCTCCCGTGCACGGCTAGTAAACTCTGCACTATTCACGCTGTAAAATATCGACGAACAGCTACAGCCTTCCTACCTACAGTTCACACATCGTTGCGTAGTTAAGATCGAAACATATAAAAATAAATAGGATAAATGTCCCATTAGTGGCTATTGGACCCTTTGTGGCCATTTTTAAAATTATACTCTTTGACTTTTTTTTTTTCATAACCACATGACGGTTCTTCGAAAGTTCCCATATAAATTCATCAAATGATCTACTCGACATTTTTTATTCAATTTTATTTTGCTTTATTGCTTCGAACGTAATGGCCACAATCGGCTCTAAAGTGGTCAAAAATGGTACGTCTATGCTATATACCGTGTTGCGTTTACCAACGAGCCACAGCTGGTTGAAGTGCGGGTATGCGGTTGGTCCATGGGTACACGGGCTTCGTCCTTGACGTTAAGTCTTGGGTTACGGGAGTAGAATCGAATGAAAACGGTTAAACGGATTTGTCGACTCGGCTCGAGGTCGATTTCCCGACACCCCCATGCTGTGAATTCCTGCTCACCGATGCCATCGAGAGTCACCCCCAGACCCAGCCGCGCGGACCTTCTCGTTCACTTCTCGCTCCTTGTCTCTCCCTTCCTGCCGCCCTCTCTCTCTCCCTCTTTCGTTGTCTATCTACCGCTTTTCGCTATATACTTCGCCCGTTCGAAAGCTTTCAGCTGCCTTCTCATGGCATTAAGTACCCGTTCAATAGCAGAGCAAAAGAGTAAAGACAGAGATGCCATTTGCTCAAGCGAGCAGGTGGGCGAGTAGCGGAAGAGGTGAGACGAAAAATAGAAGAGCGAACCAAAGACCAGTATTAAAGTTCCCCGATCTACCGCGGGGTTTGGCGCCCGCTAATCTCGAGTAGCGTCGATTAAGCAATCGAACTTCACGGGGTGCGAGGCTTAGGGAATCACCGATGTTTACGCTCACTTTACTACATGGACCGCGAACTGATGCTCTCTATCCTTGCGGCTCGTCGACTACTGTCGGGAGAAACTCTGGAGTTGGGCAATTATATCAAGCAGTACTCAAGTGCTTTCTCGCTTCATCGAAGGCATTGCCCTCGAAATGTTAGACGGAAGACTTAAATGCCGTTCGTAGCTGCGAACACTCGACACTCTATGGACTATGGTTGATTCAATATATACTTATAGTTCATTATCGTGTGTCGTCCGCATTGTACTGCCTTATCTACTAGCTGCGGAATATTGAAAATGCAACACTATATTTTTACGACAGTCTTTGATTTTTTCTTGTTACGGCTTTTGACGCCCGCAAACCTCACATTTTTACTGGCGATTATTTTTTTATCGATTATACGGAATGAAATTTATTCATTACTCATTTTATTATTCTGCTAAATCGCTAAAGGAAGCTGCGGAAATCGAAATTACACCGGCGCTTATCCGCTCTTAAATTTTTGGAATGCCCTCTCGACGGCCAGTTATTGCCACTAATTAATTAGTCTACAATTCGTATCCGAGAAATTCATATCCTGTTTCATTACGTCTCTTTATCTCCACCCACGATTTTGCGAGACGCAATGTCTATATTTAAAAAAAAATCCTAAAACGACCAAGTGGAAAAAAATTTCAATTTTTTTTTCGTCGTCGCGGATTCAGCGATCCATCTGTGCTGTTTTAGCGTCAATCCGCTAGAATAAACCGACATAATTGGTAATTTTTCGAAACAGAATATTTATCGGAAAAATATCTCCGAGCCGCGATCGGCGGAATTCACGATTCACGGATTTCCGCGACACAATAATCCCATAAAAATCTCAAGTTTTTCTCGACTACAATGACGTGGCTTCGTGAATGCCGTACGAATCCGTATAACTTTAAATATCGTATTTGTCGTTCGTTGAAACGACAATAAAAATGCGTCAAAATAAACGACACTCGAAGGCAGAATATAACGCGCGACAAAAGCAAACCATTTGGGTGCAATATAATTTATTTATATGAGGTCGACAACGGTTGAGAAAGTAGGATTCAACTTTAACCAACGCGAACTAATCGGATTGCGAGAATTTTGTATTTGTCAAAAAAATTCTCGTAGTCGACGTTTTCGCACGGGAAATCGAATCAGCGCAGAGTTTGGTTGCTTCGTGAGCGAACTGCGGTTTTGTCCGCTCGTCAGTAGTAACAGCCAACGGAGTACCTACTCCGTGTCTGCACATAGGACGGTCTACTCCCCTTTTTATACAACATACTCAACGCTACCGCCTGCGTAGGTAGTCAGGGTGACTGTGTTATAGGTACGTCTGTCGGATACGAGCGGACGCGGTAACTACTATTTCTCGGGCCGTCACTTCTCACCATTGGTATAACACCTATTCTCGACACTAACTCACCAACGAGAACGTGGAGTGCGCTACTCGAGAACCGTCGTTTACCTACACGTTCGGAAAATAGATTGACTACGATTCGCAATCGGAAGTCAAATCAAACGGTAGAGGAATAATTTTTGTTCCTCGTCGACGATGGAGTGTAAGTAAACACGCGAGACACACGGCTGTAGCGTGTCCACCGGAAATATCGAGAAAAAGGAACAAAACGACGAAAGAAAATTACCGAGTTCTATTGATTTTTTTCCATTATTCAATATGTTCATCGGACGCATGAAATGAGACATTTTATTAATAACAAATCACAATTAGGGGTGAACAAAAAAAAGGGTTAAATTCGTTAAATAATTTACTGTGCCATCCCATTTACGCATTTCCGGTATCCGGAATTAGTATTTAGTGAGAATTATCAATTATCATTGAAAAAAAAATGCTGTTTCGCGTGGATCTGTATTACATAAAGGGTTTGATGGCAAAACTTGTTGAACATTTTGCTTTTAGCACATTTCTGTCAATTGCACTCCATCGAGCAATTTGTGACGATAATAATGGAGAGGGATTGACCACTCGATGAAAGCTTTGCGAATAAGTCTCATTTCGCTGTGATTTACGTCGATGGGACGTTTACAAATGCGGGGTAAAATTGTAGGCTGACAGCGGACGTTATACAGCCGTTTCTCTACCGATTTCGCTGTCTGTAGTACGAAACCCTGGAACGACGTTTTAATTTATGTAGCTTGTTACCGAACATCGAGAGTATGAGAGCGTACCGCGTATTATTAATTGCTCTGGGACACAAAGCTCGACATTTAATTTGTGATTTGGAAAACCGGAAATACGAGTTGAATTTAATTAAACCATCGCGAACGCTGGCGTATACGCACGCATATTCGCATAGTAAGTTGACTATGCGGAGGTTGGAAAAGTTCGACACAATCCATAGAACGTCGAGGGAAAATTCCGAACAGCTTGGAACTCCATGAAACTCAGTGCGTTAAGGGAAGAAAATAGTTAGCGATAAGTGTAAAGCGAATAGATTAACGCTGGAAAAAATAAAATGATTATAAAGAGATAAAAAAAAAAAAATTGGAAGATGAATCAATATCGGCGAAAATAACGAATAAAAAAGGCTGCAAATATGAGAAATATGAAAATATTGCGATATTGCATTTCATATCGAAACGCAATCTGGAATCAGTTGACGAAATTTTATAACCGAATGGATACGAAATCTAAGAAAGAGTTGAATTTAATAATATTCATTCGAATATAAAATACAAGTATTGCCATTTGTCTCGATAATAATAATAACTCTCTGAAAAAATAATTCGGAATATCCTCCAGCGATGTTTCTTTATTACGGAGAAAAATATTAATTATCTGTGCACTTCGAAAAAGTAAACAACTACAACTACAAGTAACTACTGAATAATAAAGTTTGTTATGTATTAAGGTAACATTTTTGGCTTCGTCTCCGTCCTCGAAGGCTCAGTCGAAGCGCAAAGGATAGAAATAATGAGATGGAAGTAAAGTATTCGAGGGAAGAAACGTTCGCAATAAGTGCGTCTACGATGCATTTGCCCGAGGGGGTCGTGAACCGAGTGAAAGACTTTTCCAAGCAGACGTGATCTCTCTCTCATCCTCTCGAATACGAGGTAAAATTCGACGAACAAAGTGGGATGACTAATTAAATCCGTAGCGCGAAAGCGCAGCACGTATATCGTCTGATTAACACGCGCGTGATCGTGCTAACGAGTTTCTCCTATTTCAGTCTGAACTTAATATAAGACTCGAGAGAGGAAAAAGAAATGACTAAACGTTGAATGGAGCGGAGGAGTTGGCATTCCCGTGAGAAAAGACCGAATATAACGAACGGAGGGGGGCACAGTATAGGAGACGGCACTGGTAGCGTTATATTTCGTTTGTTAAGGAATCATTCTGGTGCGACGGGCCAAAAAAATAGCAGATTTTCGTGTTTTTTTTTTTTATAGATAAAATACGCCAATCAGTCTGATTTTCTCATGTTAAATCAAAGAATTCACGAAGAGCAGACAAAAAATGTTAACAGAATAAAACCGTTCTTAAGTAATGAGGTCACAGGATGCGCGCGCGTGTACAGGCGCACGCGCACACACACGCACACACACATACGGACTGACACTTTTCTAAATGTGATTTGAATGTGAAAAACTCTAAAAAAAAATTTCACCGAAGCAAAACTTCTTGAAAAAGCAAAAGCAGCAAATATAGTTTTTTTTCGACAGTTTTTCGTTAAAAAAAAATGAAAAAAAAAAATAAATAAAGGCTTCCATAGCAACATAAAAATGGTGTGAAGAATGCCTTGTGTCGAAATTTGAGACGGATAGCTTGAAAGCTCTTCCTTTGAGAGTGTAAAATGTATACGCCGTGTGTAAAAAGATTTCTTGAAAATGTTACACTTATAGTGCTTCCTGATTTTTCGTACATAAGTCATTTTTTATCGTCGAAGTACCAATTTCAAATCCTTGTTCCTTGTTCACCCATAGTCTCTTGTTTCTCATAGAATTTAATGATTTTATCATAGAATTTCGAGTATTCGCATTCATTATTAGACGATAAAATCTTTTCATATCGAAGGTAACATTGTTTGCCCCGAGGCGATGGAAATAATGTAGAAAATTATAAGGAACGGAGAGATAGTACGGAAGTAAGAGGTTAAATTAAAGAAAATATAGGGAGCCCCAAGTATATATTGAGACTGAGATCTCTTGGGTCAGCTTCCGAGGATCGAAGGGAACGGGTTCCATGGTTTTCTTGCTTTTCTCTCGCTTTTCTCTCGCTCGGCCGATGGTGCCTTTCCCCACGGTCTGTGGGTTCTCTTCCTCTACCCGCGATATCAAGCGTTCTCGATAAATTTTCCCTCAAGGAATACATCCTGTGGCTGATGCCAGAGAGTTTTCCGTTGCGATAGAATGGCAAGTTCTATGTATATATCTACGTCCGTATGTATCACCGAAGGGTGTTATGATACTTCGCTTCGTATTCCATTACGTGCGAATTTCTAGTGAAGATCGCGATATAATCCCCGATAGCGTGCGGGTCACAGTATAAATCAATGCATCAAAAACAATACACAATGATAAATTTATTCCGCGTATAACAATTATCATGATATACATTCGACAAATTCTATAAATTAATTATATTTCAATTTATCGTTTCGCCTGCGTATCGCACAATCGAATTAACTCGATATCCAATAGTCTCTCGAAATCCACTCTGATGTTTCTACGTTCCCGTTTCAGTTTCGAATTGTATTGCACTCGTGTATAAGATCACGTTTACCGCAAATGGTAAGTGGATTTCGCTTCGGTGAGCAGTATGGAAATCATGATGTTTGCCAACCAGACAACACACGTTTGCGAATTACTAGAAATCGAAGTAGAGAATTCTGTTTTACATCTCCCGCTGCACTGTGAGATCCGATGTTCGTAGGCCATTAGCGACTATCGAGAGAATACTGCATGAAGCTTAAGAGACACGTGTAGAAGTGGGTACAGTGATTGGCATGTGGTGTACGTCGTGGCGCATCATACGGGGAAATTTCTCGAATCAAAAGAGATGGAAATATGCCAACAACTAGTAGGGTTTTCCCCCTTTAAGCTCGTGTAACCGGGTAACCCTGTATTGTGTACGTACCAATTACTAGACGCGCAGACTGGAGATGAAAGGTCGGGTACGCGCGGGTTGCTCTCGAAGTCGGCTGAGGGGTGTGTCCATCGGTTTCAAAGGCAAATGAGAAAGACGGAAAAATTCTATGTCATTGTCACTTTTTTCCTAACAAACGTGAATTGCTTTTCATGACTCTTCTTTAAGTGTGTGTTTTTTTTTTTTTTTTTATTCCACGTACCGGATACATCCCCTGTTGTCTCGGAAGGTATAGCTACTTTGATAAAATCGCGCAGATTGCATGAACCAATAGCTGGAGCTCACAGTAACAGCATGAAACATATATGTATATAGTCGTGTGTACACGTGACTCCCGGTGTGCGGAGTATCGCGATGAAATTCGCGAGTGCCCCAACCGAAGCTCTTCAAGACGGTGCGTGCTTCGCTCGCCTTCGCTCTCACGTGCATCGGCTAATTTTCCCGATACACGCTTCGCTTCGCTGTGTTCGGAGTAGCCGCGTGCTCAGTGCACAATGCAGGTCCTCCCCTTACTTGCACGCTTTCCGCACCCCTATACACCCCTTGCACGGGCTTTTATATATAACGGAATATAAAGGACCCGCTCGTGAGATACCTCTCGAAGAACGATTTCTCTTTCCGGCTCCACGCCCCTCCATCCCTCCCATCGACCTAACGCCAGACTCGCTCCATTCTCGTTATTCTATTTCTCGCTCCTGACTCCCGATTCCTTGCATCTCGGTCTGGAGATTCCTACCGGATTATAAAGACATTGTTCCGGATGTTCACTGACACGATCGTTCATTCTCTACGCTGTTCCTTCGCCTCTCGATTTTCCATCTCTGATAAATTCAACGTGGAATTGTACTCTTGGCAATGAGTTACCTGCTCAATCCTCACGGTGTGAAAATTCTCTGAAGCTCGCTAACTTGGAATCTTGGACGATTTTCTTTTTATACCTATTGATTGTTTTCGTACTTAAGTTCAAAATCATTCCACAAAGAACATGCGGACTTACGTCCTTATAGGAGTTTCTAAACTTCTGTTCTTATCTTCGGCGAAGTTTTTCGCGTCGCCGTTCATGCAGTCTCGTTAAAGTTTTCACGATTGGACTACAAATACTATTCATGACTATACTTTCGTCGTTATTTTCAAACACAAGGTTCTCATATAGACGTCGCCAATAAATGTGACGATCACAATTTTCTGATATTACGGAAAATTTCGTTGAAACTATTATCGGAATTACGAGCGAACGAGAAGCAAATAAGCGTGTCAAATATATTTAACCTAAAAATTAGAAAATTTCACATTGTTCGCTCTTACAATTCTTTTATTTACAAAATGTTCCGTTTTATTTGAAAGCATTTTCTGTATTTTTTTGACCTCTCGATAGTAGAAAAGGTTATCGGGAAGCAACATATGATACTTTGTAACCAAAATTTCCTACTTAACTAACTTATGCTTTAGTTTTTACCAAAACTCGCCATAAGCGTGCATAACAGTCTAAAAAAAAATGTTATGTAGCGGTAATTACAGTGTAAAATTATCAAGAAATCTTTTTCCAGTCGGTAAACACGATTTACGGTCTCAAACGAAGTGTTTTCGAGGTATTCGTCTCTAATTTTAAAACAACATTCTTCACGCCATTTTTTATCGCGCTACGGAAGCTTTTTTTGTTTGTTTACTTAATCTCCATATTTTTTTTAACCTCAAACTATCGGAAAAAATGCTAAATTCGAGACCTGTTTTTTTTTAAACAGCCGCCATTTTGTCAATTTTGATCGAAAAACAAACCTCTATATCGCGATAGCAGTTTTCATACTGATTAATAATCTTATGTTTTAGACAATACGTACGATTAGCGAAGTGTACACCTTCAGGAAAGCATTTGTTTATAAGCCATTTTCAAGCGCCTCAAAAAAACTGTATAAAAAATGAAAATAACCGTTCAAAAATTTTTTTTTCTGTCCTTTATGAGTTCATTTATTTGACATCAAAATATCAGACTGATCAGCATGTTTCATGCATAGTAAAAAAAATGATGAAAATCAGCTATATTCCGGCACGTCACACTAGAATGATATCTTAATTTCCTGAAACCACGAATCGTGTCTCGCGTTTCGGTATGCAGGGTGATTAATAGACAAAAACTTGTACGGAATGTTTCGCCTCTATTTGACTTAATTCCTCGGGTTTTATATATTTCGTCTCTATGGCGGTCTAAAGTTGGTTGCGATGGAACGAATATCCGCGTAAACAAACAAATTCTCCGAAAAGTATATTGGATTAAACGATAAATTATTTGATCGTTTACAAAAGAGCGAATGCGGACGGAGGCAATTTCGTCAGGTCGCACACAGAAGTCACGAGAGCAGTAAGTGCTCACGGTATTCGCTAAATTCTCGAGTGGAAGCTCGCTAGGTGAGCGGTTCTGAGACTCGAAAAGTCTGAGAGTAGAGTGTGACAACGCTGGTGTGACGACAGCGAATGTATACGAAGAAGAAACTGTCTGATGGGTAAGGAGGGGGCGAAGACGCAAGGAACGAAGAAGGTTAAGAGGCAGAGATATCGAAGTGTTTGCGGAGCGAGGGGAAAGCTCGCACGAACCCCGTAAATAGAATCCCATTAAGGCTTTGAAGCGGGAGCGCGTATATTCGCTCCCGTACTCGTATATACGCGACTGCTACTACGCTCGGTATAGTAGGTGCATCTCTGACTTGCGGAGTAGCGTTGAGATAAATGGTACCAGACGTTGGCTGTGTAACAATTATTGGCCTGCCGACAGTGCGCGGCACACTGAAGTATATTGGACGGAAAGAGACGCCGGAATGCCAATAATCAGAGTCGAAAATACCGACACAGAAAAAAAATGTATAGGACGCACAGAAGGTGCAGTAAGACGCGGTGCATGCATACTGTAGCTTATCCTTTCGTCAGCGAAATTACATGGAAATATTTAAAAACCCGCAGCCACATCGAACACCTTCGCAACATCTGTGCGATACAATAAATGTATTTCAATCGAACCGCGCGTTTCAAGTTTGGAAGTAATATTTTCTCGAAAAGAATCAATCACTGTACCGTTACTACTGCGAGAAGCGTCTTCCCAGCGTCTCAAGAAAGGTCTGTCGAGAATTCGTGATAAAACGCGAACTCGTCGGAGTCACACAGAGTCCAAAAGAAAAGTATGTATGTGTGCGAAGAGGACGAAGCGAGAGAGACGTTGAAGAGTGTCAGGAGGTATAAGAAAAGCATTGAACTGAGGATGTGACGGAGTGAATGAGATAGAGAGATTGAAAAGATTTTATTGAAGCGGGAAAGCGAATAATAGTTGAACGATAAGAAGTCGATGGCGAGGGCGCCGAAGAAAATGTGAAACGGACGAATAAGAAAAGTCCGATTGCATCTTGAACGATTGCACCGCACACGGGTGCATCGTGAATGGGCATTTTAAATAGCGCCGCCGACGATCCACGCTCCGATTTTTTCCAACGACTTCTGCAACCCTATTGTTGTTAACTCTCTTCATCCTGTCGGTCTGTTTTTTTTTTTGTGTTTTTCTCGCCGTTCCGCTCATCTGGCGAAGCTTTTTCAGTTTCCGACGCATTGTCACTGGCGTTTCACGCATTCTACCCCTTCCGGTACTCTGTACAGTCGGGAATATTCTCGCGCGCGCGCTTTTCCGTGTCGCGCGAATTTGGAGTGCACACTGCTACACGGACGCATTGCACTCGTTACGAAACAGTGCGCACTTCCAACGGAATCTTAAATAAATGAACTCCTTCGGGAATCTGACGGATAGATATCGCAGATAGAGTGATAGAGCGAATTGTATTCAATACCATTGGGCATAAGTTGATACACCAGACTGGAGCGGTCGTGTCTGTTTCCTATCTACTCTATTCCTACAACATCCGCTGTTTTCCCCAAAGACCCTTCGTCAATAAAGTTAAATGTCAGGAATAATTTCTCTCTGTAGGTATATTCGAGGGTAAAAATGGCCGATTGAGGAGTGAAATGACCCAAAGAAAAGTTTTTGGCAAATCTTGAAAAAAAAAAAAAAAATCGGGAATATTGTTTACTGTATCGGCGGACCTAAGAGCACGAAAAAATGTTATATACATCGTCATCAACATATATGTCTTCAATTTCATTACAGATTTTCGTTTTATTGGGTTTCGCAGCTAATACTATGTCACTATTAGCTGCAACGGATGATGATTTTTATAACCTATAAGCCCATTTTTCGCTAAGTAGATAATCGTGAAAAGCTTGAGAAACTTTTTGCACTCATTATTTCCCATTCTTTTTACTATCATAATAAAGAAAACTGCAGACGATTGTTTTTATTATTTTCCTGATTGTGAGAGTATACTTCGCGCGCAAGAGTAGAGTAATTTGTGAAGCGGAAATATTAGGCAGGAGAAACGGTAACAGCACAAGCAGACGGGGATAGCCGGGTTACCCGTTGGTCTCTTAAATAATGAACGCCACTTGCCGCACTAATATTTCAAGGAGAATACCGCTGCACCCGCTGACCTCGTGATTCAAACTTCGCATTATGTATCAACCGGAAGCAGCTCTAGCTTTCCTCCACTCGGGTAGACGCTTCAGGGGGCGAGCGGGTGGATAAGGGGTTTGGTTAGCTGTGTTCTCTCCGTCCGCAAACCCAAAATGGCAGAGTTACGCATGGTACGCTGCGGTGAAGCAGGCGAAACTTATCACTTTTGGGAGTGTCGGACTGTTGCGTTATGCGAGAATAGGCCCTTTGCGACACGTTCAACGCACAGAGTTTGCAACCCGAAACTCACTGTCGTTGTGAAATATAACACTATACCGGTTGCTCTTGTTACGCAAATGGCTCCATGCATTTTCCAAAAACGTCCCGTTTTATATATTTTTAATGGAATTATACATAACGAAACGATTATTCGAGATATTGTATCAGATACAATGTTTACGAAATCAGTTTTGCATTACTTCAGATGAATTTCATTAAAAATTTCGCTAAATATGCATTCAGATTTTGTAACGAAAGTTCATCTTCCAGTAATCAATACCACTTGTCTGTAGCCCATCCGGTTTCAACGATCGGAAAAGCTTTCGATAAATTAAACTCATATGGTTTTATTTAAAACAGTTATTTGTTTATATCACATCGGATCGTCGTACATAATTTCGTGATTTCATAATTTCACGCAACGAATTGTAATCGTAAAAGTGGACCATTCGCAGACGAAATACAGAGGGATGAATGTTAAACTGACTTCATAATGCGTGAAGAAATATTTAAAAATTAACATAATTAATCAATAATAATAACAGTACTTACGGCTACTGTTATTTTTGCGCAAATTAAGGAAATATACACCTCAATTCTTCTCAGCAACGGCATTCATTGAATCGTAGTCGCCGTTAGTAGACTTTCATTTGCCCGAACGTAAACTGAATGCCGTATATATTCGTAGAGTCGTACACGGGGAGCATAGGGCACGTCTTTGCAACGAATAAACACACATACACGTTGCATTACCCTTACACTGCGAACGGCGCTCACACGACGAACCGCACGACCTCCAATCCATTAAACGGTAGTAGGAAATCGAATTTCGCTAGAGACAAAGGATCCTTTGCTTCGTATCCTCGCGCTTGGTTTTCCCGCAAGTATTACGGCTGAGACGTGCGACGCACCGTAAGGATTCGATAAAGCGAGAAACATTGCGAATCGCAACCGTCGCACCTACGGTACCGTGAATGCCGGAGTATTTGCCAGCGTGCCTCTGATGTGCACCAAAGAGACACTCGATGTGAGAGATTTTGAAATTTGTCTGAAAATCTAAGGTAAAGCTATGTGCGCGAAAATAACTCCAATAACAATTTCTGCTACAGAAGCTCTTGCAGGCAATGTTGAAGATTGCTGCAAGATGTCAAGGCAATTGAAAAAGGGAGATAGGGTTGTAGGTTGTGTGAATAACATCCCTATCGTCTTTAAGGGCGGAAAAGGTCACGAAAGGGTTTCGGTAAACGTCAGGTGGAGTACCACGATGATGAGAAAGAGAGGGGGCGGCGAGGGGGTGGAGGGAGGCGTAGTTTTAGCAATAATTCCTCGGCATGGATGCTACAGGATTGGAAGACCAAGGCACGTGTTACCGGGATCCCTATTCAAACATCGTATCGAAAAAAGAAAAACGGGCAAATATTTGCTCGTTGATCAAAACCTTTGGTAGTTAATGAATTGTAAACAGTCGGCTATGCCGGATGGCGGAGCCAACCAACTCTCTTGTTTTATCACTCGGTCGTTGGTATATGTATTGTTTCCGTTTTCGCCCGGCTGTTACGGGAATCTACGCTCAATTCTTCCGGCAACGATATTGCGCTGTGTATATACATGTCTACCCTGAGACTCTTGGCGCAGGTGTTTCTTTCGAGAAACAAATGAGAAAGCTATCGGAAATGTGAAGGAGTATTATCTATAGCGGATGCAAACGAAGTAAAAATAAAAAAAAAGGTATGGAAGGCAATTAAGACGGAGAATTGGAGAACGGCGAAGATACATTTTGCGAGGAAAATTCTCTCCGCGAGTCTGAGTTGCGAGTCATTACGTAAACGAGATACAGCGTAAACTTTTTTTTTTTTTTTTTTTCTTAGTAAAAGCTTTACCTTTCCATTTTGTAAAATAAATGAAAACATTTTCATTCCAAACTAATAGAAATTTTGCTTTAAGGGAGAATTTGCTTTTTTTTTTGTGGATGAAGTCGATAAGCGAGAGTACGTCTCAAAACGAGTTTTACGAAGCAGAGAAAGGCTACTATATGGTTCTGGCATAGCAGATTACTTTACAGTAACTTTAAACGCGCTTTTCCCGAAACAGCTTTTTGCAACTTGTGTGCTCGTGTGCGTGAACCAAAAAAATAATACGTTGAATTTTTTTTTAGCAAAAAGATCGATCAATTTTCGTCTATTAATCGATAGTTTGACATTAACACATCGCTGAAGCCTTTTTTCAATTATTTTAATTTTCTCTTTTGTTTCGTCAAACGGTAGCTACATGTGTGTGAAGCAAAAGGTTCTTGGGTTTTTGTTGCAGAAGTCATTAGAAGACACCAATCGCGCAGACCCACAACTGGGAACCTTCTCATGTCGAGGGGGGTGCGAGGCGTATTTTTGGGAGACAGCGAAAGAATTTTTTTTTACCAATATGTAACATATTAATAAATAAACATGCTGAACTTTAAATCGATTGCACAGTTTTTTCTTCAAAAAATTCGATAAAAATCATAAATTTAGGGGCAAAACACAAAATCCGCCCTTAATACCATCACGTTTGGTTTATTTAGAGTTTAAATTCGAAGATGTTAAAAGGCAATTGTACGACATCACTGGCCGTTCGGAACTTCGCAAACGGATATTTAGACTATTTACACATTTCGATTACAAGCGCATGCGCGCGCGCGTCGTAACGCAATTCGAAAGTCTTAATTACAAGAGAGTTACGTGTACAGGTTATTGGCTATTGGGCATCGTGCCGGCGGAAAGACCAACCGTGAATCATTATCCGGAAGTCTCCTTTGTGTCGTAGCAGTGCTTTCGTGAAATATTAAGCTGCGCATAACGGGGTGACCGGGGGAGTTTCGTTGGGGGCCTAGAAGTGCGCTGGCTATAGGCACCGGCATCGTATCTGCCTCACCACTGTTCCACTTACTCTTCTGCCTTTCGTATCCCTTACCTCTCCCTCCTGCCCCTCTTTACCGACCCGTTTCATTCTCCCACTTCGCTTATTCTCTTTCACCTCTATAGGTAGCGAATTCTCTCTCACCCTCTTCCTTATTTCTCCAAGCTATGCACTCAGCCTCGACGAAAGGTGCAGACGTATAGTCTATATACCTATAGTTACATGTACATTTATATATAAGTATATAGAATGCTGATACCAGGCCAGTAGTCGTTGCCAGTATTATCTCCGTGCCTCGCCGCTTGAGGTGCCTCCATCCACTCGTAACGCCACCATTTTCAGCTGCCACCATTTCACGAATGTCGACAAGCTTTTTCTTTCGTCGGATAAGAGACCAGATTTAGACTGTGGCTATTCTATTTTAGCGAAATCCGATGCGAAAACGTTCGCGGTACTGTGGATATTGCTTGCATAAGCTTTTGTTACGAACGGGGGAAGGGGAGGAGGGGAGGGTGGGAGGAGAGATCTCTTGCACAATCGCGGTTTGCTCGGCTCGTCGGAATATTATATATCACAATAGTTAAACTATACGCGAAATACGAAATGGATACCCCCATCGTATACTCCGAAGTTGGGGTTTAATTGCTGCAGACAAGGGGATCCCCCGAACCTGTCAGCAACAACAAAACTGAGATCTGAAGTAGTTCAGTGTACCTGTTTACCCAGAAGATTTGCTTCGTCTCGGGCGTCACGGGATTGCGTAACTACGAAAACCCGAGGGTATATATCATCGACACCGCCAAAACTCCGTCTGCACACTATTACTGCGCATTAAACGGAGCGCGTTGTCTCGTCGAGAGACGGTAGAGCGGCGTCGCTACAAAATCGGCTTCCTAGTCGCGCGATGCTTTCTGATTGCGCAACTGGAGTCCCACTGTACCGGGCAAACAATCCACGCGTGAACGACGGGATATAGACGCGGAGAAAGAGATCGCTAAAGGGGTAACATAAAATATGCATTGCCTAATCCCAATGGAAACTGACAAAAGCAGAACGACCGTGAAACTCTTGGGATTCCGGGAGTTTCCCCATTTCCATATCCGTTCGCCCGGCGGTGGTGATTGATGCCGGAGAACGCAAGTGCAACGTAGACGCGACGCACACACAAAGCTTTTGAGAGAATTGCTGTGCAGATTAAATGAGCGAAAGAAGGAAACTCCCGAGGGTTGGGGAGGGGGGGGGGGGGGTGGGTTTCAGGCAAATAGAAGAAAATCGCGAGTTCGATGGGAGAAAAGCGTACAAGATAAGGCGTGTGCAAATTTCCGATAAGAACCCGACAAGCCAAACGACCGAAACGTAGGAAATAAAATTACGAACAGTGCACCGAGATTTTTCATTCGTTTTTTCGCCAACATGTATACATAACAGTATATATATGTCTATATATGTTTGTATATAGACGAACGCGGAAGAGAGGTTGTAGCACGAGAAAAGAATTCCAGATGGAATTAACTAAAGGACGAAGATGAATAAAAAAAAAGATGGGAAACAAGACTACGTATGCAGAGTTTGTGCAGACGAAGGGGAGGCGAGTGTAATACAATCGGCATTGGTAATGGGCCGTATTTAAGTCGGGCTATCATTTATTTAAATTGGTAATCAAGAACCGAGTTCGGGGCGCATTCGCAACGGCCCGACGATGTTTGTACATAGTTGAACTATATACATGCCGTATATATAGATATATGTAAAAAGAATTTCATTTGAGAAAACGATTACGAATGCGAGGGATGCAATAGAGAATAGGAGAAAGAAAGGCAATGATGAAAGATAGGAAGTGGATGAAGGTATAGGGAGGATAAAAAAGGGTAGTTTCAGTTTATAGTCTCAATGAGAATTCTACTGACACCGTTAATAGCCTCCATTCACCACAAGCGTGTCCGCGTCCACGCTACGAGTATCGTCATTTCCGGCTATAGTACTGGTAGTTTGACGGTGCATCGTCCCCAACGATGAAACGCCGAGGCAAGTCCAGTTGCTCCGAACCTCGCTTTCTCGTTTCATACTCATTCCTCCCGTCTCGCTGTCCGCACTTCATTTGACGAGGCGAAATAAACGAGGCATTTCTTTGTTTTTTTTTTTTTCCTTTTTTTTTACTAACACGCGACGAATGTAGAGGGTCGTTTGGTCGTCGACGAGGAATTGACGAACGGAAGTCAAGCCTCGCGTTACGTACGAAAATAAAAAGTCGATGCATTTCGCGAAATATTCACCGAGCCAAGGCAGACAATATGCTGTACAACTGGACGCGAAACATTACAGTCGATTGCCCGTGATTCCGTCCGAATCTCGTGCATCGTAAACGAGAAATCAAGACATTTGTATGCATTGATGTGATGCCAGTTCGGCACTCGAACGATCTCAATTCGTGAAACGGTGGATCGTTACTAAAACCGACATCAGGAAGCCTTGCAAACTACAGAGTAGTTATTAATCAAACGTATCTGTCAAATACAATCAAACGATGTCCTGCAATCGGACACATAATTCTATTCCAGCGGCTAGCAACCCCGCGACGATGGTTACATGACGTCTACCGTGTACGTATGTAGATACCATTCGATGAATACTTGCGTATACACTCCCGTCGACGATGTATATACACAAGTGGACCCTCGGCCTCGTCGAGTATTAATTAAACACAGTCGCGAGAAATCCAATTTGTTCCACTAAACAGTGGTTGAGGTACGCGCAATCGCTTGTCCGACGTACCAGGAAATTCGGTGGATTCACTGCTCTCTCGTATATATAGGGACAGTTTATCGCATCGGGAGACGGCTGTGTAACATCTCGATGGCAAGTTACAAAAAGAATCGGAAAAATTGATAAACATTTTTTTTCATAAATTTCGGCATACAATTTAACAAAAAATTGAATATTTAAGATGACAATTGAAAAAAAGAATTAATTTTATACATTGCATATTCAATCGGCGTTACGTTTTTTTTTTTCGATTTTTACGCAGTTTTGTTCAAATTGTGTGTTTTTTTTTATTTTGTGTCAATTTTAATCCATTTTTTCGTATTCTATACGTCTATACTTCGTTCCAATCTCTTCCTTCTGCTGCATTGCAGAGTCACGCAAAGTTTACCTCACGTTGGTAAAATGATAACAGTTGGCAACATGTGAAATCACATTTATGGGAGAATATCGGATAAAGTCGTCGGGAATTCTGGGATGAAGAGGTACAACTGTTCGTGACGTGAAGACCCTATTAACAGATTGATAACTCTCTCGAGAGGTTTTCATTCAGAAACTTTACACAGCCAACTTTCATTTTATTTCTCTCCCTCATATTTTCGGGCGCCAACTCCTCGAAGTTGGATTGACTCATCTATCGAAAAATCAATCGCTCGTAGCGATATAAAAAGTCGATCTTGGCAATGCTATATGGAACGTTTGTACAAGACGTTGAAACGAGTGGCTCCAGCAGTTCGGAAGGGTTCTTGTTGCTGGCATGCAGAATGCATCGAAGAAAGGGCGCGAGTAAAGAGGAATAGAGCGTAGGTAGCAGGGGTTGCGAGGCATTTGTGGCGACGCGCTGGTCGATATAGTTTGGTGGTTTACATCGAAAGGGCGACGACGAGATACGCCTTGGGGGGTCTTCGCGTTCGTCTATAAGAAATATATATAGTACTAACTTCATGCACAACTATATATCGATATAGAGTACACGGCAAGGGTGAGGGTGCACCAGGTTGGGGAATATAATGGAATGCATTCGACTAAGCGACCGGTGTGCCCGGTTGAACGCCTTCCTCGGTACTTCGACTCTCCCTCTCTCTCTCTCTTTCAACCCCCTTCCAGATATTAATGGACCAAGATATTGCTTTCACGCCCGACATAGCCGAGCCGTACGTGCCGCCCGAAGCCTGGTAGTTATGTATTATTAATGTCAGCGGCGAACAAAAAGCCAAGCGCGCTCACGATCCTGCCGGCTTTGCTCGGCACCAAGAGTACACCAGCGGCGCAACATCGCGAGATAGCCGGGGAGGGATGATCGTCTCGAGAAAACGATAGTTCAGGTAGCTCCGCGAACAAGAACGCACACTGCCCCTTTCACCTTCGAGCCCCGGAATTCGATCATCCCTCCTAAAGCATGGGCTCTCTCGGTCTTGGTAATGCGTACACGGGGTACATGCTATATCCTGATATAGGTACGAAAATATAAAGGAAGTATTCTATACCTACGTATAGAAGCCTGATGAATGGTTGGGGGCTTAGAGATACATAGATGCTTGCAGGGCCGTCGTACAGTGCGAATCAATGACTACACGTTTTACTACCTAAATATCCGAAGGCGAAACAAAAGACCGGTAGGCGGTGGCATCAAAGGTATCTAATGGTCGTAAGCACGCTATAGGGAGTACACAATGTCGATTAAACTTAATAACAAACAGGGAAATCCAAACGTTCGCGATGTTTATTTCTCCATACAGTAGTGCATATGGTTGTTGACTCACGTCAGTTCGCTATCACTTTTTTTCAAGAGCTCTGTCCATGTAAAACGGGTGCTAATGGAGATGACCCAATTGATGACCGTTGCGATGGAAAACATTAGTAAGCAGTGTAATACATTATCTAACTGCATAGAAATGATCATATATTAATATCGCATTGCGTATTAATACAAACTGTTAAGGGAAGCGGCAGCGGATGCATTAAATGGACCTATTAGGCTCACTATAGGGACGTTCTCGCGGAGGATCGTTTTAACTTCATTATTAAACAATCCCTGCCGCCTGGTCTAAGTAGGATTTTCATCCAGTAGGATCGTAAAATCTTAACAACTCTAATATGCTTCGCAGCCTCAAATCAATGTGATTTTCATTTACCTAATTTACCTAAAAGAGTCATTCATTGGAAGACGATTTTGACAAAAAATGTCAGTAAATGATCGTTAACTTCATGACTGCGCAGACTTATGGTTGCGTGTTTATTTGGGTGACATTACCTAATTACTAATCAATGATTAATATTAACATTATACTTACTAAATTAATTGGATTATTAGCTTACACTCGGCTATTCACTACTATTGAGTCGGTCATTCACTGGGACAATCGGCATACCTAAGCATTTTGCGTGTATATCGATTGCAAACTATATATCATTATATTTGAAACGTTAATACAATAAACTACAACTAATTCTGAGTACATTTGACATTATTTTCGTACCATATACTGTATTATTTCTTTCGAAACAACAATCTGTAGGTGTGTCAAAATTGCCTTAAACGATCCATCACTGGCGGACCCATCCGATGTGAGATATTTATCGTAAGATCGATTTGTCGTCGTAACAGGAACATTATAGACGGGGATTCTACAGTGTCTCCAAAATCACTAATCACTATTGGCGTTTTCGTACGGTATCGCAATTATTCTGTTGTCGAGGATTCTCACCAATGCCGGACGTGACGCCGTTGTTATCCCGGATACACGGTGGGATCGTAATCAATTGGGTTACCCGAGGCGAAGCCTATGGTGGCCGAGGCGAAGCCTCTTCCCCCAGGACCCTGGGGACACAAGAACAACCAGAATCTAATAGTCGCTTTAGGATCGCACGACCGTACGACCGTACGTACGTCAACAGTAGCTTCTTCGACGTCTCAACAATTTCCTCCTTACTAATCAGCGTTCTAATCCATGTGACATCGCGACGATTAATTTCTTATCCGATTTTCAAAGACACGAAGACAAAGTCTGTTTAGTGGAGGACGTGACGCAAAGATCGCAGTGTCTTTTTTACATCGAAATTCTTCGCTTCGATTTCCATCACTTTGCAGGATGAATCGATCGACGTAGTCTCAGGAATTTCTCGATTCAAGATTAGAATCAGAGAGAATGAAACGAACGGCTACGACTATTTGATTCGAACAGAGAACGCGGTGATCCGTAGAATAGACTCCGCAGGAAAATGAGGAGGAAAAGTATAAAGAGACGATAAAAAAAGAAAATGAATGAGGAATGAAACGAAAATCTCGGCTGGTAGCCCAAGAGCGGCAATGGCCGGAAGTATGGTAAAGAGAGAGGGACAAAAAAAAATATTAATTTGCGAAGAATCATTCGTAGCCATGGAAGCTTCTATCCAGTGTCGCGAGTTCAAGAACGATATCGAGGCTTATCGATTCGAGGACCGTCGAAGAATGGCGACGACGGTGTTATAGAACGGTTCAGTGTTCCAGTCTTATTTTCTCATTCCTCTCTGATACTCCCAACAGAAGCTTTCCTTCTCGGTTTCTCAATCTCTCGAGAACGCCTCGTAATCCGAAGTCTCTTCTTTAACGAGGCATCGACATCTTCATCGAGACTACTCCCCTTCCTTCCATCTTATCTTATTCGCTTTACAACCATCGTTCCTTTTTTCTACCTCCTTGTAACTTTTTTCGGATATTTTACGCTCCTATAACTATATCATGTAACTCGGTGATTCTCAATTGCTCAGCTACGCCCTACGGGAGGGTGGATTATAAGAGGAACCCCAGTTGTCTGACGCCGCGGCGTGTTTTTGGCGATTTATCGTATCGATTCTCGTAACTCGGAGCTTCTGAATTCCGTCGGATAATTTAATTTACGAGGGAGACATCAGCGCAAAGTCGTTGGCTGGAGGAAGGGGGGGGGGGGGGGGGAGGGGGCTTGCGATGAATATTGCGAGGGGGACACGAGACCGACGGCTCTTAACCGTCGTCGACGTGTTAGACTCCGTCTGTTCCCGACGGCGATCTGGCGCAGACGTCTCTATGGATAAAATCCTACCGCGGAGAAATAAGGCATTGACGTAAAATATTTATCCGTCTGGCGTCGACGTTTTTGACAAGCGGAGGACAGGTGAGAAACTCTCGTACTCTCGGAGACTCAAAGCCAAGTGGCGAAGTGTTAATTACTTCGCATCAATTATTCATGCGCGTGGGTTGGGCTATTGGACATACGGCTAAAACGACGGAACTTAAATATTTAAAGACTGTTACAACGATGTATTTACTAATATAATGGTATCGAAAAATTGTAAAAAAAAACCTCTTCGTTGTTATTATTATTATTGTAAGAAAATTATAAAAAGATCGCTCCACTGGCTCCTTGTAAAATTACATCAGCGATTATATAAGTAATCGACGGGTACAGAGAATAAATAGCATTTATGCAATTCGCGTCTACCAGAAGTGCACTGACCCTTTCATTTTTGTATAAACTTTAATTCTGAACGCTACCAGACATATCTACCATTTCCCGAGTTTCCCATTTCGGATTTCTCCCTCGAATACGGAGAGTAAACGTCCAACTGGGGCGTAAAAATACACTATATTGAACTCGGTATATCTCGCAGCCGCGCGAGGCTATACGAGGTCTATTCATTTTTCTTAACCCGTCGCAGACGAGTCGTCGCCACTGGGGCGTCTGGGTTTCAGCTTCTTTTCATATATATTTTTTTTTTCGTCTCTTCTTATTCACCGCGTACCGCTTCGCCGCTAAGCTGCACAGATTTCGCAGGAATTTAGACGGGATCCTGAGGACTCCTTCGACGCGTTCGTTCGGACAAGAAAAAAAAAAAGAGGCATTAAAGACGGCGAAGCGCGTGTGTTTCATGTCGCTGGCGCTTTTCTGCGGCTACAGATAGAACTTTTTTCTTTTAGCGATCGACCAATAAATCCCCTAGTGATCGAATGCTGGCATAAGAAGAAAGGGGATTGCACACCGCTCATCGTCAGCTGAGCGCGGGGTTGAAAGATTTTTCTAATATTAAATCTTTCGGGCGGCAGTCAAGAGTTTATCCCGAAATTTTGCGCGTCCCTCGATATCATTAAATACGGATATCAAGACCGTTGATTGGCAAGTCGGAAACAGAACTCCCAAAATCGGAAAATGTCACATAAAATCAGTGAAAAAATTTTAAACATGCGGAGTGAACAAAAATAAAATTCTTGCGATCAACAATGTGTTTCAATACAAATTTTTCCTTCTTTTTGCCGTAAAATATATTAAATAAAAATAACAACATTAAAAATACTTCTGGTTAGTATAATCAGAAAGTTGTCGGAAAAAAATGGCAAAACAACAGAACAAAAAAAAAACAAATGTTGATTCACGGATTATCGTTCTTAAAGTCCAATACGCAATGATCAATAAATCTACAATCCAAGCTCCGTATTCTTAATTCCTCTTAACTTAACCGCTCCGTTATCTTAATTCCGTTACCATAGCAACAATTTCCCTTAACTGTATTTCGCCTGAGTCCGTTCTCCCCACTTCAAGCGGTATCTACGGACGCGTATACCTCTCATTACCCCTAATCACAGCAACTGACCGGAAGTAGGGACATTAGGGGAAATACAGAAGTGGAAGCGTTTCCGGTCCCGTCGAGTTCAGAATACGGAGCTTCTACTGTACTTTGTAAAACTTCACTATCTTTCAGATTTGCAGAAAAACTACAAGTACCTAAAAAGTATACGATGGTACAGCAACCGAAAACATTATATGCTACGACTGGAGCTCTCCGCGAATATCGTACATACCAACCTGTCGAAATAATGAAGTACTTACGTATAGCATGCAAGTACGTGTACTTTACAAGGTACTTGTAGCTTTTGTCCAGCTTTGCTTCCTTGATTCTTCTTCTTTGTCATTCGAAATGGTATTTTTGCGATCCTAATCCGGTAAAGCGGACTTTGCGGCAAAGGTCGAGAAGTGGCCGCGCGAGAGGAGGCGAATGCCGTTTACTTTTGCTCTGCCGTCGGAAGTCCGCTGTTTCATACAAGTATCGCATACATTTTTTTTTTTAATGCAGCAGCAGCGCTACTTCCGTCTTCGGTGATTGTGGTGCCGGTAAAGCATGCGACAAATACGACAAACTCGCATGCACTACAGTGGCATCTCCCGTATTTTACGCAATTGGGAGAAATCGTCAAATTCGGAAGTCACCAATCAGATGCACGAAACGACGGTGGCGCGCTAATCGCTTAGCCAATAATCCCTGTCCTCACCGGCGTTGCAAGGTAAGGAAGCCAATAAGCAGGGCACTCGTCCAATAGGAGAGCGTCAAATATGGAAGGTTTCACTGTAGTTGCCAAAATGTTTAAATGTCCGTAAAATAGTTTCATGAGATCGATTTCGATCGACAAAGTGACTATCATCTCGCCATTCTGTAGACTCGTATAATTACGAAGTTCTTGAATACCAGTTAAGCAAGTCCAACTATTATCTGCTATACACCGGTAGAAACGATGAGCAAAATCGTACGTGGCAAAGATCGTTAATGAATGGTTGTGTATGTGGTCTACCGAAGATATAGGAGTACGAAGAGTCGTAGAGAGTCATATACAGAGAAGAACAGAAACTCCTGGCAGCTGGTGATTCGCAAATGTTGAGTATACGAAGGGGGGGGGGGGGGGGGGGGGGGGGGGGAGAGAGGTTTGTTCTCAGCTCCGTTTCCCTGCTGTTCTGCTATGTATCTTCGGGCGTGATGAACTCTCGCGTGGCCGCTCGATCCTAACCGCGGGTGCGCGGGGGCTGTCTCGCGAGCGCGACTTGTGCGGAAGATCGATGATCGTGTGGGCTATATCGTTGCAAGCTGGTAGTACTGTCGTGACTAAGCGTACACCCTGCGCTTCGTCAAAGACTCGCCGCCTCTATTTCTCTTACTCTTTTGCTTGCTCGTCCGCCTGTGTCTCTGTTCCACGGTTACTGGTACTTGCAGAAACGTTGAATTAATGGCCGGCGCATGTGTCGCACATTAATTATTTAAGGTGCCTCGGAAACAAGGCGTACGTCGATCGTGCGTGCATGATGCACGCTTTTAACGTAAGCGCCGCGCGGGACACGCACATTCAGACCTTCGGCGGATGTGTCGGTGTGATGATTGCCGTACGACTATATACATAGTAAATACAGTCAATTATTTTTCCCATCTAAATTTCGACCAATAGAATTGCGCCATTCGACGTCACGTGGTATAACCTACACGATTTCAAACTGATAATTTTTTGATAATTTTGTCTATTGGTTGCTATATATACGAAACAAAAGACCCTTCAGCCGCGTTAACCATCTATCAAACTAACAGATTGAATTTAATTGTGGCATTCAAAAGATTGCCAAAGGAAAAGGAAAAGATTCTTTGTCTGAACGGTAATTTTTGTCTCATGGTGCAATTCCATTGGTCGCAATTTGGATGAGAAAAATAATCCCCCGAATACCACGAATATTACGAGCGCGCAGCGCGGAAAACTTCTGGAAAACAACGAACCTATCGGGAAATATTCGATAATTTCGAAGCTCTTGTGATATTATAAGTGAGAATCGTATACAGTAGAATTATTAACCCCTATCAAAAAAATTTTTCTTTGAACTACTTTTTTTTTTTTTTCAAATTCAGTGTTGAACTCATCAATTTTAAGTACAAAGAAAAATGTTTACTTTAAATCGAAGTTCATATAAAAAAAAATGTTTTCGATAGGCATAGAATTCGATAGAATACATTACACGCGAACGCCTTGCTGTTGACGGAAATAAAAATGGAAAGGTGATTTATGCGATGTTCTACTGTAGTATCGGAAACCCTTTAGAAGTAATAGGGTGTAGCTACGCGCCCAATACGCACTCGTGGTTATAGAAGGACGGAGAAAGACCGTGAAGTAAAAGCCCAGAGAAGCGCGTGTTAGGCCGCGGCATGCAGCCACGTAATGCGAAGCATGTAAATTGTTCTTCGCACCGTGGACTAATTCTCTCGGACGTTTCAACGAGGTTCCAGCCACGGCGCATTGACCAAGGCACGCGGAACACTTAGCAGGGCTCGCGAGAACTCGCCGCATGTCGATCCAATCCCTGCACCCCGCCCTCGCGAGTTTACATGCCTTGGAATTGTATTAGGTCATTGCTGGAACAGCTCGCGCGGACTGGCGTGAGCGATCGATCCGGCGCCAGCGAGCGAACGAAACGTATCGAGGGCAATCCTATCGGATCGTGGTCGACGCAGTCATACGTTATGTGATACTAATACCGTAATTCCTTCGACGTACACATATATACATATACACAATTATGTTTTAATGCGTAACTGGAAACTCTCGATTCCCGTAATGAGCTCCGATCGAACATCACGAAAGCAACATAAATATATATCGCTAAAGAGGGATTGCGAAACGGATATCTGTTTCACAACACATAACCTGACGCATATACGTATTATATATATCTATGTATATGTGTGTGTCGGCTTAATTAACCTTCGACACGATAGAGTATATCATTAAACAGTTTTATCTTCAACGACAAATGTAATTGGTATCGGTAACTGTCACGATACGTATTTACTCGCAATATTCATCACGGAATAGCATCATTGTCAAAAGTTCAGTGATTCGAGAAATAGAAATACTTTTTACAGATTATTTATAAGGGATGAATCGTGAAAATCCGTATGTAAAGTGTCGCATTATCAACATCACCTGACATCTACGGTTCGAAATTTGAGTAATTTTTTTTTTTTTTTTTCGAAAAATTATGCGAGATAAAAAAATTTTTTTAATGTAAATTCAGAACCGTTTAACAAAACGTTATCGAAAAACTTGACAAAAGAAAAACCGATATGGCCGCCGGACGAGTGACTTTTTTTCGTAACCTTTGGGGTACAATAGTTTCCAATGAAAACTATGCAATGGAAATGAAAAAATGAAGGGAATTATTCAAGTTAATGTCAATAATGAGTCATTGGCATTACTACGGGAAAAACAGCAGAAAATCGGATTCCATGCACGTGCAAAAAATAAGTATTACGCGATTCATGTAAATTCGTTGTTACGCTTTCGCCTCCTCGTTGGTCTATTCAACAGTATAAGGTACGCGAAAAAAATCGCAACCCATTTTTTCTATTTGATTAAATACATTCGGCACTACTGACGATAAACTAATTAATTAGTCGGTACATGAAACAACTGTTTCGCTGATTACGCGCTTTTAAACCGTCGAAATTATGTCGAACCAAAGTCACCATTGGATATGGGTAACAATTAAGTAAACCACCGATAAATTTTCGTACGCGTATGTATATATATATATTCTATCCTATTCTACTGGCTGTTTACTACTGTATACGAACAAACCGCGGAAACCATTGGCACCTGAACGGTCACGTATAGGTTTTCACTCAGTCGAGTGATGTGGAATCATCGAAATGGATTTGCGACCTCGTGATTATTTGAATAAACCTTCGGGAGTGTGTGACGCGAATAGATACGAAGGGATGAACGTTTAATTTGCAACAATGTCGAAAGCTATGCAGCACAACGGTGCTATAGATGGATAGATACCGAGTGGAAAAGCCTGCAAGCAGGTTAGGCGGGTTTGCAGCATCAGTTACGTTTGAAGATGAGATACGTAGTGGTGTTCATTCCAACTCGATGCTTCGTTCCATCCATATAACAGTAGTACAGCGTTGTACAGTGTTGTACTGTACGCCATAGCAAAAGGCAGTATGCGAAGAGCAATGACATCGCGCTACAAGCACCGCTGCCATGAGCCACGAGCAATAGCGCCGGTAGCGGAGGTTGTGCTCGCAGCATTTCAAAATCAATTTGGCTGACGCGGGAGCATTCGTTCTACTTGGAGCCACCGCTACCGCTCTTTACCTATTCCCTTCAATTTCCCTTGTAAATGTCGTCAGAATATATTTCGAATGCGCGCCAACGCTGTGACGAGGTGTCAGCCTGCGTGGCCCCTGTACATCCCCTCAACGAAACTCATCCTCTCGTTACGAGTCTATATAAGTACTATATATTTTTGTAGCAGACATCGCGATCGAAAATAACCAAAACCGACGAACCCTCCAGTTGAATGTCTCCCCTTGTCAGTCTTCGCGTCATTTCTATCGGTCGATTTCACCCAATTTCCTTAATTCTCCGTTTACGCCATTCGTCTTTCCAGAGATACAGTCAACGACTGAGTAAACAGAATCGACGACAGCAACGAATACCTCGGCGGCGGGGGGTGTCGTATTTCATTCAATATTTATGTATTCAAATTGAATCGAAGCGAAGTCAAGAAATAAACTTGTCGTGAAATTCCCGGAGATTCAACTAATATTATGAATTTCGGGAAGTAACGATTTCGCCAAAATTTCATACGATATATAATTTCTATTCCCGCGAATGTTGAAGTTTCCGGATTGCCGGTATGTACTCAATTTTGTTGTTGGCGTAAGCGAGTAGCAAATGCAATGTACCAGTAAGATGCATCGTCGCAACCTGACGACTCTCTACCCAATCAAAATACGGCGGAGCGAGGCGCGCCGACCGAAAGCTCACGGCTAGAATGGGACGATGAGATACACTGCGGAAGCGTTACAGCGACATTGCTTGAGCGTCGCATCCGCGGGTATTAATTTAGTTCCTGCGACTCTCGACTCCCACCTCTGCGACCCGCATACTTGCCTGTCTCTCGCGCTACCAGATTCAACAAGAAAACGGTTCGCTCGTTCGACGGGATACGCCAGAGACTGAACATATTGTGGAGTGAGATAAGCTTACGCTTCGAGAAATATACACTTTAACCTCTCGCTATATGATTCTAAGAAACTTAAATGTTTTTGATGAAAATACACGATGTTATTATATTATTAACCTTGTAGTACGCGATAACAACGTTCAATTAAAGTTCATTGCAGCTTAGCGCTTCAATTAACGCCAAATGAGTACAAATTTTTATTGAAACATTTTCAAGAGCAATCTTTTATGTAAGGCTACCAGCGATCTCAGGCTTCGCGGATACTAACCTCTCCATTTAGTTTTCGATCTTTTGATAGCAGCAATCGCACGCTGCGCGCGCGTATCATTTTCTAATTATTTAGATTTTTCGTTCGCCTTTTGTAGATTAAATGTTATATATCGAATTGTCAAAGTTTGGCAAAAAAATGGGAAATAATACAACGTGACTAAAGATCCTCATCGAACGACTTCAGCTTTCGACTCGCGCGACAGCGAATGAGACGACATATAAATCAACAATAATTAAAATCTTGAATTTCGATATTTTCGAGATAAAACATCGATACTCTCGAACTCTTAAGGGGGAAGAGTGCCGAAAGAGTATCGGGTGAATGGAAAATATTGAAAAAAAAAAAAATCGAGACGATGATGGAGTGACGTATCTTTTGTTTCTGAAGTCAGTTTCAGTTTTTATTCAGTTTCGTGTTTTTTTTTTTTTTTTTTCTTTTTTCGTTGAATCTGTAAAAGTGGTACAATCTCGTTTTCCGAATGGTTGTACCGAATCGCGGTTACAAGGTACGGCTACCATGAAACAAGCCATTCGTCATCTTCGATTCTGTTGCACCGTTCACGTGTAACCGCGAAATCGAGAAAAAGAAAAAGCGATAGAGGTGGGATACATATCGAGAGCACGCATACCCGTCAGGCCAGTGTCGGCAAAGGTCGATCTCGTCAATCACCAAAGTCATGCGGGATGTACACGATACACAGCGACCGGAATCCATTCGTGAAACGAAGAAGAATCGCGTTGCGCCAGTGCCCAGAGGACGGCGTAAAGGTATCCGCTATCTGATGGTAGCCGCGCAGCCCTTCCCCAGAATTCATAGTGGTGCGGTGGTTTATATAGAAGTACCATAGAGCACATGCCACTTTCTTTGTCGTTTTGAAAGGACACGAACTGCGCGAGATGAAAAGGAAAGTATAAGGATCAGAAAAGAGGGCGAAGCGAAAGCGATAGATACCGACAATGAACCGAGCAGGAAGTTGAACAAAAACGAGCAACGGAAACGGAAGTTGATCTCGAGAAAACGTCTGAGGGTAGTATGAGTGGAAGCGGAATGGAAAAAGAAAAAAGAAGGGAGGAATAAAGAAGAAGCAAAAAGAAAGTGAAAGTAGTTTGGATGGGAATGAATAGAGCAGAGAAAATGAGATGGCTGAATGTTGTAAGCGACGATGGAAAGCAGGATGAGGATATAGTCTTGTGATACGGTCGTTCGCTCCAACGGGGTGAGCTGTTTTCGCGAGATATCTGGCAGGCAGCAGAGACGGGATGGATCGCAGTGGAAGAGGTAGTTGTCTGGTTTGGCGGCGGGGTACCAGGCGCCAGGAAGACGCGACGGGTCAAACTGAGGACCCGCACCCACCCAACGGGGGTTGAATGAGCGCTTTCGTTGGCATCGTTTTCGCTCGGGTTCGTTTATCCCTTTGCTGCATTGATCCCTCGAGCTTTCGCGTTGCCTGTTTCGCTTTACCTTATAGCAGTTTAGTTCTATAGTCATGAACTCAATAATACTGCAAGCGTATTAGGTATCTTTTGTTTTCGAAGTATACAACTAATCGGATGCAATTGGTGAATTATGAAAATATCGTTAAAGAGATCTGAATTGATGAAATTAATACAAATATTCCATAAAAATGTCGACTACCGTCTTATGTTGCCGTATTAACGGTATTGACGAATAGTCGTTCGACTCAAAAGATTCAATAAAATAAACGAGATGGTCGGCAATGCCGCTCCTATATAAGCCGATAATTCGCTTGGAAAAAAAAAATAAAAAAAAAAAAACTACGACGAGTCATCCAATTCGAGTCGAAAGAGAACCGCCTGCGCATGGCGACTAAGATCATTTCGTTTCACGAAGTGAAAAGAAGAGGAAACAATTTAGCCGATTGGATTCCTCGAAGAAATTTCGTTTCTCTTACTTCTGCAGCGATATTCTACTTGCGCTGAACTCTTTTCATCGATGTTCGGAATGGTTGAAAGGTATCGGTGCGACGGCCGCTACCTCTGGCCCTTTGTCCATGAGAACAGTCAGGTCGTGACTCTATTGTTTCCAATTTTTATTTTTTTATTTTTCTTTTTCACATCTCGAAGGTAATGAAACTTTACCGGCTTTTACTTCCTATTTTATAGACTGATTTCCTTTGCTCTGTAATTCGCACTGCAGAAAATCCTATCAATAGAATATGAATTGAGATCCATAAATTCTCATCGCACACGAAAACCATTACCGCCCATGCAGTCCTTATGGTATTGCCGTACCGGGAAGGATTACCAAAAGATATAGCCAAAGCCCCGCCGGAAGCCGACGATCAAGCTATGCTTTTAATGTCCTCTTCGTGCGCTCCATGCGAGCCATTGTGCCGCAGAGATAGCGGTCGTGAAAGTCTTATGCCGACTTTGATAGTCACTTCGATCATTGCCACTCAACTAGCGCCCCCTTTCCTTTCGCCGCCTCTTGTTCGCCATTTTTCCTTTACCTTAACTGGTTCACGTTACTGCTTAATGTATAGCAACTTCCGGTCGTATCGTAAAGATTACTTTTCCCTCCAGAAAAACATCGTAGTTGCGTTTATAATGGCACATCGTAAGCAAAGAGCCACGTTGAGAAAAATGATTAGTTGGAACATCAATGGTTGCATAGAATACGCAAAAAAAATATCGAAGAAACAGCAAAATTCTCTTTGGCCAAACTAATAATTTTATTTTTGTTCATTGAAGAACAGGCAGAGCAATTTACTTCTAAAGTATTTCGATTTTAAAAACAAATAAGAGATCGATAAATAGTGACTTTCGTACGACTCGTCACATATTTCATTTCGTTACGCAAATCGTCATCCGATAGAACGGTTTTCCTAATTTAGCGGAACCTGTTAGCTACGGCAAGAATGGCTTTGCCTCCCTTCGATAATTTGATTTGATTTTTTTTTTTAATCATACGCTACAGTTTTAACCCGTTCTTTCGCGGCGAGCGTGCGATCCGATGTGCGAACGGCTACCGACCCGCATGTCTGGTACGCCATTATAGCGAGCTGTGAGAATTGGCACACGTCAGTCGGATGATTGTACGTTCTAAACGTTCATTATCCGGTAAACCGCGCTCTCGCTTGTACGGCTGAACTCAATGTGTTAATCGAAATCCCGTTTAACTGGATCGCTGCCCCTCATTGGATTATTTATTCCTATATTATGAGTCGGGTAGGGAGGTCCACACGTTCGATTCATCTCCGTAACAGTACAGTGCATCGCGGCTCACCACTGCCGGCAAACGAACGATGTTCATCGAACGAGCGTCGGAAATGTTTCATTGCTCACCGACGTACCGACGTACCACCGTTCATAATCCTTACGAAGCTTCAACAGTTTTTTATAAAAGATTTTCGATAATACCTCCCATTATCGAGGACTCATTAGTAAACAAAATATAATGAAACTAAATCCATTAATAATTATTTTTTTTACTGGAAAAGTTCGAAAAAATTGGTTATATCGACACAATATAATATAAATTATACGATGTCATTGTTGCGAATTAAATTTTTTTATTTTATTCGTATAAACATATAAGCCGATAAGAACGAAGCGTCATTGAACACGGAAGTCTTTTTTATACATTTTTTTTACATTTCAAGAAGAAATTTTATAAGTTTTGTGTCCATAATATTTTCATCGCGTATCGAGCAATTTTGAAGTTTCGCTGAAATTATACTGTAAAAACGTGAATTTTCGGCAGTAACATTTATCAAGTTGTTCTTACGAATGCCTCAATCTATTTATTTGGTTCGGTTCATTCGCTTTTTCACCGAATTTCCACCAAAACCGAATAATTCGGGATTTTCGAAGGAGCGTACAGCAGAATTATGAAGATTGAGAGGTATAGTCAGTAGTACTTCGCTGGTGGATTTAGACCAAACAGTGGGTTGTTTACCGAGTCTCTCGAGTGTCTCGTTAACAGGAGATCCTATGAACCTACTTATACGGTGCACGAGAACTACCCCCTGTTATCGTCGGGTTTCTCCGTGGATAGAATCAGCATTTCGCAGAGGGAAGTCCGAGAATCAGTCATTTCAGTGCCTATATGTATATATATACATAAGCAGAGAGTTCTTCGTAACGTCGAGGCACGTGCAACTGGACAATAGCGTCACGCACAATGCATGAAGTCAGACGACGTATTTGGAACTACGGTGCATACAGTGCAATATAGCTATAAGTTGAATAGACCCTGCATCCGAGTTTCTACTAACTCTCTCGTCTTTGTTAGCAATACCCCACTGAAAGGGTACTGATAACAATAATAATAATAATAATAATAATAATAATATTCGTGATTACAATAATCATAATAATAATAACGAAATAATAATAATAATAATAATAATAATAATAATAATAATAATAATAATAATAATAATAATAATAATAATTTAAAAAATTCAACATCGATAATAATAGCGTTGCCGTCGATCGCACTCGCAGCGTAGGCTGATCCACGCAACGAGAGGGTCGTATTACAAAGACGCCGATAATGACTACTTCCCCTCTTTCGTTCGCCGAGTCTTTCGCTCTCATTGTTTTCACAATTTTTCAAACTTGGACGTCGCGACTCTCGAGGGCCCCCGTTTTTTTTTTTTTTTTCGCCATCTTTCTTCTTCACTCATGCTGCCCTCGTTTTCGCATGCTATTTATATATTCTTACCTCGACGCCGGAAGATATTCTTTCCGCATCCTGTATCTTTGTCTCTCTGGTCTTCACGAGAAAATCGCCTCCGGCACTACCGTGGAAACGCAAAGCGATAAGAAAAGCGAAAGACGGGTGATCTATATATATACATAGTTTATATACATATGATATAGAATATCTAGCGCGATGTTATAGCGGTGCGAGGAAGGCGCAGCAGTCTTTGCCAAACGCAAGAGGCCTCAACCGATCGCGAGTTATGAATACAAACGACATAACGGATGCCGCGATCGGAATGCCCGTGGGGGTTGCGGATTCGCGTTAAAAAAAAAAAAAAAAAAAAAAATCAACCATCTTGTACGTTATATGCTATAGCGCGAGGGTGAAACAAAGGGAAGTACGTCGAGATCATTCTCTTCTCGTTTCAGCGTCCTGCCGCCCGCGGTGTTGTGCTTTCAGTACGTCTTTCCGTTTTCATATTACACTTTATATTCGCTTTTACCAAAAAAAAAAACGAAAAAATCCCCCAGGGCGCAACGCGCTCAACTCGCATGTTTTTGTGAGGGGCGCATCGGCGAATGGCAAAGGCCCGAAAAATCCTCGTGTTTCCTTTTTCGGAGCTGTTTTTCCGTCGGTTACGGGGGTGGGAGGTGAGAATATAGAAAATGTTGTTCCGATATCGCGAGTCTCGCGGGAGAGAATCGATCATGAATCGAAAGCCTCGATGATTTATTAGAGAAGCTATGTATCGTGCTGTATCGTAATAGTACCACACAGAATGGCCGAGTGAATCGAGGAGAGGTTCGAGGCTGGCGAATATAATAGAAACAATGCGTTATCCGACGCAGTGTGCCAAAATGGGAAAAGAATTGAGGCAGAGAACCGAATGAGGTAAAAAAAGAGGAACAAAAACGAAGAAATAAACGTGAAGTTGTTGCTCGTGTAGGTGGCTAGGAGAGAAACTCGAGAGAATCCAGTGGATAAAGGTCGTAAGAGAGAAAAGATTGTGTATGTATACATCGATGCAACGCCAGTAAGCGTCGGCTGGCGATGAGAAAGAGGGAGACGGAAAAGGAATTCGTGAAGGGTGCGATCGGTAAGGGCCGGTGGAAAAATGATAAATGCGGGGGTTGGGTGCAGTCGTAACAAGCCCTCTCGAGAGGCGAGCTCCAGTTTTTAATTGCTTCGTGCCACCGCTACGTATACCATGGTACAGCCATATAACTTCCTCCTCCCCCTCACCCTTCTCTCCTCCCTCCCGCCCTTCCCCGCTTCGCGGCACCAAGAGCGAGCGAAATGAAAGACGAGGACCTCTGTCCCTCGTATATACCCTCAATTCGATTTTCCCTCGAGAGCGAGAATATAGCCGCACTCTCCAAGAGTGAAATAAAGAGACAGAGTGGAGAGCGCTACGGCCGAGAGATTTATCGTATCATTGTTTAGTGCCGTAAGCTTCCCTGGCTGGCGTCGCTTGCCTCCCTTGGCGTATTGTTAGCAAAATAACCGGATAGATCGGGAACGTGGTAGACAAAGAAAGGGTGAATGAGTAGAAAGAATAATCGAAAGAAAAGGTAAGGACGGAACGATCGTATCGTGACTCCCGGCACAGGCATTTTGTTTTCGAAAGTACCGCCATGGCGAGAACCCGCATGCCACTAAGAGCTTCCGGTTATTCCATGCTCTCAAGTGGCTATATATACATATATATATATCATATAAGCGGCCATACTTTCAGCGCAAGCGAAAGAAATAATTGCCACAGATTATGCGGTCCGACGAAGTCTTATATTACACACATGTACATTGATACCAAACATAGTTATGGTACTTTACTTACGGCAAATTAAGAAAAAAAGATTTTACTCCTACGAGCAGATACTTCCGATATATTTCTCACTCAACTTCCCTTTCTTAACATTGTTTTACTTCATTTTCTTCTGCTCCGTGCGAGCAGTTTCAATCTCGGCAATTGTTATCCGCGGATATAGCCTACTCCCCCCGCCAATTTCCGCAATCTTCCACGATCGTTTCGTATCCCTGAAAGAGGGTTCGAAGACGACGGTTTGTGTTCAATCGGTCGAAGTATTGGAGCAATAGTGAAGCGGGCTTAGCCCATGAGGTTCGCGAAGTCGTGAGATAGAAGAAAGTGCTCTTCCAACCATTTCGTATATCCTTGGTACATAACCTACAAAGAGCTTCGTAAACAGTCAAGCAAACTGTAACGAACGTGTGTCGAGTCGAGAATTTCGGGACCGGCATATTGCGGGTCCACTTGAAATGTTTAACTGCGGCGACCACCACCATGGGGGGTTCAGAGTAAAGCGTTGAATTGGCGAGGCTGGCTAACCAAGGGACGCATCTTCTTCCATATACGTATAATGGAGTATGCAGGAGAGACTCTTACCGCCACGAATGCAGCACTAAAAACTTTGATGCCACAATACCAGCAAAGATACGCGGAGTTAAGCATTCGAGAATGGCACGATGATGGCATTCCTTCGCGTTCACTGACCAAAAACTTCGAGCCAAGTGACCAGGTAATACGAATAATAATAATAATCTAAGTCATTATTCTTCGCTTCTACGTGCGTTTAAAGGGCAAACGGAAATTCCAACTCGCCAATGTTGAGTCTTGTAGGACGCTAAACTGGGCATCAGATTGGGTCATAACTAGCAGCATGCGTTTTTCTGGTTCGCTCAGTTATGATCATCGCAGGTGTAGTCATATAGCACGAAGTGCTAACAGACTGTTAACTCTGAGTCATAAAATTGTAGCTTGCCGCCGTAAATGTTTTATGCAACTACGTAATAACGTGTCCGATGTTTCGGTCTGATGAAGAAGTTCCGTTTGTAATACGGGAGAAAAATATTTAAAAAACCGTCATAAATCGTACGTTTTCCTTATGATGACTGGTCGATGCACGGTATTGCATCATCAACTGGAAAATGCATGTTTCGCGAAGTACTGAGTTATGTTGGGTTGCAGTAGTACTGAAGAAACAATCCTAAGAACGCCAACGGCAGCACCGTCGTTGATGAAGTCTGCGACAACGATGTCTTCATCGGGACCGCAGCTCGTTTCCTATTTCCCGGTTGGCCCGCCTTCGCGACACGATGCGTTATCGAGCGGCATTCCAAATGTACTGTCGACGTAACAAGGCTCTCCATTAACGGTACGTTAGACGTGACACGTAGCAACAGCAGCGGTAGTACTACCAGCAGCCGCCGAGTACAGTCGAGCGAATTCCGCACAAGAGGCGGGGCGTCTGTGAAGGAGGTCCCGCGACTAAGTACAGAGTGCCTGCAGGACCAGCAGGTATACATGTTTCTCTGCACTGGCGCAGCTTGGTAGTATCTTGAAGCTTTCAAGCGCCGAGGCAGGCATCACACTACTAAGTATCCAATACCTCTACCTTCGTACGAACCTAATACCTACGTACGCGGTCTGACCTCTACCATCTAATACTGCGTCAGGATCCTCCTAATAGGACCCATGCAATTGTATAGCACGTGCTCATGTTACCCGCAGCGTTATAGTACATTTGTGTGGTGGGACCGTTAGCGAGAAGGTTTGCGTTGCGTCTTACTGTTGTGGCGTGACCGGGCAACATCCGTACATCACCGGGCTACAAACTCACCAACGACAAGAGACAAAGTCAATACACTGCTTCTCTGCAAGCGGTTGGGAGAGGCTCTGTCGGAGGTTCGTCGGAGCTTCTGGTATACCACTACTGTCGTGTTACCGAACTAGTAAGCATTGCTTATGTGAGTCGGGAGATATACGGATAGAAAGCTCTTGCCACTGGTACATCCGGGGCACGTAAATTGTCGTATCCGCCGCGGGACCAACGTTGACCCTTGCGCAACCCTTCCGGATGACGAAAGCGCGGATCGCGTCGATGGTGGTATACCTACTCTGCTGCTCTAGGCAAATGGACCAACTCGCTTGCCGAGCTTAGGCTGTATCAGGGACAGCCGCACATCAGGGACCGCATCGAAGTGCCGAACGTCTAATCGTATACTAGGGTTCTCCTGATGGCGGTAGGCATCCTCTACCTATGGAGAATTCAGGTGCATCCGGGTGCATTACGGACACGTATATCGTATAGTGCATTATGATGTACGAGCAGAATGTGGAAGCTTGTGCACTAACGTACTGCGGTTGGCTCTCGTATACTCGTACGAGTAGGCAAAGGATTGAGCACGTATCTTGCCACCGGAAGTATCAAGCTATCGCGTGCTACGAGTCCTCGACGTTTATAACTCCGACAATAGACTCGAAGTCGGATGTCTCCGCGGCAACGATTAAGTATCCGGAGAAGTACATAGTAGCGACACAACGAAATATGTCGTTGTACAATAACGTGTGCCTTCGGCTATTTGCTGGGTTGGTAAAGGGCCTTCGTACAGGATGGACAAAGCTCTGGATTGCTCCACTAATTGGCGGTAAATGCCTTCGCGGGTGGAGGCCCACCGTCGCCCTATACCACTTCGTCCACCTCCTTCCACCGAGTGCTCCGTTACTGCTATTGCTCCCACCATTTTACAGTTGTCGGTCTAAGAGACTCTCTTGGTAATTCTGCCGGATAGTCAAGGATTTATGGATCTTGATACGGTTGCACGGTGAATACGGATGGACTACCGGATGCAAAACGAAACGACGACGTGGGCTCGTTGTATGCTACGCTGGTGGATTTAACGCGCTGCTTTTATTTACATCCTCTGATATAACTATCGTATAAAAATGTTTGCATGTCTGGAATGATTATGGGTTTCCCTGCGATAAGTATGGAACAATAAAGTATTCTGCGAAATTTATATCGGATCTGTAAGAACGGCGTTAATTTGTCTTCTAATCTGTTAATTGATTGAGCGCTGTCTGTGACGTTTATTCGCTCTCGTTTATTGCTAATAACCTGTTCTTCAATTACGCTTCAGACGCTTTTTTGTGTAATGATCTATAATTGCAATTCGAGGGAAGTTTTTCCGAGTTAAGGGTTTTGATTAATCTCATCGCGCCTACACTTATGCCGGATTTGGAATTGATCTCGGCGTTCGATCTTTTAATGCCTTTGTACGAAAACGAAGAAACCAAAGGGTTTTTTATCAGTGAAGCTTCAATAGTTTCCGCAATGTGTTGTGCAACCGAACAGATGAAAAGTATCAAAGGATTCCCAAAGAAAGGAGAACCGGCCGGGTCGTCATAGTTTATTTCCCCTTCGATTCATACATCGACGCGCTCAAGTTGGCTTCTCAAAGCTGCGCAGTGGCGTACATTCTCTGATTGTACGAGAACTGGGAGCAAACTCACCGGGTCACACAGCTTCTATTCACGGAGGTCTCTGGTTCTTTTGAAAGTTTCAAGGCAACACAGTGCTTTTCTTTGCCCACTGTGAAAGCATCGCGTAACTAAAAGCTTCGCGGTCCAATGGTCTCGCCCACCGAGACGTTGCCTAGGAACGGCCTTCCTGTGTACAACTTGGACTTTTAGGGGGCGTTGAAGCGATCCGTTCTATCGACGGGATTACTATTAGGAACGCGACCTCTTGAGGTAACGAAAGCGTAGTCCTGAGAAATTTTAGTGGCTTTTGGTCGAACCTCTTCTGATTCACATCGATCAACGAAAATTCAAACCATTTTCAAAATCCATAAAACATCGAAATCTGATGCGCGTAACCATTATCTATATTCCTTGATGTCTCTTCATAAAAACCTTCGACAATAGGGTAGACGTACCGTTAGTGGCCACTGTACCATTTATGGCCATTTTTATTATTATGCTCACGAATAATTTTTTATTCAAAGCCGCATATTGATTCTTCAAAAGTTCGCATATAAATTCACCGAATGATCTATTCGAATTTTTTTTTTTAATTCGATTATATTTTGTTTTATTGCTTCGAATGTGATAGCCGCAATCGGACCCAAAGTGGCCAAAAACGATACTTCTATCCGATAGAGTGTTCGGAATATTTATTTTTCTAAATCTCATGGATTCGGAGTCGTAACATTTTTAAGGGTCTTCGTCAAAGGTATACTTCAACTCGGAAGTGAATAAGACGAATGATTCCGCAAATAAATCCGGTCCGTCCGCCGGAGAAGAACGAAAGGCAATATTTGAGTGAGTTGCCACTAATCCTGACTGAAACGCGAACTGGTAAATAAATTTGCCGTGAAAAGTTCGCGCAAAGTCTCCGAAAGCAAGCTTGCGAAACTCTACCCATCGTTTCCACGTGCCTTCGCCATTTCTCCACATAGCAGCGTAGTGATTCGAAAACTCTTTGAACTCTCTACTCTACGGTTCGTTTAATTCATCATTTATGTTTCCATCGAGTTCAGGAGAGGTAAGTTAGAAAAGTTATTCGAAACCCGCGCCTTGACCAATTTTATTTTTCTCCGTAAAACTCGATTAACAGTAATCTCTCGCGCCAACGCCGGTATAGGCATTCAAAGAGCGTTAAATAAATGTCGTAGTGAAGCTTCAAAGTCAATGGAAATTCAAAGAAATGGAAAAACGAACTGGTGGACGAGTCGAAGATGTAAAAAGTCTAATCGGAAAAGGATTAGACGAAAAGCAATTAAGCAAAAGCATTGAACCCTTTGACGAAATTCTGTTTATAGTTCCACTAATGGACCGCTTTTCTTTTCTATCATCCAGCATTTTTAGAATTTTATTATACATACTGAATATTTAAAAAGGCGATTTTCTTTCTTTTTTTTTTTTTTTTCGAAAAAATTGATTAGCTAGATTACGTCTCAAAACGAGTTTTCACGAAGCAGCGGAATGCATACTATATGTCGCTGACATAGAAGATTACCATACAAATACTGTAAGTCCTTTATATGCCACCGTAAACCGGACTTTTAACTTTAAACGCATTTTTCTTGAAACACCGTTTTTGCGACTTGAACGCGTGAAATTAAAAAAAAACTATTGGACCGATTGTCTTCAAATTTGGACAGCATGTTAAGTTGACATCCTTTCATCGTTTGAGGAACCAAAAAATCAATTCGTTGAAAATATTTCTTTTTATGGCAAAAAGATCGATCAATTTTTTTGGATTAATCAATTTGACTCTAAAATACCGCCGAGTCACCAATTATTTTTTTTCTTTTATCAAACGATAGCTACATGTGTGTGAAGTAAAATTGTGGAGTTTTCGTTGCAGAATTGATTAGAAGACTGCGCGTCGAGAGGTTTTTGGGAGACGTATTTTTGGAGGAAGCGATGGCATTTTTTTGGTAAATATTTAACATATTAATAAATCTATATTCCAAATTTCGCATTAATCCGTTGTATAGTTTCTTCATCAGAAAATTATTAAAAAAAAAACTAAATTTAGCGAAAAAAAAAATCCCCCTTAAATTTCTATCTGTGAATTCTCTCTTCAGTAAACAGAAAGACCTCGTCTATATCTTATATTTTTTCAACAAATCGATGTTCTACATGGCTCAATATTTTTTAACAATAATGTTTTTAAAACTTAAATAAAGTTTGTCGCGAAATAATTATTAATTAGTATAAAGCCATAAATAAACATGGTGCGTGAAGAAATTCCATGAAAACATGTCTGCCAACTCGAAGCTCGGCTATCGGGACGGGATAAATCATGACCCTTGATAAGCGGGTTGAAGGGAGGGGGGCGGGGGTCGTACGGTGCTATCGTCTAGCTGGTCGTTGAAGCTTCGGCTTAAGACGCTTTAGGGGAGCTTGACTCGAGAATCTCGATCTCCAGCTTTCTCTCTCTCAGCTTATATATCGCGTGTTGATTCTCATCCGCTTGTCGAGTACGGTGTCGCCTCCCTGCTGTCACCCGAGCAATTGGCATTCATTGGTGCCAATTTATCTCTGCCAGCAAGGCGAGGCGGGTGAGATGTATTTAAACGCACGCCCAGCACCATCGGAACTACAGCTCGCTTTAATTATACGTCGGTACTAATTAAGCGGTGAGAGCCACTCCTGCGGATGGAGAGAAACGTCGAGGCTTTGGGTACTATGGAACATAACCACAAACGAATTATACGATTCGTACAGATGTCGCGTTTTCAACCCTCGTAAATTTTTCATCATGACCGTCAATCTGTACTTCGTTCGACTCTATTTCGCTAGACGCGCATGCGTGAGATTAATCACTGTTTGTGGCAGTCGTTTTAAAACCGTAGATTCACAATCTATAGTTTGATTCGTCGTCATTTACTTTTTAACTATCGCCGCGCTATCATTTACGAAATACCTTCTAGAAAAAGGAACCAATGATAAGACAAGAATCGGGTCATCGAAACTTGTCTCGGCAAGAATTCTCACACCATCGAGTCATGTAGTTCTTGTCACCCTCTTTCGAGCTCCCAGACTTCCCTCTTTCGAGACACCCCTCCGCCCTCCGGGACGGCGGGATTACCCAAAGCGAATTTGTCGAGACGATACCTCGAGAAAAGTTTCTCCCAGAGTACTCTGGGAAAGTACACGTGACGTTGAACTGAACCTAAATGATTCAGAAATACCCGAGATGTGTCGCCTCGACGGTAGAGAAACGTCGCAAAGAGTGCTTCGGACTCTGTCTCTTTGGGTTAAAAGGTAAAGTTTCATTGAATCCTCTCTTAGTTTTAATCTGTCGCGTTCTCACAGACCTTTTTTTCTGCCCCTCTTCTCTCTCGCTTCACCCCCATTATTTCATCGACTTTTTGTATTCAGTTTTTCCATCAGTAGCGCAACACCGCAATGAACTAACAGGCGGTTATCTGCTTCCAATTTATTTCTACTTTTCTCGTCAAAGACTCGTTTAAGTTTTAATTCACTTGCAGATGCGAATTTAGTCGATTTACTTTTTTCGTTCGCAAGTCTTTGCTGGGAGCTCTCATGTTTTCTATTTTAAGAACGAAATCGCACGGTAACAGTGAAATTTTAAGAGCAACTTTTTTTTTTTTTTTCAAAATATGATGAAAATATGGAATTATCTTATTTAATTTTCTCTACGAAATTCTCAAGGGAATTCATATCCCTATGTGAATTAAACGTCTTCACTGTATTTTCATCTCATCGTCTATTTACATCGAATGCATGAAAAATACAATTTCAACAATCTTTTTCCTCTTTTTCTTACCATTCACGTGGGAATTTTTCGTAATTATATTCGTTATTCATCGTCACGTTGTATCGTCGTATTACTTTTATTTTATTCGCGTTCGTTGGTCACTCGGTGTTTTATTACATCACTGACGATGCCACGAATAGAAGAGAATGATAAAGAAAAACTATTGCGACGCTCGAGTTTCCCGGTGGAGCGAAGACCAACGAAGACGGGAAGAAAGAACAGAAACAAAGTAGTAAAAAGGGTGGAATTCGAAGTGTAAAGTAAAAGCTGTCGGAGTGAATGAAAGATAGAGATACGCGGTTAGCGTAAAATGAACTTCGTACCAATTTACAGGGGAATTTCAGTTTCGGTATAATCAACGAGTCACGAAAGTGCCTCAGTTGCTTTTCGCACAACTGCCGGTTCTATCTCGTCTATGTACCGCCGGTTTATCCGAATTGAATTTAGATTTGCCGCGACACGATCGGTCGCAATTGTTCGTTACCGGAATATTTTCCCAGAGTTAGTTATAGCTTTGCCGTGGTGTGTATGCGCGCGTCATGCGAAGCGAAGCGCTTCATCTATGTCCATCGAGGTATCTACATGCCGAACTAATTACGTATAGTGGAAAAGAGGACCGGTGTCTCCGGCTACTTTGACGACAAAGTTACACGTACGTACATCACGTTTATTACGTTACGTTCAACGTTGACGCGCATAACCTCGTTATACTTTATTGCAAGCGCCCGTTGACCGATCTTTCGACTAACAAAATAATATTTGCAAATTGCGAGTTTTCGAAAATTTGATATTCTCGGGAGACTTTCTTAATTGTCGATACGAAGGCATTAGGATAATGAATATAGAAGTAAAGTTGACGCCGAAAGAGAGAGAGAGAGAGAGAGAGAGAGATAGAGAGTTAAAAAAGGATTAATAATGCAAGAAGATAGAGTTCAGTTAGGTTCGGAACCACGCGTCGGCCTTATATAATCCCTAATTATCGCGACGCTAATTATATATTTTAAGATAAGCCGACCGATGGTAAAATTTGTACATAACTCGAATTTACGAGAAAAAAAAATGGTGTACCGGTGCGCAACAGCGCCTGAGCTCTTAGCATCGTAACCAATTATTTTGTAATCCTAGCAATGAAAACGAAAAAAAAAAGTGTTTCCGCACGTTGTAACAAGGGCTGTACGTCTCGTATTACAGGAAAACTTTTTCCTCTAAACCGTCGTCGATGGGCTTTTAACGACGAGCCCTACAGCGTACACTGGAGAGGAACAATAGCTTGTGGAAAAAAGACGATATGAAAATAGTACCGGATGATTGAACTCTGATAAAAAAAAATTCCTGGCTGCAAAAATTGTAATCCGAAGTATAAAAAAAATATTATGACGAAAAAGCGACTGTAAAAAAATGATATAATGCATTGCGTAATAATATCAATTTGTATCGTTAAAGTGGTATCGATCGGGAGAAATCGATTTTTTCGAATGATACATTTTGAAGTTAAAAGGGAGTCTACTGATATGAGACGAAAAAAGGTGTTTTTTTTTTTTTTACTCTAAACTTATCCGGTTTCGTGCTTCAAGTATGCAATTTTTCTCCCTTCGATACGAGAGGAAGACGTTGCAGAAGCGAAGTATAAACCGTGGGACAAGAAGCGAACGAAGGAGTGAAGAACGATACCTACAGAACGAAGAAGAAGTAGCGAGAGAGTGAGAAAGAAGAGAAAAAAAAATAAATAAAGAAATGGTAGCGCGTACTGCTAGCACACACAGGGGGCCACCCGTGCAGCGAATGCCGGGGTTTATCGTATGGCGCGACGTGATATCGCGTGAGGATCCTTCGGGAGTAAACAAATCAATTCCGGCTGAGACACGTTTATGCTCCGATCGTAAATTATCATTAAGGTGATTGGCTACCATCTCACACGCACATATGCGCGCACCCATAACCACACAAATCCACAGGTCCCTGCACCGTCGACCTCAATTCTTGCACACCTCGCGTTGTTCCGTGGATGGCGCGCGACTTCACAGGGAACATCGTCGCATTCGAATCGTTGTGATTCCGCGGTTCATCGATAGCCGATACGCAGTCTCGAACCGCGCCTTCCTAAAATAATACGGACGAACGAGCCGAAATTTTCTTGGCACCGCATTAACTTCCGATTAGTTCGGATCCGTTTCTATCTGTTTTCGAGAGGAAATAAGAAAAAATCGACTGTCTAACGAGTTCGTGGATAAGTTGTATAAATTGGTAGAAGCGAAGTGCAACGAAGTGTTTTCGGTCCTTTGGATCGTCTGCGTAAGACATGAAGATTGATGGTGGAAAAGATAAAGAGAGGATCAACGGTCTGTCGAATCACCTTGTATGTATCTGACAAGCGAAATAAAATCGGTCAGAACCAGAAAGAAAAAAAGAAAAAAAAGTAGTGGAAGTGAGGAAAAATACCGCACCACTCTTGCACCCCCCCCCCCCCCCCCCCCCCCCCCTCCCGACCACATATTACTCACACTGCTTCTCTGGTTTCTGTCTCTTTCGAACTTTCGCTCTCCCGTGACAACCTCTTTCCTGAGCGACGGGTACATAGAGAACCAAAAAAGCCGACGCTGACGCCGGACGGGCGGATCATTTCTCAAGCGAAAGAACGAGGAAATAGGTTTTCCCTCACTGGGCGCGAACTCTGAACCGCTACAGGCATAACGGTTTCTAGGTAGCGGCAATATAGTGTTGATAATCGGGAGAGCAGTTCAGAGGGCAGAGTTACAGAGTGTCCAGCAAGACTTGTGCGAACCACGGCGTGTACATGTCTATAGACATCGGACTATAGTCGAATCTTCCGTAACTCAACTGTCCCGCTATGGGATTTTATTTGTCTCCATATTTGTGCGATGTAACACAGTATAAAAAATTAAAAGCTCACCGTTTACCTCATTAATTCCGAATCGAATTTAAGTTTCGCTTGTTTTTCAAAACTCTCAAAAACGATTAAAGAAAAACAATTGATATTTTACATTTAAAGTTACATCTATTGAGAGGGTTACGAAAAATAATTATTAAAAAATGTTGAAAAAAAAAATGGTCGCAGGAAGAGTAACTTTTTTTTTAACATTTTAATCTTCAGACAACCATATTTTTTGACAATATTCGATAACAATTTTAATTTTTGGTAAAAATCTGAATACACGTACCTTTCAACAAAAAAAAAAAAGAAAATTGCATTTCCTCGTATAAATTTTGAGAAAAAACAAACGTAAACCTGTCTTGTGATTTTCGAGTCGTTAGCTATGTTAATTAAAGATAATCGCATGCATGATCTGCAGATCTTCCCATTCTGACAAGATATTCCGATAATAATAATAATGTTTTTTAAAATAAATATTACGATTCACTATTAAGCTAAGCGCCCTATACTTTTTGCCGCCCGGATCCATTTTTTATATATAAATCGCGCGTTGTGAGGATGCAGGATAAAGTATCATTATGAGATACTCTACTGTAGTCACTACTATGGATTTAGTGCTGTCAGAGGTGGTGGGCACCTATCGCAACCCTCCGAGGCGTCCACAATACGTCGACGAGGTCTCTCTTTCTTCTGTGAATAGCCCGGACCAGGAAGAACGACGACATCATCGTCGTCGACGACGACGGTGCTTAGAGCCCGAGGGATCATTAACCCTTCGGGGTGGTTGCCTGGGGCATTCAAGTGCTGTCGGCAACACTGCCGACTTTTTTCTTTATCAATTAAGTCCCAGTGGAAAGTATAGTTAGAGTGGACCGGTGTATTTAACAGACATCGCGTCTTCGTTTGGCGCTCAATTAGTGTCTATTGTGATCTTAGTAAAAGGATTTTCATGATAGAGTAATAAAGTAGGTACTTAAAGCACCGATAATGACCTCATCTGTAGAAACGTGACTTTGTGGTCTTGCCGCCTCCACTTTGTTTTCTCCGCGAATTTTATAGTTGAATGTAACAGTCGGTTTATTACTCTCCTGAACAGTCCTGAGCTCCTTCCACTCCCACATGTGCATCCCGAGCTCTCTATAGGGTAGATGCATTAATGATCGTTTGTGGCCATTTTTTTAATTATAATCTGCGAATTTTTTTTTTTTTTTTTTTCAAAATCGCATATTGATTTTTCGAAAGTTCTCGTACATAAAATTCGATTACATTTTGTTTTATTGCATCGAATATGACGGGCAGAATGGCACCAAAACGGCCGAAAACGGTGAAAAACGGTACCTTTACCCTGGATACCATCTATTATTGTTACTTTTTTGTAGTACCAACTGAGATTTCATTCACCCGATGGATTTCAAACTACTGTAAGAAGGCATTATTCCCGAACGACTGTTTGAATGCCATCTTAGGAAACGTATCAGATACTATAACCGAAGAGTTATCGCGCTTCGAGTGGCGAGAACGATGTTTCTCAAGCACAACTATCCTCTCGAGTATTATGGGATAGCAGCTATATACGTGCTTACCTACTGTACGACTGGTTTACTACCCGCGCCTCTTGCCAACTACGAATTTCATCGGGTCGTTACGTCGACGGTAAAGCGTTCGTCGTATAGTAATCCTGATAAACGTGTAAGAACCATCGCTTTCTATCAAAGGCTTGTTCCTCGATCGTTTCCCAAGACTCGCGAAGACAGGAGCTTCACAAAGCCCCCTCTCTAACTCTTAGAAGGTCCGGTATCTTTCGATTAAATCACAACCACCTTGCGGATCGAGTGCTTACTTTTTTTTATAACCCGTAGCGAGAACATTTTTCAATCAAACTTTCTTCTCTCGTGTTCTCAAGGACGATGAACGTTGGAGAAATACTTATAAATTGAAAGGTACTGTAAAGTTTAGCAAAGTTATAAACGAAAAACAGAAAAAAAAAAAAAGGTAACGCAAACGCTTGAGAACTTAATCGTATTTCGTCCAATGAGTTAAAGCGGTTTTAGTTTTTTAAAATTCTTTTACTTATTCATGATTTTCGAAAACGCGATTTGGCTATTGTTAACGATAGAATATCGCGAACAGCCTTATAGTCGGACGTAAATTATTGGCTAAAAGCGTAAACTGCGCAAGTGCGAGAAACTTCACGAAGAATCCAAAAGTATTCTCGACTATGCCAGATGAAGATACAACTACGCATGAAAGGTATGACGAGAAATATACAAAAGGAAGGGTGTTGCTAAACGCTATTTCTGTCCGTCTCGTGGTCTAGAGGACCCTACTGTGAAATACTGGGTTTTAACTGCTCTCAAATGAGCCTTGAGGCGATGAGGGCTTTCGCATATCGCCCAAGAGCCTCGGTGAGTCGCTTACACCCCCTAAATTTGGCCCACCCGGGCCTCCCCTCCCCCATCTCGTCGTTTTTGTCCTCCGACACTCGCATCTTTCCCGCCTACCCTTCGTCCCCCCCCCCCCCCCCCCCCCCCTCGACGAGACCACTTTCTCTCACTCACCAGCAGCAGCGACACCAGCGGTAGACGTTAAAAAATTTGTCGCGGTTCACCGAGCGTCCCATTACTTTGCGGTTCGTCGTACTCTCGAGAGTGCCGGGTTTACGTACACACCGGCTTCGCGTGACTGTGAGAAAAAGTTTAGTAGCAAGGTATAGAAACGAGGTAGCAACCACTTGACGCGCAATTCAGAGCTTCGCAGGAAGGGCAGTTGAAAAGAAAACTTGCCGAAAATGCATGCTTTCACTCGGACGGGTCGGATGTCCGGAGGCTGCGAAGACCCCTTCAAAGGTCTTTCATTCTGTATTGTGTGCGGTGTTATAAGACATTGCAAGAGAAATTACATTTTACATTTCGATTTTAATAAGGGATTTTCTTTTTTTTTTTACTCGTTTTAAGGAGCGACTTCTACGAAGCAGAAGAAGGTATAGATGGCATATATGGCTCTGGGATAACCAATTAGCACACAAATACTGTAAGTGCTCGATATATCTCCGTAAACTGTACTTGTAACGTCAAACGGAATTGGCCAATGATCGGGACAGTGTTGGGGTGACGATCGTTGGTTTGCCATTACAGACCAATGCTTGGCCAAACATTGACTCGCCAATCATTGATTTAATGCATCGATTGATGGTTTACCGATTTTAGGCCAATGCTTGGCCGACTATTAACTCACCAACCGTTCGTTTGCTCATATGGAACCGGTGATCGACCGTTTAAGTATGAGTTTGTTTAGTATATCGTGAACTTAATTTGTTTCAAAGTATGAACTATTGTAAAATTATTAATTAAAACGTCAGGAAGTAATTAATTAATATCTTCATCAATTATAAATATAATTGTGTCGTTATATTTTTTCATAAATTTTTCATGAAGATATATATCTTATATATGATATGTGTGCCATTATCAATAAAGATTCGTGACATCATTTTCAAACGATAACTCACGAAAAAAAAATCGATCGAATCGATGGTAAACTAATCGATTTACGTGCAAAATAATTAAACGTGTTCTCACTTTTCAGAAACACAATCACAATTTAATAACTATCAAGTCATTACGTCTTTAACTTTTTTGATACTAGAAGAACGCTTTAAAAAAAAATATTCCACAAGATGTTAATAGCTGCGTAAGCTAAGGCGCAGGACAACAGTCGCAAGATCGCAGGTTCTAATCCCAAAGAAGGCAATAAAATTACATGTGTTTTTTCAGCGATTAATCAATTCGTACACATTCCGTAGGATGAAGTCGAATATCCAATTATGAAAAGTACCAGTTATGTATCCCGACTAAATATTAATTAACTAAAAATCTGTATCTTTTTACGAGTGTACCCAATGTTAGTTTCATTTCGATCGCCAATTATCGGCCAATTATCGCCAGCAATCTTCGGGCCGATGTTGCCGGCCAACATTGGCAAGTGGTTATCATCCAAGGCTTGCTGCTCGGTGATTGGTCCAAGCTCGCTGGCAATGTTGGCACCATCGGCTCCGAGCATCGCTCGACCATATTGGCCTCGTCGGTTCACTCTACACGGTGTACGTACTTTCTGATACTGAAGTCAGCGAACGCTATGTTTATTGTCAGCAACAACCACCTCCTTCTCAAAGGAGAATGAAACAAAGTGTGCGGCTTCATTACCGTATACAGTAGACAAGGTACATGTGTCAACAGAAGTGACAAGAGAGATTAAACACGAAATTTGTGAGCGTGCGTGCCTACGACTAAATTGCTTATAAATACGATCAGGACGATTCATTCGTCGACGTCGACGTAATTCTCAAGCATACGAAAGCAACGACGACAACGAGCGCTTTAGGTAGCGGAGGCAATAGAACGGGGGAAGCTAACTCTGCAGCACACACGGAATACCCATACGGTATCGTAAACTCATTCTACTCTACGGTTCGCTTCGCGATCGAAAACAGTATACGTCTGAAAGTTGCGCCCCCGAAGCAATCGTGGAACAAGCAAATGAACTCACCGGGAGTACGACGACTACGAGAGGAGGAGTTCTCGCACACTCCCATCCCCTGATAGAATTCCCAATAGCACCCCCGCCGACAACGCCTAACACTTCAGCAGCGATTCTCTCTGCGAGTATATATGTCCCATATAATGTGCGCCCCATCTACTCTCTTGTTGAACGACGAGCGACAACGACGACGACGCGGTAGTTCTACGAAGCGAGATATTAGCTCTCCCTTTCGCCGTAAAGTGAAAAGTTACAACAGGGAATGCTTTTCGCGTTGAAGACGACGTGCGCGACGCGGCTCAGCTTGGGGTATAGGTTGCAGGGAGAGTAGGGGAGGGGAAGCGGCATCGAAACTACCGGTAGCAAACGGAACACGACACAAGAGTCGAGAGAAGAAAGAGAAAACTGCCGTAAGAAAGCACGCCGTGGCGCAATGGGACAGCGCCAGCATTGTTGGTTAACGAGGTAACTCGACACGTTCGAAGATAACAGGGTTCGTGCTTCGCACGAGTAACTCTACGGAAAAAAAAAGTTCGGTTACTCTTGCGCGAAAAGCTTTGCCGGGGAATGGGAGAGAGCGAGAACTCACCCGGGTCGGTTGAACGGGAATGGGAATGAGGTGCACCTCCGACATCAAGGATTGTTGAACTACTTGGGAGGGGGTGAGTTTCTACCAACGGCACGGCTGCGCGACGTGTTGGTTACAGGATAGCTTAAGAACATCCGGCCGTCTGATCGTACAACGTCGACGCTCCTGTTGGTCGTATCGTGCGGAGAAACGTATAAGTGACTACTAAGACGCCCCGTGCATCGAATACGATGGAAAAGGGGCCAACCCTCCGGGTTTCGATAGGGTAACACGTACTAAGGCGACTGACGGAGATACGTTCACATGGGTTTACGATATTTAGATAGAAACTTATGATTCGTCTGTGACTTATTCATTATGGTGGTGTATTGCTTTGAATAAAAAAAGGTTCATTGACTCCGTAGAAATCGTCTGAGGAACATAAACTCACCAAAAGGTAATATATAAGATGAGCAACGCTGAGGAACTGAAAAAATCATTATTGCTACCGCCGCGTGTTTGAAATTCACTACTTTAGCAGTTATTTTCGATCGGCGGTTTAAAAATCATTACAGCGTAACAGAAGCGTCAATGAATCCGGAAAACTTCACGATTCCGACTTAAAAATTATGAAAATACGAGCCCATTATTGCCTTTTTAAAATTATATCGCAAATTCGAGAGTTTGCATCGAGTTGATCATCGTCACTTTATTCGTGTCGTGATTGGTGGGCACTGATAACACGCGCAGTAGCGCGCGACACTGTCGTTAGTCTGAGGATAAAAATTGAATGTACAGATGATGAATTAATGAGGGAATCAAAATTTAAATCGTTTTTGAGTGCTGAAAAAATGACCTAATTTGAAGCCCAAAAATAAATACGCTGCAACACCTAACTAAGCAGCTGTCGGCACATCCTTACATATTTTTCCAATATACCAGAAAAATCCAACTGTTTCAATGTTTCCATCTGTTTCTTGTGATGATTTGGAAAACAACTGTAAAAAAAGTGCGCGCAGAAAGAGAAAAAAAAAGTTCGCGAAAACAAAGCTAAGAGTGTATAACCTCGTAAACCATCTCAATCCACCTGCAGAGAGCGCAAAACTGTGAAACTATAGAATTTGAAAGTTCTTACGAGTAATGTGATACAGGCGTCTCGATATGAGAAAAAGTAAAATAAATTACGTGGTAACGTCTGCGAACGCGCGGAAAAATAGAAAAGAAGACAAGACAAGAACAAAAAAATAAGAAAACAATAAGAAAAAAAATCGTCGAAGGGGAAAACTGAAGAAAACGACGAGCGAAGAAAAATTTCAAATGACAAAACGCGCGTAGTAGTTATATCGTTACAAAGTAACAGTAAGAGTTGTAATGGTAGTAATACAAAGCTCATAGCTCAAGGGAGTAAAAAGTCACCAGCGAAGAATTACACCGGCTATTTCCAACGATCCCTTCTACCTATTGCTATTACCACACCCATCATAAAATGTAATATACTGCCCATTCACGTCTTTCTCTTTTTCACGAACCTACATCGTCACGGGGCTTTCATTTTTCTTTTTTTTTCCTCTCTTTTCGTCGTCCGCACATTTCTTCCCACTAACCGCTCGCGACGCGATATAATTTCATAATAATTCGTTCTCCTTTCAGCGTAACCGGAAGTGGAAGCTTCCTCGATGTCTCCCGAGACAAATTTTACGTTATACACTGTATTTTCACATCGTAGTAACAGCTCGAACTACTTGCTAACTATTATTGCTTCAATGTTTCTCAATCGTCTTAGCGTTGGGGAGAGAGAGCCCCGTTTTCTCGGTTAGCGAATGAAAACCGTGGAGAACCGAGGAAATAGTACACGTGGTGTATCTCACCGGTCCCTGTCTCGAAGTGTCTGTGAGAGACCGAGAAAGCCGATCGTATAAGCAGCGAGAGAGGTATTCTAAAAATATCCTATGGATGCGCCAGTGTTGCAGATAGGTGGCTAATACTTTACGGTGTCGTCGGCGCCCGTCGACGCGGCCAGCGGTTGAAAACACCGACGATTTCCCTCATCTTCGAGCGGTCGTACAAAAAGTAATAAATTCGTAATACAAACGAAATGCGCGCGTATACGCATATGGGATAGCGCGTGTGCAACGCCGATGCGAGAAAGAGCGATATATCGCAGAGATAAATTTTAAACGAATGCGAGATGAAGCGAAAAAAAGAAAAAAAAAAAAAAAAACCGACAAAAAAAGAGAGACGAAAGTGTCGACGATTTCTCCAAAGTTAAAACAATAAACGCACCTCGGATGCAGATATCCAAAGGCCATTTACACGTCCTGTGCTTTCCCTCTTTCATACCTATCCGAGTCGGTCTCTTCCACTCGCACTTTCACGAAGCCCTCGGCCTCGTTCGCTCCCTCGTAAGCTCGACTCACGATATTTTTAGGCCTCTGACGCCCCGCTACTCGCGGCGCGGTGTCGAGACTCTTTCGCCCGATCGGCAACGGGAGCTCACGCGAGTTTACCGTTCACGTTTACCTTCACGTCGGAATATCACCGGTTGAAAATCTTCTCTTTTCACTACCCAAACGGCAATGAAAATGTTAGAATAAAAAAAAAAAAAAGTTTAAAGACTTTACCCAAACATTCAGGAAATTTCGTCAGTGATAATAATAATTTGATGTGAAATAATTCGCGGCTAATTCAAACGAATTCATCCAATAACACTCGAGAATAGTACTATTATTTTCACAGTAATACGACGTTAGGGCAATAAACTTGAGTATCACTTCTCCACAGTTTGCATAATGTGTGATATATACATATAATAATATATATATTCCGAGAAAAAGCTCAACGTACGTGGTAAGCTTCGATAAAATTTTATGACTTTCCGGATCTGCGTGCCGCGTTACAATATACATATACACGCGTCGATGCGAAAAACACCGGTGGTCGTGGCGCGTGTTGGTGTTGGTTTTCTCCACGGACACCTGTGGACCGAAAGGTTCCACTTAATGTTTCGTACCACGCTGATTTGTTCTTGTCGTGCAATTTGTAGCATCTTGTCGCATTGCCAGTAAACGACAACGCGGACTTTATATACAGTGTATGTTCTGTTCCACGACCCCTATCCCACTCGTGTGCGCCATTAAATATATCTACCGTATTTCGAGAGTGTTGTATATGTATATAGACACGAAAAAGCTTTGTGAAAAGAAAGAGGGGGGGGAAAAATAATCGAGAAGAATCGTAGAACACGAAGCAGACACAACGAGACCGTCTGGCGCGTTCGGTTGTTCCGATAGCAAGGACAGCTGGATACGAGAGTGGAAAACGTAACGAAACCGAACGAATAACAGAGAGCGACATGGAAGAACGGATGGAGAAAGAGCAGGTGATCGAAAAAGCGAGAACCAGACCAAGAGCTTCGAATGCTCGATCTTGGTACGTTTATTACCGTTTGCCCAAATTGATTTCCAATTCCCGCAGCGTTCTAGGCTTAGGGCGAGGGGCCAAAGAGTATACAGGGGTACTACCGATGAACGGGGGGGAGGAGGGTAGTCGATGGTCCTGCGGGATTGCGCTAGGAGTGTGTGGATGCAGGGAAGACAGAAAAAGCAGAAGCAGCAGTAGCGGCAAGTACGAAGAGTGCGCGTGGGCTGGCCACGCTATCGCATCGAGGTTCTATCGAATGCCCGGTGACCCGTGAAAATGCGAATGCATGAGTTCGGCAAACAGCGGCGTCACGTACACGCCGCCGGGTCCCGTCTCCTCCGCCCTCTCTCGTTGCTTTCAGCCTTTGCCTCCACAGGCTCTCCCGCACTGCTGCTTCTGCTTCTGCTTCTGCTCCTAGCCGTTTCTGTACACCCCACCCACCCACCCCCAACCCCCTTTACCTCCCACCACCCCGTACCAGCCTCGTCTACGTCGTCTGCTCTGCGTTACCAGCTTCACTCTCACCCCTTCCAATCTTCAATTCGTTTCTGTACGTACGCGCTCTTCCTTCCGCACCAAGTCGTACCAGAACTCTGTCACAACCCTCTTCTTCATCCACCGAATCTACCTTCTACCCTTCTACTTTCGGCTTCTCAGTCGGAAGAACGACGACGAGGCACACCTCTACTTCTTCATCATTCCTCGTCCTACATACTCCATTTCCTACAGATTTTCGTACACACGTGCATGCATGCGCGCGCACACGCACGCGCATACATACATACACACACATACTTGTACACACGGAAACATACAAGTTCGCTTTCTTTCGTCGCGCATCACGAATCCTCGCGTGGAACCTTTGAATCCGTATCCACCGGATTGGAAATACATATTTCACGAGTCACCGAGCGTGGGACTGGCTTTACGAGAAGATTTCCAGGATAAGTCGAGGTGCTTACTCGGCTTCACCGTGTTTAGGCGTCGGTGTATGTATTAGCGAATCAATCTCGTGAAAATTAAGGAATTATTTAATAGACTAGGAGGTTACGGGCGCGCTGTGGAGGCGGAATAAGTTCAAGCAGTTTAAAAAGAAATAAGTATCCGCAGCAAACGCACGTCGTACTTTTTGATTTCGAATTCATTTTTTTAGATGAAAGTTAAGTTTTCGGGTAATTTGTTATCAACAAATTAATATTATTATTATACAAAATCAAACTTTACAGAAGCATCCATATGCCTAATATTTTTCAAATTTTTATCCCATTGAGAATTGTTCGAAATTCTTGTTGAATCCCTCGTCAACCCTTCTTTGGCCGGACTGTACCACTCATCATCGCTCGGTTGGCCGCTCGGCAGCCTTTAAAAATAATTTTTCATCCTTTGGCGTCAAGACGCTACCGCGTGTCTTGATTAACGAGTAAATCCCAATATCAAAAAAGAACAAACATTTTTCCCAAATCGATTTTTACTGTGAGTCATACCAACATGTCCGATTTTCTGAGCTGTGCGATGGATTTTATTCTTTTCGTCTAAATTTCTCCCGACATTTGTTTCCATTTAATCCGCACACTCCTTTCACTGGGACACCTAACGTGTGCTGAACTCGAATTGACTATTTCCACGTCGAGAGAAACGATGACCGACACATTCATGATTGTCATACAGACGCATATTGATACGCGGGGATGTACCGGAAGTTCGGAAACAGTGGTAGATTGACCGTGACCGGGAGTAAGCGCGGAAGGAGGGAAGAGACGAATTAATACTGTGCCTCTGTATAAGTGTACAGCATAAGTCTCAGTGTACCGGAGAGGCGAATGAGAGAGAGAGGGAGAAAGAGAGAAGTTCGTTCGCATTAAAACTGCATTTTCCACCCTAACGGATCAACGAACGTCCAGGCGGATGGACAGAACGGACGGAATGGAGAGACGGTAATATCCGAGATACGCTAACAGTAGCGTGGTTAGTCGCAATTTCGCTTTGGCCCACGTATGAATCTACACTGTATTCCCCGCTGTGAGGGTACCTGACTCTACCTGCTTTCTGGTCGGAATCGTCGTGGGGGGAGGAACGGCGTAGGACTTGCGAGGGAAAGCAAGTGAGCGAGGAATAGGATGAATAGAGAGCGCGAGGGAGGGTTGCAAACGGGCATTGATATACGCCAGTGTAGAATAGCAAGAAGCGGTAACGCATTGCCACGGAAGCACCGCGATGGGTGCATACGTTACCGGCTCGCATTCACCGTACCTACGCGGTAACTCGACCGTCTGGATAGTTAACTGCATCGAGTTGGATATCCGACCAAAGTTGCTACACTGTTTTTTTTTTCCCGTCGACTGTGCGTGTCTCTGTTTGATATTTAGGTGCGCAACTCCAAGAGCTTTTCGGTCTTTGGACACTACCCATTCCACGTTTCTCTTCACCCTTTGAATCTTCTAGTCTTTGGCTTATTTTATATTCATCCGAAAGTGCGTATCTGCACATGTACATTCGCCACTTGATAATAAATCCTTCATCGTCAAATGGAGAACATCACGCCACTCAACGAAGGATGCTCAACGGTTAATGGCCATTACATTTAACCACGTATAATTAGCCGGGCTGTTTAAACTTGCAATTAGTCGGTAATCGTCGAAAGAGTACCGTTCTTTTACTCTGTTTCCTTCGCTCTCTGCAAACCAAACGAGAACCACACTGCAGATATAACTCTTTTTATCTCTGCCTTCTTTCAACCCTCTTGATTCTTCGGAATTTTTATGCCCAGTATCCGAGAAACTTTTCTCTCTGGTATTTTCAGGAAAAATTCACCTCGGTGAGCTCTTGACCTCCTATGCCCTCTACCCCACGCGCAGAGCACACAAAAATTTCAAGAGTCATGAAAAAAAAATCTGGCGAAATCCCCGTTGACCGATAGAAATGGCACGATGTTTTTTTTTTTTTAATATATGACATGAAGGTACGCTGGAACTGGAATGACAAAAAGTGTTGAAGAATGGATTTGCGACGACCTGAAATCACCCACAGTCCAGTTAACGAAAAGTTTTCCACGACCGGGTCTTCACTCCACAAGGGATTCACTAACGTGAATTTCGAAGATTCGCTTGGCATGGTGTTCCGTTACGATTTCCCCAGAGATAAGACCAACACAAACGTGAATTCCGTTCATTTCTGTTCTCCGTTCAGAGTCGTTCTCGGAAATGGCTATATTTTTAAGAATAACTACGGCGAGAGCGCGTGTTCCGATGAGATATTAATTAAGATGCTGAAACCGGTGAGACAAGCGTAAGAAGTTTAGAAGACGTATCATCTTGTCTACCAAATTAAACAACCGGAAATCATTATGCAGGAAGCGCGTGTACTTCACCCGGGAAGTTTTCTCCTCGAAAGTAATACGAAATCTTTATCAGGATTATCGCTGCTATTGCTCCTTATCAGAATTTATTCGCGCTGCAGCGCCATCTACATTTCCGAACGAATACATAAAATCTTATCAATCAGCTTGTAAGATCATACGTTTCTCAAAACCTGGAATCAATTTTAGTTCTTTGTCATTCAAATTTTCCTCGTTGTTGAGGGAACGCGACTAGCGAAGGGGACTCTGGAGATTAATCTGTAAGCTGCGCTCGCGGAGGTCGTCATAGTGTCACGTGGTAGAAATTCACGGCCGGATTCTTGCGTGACGAAGTGAGGTATGTAAAGGAGGGGTACGTACGTGGTACAGTCGTGTGGGCAAGTCGGATAGATGGAGTGAGAAAACGAAAGCGCGATGCTACCGTGAGGGTGCGCGAGGTCGGCAGAGTATGGAGATAGTGCGAAAGGGAGATTTGCGGGCGCTTAATTTCTCGTTTGAATAATGAGAAGGACGTGATACGAGGGACTGGAAAGGGATTGAGAGTGCGAGAAGTAGGGCTACATGGGTCGCGTGGGGAGTCTGGAGAAATTTACAAACTCAGAACAGCAGTACGGTGTGTGTTTTTCCACTCTATATCCTACCTTTCCAGAACGGCAACGAAAACCCTGGCAGGTGCCGCATTGGCCCAAGTGGGGTTGGTTAAAGTCGGCGAGAGGCGTGAGCTTAAAGTTTTCTCTGCACACATTGTTCAGGAGACGTGACGCGCATCTCGGGATAAAGACAGAGTGAGATAGAACGGCAGTAAGTTGAAAACCAGGAACATCGAGAGATATACAGCAAGTGAAGCTGCAGGCAGACGCCAAAGAACGGGAGGAATGGGTATTCGATTGATTGGACGGACAAATTGATATCAGAGAAACGAATGAATTTGGAACGAGGGTCCGTCCCGAGGTTTACCTTCGGACAATACTGAATATTCTGGGTATCTCAGCCGCAGCCACTACTACGAACCTTCACTCGTTATTCAGAAATCACCGCTCCCAACCGTGGTATGTATAGCACAGATAGGTGTATGTGCATTCACCAGCACCTCTCGGTTTCATCCGTGAGTCCGAATCTCGCAGACCACACGGTGGAAGCCAGTCGCTGCCGTCGTCTCCGTAGAACCCCTAGACCGTCCAGCAGCCGACACCCGAGCTAACAAACCGTGCTTCATTTGAATGTGGTAAACCACTGAATCGTCGGTAATTCGATCTATGGTCGCATGTCTGCAGTGTGCCAGTGTGCTTGGCCGTCCGCCTCGTCCGAGGTGCGACTAACTTTCTAGACTAAGTTTGATCACCACGTAGCAAAAGCGTGTCGATGTCCGTGCCGACCTCTGTCCCGGCCACTGTCCCCGACACCCACGTTCTATAACTACCACCAAGGAACCAGCCAAGCTAACCGACGAACCAGTGAACAGCTATGCGTCAGGATATTCTCGAGGGTATTTGGAATCCGTTCTGGAGACCACGAATACGGCCCACGTGGCTACTCCATCCCTTTTCGCAACACCGAATCCACCAAGATTATTAGAACGTGCAATGGAAATCTAACGATCTCCCGCGAATAAATTTTCACCGACCTGAGTAAACTGAGACGTACAAACTCACTTTATATTTTCCATTGTGATGGAATATTCCAGACAATTTCTGCGTCCACCTGATAAGAGATTACAATTTCATGAGACTCGAAAGACACTCGAGTCGATTTTTCACTCGTATGCACACGTACACACACTCGTGGGCTTCAACCGTATGATAATATGATCGGAGTTTTATGGTACCCGAGCATAAAAGGCACTTGATATTTTCCCTGACATCGTTTGCAACCACTCCGTTCTCCGCCGTGGCGGTTCCGATATAAGGGTGTTCGAGGATGTGATCAATCCCCTTTCGTCCAGTCTTCTTCAAACGTTCGGATAGTCCGCCCGGCTTCGATTCTTCAAGAGTTTCCGGTCAAACGATATTCCTAAAGCGATGGATAAAGACGATGGCGATGGCGTTAAAGTACATCGTGGAAGATGCCTCGAGGCGAATGAAAAAATGAGAACAAATCTGAACGTGGTATATCAGATTCCCTTTGCATATATTTAAGACGTTTACGTCAAAGAGGATTACCAATTTCTCGTAATACACAGGTATTTTCAGCTCTTAACTTCCCGAAAGAATTTAATTTTCTCGAACAACGTAGTATTGTCTGCCTTCGGGTTCAAGGTCTTGGCAAATGTAGAATTTGAGGTAAAATCGAAAATTCGCCATTCTCGGGTTGCCGCCATTTTTTTTTTTTTTTTTTTCTATAAAACGAGACCATTTTAACAATGCCGGGTAACTGGAAACTATTCAAGCCATGACGACACGATTTGGGATTACTCGACGTTGTCAATTTCTCGTTTCGGACTCATTGAGATAAGTTTGAATTTGTTCAATTCGTGTGACTTCAAGAATTTGCACTTTCGTTATTTCGACGATCTGACCCTCAATCGCTGACGCCGTAGAAAAGGCTTGGAGAAATTTCCGGCATCGGATGTCGCTACTCCATTATCAACGCTTCCGATCGGAGAACTGATTCTGATTCTGCAATAGAATTCTGCAATCGAGGTCTGCATAGGATGATTAAATCCGCAGTTGTACAATTTATAGACGCGAAAATGAACCATCCATTCAAAGATAGAAGAACCTATGAATTTTCCATAATCGCTGAATCCATTATGGCGCCTTGAATTATGGTTGAACTTATTCGCGTTCACATTGCATGCTGTGCGTAAGTGATGGAACGCCAGGATGATGGGATGACCTGCTAAATTGTTCGACCATCAGGCACGTCGAGAGTCTGCAAATTAACGTAATCCTAATAGCCACCCATTTCCACTAATAACGTTTAGGGCTATTAGTCAAACTTTTATGTGAAATTCTGGAGCATTCTCGAAGGACGCGTAGGCGGTAAGGGTAGTAGGACAAGGTGGCAAGTTGAAACTGGGGTGACTTCGCGTACAGGAGTTGTAAATGGGTGGAAAAGGGAAGCTGGGTTACTCAGGCGAACGGCAGACGTAGGAATATAGGTCGATATGTAGGTATATAGCGGTTGGTTTAGCGCCGAGCAGGGACAAGATGATGCAATCGGAAGCCAGAGAGAACACGAAGGAGGTGGAAACGGTTGGAAAACGAGCGGACCTTGCCTTGTGCTTTGGAGTGCGGAATCGACAAAAAGTTTCTTGCACCGAGAACCACCAGCGGCGCCATTAGCACCAAACGGTAGTACTGGTACGAGAATCAGCACCACTATTATCAGCAACGTTTCTGCGAACACTGGTATAGCAAACGAAACCGCACTCCGTTCAATGCAGTACCCTAGCGTGACACAGTTACATAAATTCCCGTAATCGCCCGTACTAATAGAAAGGAATAAGGTATTGCCGTGGTAACTCAAGTACCGGCAAACGAGAGTGTTTCGAATTCTCTACGTGAGCACCATCGCCGGAATCGGATCAGCAATGGAATGCCACAAAAGCTCTCAGAAATGAGAGTATGAGCTGATGATACCGAAACATCTTTTTCCACGTGAAGGGATGCTTGAATCAACTACCAACCACGGTAACTCAGAGATTCCTGCTAGCGTGGCGATGTTCACTCGCACGGTTCAATCTCACGAGCTTTGTCGAGGATCGTAAACTCGGCTAGCAAGTCTTGTTTCGCGGAAGATCGAAAACCACCACTTCCTGTGCGGGCAACGAGGTAGAATATTCCTGGTAAGACCCACAGCAGGAGCTGCCATTACAACTGCTCACACTTTGCTGGCGTGGTAACAATTTCTATCAAGAGGCGAACAGCCCCGACGGGAACCAATCCACCTGTCTGCACATACCGAAGGTTCTTCCACTTACGCGCGGGTCTCTACCCTACGCGCATTCTCGCTAGCAGCCGTACAAACGTACCCTGCTTTGCCACAGCGTATAAAAAAAAAGAAAAAAAAAATTGCAGAAGTAAGAAGTAAGATTCGTCGAAGAGATGTCGACCTAATAATTATTAGTGATTTTCTAAATTAGTTCCGTGAAACGAACGATGCAGACCTGAGTCCCAACTACTTAAACTTATATTCGATTATTTTCATCTATGTAATTTTTGCTTCGTCATCAGGGAGTTATGAAATTATCATTATCATGCTTCATGCTCGTTGCCTAATTAACTTTATTAGGCTTTCGATCAACCAATCGCACACCGAGAAGCTCGAGCGTACAAGTTTAAGGTATGCATTGTGCGTCCATGAAGTTTAAGAGAAATTAGGGTATTGCGATATATGTATGACTGCATTGAGGGGAAGCAGAACGCGCCGATAGTATACGGGTGTTAAGGGTATGCCAAGCACGGTGGAATAAATTCAATGCTCATCCATGACTCCTGTGTAAGCCTCATGCAAACCTAAGCGTATATGTTTCTCCATAATTTGCAGTAGTAGATAGTGAAGTACGTTCCCACGCGGGTTGTGTAGTGTGTAGTATAGTAATATAAAGGGGTGGTAGACCGTAGGTCGAGTGGGTATTACGTAAGACAAGCACGTAAGACCGGACCCCAGTGTGGCGCAATATTTTCCTCGAATGGCCTCTCCAACGAGACTTCCTCCCTTCTTCCTTCCGATCCTCCTTTTACACGCCTCTCCGAGCTCAGCATCAGGTAAGTAAATAAATAATGGATCGTCCACCTGCTGGAGTGTACGTGTGGAACGCACACTCGAAAAATTCTCTTCTGTATTCCATCCTTCTACCCTCAAACTCTATTTGAAATATATTCAACCAGCAAACCTGACTTTACGGGTGGACCATATTTTTTTTCGCATCACCTCTCTTTTTCAAGATCGTTTGTCCGGAGCCAAGAATAAGAGGACATATTCGAAAGATAAATTTTCTTGCGTGGGTGACCACCGACGTCCTAATGCTCGTTCGCTCGTGTTTCACTTTTTAAAGAATTGGGCGACAGTTGGGTCAGAGACACCTATACGTTAAATCCATGTAGGTTGCTGGAAATAGATATTCCGATCTTGTCGAAAAAGTTCGTATTAGCGAACTAAAAAGGCTGGAAAATTACGAAAAAGTACATTTTCGTGACGTTCTCGACGGTTATTTCTATGGTAAATAAATTTATGATGAAACTGCACATCGACTAATTGAGATGAATTTGAAATTAGTTGTTTAATCTACTAATTCGCCGATAATATGCAACTGATAACAGCAGTAGACGGTTGCGGCACTTTACTTTAAGACTTAATGTACAATTTGAGAAATAGGGGAGCTCTCCGAAAAAAACATGGACAGCTTTAATAAGGTATCACCTAAGAACCTGTGCTGACCAATTTTTCACAGTCGTATTTTGATGATTTTCATGCTTACGGGACTGTCTAGAAATTGGGTAAAACGTTGCTTCCATTATATGTTATTACTCTGCAAGGGTTTAAAATGCAGTCGGAAGACTTTCTGCGGCAGTAACGCCGAGTGTCCCGCGCTGTCTCCGCGTTTTCTGTTATCGTTCTGCAAATCTTAGTTCACAGTACCGAAGTACGGATTATGCACGCTCTCCTTCAGTGCCCAAAAAGACACCATTTCGTTTTGTCTCTGAAAAGAGGCCGAAAGGTTATTTTTTTTGCGCTTAAAATTCATGGAATAATAATGCCCTCGGTGGTACGACGTACACTGCTCGGGTCGGAGGAGCGTCTAATGGCAAATATATGTATGGCTACTATCGTACAAAGCTGTGGGTCGGCCGTCGTCTTTTCTTTCTCAACTGAGAGAACACCTTTTTCTTGGCTCCTCGAGATTACGAGGATGCTTTGAGGATAGCCAAACGACATTGCGAACTTTCCTGAAGTGCAATCATCTTGAATCAATTTCGTGTCAAGTTAAACGTTGCTGTACCGACCGGCAAAGAGAAGTTTGTCAGATATCAATTTGTATCGATGAAACTGTGAAAAAGAAAACCGCATGATAACGGTGGGAGGAGAAAAGTAATGGGCTGTTTGTATTTGAAGAATGATGAATAAAGACTAAAGGGTTGGACGGCATAGGATAGGACGATGCACAAAGGAGGATCAAAGGAAGCAAGGAGGCCAATAAATTCACCGAACTGCGACTGGCAGAAGAGCCGGACCGTGTCTTGAACGGCAAACCAAGCGTAAGAGGCGAACGGGCCTACCCTAGTGCTTGCCAGCAGCAAGCAAACCTCCTCTGCTTATACGCCGTTCGATGTATTGGATTGAGTATTCCATATTTTCTACGCTTCACCAAGCGGAAGATAGGACTCGTCCGACCGAAAGATTCGACAAAAGCGACTTATTGGCCGATGGTACTTTAACCTTAGCTATTTGCCTCAACGATATATGAGCTTTCCACAAAGTCCTGGCTAACGTGTAGCCTACACGTGCAGTGTCGTCTCTCAAGATACATCGATACAAAGAAAATTTGCGAATTTGTTACGGGTTGCTCCCGATCCATGAATCATCGCGTAACGCTTGAGACTTAAATATCGAAAATTCTAATGGACGAAATGCGACGAAAGTTCTATATCGTTCCGAAATCGGTAGTCACGGAAGTAGCATTGTTGCTGCACTTGTTACAAAAAAGATTATGTGACGCTTGTGCGAAAAAGCGGAGGCAAGACATGCCTCTCGTGTGACCACTTCTGGACCTTCGCCATAAAGTCCACTTTTTCGCACTAGTATCCTAAAGTACGATTTTCTCAATGGGGGACGCTGTGATTAGGCAGAACACAGAACAAGTTGAAAAAAAACGCTGTAGAAAAATTGAAAATTTCACGGAGTGTGTATATAACTCTATGAAATTAGTTTTTAAATAGTAGATTGTGATACTAGTACGGGAAAGCGGATATTCCGTGAAGGTTGGGAAGCGGCGCACGCGAGAAGGCGAGTGCAGCTTGCTTCCGCCGTGGGATGTCCGCTTTTTCGTACAAGTACCACATACTTTTTTTTAATGAATAAACAGCACGTCCCATGTTTTGTGCTTGTAAAGCGTGAGCGAAAACCTAACCTCAAAGTTAGTTCGAGTTTCAAAAGGGGGAAAAAGTGTGAGATAATAAAGCAATGTATGAAATAATGAAGGAATTTGAGGATCTGCGCTTGCGCAGAATATTATTTTACGCCTTACTACAATACGCTACTCTGCGAATCCTTTGCAGACAGAAAACGCGGAAAATTCTGTGCATGAGTTAAAAAAATTATTTTTCTTCAATTTATCGCACTTTGTTATAGTTTTTTTCATTCGTAATATGACTACAAAAGCAGGTTAATCCTGCCATTTATTTTTTTTTTACAATGCTAAAAGATAATGCGTCGTTTCGTCATATTAATGATGGATTGCAGAAAGTATGGTACGAGAATGAGGATAAATACGCGAAACTCGGTTACGCTATTGTCTTGAATATCTCTATCACAGTAGGATCGGTTTTCCAGATGGAATATCGCATTGTCGTCGTTTTCGTTTGAACCGTTTATCTTGCACTCTTCAAGGGTATAATTCATTTTACCCGTGCCGCGGGTAGCGGCATTGGCACACAGCAGAACTATAATACAAAGAGGTAGATAGGACAAGAATATTCGTCTTCAACTGCACAGGCTGCGCGCTGTAAGCTGCAAGGATCGTACCCATCTGACGGTGGGCGATGAAAAGGAGTGTGGTATAAGGCACGGCGAGTTCGCGGTTACTCTCGAGGCCAAGAGTTAATTAGTGCTCGGCGGCACGAGAACTGGCGCCAGTTGCTTCGTGCAATGCCGAGCCACGGGGGTGGCTGACGAAGGCAAAGAAAAGTCGGTCGCGAAACAGAACGAAAAAGATTCCATGAAACGCCAGGAGAAATGAGAGTGGTAGGCGCCGAGGCCGTGAGTGTATACGGTAAAGCCAGAGAAAGTGGTAAAAAAAGAAACCGGGGGAAGAGGTTCACTTTAATTGCGCACCGGCCTGCTGGTATCAGCTTCCCGCGGTGTAGACTTGTCGTAGCGTCAACAAGCTCGTCCTGTGAAGCGTGTGTAACAGCCCTCCGCGTCCTCCACCCCCTCAGCTTGAAGTACCATCGGAACACCGGCACTATCGCCAGACTTGGAACCCCCCACCCCCCGGTACGTCGGTTTATTTCAACGATTTGTCGTTGCCGGATGTAATTAGTAAGTTTGATTTAATCGTGTCCTCCTGACTCCGACGGGTTCTTTAATTACACCTTTCATTTCAAATTTATAAATTTTACGTCGCACGCTTGATAGCTGCAGCGGAGATTTTTTCCGTGAATTGAATACACCATTCCGCGATCCAGTTAGGTAGTGGTAACAGTACGGAGGTACGGGAATACCGAGTTTGAGCTTCGCGACGATTATTTTCCAGCTTGCGAATTTGAAAACCGTGAGAGTCACCTGTCTGGGTTGCGCTTTCGTCTGTCCTCTCCGACCTGCGCCCTTAACTCCACCCGCTCGACGCTATTCATCCAATCTTTCTCACACGTTTTTCGCATTAGTCACTATATACTCACGCGCGGTCGATAACCGCGGTTCATTCAACGCCCGTCGATAGATTAAAATTGCCTCCCTTCCTCGAGGCGTCTAGACCTTCCCTCGCTTTTAACACGGCTGTGAACCTGCTACCCTGACATTTTCGCGCTAACGCCACCACATCCCCTTTACTTATATGAATACTACCACTTTATCGATATATATCTATATATACATAGGTATAGCATCTCTAATACCATGAAGCCGCGTTGGATTGGATCTCCAATGTAGAGCTTGATAGGTGTAGGAAGGTTGGCCGCGTAGAGTTCGGTAGATTGGTAGGTAAGGTAGACGTAACGCGAGCGGGTTTGCTTCTGACTCTAAATCATATTTAATCGATTCGCGGAATAGAGCATGAAAAGCTCTTCGCGCGAGTGCCTCCGGCCGCTCCCCTCTCATTCGCTCTTCTACTTCGTTTTCTCACTATATCTCATCCGTGACCCGAGCAACTATTTATTTACAATTCAAACTTCAGAGGGAAGGAGCAACTGGGATAGAGAGATATATAGGGGCGTTGGGTTATATGGGATTATATACTATAGGATGCATTGCCGGAAGAGAATACGCTACCGAATACGAAGCGCGGAGAGACGCAAACTCGTTGCTAGTTGCATCAATACCGGCGCTGCCGTACCACCTACGAACGAAACAGATAGGGGTTGCGAAATATTCAGGGATAGCGACCGCAAAGATTAACTTTTGCGATCGGTGTTTTTTCTTTTTTTTACTTTAATAGAAATACAAGGAAACTGCGATACAAAACGTTAAAGTTTGAATAACATATACAAGTGCGTTCGACAGATAGAGGGATGGAAAGGGTAAAAACAAAAAAGCTTCAAACGTCCGGTGCACATCGGTATTAGTAATCAGCCAGTTCCGGCGATGCTAGCTAAGCGTACAAAACTTCGAGGCAAAGTTCACGAAATGTTGAACATTGTATTTATTTAGCTTTTGTTTTCATGAATAAAATTCGCGAACTTTAATTAGGGTAATAAAATTAAAGGAAATTTCATATTTTTCGATCTCTTAATGAGTAATTCGGCAATTTGCTTAAAAAAAAACACTTTTTTTTTCCCATAGATAAAAAATCGATCGCTGACGCTGCTATTGTAAAAGTTCCCTTAAAAATCGATAATTTTTTCGAGACAACTTTCAAATGTTTACAAAGCATGTAATATCGACGTGATGATAATTAAAATCGCAAGAAATATTATTCATCAATTACCAGTAATCTGTGAAAATTCCAAACATTATTTTCTGAGTATTTCGTCACCGTACTCTCGTGATATTCAGCGAAATATTGAAAATTAAATTTTCCTATATTCATACGTTATTACTTCGCAATCTCTCACGCTAAAATAAATCTCGCGTTCTTTGGGAATTCAGTAAAAAGCGGCGATACGTAAAATAAAATCGAATTTAAATAACGGCGCATCGCGGTCGGTACGAGTCGAAGAATGTATACCAATACCACAAATGCATATTAATATAACCCCCTTAAAAGCTTTACGGTTCGAATATTCGATATACTTGGACTCTGGCATAATCCCTTCATGCAAAAAAAAAAGGAAAACTCACTCGTTCCTCCATCGTCGCGTAAAAGTATGAAGTTGGCAACGCGGTGTACGGAATTCGGGGGAATGGAATCGACATTCGATAACTGGCGATCAGCCACAACTCGATAACCCGTTATCCATTTCAAGCGAAGCTTCCTCACGTGCGAATGAGAAAGATGGAAAAAGTTACGTTTCAGTCCGAAGCGATGAAGATACTATCAACCAGTCAGTTATATTACGGCTATATGAAGAACGAAACTCTCTGTCGCCGCGCCGCTCGGCTCTTCTCCCGCGCTACCGTTCTGCATAGATTTCGACCTTCGGAAATTCACTCGCGGACACGCGATAAATCTCCGATGAAACTGCTACTAGAGCCTCGATAATTTGAGGTATAAATTGAAGCGAGTTATATTGTCAAGAAGAGTTGGAACAGTCGAAGGTATGACTTGGAGACGCGAGTAATGGGCTATAGAGAGAGGGACATTGGCGCGAGAAAGATAGGAAAGGGCGAAGTCGCGGCTGGTGCGGACGCGAAGCAACGCAACCGGCAGTTTCCATCGCTCCCGCATACGCGACCGCGCGCGCGGTAGTTGTAACGACTTTTTGGTAACGCTCGCCTTTCCAAAGGCCATTAAAACGCTCAAAACTTTTCGAATAATAGCCGCGCAGTTGTGAGAGCCGCGCGTGCTCGCGGTAATTTCACGTTCATTCGCTTTATTATGACCCTGGCGCGTGGTCGCAATTATTGAAAAGTTCGGTCTAACCCTGTCCTCTCACCACAATTCCGTATACCAACACCCCGTTGCACAACCCCATCCCCTCGTCGTGAAGGAAAGAACGTACCGGCCGTTGCGGAAAATGTTTTCCTCCGCTCGGCGTTCCCGATTTGCTCCGAGAAATACACGATAACGTTCGATAATTGTTATAATTAAAAAAACAAAAAAAAAAAAACTTTTTAATTGCGCTATTATAGTTCCGAAATCGTCGAAATGGAAGAACTTTTTATTTAATGTTTTCACAGAGGCGCGCTGTACCTGTAATTAATTTTTATGGACAAATTTAGAAATGTGCGCGCGCCGACATTTCACGCGCATGCGCGGACTGCCATGCGTTGTTGTGTGTGTTTATGTAAAAATAACCGGGAAAAAGATGCACTTAATGACTTGTGACTTAATGTAAAGTAACAGCGGGTGCGTAACAATGAAGAAATTGGAAATTTCTGCTTAAATTAAAATGGCGGGCGTGATAAATGCAGTTTAATCATCAACTTTATTGCGAGTTTCTCGAATTTTCTCGTGATTTTAAGTGAAGATCGAGTAAGGGAACGGGACATCTTCGTTCGCGACTCGTTAAAGTTTCACGAGAACAGGCGGCGAGTGCAGCACCGTAGCGCAAGCTGGTCACGACGAATGAGTTGTGTCTTGTAACCGGCCCTTTCGCCCCGCTCTCCACCCCGCCGGACTCTAGACGCAGTCTGGTCCAAGGAGTCTCGTCGTAGAACTGTAGTACACTGAACCTCGTTTGCCGTGAGCTTCCAGCCGTAAGACTCGTCGAAAAGTAGATTGAATTATTCAAGGGAGAGGGCCGTTGGTAACGACAGAGAACGGGAAATAGATAGAGAAAGCTGGAGGACGAGGGATGGACATAACACGCGCATCTGGCGCGATGTCGGGAACGTATACTATACCGATGCTTCCTACACAGTTACAACTATATACTGAAATATTCAACGAGCTCGCTATTCAATAATTTATCGTTATATCATTATTCTTATCGTATCCAACGCTTTATTTTATTCACTCCGTTTTTCTATCAATAAGAAAAACTCTCATATACGAAGTTTTACTGGTTATTGAATATGTTTATGGATCATAAAAAAATATCAAGTTATCCCTACGAAATTAAGTATATGATAGTATATACGAGAGATCTATCGTCATATTTAACAAAAAAAAGGTTCCATGTCTCGTATATATCTGCCGGTATATCTTGAAAGATATATATGTCTGATATACATAAAAAATATATATGTCAAAATAATCAGTAAATTTTATATCTCGGTATGTATTTCATTTCCATGGGGTTGTGCTTCGAAATGTCTTGTATTTTTCCACGAGGACCTCTATTTTTATTTTTTTTTCGTCAAAAGTTCTGTTTTTTCGAATGCTATCGCGCGCAATCGGAGTATAACATCGTACAGTCGTTTCGAATGGTGACATCGCAATTTAACGAGTCTCCGCAACACATGTATTTTCCCGGAACTGCATAAATGATAAATCAACACTTTTGCCAACTGTGCTTTGTCGCGAATATAAACGATGAGTGTTGATCTTTTTTTTTTTTTTTTTGTGGAATCACGACACTGACAACGACGATGACGGCAAGACGACAACCACGACGAAGAACGACAGAATGAGTAAAACTCCCGCGTATTCCGAGAAGCGCGCACATTTCTCGTACGGCAAGCACTTGTCCTCGTACTCGTGCGTAACATCAGTGAGCAATCTGACCCACATCTGCATCAGCGTTCACACAAATACCGTATAAACTACTACGTGGCGATCGTGCTGCGATGCATTGCGCGCCGCAACAAATACTTTAGGTAGCTAATACAAGGAGCACGAGAACGTACAACACTCTCGGGTCGTTTCGAGAGTGCAGACGCCCAGATGCTAGTGTAATACAGCAAGTGGAGCGAATCCGTGGCCGCGTGGGCAGTCGGAGATGTGTATTTCGCACTCGTTATCTATCTTCTTCTCGTGTATATACAAGAACCGTTAATCCTCTTCTAGAGAGAAAAGATCGATGTTGTGTATCTACCGAAATACTGGATTTCTCGATTTTTCGGAACAATTGGAATACCTAAATGTACAATCGAACCACAATGGAACGAAAAATAAAACAGAAATCGAGAAAATCGCCGAGAATTTTTTGGGAGCAAAGCCCAGCAATTTCTGGCAAACAATGGCGTTTATTTTTTTCTGCTTGAAAAAAACTCGTTAAATCACTCATACCATGCGATCATTCGTTCATAATCGTGTTTTGCCAATGTAAAAAAAATTCCAGTTGAAATATAAAGAATCGTCGAAAAAGTTTCATTTTTGTAATTTTTTCGATACGAAAAAAAAAAATGATACTCCTATTTTTTTTTTTAATGTTCAAACCTGGAATTTTTTTTTGCAGATTTGAACGTACAAAAAACGCCACGTATAAAAAATGGTGTGGTTTCACTGAATCGATGATTTTTTTACATATGATAAAATGTGCAAAAAAATTCCAGTTAAAAAATAAAAAATCGTCGAAAAAGTTTTATTTTTGTAATTTTTTCGATTCGAAAAAAAAAAAAATGGTACTCCTACTTTTATTTTTTTATGTTCGAACCTGGAATTTTTCTCCAAATAGTCAAAGCTTACAAAAAACGCCACGTACAAAAAATGGCGTCGTTTCAACGAATCGATGTTTTTTTTACATATGGCAAAATGTTCAAAAAATTATCAATCACCCGAAGCTACTGTGACGAGTACAGTCGGTGAACTTTCATTGATTCACGCAAACAATACAGCAGTGCAGAAGTGTAGGCGTCCAAATAAATTTTTTCAGATCATAGAGAAGACGAAACGTGTTTATCAACAAACCAAAAAAAACCGCCATTGAACAGATAACCCATCAGTCAGAAACCTCAGAACGTATAAAAATTGCCTATGAATGTTGCATCGATGGATGTACAGTATGAATACTGTACGACAACGATGGGCACTTTTTTCAATGGGCCACCGTGAGCGGCGATGTGTCAATAATCGAGTGACCCGTGTGCGGTTATAGCGTCGATGAGAGGGCGAGAGGGTAGGCGTCGAGAGGATCGAATCGAAGGGTAACGAAACCTCGAGGATATCCAATATAAAAAGCTACGCCCTGCTATTCGACTCGGGTATTCGCTCCAATTCGCGTCGATCGTGAAAACACACCACTTCGCTATATATGGGACGGTTGGTGTTGCCGCATGAGGTGAACTCATGCTTGTGGCACAATGTACTATACAAATGCGTTGTGAAGCTAACCGTTTTACCACAACGGCCGACAAGGATTTCACAGCAGCGACTGTAGAAAAACGGTCAACTTCATCGCCCGCCCGCGTATACGAGGGTATACGCTGCGAAGCGGTAAAAAAAATATAGGAAAGAGAGAAAGTGTCCTCTTGGGGGTTGCTGTGGTGCTACGAAGGGCGATATAGATGTATGTTCGTTTGGCTGGTGCCTCTCGTAACTTGCGCGCCGACGACTCTTCGGCTGATCTGGCGTTTACCGGCACCACTGCCAGCTGCCTGTATCCCCTGCAGCCCTCGTCGGCGCTCCGCAGCACCGTTTCTCCTCTCGCTACCTCAACCCCCTCGCACCCCTCTCGCTACGTGACTAAATAGGGTTAGTTTTACGTCACCGTTCGAGAGCAAAGTTAATTTCGACGCTCTGCCGCCGCTGGTCGTATCTCGGCGAGTAGCGTCTGGACAAATTGGTTTATACGCACGACTACGATGACAACGACAACGCCGGAGGATGAAACGGCGGTGCCGTCGCGGCTCTCATCGTCGTGTATGTATCGCAAGTATATCGTATCTTATCCGCCTCACACGATCGGTTAAGTACGTTGTGCGTCAACTGAAGCCGCTCAGCAACCAGTGTATCACGTACGGGAAACTGGGTTTCCCGACGAAGTAGCAACAGGGTGTGCAGGAACGCTACACGAGGCTTGGGAAGCATTATCGCTAATGGCATGTGGCAAAATTATGGAAGACGATCACAAAATAAAAAAAAACGTCGAAAAATGGCTATGAAATTAAATATGATATTGTGCTTATCGTTAAAATCGACTTAAAATCGGGTTACCGATGTTTTACGCTTAATCGCGTTACTGATTTGCAGTCGCAAGTATTCAATAATTAAATAATTTATTATTGTTATTATTATTAATTATGCATTTTTATTTAATAATAATAATACTTAAATGATTTTCATGACAATGTCTTCAATTCTTCACAACGTGAGAAAAATATTTTTCGACAATTTAGTAATATAAATCCCTAAATCGTATAATTGCGGGAAATTCATCGTGAATATTATCTCGCGAAGTTCGACGGTAGCTAAGACAATTTCCGCGGATTATCGGCTAAAAGAATAATGTACCCGGGCGAGGAAACCGACTGGAAAAGGAAAAGAGCGGACAAAGACCTCGGAGGGCGACAAAAAGCAACGATAGATCGAGGCAATCGAGAGTGAAGGAGTGGAAGTGTAACAAAACCCAGGATTACCGCGTCGCGATAACTCTCTTCCTTTAATGAAAACGATAATTAAAGGGGGGAAGCGTCCTCGACAGTGTTCTCTTTATGACTCAAGTGTCAGTGTAGTGTACACTGTATACTCGTACAGCTTAAGATCGATTGAAGTATTGCGCAACCAGAGAAGGACGCGAATGAGGCGTGGTTGCCGCACGATCGATTTCTCGATCTGTTTCATCCAAGGACTGGGAATCTTTAGTTTTTTTTTTCGCCGATACCTAATGCGCGATTCCGCTGGATATTGTTACGATTACGAAGGAAAGGGACACCGATTTATTATAAAAGGAATGCGAGCGAATATTTATTTAAGCCGAATTGACGATGTTGTCTATTATTATGATTCATGATACGTTCGTACGTTGTAAACTCTCGGCAAATATTCTTCATCATGACGATCGATGCTGCATCGATCGTCCATTTGTCTCAACGAAAAGGAATTATGTTCGATACAATGTATTTATTTTTGTCACATATTTATTGGAGGCTTTTTGTCTACCGATGCGACGAAAACCTCAAGGGAAATCTTAAGGGTTGAAACGAAAAAAAAAAAAAAAAAAAAAAAATAAGGAACATTTCAGAGATTTGTCGCAATTATGGTGAAAGTTTCGGAATGTTTGAAATACACGACTATAAGCGCATCACGCTGAGAATGTAGTGCCTATGCATTGCTTGCCATTGCGTCCGTTATCGCGGCGAATTGCCAGAAATCATTGGATGCCCCGGTAACATTCGGTATGAGAGAGAGATAGAGAGATATAGAGTAAGTGCGAGAGAGTGAGAAACTCGTGCCGATATTCGGGACCAATAATTCAGACAATTACGATGCCCCCGGGATTGGTAATCGGTAACCATTCATCCTGAACGACTGCTCCAGTGGGCCACGACATCGGCACGATATTTTTTCACCCCCTCCCCCGCTTCTCGTCTCGCACCATTCAGCCGTCGTGAAACCACGCAGAGCTCACAGTAGAAACTACCGTCGTCGAATCGTCGATAAATTTACCGATTAAATTTTCCGCTTACGTACACGACAGCCCTAACATGCTGATCCGACTATCGATGCTGAGGACTATCGACATTCGTTGAGGGGACATTCACGCTACTAAGTTCCGTTCATCGGCTTTAAAAAGTCTTTCATTTAGTCCGGATTTGCACATTTTTTCGTGGATTCACATGGAATCATTTCTCGCAATGCAGATCGATGTTTAATGTATAATTGCATATCGACAGTCTTGTTGCGCGATCTATTGCGAAACTGACCAATGGAATGAGAAGATTCGAACGCCTTGTCGAATTTGCATTAACGACAGCGAGGAAAAAAAAAATCTGGCAACCGTTCATTCTCTCTACGACTCGGCTTTCTGTACCTTTTACGATTACGTTTAGCGATATAAATTTAATGCCGCGTATCTCGACCTCGTATTAGTCCGTGTGACCAGCGCCGCAGTGTCGCAGTCGAGTGACACACACGAAGAGTCATGTTCTATTTATCCCGAGAGAATTAAAGAAGAAGACGAAGAAAAAAAATAGACGGATGGAATAAACTCGGTTTTATTATACGGTAATGAAACTTCGATAATGCGCACATACATCGATCGACAAATCGACGAGAGTTTCGCGAGGCCTTCGGCAACGCGAGGGGGGGGGAGTCGATGACGAACGTGTTCATGATCGCTGCACCGATTGGAAACACGGTAGGCGTCATTCGCGTTGCCGGATCTCGAAACAATCTTTCTTTTTCCAATCACCCATTGTCGCTCTCGATCATCCAGCAATGTGTTTTCCACTCGCTATTACAATCGTCCGTAGCCATGACAGAGGGTCTGATCAATAACGCAGGGATTGACGAACGCACCCAGATATTTATCGTACCCCTGTATATACAAGACTACATATATATATATATATATGTATATGTACCGCAGCTGCGGGCAAAGGAACAGTGGCTATGCGTATATATATATTCTCGCAGTATGTACGATGTTTATATACGTCAGCGTAGACAGACGATATCATGTACACACGGCAATCGAGGAGCCACGCATCATTGACTTCCGTCCCCCGTTCATATTTCCGCACGGACGATGCCGTGGCATCTCTTTGACGAATTTTCCACAATCAAATGTTAGAAATCTCTGAGGTCTTCTCAGTGTCCTCCGATTTCTATCGATGTCTACCGTTCTAACGAATCTGATGATATTAGTCGGTAGTGAGTGTACATACATTCCGCACCTCAGGTCAGACAATACGAGATGGAGGACCAGTTTTTGACGTCCGTATAGTGTTATAGTAGGCTATTATTCTCCAAACAATTGCACTTACGTTGCCAGTAATTATACAACAAGTAGAATGACGAAGCATTGTTTTACTAATAGGTTACTTTATACTGAAGAGAAAATATTATTCAATCGATGGAGTTTCAGTTGCATTTCTACGTCCTTCTTGATTTCTACTGTTAATTGACTAATAAATGCACAAGAAATATTTTCGTGTAGGCATCGCATTTTATCAGTACAAAAAGTTTTCTATTACCGGTGGACATTTGATCATTACTGTTAAAAGACACTCCAAACGTAAAGCATGCGTTCTACTAGACTCGTTTCATTAGCAGCATTCTATCACTATCAAAAGGTGTCCACTGTAGTGCATTATGCCACAAGTGCGTAAAATACGATTTTACGCACGAGTGCTATTTGAATTCTACGAGTGCATAAAATCAAATTTAACGCACGTGTTGCATATGATATTTTTTATGTAGTATGCGTAAAATTCCATTTTACGCATTGTTTTAGGTGCGTAAAAAGAATGAATGAATGAATGCCTTTTCGATAGACTCTGAAAGTGTATTACTGATGCTACTCTACAGTCAACTACCATTGACCGGCTAAAAGGAACTTTAGATCTGTTTGCTTCAAATATTACAGTATTGGGTTTTATTATCAACTTATTCGTAGATTTCTATAGCTAATGCGTTTTTGTACATCATAAGCCTGAAAATGCTTATTCACGCAAAAGTAATACAACGGAAATGAAATTTTTTGGGTTCTCTCAATTCGCGATCTTTTTTATTAGCCCCTTAATAGTCATTTGAAATTGACTTTTCAATGTCTCTAGAGCTCGATGGAGCAGCAACTGTTATTGTAGAAACGCGCGTTCTCGGTTGCTTGCAGCGAGTATATAGTGCGCATACGGCGTACGATGATTCGAGGGTCAGAAATTTATTTCAAGCTCCACCAGAGCCTACTTCCTCTTGTTTCGTGAACCTCACTGTGGCGTCGGTCATTACCTCGGCCTGTTTTTTGTTATATCTTGTGAATGTTATGGGCCTATGGCTTTCAAGGTGAAGGGCACGGAATAAAATGATACGTTAAAAAAATGTATTATCAGTTGATACAATCGATTTGTTGCAAAAAAACAACGCGGCGTCGTCGTTTGTTTGCAAAAAAAGTATGAACCCGGAGAACGACATGTTAGTTGTGACAAATACTTTACTCGTACACTTTACTTACGTCTTACTGACTTAGTTACTTATTTATTTGCCTATTTGCTTACTTAATTACTTTAACTTTACTTTACTTTTTATTTCGGTCGTAATTTTGTTTTGTAGTTCTCCGGACAAATACGTAAAGTAAACTATATGTCGCAACTAACCTGTAAACGGAAAGAAGGATCTGACAAACATTGCCATGGCGTCTGGAAAAAATTACTATAGTGCCTGGTAACACGGCCCTACAACGCCACCTATGGCAGAAAGTATAAGCATACAACGCCACCTATGGCAGAAACTTATAAGCATTTTTTCTATAACTATAAGGACTTTTTGTCAGAACTTGTTGTAAAAATTATTATAAGTCTCGCACTTTCTGCCATAGGTGGCGCTATAGCGCCGCCTTACAAGGCACTATAGTGATTTTTTCTGGACGCCATGGTAATGTTTGTCAGAACCTTCTCTCCGCGCAGCTCTCCGGATTCATAACGTCTTTTAGTCTGCGGAAAACGATAAATACCCGACAAAAACCCAAATTGTGAAAAGTATTGGCGTATTTTCGCGACGAGGCGACCTATTCTTACGATTTTTTCGTTTTTGCAAAAAATAAACATTCGTGTAACATTGGTACAATGGATGCTGTTTTGCCCTTTGGATCATTAATCTAATGAGATTTTCATTGTCTCTTCGATACCTCGCAGTGTTTTTCGGGAGAATAAGATCGCGCGTTCACTAGCTGCGTGCGAGGATCACGGAGGAAGCTGTTTCTCAGCATGGAAGCTTCAGTGCTTAAGCCCCTCCGTTGAATCTCCGATATCGAATAACGAAATCGTGCTTGTGGCCGTAGTTTCGGTTACGTACCAAACACCGATAGCGCACAGTGCCGCACGTTGATGTACAACATAGGAGCGCACATCGTGGCGCTATATCCTCTCGTACGGTATAGCACTCTGGATTCCATCATTTATCCATTCTACCGGTGACGGTAAATCCCCAACAGATACCTGATACGTGCTTTAATCGCGCGAGCGCGGCGTCGTCCCTGCTACCTGACACACAGGTAATACACAGGATATACAGAGCGTATGGTACTGTTAAAGAGTAACGAACAATAGTTGTATGTGTAGATATAAAATTAAAGAGAACCTATATATGCGTTGAATTCGTGTGATAATAATCAATGGAAATTAATTCAACTCGTTTCTCCGCACCATATCCTTTTTACTGGTAACCACTTTTCATCGTAACATCGGAAATGGGATATTTCATCTCAGAATAATTTGTTTTGTAAAGTGATTATATATCTTGACCCTTCGGCATTTTGTTACAATATAGATTGCTAATGAAGAACAAAAAAAAAAAAATGAGTCGCCTAAATCGGCGTTCATCTTTGTTCAAATGAATGGATATTTAGCTTAAGACGAATTTTAATTGCAGCATACAAATTTTCGTTTATTGTAATTATTATTGAAGAATCTAATCATTTAGTTGTGTTAACTAATAATTCGTTGAATAAAAGGTCAACGCCACGACAGCATTTAAAAATATGATTTTTTTAAAATCATTTAATTGGTAGCGACTCCCTACATGGAAATTACATATATGCATAAAATATATAATAAATATATTGAATTCGGCGTTTTACATAAAAAAAGAAAAAAATCGAAATCCTTATTCCCATTATTATCGCGTTTGGTCTCATCTGTCGTATTTATTTATTATTCTGTACCTTTTTACGCAAATTATTCAAAACGGAAAGGTAAATGATTGTCATCAATTTGAATAAAATTTGATCCATCGGATACTCTACAATCTGATGTATTTTTTATCGCCAATGTGAATAAAATAAAAATTATAAAAATTTCTTAAATTTCCTTGAATGCGTGTGATGCACGAATGCCGAAGAAAAATCTTCATCGCTCGATTCCCACCGCCGTTCCAATGGCATTCGACGTCATCCCGCAAACCGTCAGCCGGGTGGTAATTCAAATAGAAGACAGTGGAATGTTATACAAATAATCTCTCTGTGTGACTGCCTGATAAGTGGCCAGTAATCCAACACCGGATGAAACCCCGAAGTCTAAACATTCGTAGCCGAGCGCAACGGAGGAAGAAAGTGTTCCGAAAGAGAACGAAACTAAGAAGGAGAATAGAGAATGGTGAAGAGTGATTGATAACTACGGGACGGTGAACCGATTTAACGAGAAATCGAACTGTGCATTAAGCGCTCAACAATGTATATAATCTGTATGTATATATAGCAATACTATCAGCGAAATAACTATAGCTATATCGATACAGAATCGGAAAAAATGATATACGAGGGCATTGCCGTTAAGAATGTCTTAAAAAAAAAAAAAAAAAAAAAAAAAAATTGCCGCAGAACCAGCATTTTGACAAACCATTTGCGAAATATACCGTGTGACTTTCAACACCAGGGGAGCAGTCATCATTGTACCTATTCTACAGAAAAGTACAGGGTGTTCGCGCGCGTGCAGCAGTCGCAAAGTAAAACGTACGCGGAGCACATATGCACAGTAGTAATGGAATGTTTGCAAGTAGGTAAGGTAATATAGGTATGCGTGCGTAAGAACGACAATCGTTCTCATTTGCGGCGGTGATGGTACCCGGTGATACCTTGGTAAACATATGCCAACCTCTGTAATACGCTCCCAAGTATGTTGGATATTCATCGGCTATATATATACGCGTAATACCCATATCTACGTGTAATAGAGGCGGTATGCATACATGTAAAAAATGGTCATTCGCTGACGTCACGAGACGAAGAGAGAGCCAAGAGCGCGCGGGTCCTGGTGGGTTCACGGGTGGCGCGCGGACCTATGGGCCTTGGGACGAAGGAGTCTGGTTTACAGCGTCAAACGAAGGTCCGCGGTCTCTCTCGTCGTAGAATGACAATTATTCTTGGTCACTGGGTAGATGGCGCTTGGCGGCTCTCCTTTGGCCCGCGGCTTTCACATACTATACGCGCGTGCATGTCATGCTTAAGTAAACGGAGTTTATTCTAAGCCGGGTACAGTACGTATACGTACGTCGGGTGCCCTAGAATACTCCTTCCGATGGTCAGGTTACCGTGAGCCTCTCGACGAGTCTCCACGTCGAGACAAGGCAATCGCGAACCCGAGAACTACGTCGAGAGCGCACCATACGTATGGGTGCTCACGGAGTACTTAGGTACGCGCTTGCCAAGAGGCGCCGCTGATTCAGAAGGCTTTCCGTCTTCATGGTTTCATGCCGCGAACTATAACTACTTTGGGCTGTTATGCATAGCCAGCTAAATCCCCTGCACGATTATTCTGGGGTCGTTCGTCTCTGCATACAATGTGACCGCGAGTTCGCGATGTGGTTGAACTTTTTTCGCCATTTTCGAAGCTGTATCGATGTTTAATGGTCAATTAGCGATTTAAATCGCGAATAATAAGAGATTAAAGATTTTTTCACGATTATAGATATATAGATCGTTAAAATAATCGATCTAAATCTGGCAGTACGGCGTTTTCGATAATTCATTGTATTATTTATCTTGTAATCGAATTAACGATGTTCTCGCCGATTCAGCCGGCGCGACGGTGTCGTTAATTTGTTATCTTTATAGTGCGGTTATTTTCAGATGTGTTTTATATAGTCTGCAGCCAATGGCAGAGTTTTTTTTTTTTATCTTTTTGCATCCCAAGCGAATCCGAGTACTACTTATACATATCTCTGTCGCGAAGAGACTTCTGTATACGGCACTTCTTTATATGTAAAATCATACCGCAGTTTGAAGGTATGTAATGTTTACCTATTAAAAAATATGAGATCTGTTACTGCGCAGTCGTAAATACTTTGCCGAATAATTGTTTTATTGAAGATTCTCATTTTCTGATAAATATTCCGCGTTATCGATCGCGCGACGATTTTTCGCACAACGTTTCGTTGCATCATTTTAAATACGTATTCGTCGCGACTGAATTTAATATACATTTCCGAAAATATCGGCGTATTTCAAAGAAAATGACTGAGAAAATTTGTATTATATTTAAAAATAATAAAAATAAAATTATTCACAAATACAAATTGATTCAACGCGTTCCGCACATTCAATTAAAATTTCATATTAACTTTTCAAATTTTTACGTAATTTTTTTTTTTTTTTTTCAAATTTTATTTTTATTTTTTCAAATTCTATTTAAATTTTTTCAATTATTTTTGTATTTATGTCCATTTTGAGTCACGCATCCGTTTTCCTGCTTTTTTCCCTCCAAAACCTATCTTCGGAGAGTTCGAGTCGACCTTCGGGATAATTCCGAGTTAATCGCGTGTTTATTATAGTTACGATTATTTTATCCCCAATATTATCGTTTCTCATGCACGCTGCGCGTAAAGTATTCAGGATATCGAGACCCGAGGGAAACCGTTATCTGGAAGGCGCGCGCATACGCGAGAAAGTATTTGGCAGGTTTGCATCATTGCGTGCCTCTTCGTGTAAGCGTTTCACTTCGTTCTAATTGTCGCTGGCAAAGACAGAGAGGAGAGTCTGGTGGGTGCGCGAACGACGTCGTCGTCGTCGTCGCCGTTGTAAATGCACGCGGAGATGCCGGGGCGTCTGTACGGCGGAGCACGCGGTTTCTCGTCGTGCGTTGTATACCGCGCGTAGGAGAGTAAGCAACCGTTTGAATTTTACATCGACGCCTCGTAAAGCCACCCGCTACGGCGATTATAGCGTGAATTCCGCGTCCAGCTAGGTGCTCCGCCACGGGAATTCGCTCCGGTGTGTGTTGCATTTGGCTTTCACAGTCAGTGACCCGTTCTCTCTTCCTCTCACGCTTTTCCCCGTACGGTACACCTTTGATCACCCCATTCTATCCCGTTCGTTTCTGCTATAATTACCCACATACCGCATCCATGTGAGTAGATTACATATTAATTCAATTGCAAATTATAATTCTCGTGTATCCTGGCGCATCCTTGCCATTCGGGCGTGTACATTGCGCAGAGGGATAACAGGCGATAACGAAGAGCGGCTCGTTCCGTTAATCAAAAAAATCCTTTACAAACGCTCCAATGAATATCGGCGCATTAATTAATGGTTTATAGCACTAATAATACGATGATAGTCAGTCGCGAAATTATCCTTCTTATTTGTATATTAACTAATTTCAACGTTGATTTGGTCAACCGTATCGTTATCAATCGATATAGAAACCAACATGCGCAAACAACATGCGCACTGCGAAATTCTTGATCATTTGTATATATATATAAATATATACGAGCGCCGATGGGAAAAATCCCTTCGTCATCGATCGTATCGATCGATAGGGATTCAGAGACGCGTGCATGATATTTCATAAGGGAGGGGATAGGACTCGTCGTGCGCTCGCGAGCGGAGGGAACAGGATGGCTAATTTACAGGCAATAATTAATTTTGCAGCGTAACGCTCTCATGAAACTGCATTCCTCGCATAACCTTTTATCAGCGTCGGCTTATGGTAACTCCGCGTCTCGTATTATACTACATATAGTATGTATATCCACTGTATATGCGTATACGTATGTTGTTGACGGTGCTTTGGATTGCATGGCCCGTGCGGCGAACCGATCGTGTGAGCCTTTACCGCGTTCCGGCGGCCTGTATATACCTACATGCGCGATCTATGTGGCTAATAGCTTCGCTTTTGCCGTATGTCCGCCCCGACCGCCCCGGTACTGGAACCGCTGTACCAGACCTTTTACTTCGAATGTCTCGCATTCTACGTGTATATTATCTTATTCACTTTCGTACGTGTCCCGCGTGACGTACACGAGACACCGCGGAGACTCGATACTTGTTACACAGGCGCTACGAGAAACTACGCACCGGAGAACCGGGGGAATTGCTCGTAAAAATAATAACGATTGGGTCTATACGGAAGACACGAGGCATCGTGGGAGCGAATCATTCGCGATATATCGCGCCGTGTTTATTGTAGAAACAGGACAAACATACGCTATTGACTATAGCCGAGCCGTAGGGACGTTATTACAAAACACGTTTAATGTGATTAATCGTTACGCGGTTTGTTATCGTATGTTTCTTCATACTGATATTCGTTTGCGGCCGCACATCCCCGCAAATTAATGATAACTATAGTAAAGTAGCGCGATCTTTTGAATATCGCAAAGGTCGTTTGCGATTAATCGATTGGTACGGTCCTTCGATGTATTTCTATTATTTTTAATTTATCATTATACGTAAAAAAATACGTGACTCGTACGAATTTGATAATTGCATCCTTATTATCGGTAATGTAAGTAGAGAAAGTCGCGCGACGCATTGTACTTGCGATATAAAATGCCTAATAAAGGGGACAAAAATTATGGAAGAATAATACTAATTATCCTTCCGGAATTTTTTTTTAATTAAAAATTACGAAATAATTAGGGGGATGGAATAATAAAATGCTCGGTACAGTTACGGAGCACAATGAATTATTATGAAAAAAAACTAAATATAACAGTTTTAAATCGCGGAGGTGAAAAGTAATTAAACTACGCGCCGAGCCTACGGAGCGTTCACACGGAACATTGATAGCTTCAAGCGTCAGCAGAACCCACAATACTAATTTTTTTTTTTTTTTTTTTTCTTGCCGGTGTTTAAAAGAAAAAGAGAACGATGCGTTACGAAGTGCACGCGAGGGAAACGAGAGATTCAACGGGTCAGTTGGGATGCGATGGTCAAGTAGGGCCCATATGGACGAGGCGATGAGATACGCGAGACACTCGACGGATTATATAGTCGCGGTGAAATTTTTTATTCCGAGCACAGGCACGAAAGAATTTGAATACTCCACGTAAAAGTGGATATTCCCTGTAGCCACCGTCACCGGGCGGGATCGTGAGTTCGCGGTGGGCGTCTATAGTTATATACGCCGAGGCACAGCCAGAACGGTGACTAAGCCAAACGCGAAAAGAATACAGAAACTCCGAAATGTTTCACGAATTCATTAATATTCATCAGGATTATTATAAAAAAAAAAAAAAAAATAGATGTGCACCCGCGAGTATTTGAGAGTTGTATATGTATCTACGTGGATAGATATATACATAGATATATACCTATAGATGTGGGTACGGAAACGTAAACACACTTGGATAAGTAAACTTGCTACTGTTGCATGTAAAATTCTGGGAGCGGTGGCATTTCGGGTATTATGCATTTGCGTTCTCTTGTGCACACGTAAAATAAAGAGGAGAACACCCCCCAGAAAGTTTTGTATCCGGCGCGCACGCACAATGCACGCGGTGCCCCACGACCACCCGCCACCGGTGACCTGTTGAGCCGTGACCGTCAAACTCGGATTAAGCCGGATTACACGCTCATAATTGAATTTTTATGGGATATACACACAGCCAACTGAGTAAACGTACTCTTAGCGCGAAAGAGGCAGGGAATTCAACGGCGGAATCTACGGTGAGACGTGCTCAGCCTTTTTCGTTAAACCAACTCGCCATGATCCGGAGACAAAATCCCGCGAGATTACGACTTGATAAAATAATCCAGTCTTGCGTGACTACGTTCCATTTTCGCGGTTTGATGAGAAGGGAAACTGTTTTTTTTTTTTTTTTTAATCCTGTGCGCAATACTTCGTTAATATTTTACGTGGTTAATTGAGAAACGATTGGTTCCGCCATTTTTTAACTCCGAACTGCCCGCCAGTGGAAAAAGGCGGAAGTTATGCGTTTCACAAAGACGTATTTTTTGGTTGTCCGATATGTTCTTGAAAATTGCTTAAAATCACTTAACAGAATTTGATACAGCGATTCTATGACGTACGGTCAATATCGTTTGCAATGGAGAATTAAAAAAGTTAAATGTTCGTAGAGACGAACGCATTTTACGGAAAAGTCCTTCAGAAATATCGAAAATTGGGCGCCATTTTCCGCGATATATTTTTTCAACTTCCGGTGTTTCGCAAGGCGCTCAATCTCTATGCAATATAACCTCAAAATAGCGGTACATGGCGCTTCAGAGCGTTACGTTTGCAAATTAAAAAAAAAAAAATCCCTCAAATTAAATTAAAAATTGTCTTCTTTAAAGACGATGAAATAAAAAATTTTGCCAAAATTGAAAAACTCCCCACGGAAAAAAAAGTGACACAACTATAACATGTGAATAATAATTGTTATTTCACTCATTTTTTCAGTCGGGTCTTTTCGAATTATTGTAAATTTTTTTTTTAACGTCTAAAAATATTGTAAATATTAGATAGACGCTGTGAAAAGAATTGAATATACGGCGGACGAATTGACTTTCAATTATTACGAAGGTCAAGAATCAATTTCGCCATATTGATTGAACAATGCTGACTGATGACTGATAAATTGATGGCTGTTTGGTATCCTATTTTTTTTTTTATTCCACTCAATTATACTCTTGATTTCGTTCGCGTTTCAAGAGTGCGCTTATGGGTACTACAGTACTGATTATAATCTGAAGCGCACTCGTGACCGTCGTGCGTGGAGCCCGCGCGGGTGTGCCGTTTACCAATCAGCTTTTCGTCGTTCCAAGCCGATGATCGGGCATCGATTACGGGGAGAGAAGAGGAGAGCCAACGCTTCCGATTGGTACGCCCAGTTCATCGAAGCTACTTGTCGAGTCGGCTACAGCTGCGTGTGTACGTGTGCGCGCGCACACTGACAATCGTAGTACGTAGATAGATAGTATTACACGTATATAGTATATTATACGGTATGCATTTGGTACGAATCTCGTGTCTCGATCATTTCGGTGTATTTCGCACACGTGCGCAGTCCGGACAGTGTGTTTCTCTGATACCGATAGAGCCGACGTACCGACGACGTAGTCGACGGCCTGCCTTCGTGCCTCCAACCTCCACTGTCCCGGAGTTCGGAACACAATCGCACGTCTCATTAGAGACAAACCAATAGTTTCCTGCTGACAAATTTCCTCTATCTATTCCTAACCATCGATTATAATGCGCACAATGATGCGCGAAAGGGACAAGAGCTTCGTGACCATTACGTCGTATAAACATATGAATTTCGGTCTCTCAGTCGAATTCGGCACATCAACGCGAGGTGCCATTTTTGCTACAAAATTTAAAGTCACTACCGTTTCTAATATCGAAGCTGTAACGGTGCTTCGATATTTGTCGCTATTTGTCTTCAAAATCGGAGTAAACAATGTGAATTTCCAATCGGAGAAAAAAATTGACGACGGAAAATCAGGTCGAAGACGAAAAGGCTGGAAGGCAGAAATATCAAAGGCAAAAGTGGGAATATTTTAGCATGTGAACGGGTTGGATGAAATAGGGACGCATAAACTAAACAAGACTGTGTGGCATCATTGCCACGATTATTCGTAGTTTCCTGGGAGGGACGTCGAAAGAGAAAGAAAAACAGAACGAAACAGAGCCGGCGACTTGAGTGCGCGGCGGAGAGAGGCGAAATGAAGAGGCGAAATGGAACGAGAAGGCGAACAAACGAGAGCACAAGAGCGGCAGATAATTAAAAGTTTTAATTATGCACCTGGGCGAACCTTGGCGCGCGAGTGTTCCCTCGCAAAAATTGCTTCTGCCCGTTGTATAAAGAAGTTGGGCGCGAACGTTGGCGTTGGTCTCGTGAGTTCTCGGTATCACCGAAACGAAAACTTGGAAAGAAAAAAACGAAACATGGAAAAATGCGACAAGGGGTGATACCTACCCTTGTAAAAGATATAGATGAAAAATGGCAGTGAAAAAGGTAGAAAGGTAGAGAGAGAGAGAGACACGCGAAAGCAAACACTTCGTTGGAGTAGCGAAAGATCGAACGATCCTCTCGGTATATCATCGCTGGCGGCGTTCGTGCGGCCAATCGTAGGTACATCGCATTCCTGCAGACTTAGATAAAAATCTATACTTTTCGAGGGTTGGAAACGAGTAATAAAAAAAAGAAAGATTGACCTACTTGACGGTTTGAAATACGAGTTAAATTTTTTTGGAATGCGATTTTTTTTTTTTTTTTTTCGTTCGAACTGTAGAAGTTATGATGAAAAGTTGTGACGAAACATCGAAAAAACAAAAAGAAGAGAAGAGTTACCGAAAGGATACGGAAGGAGATGGTGGTGAGGAAAGTGACTCGTTAATTTTGGCGATTGATTCTCTTCCGTGGAAACGATGCATCCGAAATAAAAAACAAAATGGGATATTCGAAATAACAATTGCGAGTCATTGACGATCATAGCTTTTACGGATCGATCTTAAACGTTTAATAATTACCTATAAACAGCGATCCCTCGCATTAATTTTTCATGCTGCAGTTTTAATACGCCATCGTTTACAACGAAAAAAAAAAAAAATCAACGAGCGTCAATGACTCGTCATTATTATTGACTTGAAGAAAACGTATTGATCCGGCAGCCATATCGATTTTTTGTCCAATATTTCATGACAATGTTTTTCTGTGAGATTCTCAATTACATGTAATTTTCATTAGGAAAAAAGCACTTTTTATTACCTCCGATCGTTGTTGGAAAAAAAAAAATCAAAATTTGACTCGAATTTCAAAACGTCAGATAGACGTATATCGGCTTAAAAATACCTATTAAAACTAATTACAGAGAAATCCACGAGAATGCGCGACGAGCGAAAATCCGAGGAAATAAGCGTCTCTCATTCTCGTAACAAACTTTTACGACCGTGAAGACGATAGCACAGCATCGATTCTTATGACCCTCTCTCACCCTTCGCGAAGTCTGACGGTAAAGAGTTGCCAATGCAAAAAAAAAAATCCGACTCACGTTTCATTGCGTTTCTTATGCGTATACGACATTACATAGCTTCCAGTATCGTACACAGTACGTGTGTATATTTTCGAACGAAACGCGCATAGTATGTCAACAGCAACATCGTATACGACACCGAATACGACAATTTCGAATGTCTATCCGTATGCAGTTTTCGATAAAAATTGACAACGTCGCGAGTGCGCACGCGCGCACACGTGTAACGAGAATTCGAAATATAAAATGGCAAATCTCGTAAAACAAAGGATCGTAAAGCCACATCTGCGGGAAAAGCGCGAATGGGTAGTGCACCCGCAACGCGATGAACCCATTTGATCTTTCTGCGTTCATCGTGGAAACGGTGGCTTTGGTTGGGAATTCGTTCAATTCAACATGAGTTTGCGGTATGGATTCAGTGAGAATAAATATGAGGGAAAATACGTAGTCGGGAATTGTCGTACTCGACCGGTATATACTATAGCTGTCCCACAGGCTACTCGTAGCCGACGTGAAGTTCACTTTCCGGTCGCGTTGGATGAGAAGCACATAGACGTATATCGAGTAACTGCCGGACTGTTCGTTCATCTATCGGCCTCTCTACGGAACGAATATTCCGGTCTGTCATCGACAGAGTCGAGAGTACCTTGTGATTCGCAAAAGCGACGTCGAACGAAAAGTACAGAAGTAGCGGTATCGATGACGCGAGATCGACGGACGTTTCATTAACCGCCTGAGCTTCTGCTCGGCGAACGGCCCGATGGATTATCACGACGCGTGTTCAGTTCCGAAGGGATAGAGAATTCTCTGTGGAAAACGTACCGCGAGTAACGTAGACGTAGGATACGCTGGATAAACGGCATGTCGCCCACCGTTGTCCAGTTTCCAATGGGATATAAACCGCAAGCTACGGCAGTAACGACAGACTCGACGGATGTATTCATTGTCTCCAACGTTTTGTAATACCGGGGAATTGGGCCCCTCGTATCGAAACGTATAGACCGATGTGTGCCTTCACTCGTTTATGCGATAACACGAGAATAAAGAATTCGTTTCAACAATGTGACGTATGCGGAAAAAAACGACGGAAACTTTGTTGCGCAATGCCATCGAGAAAGAAAATCGACGGAACCCAATTGACCTTTCGATCTATCGAACTATTAAATTAGACATTCGTATAATTTCGTCTACCTGTTGAGGCGAGAAACGAAATTTTCCGATATTGTTGATAACTCGTTGATATACGGCAACACAATTCTCAACACCGATTTCCGATCAACACGCTTGCGGATTCATCGTTGTATCCGTGGAACGAAAAGCGCTTCCGCGGGCTCTCGAAACGTTAAACGTATTTCGTTTATCACGGGAAAGCGGTGAATTGAAAGCTGCAGTGAGGGAGATGGATAGACAGATATATAGGGAATACCGCGTCGCGCGAAGAGTCGGATGAATCCCGTGGGGTTAACGAGAAGGGAGCGAACGAGAGAAAGGAAGAGAAAGATACAGAGTGTCGGGGACGCGCGACGTCGAATATCCCGCGACGTGCCGCACTTCTAAACGCGCGGAGAGAGCTCTACCCGAACGTTACTCGTAGACTCGCTCTTTCGCTCGTTTATCCACGACGCGCGTTCTCTCTCCGTTTCTCCCTCTCGCTGTTCCGCTCTCTCGTTCACTTCGCTTAGCTCCCGACGGTAACCGAAATAGAATATCGAAATAGACCCAATATTTTCGTCGTCTCGCGTTTGCGCCACCGCGACTCGAAGCAGTAGTAGCAGCAGCAGTAACGTAGAGCGAGCAGAAGTCACGACGAGAGAGTCGTCGGCCGCGCGAGAGTTGCGTGAGTGTGAAGATAATAACACCGAAGATTGAGACAATTTTCAGATAAAAATGAAATTCCGACGTTATCCCACCGAAGCGATTGTGAATTTTTTTTCTCGACTCATAATCGATATTTTATCGAATTTTTCGATTTTTCTCCCGATAATATAATGTTTATAATAATAGTAATAATTATTGAAACTCGTAGACAATTCTCGATGTTTTGCTTCACGAGTCTACGAGACATACAATAGCTTTATCCAGAATACCGTTAGAACAACAGTCTGACAACGATATATATCACATCGAATCTCACGATGTTATTCTGAAACGGTGCGCTGCGTATGCTTACCGCATGAATATTATTTTAACCCAAACGGTTAAATTTCAAATGCATCGGCATGTCAGCCACGGGGCTGCGAGCTTTTGGTGAACGTCTTCGATAATTTCGAAATTCACGCGACGATTGGCATATACCCGATCTCTCGATATTCCGATTCCAGGTAACCGGTAGTCATTGATTTTCCCGATAGAAGTACACTTTATGTCAGAATCGATAAAAGATATCTTTGCATATAATTGCGTAAAGTTTCATATATATAAAATACATAGGTAAAAAAATGTAATAATAACAATAATTATTATTATTATTATATATATAATTTAATACAGAAAAAAAGTTCTATATACTATATACATCTCAGCATATACTTTATTCCTACGGAGGATCTAACCATTCATCGAACCGATCTGTTTCATCGACCGAATTAGATTTCGCGTAAAACAGCGCAGAAATTAACCCGATATAATTTTGGGAGAAATTCCGATTTACGGTATCTTTACATAGAAAATGGTAGACAATTTCGTCAACTATTAAGGTCATCGTTATCATCTATCGTTATCATACGATACGTTTGTACGACGTCATCAACAAGAGTTTCACGACTGCGTGACTTCAACCAACCTTACCGACTGATCGCTCATCGACGCACAGGTGATCGGTATAGTTAGAGCCGTCAATTTTAAAGAGACCCGAATGTCCTTACCGCCATAAAACTTTTATCCGCTGACGGAACCGACCGTCTTGTCATGACGGAGCATTGTGATTACGATCGGTATTTTACGATTAGGTAGAGAATATCAAAGTACACTAAACTTACGAGGCGCCGGATACAAAGGATCGAAGCGAAGCGGCTTTAGCCAGTGATCGGGGCGGGATGCAGGGCGCAGGAGGGGAGGATTCATGCACGCCTGCTGCTTCTGCACGTCTAGATTCGAGATTCGCAATATAATCGAGCTCCGGGGCCCGATTATCTCTAACAGGTGCGGTTCGACTGTTCCCCAAAGGCTCTATAACATACAATCCCGATGCCGCACTGATTTCGACAGGGTTTTGGTAGAGTGGGTGGAGGGGGGGACGTAGAACAGTGGAAACGTTGAATCGCATCGCCACGCTCATCGTGACTCGGTTGCGTTCGGTTTGTCTCCCTCTCGCTCTTTCGCCCACGTCGTTCTCCTCTGAACCCTGAAATTCGAATATCGCTGGAGGGCAATCCCGCGGGAAGAGAGGAGAGAACACGTTATCGGTCCAACTCGCTCGCTGGAGACCGTGACCCAAGAGCATCTTCCTTTCCCTGTATACCTATCTATTTGCGAATAGATAGTTTCACGAATTAACAGGATCGCGATAGGGGAAAACAGGATCGAGAGTAGCCGAGAGGGAGAGAGATACAGAAACGACCGGTGCTGCGAATGGTAAAAAATCCAGAAGTGGAAACACAGAGAGGAGGCAACAAGATCGAGAAATGGAGTGACTGCGAGTGGAATAAAAGATATCAGAGATATAGAGACGCTATGCTGTCGAGAGTTGGTGGCTTAGCGGACTCTAAGGAGGACATAGGATATATATATATCGAATATAGCGTAACTATAGTTGACGATACTATAGTGTAAAACGGCCTGTGTACTCATGGCGTATAGCGTAGCGGTAGTGTGCGCGAGAACCAAACGAGTTTGTTTTCTACAATTTTCCCACAAGTAACATGGCGTGTGCGCGAGCGAATACGAGTCCGATGGTTAAGGCCCGTATAGAAAGATACGTACGTACACGGTATAGCAGGAGGTAGGGACACCATATAAACACCGGGGCAACAGTTCCGCAAGTCCAAAGAGAGGCGAAGCTGCTGCTGCTCCTGTTCTGTTCTGTATGTGAGCTGTTGTTGCTGCTACCGCTGCTGCTGCTGCTGCTGCCGCTGCTGATGCTGATGCTGTTGCTGCTGAGAGAATCCCGGTCGTCGTCGACGCCGGGGATCCGGCTGCTGGTTCTCTTGCCTTATACGATTTATACACCATAAGCGAACAAGCCAGAAGCAAACCAACAAACCAGACCTCAGAACAGAGTGCTGCGCAGCAATGACCACTACATTTGACGCAAAGAAAGTAAAGACGGCCCTGGCGTGGATGTTTGCCGCGAGAGAAAGATAGAGAAAAAGAATAAGATGAGAAAGAAATGAAGTGAGAAGAGGGAGTAAGAGAACGAAGGAGAGTACCGAGATGAAACGGGATAGAGAACGATATACAGCACGAGTAGTACAGTGCAGACGAGACGGTGAAAGAGTGGTAGGAGGGCAAAGCCAATTTAAGAGCGCAAATGCGTAAGGCGTGCGGCTGCTTCGCAACTCGCGGCCGCGAACGTTCCTTTTCTCCCGTCTCGAGAGCGCGAGATCCGTGGCTTCGCACGCTGCGGGTCCCCCATCGTCGCACGAGGGGGCCCCTCCCCCTCGCTGCTACAAGACTTCTCATCGCATTCGACCGCCCTTATTCTCGCGTAAACTCGCCCGTCTCGCGATCAACCTCCACTTTCCGACGAGAGAGATTTCTACAGATATAACACCGACTCGCGCGACGCATACGAGAACACTGTCGAACGTTTCAGTTTGCATTTTCTTTTCCTAGTCGAACGAAAAATCGAAAAGCACATTCCTTACTGCGCGCCATTGCTGTACAAAAAGCTATTGTAGTCGTCAACGAAAAAAATCGCTTACGCCATGGAAAATTATGAGGTTGTAAAATTAATAATTAATTAGGATTACTTGAAAAAAAAATAAAAATTGAAAAAAAAAAATTCGAAATTTAAAATTAATTTGTAAAAATTTTTGAATAATTTTACCAACTTAAAAAATGGCTGTAAAAACGCGCATAAACGAAGATGATAGGCAGGCAGCTTTCATTATGGTTTTTAGGGATAAACCACATTCCAGTCCTCGATTATTTACAGATCTTTAATCTTATTCTGTGTTCATTTCTGTTTATTGGATAATTTGATTGATACCCCTTTTTCGACGTTAATCATCTTCAACCCTCGCATTGGTCAAGTTATTTATATAAACTACTGAAGTAGGCCTACCGACGGTCACTCAATTGACAAAAGAATCCAAAAATAGCGAATGGAGAAAACCTTTTTCGCGATCGTCGATTAAACGGAAGTGTATGGAGAACCAAGTAAAGCGAAGCGCATTTGATCCATCAGATCGAAAAGGCATTGACGATTTTTTTTCTTTACGTCAACGCTATTCAGACGCTAACTGGTCTACCAGATAGGACCATCATATCTTTTTGTGCACCGTAATGCGACGTTACGAAACGGAAATCCATACGCCGTTGCGCATCTCATGAGTGAAAATTTGAAACCTTCTTTCGTTTACATTTGATCGAAAGAAACGAACGAAGGAGTTTTCCCGGAGGCATTGAAATCTCGAGATCGTTATGAATGTGACGAGTCCGTGAGACTTTTACAGACGGAGAGAGAGACCGAGAGAGAGAGAGAGAGAGAGAGGCTCCTTGAGACGTTGCAGAGTTACAAAGATTCTCGTAGACTCGGCAGCCCGAGGAGCTCAGATCCGCGATAGTAACGAATGTTGGAAGCTTTGATCACCTCAGCTACTGGCGCAGATTCACAGGGTTATTCGCCAAGGAATCCCCCTCGGTGATGACCGTAGAGCCCAGACGACGTGAATGCTCAAAAGATTAAAGAGATCAAGAGCAACGAAGTCTTATTGACAATTATTCTAATGCAAAAGTCAGTTCTGAATGTTACACCGATGTGCACACATACTGTACACAGGTCTCCGAGGATTTCGACGTCTACGTATCCGATGAAAAATCAACGCCAAGAATGAGACCTGAATTCGCGATATGATACGAACGAAGAAAGTCCGTGAGGTATATAAAAAAAAGTTATCTTCGTATGTCAGTACAATGCTCGGAGTTACAGTGCATTTGCTCTCCCTGTTATTATTTCTCTCGGTTTTTTTTTATCTCCTCGTTTACCGCGTATTACGTCCAATTGAATAAAACCCATTCGGGACAAGCAGCAACCAGCAGTAGCACACGTCTATAAACCGCGAAAGCGACGACGTCGACGAATGACGCGATGTCACTTTATCTCTTCGAAACTTTCTTTCCTCCATTTATTTTTAAGATACATCGCGCTACTGCATTATATACCCACGTCAACAGGGGCTGCTATTCTGACTTCAGACCTCCGCCCACGTTGTCGATATCCGACTGATTTTTAACGGAAAACGCGATTTCTTCAACTTCGTCTCCTCCACCATCGGGAATACTCCTTCTCATTATTTCAACTTTAATTGGCATCGAAATATTATCCGCCGGTTATCGATTTATTTTTTGCTATTTCAATTTTTTTTTTCATCATTTTCGTGATTATTTTCATATTGTTAAATATATTTTTCAATACAATTTTTATGACAATTTCGTCTTTTTGTTGCGTATACATTCGATTTTGTTACATGTCGCTATACCGCTGAATCCCAATAGAAATAATGTAAATGTCAGAATAGGTAAGAAAATGTATTGCAGAAATGTTGGGAGATTAATCAAATGTCAAAATGTCAAAAAAATGATATATCTTCCTGCAGAAAGTTCTATTGTTGTACATATCACGATATACGGTCCATTTTCATGAGGGAGTCTATTTTTTTTTTTTTCGAGGTATTTTTTTCGTAAAAAAAAAAATGGAAAAAATCTGTTTATCGGCGTATACTTCTTTTCAATTCGCTGTAAACATTGCACATATCTGCGGACAACTCTCTTCAACAACCTCCAACTCGTTCTCCGACCTCTCGCAGCATGTGCCCCAGCAGCTGGGCTGGTGCAACGGCGAGTCGTCTCATTCTCTTTTCATCTTTTCTCCTTCTCGGTCTTTCTTTCCTTCGCTCCTCGTTATCTCCTCGTTCGGCGAGTCTCAACTCTTTTCTCCCCTCCTTCGGGTCTCATCGACTTTTCGCACGGACGTGAACACTCGCGATGTTGTATAGTACACTCTCGTGTTTGCCGAGCTCTTCCGAACTCGTCGGCTTGCCGAGGGGCTGCGCGTGCCCCCGGTCTCGAGACGCACAGCCGGAACGCTCATAACTTTTTTGGCAACGAATTGGCGGAATCAAGGCGAACGCGTCGAGTCGAGGGAAATAGTCGAACGACGGAGGAGAGCAGAAACGAAAAGACGGGACAGACCGTTCCGCACCGCGGTGCCCGAAGCCGGGTGATCTCGCGCTCGCGCACGCTCACCCGCGGGGCAATAACTCGCGGCGTGTTGTGACTACGGGACGACGGCCAGACCGCTGGTCGCAGCGGCTCCGACGCGCGCGGCAGCTCAAACTCTACCGATTACTTCTTCTTCTTCTTCTTTTTCCTTCTCCTCCTCCCCCCCCCCCCCCCTCCTCGTCCTCTACATCTTCGTCTTCGACTGTGTACGCCACCGCGATCTCGAATTTTCCTACCAGCCACGGAGCAGCTGCCCGAACGATTACGCACAACTTCTACGTGAACGCGAGAGAGATAAAAAAAAACGACAAGATTAAGATACTGAGGCATTCAAAAAAATAAATAAAAGAATACAAAACGCCTCTCTGTCTGTTCAGACGACCTTCGACGACCTTATCCACTTGTTCGAACGACCGAATAACCTGCCACTGACGCTTCTCGACAAAGTGGGAAAATATATGTTTCCCCACATCGACACTTTTCATCGCTGGCATATACCCGCGAACAGTGCAGTGCAAAAAAAATATTAAAATTTATCCTTGTTTTGTATTGTCACAAGGTATTTGGGGGAAGCGAATGTCGTCCAAAGGCAACCCCTTGATATTAATGTGGTAAAAAAATAATTCTATCGGATATATGACATAACCCGACATACTACTAGCGGTTGGACGGATTGAAAATTCCTTCTCAAACAAAAAAATCTTCGAAAGAATTCATTGGTATTCCTTATTATTAACTTTCGTTTTTTTTTTTTTTTTCGATTTTTATTTTATTTTTTCGTTGCGGTTCTCTTATTTAAAGAATGTGAAACTATGTCATGACGGGTATTTTCTACTTTTGCTGTTATAAACTTCATATGTTAGAAAATAATCGATAAGGCGAATCCGTCTATTTTTTTTATGACGAATCAAAGCACTCATGAAGAACAGAAACAAAAATTTTAAATTTCTATTTTTTTTTAGCAGTTTTTTTTTGAACGGTTGAAGATGACTTTTAAAAAAATTATAATTACAAATTTTAAAAATTAAATAAAAAATTATAATTATAAAAAAATTGTCTCTTGACGATTTACACTCCTCTAGTCGTAAATATTGTCTCAAACAAAATTTGAAAAAAGGTTTTTAATCAGTAAGAAAGCCATGGATTTTTTTTTTCGATGGAAATTTTGAAAAAGGCGGCGATTAGAAAAAAAAAATTTCGAATTTAGCCTTTTTTTTTGCGACAGCTGTTCGTTAAAAAAAAATACGAAGAAATAAAAAAAAAATAAAAAGTTTTCATAGCAAAATAAAGAATGATGTGAAGAGTGTTGTGTTCAAATTTCAGACGGATAACTTGAAAACTCTTCCTTTAAGGATGTAAACCGTGTATACCAACTGTAAGAAGATTTTTTGATAATTTTACACTAAAATGATCCCTTAAAATATTAAAAACTCATAAAAAAATCGGGCAGTGTCCACAAATTTTACATCTTACTGATTAAACACGATGCTTAACCCCTCTAAGACGGTATAAATTTTCAGCATTGTTCCCAATATTCACGTATTGTGATATTACAATGGACTTTTCATAGAAAAATTCGCGGGATTAATGTTTCCTTTTTCTTTTCATCGGCTTATCGCGCAAGAATCTGCGATACAAAAGCAGCGTTATAAAATTGTCAATAGCGAATGATAGTCATTGTGAATTATGGATAAATCCCACGCGACAAGCAACGGTCTGCCCTTGGAGAGCTTTCACTTCACCCTGAAAGAACCCCGATGGCCGTGTCTTCGGGCATTGCTTTGACCCAAATGCTACACATTTTTTATCGATTATTCTCGATTCTTCTCGAACCGAAAACGGCGTTCTAAAGCTTTGTATTACGATTGTGCGATTACCACGGCGAATGTGCCAAGGAGATGGATCGATGACGAGAAGATGGAATCCTTATTGTAAAATATTTCACCCTCTCAATCTTAATATCTTTCGCGTTCCATCCGCAGCTGCGCGCGATCGGAAGGTTCAGCGACGTCGTTCGATGCGAATATCGTGTACATGTACCGTGGTGCAAGTTTGGAATGTTAATAAAGAAGGAGAAGAAGGAGGAAAAGAAAAAAAAATGAAAGAGAGATCACATTCGTGGAGTGAGAAAGTTGACGGCAGTTGAAGTGAAAGAGATAGTCGAGAGAGAGAGAGAGAGTAGTTTCGCGAGCGAGGGAAGCTCGTCGTGAAAGCTTCCGCTGCCTTTGCCCGTTGGTCCCGAAGGGCTCGGGGAAAATCGTGAGAGCAATGGCAATATACCGATATATACAATATCGCTGCCTCGATTACGCTTCGTCCATCGCGAAAGGTAGAAGGTAAAGAGCAGATAGATGCGCGCTGGTAAAGGCCGGGCGCAGGGTTGCTTGCCGCACTTCCACTCCACTCTCTGTACGCTCAGTATACTATATTATAGAAGATACAGCACAGTATGTACATAAATGCCCTCTCCATACCCCTCGACAGAAATTCAAGAGTATAATACAGTAGACACACGAACACGATGTACGTACATTCCATTCTATTCTCCGGATGACTACACGCTGCATATACACCCCGCTATCGTATATGTTGTATACACATCAGTATCATACAGAGATTCCAATGTGTAAGGACTCTATACAGCGTACATGGAACCATAGATGGAGAATCGCAACGTGTATGAACTTCCTAAACGCTACAGTTCCCAACGTTTTGCCCGACTGACACGTTGACGCTATTCCCATCTCGGAGGAGAGAGATTACCCACGCGTACATCGCTACCCCCATTTACACATTGCGAATAATGATAACAATTTTTTTTTTTTTTTCGGGTGCTATTTCAACATTTAATTATTAATAGAGAAATAATTTCACTTCGGTAATTACTTTTTAAAATGTTCCCGCCATTCTAATCGCGGCGTGAATATCGACCGAAAGATAAGAAATAGAGAATTTCTCGTTTCTTTAATTAGAATTATTCCCTTAAATTCTGATTCCTCCCGAATAACCAAAAATATGACGGAAGACAGAGCGATGAAAGATAAATCTCAATTAAAAAAATAAGGGGATGTGGGAAGAACGAGAAGGCAGTGAGAACGCAATCCCTGAGACATCATTCTGTTCTTCAACAAAGTATACCGCGTCTTATTCGCGTCTTTTCCGCGAAGTTAATTTCACGGAATTTGCCAAAATTAGCTCGGCGTTAATTACCCGAATAACGACAGTTTCAGATCGTCGAGAAACGACGAATAAAAAAAATCGTATTCATTGAAGAAAGCCGAATGAAAAAGTCGCGATTTATATATGAGACGCTTGAGACAATGGCATGCAAGGTACCCGAACTTCGTTGTCGGCGTAGTTGATTGATGAAACGAGCGAAGCAGACAGTTACGCGAATAACGTCGGCAGAAATGACGTCTCGTCAAAGACGGCTGACAATAGTACTGATGGTCCGATGGTTTACGATAGATGCCGCTGAGACGAATATCATTCAGCGGCGTTCCGAAGCGCGCTATGCGAGAAGCTCCCGTTAATTATCGAATCTCGTCGACGGCCCTCGACCTCGTCTATGTATATGAAGATTTAATTCTCGCTGCGGCCTTTGCGAATGAAGACGCGACTACTGAGTGACTAACACGACTTTCTTTAGGACGGTAATCGAAACAGCAGCAGAAAGAAATGAAAGATTTCATCTAACGAATGTGGCGCTCTATGGGAGCAGAGTGCACACTATGGCCTCACGAACACCCCGTGAAATCTCAATTTTTTTTATTACGATTAGTCCGTTCTCCGTTGTGAACTGAAGCGCTGAAATTAGGTCCGATATCGATTTCATTGCTTTCATAGTAAAAAAGTTAAATATTTAACCAATTTAATTGAACGGATGTATCCATGAAGTTGTCGTTCGCGACCAATCAAAAAGATACATTGTGAGCTTCAATGGTGCTTTCGAAAAGATGCATAAATAGTAGTCGATAAAACGTTGAAATTTCTATACTACTGGAGTGTATTCGTGAAAAAAGAAAAGTTTAAAGGGGTTTCCTCGTCCGGTAATAGAGGTGAAAGTTTAAAGATTGAAAAAAACGGCGCGCGGAGGTTGGGAGTCAATGAAGTGGTGGGTTGGGGTCGCTTCGGGCTGAGAGTTCTTCTGTCTGCTCGGGTATAGCGAGAGGGGTGTTGAACGAACTTCGAAGGGTTGGGGGCTGCGGCATTCGCGCAGTGCATACAAATTGTCGAGCATATTGACCCCTCCTCATTTCTTTTTAACGGTATTCCGTCTCGCGTAACGTTTCTCTTCCGCATTCATTCGATCTTTTTCTCACTGACGCGAGCGCCACATTCGATCTTTCCGCGATGTATTCAATTTGCCGGTTTTTAAACTCACCCCATGTGAACATTGTTGAGAATTTCGCGTGTGTGAGAACGTAAAACAACGAAAACTATATGCTACCGACAAGTCACTCGGCAGCCTTCTCTCGCTTTTCTTCTCTTATACCTTCGTGACGAGTTAAATCGCGGCGAAGTGCCGTAAACCGCAAGAGCGATATATTAAAATAAAGGATGCGAAAGGCACTTCAGACGAACCACGATGTGAAAAACAGTGAAAAAATTATGATTAATGGGAATTCCCCGATTTTTAACTGCCATTGATCGATGTTAAAAAATGTATTCGATAGGCTACGGGATTTATGGATAAATGTGGTTAATAAAAAGAATCAATGAAGCGAACTGCTGCTGGATCGTTTGTCGCAAAATGTATCAGATTCCGCGATAAAGAGTGTTCCGAAAAAAAATTACATAAAGTACGAACTAACAGTATAGCCGACTACGGAGTTGGAAACGAGAAAGTCTCGGGATGGAGGAAGAGGAAGCGAAGGAACAAGATTGGAGGAGTAAAGCGCCGGGGCCGCGAGAAAACTTTTTGCCGAGTTTCTAACGAGATGTGCGCGCCTGCGAGTTTTCTCAGTGAAAGGGGAGAAGCAGCAACTAGCGAAATCGAAGGGGCCGCGAAAGAAGAGGGATTTGCCGGAGTGAGTTCCCGGTGGTTTCACTCGGAAGGACTTTATACACCAATCAGTCGTCCACTTTGCGATCGCAGTGTCCGGGGAGTGAAAATGCATTTCAGAACCGGAGATACACAGGGATGGCAGAACGAAGGCAAATATTGATTGCCAGCAGAGAAGCGCAAGAGGTGCCAAGAGCGTCCATAAAGGCGTCCATAGCTTCAAGAGAATTCTCCTCTCGAAGCATCAATATAATTGCGAAACAGTTGACACTATAGTTTCCTTACTACCGATCTAATTTACCGTTTCTCTACGTTCATTATTATTTTATTTTCTCCTTCTTTCGCTCCATCAGTAATCGTCGCGTTGTTTAATCAAAAATGTGAGTAATATCGTATTATGAAGAATAATCATTGAATTGAAAAAACTAAAAGGGATCTTTATAGTGTCAAATTTTCAATAAATCTTTTTACACTCGGTGTACACGATTTACGCTCTCAAATGAAGAGTTGTCAAGTTATCCGTATCAAATTTTGACGGACATTACTCACGCTTTCCTTCATCTTGCTGTGAAAGCTTTTTCATTTTTTTCCAAATCTTCATATCTTTTTAACGAAAAACTGTCGAATAAAAAGGCTAAATTCGATACTTTCTCCATACTTACTCCATAGCACTATAACGGCTTTCATACTCATTCATTTTTTTTTTTTTTTTTTTCAAATTTTGTTTTAGACAATATTTAATATGATTACAGTAGTGCACAGCGTCGGGTGCCAATTTTTTTATAAGCCGTTTTCAAGGCAAATAAAATGGTGAAAAAAAAACCATTAAAACTTTTTTGCTCTTCTTCGTGAGTGTTCAATTTGACATTTAAAAAATCAAACTGATTAGCCTATTACATCCGTCGAAAAAAAAAAAAAAATTGAAAAAATCAGTTTTTTTTTTTGGGCGCGTCACATTAAAAATGATCCCTTCCAAAAAAAAAAATAACTTTTCTCAAAGTTTTGAACGTTAATTTTCTGATAATGAACTTTCGATCCCAATGAGATTTTATCTACCGGGCTGAGTATATAAAGTTTCTCGAGCGGAACGATTGATAGAAGAGACTTTAGAATGAATGCCGCCGACTCTACTGACACTGCGGAACATGGTGAGAGAATTCGCGCGCAATACAGCGCAAGCTGGAGCATCGAGCCTCCGGCATATCGTCGACGTCGTCGACGGCAGCCAACCGGGGAATAATCCCGTTTGGACAGTGTTCTCTGTCCACCTAATTGTCGGGATTTATTGGGTCTAATACCGACGCCGACGAGAGATATAAAGCGCTCTCGGTATTGTGCTGTAAGACCTCGCGACTCGGCCACTATACCCCGACACCATTGCTGCATACTGCAAGAGGAACGTACTGTGGTGCGGCTCCGCAGTAATCTAAAGTGATTTATAAATCTTGGTGATATCGCGGCACTACAGCCCCCTCCTCACCCCCTCCCTTCTCCCGAGAAGCACGATATTAGCGGTTTGTCAAGATATGCTGTACGCGAAAGGTCAACCCGTGATTGTCCAAACCTCTTTCTCAGCTCGCGCTCATTGCCACAAATGTCTCGAGTGTCAGAAATATGGAGCAATTAATGAGAATACTTGTTTCGATGAACAAACGTGTATTCCGAAAATAAATCCGACATCAAAACCACAGATGGTCATAATTTAACTTCCAATTAAAATTTTACAAATGATAATTGTGATTGCCATGCGAATTATTCCCTAATGACAAATTTTGCTGATTCACCTCAAAAGTACATGGGAATTACATAAATTTTAAAATTTCTCGGGCTATTGGTTTTTTTTTTTTTTTTTTTTTTTTTTTTTTTTTTTTTAAGCGAGTGTTCCAAATTGATCGAGAAATTGTAAAGAGAGCCAAAAGTGTACGTGACGAAAATTACATTCTACATTATAAAATCCAATCTCCGACTACAACACACAAAGCCTTTCACGGTGTGCAGAGTCCGCAAGCGTAAAGATACGTGATCGCATGAGTAAGAATCGATAGATCTCGTCGGACGTGGAGACTGGCGGGGCTCCCATGAGGATCGCGAACGGCCGCCCAGCAGTCTACCTGCGATCCTTACAGTGCTGGTGGACACACGTGCGCGCCGGGCGGCCTCCGACAAGCTCTCCCACCTCTCCGTGAGACTCGCGGCCTGCTCCCTCGACCGGTGCTATCGCTGCTGCTGCTGCTGCTGGATACTACCGTGTGCCCAGTATCCAGCAGAAGCAGAAGTAAGCAGCCGCCACGAAGAAGAGTATATAGAGCGAGTTACCTGCGGGCTTCTCTACTGAGTATGGACACGGGGCCGTACGTGCTTCGGGTACGTGCGTGGCGATTTCCACTTCCCTTTCAGCCCGCCTCCCTCGCCGGGCCCTCAACCGTTCGGCTCTTCATGTATATGTCGTTCTACTCGGCGACCGCCACCGCTACCACCACCACCATCGGCACCATATCCTCGGTTACTACCTTTGCTATATATGCCAATACATGCAATGACCCGTACGTATAGGTGTACGATAGCATATACGAGAGTAGGTAGACTACGTAGGCGAGTCGGCAAAAGCAGAGAAGCATCTCGCGGTCCCGGCATCGCCTTCACGACCAATCTGCTATAGTGGGTGTCGTTGGAATAGGTATGTGTGCATTCGCTCGTCGGTGCTCGCTATTCCCCACTAAGTCGCCGATAATGTCCCGTCCCACGACCGGGCGACGCCGCGTGCGCCCCGTTGCATTTTCCGGAGCATTGATTCCAACCCTCGGCTTTGCGTGTAACCCCGTGAAAAATCCAATCCACCGGATTCCCCCTTCCACAACGGTTCACTCGGCAACTTCCGCAGCGCAGAAGTCACACGTACCGCAGTGATGCCACCGTCGTTTCACCCTTGGCACTCGCTCACGAGTCAACTTTCTCTATATAACTGTATATACGCGCTAGTAATCCTACAGGCTATTATGCTTTTACGGATTTTCTCGTGTCATTGTCGGCATTTACTATGGATATATCGACTTTTTGTCACGAGACGACAGGGCTATTTTTTTTATTCCGATTAATTGATTAATCGCTCAATGAGTACAGAAAATGGTTTGTAATTTATGAAATTTCATAATTAAACGAAATCGAAAATAATTCATTCAAATGAAACAGTTTGTCGTTCTATAGACTTTCACGCGAACGAAACGTCAGAGGAGACGCTCGATTTTTTACAAAAAAAAAAAAAAATTTACCTGATTGCGAAATGTAGGAATTGTCATTTAAAATTTGATCAACGAAATGATTAATTTGAGGGATGATTTTTTTTTTTGTTACACGAGATGTTTGCTTTTCTTCGATACGTTAGGTAAATTTATTTCCAGAGAACGTTAAATGATTAATATACGGATTATTCGCGAGTGTTAGCCGTTCAATGATATCGCGCAAACGACCACGTCGAACACATCGATGACACGACGACGACGAAATACACGCGAAGTTGTCCTACATGTACGAACGGGTTTGCGAACGTCCGTCGAACGTAACGTAAACGATAATTGACGTCAATTAATTTTGATAGTAATTTGTCGGGGACGGGACTGCGACGACGGAACGAACAGTGACGTAAGCCAATCAACGCCCAGTATACAGCGGAGCCACGAACTGTTCGCTTTCCCGCTTGTCTAACTGTTCTATATGTGCGATTAACACGGTGCGCCCCCTCATCGGTGGTTCCGTTGAGGGGGTGAGACTTGTGTGTTCTCGGGAAATACGCAATTTGTTTCCGGAAACTTGCGGCGTATCGTTTTGATTGTTAGCGGAGTTAAGCCGCGCGTGGAGTGTGACGACTGGCAGGTGTCGGTTCATCGTCGCCCTCGATGTTTATAAATGCACCGGTGCAGAGATTAATTTCGCGTCTGTAGTGAAACGTAATTTTTCAGCCACAAACACGTAAATCTGAAGCAAATAGCGCGCGAATAAGAAACTCCAATGGCGAATTTTCATTTTATTAATAAAGTTCGCTATTAAATAAAATTACCGTTCGCTACGAAAGCGTCCATTTCCATTTGTTAATATTTCCATCGTACAGTAAGATTTTACGATATGCCACTCTTTTTCCCTCTGATAATTTTCTCGTCAGAGGTGCAGAGATTTAATTTCATATCGCTATAGTTATCGGAATTATGAATTTCATCTCTGAATCATTTATCAAAAAAAAAAAAAAAACAAAATGGTCCGTATTTTTCGATATAATATTTATTTTATAATCCATATTTTGTTCTCTTTCTTTTTGTGAGCAAACGGTAAAAAACATATGAAGGGTAGAAAAACTACTCGACGGAATAACCGAGAAATATACAGTACGTCTTCTTCTTCGTCATTGCTATACATGTAGAGCTCTATACATGAAAATGAAGCAAATAAGAATAAGAGAATCGGAGACGAGGAGGAGAAGAGCGAGCGAGTCGTCGCACGCGCGTTCGCGCGCCTTCTTCATCTTCTTTCCTCTCCTTCGGCTCTTTTCACCTTTTCTCTTGCGCGCTTGTTGCACCCGGAGTATAAGCCAACAGAAGAAAAGACGGGTTTCCGATTAAGGCTTTATAATTGACGTCGCCGGCCTCCCCTCCCTCTGCCGTCGACCCGCACCGCGCCGTATATTCCCGACTGGCTTAGTCACCGAACCCAACTGACTCCGTGAAAGCTACTATAACTTGCATCGGTGCGCTGCGCGCTCTCCTGTATACACTGCGGAACACTTTTGCGACGTCTTGCAACAAGCGTCGGTATAGCCAACGCGCCAAACTGCTACTTTATGCCGAACAACGCAACGAGAAAGCCTCAAATTGAAACCACTTTTCCTCTGTTCGTATCACTTGTTTTCAACGGCGTCTGGCTATTCAACCTTTTCTTCACTTCCCACCGTTGTCCCTTTGTTTTCGCGTTACAATCCCAAAACCGCATTTGCTCAGCTCTGCTTCATGATACCAAACGCGCCATATACCCGCAATTTGAACTGACGATTGCGCGTGAGAAAAACAGATTGCAACAGTTTACTGGGTGAATTTTCAAAAGCTTTTCGCCTAAAGCTGTGGCGATGGCTTTTATCGCGCGGAGGAGAAGCGTTCGATTGCCGAATAACGTACGAAGCCTAAAAGCGGATACTTTAAAAGACGTTTAAAGCAGAATCGTCAAGTTTACCTTGGATATCATAGGGTTCATTGTGTATTCGAATGGAATAATAGACTCTGGAAAGCTATCAACGTTTCGTTCGCGCGACTAATTGTTGTCGGGTTGTCGATCGATCGATTTCATTTGAGAAGTAGCCGGCGAGACAAGCGTCGATTGTCAGTAAGGGAACTCGTGTCGTGATCGCCGCCGGGTTTGCGTGGGTGGGGAGTCCCGAGTCACAGAGCCGATGGTGCGTTTGGCTACACATTTACTTGTATAAGATGAGTACTACGGTACTACAAGAGAGGGTGCATCGGAGAGGGTGCTATCGGAACTCGTATAGCACGTGTACCTTTCATTCGAATCGTTACGCCATCTTGTTTTTGATTTCTCAAGCTTAACAAGGAGGTTTCGACTAATAGCCGATAGTAAGACGAAAGAAGAGACTTGTAAACATTGCACACGCCGGATGCACCAGGCATCCCGTCGTGTCCCACCCACCCAAACGAGACAGGTGACGTTTCCTGGCTGCACGTTAAACGATAATGGGATAAGGCGCGAACAACTTTGGCGCAATCACGCGCGAGGCGAGACTCTCGAGAGAGCGAGGAAGACGAAGCTGAGGGACGGAGAGAGAGCTCTGGGAGAGTGACGACGAGGGAAAATGGGTACGAGCTCACGGCAGTCGCCCCCAAGTAATACTGGTATACCGTGTACGCAAAGCTCTACGAAATACCCGCAGCACGGACTACGTTGGCACGAGTTGCCAACTCGTTGAAAACCGAGAGGGCTGAGGTGTCTTCAACGACAACGACGACGTGGTAGACGCTTGTGCTGTTCGGAACTGGATAAGTGGAAGTGTTCTCAGCGGACTCTTGTGGGGTATCAAACTTTGCATAGCCTCTATACCTTGTTTCGAATGTCTTCCTCGTCGAGAGACATCGGGAGCAATGAAAGCACAATGGGACAGGGATGACATTGCCCACTTGAGTCCAATAATTAAACCAAACATTCGCTACTTTAACCAATTTCTTTTACAACTCTTCTTCCGTTCCGATAATGTACCCGATATTTATGTCCGACATGTGTCGCAAACGTATCGGAAAATGTCATTTATGTCCGACATGTGTCGCAAACGTATCGGAAAATGTTATTGGCGAGATGTCGAACGCCGCAGTAAAATAGGACCAATAGTGATATCGATAATTACATTAATTAAAAGTGAGAGTTCGACAATTTTCCCGTTAATGGGCGTTTTTTATTTTTTTTTCTTAGGGACAGAAAAAATGTTATCTGAAATTCCATGCTATCGATGTTAATACCTGTGTTTTGCTCACGTAGAAAAAATTCCGGGTCCATGCATAAAAATGTGAGGAAAGAGTTTCATGGCATTTATATATCAATCTTTAAATTTTGCCTGCCAATAAAAATGACACTTCTCCCCCAATTTTTCATATTTGGATCTCGAATTTTTTTTACATGTTCGGAAACACTATTACCAACAAAAAATCGTATGGCATCAGTGATGTGATTTTTTTCGCGTATGCAACAAATAAAATACTGATTTTCGCGAAACCTCGAAGAACGAACATTCGTCTACAGGTTTTTAAGAATAAATATGTTTATATAATTTATCCGATTTATAAAGGTACACATCCCCGAGAACATCTAAAAAACGTGTTCCTTATGATCAGAGATACCGTTACCTATTGTTATATAACAATCAATATTATTATATCATCCGACAAAATAAGCAAAAGCTGTGTGAGACTCCACCTAAAAGCGAAATTCAACGTTCTCATCGACCATTTAATAATCTGAAATGTAGGATCGAATAGACATCGTATATTCCAAAAATAGAGGCTGTAGGGGTCGTCATGATAAATACCATCTTCTCTTCTTCACTTCTATACAATGTATTCATCTAACCATTCATTACTAACCTAATGATTATTTATTAATCGGCTTTTCATTGCGCAGTTATCTCAAGTTATCTTAAGATTGGTTTACATTAACGACTTACCATAGTCTGGTCGAACGACGGCTTGAACTGCCTGTTCGTTCTTCTTGCTTCGTATAACCGGCTCACCGAGGATGGTGAAGTTTCTGGGTCCTACGCGGTTCACGAACACTAGATACACTTTACCCCGCTTTATATTGGCCCGCACCACTCCACTCGTGTTGTCTCGTTGTTGTTGTTGTTGTTGTTGTTGTTGCGGTTGTTGCTGTCCAGAATTATCGTTCGCAACGTTGCTGCACAATGTGGACTTGCCGGGTGCGGCCTTGTCGCGAAAGTGTAGCCTCACGCTATCGTTCTTCTGGAGGGGCTGGAAGCCCGGTTGGCTCTTGTACACCTGCTTGACCTCGAAAGTCACTGCGTAATTAGACCCCGGCTTCCGTAGCGAGGACATGCTTCTGGCTTTGCCCTCGAAGACCGTAGGTGCAAGGAATGCCCTGTTTCCTATGTCCATGTCGGGACACCAGTTTCTACCGCGGCAACCCTTGTTACGACACTTTCGTCGTTGTTCGCGAGCCGATTCCGATCTATTACGGTTCTTGGCTCGTTGCTGTTTCGCCGATCTGGAGACTCGTGGCCGTTCGACCGAACCTTCGAGCACAGGACCAAAAATCTCCGCCCAAAGTGCCGTCGTTGATGCCGACGACAACGTCGTCCTTCCAGGCATATGGGTCACAAGGTCCAACGGTGGATATATAGAACCATCAGCCTTGTTACCAGATTCGAACTTCCGAGATTCCCGCGACCACTCCTCATCGTCCAACGAGTAATCCTGAAGTTCGCTCAGATCCTCGAAATGATCGGCTTCCTCGTTGTCCGTGAGATCCGATCCATCGATTTCTGAGGTCGAACCATTACGATCTTCCCAATGCTCCGCGTCGTCCCTGTTGTAACTCTCCAGACGCAGGCTGATCGGTGTTACTTGATAATCGGCAAAGTTCTCCAGTAACGGACCATACGATATTCCTTTCCTCCTCTCGACACCATTCCTGTGATCCTCTGCAGGTTCATCTTCGAGACCGTTTGCTGTTTTCGTTGATTCGACGCTAAATGATTCGATCGTTCGTGCAACTTCCGTATTGTCGTTCGATCGAACATTTTGTTGGTCGTTCGAATTTTCACGCGGATAAATGTTTTCGAATTCGAAGAGACCGGTACCGGCGGTAGTGGCTTCCAGTATCGGCAACGCACTCGTTCCCGATACGTCTTTGTGGAAATCTCTTCTCGCCGTCGATCGTGAACTCGTCATCATCAACATCATCGTCGTTGACGAGTAACCGTTTTGATCGTTCGTTGTTACAGCGCTGCCGGTACGATCTTTATCGCTGATACCGTTGACACTCTCTATACTACCGGTTGTTCTCGCGATCGCCGAATTGGCTGGGGGTGCCGCAGCTATAGCGAGGGCGCCCCACCAGCCGCTTAAGATCCCAGCCAACAACAGAGACGCCCACATCATCCGACCTGATGGCTAGGATCGGGTCGGCTCGAGGCTCGTTATCTACGACCTCGGCAACCACCCTTTGGATGACGTTCGCAAAATTAAACACCCAAATTAAAGGGGGTATATTACCCGAACGATGTTCGTCGACCTTATCACTGTTTCTTGATCACAACCTCACAGAAACCGAGCACTCCATCCGAAACTTGTGCGGATTTATTTTTATTTTTTTTCCGTTTTCATTTATTTCCTCCGAGAGACGCGGAATTACGAGCGTTTCATTAATTTTTTAAAAAATTTCGTAGTACACTTAACACAATCGGCGCACGAAGAGACCTAATTTTTCGGCTTTCTATTGCACACATCCACGTCGATCGCTTTTCTATTCCCACTTTTTCGTTATTTTTTTTTTTTTTTTTTTTTTTTCACGCAGCGTAGCCAACGGCGATCATCAAATTTGATGCCCGGCTTTCCTTTCGTATCACGCCGTTTATTTATTACATGAAAAGCGTTTAGGTACGCGTGAAATTGTTGTCGGTATACGACGTTCACGAAGTATTCCACCACCTGAAGGTGGCAATTTTGTCAAGTCGTATGCGGGGATTTCTCGTCTCCATCTTACGGAGGACAGTGCTCTTCATTCTGACGATAAGCGCTTTTGGGGCCCTTTCGTCGCGTCGCGCACACAATCTTTGTGCGACTTAAATATCTCCACCGAATAAATCGATTTTAAATCGAATTATCGGCACCTCGCCGACGGGTCTCCCTTTTTCGCGTTTCACTAGAATTTTCGTTTCTTACGCTTCGCCGGAGACACGTACGTGGCGAGTCCGACTACTCGCCACGATAGTCGTATCGAGTATCGATCACCGTCATCGTCGTCATTCTTCGCCTACCGAAGATGATTCACCCACGTGGTGTCGTTTCAACGTTGTATATTCGATCGAACGATAATCTTCCGTTTCGAGATAATCGATCGCGAAAAACGAGTCTCGAAAGAAATCGACGTTGGAACAAAAAATTTCGTCAAATCGGACGAAACTCGAAGGAAATTCGACGAGAACAACGAATTTTACGAGAATTCACGTCGCCCGTGTTGGCTGTAACAATCGCGCGAAGAACACCCGACGAAATTAGACGAGCGAAACGAGCGTCGAAAACCAAGAGAACTCTCGAAATCGTGTGTTTTTCCCGGTCGTTATTCGCACTTAGGGAATCACCGCTACGGACGATTCGTACGCGAGTTTCGCCGGTAAAAATAAGATTCGAGAAAACCTACGAATCCTTTCGACAAAATCGCTTTTCTTCCGCTCGTTCGAGAAACAAAAAAAAATAAAGTAGAAAAAAAAAAAAAAAACAGCAGGAAAAGAACGAAAACGAAACTCGCGAGACCGTAGGAGGGTTTTCCGTGAGATCACTTCGTTCCTTCAACGCGAAACTTTTTTCTCTCCCTTCTCGTGTGATTTCTCTGTGTACGGGTGGCGTACAGTTTCCGAAGAACCGAAAGTGGGATGTGCGGAGGATGAGAAGTTTGGAAAAAGACTTCGTCTCTGCCAGCGTTTTACGGATACAGCGTACGGAAATTGGTAGGTTGGCTACGGTTGGGGCACCGGTTATCGTACTTCGAACGCGAAACTCTCGTGAATAAGTTTCGAAAGCTGGTCGGTCTAAACACTAAACAACCGGGTAAGTTGCCGGTGAGGGAGGAGAGAACAGACAGAGAGTGCAAGCGTCGTTTTTCGTGAAGCTTTCGCCTTTTTCTTGTTTGTTTCTCGGATGTTTCGTACGTCTCACAAAATGTCTTTTCTCTCTCTCTCTCTCTCTCTTTCGCTTGAAGCACCGTATTCGTCTTATTCGGCCTTTTCGGTGTCCCGGCGTGTGTTCTCTCGCTGGGTCGCCACTTCAGCATCCACCGATGCTGCTGTTGCTACTGCTGCCCCGTTTGGGGTATCACGTTGCACGCCCGAGGAGGACCCGACGCTGTCGCCGCCGCTGCCCGCGCTCTGTCGTATGTGCGGCTGTGTGCGTTCGTCCTCTCGCTTACTCGTACTTCTCTCTACGCGGGCTGCGAGGAGTTACTATTTAAATACCACCGGCTGCTTGCCACCGCGTGCGAGTGGACGACGGAAGCGTGGGACGTGTGTGGTATATGTTTTTACGTGAACCTCCACCTCGCGGTATCGTCGAATTTCCCGTTTTCGTTATCCTTCGTAAAATTCGTCTTTCGATTAATCGAACATCGAATTTTTGTCAATGTCGCAAATCTTCGAAGGTTTCGATAATATTTCGAAGTCAAAAAAAAAAAACGATCGGCGAATGTGCAGCGGAGAATAACAGCCCAACGGAGGGAAAGACACTTCGAAGGGGTCACTGGGGCAGATTCGGTTCACCACTCGAAAACGATGTTTTTTTTTTAATAACGCGCAAAACTTTTATCAAACTTTCCGTACGAACTGCAATTCGTTTCCTGTTAACACTGCGCACGTGTTTCGAAGATCACTCGCGATATAATCCCGACGATGCGAAATGTTCTCACCGCGTTTCAACGTGTCGATGCCTGTTTCGATAGGCCTTTTTCGATCGCGTCGAAACTCGTCCTCGTCCGTTCAGAGAGAAATTGTCGTCATCGTTCGAACCAATGAAGTTTTCCCCGAAGACACGTTTCGATCGTACGAACAAAGTGCAAAATTATATAGCGTTCGACGATCAAACTACAGTATGTATTCTCGGCGCAAATTAGAATTTTCATTAGTCAATTGATGCTTTTTTTTCGCGCCAATAATTCGTTTTAAAAAACAATAAGAAAAAAAGAAAAGTTTCAATGAATAATAAAAACGTGAAAATGAAGACAAGTTTGTGTATCGCGATGTTTAGATAGGCCGATGATGGTCCGCGGTAACGTCCGCCTCGTGGCTCGTGGCGTATACCGTGGGCGCCAGCCGACTGGGGAGGGGGCGAAAAAGATCGTCGTGCCCGCGAAGTCGGGCGCACGCGGCGGTTCAAATTAGACTGAGCGGTGCCGCTTACGCGACCGAGGCCGGCCACAGAGGCAGTGACTCCTGGCGGACGCCGGTCCAGGCTCTGCGCGCGCAGCCAGGAAAGCAGACGCACACCATAGCGGCGGCGGTGACGACGTCGGCGACGAAGACGACGACGAGGACCGCGCACGTCGCGCGCCCGGCCCCGAGGGACGACAGTCTTTAAGAACCTCTGTAACAACGACCTAACAACCGAAGAACCGCACGCGTGATCTCTCCTTCCCTCTCACGAGCACTCGCGTGTGTATTTCCTTCATAATATTATATGCCTTTCCTCCTATCCCTCCTTCGATTCTTCTGCTTCGCTCACCTCCTCTACCTCACTCCCTCCCCCCGCCACCTCTTCCTCCTTTTTCCACCTCTTTCTATCGCGCGCCGGCAGCTCGTTTACGGAGCTTCTCTATCTCTCTCTTCACCATCCACTCTTGTGTGAGCACATGCCTCGGTACTTATGCACTTTACGCACTTACACTCTCACGCACTCTCCCACTATTCTCGTCTACCAGCGAAGGTTTCTGTCGCTCGTACGTCCATCGCTCCGCGTTTGCCTGCTCTCGTTTCCCTCGCACCTCTATCCATCTCTCATTCACGTTCCTCACCCACCGACGCCTACCTATATAAATATAAACATATATATATAACTCCATCTAAGTTTTTAATTGAAAAGTTTTTCCTCATTTGCTCCTTTTGCATCGTACGACAAAGACAAAGAGCGCCTGTTAAATTAATCTTTCAGTTTGTCGTGTTAAATTTTTCAGACAGTGAAAATTTGCAAATAATTTTCATTGGCTTAATTGTAAATACGATGTTCACGAAATTTCGAGTTATCGTGACAAATTTACGTCTTGTTTTTCTATTAAATATATGAAATATTTTTTTTAATGCCAAAACATAATTATGACTTGAGCACTCATGATTTCGATTTCTACATGTTTGAAATTTAGTTTAAAAATAAAATTAATTTTCTCATACCACGGCGAAAGAGAAAAAAAAATTTATCAAAATTTTTGGCTTCCGAAGTTTTTGACGAAATAGTTTAATTTACGAGTTTTCGAGCTCTAAAAATATGTCGAAAATATCGGTCCACCGGGAGCCCCGTTTTCTCTATCACTTGTTTTCGCTTTTTTTTTTTTTACGATCTTTATGTTCAGTCCAATCTTTTGCAATTTTGTTATTCAAGTTTTCTATCTCATTCTTATGTACTTTTTTTTTTTATTTCTCTCCATCTATCTTTATATTCTCGCTTTCTCCCCCTTAGCTACCGTTTCGGCTCTGTCACTCGCGGTCTTCTCATGACGTTCGGATAGCTCCATCGTCTCAGTATATATATACATACACACACGACACTCGTCATTTCTGTCTTTCCTTCAGTCGCGAGGGGCTCTCTCTCTCTTTCTTTCTCGTCTGCTTCCAACACCGAACCTTCGTTCCCCCTAACCGTATTAAATACACAGTCAATTTCCGTCGCCATCGCGCACCAAAATAAATGCGTTTTCTTCAGGTTTCCATCCCTTCGCGTTCCGAGAGAGGGCTCCCGCAAACCCGCAACAACTGCTCTCTCTCTCTCGACCGGCGCTCCATTCGTCGTCGTTCACATCTCCTTGTGTGCATGGATGCGCGTTCGTGAAGAACTCGGAAGTACCAGCTGCCAATCACGCGACACCCGTCACACCCACGCGCACGGGCGACGAACGGCTCTCGTAAGTGTTATTGCAGCTCTTTTGAAACCGGGAACTTTACAAGCGCCACCTTTGTTCCAATTTGGTGACAATTTCCAAGTCGTTGATGAATTACGGTAATTGGACGCCTCGATAAGATTTCATTATCTACTTGCTAACTTTATCGAGCCGCCGAGTATCTATTTTTCCGTATCCACCTTCGCAGCAGCAAGAAAAGCTTGAAATGCACACATTTTGAAATAATTTTCATCGAATATTCTACTCTTTTCCAAATATAAGTACGCGACCGATTGTATATCGAAAATATATCTGTGATATATACAATATATTTTTTACGAAAAATGGTATATCGCGGTTATCGCTTCGCAATATATTCTTAGAAATATCTGTCACTAAATATCGAAAAATTTATATGATATCGGTAATTTATTAATTATGGAACAACGATAAATGCAATATATGTGTGATATATTTTCTACGAATTTCCTACAATTTCGTTGTTCTAATCCCATAAAAATGAAGTATATGTCATAATATCGAAAAAAAACATATCTCCATATCAAACGATAAAAAGTTTAATGTTTCATATTGATGATATCTACATTTGCCGAATACATTTATAGATCATATATTCCAGATATATTTAAAAAAAATTAATATAAAAATGATATACTTTGCAGCAAAAAGATCGATATCACGTGTATATCTCAGTATATACTTAATTTTCATGAGGGAAATAAATAACCCGCACTCTGTTTTTATGGAGAGAAATGCGTAGTAAATTTATATATTATCATGAATTTATTTAATTTTTATCAAAAATTAATAAATTATAATCACTTTTTAAATGCTTAAAATTTCCGAAATAACCGGCCGTAGAATTTCAGTCGAATTTGCTTCTCTCAATACATTGTAGATAAAAAAAAATAATAATGAATATACGGTCAGTGGTCCACGCACTGTATTCAAATCCAATAAATGGCTATCACCGCTGTAATTGAATTATTTTTCAATTTTTTTTTAAATTAAATAATCTCTTTTTTTTTAATTCTGAACCATTTTAACTCGATAAATGCACGAATTCTCCGCGAGTTTCGAAAATTCGGTGATAAACGATTAGTATACCTGTATATTCCGTTGCATTGTTCATTTTTACGATTCACGTACCGGTGATTCGCGATTACATGATGCACTTGGGACTTCAGCCGCAATACACCTTTACAGTTTTCCCGACATCGCGGAGATGAGTGGACTATAAAGATATCGCATGTATTCAGATATCATGGAACATAGCGGAGGGCGCAAGCGCAGAGAGCCTCAGTCGCGGAAACGGTCAGCTAAACTGCACGTTTCATATATTGTGTTTCGCGCGCTGCGAAACGTCTGGTATCAGTTTGCATTTGAATCTCTTGAGCGCCTCAGTCTCTATAACTGATACCCCCTTTGTATATACTGCGCATTTCACCGGTACGGCGCGAATCTCTCGTTTATGCAAATTTCGAACGTTTTTTCACGCATCTATGGATATCAAGTTTCGTCGTAAAAACAAACCGTTCAAACAGATTCATTAAACGACTCGCAATTCCTAAACTTGACGTTCGATTTTTTTAAATAGCATGATAAATACACGTTGAAGAGATCGCAATTAGAATGAGAATTGCAGACAATGGATCAGCTAACGAATATCCTTAGTACCTATAATTACATTTGTAGCCCGTGTTATAAATAAGCCCGGCGCCCCGTTTAATGTATTATCGGCAAACACTTTCGATATTGGCAAATTACTATCGATCTACTGGTTAACACGGTAATACGGTATAGTAATATAATAGTAAAGCGATAGTACTGTAATATGTAAACCCGGACCTACTCGTTTGCTCTCACGGTCTCGCGGCGTGATCTGTTTAACGGCACTGCCGTTTGTAGCCACGACTGCAGCCCTTTCCTTCTCCCGGTTAGATATCGCGGGCTCTTCCAATCGCTGTGTGGAACGCACGCTCCGCTCGTGATCTGTTATGTACCCATTCCCGGTACGTATCTAAGTTGGTAGTTGTTTTATAGAGGTGTATATACGTTGGTATAAAGTCGCATACCTGTATCTATCAGCCTCCACCTCCGCGGTGTATCGACATCTATCTATCTTTCGCCTCCCGATCAACCCGCACCGATGCACCATTGTGCAAACAGAAGGAAGCGAGAAACCTTGCGCTCGAGTGGGCGCGTGCGAAAACTCTTTCCATCTCACTTGGACGCCCGTATACGATGAGGCCGCGAGTTCGCCAACGAGGAAGTTAAATCGAATCCGGTAACTGCAGCCGAAGAACAAACCGGGGTAAGGGGATGGGGGAGGCGGAGGCTTTACCGCGCTGTTGCTGCCGCCGTCGCCTCTACCGAACCCTCGTTCGAAAACCCCTCACGATACCTGAAAACTTTGCACGCGGAGTTTGATCCTTCGAATCGGAGTGGCCATTGGTCCTGAAACACTTCGGACAACAACGGTCTGTTTGCTTGTCTTGGCATAGGTGGCTAAATTACCTTCGGTCACGAAGCCAAACGTCTCGAACTTCGATGTTACGGAAACATTATTAACTCGTTATTCTTGTTGAGTTTATTATTCGAAACTAACACAACTTTTCTGATTTTCTGATTTTTTTTCTTCTGATTTTTCTACATTTTTTTTCTAACTTTTTGAATTTTTTTTATAGCTCTCTGATTTTTTTCTATTTTCAATACTTGTTGCCGCCTGATTTTTAAAAAATTTATTTTATATATATCCCCCCTCTTACGGGAGATATCTGGGGCTTTGAAAACGAAGTCGAATTGTGAATTTTTTTCTCATAGAGATGAGGCCGAAGAAGTAATGGAATTATTTTTCTGATCTTTCGATAAATGTATTCAGATTCGTTAGAAAAAAAAATTGTCAACACATATCGAAAAAAAAAAGAATCACCAATATGGACGTCAGAAAAGTAACTGGTTTTTTCAGTCGTGAACACGATGCTAATGGATTGAAATCGAAAAACAGAACGATTTTTTTTAAGTTAATGGCAATAACGAGTCGTTGATAATCTTTTTTTTAAAGCGATCTTCGATATGTCATAATTACGACAAAAACCTATTTCTCAACGATTTTCCGATAACGGAAAAAAAAAATATATATATACGTAGGACCGGGAATAGGGAAAGAAACGGACTCGTTCGTTTTATTAATGTTTATTATTTAATGTAAACTCTATCGATATTCATTACAGAAATAAAACAAAAAAATTCTATCTCTCTCGTGACATGCGCAAGACTTCGACTCTCTCTTTTTTTTCGTCTTTCCGATTTTTTCCAATTCTTTTGCGAGGCACTCGCCTGCGTCCCTTGTGGGTAGGGCGTCCTTTGTCTGTCGAGATCTCATTCCCACATACATATATATATATGTATACATAAAAAAGATCGGTGGGCTTCAAGGACTCGTTATTGTTATTAAATTAAATAATCCGTTTTGTTTTTCTTTTCAGACGCATTGTTTTTAATGGAAAGTGTTAACCGCTAAACGTCTCGAAAAGAACAACGAGTAATTCTTCTGGTGGACATATCTGTTTTTTTTTTTATTTTTTTTGTATCGTTCCATAATTTTGTTTTTCACAACTCCAAATATATCCGTCTTTCAGTTAAATAATTCGCTTCCTTACGTTTTAAAAACGAAAAATCAAGAATTTCATTTGAATTTCGAACCGTTTCATGCATCCAATAATTCAATAATTCACACGGAATTCTGTCGTCGATAAATTTTACTAATTACGAGAACGATCAAGAGGCGAATCAATAATTCTGTTCATTTTTGGATCGAATACGTTCGACCGAAACTCCGAGCAGAATTATTGGTTAACAACATTATCTCCAATTTCACGAGTTGGTTTTCCAAATGATAAGCCGACTGTATTCATTTTACCAGCTACGCGAGAATCTTGAGCCGCGACTGTGCTTCGGAATATCAAGATGAGTTCATAAATGGATAACGAAAAAGTAAAACGCGAAAGCCCGGCGTAGTATTCCGATTCAATTTATATGTTGATGTTTTCATTTCGTAGGCTTCTGCCTCGTGGATAATATTTCGTAATAAAAGAAACAGAAAATAAAAGAAAAAGGATAAAACTGTTTGGCAAAAGTTGTGTCAGTGACGGGAGTATCGGCGACAGTTATGAAACATTTTAAGAGAGGGAAGGAGTCAACGAGAGAGCGCGTATAAGTGGGTCCGTCTCGACATTACATGAAGGAGAAGCACTTGAGAGGGAGGGTCGACGCCCTTGCAGTACACTCTTCGAGGCGTCTTGCGTTACGCGGGTTCGTAGAAAAACAATCGTAACGTCGACTCCACTTTCTCGAGAAACTGAGAGACCAAAAAAAAAAAAAGAAACAGAAAGAATGAAAGAAACCAACTTGAAGAAAGAGGAAAACGCGCGAGGGATGTAGTGCGTCGTCACGCGAAACTTTTCGAGTTTCGCACCCTTCGACGCTTTTCTCGTTGCGTAAGTCGGAAAGGGTGAAGGACTTTTTTTTTCCACGGATCGTAGCTTCGACTTCATCTTGTAGTTGCATATAACTTTAGAAAGGTATGGATATTCGAGAAACGCGAGATCGGCCAGTAGAACTCGTATCGTTAAACGCGAGAGCGACGAAGGGTGCGAAACTCGACGAAAGGATCGCGCGAGGTAACGCCGAGAGGGTCGAGGAGGGGAAGTAGAGTTTCCGAGGTGGTTGAAGTCGAGGGGAGAAAAAAGTAGGCGATAGGGTGAATCGCTGAGAGGGAAAACTCCGGTATACGAGGGAAAAACGAGTGTTACGCAACTCCGGATACAAGTTTCGGTGCTTCGATATGGAAGTTATAATGGTTACTTCCCTACCCATCCCTGAGGTTGAAGATCTTCGGGAGAAATGTCGCATAGTTGAAATCTGAATAGTGTATTTTATACACTTGTATAGAGAAAAAACACTTTTCTGATTTCACACACACGATCTCCATAACTTTTTAATTACATGTGATACGGAAAAGACGATGCAGAAAATGAAAATTACAATTTTTTTTGCATTGCGGATGCGAATTTGCATTATTAATCGGTCACATTGATTTTTTTTTTAACTTTACGAAATAAAAAAGTAATTTTCTTTTTTTAAATTATGATTATGAATTTTTTTTTATTCGGAGAGTCGTAGCGATATTACTTGGGATATATAAATATATTTTAAAAAAGATATGGGCGCTGGAAGAGTAACTCGTTTTTTTTTTCGAAATATTCACCGCTGCAGACTCTCCAGTGAAAGATATTCTCACTAATTTTATTTTAAGGTTCTGAATATAGGGCAGAGGTACCGTTTTGGCTACTAATAAAACAAAATATAATCGAATTAAAAAAAAATGAACTTCAAAAAAAAGTAGATAATTCGGCGAATTTTTATGCGAAATTTTGAAGAATAATCAATATGCGATTTTGAATAAAAAATGATTCAATGAGTATAATAATAAAAATGGCCATAAATGGTACAGTGGCCATTAACGGTACGTCTACCCGATATATGTAATTTTTATCGAAAAAAAAAAATGTAATACCTCTATAAAAGATTAAAAAAATGTAACATTTGTCTCGTTTTCGATCTTTTGCCACGACGTTCGATTGCTATCTCTTTACCGAGATAATTATAATGGCATTGAACATACCGCATCCAATAACAACGACGTTATTACATTGACTTGAAAAGATTTTGTATATTCGCCGAACAATTTTTTAGTAATTATTACAAATCGTGGCGCAAGATCAATGCGACACACTCTCAATCCCAACGATCGTCATTTGTCGGTGCATTTATCTCAGCCACCGAGTCGTCCGGCTCTCGGACAGAAGGTGATTGTCTGCGCGTACGTTATTGCTGAACACAAAATCTTCTTGTATAACGTTGAAACGCTGAGGGTTTGACGAATAAAAGCGGCAACATAGTAATGGCACAGTATCTCGCATGGTACATATACTGACGTTTCTTTCACCGGCGAGGGTATTATACTGCTACTATGTATCACGTACGATGTTTTCTTCGGACTCTTTTCGTCTGGAGTTCCGTGATGAATGGACCGGCAATTTCGTGCCTCGGACACGGATGCGTACACGCGGGAGGGGGAGGTTTCTCATTCAGCCGTAGCTGTACGTCTGTACGGCTCCGGCAATTTCGCATCAGCGTAGGCAAAAGGGCAGAGATGGACGGAGCGATGTACGACGATGGGAAATAGAGGGACGCAAGAGATGTTGCTGGCAGCTTCGAAGGCTGTTGCTGCCTGTTCTGCTGTTACCTATGCCTCGTTGACGGGTCCTCCTGGGTGCAAAAGCCGACAACAAGCGACAGTATAGGCCCATTAGGGTATTTATGGATTGGTTGCCGAGAATGGGCCGAGGGAAGGAACAGAGCAGAGCGCAGTAGTAGCAACAGCAGCACCGGTGAGCGAGAGAAAGGGCGGTCTCGGTGAATTGCGAGGGGTAGAGACATTGCCCACATCGGAGCCCTAGGGGTCCCTCCTGCAGTGTGAAATCACACGTATACACGGCTTCACCTCTCCCTCTCAGGTTTATCCTCGTGCCTTCCGCTTTCTGCTGCTGCTGCTGCTGTGATGCTTACCCTTCGGCTATATTCGAGAACCGGAACACACGACAAACGGCACGCGACTTGAATCTATTGCCCTCGCCCTTTAAACTGTATATACTAAACCCTCAACTTCAATACTCGAGGTGTGACCATGTCGACGCAGCCGAATTGATTCTTATAATCGGTGATGCTAACAACATATTTGTGCATTTTTTGGGTTCCTTTTCTCTACGACAATGCAAAATTAGGCATACATTAAGATCGTAAAATTAAAAAATAGGTCTTTATTTTTTTATAATTGGGAATAATCTTAGTATATATTCTGTTGGTACCAATTAGTCTTCATTTATTCAAAAAAAGTTAGGAGACAGCTAAATAAAAAAAGAAAAAAAATGCGAGTTAAAAAAAAGTTAATATGTAAAGAATTTAAAAAAAAAAAAAAAAAATCCTCGCTACTTGCAGCACAAGAGCCCATAACAAAACACAGACGTTCTATAAATAGTCCACAAAGTAAGAATCGAGCGCAATAAAATGAAGAAACCGAAATGTACATCGAAGGAGAGTGTACAGCACTAAGTAACAAAAGCTGCTAAAATAGATTAGTCTCAACTGTATCGATCGGCGACGAGATAATGCCGGAGAAGATGACAGCTGTTGGCGATCGGGTAATTGAAGCTATTAGTGAGCTCTCACTCGCATCAAGCCTCTCGATGATTATCTCGTACAGTTAGGTGGGTACTTGGAACGCCTCTGACTAATAGAACCGGACGATAGCGCCGACAGACTGCGCGATCATCACGGATACTCAGAGAGCGCATATAGGTATTTGAGACGAGTAAACGTGAGACGAGTCCGTTGTATTCACGAGGTGAAGTTATCCGTTGTGTCCGTATATAGGCATTAACTCCCTTAACAAGAATAATATACTCCTGTGTGTTCGCGGGCGCCTTATTTTTCGACTTCCGGTCAGACGGACCGGTGAGCCATGCGCCACCGGGGAGCATCTACACCTCCCCTCTCTTGCCGACCATCTTCACAGACGAGCTTAACTGGGATGCATTGTGTGCACGAAGCACCTGGCACGCGCCTCGACTCCTGTCTTTATGTAGCCGCCCACCTTTCTCCCCTGGCGTGCTGCTGCTGCTGCTGCTTCTGCCATCGCTGCTGCGTTGTTGCACGTGCCAACGCGAGATACCTTCCCTGTACTCGGGTATCGCGCGAGATAAAACACCGCAGTTCATTCATACAGTGTATGCTTTTTTTTTTTTTTTTCTTTGCTTACGCGCCCTATGAAAACGCGTGTGTCTGCATTTAACGAAGTATTCCTACGTGTTTAATCACTGTTTGCACACTCGTTAAACACAGTGCACCTGCGGTCTTTATTTTTCTTTTGCGTTTCTTTGCACCAGATTAACATGTCGTATCGACACTAAAGATCTCAGCTAATAGAATAAAAATAGGTGAACTGACGTCATTCATCTTTACGAAACTATATAAATACCTTTACCTTCATTATAAAAAAACGCTTTTGTTGTGATTTATTGTGAATAAATCGAAATAGTACGTATGTAAAATTCTTTTTTAACGATTAAAAAAAAAAAAAAAACGCATTACCCTGAAAACACAGGTTGGCAAAGAACCGAAAGTATGTCCCCAGAGTCCGAGTCGCCGAGAGCGTCGTGCAAATTTTATAATGTTTTCTTCAGCCCGTTTGATGTTACAGTATTTTAATGAGGTAGCAAAGATAATAACGAGGTTTCGTACGCTCTAAAGGGTTAAAAAATATAGCCAGAGTTCTCTTTGCGTTCGTATATACTTCGAGAAATACATCGCTGTGATTTTACATCGTAGAAAATACGAAGATTATGTATTGCGATAATCGGCGATTATTCCATTTGAATAACTTTCGTCGTTAAGTTTTTTCGTTTTTTTCGTCATCCGCGGAATACCTTTGAACTTGAAAAAAAAAGTTATTACGTCTCATTTTGAAGCATAGTACGCGGTACGTGGCTCTCCAAGAGTGTCACAGTCTCGTTATCTGGGGATCCGACGTGACTACGGGGCCCCAACGTCGACAGTGGTAACCCTCGTTACTCTCCTTCTCGTCAATGCGAGAAGTATTCGTCGTCGTATTCCGGTTGCTGGTTTGGCTGTTCTGTTCTCTCCTCTCTCTGTGTTCATGCGATGCCGGCTGTTCGTTGATGGCTCTGTGCCTGCGAGCCATCAGCGTCACACCAGCAACGACAACTTCGACGGCGACATCCACACGTACGGAGCCACACACACGCCGGAACGTTCGAAGCTCTCACACAAAATCAGCTCTCAAAGTTCTACTCGCTTTCACGTACTCACGCTCTCTCTCTCTCTTCTCTTCCCGTCTCGCTTTCCCTTTTGCGTACCACACGGGGGCTCCAAGCTCTTTCGTATTGTATATACACAGAGGCAACGACACACGATCCGAGTCGCCGGCACGCGTCCTGCCGTGGCTGTCAAAACACGCCTACTCAACCTCTGAAGAACCCTTCGCTCGAGCGACAGCCTCTCGCACTCCGACGAGGCACGTACCCTACGGAGCTACTACCGACGAGCGCAAACCCCGACGGCTTTTTTCGCCCCCGTGACTTTTCTCGAAACCATTCCTACCGCCTTCGCGCACGATCTCAAGCTCCGTGCACGTACCTACAGTGTAGCCGGCAGGGGCAGCAGAATTACATACTCACGTCGGGAAGAAAAAAAAAAAAAAAAAAAGAAACACGGAAAATCCGTAGAAAAAGTCTACCGAAAAAAGAAAAAGTCAAACCGCGAGCTCTCTTTGCACTCTCGAATAAAGTACCTACTTTGCGGCAGTGTATACAGTACTGTGTACAGTGCGTTGCTTCTGTACTTACGATAAACAATTTATAAGAATAAATTATTTTGCTTTTATGCGTGGAAACTGTCTGTAACTAATGCCTAAACGGTGTTTTAACGCCGATAAAGAAAATTGGGTTTGTGTTAAGACGAAACTTGTCGAAGTTATTGGACACAAAATGATTACGTATTTGTAATACGAGAAACAATGAAGAATGAGGTATATGGAAAAATTACTTACCTTCTGTCTTTCCGAAAAAATGAGTTCACAATTAAACTTGTATTATTGGGAAATTGAATTGAAAGCATATGGATGAATTAAACGTACATTGCCAACCAAAAGTTTAATAGGATAAAAATGTCACTATTTCGTAATACAGCAAAAATCGGCAAAAAAACAAAAATAATTAAAAATATTAAGAACGTTGATTTTGTATAATCATAATACTAAAAAGTTATTAACAAATAAGTAAATACATGAATTATTCAGTAAATAGCTAGTGAAAGTTTTTTTTCTCATTTAAAATAAATTTGATGGTTTTTTAGAAACCATATAAATTCTTTCAAAAAAATGTTTTTTTTTTTCTAGACTTTTGAATTTTTTTTCGAAATTTTGATTAATCAATATAAAAATACGAATTTTGGATACGTTTTCGCAGTAATATTCCACAGCACAGTGGCGAAGTTTCAAGGCGGTTGTAATAAAATTTACGTATCAATAGCGCTAAAAACATTATAAAAACAAAATTTTCAAAAATGTACGAACATTCTGAAAAAAATTCATATGTGTGTGCGTACGTGTGAAGTATCCTTAAGTAAAATCATTGTACAGTCCAAAGACCTAAAAAAAATGTTCATAACCTACAAAATAAATAATATATTGTTTAGAAGTGATTTCTGAGAAGTGATATTTATCGCAATCCGCGTGGGAATTTTTTTTTTTATTGTAAAAAAAAATTACTGATTATTTTGCCAAATATAACATTTTTTGCCATAATAGCAGAAAATACAGGTGATATATATAATTAAAAACGGTTTTTCGGTATTTTCGACTTGGAATTTCACTCACTACAGTGAATATCACTTTCTCGCTATAGTTGAGTAATACGATACATAACTTCCGTCATTTTATCTGCTCGACGTTGAATTCTCATGAAAGACGCGGCTCTACTTTGATCCACTGCTATGACGAGCGCGAGAAATGCACGTAACGTAACACTGTTACTCTATCTTTTATCACCTGGCGCCGAGGCATCAATTTCTCGCTAACTCGTCAGGTTCGCTTTCGTGTCGGTGGTGACGATGCGCGATTCTCTGAATCGTGTCAAAATCTTATCTTAGCGCCTGTATCGACTGTATTCAATACACGAATGACTCGTTGCAAAACCGCTCGACAACTTAGCGCTTCTTCGGAAAGAAAGATTACACGAATGCCGTTGTATATTTCGCTCTATCGCGTCGCGAAATCACCGCATTCGTAAAATTATCCGTATTGCGTATAATCGATGAATCACATCTTCCGTTGATTTTCGATAATCGATTCCGCTTCGCACTAAAATCCACGAGTCTTTATGAAAATGAATGAAATAACTGTAGCAAAACGTGGCGCGCGATAATCATAATTCGTTGACTTTTATCAATTTAAATATTCACCTGAAATCTTATGATAATTAGGTTATAATTCACGAACAACGCCTTTCGATCTTTTTTCCACTTTCGATGTTATTAAATACAAAATTACCGCGAAAGTTTCCGAATGACGACTTAAACGCTTTTCTATAATGTTCAATTAACTTTTCTTTACACCTCCTTAAAAAAGCTATTCAACTTGTATCCAAATGACCCGAGAACGACCGTAAAACGTGACATGCTGCGGAGCACATCTTGAACTTATCTGTAGAACCTTCCGACGCGGGAAGCTGCTGTGCATTAATAACAGTTGTCAATGAAAGAAGAAAAGAAAGAGCTTTATACTGCGTGCTGTTCGTAAGCGTATTAAAATTGTATCTTAAATGAAATGGCCGATTAGCGAAATCAATGTGAAATTCAGCGCTGCATTTACTTTCGGCATTCGATTATTCATTATCTACTGAATACTCGAAGAAACCTTAAAGATACTTATCTGAGATGTTGAATTTTTCTTTAATTAGTAGTTAATAAATAATAACAGTGAAAAGCGACGACAATAATCCTAACGACCATGAGAAATCATAAATTATAATATATTGTACATAAAGTACAAGTTCCGTGAATTAAGTATTATTTATCACTGTTAATGCCCTTTTGTTCATCTCTCACAATCCTCCCTACCGAATGGTTTATACTGCTCGCTGCTCGCTGGCATCGACCTCGATTAATTTAGCGGCTCGCGAGAGAGAAACGCTTTGGCGAGCTGTTGGCTCTGCTCTCTCGACTACTACTACGAGCGTCGAGCAGTCGACCTAAATCGATAGGGCGCGACGTCGGCGTGCGTTTCCCGTCTCTCGACTCTCCCGCATTAGCCGACCGGCCACCAAGTCGGTCAGTACCAACAGTCCAGAACGATTCGATCTTCATTGACCACCGATCGATAGCATTTACGGGGCGTCCGACGCATTACAGGAAGAGGTGCGCGCAGCTCAACAGCACAAACGGCGCCTGGCGCTCGAAGCTCGCTTCCAACTAATGTCCCAAATTCCCATGATTCGATGTGACCGATACAAGTTCGTGGGTGCGAACGTTACCGAGAGATCGATCTGCGACCTGACAATACCCCATGGAAATGAGTTGAGTAGAATTGCACTATCGCTTTTTCTTTTTTTTTTTTTCGCGTTTCTCTATTTCTCTTCGTCTCTCGTTCCACTTGTTTCGCTCGTTTCCTCTCCGAAGTCTCGCTGTCCTACGTCACTAAACTTCTACTAATTTCCACGAATTCCCATGACACCGAACTGCCAGAGACAATGAACGATTCGCTGCTGTTGCGCTTCGCGTTTATTTATTTTTTTCTTTTCTTTTGCAAACTTAAAAATGCGAGAAAATACCCGGGAGAAGATAAAAGTCGACGACCCGCTGCGACAGCGCATTCTAATGGATGCGGGTTTTCCAATGGATTACACTGACGATCTCAGATACTCTTAAATAACGTACAATCGTTAAATTATTTAGTGTGCAGTCGATTCATTACTTGGGAGATAATTAAATATGTATAATTTGTCGACCCGTTGAGAAATCGGCATTCGTTGGTGTCATGAAATCACCTGTACGCTGAGAGAAAAATCTTTTAATAATTACGGTATATCTGAAAATAATGAGTATAGGTATAGGGTCACGTGGGACTACAATATTGGTACCATACATTTTTACCGATTGTACCAATTTTAATCATAAAATCTATCAATTATTTCTAAAATTTGAATTTTTTATAATTTTACAGAACCGTAACCCATAAATAGTCATTTTTCTTTAGACGACGTGGCCATTTTTATTAGATATTTATTCCTGTGTATAACTTTGGTTTCGACGGTTGTTTTTTGACATACATTCCGTCTCGTTTCACCTTTCGCTTTATTTGAGGGTTAATAATAATCGTTTGTGTCAATTTTTATTAAAAAAATAGAAGTTTATCCGTTTATATATCGAATCATTCGAAAGACCTCGTCGAGAGTGTTGCCGAAGTTGGACCCAATATATCTCGGGGTTCTCTCGACTTTCCCTTTTTTCTTTCCGAAACGTTGCATCGCACCGGTGTCTCGGCGATATCCTTCTTCTCGTCGTTCGTTTCTTTCGTGTATCCGACAATATAACGAAACGAATCTCGTCGCGCGATGCTCCCGTGGGAATCGAGCGCCCGCGAGTCCGTAGTCATGGTACAGTACCGTCGGAAAAAGCGGAAACCCCGCTGGCCACGGGACAACTTCGCGCTCATGCCGAAAGGGGTTTTGGCGGTTTTTTTTTACACACAGTTCGTGATTTGTCACGTGGTGGGTGGCAGCGATTACGTTCCATTTGCGATTTCACGCTTTGCAGCGTCGGTCGTGTCCTCCCTTCAAGACTTTGACCATCTCTTCGTTCGGTATTCTCAATCCCCTTCACCCTCGGAGGTCCTACTTCCGCCGTCCGACCAATGTATACTGCTGTCGAGAGCTCGTGGTATACGCAAAAAGTCCAATCCCTCGTAAAGTGACCTCTCTATTTCGAATGAAAAGATACGTATGCAGAAAAGGATATGCAAAAATAAACGAATAAATGCATGACATATATTTTTTTCATGCATTTCACGATTAGCCCGATTCAGGGAGAGGGAAAAAATATAGTTATTAGTTTAAGAAAATGTAGAATAAAAAACTAAACTTAGAAACTCGCAATCGTGTGCTGTGCATTATTTTGTTTTTTGTGTCCTATGGTTCGTAGGTTTTTTTTCGTATTTTATCGAATCATCGAAATATGGTTTTTTTTTTGTGTTTGAACTCCGTTCGCAAATCTATTTGATCAATCGTTTGGAAATTTTTTGGGTGTAATGGGTGATGTTCTACTAAATGTATATAAAAAAAATGGTGACGTAACACGCATTTTGAAAAAAAAAAAAAAAAAAAAACAAATTCCTAAAAACCAAATATTGGTGAATAGAAAAAAATCTGAAAAAATTCGTATGTGTTCAGAAAAATTGACATATCATTTTTATAAAAAAAAAAAAATAGGTTGACGGATAATTTGTTGACCAATTGTTTTTTTCACCTATTTGTAAATAATATTTTGGAATTATTATTATGCAAAATTAATCTTTTTAGCGTCTTTTAAATATTTGATTTTTTTCAGATTTTTATTCGGTCGAGAAAGGTTAGAAATTCTGTCTCAATTCTCACTTTTGAGGGCGTTGAGCGCCGTCTGGCGCTCATACATCCTTAAAAGCCATAAAGGGACAAATTGTATAATTTAACCTGATTTTTACGAGCTTTTTCCATTTTTGCAGTCAAAATAGATCTGATTTCAAAATTGCACAGTAGTAACGCAGTAATGTCAAAAGCAGACGCAATGGAATTAATACTCAAAATTTCCAACCTGTTGGTTCATTTATGAGAATCTGTTCTTGTTTCATAATTCGATTAATTTGACAACATTTTGGTTATAGAAGTTCATAGGTAAAGTTTTTGAAGCGCATCGCCGCAGTATAGCGTCGTCGTCGACTTTATTTTTATAACACATTGACGATGCAATTTTTTGCAACTTTTGTATTGATATCGGGATGACGGAAATGCGAAAGATTGCACATAAGAAGTTCTAGATAAGCAATGCAATCAAAATAGATTGCTTTATTCAATCGAAAAATCGAAGAATCTATATTGTATCTGTCCTCAAAACAGCGAGAAGTATATTACAATGCGAAATATTTCGACGGATTGTAGTCTTTGACGACATATTCTTCAATATAAAGTCGATTTCGAAAACTATTTCTAGCTTTTTTAGACTTTAAATCGCATTGCTTATTTAATTTTTTTCTATTTTATTACAAACAACAGCCTATACGACATGCCTGGCTTAGAAAAAAATGTACTGCAACGACTGAGAATTTATTAGTAAAAAAATTGCATTTTTGTCGGATTGAGAAATCATGTAGTTACTATGATATTCGTCTTTTCTGAATATGAATATCTTCTGGTTTTTAAAACTTGACGATGTGCGATGTTTTTTTCATTTTTTTTTTTAATTGTTTCAATTTTTTAAAACTATTTTATCGTAATTCAGATATTACAAATACTGAAAATTTCGCATTGAAAACTTTCGAACATCGAAAGTTTAATCTCATTTTCTAGAATGTTGTTTATCGCGTGTAATTTTTTTTAATATGTATGCATTCGCATAATTAGAGGCTAACGAGTAGATCGCCAGTACAAATTACACGATATCGATGCAACATCTATGACCAAAAGCATTGCAGCGATGAAGTCCATCGGGTATTTACCATAAACGCACTTAGGCGTATAAAGACACTATACTTACCATCAGCGGAATATTTGCGTTCGAGTTTTTACATTTCACATTTAATGACATATATGTGTGAAAATATATTTTTTTATATTACGCATATATAAAAGATATACATATTTTTTATTTACTTTTTTTTCCACATAAAAAGTAATTGCCATAAAAAATAAATATTCACTAAGATATATACGAGATATAGCATTTTTACGTAACGTACGCGGAAGACGTAACTTACACAGAATTTTTAAAAAAATATATACCACATATTTAGGATACATGTCTCAAGATGTATCTTCAATATATTCTGACATTTGTTTTATTTCTATGAGCCGATCGTTTTATCTCGATCATTGAAACCGTTTCGCGAAATTGTTTCTCGAATGTCGGTTCTTACGTCTCACGCACACAATCAAACAGGCGCGTGTACCTATACGGTTTCGTAACGAATATTTATCGAAGGGACCATCAATAATGCACTTTCATATACATTTTCAATCGCACCTGCCGTTCGAGCGTTTAATCGCGGATGAATAATAACAGCCAAGAGATGGCGGGTAGCGAAGTACTGTCGGTTGTTGTGAAACGGTGGCAACGCGCAGGTTGCGCACTTTGACGTGTGAGCGTAGTGCCCGCATACTGTACAATACGCTCGTGTATTCATTTCAATATAGTAGATTGGTATACATATACATATATATATGTTTACTATACCATGTAATAGTACAGTACTTTACTAATATGCAGCTCTCGGAGCGCAGATAGGTATGTGACAGCGTTCGTCCCGTAGGTCATTTAATATCATCGAACGCACTCGCGGGGATATGCGCCGACACACGTATATCTCGTATATACATATATTTTCCCTTACGCCGCGTATACCGCGTTCATCTCGTTGCAAATTTTGGCGTTTCATTCTCGTTAGTTCCCACCGGCGTGATTCACGGTTCGTACTCGATATGAACGCGGGGAATGCATAAAAGTGCATCCAGGAGGGAATATTACGGTAGGGCAGAGTAGAAGGGAGTACGAGGAAACTCGGAGGGCTCCGAACGTGAAACAGTGGACAGCACTAGGGTTGCCGCTCTTTCGACCCCGAGGGAGGCTTTACGAGTACGCGAGAGCTCACGTATTTGAATCAGGATAATCGTCGACTCGTTAACGAGAGCAACACATCCTCGAAATTCGACCCGCGGAGAATCGTTGACGAGTTGCTCTCCAACGCTCTTTTGCCGTATCAAAAATTTTACACGCGTACAACGTGACTCCGAATTTTACCGAAATTCTGCATACATAATACTTTTTCAAACTTCTCATTATCCGAATTTTTTTTAAATAAAAAAAACCTATGAATTACTTCGGTGAAATTGTTGTTGACATTTTTGCTGACATTTTTGATACGATTGCGAATAATTTTAACCACGTAAATACGTCACATCCATCATATAAATTATTATCGCAGGCTGCAGATTCGCAGATCATAGATATTAAGCGATAATATAGTACTGTCATTGTGTCTGTATATATATGTGTCGGTATCGCTGCGATATGCGAGCAGCATAATTGCTTTGGAGTATAAATAAATGTATATAATTTTTTTTTAATTTTGCGCCATGTTTTGTTTGTTAATTATATTCCAACAATTTCGTTGTATTCCGCGGAATCCTCGAGAGTTTTTCGTTTATCCGTTCTCTCGTTATTTCGTTTCGTTCATTACTCACATAGTGTTTTATAATGCATGCCGCTGTGCCGAAATGTTTCGGAGTTCGAATGACCGAAAGTGATGTTTAAAAAAAGGATCTAATTCCAGTGACAAATACGCTGGAATTTTTCACACTGAAAATCCTTCGAAGTTCGGCGTTTGGTACATTGTGTTTGACGGTTGAAATTACGGATAAACGATATTGAATGGATTTCCCGTCAAAATCATGTATCGCTCGACAGTTGTAAAAGGGTTTGAAGAGGTCCACAATTTCCCATTGCAACTCGATCGCTCCACGGATGGTCGATGGGTATTTTTTTGTTCGTTAAACAAACGCTTGCCTTTCGGACGAAAAACGATCGATCGAGTAACAATAAACACCGGAAACTATGCCTGAAATAATTAGTTGTATACACGCGTATCGAATCCCAGAACAGAGTATTCGATTGCCTATCGATTCTGGTATCGGTTTTTTTTGAAAAAACACCGATAACGACTACAATAAAACACGAGAGTCCATGAGAAGCGATAGCTGGAAAATTGCGATATGACGAGGATGCGCGCGGACACGTTACATAGGGTGAATCACCCATTGAAGGAGCATATCAAGCTTTTCGGCCTTAGGATAGGAAATAACTTGATAAAAACTCAAAACTAACAATGCTTATTGAATCAAAAACTAGTTGAATATCGCGTCCATTTTTTATTTAAAAAAAAACCATTTTAGTGTGATGGACCAAAAAATAGCTGATTTTCACGATTTTTTTTAATGGATTAATACATTTTTTTCATTATTTCACGAAAAATGCGTTAACATTCTCGAAGAACAAATATTTTCATACTTTTTTTTGTTTTTCTATTAGTATTTCACTTTTTTTTTCACTTCAAAAATTAAAATTCACCGTCGATAGTTATTAAATTACGAAAAAAAAAATGCTCCGAAATGACGATTGTTCATAGCTGTAAATGTTTCTTTATTTTTTCTATGAATTTAAATAAGTAACAGGGTCACTTTATAGCTCGCGGCAATATTTAAAATAATCATGATTTCGATGTGAAAAATAATTCGGTACGTTTCATTCCCATGCAAACGAGATTTTGTTTTAAATACAATATTGTCCATTCATTAAGCGGTTAATCTTTCACGCGGTAAGTTTTTGGTTCGTTCGGTAACTTAATTACCATCCTTTTTCGTTCGGCAACGAATTCTTGTGAAGTGCATCGGATTGTTACGAGAGTGAAGGAAGAAGAATCAGCGAGGGTGAGCGGTACGCGTCAGAGAGGACGAGGGGAGAAAATTTGAAGAACGATGGCAAACGAAAGAGAAAAAACGGGAAAGGAATAAAGTGAAATGTGAGAAAAAGAGATGCACGAATCCATGACAATGCGGCATATGGCGCGTGCTCGTCACAAGGCGTGTCCGGATGTGGGCTTCGGTGACTACGAAGCACACACGACAAAATACTAGCAACGAAGTCAGAGAGCGAGAGTGAGGGAGTGAGAGAGTGAGAAAGGAAACGAGAGCGGCGCAGCAGCTGCCGTTTTATTCGTCGTCTGTCGCCCCCCCGTACACTGCCGATGGCACAGCATGCCAGCAGGACACTGGAGAACTTTGATACAGATTCCTGGTTATCCCACGTAATGAACCTTTGTCGATTCTTTTGAAAAATGTCTAACTAAATTTTCAATACTATAAGCGCATTTCAATTCTCAATCCACTGCTCGCATTTCAAAGGAAAGGGTGGCGTTCATTAATATCAAAATCGAATACTTGTTTATTTAAAGAAGTGAAAAATGGACACTAAGTACTTAAAATTAGTTATATAGTATTTTTTTAGTATATATCACATTTTTCAAAAATCGTTAAATCACATCAGCGCAATTTTCAATGATAACGCAAAGATAAAAAATAATGCGTGGCTCGTGTTTGGGATACAATTAAATTTAGTTATTCACCGCATGAAAAGATCGAACGCGTCAAGTATTTTTTTGTATTATAACAACAATATCAACGATATCTCGAAACAAGCTGTTAGCACCACATCCCGCGTACATATATCACCACAAAGGTAATAAGACAACGTCACAGTGGTAACAGGTAACAGGTTACAATGAAAATCAATGGAAAAATCTCGAAATCCGGAGAAACGAAAAACGTTTTTTAGAATATCTCAAAATCTGCTGCGCGAATTTAATGGCGACAAGGCGCGTTTGAAAGTTGGTATCGAATATATATCGGAAAGGTGTCGTCGAAAATTGGATCCGACGCGTAGTTTTTAAGAAAAATTGATTTTTAGTTCAAAATCAGCGTACTTCCGGTATATTGACGTCGACTTACACGGTAGCGTCTCGATTTTTTTTAAGGAGGGTCTGCTGATACTTGTGGTGGGAGTAGGGGCTGAAGTGCGGGGATGGGTAGCGGTCGGCATTTGGTGGGGGAACATTGTAACGCAGCAAGGTGTAACGCGTGTAATGCAAGCTTTTCTTAATCTCGTTGTCACAAAAAAATGGTATTGACAATTCCTTTGAAAATTGAATGTGATGTTCTTGAAAGTATGACCTTTCAATTGGTATGTGTTTTAAGAATGTGACATTACACCTTCCATTTATTTTAAATGATCGAAAACGCTCTATTTTACGTAAAGCCAATGTTTAACCTCTGAACTTTGAATATTAATATCTTCGAAACGGTACAGACAATTTCAAAGAAATTTTCCAGTTTTGCGTATGAGTTAATAATAAATATTCTCAAAAAATTTCAAAAACATGGCATCATATCGAGAAAACCAGAAGACCCTTCTTAAGTACTTAGCGTCGAGAATTTTTCTTATTTTACCCTCGTAAAGTTGCTTTTGCCTGCGGTAATATTATATTGTTTTCTCCGAGAAACGTTGCATTTCTCATAAAACAAAGTTTGCGCAAACGAAGGTTAGGGTGATACAATGCTTTCTGTAAAATAAGAATAATCGGGTACGTCGCCTAGCAGCGCGTTAAGCTGTATAGGTTTGTATATCGGGGTGTCTTGAAAACTTAACCAATTAACTTGCAGCTCGGATCTTGTTTGGAGAGTGTACTATACACTTGGGGTATGTAGGCGTTTTACGAATCTCCTTCCGCCCCCTCCCCCTGCCCCTTCCTCACCAAGCGGTATATATTAAGACCTGGTAGAGGCGGATACTTAAGCTGTACAGGCTATTGCCGAGGGCAAGTAGATGATTTAACGTCGAACGCGCTAAACTCCTTCGTCACGGCGTAATGACCGTGGATGGCGAGGGGAGGTTTCTACGTGGCGGCAGTGAACGAGATCTCTTCTCTTAACGAGAGGTGCGTGCAAAGAGGTGAATCCTTCTAATAGACTTCTGGCCCTGTCGTGCCTCGCGTCTTGATCCTTCTCGTCCCTCTTCCACCATCCGATCACGAAGTTCTCCAACTAGAATCCACGGCGCCTCTGGTATACACACCTTCGAGAAATTGCGGAACTTGTCGCACGAGGACTTGCAAAGACTTTGCTCGAGCTTCTGCCTCATCCAGCTATTACATCTCAATCGCTATATATATATCGCAAACTCCGCTATATCAGAAAACGCTATGACTGTAACTACTTCATCCAACTTGTACGGTAATCCTCGACGAGCACGCGAGTCAATTAGCCAAGTACTGTACCCGTATATCACACAAATACGATACACTACACGATGAAGACATATAGCCAAAAGATCATACGGACTATGCGTGTACACGATCTGTATAGACTTTTGGCGTTAAGCCGTCGATATCATTTCGGTACATTCGACAGACCCGACTGTACAATTTACGACATTTTCTTGCAGATTTCGAGTCGCGAATCGTTCAAAAGTTGGGTTAGCGATTGAGGGCATTCTACGAGATGTCGGGCAATGAGCCAAGCAAATCCCATTGTCAGTCTTTATTTGTTCGACCCTCGAAAAGTTGGGAAAAAAAAATGATTTAACTGGCTTTGCCTACTTTTGGCGGCGAATGATATGATATGAAAAACATTCATTCGCGTCGAATTGCACATTCACGTCAAAGAAAAAAAAAAGATCTAAATTGCGATCCGAATTAAAATTGATGAGTTCTCATCGTATGTGAATGGCGGACCAGTCCACCGAGAAGTCTTGTATAAAGAAAGTTGTTAAGCTTCGTCGGGTTATTCGCGTGCGAGGGTAGAGAGGGAGCGCGAGGTAACAGTCCGACAGTACGAGACCGCCAAGGATAATACTGTGAGCAGCGTAGGGCGAAAGTGCGAATGAAATGAGTGCAGACAACCAGCAAGACGAAAGAGACGACTATAAGTAAGAAGAGCGACATATAGGGCCCCCGTTGGTAACGGTATTGGCCTCTGGCATCGTGCACGGTGGCTGGTCGCACCTGTCGCTAGCACGGTGGTCTCTCCTTCCGCACGGTGGAGAATATACACTTGCGGGAAGGGGGCGCCCCCGCGCTGACAGCGACTCCCGCTCCCAAAAAGTTTCGACACGGGGAAGGGGCGGGAGGGAAGCTCGTCCAATCTGTATCTTTTCCTTTTGCTTGCTGCTGGTATCCACGTACACTGTTGCAAATCTCTGTGAACCACGTCGCTCTGTGGTCGTGATTCGTGATCCATCGTATATAGCATCTTCGTTCATCAATACTCTCGTTGGTTACTTTCCTTCACCAATCTGAACGGATTTTCTTCGGCATGTCTTACCAATTTATGTCTTCATCCCGGGCTACCGGCCCGTTTCAAATCACTTTCCTAATCTGCGTAACGTAGTCTCCGTGTCGAGGCGCGCAATCTCTTGATGCCTTCCTGACCCACGATCGAGGATGATTATCGTCTGATCGTCGTGTTTGATCGCTAACCCATACGCTACACCCTCATTTTCAAAATTTCAATCTCCATCTTTGATACCTATCCAATTGCCTAATTGATTCGCTATGTTAGAATGAACTGTCGCGCAATGGCAGGCCATCAGATTGATGATTTTCCGTTCAGCGATACCATGTCATCAGCCAATGGTCATTAAGGTTTTCACTGTCTGAGAGACATTCAAAATAACTTTCGCTATTCAAGAGACTATCGAATTCGCGTATCGAATGCACACCTCATTGTTGTCAGCCCTGACCTACGATTTCAACGATGTTTCCGGAACTCTGTCACATAATACGTCGAACGATTTCTATCAAAGGACAGAGCCAATCAGGCATTTCGCCTTTGCGGCGCCCATTCGAAATAGTATTATTAAATTTCGGAAGTACCCTAAGCCCCGGGAAATTCGAAACTTATTATTGCTCCTATGGGAGACCTCAGTTCCGAGGATTGCCAGTTCACCGCGTCGTTCATTTGCCCAGTGCGAGAAGCTCGGTCGCATCGGAAAAACGCGTCCTCGGGGCTCGTTTCGTATCGCGCGTTAGTCATTACCTCGCGTTAGTCACACAGACCCTTGTACCCCGCCGCCACCGGCGCTTTTTGCCGCTGAACGTAACGAAGACATTATGCCGCGCTGCTTGGATCCCTGCGACTACTGCGACTTCCCGACCCTCTCTCCTGCCCTCTCCCACAATCCTGTCTAACTTGCCGTTCTCATTTCATCCTATTCTCACACACGTGAAACTCGACTACTCTTTCTCTGCTTCACACTCACGGGTCCATTACGCCACCTATCGTTAATACCCCTTTCCTCTCGACTTGGAAACTGAATTGCTATGACACAGTCACCCGTTCGCTATGTTAGACCACCGCTGTAATCAAATTTCTAAGTAAATACCTCCGCAAAATACCGTCCATACTTTATCCAACCGCCGTAATTAGCTCCGCGCGATTTGGTCAATGCTGGCATTATCGGTCGTGGATACCAAAAAAATATCCTCCGATTTTATGAGAAATCAGGGGGCGACTAGAATTATCGCATTTCGTGGTTTTCTTGCAACTATTAAACTATTTAGATCGTGCAAAAGTCCATAGTCTTCGATGTATAGCTCAGTAATAGTGGATTTGAAATGAAAGAGATGAAGAGATCAGTTTGATGGGTGTGTGATGTGGTGAGAGATGAAGAGATGTATTTGATGTTTGATTTTTTGAGTGCTTTGAGTGGAATTTTTTAATAAAGTTGTTAGTTAGTTTTTTTTTTTTGTATTTCCACTCATTTTCGAAGGCGAACTGAAGCAATTTCAGAAAAAAAGACGTGATTTTTTTATTCTTATCGAACATTTTTTTTTAATCAAAAATTCTATATAAATTGGTTGGATGTACTGATGTCCCGATGAAGTGAAAACCATTCCAGAAGACGGATGAAAAGAGTTCCATTCTTTCTAATATAATGACGAAATATGTATATCAAATGAATGACACTTCTTCGACAATATTTATTACGTGTTTCTGAGAATTTATCATCGGAATCATCAGAATATTGTCAGAGTATCGTATCATTAGCAACAAATTATCGCATGTGAGCAGTTATGTCATTTTTTTTCAACTAATTAAAAAAAATGCTTTTCGACCGGAAATCGTCGATTTTTGGTCTTAAATTTGAAAAAAAAAAATTTTTTATACGCAAAACATCGTGTTGCAAAAAGTCAACTTACTATTGAATGAAAGGGGACATTTAAATCGTAGAAAATATAAAATAACGAGGGTTCGTGGGAACCCCCAGTGAAACACTTGTTTGAGTAGATATTGAGTAGATAGATGAGTGGATACAGAGGCAGCAGAGTTCTTTACAAACTCTTCACAAGCATCAGCTTGAGATCTTTATAAGTAGAGTGCCTCGGTAAGCAAGGTATTCGAAAAGTTTTTGCAGAGTGGTTGTAAGTGGATTTTGCTCCCATCTCAAAAATAATTTAATATCTTATAAATTAACGATTTTATCTTATAAATTTTAACGGTCTTTAAGTTGCTCCTTGCAGCTTCAGCAACGTTTATTGCTAAAACTTGCATAACCGTTCAAAAATTATCATAATCAGCTTAGCGAGTTGGTAAGCTGTCCCTTCGATCGTTTTCGTCATGGAGTTCGTTATTTGTCGTAACAAATGCTGACGCATCGCAATCAAAATTGATATAACTAATTATGTAATTAATAAATATTCGCCCTAACGACAAGTATTATAATTTCGGTTTCACCGAATACGTTACCAATTTGTAACGTTTTTACTTCTCCAACGGTATCAATACCGATAATAATCGTAAATTGTCTTGTACCTTGTTTGAGGCAAAGTCTCTATCGCTTCCCGGACAATCTGGGGTGCAGGTATACAGCGCATTACAGTATATACCTTTCTCTACCCTTCATTATCTCGTTTTTGTGGTTCCCAGTGTCCGCATGAGCGGACGCAAAGCGGTGAGAAGCCCACGGAGGGGCGGAAACCGCGATGACCTGGCCGCTGTTGCTGCCGCTTTTGCTGTCGCTCGATGCAAGTAGCTGCGAAACTTCAGGGTATACGTTCACAAGATGACGGTACGAAGAGAGAAAACGATCGCACGTCATACTTAACGAGGGGTAGTGGCCGCGGCCGCGAGTCGAACTCACCTCGTCGTCGTTCCTTGGCTCTTCAGCGAAAGATCTTCCTCCAACCATCTGCCCTCCCCCTCCCTCTGCCCTCTCTCTCGCCGCAGCTCACACAGCCCCCGGCATCGGCAGCGGCTATACGGGCCGGGCTCGTTCGCTATTCTCATCCTCCTTCGTCCTCACCTCTTTCTTCCCTCTTTGCCGTCAGTTCGTAGCCTCTCGAATCTCTGTTTATCTTTATCTCTTTTCGTTTGGTTTGTCGGCTCGCGGCACGGCCACGTGATTACAGGGTAGCCGGCACTCACCTCGGAACTCGGGTGGTCCAGCGTGGCCGTGCGGCGGCCTACACAGCTACCTCTATATCGCTTGGGCCCCCGGTAAGGGGGCCGTTGCGCCGTGGAGCATTGGGTCTTTTACTCTCTTCCTCGCGCTTGGCGCGAGCGATCGCGGATCGAGGACCACGAGACTCGAGATCCCCGTCACACCGCTGCTCCTTCGTCCCTTACTATACTTTCCTTTCGATTATTTTTCAACTCTCTCGCGCTTCTATATTCTATTCGTCGTACAACCGTTTCTTCTATCCCACTCGGGTTTATATTTATTTCATCTTCCCCGCTGCTTTCGCCAATGTCCCTCATATTTCTTTGGGTATACAACGGAGGCATGGGATGCTGGGGCTTCTCCTACGCGTCGGACGTACTCTCCGCTGCCGAACCACCACAGTCGCCTTCTCGCCAATCTCGTCCCTCTCCTTGACCGCGCGTTCACTCACTTTCCGTCTTTCTTTTTCTCTCTCCACCGCTCGCTCTCTCGCACTAACTGTCCGAGTCTTATTAGCAAAATACAGTCGACGTGAAAAGATTGTCGGCTCGAGAGCTGGAGGCACTCCGGTGATGTGTTAATAGGGAATCCAGCATCGCGACCAGAAAGACCAACACTCGCTACTCGAGACGCGAACCGATATCCCCGGTTGTTACCTGCGTTACCTACTAATATACAAGCTTTGTATGCGCACCTTTAGTTGCTTCGAAACTGTACTTGTACACTTATGTTGATTTCTCTCACACATTGCTTTTTCACCCTCTCGTTACGCCTTACAACGGCTCAACCGACTTCGATTATCTTCGGGGCATGCAATCTGCAAGATAGTTAATTAGCAATCGCTCGAGTTTGCGCCTTCGTGTAAAATAAATGGTTTGGTCATATACTTTAGTCACGAACTCTCTCGTCCCGCATATTCATTGAATTCGTCTTAGTCATTTAGAAAATGTTCGTGTATAGGTTCTCTGGTAACCTCAACGATATACACTATCATTCCATCGGAAATGAACCGAATGTTTAATTAAAACAATCAATTATTTACATTTATATGTCTATCGAAATCTCTTGGAGGCAGTCGCGAAATAGGTCATTTCATATGGGTATCGGGTTGAGAATGATCGTGTTTAGGATCGGCTGTATACGATGAGTTGCAAGGAATAAACCGAATTATCATCTGCATTCATAAAGACCATTTTACAATTGCATTGGTATCCTGTAGTGACAGGATGGAGTGCTAAATGCTGAATGCGAGATAACCGATCAAACTATCGAATAGTCTCGCCGGGTTGATACTGTATTCATGTGATCAATATGGATAAAGGTGGTAGACGTCCTACTTGTCGTACTTCCAACGGAATAATTTTTTTATGCCACTGCGTGCGTATAGTCGCACTTTACGCACTCGTGCGATACAATTTTGTACGAAACTCGTGCGTAATATACTATTATGATACTTATGATATTAGTACTTTGCGCTACTAGTGCGAAAATGCGGATTTTACGGCGAAGGTTACTGCGAAGGGGGAGGGGGGAGTAAGCGACTGTTGCCAATTTTCCAAACGCCGTTGAAAGTCCACTTTTTCGTACAAATATCGCACTATTTTTTTTTGTAACAAGTGCTGGAGCAGTGCACGTAGAGAAGAATCTGATAAATATTGCCATGTCGTGTGGATAAAAATTTCTATAGTGTCTAGTAACACGAGACTACAGCGCCACCTGTGGCAGAAAGTGCGAAACTTATAACAATTTTTACCATAATTTCTGACAGAAATTCCTCACAGTTACAGTAAAAATGATTATAAGTTTTGTACTTTCTGCCATAGGTGGCGCTGTAGCGCCGCGTTACTAAACTCTATAGTAATTTTTATCCAGACGATATAGTAATGTTTATCAGATTCATCTCTCCGTGTGCTACTTCTGTAACTGCCGGTCGTGGCGCTGCAAGAACATACGAGAAGTACGAAAGAATTTTACTTCTCACACGCAAACGAGATAAAGTGCGCGAGAAGTTACCTTTCGCAGGCTTTATCTCGTTAACATGTGAGAAGTAAAATTGCCTTGATGTGCGCATAGGTCGTGCCATGATAGTATGATTTGCTATAAAGCGCTACTTACGCCACTCTCAATAGACACGATAAGTAGCACATGCATTGCGAAAAAAAACTTTTTGCGGTTATGTACAAAGATATATCTTTTATATATTTTCTGATACAGTGAAACTTCCCGAATTTGACACTCTCGTATTTGACGAAAGCCCTATCTACTAGCTAGTGCACTGCAAGGGCGAGTGGAAGAGGGCTATTACTGGCTAAGCGATTGGCTCGCGACCGTCGTTCCATGCACCGGATTGGTTACTCCCGTATTTGACTATGTTTTTTGATTGCGTCAAATACGGGAGATTCCACTGTATAAACTTAATTTTTTAGAAAACACGTGGTTGTGCAACCCGAGAAACCAGTAGGTAACGAAAGAATGAAAAGCGCGCCAGTGCGAAGCTAACTGTGCGATCGCTCGGTAACGAGCCTCATAACCTCAATGCCGTTTACTTCCACCTCGTGCTCTTACCTTTATTTTCTACAGGCCACGAAATTCCCGCAAGAGGTTGCACCACCACCTTACGCTCACGAGTTTTGCTTCTCCAGAGAAAACCGAAAGCTCCATGGGCCTCGACGACTCCGTAAAGACACGCAACAATGCACCCGGTGCAACGATCCAAATATGAAAAGAGCGCTGCACGATAATCGTATAATACATTTTCAGCGAATTTCGTGCCACTGAATCATCGACTCGAGATTGCATGGGCTGTTTCAGCAAAACAAAAGATATGCCATTCGCAAAAGTACCGTTGTTTTGCTTTTTTATTGAGCAAATTGGATTTTCTTAAAAAAATATATACTTCAAATGTTCAGTCTTAAAATACTTCAAATTACGAAGAATTATGAGAACTTATATATTTTATTACAGTCGATTTGCAAATTTAATGATCGAACTTTAAGACGATTGGAATATTTTTCATTTAACTAATTTCTTAAAGTTGGACTTTATACGGGACCCTTAACTATTTCTTCAAGAAGTTGTCCAATTACAGCACAAATAAATGGACGATATAAATCTCGAAACTGCGATTTTCCAAAATGTATGTGGTGACATAACCTCTTTTGGAAAAAGCGACGATTGACGCATTAATATAAATATTTTCAGACTCAATAAAAAAAATATCCGATGAAAAATCGGATTACTACAAGCGGATAAAATCGACCTTTTTGGATGATCAAAAAATGGTTTTTTTTTGTAACACACGCATAACAAATCCCCCTTTCTGTGCCTGCGAACTGTTGCAAAAAGATTGTGCGCATGCGCAAATCGGACATTTTTGTATTTATAACATGCTAGTGATTTTTCAGATGCTGCGTTGACACGTTGGTTATTTTTCACGCACTTTCGCCATACTTCACAGGCGCGAAAAGGGGGAGTTTTTCGTGCATTTTTTACCAAACAAAAAAATTATGTGATATACGTGCAAAAATGCGGACACTCAGCGTAGGCTTTGAAATTGATTGCTCAAGCCGTCAATTTTACAGCTGACATCGAGCGCCCGCTTTTTGGCGCTTGTATCAGAAAATACTATTGATAGATTGGCATCAACATGTAGAAGACGATCTGATATTTTTTTCCGTCGTTGCAGTATTTACATGTACATTAATGTTACAAACATCTCATAACACGGGAAATGTTCAAAGTAGAAAAAGATTTGATATTTCGTTTATTCATGTAGCATGACAAGAGTCTCATTTTTATTCAATTTTTTTTATCCCTCTTTCACCCTTCGTAGTGATACCGGTACATATATACCGTTCGGGCGGGAAGAGTGGGTTGAAAAAGTGGCGTCAAGCCGGGTAGTGGAAACGTTTCACCTCGTCGCGGATGGGAGCGAATTGCTGGCCCGAGGGTACGCGCCGGTGGTTATCGCTCGGAAGTCACTTGGCGTTGTGAATGCGCAAAAGAGTGAACAGAGAAAGAGTCAAAAGCCAACGAGGGAGCTTAACTCCCGAGTAGTGCCGGTATGCCGGTCTGCTTGGTTGCGGTTGTTAAACGCCCGTCGACAGTCGTACACTCGTTGTCTTATCGGCTTGTAGGTGTCGAGTCCTCGACTGGTAGCCCTTAATTTCGCCTCCGGCACACGCTCCCGCTACTTCCACTGTGCTTCACAATCAACTCGGCACGCAAATCTTTCTCACTGAGTTTATATGGAAAGAGTTAACACAGACGTGCACCTCGATGAGTGCAGTTTTTTTTAGCGATCATTAAAATTATCTTTCCTTGTGAAAGTAAGTAACAGAATTTCTTTCACCGGCGCTGGACCAACAAATATACCGGTTACTGCTGCCACTGCTGCCACCACGGCTGCTGGAAGCTTTCTTCGATACTCATAAACCGTTCATCACATTCTTAATAATTACAGCGGACCAATAGGCTTATCCAATAAATATGCAATTTCGTATATTAATATCTGCTGTCCATCCCGCAGTCCTCTGTGCATTCTCCGTCGGAAACACAACCTTAACCCACCAGACGATGCATATTCGGGACTATAATATTTTATCTTCCATATTTTACCTTCCATAGTCACTTTATTAGCAATATTGATGCGTGTTAAGCAGCTAATCTAAGCATTTTACGATAAACGTATTACGGGAAAACTTCTATCGTTATAATAGAACGAGAAATCGTAATACGGTTATAGCCGCCACTTATCGCTGTATTAACATGCCAATTAAATTCTGGCGGAGACTACGAGCGAAGCCAAGTTTTTTGGGAGCCATCCCTATATATATATATCATCTGTATATACATATATATATATATTTATAAGCCCAGTGGTTTACGCTCTCCTCGCTATTGCCCTCTTGGCACATATATATATATAGGGGAAAAGAAGCGAGCGACACGCATAATACTATAATACTATAGTAATATAGCTATACTGTTACACGTATAATAAAAGTGTGCCAAGGAAGGAAGGCGACGAATGGCATCCGTGCGTTAGTCGGTTGGACGTAAAAACCTGCAGAAGTTAACGACGCTCCGGAGGACTTCATTACCTCGGTAGTAGCAGCACCTCACTGCACTCTGCGGCTCTCTTGCACTCATCCTCCCTTTACCCTCCCCGTCAGACTTGCATTCCCACGTCGCAATTGGCCACGTTGGCTACTTCCACGCAGACGCTAGAAAGACTTACGCCGCGTGCCTCGAGGCGCCTCTGTCGACTTACACCGCATCGAATGGAATTGAGTTTTTTTTTTTTTTCAAGTTCAAAGTTTCATCAAGTATTTTTTACTGCAAAACATCGCGATATAAGTGCCGCTAAGGTTCGGCTTTGGCAGTTCGGAGACTTCGTGTCCTCCGAAGTATTCTCGGGAAATAATCAACATGAAATGTCCAATTACCGTTGACCATCTATCGATTGCCAAATATACGATTGCTAACAAGTTATTTCGAGTGAAAATTTGAATTTCAATTAAATAGATTATTATGCAAATATTATACGCGATCGTTTGGTAAAAAACGGAATCAACAACATCGCTGTCGAAATTCACATGGCCTTTGCTGCCGCGGATATATTTGCAATATTGGAATCGTATCATTTTCACAGTAAAACTACGCGCGCTGTCATAATCGCTGACATGAAAAATAATTAATAGCTTTTCGTCACTCCAATTTTTTCTATCGTTCTGTTTTTTTAACATTTGAGATATTCTGAAGGCTATAGTTGAATTTAAACCCTTGTAACAGGGATTCTTTATGACGTGTAACGCCCGAGCAACACGAATAAAAAATACTGCGCGAGTGCCTATGAGAGTCTCTGCGTCAACTGTCCATGAATTTTGCTATTAGATAAATTGCAAGACGTTTTTGTCTTCCAAATGCATGAGTTTAAAAAAAATCCACCGCTCCTCCGCTCCTCCGCTCCTCCGCTTTTCCTTGGCGTGTAGATGTTAAGCTCTTCCTTTGAGAGTGTAAACCGGGTGCCTCGATTTTTTAAAAAGCGTTCACTAGAATGATCCCTTAAAGAGACGTTTGCTATAGGAAGAAAGTTTTCTCTAAAGAGCTGATGCCACTATATGCATAACGGCACTATAGTGCAGTTATAACTGCATCTCGAAATAATAGGGCATAAGATCGCATTCATGGATCTGACTATTTGAGATCGCAGATTCCACTATCCGATCGACTAATTGGAAAATGCATGTCTGAATGGGGAACGTATGTATTTGAACCAAATTTTCACCTCCGCGGCGAGTTAAATGTTCAAAAACGACATGAATAGAGTTTCGCAAGTTCCAAATGTGGATCACGAGTGTCTATCAAGAAACGCGACAGATTCAAGATATCTACGTTCTTCCAAGAAGCATCATCGCTATGATTTGGCAGAAATAGTCCGACCGGCGTAATATTAATTTGCTAAATGCAACTACCGTGACGCAATATCGGCGGAAATCGGTATCTCAAACATGTCATCCAGGCAGACAAGACATAGGTGAAGCATTGTGGGTCAAGAAGTCTTGATATCTTTCACGTAATTCCCGAATGAGAAGCGAAATCGACCACTTTAGTTGTCATAATGATTGATAACTCCACTGTTCTCATCTCTCATCACTGTCATATTAATTATTGGCAGTTCTCAGATTCTTCATCAATTAACTAAATCATCGTATTTTCATGAAAATCCAGACGTACATTCATTCGTTTTATATTCGCGCTCGCGGTTTACAGAAGCAAAAAGTGACAGTCAAAGTGTTCGTGTGTGATAACATAAGAGTCCAAAGAGGGGGGGGGGGGGGGGTTCAAAATCCTACGTCATACTCGACAAAATTCATGTATTTCAAGAACAACGATGAGTGCAGAGAGTTACCGCATAAATTTTCGTAGTTCGAAATACTTTTATCTTTTCGCTCAGGTAGGATAGCTGCGAGTTGGGAATATCAGGGTGAAAGAGAAGGTGGAAAGAGAATAACGCGGCGGCGGTTGCGACGACGACGGCGGTGGCTGTTCAGAATCGAAACAGGCTCTCCACTCTTTATTTCTTTCTTTATCTTTGGTGCTCGTGATGCAGAAGGTGCAGAACGTGTAAATTCCTGTGTGGTCGTGGCTCGGTCTCTCGCTCAACCGGGCACCCGCGCTCGCGCGGCCCGATTTAAATATCAAAGGCGGCTTAAATCTGACCTATACCACGCTGAATCATGTTACCTATAGGCTTATAAGGGGATTTACCAAACACAATTTGGTGCTCGTCCCGTCACGCCGCGTTCAGCACGCCCTCGACTTATTGTTAGCCGCGTGTTGACCCAGGCGCTAACAACCAAATGGACAAAGGCTCGGGCGCCGAAGCGTTATATTTTTCTACACTCCCGACAGGACCCTCTTCTATAGACACGAGCGCGATATCGCATTCGCGAGTCCTTGACGATCCTGATGAGCTATCTCTCTGATGAAGGTTCGTTTCGATCGACCGCGGACACCTTTTTAACCAGCGAACTATTACTATACGTGCCATAGATCGCGCATCTTCTCAATTCATCTTAGCCGAAAAAACAACTGATTGTTAGGAGAAAGAGAATGCTATCTATAGAAGATATATTTTCTTCAGTTCCGATATACTCGGCGCGAATAATTAACCCTTTTAAGGACTCCAACTGTTCTCTTGACTGTGGAAACTGATCGAGATCGACGGAAATTCAGTTTAAAATCAGTTTACTTTTATTTTTTGTACAGTTTTTTTGGGTGGTTAAAAATTAATTGTAAAAAAGTTGCCCCCAACGGTTTACGCTTATAAAGAATTTTTTTCAATCAAATTTAACACAGTAGCGGCGATTTAAAAAAAAAAATTCGAATTTAACATTTTTTTCGGCAGTTTTTCGTTAAAAAAAATATAAAATGAAAAAAAAAAGCATCCACAGCAAGTTAAACAATGACGTGAAGAATGTTGTGGGAAAAATTGAGACGGATAGCTTGAACACTCGTCCTTTGAAAGTATAAACCAAATGAAAAAAAAATTCTTAAAAATTTTACACTAAAATGATCGCTTAACATCGCTTCCTTAGAATCGAATAAGCGCATATGATCTATGAATTGCATGTTTTTAATCAACGAACTGTAAGGCAATATTGGGGAATCAATACAATACATAAAGAGGGTTGTCGTTCGTAAGTGAAAACTAAACGAGTCGTGTTTCTCGATATAAACGTGCAGCATATAACGTCTCGATGCAATGTAAGTATTTCCCCACAATGGATATAGGTATAACATCTATAGAATTGGAATAGAGTGCGCGTACACCGCCCAGGCGAGGTATTCGTATCACCTTCACTCGGTAGTACCCCGATGCATTATCGATCTACTCTCTCGAGAACTGGCGAAAGGTCAAGTTCCCATAAGAGAAACATGATCGCGTTGCTCCTAAAACTACGAAGCGAGTGTTCTACTACACTCTTCTCGCAGCGGTTCGCCAAAGCGCACCATCGCGTTCACCAAAAACTCTCGTTTTTCATCTTTCGCTTTTACGTAAAATAGAAAAATTTGACGTTCTTTGGAGAATTTCTATTTCCATCGCGACTGACGGGGTCTTGCGTCGAATCTTTTAGCAACAGAGCGATCATTTCATTGAAAATAAATATTACGAAACGTATAGAGACCGAAAATAAAAAATGCCAGAGGGTAAGTGAAAACAGAGTTGGCATATGTTTGTACATATAGGGAATGGCGCATAAAGTACACGTAAATCAAATTGCCTCGGTTACGATATTTTTTCGCGTTTCGACTGGGAAAAGTGCCAAACGCCGTTGAAATGTATGAATGTGCATTGGATATATATTTGCTACGAAAGCGGAGGGAAACGTTGTCACTCCGGCGGAAGGGAGCGCGACGACGAGAACTAAACTCGATGTATAAATCGATGAAAGCGTTTGCGTTCTTTCCGCCTCTGGTATTGAGATTACTGTTGGTGCGTTTTGCATGTCATTTTTTTTTACTGGCGCTACAACATGTATTAGGCACGGAAATGGGAATAAAATACCTCATGAAAACAAAGTAAAAGCATAAAATCTGAACGTTTGTAATGGAATGACAATTTAAATCAATTAACATTTATGCTTACTTTCTTGAGTACACGTGAATAACTATAATTCGACAATCTCCTGAATTTATGACAATTGAGATGAGTCAATTTCAGGCAAAATTAGGTTTCTTTTTTGTTAGCAAAAAAAAAAAACACCCAATTAATACTTCTTTGCGACCGATTTTTCATAAGATTTCTCAGACGATATGTCGAAATTGTTGAATGATTTTCATTTGTTTTACATATCACTCTTCTAAATTTTGTTCTATTTGAAAAAAAATGAATCTTCTGAGATCATTTTTTTATATTTTATCTTACGGATTTTTTCACACATTCAAAACTATATTACGAAAAAACGATTGCACGGAATTAGTGACGTAATTTAATTTTTTTTCATACAAAAAAAATACAAACCCCTGTTTTGTACAAATCCCCCCCCCCCCCCCCCCTCCTCCCCACCAATAGCATTAAGTTCAATATCGATCTATGAGACTATCTTTTTATCGGATTTCATAAATCTGTACCTTTGCATAAGTATAAAAATAGCCTATTGTTGGTAAACATTCGATAACTCGTCTCCGAACGTAATTCGTAATTTGTTACGCATCGTACGTCTGTGGAAGAAATTTTCACCCAACCGGGCGTAAAAAATTTACTAAACCGCCTCAGTCTCGGGTGTATCTTGGGTATCTTCATCCCTTATACACATACATGCGCGAAAAATCAACCCCCTAGACATCTCACTGGGAGATCAACATATTGACGTCTGACTACACGTTGAAGAAGCGTTGCCGTCGTCGTCGCCGTCGTCATCGCTGTCGTCGTATTCGCTGTTACACGCACCCTTGAACAAGTGCGGTGACGCAAAAGCAAATCGCGCATTCTCACTCAAGCTGAAACGAGGCGTCTCGAAAATTTGCAAGAAAGCGTATAATACACAGGAACGTACGTATACAGAAGGTTCGAAGGAATATTTATGAGCGACGGGGGGTTGGTGAACGCTGGGGAGGGAGGGATGAAAGTGGAAGAGGATGAATACTAGAGAGAAACGGATGGTAATGGCTGACTCCCAGAAGCTCGAACCTTTTCGCGCGTACTACACACTGCGACGGGTTTTCCTGCATCTCAAACGCAACGCTATGCTTTAACTCTAAAAATTCAAAACTCAAAGAAAAACCAAATCGAAACTCGAAAAAATACGCGAACTCGAAAATTCTTTCACCTTCGGATGTGCACCATCGCGAATGCAGCGGCATCCCGGGGGACGCCAGTTGATTTTGTATCGCCGGTATTAACAGGACTAACCTGGAAGTCGGCGGAATAGCGACCTTTGTAGGACAAAACGATCGACATATCAAAACAGAACCCAAAACGAGAACGAAAACTAACGTCGATGTATTCACGAGAGCGAAGGGTTGCGAAAATGCACAGTTGCTCAGGATACGCTTGTGGTAGAAGGGTTGCGATCCGTGGTCAATAGAATAGCAAACGAAATCCAAAATCGAAATCTCAAAAAAGAATTACGAGGGGTACACACAGTCGATTGAGAGATCGAAGCGAGCGCATGCAGCGAAAACGAAACATTGTACGCGATCAATGAATTTTCTCACGAAAAGTAACTCACCGAAATATCGTACATTATCCGTAATTCGGAGGGATCTGCATCTTACGCCACGATAACTTTATTACGATAGCTAAACTTCGAGAGCATTAATTCTAACGCATCTATCGAACGATCAACTCGAAAGAATTTGCACACGCAAAAACAAGTCTAACGAACGAGACGCACCGACACGAGAGCGACAACGATCAATCGGGATCCATAGTAAATCAAGCGAGACGTAGCAATGACACGGCGCGTCGACAGCTCGCGCGAGAACAATAGGCTGAAGCCTATGACAGCGGGAGCGCGAGAGAGCTCTCGGTAGATTGATTTGTTTCCAAGAATTCGTAACGAATGATGATTATTATTTTCGGGATCTTGACCGATAACTACTGCCCTCTCAACCATCTTATGACTTTATCGAATCGAGAGCCTCTATGATAACTGCTACAACTATATACTCTACTATAACGCAGCGCAAGGTGGTCCACCACCCTTGCTTGGACCTAACGATACCTCCTCCTGTTCTCAACGCATAGCACTAACCCTTGGGGTGCCGGGATTGCCCAGGACTTTAGCATATTCGCGCGAACCTTCGTCGAATCTGTTTTTTATTTAGGCTTTTATTTCGAAACTTACACCATCAAATAAAGTCGAGAATCCCGAAAAAAATCCCGAAAAAAATTATACTAAACTTGAGTCGCAAATCCTAAAAGAAAAATAAACGAAACTAAATCGTAAAACTTGAACTGAACTGAAATAATGAACGGTACTGAAACTTATCGTAATAATGGCAAAAATGGCACAAAAGTAAATTGCAAAAAATCTCGATCAATATCTTAACGAGAGTTTGACGGTATCTTAAGTCGCGGGAAGAGGCAGTAACTTTAATCTTCAGCACTAAAATCGGTATTTTTATGCGAGTTACGGTTGTTTTGGTTTTTGTGACGCTGACTTCGAAAAATCATGTCACAACACTCGTAAAGGGCTTCCTGGCAAATTGTGTGATTTATGGTGGCAGTTAAGGAACAAATTACGAGCAGCAATATTTTTCGATACCAATGCTTTCCTTTCTAAAAAAATGGAAGTTTTTTTTGTAACCAATACGGCTCTCTATTGATGGACCCCAATAATCCAACGTCTGATGTTAATCAGACTGATACCAAATAGAAACTGTATTCGGAACAGAATTAGATGAATATATTTATGATAGGCATTTTTAATTAGAATTCGACTGATTTGGGTCCGAACATCAGCGATCCCCATATTCTTCTATAACTCATCTCAAGACCGATCGCCACATAATTAACCACGTCTACCCCTCTAAAATGTTCGTTCGATCGTTACACGGAATTGCGGACCACGTGTAGTAAATATGAATTATGAATTATGACAAATTTCTTGATACAAAAAAATTCTATGAAACAGAACACATATACCTTCGAGAAATCGGCTGCGGAAATCTTTGATATGAGATTGTGAAAACGGGACAAGCATACAGACAATACGGTAAAAAAGAATAGATACATTCAAACAGAATCAACGTCAGTTTAATCGACAGTCGTGAAAACAAATATCTATATTTTCTTATCGTACTGTACCTTATTTGCCGATAATCATGATGCGGGTCGGTTGGATCCCTCCAACAGGGGCGATGGCTATTTTAGTGGGTGGAAAATTATACGGCGGCTTTTAGAGGCTCTAAAATGGGCAGCTATCTTCGGTTACGAACTATAATAATCATTTCTTCGTTGGCCGAAGCCTTGAGCCGCGCGAGCGCACGTACACATATACCTTACTGTTGACTATATCCACCAAACGAGTGAGTTAGACGGCCCGAAAGCCTGGATTGACGTGCCGATGTGGTAGTCAACATATTTACCGGCTCGTTAACGTTCCCGTATAGAGCTCTCGTCCCTCTTGGCTCGCGCGGCCACGTTCTTGCATCTGCGGCGTGGTCCCGGCGGTTCTACAGCCTCACGAACCGACGGACGGTCCACAACAACGCACGAGACGATAACGAGACCCGAGCGGCAACTTCGTCGGCTTCACCGTTTTCCATACATCTCTACCGCGGACCCATTTCGGTGTCGTGTCTTTCGATCTCATTCGATTTTACCTTTACCTTCGCCTCTCTCATTCGCGTGCGAAACGTACGACACGCGTTTATGAGCTTAAGCCGCAACACGCACTCAGTGATGCAACACAAGACGTCGGCATAAAGCTGCCGCAGTTTCGCGAGAGTACTTGATGGGAGATTCGTAATGGTACTTGCCGTGTTATTGCATAATTCGCAGCATCCTGATTTCCACCATTAAACAACTTGTTAGAACCAACGAATGGAATAAAGTGAATTCGCGGGAGTCGTGAAAAAAATTTGCGCTGATATAATCGGATGGAAATGAAAATAGTAGAATTCATTCGCCATTGAAAACATCTTTGCAATATCGTTCACTGTTCCCGGTGTCATGTCACCCAAACTTAGCCGCGGCAATAAATTTCAAAAAACTTTTTCTACTTTCGTTATTAGTTTTGAATTTGGTCCTCTCGTCTCGGCGCACCATATAACGACATCACAAGTACTTAATTTATTTCTAGAGAAGTTTTATTGGTACCACTCTGAGCTGTTCGCGTATAGCCGGTATGCGACTATATATTGGCTAAATTATCGAATTTCCCCGAGAGAAAACGATAGTTTCGTGTGTATACAAGCGGAAGAGCGAGAAGAAAGAGATGGATGGTAAAGTCCAGAAAAAGTAGAGAAAAAAGAAAAAAAACGTGAAAACGAAGACCGAAAGATACGAGGAAAGGTGGGGAAGGAGTGTACATCGATACGTGTCGGTGGTGCGCGGGGCTGGCTCGTGATGCAAACGTTTAGCTCATCGTCGAACCTTCAGCCTCTTGGGTAGTTTCTCTACTATACTTTTACCATAGTCCAGAGGTCCTCACCGCGCTACGGAGGGACAATAATTTTTCTGTCTGCTTTTCGCCTTCGCTTACCGAAAGACCCTCCACCGGCTGCTCCCTGCGCTGTCGGTGATTTTTTACGTTTTACTCGCGTTTGATTGGCGGTTCGGTGGGTGGGGTTTATAAAGGGCCGCCGAAAAATAAGACTGGGGCTCACCTTTTCTCCTCCACCTCCTCCCTCTTCCTCCTTCGTTCTTTTTTCCTTTGCACAATCACCAACTACGCTTTTTCTCTCTCGTTTCTTCGTTCTCCACTCCTCCGCCTTCCTTCGCGTTCATTCTTCGTTATATTGGCGAACCCGAGAGTGAGATGACCGAAGGAGGCGAACAAGGAAACGAAAGAAGACGAAGCGAGCGAGGAAGGCAGTGTGTAATTTTGCGCCGGCTTAGGAAAACACGGCGGCCACCCGCGTGCCACTACGCGAATGCATTTAAAAATAGAAAGCCGCTATAGTGGACGGGGGTGGCGATCCCAGTGCGCCGGTCTCGTGGCACGCAACAGTATGCCGTTGCCTTTTGCCGAACCCGCTGACTGCCAGGCAACCCCGTCGCCGACGTCAACGATATGCTATAACAAACCGAGGCGCACAAAACGACATTCGCAATTTATACGCCTCGGCTATAATATTTATTTGCTTTTAAAAAAATGTTCGTTCGGGATACGGACTATTTGTTTGTACCTCCTTCATCCTGGCACTGTAGTAGACTCCGAATTAACATCATCGAGAATACCCACCCTACAGGCCCTTTCCACTTTCCCGTCTCCGCGACATCGTTACATCTACGAATAATTATCATCTCTTTTCATTGTAGCATTATACTATTTTATATTAGATTTACGAAGAATCGAATCTGTTTAGACATCTTTAGAGACTTTCGATCGAAGCAACGGGTCTGATTTATTCAAAAGAATCAACAAACTCATTACGTAAAAAAATAAAGAAAGTACTCTATCGTGATTTGCTGACTATAAAACTGTAGAAATTTTTTTTTCTTTTGGTACCCTTAATTTTAAAGGGGGTGTTAAGGGTCACATTGACAAAGAGTTCCGTAATATCACGAAAAAAATCGATTTTTATTTATTCTCTCTTTAAAATAAATCTTATAAAAATCTATGCAATCGATTGTTCGTACCGATGTCCTGATCGTGTAAAAAAAAATTGTTAGGTCAGAAAATAACAACGCGCGAAAAGGGTTAAATTTTTTTAAATATCATTTTTTGTTTATTTTTTACTATTAATAATTACGACCCCTCTAAAATCATCAATAGTGAGACCTGATGATTTTTGCACGTGATCAGCACATTATTGCCAACAGAGAAATGCGTGGGATGTTTAAAATAATTTTTTTTCTCTTTAAAAAAAAAAACAGTTTTTTAGCTTGAAATCACCGATTTTTCTCTTAACCGACGAAATTGGGATGGAAACAATTCGTTGTTTTTACAGTCGAATGATTAATGACGATAACAAAAGACCGTCTACATCTTGCCGATAAATACAGGTCTCGCTATCGGAAACGCCCCCGGGATGATTCAAAGTTTCGTGAAGCGATGAGTAAGAGCGCCAGAGTAACGAGTACCACGGGCTGTAAAATGTACGTCTATATCGGTGCTCTCGAAGAAAGTCTCGGAGACATGAAAATCCAAAGGAGGGTTCTGCCAAGAAGATGAGAGCTATAATGAGCGGAGCATCGTCGACGATGAGAAGGGGATGCTGCCGTTAGCCATCCCCGCGATTAAAGATGAAGAGACTTGGATACCAGACGAAGGTATACTCATCTCTCTCCGTACTCTCGGTACTTCACGAAAGTGGGATAGCAAGAGGATCGCGCAAGAACATTAGAGTGAAGTGAATAGGCTCCGCTCAATTACGAAAGCTCTCGAGAGCTGACGGGAATATAAGGGGTGGAAGAATAGCCGGCGATACGGCAGAGAATTTTGGATAGGCAGGGCGTTTAGTTTTGTCTCGTGGGACCTATTAACTGCGAGTATACTAGTCACGAAATCGCGCCCCTAAACTTACTCGTTGTCTTCATTTCTCGCTGGACGATGCAAACTTCCTTCCCCCATCGACAACGAGAAGAGAGATCTCTTCTCGTTGTTCACGGCTCTCGAAACTCAAATGATGCACTACTATATGGGTTCCGTCGCGTATATAGCTTTAGTTCAATATTATAAGAGCCTCCATAGAAATAAAATATATGTTAGAATATATAAAAGATATATCTTTATGTATAACGACAAAAACTTCTATATCTCATACATATATCTTATATACATCTTCGACGATATATCCCATATGTATGGAACATATCTGTCGAAAAAAAGAATATATATGGAATATTCCCATAAGTATGATGTTTTACCATAAACATAAAAATATATTTATGGAAAAAAAAATTATACATTTATCACATATCACGCTGCAAAAAGTTCTCTATCTTATATGTATTTCAATCGATAATTAATTTTCATGAAGGATCACTCCTCGATGTTTTTGCTACTGACGTGAGAAATCCGTAATTACTGACGTGTGTTAAAAAATGGTAAAAAAATTTGCAAAATTGCTGTTTTTTTCTTGCAACAAAATACGCGAATTATTAACTACTTCAGGTTAGTTTTTTAATAATTGCTTCATTAGATATTGGGATCGCGACGTTCAGTGTTAATATCGATGACATCGTTCTTACGTCTCGACTTTGCATGGCAACTCTTCAGCCGACTAAAACTCTCCGCTCGAGTTTCTCTGCGTTCTCGTCTCGCGCGATGGACGCGCGTTATATCCCTCTGGAAACCGGATACTCTGTTCGCGAACGCCGGTAGTTGGCAAAGTGTTTCACGGAGGCGGCGACGACAGGGACGGTGGTCCACTTGGGACACACGTGCTTCGCTCTTCGATACACGATGAAGACCTCAGTTCTCTATCTCGATCACCTAACGGCTCACCTCGCTTGAACCTTCCATTGTGCTTTTCGTATCTTAAAGAATAACCGTGACGAGTAAAACAATGCAACTCGTCACTCTACCGAATTGATAACTTATGCAAACATCGCGATATGATTTTTTTTTGCTCATATTTTTTCCCATTAATGTTAAGGACCTGAAATAACAATGTGGATTTTCAGCAACGGGAAATTTGATCTCCGAAACATTTCAAAGTCAAAACCCTTTAAAAATAGTATTAAAATACATCCCTCTGTCGGTTCGAAAGACGAAGCAAATTTTTTTGTCTCTTCTCTTTTCTAGAATAATCATCTTTAATTGCCCTATATTTGCCCTCAAATTTTTCCGGTATCATTCGCATACATATATAGTTCGCAGTTGGTACTGGCAGTACAGAGTTAACTCGTCGTACAGCATGAGGGAAATCGCGTTCCGGCCAGTGAGTCGATAGGGTGGGCTGCACGCTCTGCACCCCCAACACTGCACTTGCCATGCGAAAAGCGAAGGGGTGAAACGAGAAGGGGGCGGAGTGGGAGGTGTGGGAGGACTGTGTGTGAAAGAGAGTGAAGTAAAACGAGAAAAAGAGAAATGTTCCTACAAAGAAGTGTCTTATGCACGTATATGGGAATACGATGCCCGTAGTAACAATGGACACTAGAATTTCCCATGTGCCGAGGATCCTCGCGGAGCTTACTGAATTTTCCAGTTTCACGAGTGAGAAACACGTACAACCTATCCACCTACGCGCCGCCGATTTCCAACCCCCGGTACCCATATACGTAACGCTTTTCCAAGCTTTATTCTCCGTTTCTCGTACTTCTGCTACGTATTGTGTACCGAATCCTAGAATCCTCGAAGGGGTTTACCTGCACGCGTTATCGCGTGCGTGTTGGACCTCTTCGGGATTACAGTTGCGCTTTGAATAATTGAATTTGAATAAGAATTGCTCCGGCGTGGTGAAAGCGAAAAAGTCCGTATTCCGAACAGACATTTCCTACTACGTACATTGAGCAACGGAAGCTGCGTGTTCTGTTATAAAGATTCTATAAGATATTCAAAATAAATTAAAATAATCCGCTGCGTTTGGAAAAATGATGATATACATAGATGTCGATATTTTGTCGTCGTATTTTCTTAATATATATTTATCACCACAAAATCCGAAAGAAAACAAATGTATATAAAATTTTCGTCAATTATGACGTCACGCCGAGAACGTCCATTATACTCCCATTAATTCGTCTCGTTAATTCAGATTCATTCGTCGCACGTTAGTCAAATTATCATATCAATTGTAAACCTTAATTCGCTAAGTTTCACGTCAGAATTCATTCTCATTCTCGATCGGCATCCATCTTATGTTTCTCTGTGATTTTTCTATCTCCTAGACGAGTGATACGTGTTATTCTACCCCTATAGCAAGTCAAAACTCAGTCGCGTATGAAGAGTCGTTTTTACTAGCAGTCGATTATTCGTTACAAACTTCATTGCGATCATCCAAACTGTCGATACAAATCATGACAACTCGATAACTCGCGAAAAAAAATTAATAAGAATTTATGTACTCGTAGCTGAAAGTCCAATAATTTCATTGCCCATCAAGAAACGTCGCTTTGCTCTGCTTTTTTTAGGCATAAAATAAACTAAAAAATGGCAAATAAAAAATGTTGAATTAATGAACGAGAGGTGCAATAAAATATATCTCACGAGCGCGTGTCTTAAGGGAATAAAAATTCAAGGTTTCGTCAACGATTATTGAACGTTGGGCCGTCGGATAATAAACGAGTATTGTGTATATTTATGTATAGCTGTGGGCGAGCGATGAGGGGATGCAGAATGCGCATGAATATTTCATTGTGTGTACTCTCGCAGCCTAATGCCAGCGTACACGAGCAGTTTATTGGTTCACTCTCGTGTGTGTATCGCGCTTAATTCTATTACGTGTCCCGACCACCCATCGCCCACCCTTCCCATTCCCGAACGCCATCAGCGCAACAACGTCTGCCAACCGCCGCATATAGATATAGAACGACGAATGTTTGCACGTTATGTCTTCGTACATACTGGGTGTTGCTGCGCTATATTACAGTATCGCGGTGTACTTAATAGCGCATACCAAATGCTATTTGTCCCTATGCTATAATTTTTCAAACATTTCGCACAGTGTTTACATTTATTGAAACGCGAGAAACTAAAGAGCGTATAGCATATTATTTTACCGATTGAACGGTTCCATTACCTGCCCCTTTCTTTCCATCATACTTTTTTTTTTAATAATTAATGCATTTAAGCGGATATATTGAAAAATGAAACAAAAACACATAACCTCTAAAAAATAGATCGAAAAAAAAAAAAAGTTAAATCCTCGATGATTTTATTGAAACGTTCGAAAAATACAGAGGGTAAATGAGGTTAAAAAAGTCATTGCTATATGATTTTTTTAATCGAAATAAAATGTATGCTATGGAAAAAAAATAACAAACGTTTGTTGTGAAACACGCTGTATACTATACGTGTACATACGTGTAGCATATAGCGTCAGCGTCCTCTATTCAGACATGAAGCTGCGCTACCCTGCTTTGTTTCTTCGGGTGTATTTGCATGAATCTACATAAGCAGGATTGATTACGATTCCAATGCGTCGACGCAATGCAACTGCTATTGCTATTGGAGCAGTCGTGGATGATTCAGCATCCGTTGACGCAGGGCCTCGAGGTATTGCGAATTTAATCCATTATATCCTATCCATACCCACGTCGACAAGAATTATTTTTCATCAAGCTTTTTATCAGATAGACGAGATATTTCATATTTCAACGGTTAACAATCCGTTCCATTTATGTGATTCTATTCGAACGGGCAAAGCTCACTAATAAGACGATGGCAAACTTTATTACAAGAAATCGATGTAAAGTTAAAAAAAAAAATGTCCGTATCGTCAATATAATCAAATTTTGTCGCTTATGGATGTTTGAAATAATAGTTAAAAAAAAGAAAAAAATTTTATACAAGAATTAAAAAACTCCCGACTGAAAAGGGGTAATTAAGAAATTTTCGTAAATAGTGTTTGTAAAGTGACGCTTTTCGTTGCAGTTTTGCGGGTCGAAAGTGGCCCCTTGCGTAGCCGTATCGGGCAAAAGTTACATTTTCTGCCCTCAAACCGAAAATTTCTAACTTCACTTGTCACCGTTCACCCCTCAAATACTGCCCCTTAAAGCGTCCCTATTCCTGCACTCGTTGCAAAAAGTATCGTGTGCAATGCCGTTGAATTAGCGTTTCCGGCGCGTCTGATGGCGGCTCTCGGTCCGCTCGGACGGCAACTCTCCCCCTCGACGCAAACGCCAACTTCCGGTTCTTGTTGCACAATATACTAATTAGTAACAAAAAACAGTGAAATTGCAATAAATTATTCATATGTCATAATTGTGATTTTTTCGTTACTGACTACGTAAATCTCGCGACTATGACATGTGAATAATTTATTGTTATTTCATTTTTTTTTTTGTTGCTATAATTTTTTCATTACACTCCTTCTTCAGTCGGGAGTTTTTTTTTATATTCGTAACATTTTTTAATTTCATTCTTTTTAAAGAAAACAAAATTTAACGAAGTCGCAGACCTTCGTGTAATATGAGGTTATACCCCACTGAGATCGAGCGCCTTGCGCCTCATCACCGTGAGCCTTCCGTTAAATCATTATCAGCCGTTTTCGAGAACATACCGAACAACGAAATCGTTCGTCTCCGTGAAACGCATAACTCCCGGTTTGTTGCCGTTACGGGCAGTCGGGAGTTAAAAATGTGAATGCGTATGGAAACTTCAAACGAACGTTCCGTTTGGTAGTTCATTCAACGAAATCGTCAAATAAACGCGAAGTTTAATTCCCGATTTCGTTTTGCTATCCGGATTCCGAGGATATACAGAGCATTCGCTCGAATTTCCAAGATAGTTAGTGTTGAAAACCATCAAACTTTGCCATATCACACCGACCACTTTCTTGCAAAGTCCTTTCCCTCTCGAGGGACGAGTAATATACATACGTCATCAACTGCACTAACAGGGATAACGCGCCCGGGTATGCGATAGGACGAGATCCGATGTGAAGCGACGCGAGATGCGGCTTTAAAAACGAAACAAAATGTGAATCGTTCTCTTTATTACCGCGAAAGATGTAAGATGAGAGCAATACGAGGGGACAGGACCGCGATAAACGACGTAGTACATAGTACGTAACGTAGGACACGAGACGATGAGACGGCGACGTGAATGTTGCAAAACGTGAGATGCGCGAGTTTTATCGGTTTTGCTTGGTCGTAGTAGTCTCCTACCTTAAATCCGCGAAACGATCCTTAATTCGAAAAGAGGTACCCGTCCACTTTTCTCCGCTGTACACTTCCTCGCGGCACTCTGATGTACATATATACATATATATAAATGTATATGTATTGAACCCTCCGTGTCATGCAGCCCTATACGGCCCTCGAACAGGCCGCTACTATTACGACTGTATTTCGGTTAAGCGTCAGACTCGACCGTAAAAGTATATGGGAAAGGATAAAGATGTTATCATCTCGGTGACCCTATGGAGGAAACCATGGCGCCCGGATAAGGTGGAACCCTACGGGTATGCGAAGCGACTGGAAAGAAGATGTGATCCGCTGACGGTTCGCACTGTGGACCACGCGCTATACGATTATCGTTTTATAGTACACGTGAATTTGCCTCTTAGTCGGACGCGGTGTGTCTCATCTGATGTGACCGCGAGGGAGAACCAACGAGAAACTTACAAAGTACTGCTACGTATTATGACCTCTCGGTCTACTACCGCATAATTGATCTTTCACCCGCACTGTCGCTGGCTTCGCTAAAATTTCTTTTTATAAAACCTGATTGCCCGCTCGACGATGAAAGAAAGGACTTCGTTCATTGTAGCAGCAAATGGCTCGTTAAATTCTCAACGATGTCGTTGAAATGACGAACGAATTGCACGTTCAAATGATACGATAATTAAAATCGTTTCTATTATTTCTGATTTCGATGAGTAATCGACTTTTTACCTTGGAGAACGATTTTTTTTTTTTAATTTTCCGTAATTATTAACGGGTCATAGTTTCTTTCTACTTTACAGAAATAGCGAAAAATCTAAGGAAATTTGTAGTTAACGTTTTAGTTGGAAGGTTAGGGAGTCCTGACGGATTCTTTGAACGCCAACGTGAAAGTGCGAAACTTGCCTTGCGAAACATTATTCCTCTGTTGCCACTAAACGTTGAGAATTGCAGACCCGACGCGTTTACCCGTGAAAATACGTAGCAAACAGTCTTCACCTAGTCAAAGACCGTTGTTGCAGTGAGTTTAACAGTCACGTGTTTGGCAGAGATGACTTAATAAAGCTGCGGCAGTAATGTCAACGTCGCTGGGATCAACGCGGCAACGTCGTCGTCGGTCGTTGTGCCTCGAAGTTCGAGCAAATAATAACATTTTTACGAGGGGCTCCCATTCGGTTCTCTTGACACCGGAGTGCACCGCCGACGTGGGGGAGCGGGTAGTGCACCCTGTTCTCGCTTGTGGACTGTGTTTCCTTACACATTGTTGTCCATTCTTCGGAGGTTTCTCCGTTACCGCATTTGTGGCTCTCTTCACATTGAAAAGCTTCGAAGTTTCGACAGGTAATTTTTTCATTTCTTTCTTCAGCATTGAAAGAGAGACACAGAATGTGGTTACGAAGACGAAAATGGGAGTACTGACGAACTATTTGACTGCATTTTTGATTGTATGTGTATACTGCGACAGGCTTTTTATACGTTTCGGAGCACAAATAATCCGCTCTCCGGGCAAAATATAATGACGCCCTTTCCGTGAACTTTAGCTGTCCGCTTTATTACCCTTTATTATCTTGTTGAGCGCCAATTTTCACACACTTACTGACTAATTACGGCCTGTGATACGGGGATCGGGGGGGTGCCGCTCGGGCGACAATAAAAATGCAAATCATCGTACACAATACTCCAGATGTTTCGTAAAATAATGACTCCAAAAACAATGATTTATTTAATCCTCGAAATTTGCGAGCGCGTATATTACGTCTCATCACAGTAGTTTAGCTTCACTGAAATACAACTTCGTTTTCTCACCATAAATAGACTATTAATTTACGGATATCTAAACTGATGAATCGATGAATAAAGCATTTATCCAAATAAGAAATTACAAGCTGAATTAATGAAGAAATTATTGACGACGACTATAATATCTCGAATCGTTTTTGGGGAAAAAGTAGATGCGTAATTCGATCGAATTTCTACGACTGACTTGTGCCATTAATCACGATTTTTCTTGTATTCCGAGATCCCTCGGGGATTGAAGATAAAACATGTTTCTGTCGGAATATATTCTTGAATTCGATGTTGAACGAAGTATTCTTAATATTTCTACGACGATCGTCTCGAGGAGTTGCAATGGACACGAATTGCATCGCTCATCCTGGTGGTTTCCTTTCCGCGGAAGTTACGAGATTGCGGTTCGAAGACCGACGATTCGCAAGCTCTCGATTTATCTCCTTCTATCTGATGGACCCATCGTAAATCATATTCGACTTCCGTCTTTGAGATGTCCTGCCGCAACAGCAGGCGTTGCCGACGGAGCTTGCGCTCCATCGCGTTTTCCTTCCTCCACGAAAGTGCATGACCGCGAGAGAAGATTTTGCCACAGCGCGACCCTGCAAGATAGTTCGCCTTTGCGGCCGGAAGTAGCAACGGCTGCTGGTTACCTAGCTTTGGAAACTCCATCCAGACTTTCGGATGGTGTGCTTCGCGAAGTTCGAGACAGCGTTAAATTTCTCTAATGACTACGAAGGTACCAACTACATGTACATTAATTCATTTAGATTCAATGTAATATCGATGGTTTAATGTCATAAAGCTATATGGACCGTTTATAAAGATAATTTATACCCTCCGAAAATACGATTTTTATCAGTATTAGCAGGTTATTTAGGCATTTTAAGGATGTATTACGCGTACATTCCCATCGAAAAATGCAACACATCAAGTGAAAAAATGATATTAACAAATAAGTAAATAAATAAATTGTTCAAGAAATAGCCAAGGAAAGTTGTTTTTTCTCATTTAAAATTTATTTGTTGATGTTTTAGAAATCATACAAATTTATTCAAAATTTTCTTACATTTCTGAAATTTTTAAAAATGCCTATAACGATTCAAATTTTGGAATCGCACACTCGCGAAGTTTCAGAGAAAATATACCAAAATTTACGTAACAATAGCGTTAAAAAAATTTCAAAAATGTACGAAAATTTTGAAAAAATTCTTATGGTTTCTGAAAAATCAAAAGATTCATTTGGAATAAAAAAAATGTCACTAACTATTTAGTTATTTATTTATTCATTTGTTAATGGCTTTGGCATTATTATTATTAAAATCAGAGTTCTTGAACTTTTCAGTACGGTCGATTTTTTTCAGAATTTCATGCTATTGGTAAGTGTTTGAAATTCTCGCGAAATCTCAGTTTTGGCCGCGAGATACTAGTGAAACATCGCGGGTAATACCGAGGATACCGGAGATGCCGGGGATACCGTGGAAAATACTTTTAGCGGCAATTTTATTTTTTCTCATCTTTTTATTCCCTAATTGCATGTTGATTTTCGTAAAACATTTTCATAATTTAATTGAATAATCTGCTTGATGTTCTTTATTATTCGATTATATTTTATATCATCTTTCACAGCGTGGTACATGAACTGTAAAATAAAAAGACATTTACGCGTTTAATACGCGAATATTTCTCACGAAAGTTTGTTACAAAAAACGAATTTTTTCAAATTTACATCGAATTTTAAGGGGACCTTGCGGCCAGATAAATCGCTACATTTGTAACGTGTCATTTCTACAAAAAAAGATTATTCGCATTCGCATAATCGCAACATAAAAAATAATTACGTATTTACGTAAATTTAAATTGTTCAATGTTCATTCACTTTAATAGATAAGTAACAGATAAATACTTTGTGTATCCAACGGCAACAATCGCGTAGATACATCCAACGGAAAGTGCATTCCTACGTCGGAGGGGTTAACGTGACACAAAGCTGAAAGGGTCCGTTATTACTTAGCGCTTGTAGTGTTTGTGAAGGAAGATATCGTAGACACGTACAAGTTTAATCTTTGAAGTTTCACCCGATAGTGATTGTGGCGGTAGTAGGTGCTACATAGCGACGCAGTCGAACATTGTTTCCCGACGCGATATCCCCTGGTAGAGCTACAAAGAACGAAGCGATAAAGGTAGTGTGCGGCGAAATGAGAAAGCAAGAAGAGGCGGTAAAGTGAAACGAAAAGGCGAGCGACCCGAGCGAGCGGTACAGGGAGAGAGAGCAAAACGGCTAAAGCACCGGTGGCCACGGACGGCGGATTAAAATGTTATTCGCCGCGGGCGGTCCTAACAAACGATTCGTGCGCCAACGCGCGCCCCGAATAACGATTTCGTTTTTTCTGTCGTTACCCCTTCAAGCCTCTTACTGCTGCTGTTGCTGCTGCCGCTACTACCTCTGCTGCCGCTCCAATAGTGGCACATACTTCTATGCTATTGCATTCGGTTGCATTGTGTATCGAACTATCCGCGGCGCGGTCGATGCTCGTCCGGCGTTCACTCAGCAAGAAACAAATCTGCTAAAGTATTCATCTCCATTCCGATTCGATCGACTGTCCCGCAGTCTATACAGAGCTTTCGCGAGATAACATCGGCATATTTGTGGAGTGTAGGGCAACGGATACAACTGCGGTGTGCCTTACAAATATGGAAATTGAAGAACAAGAGGAAGAAGAGGTTGAAAAAAGAATCGCTCTATTCGGTTCCCTGTGACGGATCCCTTGGGATCTAAGATAGCATTGGCATCGACAAATATACCGACAGACAATCAGAAAAACGGACTCGTAAAAATGCCCGCTAGAATCACGTAATCCAACCGCATAGAAGAGATCGGTACTCGTTGGAAAGCACCCTTCGTAAAAAAAAATCGACAAATACGTCCACCTGTCGCACTATGGTAAGTCACTACTCAGAACTCTGGTGCGTTACTGTTGCTGTTGCAATTCCTCAGATTTCCTATTCACTGCCGGAAATTTCCAATTTTTTTTATTTGAGATTTACCCCGAGTTTCACGCATTTCGTACCATTATATGACATCGGTATTCGCCGGTATATCTCATCTGATTCGCAAGTCATATATAATCGATGTGCAGTTTTCCTCGCAAATAATTCGACTGACTTTGAACAGATTTCACAGTATGCCTTTTATGCAGATGGAAACTTTGATAGTTCGTGACGTTTACTTCGCGCGAGAAAAAATTTAAATGTGATTTTCTCGAGCCAATTTAGGAAACCGGTGTTCGTAGCATTGTAATTTATAATCCTATGAAAAACGTTCCCGACTCACACTCTCATTAAAGCCCGTAAATCTCAACGCTTCAGTTATCTCCACTTGGTGCGCAGTAAAATTTTCCCGTATCAAGTGCCTTTTTTCAGTACGGTTCCTGCTGTTGCCCCGTAGGCTAAGCAAATCCGCACGGGCCAAAGACCTTTCAACTTCCCTTTCCCTCTGCATGCCGCTGTTCCACCCCTTGCAGATTCGCCCATTCGGTGGCAAATTTCCCTTCTCACCCTTTCACTATCCTCTTTTTACCGCTCCTGTACAATTTTCCTGACGGTAACATACTCGCGCGCTCGGTACACCGTGACGTTGGGAAGCGCGAGAGCTTTATTTACAAATTGTTTCCCTGGTCCACCCTTCGCCGCTGCCCTTACGCCAAATCATTCAAAAACGTACTGATAAAAAATCGAAATACGAATCGAATCGTGTTGTGGTATCTTTAGACGAAGCAAGAATTTCGTGTCGTTCGATTTCTATGCGGTGAACGCTCTAGCATCGGGAACTGCGGCCGCGAAGATAATTCGTCGGGAACGCGCCGACCACCATCAGCAGCAGAAGCCGAGCGGAGTTTGGGTGGAGGCCCCGGGGGCCTCCGGTCGCGGGAATTAACGAGGTCCGAATAACTCGGACGGACGATCCAAGCGAAATTTAGTGCCCGCTTAGAGGCCCCACGGTCTGTCCATCTGTTCGTCTCACTTCCTCTCACTCTCACTTTCGTCCTCTCACGCCGGCATATACATCGTTGTCGCGGTGGAGGGTCTCTGCTCTGCCTTTCTCTCTCTTCTGCACACCGTCCTCTATCCTCCGCCTTCTATTCCGCCTGAGGTCCTCTTAATCAGCGATCGCAACGTGGGAAAAATAAATCGTCGTATTATTCAAGTAGCAGGTAATATGGATCGGGTGGGTTACTGCAAAAAAAAAAAAAAACGCTTTCGAGACAAAGAGACGGAGTGAGGATGAGTGAGTGGGGGAATGAGTGAAACGACAGAGGGGAGCTGGAGATGAAGAGAAAAGGTGAGCGCGTTCGTTCCCGTTCTCGCGTTCCTCACGTCGAGATAACTTTCCGTAATTCGACCGTACGGCGACGAATAGTAATTCGCTCCATTAATCTCTTTGGCTCGGTTCGCGCCACCCGCCACGGCTACCGACCTTATATCCATTCCGACACGTTTCTGCCGATGGGATAGCATCTTCGGAGTCCGGAGGCCGTTCGGCACAAGGGAATCCGTACGCAGTAGTAATCTCTTCGCACAGTGCAGACCGCTTTGGCGATCGGCGTTGTCTAATCGGTGACCCATTCAAATCTCGTTGGTTACTCGTGTTTCGCAATTTTCTCGATAAGATGATTCGAATTTTAAAAAATTTCATCTTGAGTCGGGTATATGGTATACTTTTCGATTAATGAGTCGAGCGAAGTGTCCCAATGGTTCAATTCGTTGAGTGGTCTCAACGGCTTGTGTCCATACATCGGGATTATCCGGCTGTTAGTTTATCGTCGGATTGCTGAAAGCGGCCACAAAGCTTGAAAACAAAACCGGTAACCCAAAATCTGGCAATGCATTCTCTGGCATATACATCGCGGCTGTGTATTGCTATTTTCCTCTCTCACGCGCATTGGCACACTTCCATGTCACACCTGCTCTCTGCACCCCTCGAAACGACAGCCGGCCACGCGCTTCGCGTCCAATCTTTTTTTTTCCCTCTCGTATCGCTTTGTTGATCGCTTGGAAAATTGTGATTAACGTCCTGATTTATGAGGAAATAGAAAGCTATGTTGAAATGGATAGATTTTTTTTTTTTCCACTGAACTTACGGTGGATTTGGGCAACAAACACGTTACTTAACAACGCTTTTTATAAATGGCCTCTTACTTTTTTTTAACAATGGCAAATATTATTCGCGAATGAAATATTATGCGAACAAACAACGCATCGAAGCGTTCTTCGGAACGTTTGCATTATCCATACGTGCACCGTGTGCATTTGCAGAGTTTTACGGAATATCCATCGATGGATGCATCCCGTTGCATTCGGAAAACACTAAAGTTTCAATCCATCGAATTCATCGACTAAAAGCTCTGGTAGTATCATACGTACTATACGTGGATCAACGTCGAGAAATGTACATGGGATGCGTTGAAATGTGTATGCGTGGCACTGTGTATTTTTTTCCATCAAGTGCGAGCGGGTAAAAGAGAATGAGTGAGCCACTCCAGGCGTATATCAATTCAACTTTCCCGGTCGTTTCGAGAGCAGCAGCAGTGAGTGGACAAGTGCAGCGAAAATACAGCGGTAGAAACAACAAAAATATACTCGTTTATGATCAATTACATTGTGTAAAAGATTGTCCGACTGTCAAACATTCATAACGCGTCACGAACAGCGAACGAACTATTTTCAGCGGACTGAAAATACCGCCCATGTCGCGGAGTGCCCCCTAAAGGCAGTTGGAGAATTCCACAATGTTCATTTTTTATCGATTTCATATTTGATTCATTTATTAGTCACACCATAATTATTTTATGTGTTGCATTCGATAAATCGTGAAAGTTCATTCTTTCGAAAATTTTCCGAACATTCGACACGGAGTACAGAAGTATCGTTGAAAAAACGACTTTTTTCGTCTCGTAAAGATAATCATATTAGAAATAAAGGAAACAATGATCTTACAAAAAAAAATCCAATCTCAAAACAGGGGTTACCCGCATAAAGTTTTTTAAGCGATTGCGGCAGTCGGCCGCAGGAATGATTGTTGGGGGACTTGAATGGATTTCGCGCGTCGTGGATTTCCCCATGGAAAAGAATCGCCCAAATGATGAAACCAACATCGAATCTAGCGGAGGCTACATATTTTTTTTTATACCTTATCAATTTGGTCCGCTATTCTCTTTTCCGAGAAATATCGATTGAAAATTTACGACCCTACCATTCGTGTATAACGAAGTGGTAACTCTCGCCGCGCGTGACCTGTTGGTCCACGATTTTTCTTTTTCATCGAGTTAAAATTAAAAAATTTACAACATTTCTTATTTTATATTTAAAACATATCGCGGCGAATTGTTTTATTTTTTATAAAATATATTTTTTTATGTAATATGTGTAAAATTTAAAACATACATTTTACGGATCTATAGTGGAAGTAGTTGGGCGGACGGAGCGGATACAAATTAATACCCTCATAAATGATTAGAAACGAATTGATATTAACGAAATTACAATATTTACAGTTTCAATTGTAAATGAAATTTCACAATATTACACAAAGCATTATACTAATGACAAATAACAAATGCATTACAACGTAAATGTTATCTTATTTCTCAAAACGAATGTATGCCACAATTAGTTAGACTTTCCACCGTCACCGAGTATCTTTCGTTTCGTAGCAATCGCATTGTAATTTTTTTCTTGATTGTTAGAACGTCACTTGTAATTAGATTACAAATTCCGCGCTTATTCTGAGTAATTCGTCGATATACTCTTCAGTTACAAACAAACACAATAACACGAATTTACTCTGCGATTACGATGACCGTACTGAGTATATATCGAAACATAAATTGCGATCGAAAATTATCCATCAAGCAAATAGACTAATGCCCTCTAACGATATATATAGAGTTCACTATACATGTATATAGGATTATAGTAGGTCATGAAACACGTTTCGCCGTCAAATATGACGATTTTGAATTTTTTTTTTTTGTTTCATAAAGTCAAATTTTACGCATACTGCATAAAAAAATGTCGTATGCAACGCGTGTGCTAAATACGATTTTACACACTTGTGGCATAATATACTATTTCTGTACTTGCGATAGACACATTAAATTTGGTCCTCATTTGTCAATTGGGGTAATAACAATAAAAAAAAATCGCCCAACTTTATAGTAACCCACGGTTCCGATAGTACTGTGGAATAAATGCGTTAATAACGATACACATGATTTCTGCATTGCCTTTGTCCAGTTGGCTCTTTCAGGAGGTTCAACATTCGCAGCATTGGTTGCCGAAGCTTTAGCTTGATTCCTGAAAGTTATCTTTCGCACTCGATGTTCGCACGAAAATCCACTCAACGACAATTAGGGTGTCTAAGTGATTGCGAAACTAATTGGTATCACTGTGAGTCGAGGAGGCCTTCGAGAGGAGAAGGGCGAATGATAGACACGGAGAATGGCAAACAAGTTCAGCTGACCGGTCGGCAAACTTTATAGAAGTGCGAACGGCATAAAAGGGAGGAACAATTACGTGGATCATTGCAGTTTAAATTAACCTGAAGAGGACTCCTATCGCAAATCAAACGTATCGACCGAATTTTAAAAAATGCACTTTTCGTTGCTTAGTCAAAATTCCGCGCACATGTGACTACTGTTCAATTAATTGAAATTCGTTACAGAAGTGCGGCATAATACGTATGAAAGTCTGACATTTCGGAGTTTACCGATAATGGGTGGAGACCGACTCTACACCTCCCAAGTCTACACGAAGTCAACTCTACACCAAATGTCTACACCGACTGACTTTACACGCAAAAATCTCTACACCAAATAACTCTGCACTGAAATCCTAACACTGCATAACTGTACACGCAGATGGTCTGCATAAAAAGTATGCACCAATCGACTCTACACGCGAGCAAGTCTACACCAAATAACACTGCACTTGAAACTATACACCTGCTAAATATGCAAGTTGCACAAAAAGCAGCTGTACACAATGATAAACAACACGGCACTACGAAAAGTCGACACCAAAAACTCGACACGACGAAAAGTCGACACTAAAAACTCGACACGACGAAAAGTCGACACTAAAAACTCGACACGACGAAAAGTTGACACGAAAAACTCGACACCATTTCTTTTTCTTTGGTAAAATTCCACGTGGAGTTTTCGGTGTCGACATTTCGTCGTGTCGAGTTTTTCGTGTCGACTTTTCGTCGTGTCGAGTCTTTAGTGTCGACTTTTCGTCGTGTCGAGTTTTTGGTGTCGACTTTTCGTAGTGCCGTGTTGTTTATCATTGTGTACAGCTGCTTTTTGTGCAACTTGCATATGTAGCAGGTGTATAGTTTTAAGTGCAGTGTTATTCGGTGTAGACTTGCTCGCGTGTAGAGTCGATTGGTGCATACTTTTTATGCAGACCGTCTGCGTGTACAGTTATGCAGTATTAGGATTTCAGTGCAGAGTTATTTGGTGTAGAGATTTTTGCGTGTACAGTCAGTCGGTGTAGACATTTGGTGTAGAGTTGACTTCGTGTAGACTTGGGAGGTGTAGAGTCGGTCTCCACCCCCGATAATTCAATCATCGTGCACTAAATTTGCCTCGTAGTTATATTCTAGCATAATTAATGAAAGCTGGAATATGGAGAATAAAAATGCAGATTGAACGGTTGAACTGATCGATGGAACTAATGGTACTTTGTAGCACTTATAATAAACCTTTCCATTTTTTACTTGTGTCTTTTCGCCCGATCAGTAATAATTATACTTTAGAGTACCGTTATAAAAAAATCCGAATTATAATGAGGATAATTTTTTTTTTACCGATGCCCGGAATGTTCACCGTTCCGTGCCTCTAAAGTGTGGCAGAACATGCCTATTGTGGTAAGGCATGAAATAATATTCTTGCGCATGCGCAGATTCCCAAATTCTTCTTTATTATTTCACACTTCTCCCCTCTTTTGTTATAGTCTCGCACTGTTTCGCCCCTCGAACTAACCTTGGGATTAGGTTTTCGCTCACGTTCATTGGTTAAAAAAAACGGTATGTGAAACTTGTACGAAAAAGTCCACATCCCACGGCGATTAGGATGCAGGCGGCACTCCACTTCTCTTGTGCACCACTTCCTAAGTGGAAAAAGTGTCGAAAGAGTGTGGGAATATAACAAAAGAGGGGAGAAGTGTGAAATAATGAAGGGATTGGAGGATCTGCGCATGCGCAAGAATATTATTTCACACCTTTACCATAATATGAATATTTCACCACACTTTACAGGTACTAAACGAGGGGCATTCCGTGCATGAGTTAAAAAGAAAATATTTCAAATTTATCGCAGATTAATCACGTTTATTCGGGGAATTTTCTTGCAGAATTCTTTTTCTGCGTTTTTTTACTCATACCGAAAATCGTTATAAACCGCGTTAAATTTTATGGTGTGTTGGTAGTCTTGCAATTCTTCCGGAATACGATGTTGCAGAAAAGTTAGTAGAAAATCTACTTTTGCGAAAAGGCAGTGGACTGGAAGGATATGCGAAGCAGGGAATTACAATGAGAGAGAGATAAGGGGAGGAACACCTCTCTAAAAACGGGACGCATTCAGCCCGAGAAGACAACGTAGCAAAAGCAGTAGCACAGGCATGCGGTCTGTTGACTCCCTCCATGACTCTCCGGTTTAATATTGAATCATCATAAATTTGCATCAGGAATTGGCGTAATGACTACTATCCGGGCATCTCTTGCGAATGTTCCTGCGGCGGCACACACTTCGCACATCGTCCTTCGGCATCGTCAGGTCCTGTTGGTTCTGATCCGCACCTCTCAGTTTTACTCTCGCGTATTACCTCGTTCTCTCGTACCGCTTCTCTTTCAATTTCTCGTTCAGGACGACTACCTTATTATTACTCATTATTCTATCTTCGCTCTTAGTCTGTCTGCTGACTCCTTACTTTCACATAGTTTTCACTTCACTTTACATTCCGCTCCGATTTGCCGATGTCAGACTCAATGTTGATTACAGAATACATTATAACATGTGCGATTTCGAACTCAAACGAGACGCCAATGAACTCATCTTATCGAATATATCATTGATATGCGCACTGATATGAATTGGGAGGTATGAGGAGGACATACCTGTGAATGATTGGGTACCGGAATACGAGGATAAGATAGCATTAAAACAAAGTAGTAGTCCCCTGGTCCAGATATACATACATCTTAACGAAGGTAGTAATTCAACCGATAATTGCAATAGCAATTACAGTAATTAAAAATTGTTATCGCCGCCAAATTAATCATTTTACCGATCAGTTGGTCAATAACTGTAAACGGAATACAGATAAAGATGAAATCCATTTGCGAGTATTTACATTCCTTTCTGTTTCTCTCGAGTATTTGAACCTTTTAACGACAGTCTCGAGGAACTCCGGAGAAGTAGCTTCGACGCGAGTCCATCGCTCGGCGATTTTAACATGAATCTTTGGCGCGAACGAATTCTAGACAGCGACCGCTCTCCTCTGGACGTATTAGGGAATGAATTTCGTTAGCCCTTTTTGTTTAATGTCTTCGCAGGCAAAAGGAAAACTCCAAGTTGAAGGCTCTCGTGCTGTGTTTCTTTTTATTCTTCTTGACGTTACATTCGAACAGTGGCATCGCTTAGCTCCCTTTCTTTCTCTCTGTCTTTACCAAGTGGACAGTGCAGGAGAAACGAAGCTGCACGGCCGCCGAGCAGCGGGCGGAGGGAGGTAAATTTATCGACGGTTCCAAGCTTTCATTCGCTAAATTCTCCGCGGAAGAACGGCATGCAAATAAATGTATACGAAAAAGGAAGTCGCTATACGTAGTGTGGCATTGCCAAAAAAATAAAATTATACTATCGTTTATATAATTAACGAGCGGTCAAAGCTTTGCCCCAAAAACAAGTTGGTTTAGTTGATACGTTTGTATTTTTACGCCCGCGTACGTATTTTTTGCACCCGCGTGAAGTGCAGAGAACACCAAAGTCTCAGAAGAATAAGCCTCCCGCTCAACGAATCACGAACCAACTGGTGCGCGGCTAAGCGGTCACCCATCCAAGTACTGTCCGCGAACAAAGCTGCTTGACTTGAATGATCACCGGAGCCGCAGCATAACGCTTTTTTTTTTTTCTTTTTTCAAAAATGTTTATTTCTTCACACATAACACACAACATCTCTGCGCCCCAACCCCGAATTCACCGTTATCGGTTTATATCATCAATATATTAAGTAATAAAAACGCGTAATTCAATTCAGTACGCAAATATTTTTTGCGCACATTTAATTTCCATGTAAGTTGAAAAAAAATCTAACTTACGATAAAACTCTGCTCGACATAAAGGGATGCAGAAAAAAAAAGTGAAGCGAACGCGAAGTGGTTAGCTCTTTCTTTCACGTTGAGAAACTAAAAATAGACGATGTTCATGAAAAAACAGAGGAGAGCGGTAGATCAAAGAAAAGGCCATAGGGTAACGGCAACGCTTGCTGGTATTGCACGAACGAGAAAACTTTTACTGCGATGCTGAGTAACCGAGGTAAAAAGAGGGACTGGATAAAGTAACCAATCAGCATAATTGGGAATCAACTCTGAAATTAGTGTGCCGGAGAGGAAAATCGTTGCGACGGTGCAGAAAAGTCACTGAGGGACGGGTGCTTTGGCGACGACGGAGGGGTGGCTAACGTTGCAAAGGTACTTGCTAATTTTCTCCGAGGTGCAGACGGTGAGAGAGCGAATTAGCTGCGCTACCGTAGTTCCGCCGAGATAAAAATGTCTTGATGTGGGGTAGTTTCATATATGTATGCGTATCTGTACGTCTAATGTTTACGCTCCAGCGCTAGTGTTCCATTATCGTGAATAAGCTCGAGAGATCAGCTGCATCATGCAGTTGGAAATTTATCCGAAGATTGTACCCTTAGCGCCTCGTTTGCCTTTGTTCTTTTCAGTAAAGTCAAAAAAACATTTGGTCAACTCAACGATCAAGAGTCACGATAAGCCGCGATCTGTCGGGGAAATGTTCCGGTCGAGAATAAAGCTGAAAATGGACTAAAGAAATAAAAATAGTACAAGTATTCGCGCCCGGAGAAATAAAAGCAGACGAAAAAAGTAGAAAGATTAGCTTTGCCGATGCTAGAAAATTCCACTTGCTGCGGGGAAGTAAAGCCAGTCCCGAAAGAGAAAATCGGTAAAACGAGAAAGAAACAGTGAAACTAGAAAAAACAAACGCTAGTACGAGGAAACGCGAATGGAAGGAACGAGAGGCTGCAAACTGGTAGAGAAAGAGAGTCAGGGATTTCGAAGCAAATTGCCAACGCCGTTTGCGTTTCTCCCTTCCGAGTGGTACACAGACTATGGAGCGAGATCCTTTTCTCTTTCCGCGCGCATCGACCCACTCCATCTACTACTGCTCCCAGAAGTCGCCGAAGCTATGGGAGACTGGAAGTCTCGTTCTGTCGACTACCGTTCCTGTCCCTTGCCCGTGCCCCGGCCTCCCCTCTCGCTATCGATCTCAATCTCTCGCAGCATTCGACCCGATAACGTTTATCTTGAGACAAATTGTTATTGATCCTGTGTGTCGAATTCGGACCTTTCTTCATTCTCCTTGCTCTCACCCCGACCAAGATCGAGCTACTCTGTCTCCTTTTTTCCGTCGGGCTTATCTCGAGGAGATGCTTGGATGTACCGCGTGAGATAAGGCGAATGAAAAAGGTCACAGGACTGAGATATCTTACTATAGGCTTTGACCGTATTCTGCTACTCGTCTTTTTGATGACGCTACTACTTTAAGCGGCTCCGTTAAACTCATGAGAAATTCAACCCGTCCTTGTTCACGATTATCTTCATCCCCATCAGTCGCTTCTCTCTTGATTCATCTCATTTCTATTTCTTTTCCGAGTTGGTCCTTTTTCTCGCCAATAACTCGTCATTCGTTTAGAATCCTCACCTCGGGAGTGCTTACCGGAGAAGTCTTGATCCCCCGCACTGCCTCCAGCGAGGAGACGTGATTTCAAAAACTCGTGGAAAGGGCACGGGCAACACCATGACATGAGATTGTTGCGATAATGTTGGTAGAACCTGAGATCAGAGCCTCGGCAAAAGAGATTCAAAGGGCGCGAACGAGGGTTCGGGTGTTCTGCAGACGAGAGCAGACCTGTAAGGAGGAAGCGTGCAGTAGACCTTGAGGTCGACCAAGGGCTCCTAATCGATGATAAGACGAGGCAATTTCATTTTGGTCGACGTCTCCCAAGAATTCCCCTCTTTGTACTTATCCTTATGCGACGCGACTTTCCATGGGGGAGTTCCGTGCCAAAGTCGCTCGCAACATCCGCCCACAGCTACCGCGAACAACCACTACAACGCGCTCGGTAAACTTTTACGTGCGACGAGCTTCAGCCCTTCACTTCGAATTTATTTTCATTTATACCCGATCCCTTTCAGACTGCGTTAAAGATCTTACGACATATATCTAGCAACCTTACGACGCAAGGGATGCAATGTGATTCGGAGTGGTCACAGTTTTGGTGAACCCCGAGAAAGGATATTTTGTATCAATTTTAAAATCTTCTGACAGACGGGAAAATCACAATTTCATTACTTGCGCGAGTAAAACTTGCGTATGATATTTCGGATAGCTGCAAAGGAATAGGAGAGGGATTTTTATTTTTCATAATTTTTTAGCGATACATAAAAAAGGCATTGAATAAAATTATCTCTCTAATAGTAATACAATTTATTTACGCTTGCGACTTTTAAAAAATTATTACGCTTAACTAAATTGATTACCGTATTTATCTAGATTTTTGGATGAAGTGGAAAAACCACATTTACATAAATCCACATAGATTTGACGTGAATTTATAAGTATCGTATACTTTGAACGCGTATAGAGCGAAAGTTTGACTGATTCAATGTTTCACCGGCGCGAAGTGTGCGCTGGATCGTCGGTGGTAGGAGAGGATGAGCCGAATTGAGTGAGAGGTTACTGCTGCTACAATCGAACAATACATGGTACCTGGTGTTGAACTAGCTGCGCGTATCATCCAAGTATAGTAGAAGCTGTAGGCCGATTACGTATCGCAGCTCCTGCCGGCGCGTAGTACTACCAGTACACAGCTACTACTCCCCTATAAACCTCCATCGCACTGCTGTTACTATTACGTATACCCTGTGTGCACTACATGCGTACGATATTTACCTACCGCCCTTCTCTTCGCTCCTCTTCCTCACGATCTTCCCGACACGGTCTCCAAACGCGCTCAACCGAATGCCACGGCAAACGCACGATTCGAACATACAAACCTTGTGCGAGGCTACTAGTCGATTCCATTTATCTCGGACCAACCACCCCCGTCGTTCACTTCGCTTCGGGCGCATTCTCTAGCGTTCTCTAGCGCGTTCTCCAGCACATCGCGTACTACCTTCCAACGGCAGGACCATCCGATTATTCCTACGTACGTTTCACTCATGTCCACCCGAATCGAACCTCCGACTGAAGCTGATCAAAACATACAACTCGCGCAGTGTCCGCAGCTGAGCCGGGGCTGCTTCTCTGTCCTCTGGTAGCCCCGAGCTGGAGGACCGGTACAAAGTGAATTGGTACAATCTACGTCCATCTCTTGATACCGCAAAAGACCCAATTCATTCCCGTATACACGTATCAGCCCATCAATCGAAGAACCTGTCGCGCAATCCCAATGGATAGGACGAGAAGCGACCTGTTCGAGATTCAACGACGAATTAATAGATAAATCTTTTGCGGACCCCAAAGGAAGTGCCTTTCATCGTAGAAGTTGGTTTACGCGCATCGATGAATCGCAACGAAATGTAATGAGAGAAATGCCTGACAAACATATTCGACCATGTCTACTCAGCATATGATGACGCATACCTTCACTTCAGTTCATTTTCGTCGGACAGCTGAGTCGCGCGCTGTTTATCAAATTTTCATTTTAATATTTTTTTTTCCCCAGCATCCGACACTGATGTCCTCTCAGATCTAATCGAGAAACTCGCAAGATTAACGACTACTGGAAAATAAGTCCTAAGATTTATTATTCAAGTCAGAATATGTGTCGCAGATGTTGAAATACATCCACTAGCTGTCCATTTTATTGCTCTCCTTGCGTTGCAAGTTTTTTTTCTGTTATTTGGAGAAACTGTAGGGTGAGAATAGAGAAGTGGTTCCCTGGACCCAGGAACCTTCGACATTGACCTACAAATCACGAGTTTTCCTTTTTTATCACAAACTAGCAGTGCCGTCGACCTTCCCGTTACGTATCGTTTTTTGTGTCTGCTTCATAGGGGGTTTTCTGCTTGTGGCAGACTGATTCCATGTCGCCGGCAAGCTACGGTTTCCCTGACCAAGCATCACAGCGAATATCGGATACTCTTTTCATTCAGCTACTACCACCGAGCGTGTTCTCCTTCTACAACCAGTCGGCGAATGAAAGAAAGTAACGACGGCGCGACAAAAAAAAATTGCCGGTCATTTGCTCAACAAATCGTCCGAGGTTCATGTCGCCGAATGCGGCCCCTCTCTCATGATGCTATAGCCACTGGTGCTGCCTCTCCATTCCCGCGTTCTCGTTCCATACCTCCTCTCGTACTTCCCTTATACCGAATCCGGAGATAAGGTTTTCCATTTAACTCTCCCTCCCTATACGAGAGCTGTCTTTCCCGCTCGGTTCTTCACTCGGCCCGCTCACTCGTCGTTCCTTTTCCCAGGGGATATAGCATACGCGCGCGGAAGAATCGAGGACCCTCGAAGTAGGATGGGGTCCTCGCCCTCGCCCACTCCAATGCCGTCTTCTACTTCCACCAGCCAGCAGCTCGCTGAATTATGGTCGGTAGATATCCTCGCTGGCACGCGGTTATACTTAGGCGCCTGGAAAAAGGACACGGACCAAGGACTGCTCTCGTCCTGCGCGTCGGAACGGCGCTAGACCACCACGACCGGCTGGTCTGCTATCAACTACTATCACTACTACCAGCAACTTCTACCAGAAGCGCTACGGACTATCTCGCGAGACCGAGAAAACCCGAGTTCCGGTTCGTTCCTTGGGATTGGCCACGTTTTATCATATTTTATTATACATGAGGGGTTACCATTGAGAAGCTATATAGTGCCACATTGGTACCCTGCACGTACAGCTCGACCTCCGTCCTCGAGGTGCGCGAACGTACGTGTCCTTACCGAACGGAAGGTGAATCTTCGATGTATAGATATATCAACTTGGTTCAAACTCCTGCTGGACTACGTCCTGCACTTTTCATCAAAATGAAAAAGAATAACGAAAAAGGGTGGTCTGGTAGAAAATGTGATTTTTCCGCCAGTTATTTATATTTCTATCATTCTCATTTTTGTTTGCAAAATAACACAATTGTTTTCATTTCATTTCACGTTTTCGATTAGAACGCGAAAATGAATAAGTTTTTGTGGGATTATCTCCAGGATTTCTCGTTCTTATGCTTCAGCTTCATTTCTTTCGGTGTTTTTATTTCTGCGCATCTCTCCCTCGATCACTCACCTTCCTTTTTCTGTCCGCTTTTTTTTTAATCCTTTTTTTGTTTTGTCTCGTTTCCTCTTTCTCCGTCTTCCCTTTCTTTTTCAGCGTCGGCGTTTCTCGCTGTATTTGGTTCGGATTGTTGAGGCTAAGCGGACTTCTCGTGCACACGTTTGCTTCAAGGCATATAGTAGTAGTGTATAGCGAAGGAGGAACCACAGCCCGCGGTGAAGCAGCAGAAGGAACAGCAGCGAGTTGTCGACACTGAAGAAATAATGGTTCGGTCCCCGTTGGAGCGCGGATCGCTCGAGCGCCCGCCGCGGTGGCGTAGTCGCGCCAAAATAAGACTGCCCCAGGACTCCGTTTATTCTACCGGCTGTCCAGACCTTCCACCCCGAAAGGATAAATGCTTCGACTCTGAAGATGCCCCGGCTCTTTGCTTTCTGCCTTTCTCGCTTTATGAACAGCCGATACGTTCCACGTCTCGATGCCAATAGGGGAAAATATATGCCTGTACAAGGAATCTTCCGTGGACGCTTCTGTCCATCGTTCGCTCGATACTGCGCTTTCTTGTTAAAAACTCGACGATCGAGCTGCAAAATTCTCGATAGCAATCGCAAGGGCAGGTTTTTCACAGCAATTTACTCTTAACAGTCGATTTTTGCGCACGTATTGTCATCATTGTCATAAAAAATAATTATAATAAACAGTTCTGACCGTAATAAAGACGAAATGAAGACATTACGCGGGTTGTTTCTGATGTGGCAGTGGCAGAGGGTCGATTCTACCCGACGCAACACAAGTCCGACGATATACCACTAACTCTACACAATGATCGATTTTACACAATAGCATCTCTATAAGCGCTGAAACTCTACACAGTGCGACCCTAATACACGCTGCAACTGTACGAAAAACAAATGAAGACAAGTTAAATTAATGATAGCGAAATTCTACACAGATAATATGCTCCATGGCAATATTTTACATAAGCAAAAGTCTGCACGGCAATATTCAGGACATTGAATAGCCTTCTTAGAAACATTACGCGCTTCCAATTCGATATGATAAAATTCTACACATTCGCGAATCTCCATGACAACAATCTACACAACCCGAACCGTCTTTTCACCGAATCTACACATACCGTTAGTCACCACAATTCCGACTGTACACAATGTATACATTCACCAAACTTACGGCCAATGGCAATACGTTAATAAAGTAACGATGCACGTTGATTGGCTGTGAGTCGGCCAATGTTTAGTGTTGAACCGCGGTGTAGATCGGTGGTGAATAACGGTATATGTAGAATCGGTGAAAAGAACGTTCAGCTCGTGTAGAGTATTGTCGTGGACGGTCGCAGAATGTGTAGAGTTTTATGATATCGAATTAGAAGCGCGTCTGATGTTCCTAAGAAGGCTATTCGATGTTCTGCACTCTGCCGTGTAGACTTTTGCTTGTGTAAAATATTGCCATGGAGCATATTGACTGTGTAGAATTTCGCTATTATCAATCTAATTTTCCTACACTTGTGTTTCGTAAAGTTTCAGCGTGTATTAAAGTGGCAATGTGTAGAATTTCCGCAAGTATAGAGCAGCGATTGTGTAAAATCGATCATTGTGTACAATTGTAGTTGTGTAGAGTTGTTAGTCGTGTAGAATTGGGATCTGTAAAATCAACTCACTGCCCCCAGCGTACTTAGTTCATTCAAATATATTCCGAAAAGAAATTCGAGCTTTTATGAAGTTCGATTCCCCAAAGTTGTTAGGCCGTACGGAGGTGGTGAATGACTGCCGTATATACCCCGGAAAATTATTATTCGTGTTTGCGTGCACGTTAAAATCGTGCACTCGTCAGCTATACCTACTATAAAATTTACAACTGTACTATAGAGGTCCCAAAGCCCTCGATGTAGCGTCGGTGCGGTACCGTAGCATAGGTATAGAACATTCACTGTCGTTGCCACCAACACCACCCCTCGAAACTACCTGCCCGTCGAGTCGGTTTCCAGAGTAGAGAGAGCGAGAGACGGCAGAAGCGAGCAGAGCACCGCGTTTGCTGAAAATTTATGAGGGAGTAAGAGCCCTCGGGATGGATGGGCGTCTCTTCTTGTGCCCGCACGCTGGCGAGAGTGCTTTTCGACACCGCGGTCTATGCCTCCAACCTTCCAGCCCTCGCTGTCTACATCCTAACCCTCTCTCTGCTCGACCGTTCTTTTGTTATCGCATGAAATTCCGACACATGTTGGAGTTCTCGGTTATTTTAAATGCATACACAGTTAAGTAATTCTATAATCGAGTACAATTCAACGAGAATTACAATTTTTCTGTAAGCTGTTTTCAATGCGCAGACGCAGACTATTGAAAATAGTGTAAAGGGCTGTTATCATGGAAAGTTTGCAAAGTTTGCGTAAATACATCACAACCCCTCTTTTTTAACTCGACGGGACCGGACGCATTCACTATTCTGTATTTTCTCACAGTCCCTACTCCCAGTCAAGTGCTGCCGGTAGGGGTAACGAGGGGTATACGCGTCCGAGTCTGCGCATGCGCAGCGCTTATAGTGGATCGTGCGGACTCAGGGGAAACACAGTTAAGCGAAATCGATGCCATGGTACCGAGTTAAAATAAGCGGGCGGTCGAGTTAAGTGAAGTTAAGAAAAGAGGGGCTCCACTGTAGTATCGAAAATACTGTTCAATGTCTGTGAAATTTAAATACGTTTCACTGTCCCGAAGTCGAAATAATTACCGTCAAAGTTCACACGACATGCGGCTAATCTATGGGCATTGCATGCGACGATACTTTTCAATTTTTGCGACAAAACTGGATTAGAGAAACAAATGAAAAACAAAAGCATGCAAGTTAAGTATTATACGAATACTCTGACACCATTTTGCGATACATACGATAATAATAGCGAAATTAAAAAAAAAAAACTTCAATCGAACCATTTTTTCGAAGTTTATCTGCATTTCAATACATTTTTTCGCTCAATGCAATTGCTGGAAAATTAATTTTTCATCAATCATTGATAGATTCGAATCGATCAGTTACAATTTTTTTTCATCCATTCACAGCGTTTTATTCCACAAAAAATTCGATAATAGTAATTTTACTAATATCAAAGAACTATTAATTGAAAAAGTCTCCGCGATATTTATTGATCGTTGAATTTTCAAAACTCCCGACTACAATATGGGAATAATTATTTGTTATTTCACGATTTTTATGTTAATTTATCGCGAAGAGAAGTCCGGAAGTTAAAAATGAACAGCAACCCTTAATAATAACAGAATGCACGGGGTGCGATGTTAACCACCGAAGAAACAACGTGCCGAAGCATTTGCACCGGTGGTTTCTTTATTGATGCGGAGACGTTTTTTTTTTCAACTAACTCTCGATGGTCTCAATCACAATCCCGGCTGTGGGGTAATGCGAAGTATAGTGTAGAAACCCCCTGTCGATCACAGAATACCGATATAACGTCGAAAGCTTTGCGTGGACCTAAAGTGACGTCCTATCGCACTACGCGGAGGTTTCAAACATTTTCAATCACGTCATGACATTCGTTCGACAGTTCGATCTCCGGGATAGATTAAAAATGATGGTGTTCGAAAGGGTGTGAGAATGACGAGCGTCAAAGTCAGAACGACGGTTGAATTCTCGGATATGTCAGTGAGAACGGCATAGCGGAACGGAGCTTGGCTAGTGCTGAGGGTGGCAAATCCTTTGTGAACGTGGAACACTGGAAGCCTGAAGCCAAAAGCACGTAGTACATGCGGCTCGTCTAGTGTCGAGCAGGGTTCGAGTTTGTCCTAAAACAAGCAAGAAGCGAGGTCCTATCCCAAGACGCCTCGGGCTAAGCATGCCTCAGCAGTCGCCTTTCCTTGTGCGCCTGCCGTGCTGCTTCTGATGCTGTTCGGTGGTGCGCCCGTCGTTCCGGTTATGACACGATATTATGCGGGAATTTTAAACGCCGAATATTACGAAATTCTTTCGAGTAATCTCTCGATTTCAGATCGGCATCGCCGTTCAGCTGCTACCTTTCCGTATTTTTCATTGCCGGCAAAGTAAGACCTTTATGTAGCTTCAGCGTGTGTAAGACGTGAATACCACGGAGTTCTTCTACACACGAAAGACCCAAGTAAAATCAAATTTGAGCGCTGATTTTTCTGTCTTCGTTTGTCGACACTTGTCGAGACAGAAGTTACGCCCTCTTACTGTCGTAACTGCAACGAGAGGGTTGGGGAAAATCGCTCTTATCGTCAATGATTTAATTCTCGGCAACTCCCTAATTCTGAAAAAGTTAGAGGATACCCATCTAGTGTAACCCCAATAGAGACTTTCGCTTCTCATCCCCCTCTTCATCCCGTCCCCGCGGGTTTCTCCGGTAAATCTATAGCTATAGTTAGCGAAAAGCACGAGCGAATTAAAGTTTTCGTTTGTTTTGGCCGAAAGATCTCTCGCGAAGGCGAAGGAGTTTTCGGCCAGTCACTCCTGATGTACCCTCTTCCATATAGCCCTTTCTCTCTGTTTTCATCGGTCTTTCTCCCGGGAGGAACAAGGTATAGATCGACAGCGGTGGAGCACGAAAAAATAAGGAGAGACCAAGAGAGGGCTAAGAAGTCGTCGAAGAAACGAGTGAGAAGGAATTTAACGAAAGGAGAGAGAAAGAAGAACAGGGTTAGGCGAGGCGGTCGCGTAATTGGTTCTGCATATTTATGAAGGCGTTCCGCCGCGGTGACTTTCGAGCGTCGTGTCGTTTACACGTCGGAGCTCGGGACCTCCGGGTCGCCCTACCAGCAGTGCACCAATACCATTCAACCTGTTTCAGCATATATCCTATAGTGTGCATGTAATATTCAGCATAGAGTACGTATGTACACCCGGGAGTTTCAGCAGCTGCTACGCGTGTAAAAAAGCTATAGAATTGATACGAATTATCTAACAAAAAAATGCTTCTATTTCTGATGAAACAATTATTTAATTTACCAAAAAAGAAAGAGGGCCTCGAAGTGTTCAACACGAAAAAGTCCGCGTATTCTGCAAGTAAAACTATCGACTTGTAACATTCTCTTGGGACGAAATTTTCTTATTCTTCAACCCCTATTATGTTTCGTATACGAAACGCCGCGCATGCGAGTGGAAAGCAAACGAAAAACGGAGGGATGGAAAAAAAATGTTATATTTTTTTTTAACAGGTGTATTCTTTCGGAATTCGATACAAATTATTCAACCTTTTGAAAGATACGGTACATCAGCGATGTAATTTAAATAAGCGTACTGCGCTTTAAAGCCGTAAAACATAATTGCTGTTGTCGCTGTGGCGTTGAATATTAGCATATTAATACAATTATACACCAATGTATAACTGCTTATGGGAAAAGAAAAAATTGGTTTAACGATATTTTGTATTTTGTATATCTGTGGATGCGCTCATTGAGACTCTTTTGTCGATGTTGAGTATGCGGGACCATTAAAATCGTTTCGTCGCTGAGATTGGACAGCGGCAGTCACTACTACGGCGAGAAGCCTCGTTTCGTAGCGGCAGAGTCCGTATACTGCACGCTATCGTTGCAGTCACCGTTGTTTCGTTGCTGCAGCGCGAACGCATCATCTTCCCGGTGGCCCGAGTAAGCGTGCGTGAGTTCGAGCATCGAGAGCCGCGTTTTTTCCCTTCAATCTCCGTCTCGCTTGGTTCCTCGCTGCTTTCTGATCGTCCGCCATTCTCGTATTTCTCTCTCTCGATCTTCCCTTTCATATTTTCTTATTTTTCTTTTGCAACGGCAAAAAAAGGCCGAAGCCGCGGGGCACCCACGTGTTAAAAATTCGTACGACTGCGAATATGCATTCTCTCCTGCGAGAATGAAAAAGTGTGGGAAAAAATATATCATGACGTTCACGAGTCTGTGTGTGTGTGTGTGTGATGAGGTAAGAAAGAAAAAAAAAAGAGAAAGAAAAAAAAAAACCGATGAACGAAGAGAAAGAGAAACGAACGAGTCAGGGATTTCGTCAAGTAGAAAAAGCAGCTGTGCGCTGCCCGGGTAGACCAGCTCGCGAGACTCGTTAAGATAAAGGAAAATCGTTAATTAACCAAGCATTTAAGATACCGGCGAAGTGTATTTAAGCGCGTTGCGCGGACAAAGAAAGAAAACAAGAAGAATGAAGAAGCGAGTAAACCGAGTGACAGAGGAGCTACGATGAGTGGAAAGAAGCGAGACGAAAGAATGAAGGGCCCGAGGATGCGGTGTAAAGCGGAGAGCAGAGATGATGGATCCTTCGCAACTTGCCGAGGCTATTTTAGTGGATAAACGAGGACGAGAGCGAGAGAATGGCGCTGAGGTGAGGTACTACTGGAAACGGAGAGAGGGGCAAACGTCGGATCTTTATTCTCTCGGCCCGCTACGTTCGTGTTTCCTCCCTTAGCCCTCTGGCACATCTCTCGACTGTCTCAGGGAAAATACACGAGGATACTCCGACACTGTCGGGCGATTCGGGGGATACGTAACGCGTGTGTGTCTCTACGACGTAAAACTCTCTCTTATACTACGATCGGATCCCGTGCACACGTTCATTCGTATAGACACAATACACGCCAAAACAAAACAGTTTTATTTTGTTTTTTTTTTTTTTTTTTTTTTTTTTTCTCTCAGCTTTATCTATCGGTAACGCGGAACGTGGCGGACGGCGGGGGTGCGAAGAGGGGTGAGCATAGCCATTTGTATCGTTGAGAGGTAACATTTTTCAGTGTGCACCGCGGCCCGAAGTTGCACGAGGTTCTGTACGAGTGTCACGCCTCTTCCTCGCCGGGTGGCCCGGGGTAGAAGATGGGATTTCGCGTGAGCCGATCGGTCCCGCAACCACTGCCGCGGCGATGCGACGACTTCGCCGCAGGTTTCGCAAATCGCCTCGCCTCGCCTCGCATACCCCGTACCCTTCCTCCGTCACTTTTGGAAATCGTCTCCGGGAACGAGAACGACGAGGGACGATCGATAAAAACAATCGACTAATGCTACGGGTCCTACTCTGTTATTCGAGCTCTTCTCGCATTCCTTCAGATTCTTAATGCGATAGGCAGGTTTATATATGGAGTTTGCTGAGGGAAGGATTTAAAGCGAAATCTCAATCGTACCGGGGAAGAAAATCATTTTTTTTTCCGCGTTTTTTTACACTTCGCGGTCCGTTTTTCGGGACTTTTTTTATTTTTATTTTGATCATTCATTCCTTCATTGATAATGGGGGGTCGCGGGGAAAATGTAAATTATATCTTTATTCGCAGCGACTCGGTTTATTTTTTCAATGTATAGAGTTCGTCGTCCACGGCCATCGGGTTCTGATTAAGAGAACCGGGAATCAAGAACCCTCGCTTGCCGGGGTACCCGAACGATCGCGAGACACGCTTCGCACGGACTGGCACCGCTCCGGAGTCGCGAAGGGGCTGCGGGCTCTCCGTCCACTCACCCTGTCGGATGCGTGTTTGGTGAACACGAAAGCGTCAAGTCGATTCGCATCACTGGTAAATCTTTTGTTGGAGTGTGTCGCGTATTACTGACGTTCTGGAGGATTAGTACGGTTAAGAAAACATTAACAGACACGAACCACCCTCTCCGTCGTTAAGATGTCGTATAAGCAGATTTTTTCGGGGAACAGCGCTCGTTGCCACTCTTATTAAATCGACACTCGGGTGCGACGGGTAAATGGCTGACAATCGGAAGTGAATCGACGTGCAAATTTAAAGCTCAGCGGGAGTACGTCGATTCAATTGCCCGGCAGTTCTCACACCAGATCGCGCATCGCCTGCGCTTTGGAAACCCCGCGGAATGCACAATGTTATTCGACTGTGTATTCCAAAGGGTGGAATACGATTCACACAATTATTTCTGTCCCGTCAACAGCAGTATACTTTTATTAGACTGCAGTACTTTTTATTGCCGCATAACAATGACCTTTAGAAAAAGGGAGTAAAATAATCATTTTTTTTCCGCGATAAACTGAAATTGTGATATCTGCCGAATACTCAAAAAGCTTAAAATTCCGTCACTTAATGAGGGTCGGCGATGAGGTGAAATCCAAATTACAGATATGAAATTTTCAAAACGATTCACCGTCGATTTTTCGAAATATACAGAATATAAATACCGAATATCGCAATATATTGATGTATCTCCCGTATTAATAAAAAATTACATATCTCGATATTTAAGAGATCAAAATGCGAATTTTTTTTTCAGCGATGCTAATTTGGCATTGAAAAACACCTCCATGATTTTTAAATGAACAAAATAATGGAATATCAAAAGTGAATAAAATTACGCCTGTAACCTTCCATCAGCCTCGATGACGACATATAGCGTCAAAATCCTTGTCACGATGCTTTTACATCGTTTATTCGCGATACAAAAATCGATTTCCGTGAAACTGACCACTCGGTTTATATGCCATTGGTACGTTTCGTTAAACACCGATAATAACGCGATATGAATAATTTTCACCGATGACTGATGACTCGATTGGACAATGAGTTGCACGCACTCTTGCGGCCGATCCATTGTATGTTTTCACATCCTGTGACATAAAAACGAATTTCCGTGAAACGCATACCCGGTTTATATGTCATTAGCACACGGTGAGAAGGATCTGATAAACATTACCATGTCGTCTGCATAAAGATTACTATAGTGCCTCGTAACGCAGCGCTGCAGCGCCCCCTATGTTAGAAAGTACGAAACTTATAATCTTTTACACTATAACTCTAAAGAGTTTTTGTCAGAACTTATGGTAAAAATTGTTAGTAATTTTTATCTCCACCAGATGGCAGTGATTGTCACATCCTTCGTGAGGTCGACGTTGTGATAAATACCGATATTAAGCCGATCTTTATATTTTTTACTGATGATTGATGACTCGGCTGATCAATAATCTGCACTCACTCTTGTCTCCAATCCGTAGTATGTTTTCGCGCGGACCCTGTCATGATTCAAGTACTATTATCCATATCGAGCGTTTGAGCCTTTGAACTTTGGTCCTTTGGGTCGCGAGACGAAAGCCCGGTGTGCATTGCGCGATCGGGATTACGTGCTATCCAACATCGGCAGGTTCCATCTGGTAGACCGGCTCGCCATCGTAGTGTCAGTGTAATCAGCCGATTGGCAGGCATCGCACGCCAGGCTCATTAGTGATCGAGCGCCGTCGCCGGTCAGCGCTCGGTTCAGACATTGCCGCTTCATAGAACGTCCCCGGCGTAGATCTCCTCGCCCCGTCGAGTCTGTATACTATGGGGTGTACGACTACGGAAACTTTGTCCGTTATATGCGACGAGATAGTGAGAGCTGAACGAGTACCGGGGTCGAGGCACCAGCGCGCTGGTTGAACGAGTAGCGCAGCAGCACGCGGCTCAGCAAATAATGCGCGTTGCGCATTATATTTGCTTGGTCGGTCCACTCTCCGACTGTTGTAAACGGGACAGCATGATACTACATACTGCGGCAAAAAACTTATGAGACCTTCCACTATTTTCTCCAGTTTCTCATTCTCCAACCGGCTCTTTTCCAACTCGGAAAAGCTGACCTACTTGCTACAATATACGACAAAGACTTCGCAGCGCAAACTATGGTACAAGTATCAGCTTCACCTTGCGGAATCTCTTGCAGTATATATAATAACAGAAGAGCTGATGCCAGCGGGACGACAAAAAGCGCACACATAACTAGACTACACCCTTGCACATGGTTGCTGCTACAATGCACTTGAGCGTACGTTACCGTCGTATTACGAGGGACACGAAGCTCAAGTAAAGCCGCGCTAGATATACACAAAAGATCCGCGAATAAGGACAGAGACGGCAAAAAAACTTATATTGTAGTGGTATATACGACGAATAAACCTCGAGTGGCGTATATCACATGCTTAAGACACGCTGAATACGTCCTTCTGATTTTCGCAATACCATATAATGGTCGTCGGAGGCCAAGAGTAAACGTAATCGGACGACTGACGATACTGGCCGTGTCTAATGTTCCGTACCGATACTCATTTATTTTTATCGCTCTCCCATCTCGGTTACCATTCCTCCTTATTTCTTCCACATTCTTTTCCCTTTTTCTACATCTCCGGACTCCGTTATCTATTGCCTTATTTTTTTTACCGAATCTTTTGCCTACTGAGACGACGCAATGAAATCCCACAAGAGAATTGAATCCCCGATACCTCGATGCTACACTACGACCGATCGATCGAACACACACACACACTCTCTCTCTCTCTCTCTCTCTCTCTCGCTCTCTCGTTCCATCCGCGCTTTCTCTAGGTGTACGCGAGTGCATCATTCGCGGGTACTCGATCCCTGCTACGGCGTGCCGGTGCGCAACCCCTAGCATGCTATTCGATTCACTCATCGATCCTCCATGGAATCCAGCAGCACACGGATCTTATATACTTCGTGGTATAGCACTACAGAGCAATGCTGTATAGCGGTATAGCCATGCAGCATGGCACTCTCGATTCTATACGTGAAGGCCCATCGCTTCCGGCAGCCTCACAAATTCGCGTAAATTCTCTTGCAACGAGATTACACGATACGACTTGAAGATATACCGTCTCGATGGCGCTGACAAATTTCCGCACACCCCTTACCTCTCGTGGCTGGCGACACCTGGGTCCTCTCCGGCACCCGCTTGCTTCCTCGATCCTACATTTATACATATACACTACATTTACACACGTCTATATACATATATATCCACACTTCAAATGTATCTTCGCCACTTCGTCGTCGTCGTCGTCGTCCTCCTCCTCCTCCTACTCCACGATGGTCCCGTCGAGTTCTCAACGCTGGAACATCGTTCAACCCGCTTGCACAAGGTACACCAACTGGAAAACTCGCGAGACGAGTTTGACGAGATTTTTATGAGCGTACGAGGCTCACGAATACACATATAGATAGATATAAATGTTACTACATATACTGTACTACTACTAGCCATGTTCCACCGAAGACCCGCCCGAGCGATGAAAGATTGTGCCAATATATCTCCTAACCATCATTATTTATTATACTCGAGCTCTGCCTCTATTTCGCGTAGTATTCCACATCTTTTACTTTCAAAGTCTCAATATATTTGCGATGGACAATATATATATATATTTCATGGACACTACGATTTCATGGGATTTACGCACTTTGACACGAGGCTAATATTTTTATTTATCTTTTTTTTTATTTCTATTTCATGTAGGCACATATTTATCCTGGTGAAAATGGTACTCTGACAATTTTCACTGATTTTCAGAGATTTTCCAACATTTTTTTTTTATTTTCCGAAAAAATGTGGCAAACTCTTATTTTTTCCTGATAAAGTACTATAAGAGTAAATCCAAGTTATTTCTATGATTTACTCGTTCTGGTCTGAACGAACAATATAAGATTTACTTTTTAAAAACACCGATTTTCTCGGGTTACGTGTGTTTAGAGAATTTTAGAAAACTTCCTAAAGTTCTCTCTAAAATTTACACGGAGAGAAGGATCTGATAAACATTACTATCGCGTCTGGAAAAAATTACTAGTGTCTAGTAACGCGGTGCTATAACGCCACCTATAGCAGACAGCGCGAAACTTATAACAATATTTATCATAAGTTCTGACAAGAAGTCCTCATAGTTATAGGAAAAATTGTTATAAGTTTCGTACTTTCTGCCATAGGTGGCGTTACTGCGCCGTGTTACGAGGCACTATAGTTACTTTTCCCAAACGCCATAGTAATGTTTATCAGATCCTTCTATTCGAAACAGATTTGGAATATCAACAAAGTTCATAATTTTGCAAAGAAGTTGGCAAAGATAATTAGAGATTTTCCCAAAAATCCGGAATATTTATATGTAAAAAAAATTTGGAGAATTTTTCTAAAAATTGCTAAAATTTGATAAATTCAGAAGTCTTTTTTGATAAATCTCAGAAAAATGTTCAACGGTATGCAAAGAAATATTTTCACCAGGGTAGCAATTTCCCGTAAAATTACGCGACTCCTTCAGTTTACCTTTACACGAAGTTATTTTAAGTTGGTGAACGTGCCGTACATTATGCACTGCGGATTCTAAGTAGCAAAGGTGAAGTTAAAACCCAATGCCTGACATCTTCAATCTTAAAGTATTGAGATACACTTATCCAAAGTTTTTATCAAACTCTTACCTACTGATAGTTTTCTCGACAACTAAGCGTCAACATATAGGGTAGATGTACCGTTAGGGGCCACTGTACCATTTATGGCCATTTTTATTATTATACTCATCGAATAATTTTTTATTCAAAACCGCATATTGAGTCTTCAAAAGTTCGCATAAAAATTCACCGAATGATGTGTTCGAAGGGTTTTTTAACTCGATGATATTTTGTTTAATTGCTTCGAATATTATTGCTTATTGCTTCGGACCTCTACGCTACTCGACAATTATTCTAATGGATTGTCGTCAATAAAATACGATTCAAAAATGGAAAAATGCCCTATTGAAGAAGAAATGTAATAAAAAAATCGTTCCAACAACAAAGTGTGGAAAAAATCGAATAACTCTTTGCATTTTATGATCGCATTTTTGGATCATTTATCGGTAGGTTAGCTTCGTTTTTCTCAAAGTTCAATTAAAAACAAGTGAAACAAGAACACTCAAACTGTATTGATTAACACATACAGCATTTACGGACATACAATTTTTTAAATCTTTATATTCGGTAATACGAACACGCACGCTGTTCATACAAAATACATACGGGACATGCATGGTTACTTCGATGGAAAAAAAAAACAAAAGTTTGGCAAAAGATAAAGGAAGAGAGAGTATAGACAAAGAGAGAGAGAGAAAGAGAGGGAGAGAGAGAGTTCAGCGCAGAGGCATGAGGTCGACCAATTATTACGGGGTCTCCAGTGGGCCTTAATATGGCGAGGGCGGGCTTAATAAGGTAGGGAAGTTTCGGCGTGGACCAGCAATGCCGGCCGGACAAAGAGGTTCCCCGATACAGGAGGTCAAAAATGCGCTCAAAAAATTGCCGCCAATTTGAATTGCTAATGCCGTGGCGGCGTTTGCTCGGGCTGCTGTTGCTTCTGCTACTACTGATGCTCGCTGTTCACTTCTGTCCTGCGTTTCTGCTCCTACTGCGGTTCCTACCGGTGCAAAACAATGGCCGCGTAGCGGTATACCTCGACTGTGAAACGAAGAACTCTGACGAAGTCCATATAAGTGTTTCGTTTGGCTCGCAGAAATGCAGTCGAAGGAAATAAATAAAATAAATAAATAAAAAGAGATACGCCGAGAGAGAGATAGAGAGAGAGAGAGAGGGGGAGTGAGAGGAGTAAGGTGAGGGGAAAAGAGAGCTGAAGAGAGAGGAGGAGAGGAGAAAAGGCGGTAGATCCGCGATGGTTCGAGCGACTGCTGTTCTTTGCAAGAGCGAAGAAGCGTTTTAGAGAGAAAGACCGTCGACGTAAATAATTAGTCACTGCCACGTCGCTGAAGAACTACGGAGACATAAAGAAAAAAAACCCCTGCGGGGCTGGTTGGTGGCCTACGTTCCCCCAAATTTTCCAAAAAAATGTCCCCTCGACACATTTTTCACGGCATTCTCGTGGATACACACGGTGTATTGCGGTGCGATAAGATATTCACGCGATCCGCTATCGTCTTCAATTCCACCTTAGGAATTGGGTCCCTGTATTCTTCCTTTGGTAGACGTTATCATGCAAGAAGAAGTTATCAATAATACGCGGCCGATATTATTCATCCCACAATCATTAAGATGAGATTACATTCAGACCTTTGGGTATCGATTTTCATAATCAGATATCGTGTGGTGTGTTTATGTAACTGTAAAAGCGTTCTGCATTTCTAATAGAAATCGTTATGAATAATTGCCAATATCTTAATACGAAAGTGAATCGCTTCGCAGGTTCGGCAGACACGACGCTTTATAATTTAAAGTTCTTAATGGCCTCCACAAACATCGTCCTCATCAAACATTTTCCATGTTCTCAAAATTAATCATACATCGGTATCGTCAAAAGGTCGAATTTTTAATATAAAATTAGCAACTCTGTTATCATATAGAAGTGCAACGATTTTTTTGTCTGTTAATAATCCTGTAATTTTAACATTTATTCCGCTGTAAGGGATATTTCACCGAATATGATTTCAATAAAAAAAATAATGTATCGTGATTAGTTTCCGAAAATCAATTTTCCCTGCATGAAAGATCGGTAAATTTCATCGATCGTAATGATCCGCAATGTCTGTAATCCCGCGAAGGGTGGGGGGGGGGTGCCGGTTCTCAGAGACATAGAAAAGTCGTGACCGGGAATCTGTTTGGGCGTATAAGGGCGCCGGTGAATCGCGGGTAAGGAGACCAGCGGCGCATGACCGGTCGGCCGTCGGACTCGTCCTTGATAAGATAAACTCGAAGCCCGCGGGCATTGGAAGCAGAAGCGGTCTCGAGTGTGAGAAGAGCCCGCAACTTACGGGGTCCGAGATCGCGAGCGCGTGCACGCGTGCACATGCACGCGAGATGCGCACACAACGCGTGGAGAAACCGGTAGCGAAGCTCGTAGTGAACAGAGCTAACAGCATTCTCGCGCCAGATACGTAGCATACATGTTTCGCGACAGATATAGAGGTTGCATAGCTGTATTAGTTGCGTTATATATAGGTGTGCAGAAGGTGGTAGATGTACGAGTCCTTGCCGCAGCGTCCTCGCCTCGCGGCTCGACTAATATGTCTTCCGGTTTGCACGGTCATCACTTCCGCTGCCATTAGGATAATTATCGAGACTGTATAGACGCCGTGGCATATTGAAGGTGTATACACCGGTGTTTCTGGTATATGGTTTATCATGCAGTAATAATGGACGAATAGTATGCACATGCAAGATACGTCGAACAGAGAGAGCAGATCTGTACGGTACATGTGTTCCGTCATCAAGATGAGACCACGCATAATAGTTTCAGGCTGACCGACAGTATTATCGATGATAGTCGTCCTGCAGCATCGATTGAGTAATATTATATAAGCCTCAGAATTCAATGTTATACGTATTGAATGGCAATGGTGTTACAATCCTGCGGCGGTATCCGATAATGTAATTACCATCTATAGGTACATTACTGTTGCTCAAAAACAGATATTACCGACGTAGACATTCAGGGCGTCCGCATTACCGCTGTTAACTTCGACTTGCTGTTGTACATCATTAATAGAATGCATGGTAACATCGCATTGCATTCAGTCTGATGTTCGCTAATGATTAAAGCTGAGGGTCAATCAAAATTGAAGTGTCTTGAAGAATGGGAATGATGTTATTGCAAAATATCATTTATTATTTATAAATTAAATATAATTCATAAATATTTCAATCGGAAATGTTATGTATGGCGTATGGTTTACTACTGCGTTCACTTCATCCTCTATTGATGCCGAATGCGTTAAATCAGTAATTCGGTAGATTCAATGGAGGGTCTAAATTTCGACATAGGGTACGAGGACAGCTTCGCCCGTGTCCCTCCTGCCTTGTCGGGAGCCTTTGAACTACAAAGTACATCCATTCGTGATTGATTATCCCGTACATCCGTAATTGGGTCTCTCGAGAGCGAGGGTGCGGTGCGATAATAGCCGCTGGATCGTTGCACTGGGTCTGGAGTGAGGCAGTGCAGACATTTCGAAACCTGCCGATGCGATTTGGATATTCGGTTTGCGTTGCGGACGACGAGGGACCGAGGCTAGAGGTTGCATAGTCGTCGGTTCGCTCCATTTCCGCGTCGGTACGCAAAGTACGTGTTTCTCTATCTCACCAGCGTGCATCCTATGACCTCACTGTACAACCATTGCACTTACTCGTTTCTGTATACATACGACCGAAGGGGATTTGATCGAGCAGCGTTCGCTATAGCAAGATACGTGCTGTATAACACTGCACTCCGGATCTAATCCCAATACGAATCAGCAGGTTCAAATACCTATGCTTTATTATGATCTCACCATCTAAACGGATTTCCAGGATTGGGATGAGTGCGCACAATATTGCTCATGGTCATTACGCATTTCAATCGAACTCTGTATGTCGTATACGCAATGTCCAGATATGGACGAGAGTTCAATGTCGCATTGGTAATTGTCATCAAACATTGGAGGATATCCGACACTTCAAAAACGTCATGTGTTGATTTTCAACAGCAGATTTATTCTTCTGCGTTTCAACGCTTCCAGAACTGAACTGAACTGGACTGAGGCCAGGTGTGTGTTTCAATTACACTTGGATTGTTACATGGTTACCGGCTGAACATCTTGTGAAAATTGCAAGTCATCTTCATCAGCGATTTACTAGAAGCGCCCAACGCTTCTCATACAAAGAACAAAAATAGCGAAGACTGTTGATGCTTTATTAAGGGCCGAGTGATGAAGAGGACTGTGTTACTCGTTGATATCTCTCTGATGTTATCCTTTTCGTATACCTATTCGTTTATCATCCAAACCATTGAGATGCCTCAGAGGTAAAATGTTTGCAACTTTTTACGATGTGACTTCAGCCCGGATGTTGTTTAATTAGTTTCCGTATTACGCATCATTCGGCTTTATTTGGTTACCGACCGGGACAACGATTGAAACATCGTAATAATGAAAAAATACGAACAGTCGAAAACGATATCAGTTGCCCTCTGATTTATATGAGTGACCGTCAAAGGAGGTGAAATTGAAATTTCGCAAAAAATCCCCAACTAAAAAGTGGTTAACCTTCAATAAAAAAAAAAAAAAAATGTCGCAGGTTTGGAAAATCATTCGATTCCTATTCAAAGCAAAGTGAGCAGATTTTGATTGACTGCACGAGCGAATGCACTTTTAACTGGCCATTTCCAGGAAATGTAAAATACCAATTGAAATAAATTTCAAAGGGAAGTTTAATTATTCAAATAATCGCAATATCGCTATGTATTTCCATCAATGATCCATAATGCACGATATAATTCTCTTTCGCGAAACTTAACAGTCATTCGTGTTCCATATTATGACACATTTCAGTATTCTCGCATTTCAATGGAATGTTCATTTCCAAGAATTTATCTCGACAGACCACCCGATAGATTACTCTATTTTCCAGATCTGTGATTATCCAGGTCGGCTGTGGACAGTGCGTAAGAGCAGAGTTCGCGCATTCAGCGTCACGACGCTTCTTCCCGCTTGCGCCAGTTACAATTTTTACAGTATGCGTACCCAAGTGCTCGTGTTGCAGATAAAACTGTTGAAGTCGTCAGCACGGTTAAAGTTACGTACGTGTAGCACGAGCCTCGGGACGTCTAACATGTATTGGTAGTCGCTGGAAGTAACGTTCCACAGGCAGCAAACCGACTGTAATGCGCGCATGTAAGTCCATCTGTCTATGTGACATTATGCACCGACATGCGACAATGTATTGGTACACGTATACCGCACTTGAAGATGCGAGGATGAGTCAGCGACTCGCAGATGTGAGGGAAGAAGGAAAGACGAGAGATAGAAGTAGAAAAAGAGAGGGATACACAGACGCAATGTGACCGGCTGTCTTTACATGGACTTACCACCTTAGCGTTTGATCTCCTTTCGTTGTCGCGCGCGAACGAGTTTTCCGACGTTTTGAAGACCAACGGGTAACCTCTACGGCTTGTCGTCATGAAGGAACGTCACGTGGTTGCGGCGTCAGAACGGCGAGATTTACAGTTATTGGCACTTTAACCCTTTATAAATCTCCGGAAATAGGATTATCCACTTAAACTGCAACTAAGTTACGAATAATTTCTTCGACGGCAGCGCTGCAATTTTAGCTCTTTATCAGCAAATGCGAAGACGCATTTTGTCTCCGCATAATCGCTATGATATGGGCAATCCATCGATTTTCATGGTACTTGTATAGGTGCATTGTATCCCTAATATCGTTATACGGATGCATAGGAATTCGCGAGCTCTCGATCATGTAATCGACTATTGGCTCGTTGATGTCCAAGTGGATTATTTTCTAATTGAAAGCCGTACGCTCTTGAGTGCCTCGCACTACAGCCGTCGCCGCACTCGATCTGATAACCAAAAAAAAGGGAATCGTAACTCTCTCATTACCACAGAGAGCAGATTACTAGATCTCTGTCCCGTTCTCTATCTGACTATCGTTGCCGCGGGTCTGTAGGCAATGTATATTCAATCGTTTCGTCACACAGGATTACGGACGTATCTCGACGTGAAAACTCTTCTCGTTTACATGCGGCTTTTATTTTGATCGGCTTGCGGCCGACTCAGGAAAAGCAATTACTGTAGCAATCATTTATTTGTAAAATAAAATTGTTAAAATACGAGTTTCGTAATTTTTTTTTTTTTTTTTCATCATAAAATAAATTGATAGCGATAGTCTAAACAGTGCTGAGCTGAAAATTGATTTCGACTTGGGTTTTACGACGGATGTCGGGAGTTAAATTGTACAGTTATTTTCATCAGTTCACGGAACAGCGCAGGAGGTCTTTCAACATTGGAAGTTTGTTTGCTCCATCGTGTTAGTACCGTAGATGTGAAGCACTTTGTCCTGCACTACTTTGTCCGTTAACTTCGTATACCGTGGCCTCGGAGTGATTAAGAATTTTAATGAAATAGCATAGGAAGGTATATACTCGCGCGCGGCATGTGCTCGTATTTGCCTGAACGTATTGGTGTATCGGTGCGGTTCGATCGAATCGATCGGCAAGGATCGGTGATTCTGCGGCACGCCGCAGCCCAAGCGGCCGCAGATACCTGGAAAGTTCTGGACTCATCCCAACAATATCCGAAGAGAGTCTCGGGCTCTTCGCCGACGACGTTCGAGAGTGCGAAGTCGTCGCACGGGCCACGGCCCGCGGAGATGCTGCTCCTCGAAGTCCCTGCATGGTGATTGGCCATAAAAGGACATTTGTCGCTCTATATGGATCCAACGGATACCAAATACATCGCGAGCTCGACTGTCAAGAAAAACAAAAGGGGGAATAAAGGTTCTCCCGCTCTCGTCGCAACTCTGTGCGTAGCACTCCGACTAAAGTAAAGGTATACCGCTGATGTAAGAAGGGCTCTGCCACCTCCCTTTTAGCTCCTACTTCTTCCACACGAGGCTACGAAACATGCCGGTTTAAAATAGTATGCACGTCGCACGGGCGCAAGCGCGACGTGCCTTCCATCCATCGAATAGCAAAGATACCTGAATATCAATCCGAATTCAGGTTCACTCGGAACTCGTTTAAGGAGCAATTGTTTGAGAGGATACAACTACCGAACGATTCGATATCCAAATGAAATTTTCATTTCTTTTTCGTCACCAGTATTGGAGATAATAAAAAAAAATTTTAATAAAAAGTGCATATATTTAACGTTTTTTAAAAAGATGAATCATATCCGAAAAAAAAAACAAAAAAGAAAAACAAGTTAGGTACTCTTCCTGCCTTGACATGCGTTGACAAATTTTTTTTTTCATTAAATTTTTCATTTCATTTCATTCATTTAATTTTACTCATTTAATTGTTATTGTTAAAAGAAGTACAATTTTTTGGTGTTCTTAAATTTTTCAGTCCATATTGATGGCTTTTACGAAGTGTTTTTCTTGAAACGGTAATGAAGAGCCTCGTTGTTAGGTATCGAATTTTTTCAGATTTGAAAAAAGCGCGCGTTTTGATTTTTGTGACTTTCCACACGTTTTTTTTTTTTATAAAAAATAAAAAAATCCAAGTAAATTTAAAATTCATAGAATGTATGTTTTCAGCAAAATGAACGAATCATTTTCGTAAAAAAAAGTTAGGATGACCGGAGATTTGTTGAACAATATATATTTTTTTTCATCAATTTGTTGATAACATTTCGGAATTATTACTATGCGAAATCAATTTTTTTCATCACTTTCAGATTGTTATACTATCGAGAAGTATTTGCAATTCCCTCGCATTTCTCTGAAGCGAATGCGAAGTGAACACTATTCGCAAAGACGACCGTAAAAGCGTATAACATAATTCAAGTTATTCGAGCCTATTGATCAAATGAAATTCTTTACGTTCCACGCAAGCATCGATTTTGTTTTAAGGATGTTTTTGCGAAGACTTGAATAAGGAAGTGATGTGAAAATGTAACAAGTAACGAATTCACAGCACTCTCGTCACAGCGCCTGAATCCCCTTTCCCTCAGTATTTTCCGAGGCTTTCGATAAAATCCACTGGATTCGTAAATCCCAGAAACGCGTGGAGAGTATTAGAAGAGAGAAGAAGGAAAAAAAAAAGAAAGTATAGAGGAGTCGTGAATTCTTTGGTACGTTATGTAGAAACTCTGCGTGTGCTCGCGCACGAGCTATGTCGATGGTGTCGCATGCCCTCTTTATCTATTCTCGACGCGTTCGACTCCCAATCCCCTAAAACATTGGTCCCCGAAGCTCGAACGTTCGAGATTCGTCGCTCTCTCGAGTTCGAAGCAATGCCGCTTCACCCTCCTCGCACGCCACGGACGCTCCCGAGCTTTACCCACCAATCCGAGAAACGTGATTTCTCAAGAATAAATCCATCGTGCCTGATGGTACGATTCTTCTTTCGTTTTTCTTGCACCGTCACGAATCCGTCGCTCGCATTTGACGAGATGGGCAAAGAGAGTGATAGCAAACTCATCGTGAACAGACACATAGTAAACTTTGAATTTAATCTCATCCCTACTGAATATAAAATCGTCGCGTCGTTATCGTTTGCACTTGAAACGAGTTGGATAGAATTTTAGTTCGCTCCTCTTGATCGAAAAAAAAAAAAAAAAAAAAAAAAAAAATGCCGTCGCGCAAGTAAGTATTAATATTGTATACGATCGCGGTATTATGATGCCAGCGTAAAGAATTTCTTCGTGAGCGTTTCTTCCATCAGCGCTCGCGTTGTGCCAACTTCTTTTTGCTTCCTACACCGGTATATATTCAGGATATGGGATATATAAAAAGATCTCTCAATTCCAGGCCATCCTCCAGATGCGACTTCCACCGAGTCACCAGCAGTCGCTTCGTTATCCCTCAAACTATTCTTCTCTCGGGTAAAACGGGGTTGCGGGCTCTCGGTGTGTGTGTCACCCATCCCGCTTTCGTCGGTGCGGCGATGGCGGACTTCCGTAGATCCTGAGGATAAAGTTTCTGGTTCAAGTCGCTCTTCTCCACGTTTCCTCCCGTTCTTCTTGCCCCCTCGACTCGACTAACCCTCTGACTTTACGTATTATTCGCCTCGCGCTCTTTCCTTTCCTTTATTTTCCTATTCGGTACTATACTCAACTCTGTACACTATATATTCCCCAGTTGTATAGTCCGCAAGAAAGTCCTTTCATGGAAGCCGCCCGAACAGAATTCCAACGGCCTCGCAGCTTTCCCGATTCGATATCAACGAACTTCCAAATAATTTCCTTCTCCGACGGAGAGGCTGCGCTCCATTCGACCCGGTAACAGCGACAGGCTATACTATAGTTTAAACAAACTTCCGTAGTGACCTCCCGCTACTACTGCAACGGCTGAGGCAGTTTCGCCAGAATCTTCTGATAAGCATCGAGCACCGGCAGCGAACGGTAGCCTCGCTTGGTATACGCTTCCCCAACTAGATTCCCGTACCCCTTGACCGTCCGATTAGCCTTCCTCTTGTCGTAAGGGGGACACACGCCAAGTACCTCAACCCCTCGTAGCAACCCAACCAACGACGTCATACACTCCCTCGAGGAATCGAAACAACGCAATTCAAACCCGTTGTCATAACTTCGTTGACTTTTTTATTTTCTTCACATTTGTCTCCTCGGACTTTTCGAACTTTTTCTTATAAGTTTCTTCCTTTTTACGAAAATATTTTCTTCCGAAGATCGCGAATGATGCGTATATATTTTTATCGCGGAATTACTTTACAGGCGGATTTCCTTTTTTTATAGTCATCCCCTCCCCTTAAACGCTGATAGGAGTATAGTAGAGCACTTGTATTCGTACGGAATCGTTTCTTTCGACGCACCTACTGTGTATCCACATACTATGTAGAGGGCGCAATCGATTTATACTCTTATTTTTATTGTGAACCATTCGCGTTTCTGCCTCTGCCTCCCCGGAGCGATAAAAATAATCGAATATCCGAATTGTACATATAGCTACGTCCATTTGTTTGGTATCTTATTTTTCTTTCTTTTCTCGTTTCTTATATAGTGTATAGTATAAATGATCGATCTGCTACCTCATTCCCTTGTGCTACCCGTAAATTTCCGCGAGTCATGAACGCCTACGGAAGTTTACGATAAATTGAAAATTGCCGGAAATCATTCAAACCGGCGATGATTAAGGGGAACGAAGAGGAAATTCATTTTCTAGACACCTCCGTGCGGTTAAATGCTACAATAAAAAATTAAGTTTCAGAGTTTAGGTCGAAAATTACAGTTAAATTCTTACGACAGCTCAACAGGAAATTACAAATTAAATACTTCACAAAATAACGGCTCCGGTATTTAAACATTTTTATTCAATATCCCCCGTTGCATTCTTTACACTATAATTTCCACCAAACAGCCGTAAAAATGCATTTTCATAATAATAACTTTTTTCACATTAGCAAAATTTAATATACTGAAAACGTTTATTTTCGGCTAAATCACAAAAAAACAGCCGGATATCGGAATCACGCTGTAAAAAAATTGAATGTATCGCATCGTTAATATGGCATTGTAAATTATTAATATTCATAATACGGTAATTCCGTAGGGGACCACAGTCACTATGCGGAATTTCCGATCTTTTTATAGCGTCGTTCCCACTCGACAGGGTCTCCTCTACACTTTTATAAATTCTGGATGATAGCTTAACATTTTCACATAAATCGGCACTATTTTCAACAGAATTTTTTTTTATGTATACTTTATCCGGTGGACCACACCATTAATAATAATATCGCGTCGGGAGTAGACGTCAGGAGTCACGGGTTCAAAGTCTTCTTCGCGATCTCTCGTGCGCTTGATAAGGGCGGCAGTCGAGGTGCGGCGTTTACTTAAAGGGCAACACGCGCATCCGGGAAGAAACCACCCCTCTGTATATATATAACGTATAGTAGACATAAGCTGTGCTTGAGCGACGAGACTACTGACTCCCGGGAGCCCCTTCTCCGCTTCATCCTCCCGGTGCACGTAGGTAGGTACGTTATCATCACGAAACACGAATACCGCTATTCAAACATTTGCTATGCACGGACGAGAGGCTATCCGCACCCGTCCGCACACATACGCACACATACGATCACGTAGATACATACATACATTCATATGCATCCAGAAACTTACTCTTCATCCAGTTATTACGGCGGATCTCGAAAGAAAACTGTATAATTGAAATGTCTATGACGCTCCGTTGTTTATTGGTTACTTTACCTAAGCTGTTTTACAATCACATGGATTAAAAAAAAAAAAGGAAAAGGGATTGCGAGCGGAAAACAATTGGTTAGAAATTCGCGGAGATAATAAAATCAATTTATTGAATAAAAAAAAACGAATCGGGTATTTGGAAATATAGAACAGTTCATAGGAATACCGTCGGATTAAATTACAATTACCATTTAATCTTTCGCTTCATTATCGGTTGCCGGATACGCAATGCTGCCGATATTATATGCAAATGGAGAATGTAGGAAGAGATAAATGAAGCAAAAACTCTCGAAGCCCGAGCTCTATACTCAAGCTTTGCGCTTCACACACTCGAACGATATTATTTGAAACCAGTGAACGGGTAACCGGAAATTCTATTCGCTAAATGCAATAATCAGTCGCGCCAATGTAGGCGTTAATCTGGGACGATGACAAATGCAGAAATGGATCTGCTGGAATGAAACGCATCTCTCGTCATTTAAAGCGATCGATCTGTATGCATTTTCAAATATCGGAACTTAGAAAATTTACGCTTGAATAACGAATAAATTTATCTTAAAAAAAAAATTGTCTCGGAAAAAGAAAAAAAATCATCTTAGCGAAAAATAATAATAACGCGGAAAACAGTATACTAAATTTTCAACGCGAAGTTTGTGGCGCGGTGTGTTAGCCGGCCGCAAAATACACGTCACGGTAAACTGTATGCGTGAGTTGGCATAAGAGTTCCTATACAATTTCCATAAATCTTCGCATTTAGAACGAATATAGGTTGAAGCTTTCGAAAACTCAATGCTTGCGTAAGATAAATCGTACCGTTCGTCGATGAGTTTTTTTTTCAAGTAAAACGACGCGGCGTAGTGACGCAGAAGCTCGATACTTTATTCGAAAATACTATTTGTGAGTACAGAAATGCTTTACGGTAGTCTTTGCACTTCGCAAAAGTTACAGAGAAATGAGAAGGAATTACAGATACTTCTCGACGATATAAAAATCTGAAAAAAATGTAGTATATTGAAAGTAACGAACATATTGATTTTGAATAACAATAACTCTGAAATATTATTAACAAATTGATGGAAAAAAAATTGATCGACTTTTTTTTTTTATGAAAATGATTCATTTATTTTTCCGATTACGTATGAATTTTTTTTAGTTTTTTAAATTCACTTTGATTTTTTTTAAATATGGAAAACCGTGGAATCCGTGCTTCCAGCGTTTTGCCGTATGGAAAGTCACGAAATTTGGACGGAATTTAAAAATCTGAAAAAATGCATACACATTATATACGAATAATCGAATAAGACTACAATATATACGAATAATCATTTCTTGTTTTTCTTCTTTTAGTTAATACAATTTTTCTATTATATTTTTCAGTCGGGAGTATTATCATTTTTTATTTTCGTAAAGATTACCCACATTTTTCCAGTCGGAGACATTTAAATTGTTCTTGAAATAACTACGATATTCGAGTATCCAAGATAAGTAACCTGTCTGACGTATGAAAAATATACTTTGATTAAAGTGCACAGGTCTGTGTGTCTATATATGGCGACGGCATGAAAAGATTATCCGCTCCATTCGCTCCCGTCTCTGTTAGGATTTTAGCGGCAACCGCGGTGAGCTTTGCGTTCACGTTCGCCAGAGATATGTACATAATGTTCACGTCTCGTTTCTCGGGGATAATTACGCGCGAGTTGCGGCGAAGCAAGTGCCGCGTTACACTTCGTTCGCTTCACCTTCCTCACTCTCGGCGCGGATCTTTTCGCTATACAGAACGCATCGCACAGGCCGGACGTCGTTCGTTCGTCAACGATCGAATTCGTGGTAATTGTTATATGCCTCGTTGCGCAAAGTAGCCGGTTAACGGGCCAACTCTGCTCGAAGCTGTTCGATCGTCGTGGATAAGAATGAGGAGAATGAGATCGGCGATGATCGTGGGTAACTTCCCAACGCCGATATAACGGATGAGGATGAGACTGATGATTTTATGCGCGCGTGGAAGTGTATAAAGAATAAAAGTATCGGAAGTACCGACGCGCGCATTCATTTGGCGGCAAGTCATTGAGGAATGATTCCAAGATTCGAGTCTCGGCGATCGTTACGATATTTTTCATAAATCTGCGTTCTTCCTTCATCCTGTCACCTCAACTTACGCGAGAGAAATCGAGTCGAACAAACAAGAAACTGTATACTCTCGCGAGAGTTGCCAAAAACTAAATGCGGAAGATTTCGCAGTAGTAACTCGGGTGTGCGACACGGCCGCTGTTTACCGTGTGCGTATATAGCGATACGACAAACCTCACACGGGTTTATAACATCTGCGACGTGCGCGTTGCGACTCCGAGAGTAATTGGGCTGCAGGGAGCAATCGCGATAATTTAGCATGTGTTTCGTAGAGCCAACTGATGAAGTACTGCAAGCTGGGAGCAAATACGACGACGTATTATACGACGTATTATACCGGTGTAATTTGGTCCGGAATATTGATGCGATGTTCAGGGCAGTTGATTCTGACGTTAAATGTATAATTGTTTCAAATTGACAGTCTTCGTGTAACGAACAGCCGGTTGGCCACAGTTGTCGCGATATGTTGGAATTTTATTTCGCGGGAATTTTAAAAAGAACAGAACTGAGTTATAGACAAAATAACAGATAAAAGAAAAATAGCCCATTGACGATCACCTAATACCACATCATTAATCTGGGGGTTGAGGCAATGAATGAAATATGAATCGGACGTGTTGTCTGTAGCAGACGAAGAAATGTAAACCTTTCTAAATTGTCGGGATAGAGGTACAGAAGCAAATTGAGAGGCGCCACCGCCGTCGCGACGCCACTGAGAACACTGCACGGGTCGTTAATTTTTTAGATGAACCCCGAGTTCTCGTCTCTTCTTTGGCCTGTAGTGGTAGTAGAAGCAGTAGCAGTGATAGCAGTACTACTAGTAGTAGTGGCAGCACCACCACCGCCAGTAGTATTACGTTGTCTGCTCGCTAAGGCAGAAGAGACGTTATAAAAGCGTCGAGACTCGGCGAGCGATTCTCTCTCTACTCTACCGTCCAGAATGTACTCCTCTCTCGATCGTACCGTGTTCCCCGTTCTCGTTACTGTCGTGATTATAATTTTAAGTTTTATCGTTATTATATCGGCGCAAGGCGAACGAAGAGTGAGGAAAGGTATAGCTGGGATTGCGGCTCGTTTCCTGGCCATTCTATGGGATGTACCTTCGTGTACCTACAGTACCGTACGATTGTATCTATAATACTCTCTATGGCACTATCTCCTTATCGTGATTTCCAAAGCGATGGCTCCCGCACGTCGCGGCTAAGAAGAACTTTCCTATACAAATAAAATTGCCGGAATGCTCAAGAAATCACGTTTATTTTTCAACAACTGTAGGATACCAACTGTAACGATCATAGTATACGTCGTATTTTATTATTCATTAGATTGTTGTTTATTTTTAAACAGGGGAAGCGTATTCCTCTTATTCGACATCTTTCGGAAAATTTTTTTCAAAAATCATTGAAAGATTGAAAAAGAGTGAGAAACTAGGGCCGACATCGCACAAATCGCATACGTCAATTTCGGTTTGAGTTGCGCACTGTATTTTTTTTTTAACGAGTGTAGGGAAAGCGGCGCTTTTCATGGCAGTTTTACGAGACGGACAGTGAAAAATGAAGTTATAATTTTTCGTTCGAAAGGACGAAAATGAAGCAATCGTGTACTGCGCATGCGCGACTCTATACTTCCAATACTTTTCAAAAATCAATCGCTTTCGTCCACAAAACTAAAATAAAAAGTCATAAAAATATTTTTCAACGATATAAAAAAAAGTTATTAAATAGCAGCATTTAAAAAAAATTGTTTGTAAGCAGAAAATCGTCATTTGGGCGAAAGTGCAATGTAAATATATGGCGATTTGTCTATAGGATATTTTTTATAATTTTGTGGTATGCCTACTTTTCTTGGTATTGGTTTCTTACTATTTGTTTCCTGATATCGTCTTAATTGCCAATTCCAAGCGGTCTAATTAGCGAGAGAATCATCGTTTACTAATGCCTATAAAACACAAAAATGTTCCTTTACTCGTTCGGAAAAAAAAATCGGTGTTCAAAGCACATTGAATGAGAAATTCCAGATTCACCGCAGATATCTTTCTTACAGTCTGACATTCTCATTAACCCATTTTCGTATGAAAAGTAAATTGTAGAGCTACGTAAATAGAATAGATTCCCACATTGCGGCGCCTGTGCACTATATCCGTACAATACACGAAGAATAGATTGCATTCCTCGTTCGGTAGATTCTGCGTGACTCCAGGGGTGGGGTGGAGGTGGGGGGGGCGGTAGATCCGGTGAACCTGGGGGAGGTGCCAAGTGCTTGCAAGCGTGGAGTGTACCGAAAGAGCGTCGAAAGTTGCTGACGACTCGTAAAGCCTCTGCGCCTGCCAGTGCAGAAAGCTCGGAACCATAGTGTGAGCGCCTGTCGCTTGCGGGGAACGTAGTTGACTCTCTATACGTAGAGCGGCGGAACAGAGCCGACTCTCGTTCTCCTGGCACGACCAAAGCGGAGTAGTGAGGGTACACAGCTTTACGAGCAGCGGGGGTACCTCTCTCCCCCCTGGTTTCCCGAGGGCTGTGCTAAACCACTTAACCAAACTAATCAGGGTTTACTGCTTGAACGTTTCTCGTAGCCAGGGGCACGTCGCCACCTCGAGTTCTCGCTGAAACGATCGAGGGATTCACCGAGGCAAAGCAAGGAGAAGAATAAGAAGCAGAAGAGAAACGAAGGAAAAAGAACCATAAAAAATAAAACAAATAGAAAGACAAACAATAATAAAAAAATAATAAGGATAAATGTGCAGACCGAACGAGTCGAGGCAGTAAAAAAAATTGTACTCATTACTATTGCGAATTAGTGTAATTAGTCATTAATATACAAAATCCTAATATAGAGCAGTTGGTGGTCGAAGCCATTAACCTCTAGAAAATCCACTGCATTGCCGATGGAGTCAATTCTATTTTCAGCTTACATTCTATTTCCAATAAGTACACCAACATCTTCGGCGGTAACTTACCTTGCTAACTACTCAAATAAGTATACCATGTTACATTTTTACAGCTTGTAATAGTAAATAATAAAATGAAAGGCGGATTACAATTGTTTTTCGGTGAAATGGCATTCGTTCAATTGTTTCGAGAAATCAGTGGAGATGTCGTCTTATCTGAAATGCATTTCGAGATTATAATGACGTCAAGATTTGAGAATCTTAGAGGTACGGAAGACGATCTTCAATGTGTAAATCCTTCGATCCATTTGCTCACCGCACCGTATACTACTACGACACCCAACGGTCGCTATAGAGTACGGAAAGCGTTGACACGCGAGTGTATCCGCTCAACAAGGTGTGAATCGACAGGAGGTGCTGTGCAGCATCTATTTCATCCCGCGATATTCCTACAGGGAACACATACATTCGCGCAAGTAGTACATTCCTCGATTGCACCTGAGTGCTACGGTAGCAGAGCTCGTGTTACAGCAGTCGAGTTCAGCGGCTCAAAGCGATTATCGGGTTGCCTCTTAACGTACGAAGATGAGAAATGGAAGCAGCGCGCGGCCGTGATACTCCTTTGCGGAACCGTTTCCGCAGCTTCTCACACAGATACGGAACAAACGTTAAACTGGTAGACAAGCTACGAGAAAATAGTAAAAACAGAATCAAGATGTGAGCTTAGGACGTGAAAAGCGGCAATGATCGGGTCGAGGATCAGTGAGATATTTCGCTGTAGCTCCGCAGACAACAGATTCTTTACGATGACAGTAAAGCAGAGCGTCTGATCTACGACTTTACGGGAAAAAGACAAAGTCAGCGGACGGTAAGCGTCTTGATACGTTCTGTTTTGTGATCCGCTATTCAGCATCTATTTCTGTATCTCCTCACATTTGCCACAAATATAAAACGCTACTAGCGCAGTATTGCTATATGACAAACCGGGCGAATCGTGTCGACATTGTTTGGGTGCCTCAGAAATAATAAAAAAGACCCGAATTTAGACGCAGAATATCTGCGTCTAAATTCGGGTCTTTTTTATTATTTTACATTTTATTAGTCGACAGAAATGGTCATTGGTCTGTTGTACAAAAAACAGATCTTGGCGGGTGAGTCGGCAATAGATCAGTCGAAAGTTGTGTAATGAAATCAACTTTGAAGTAAACATTTACGTAGTGAATGAATGGTTTATGTCTCTGATGTAAAGAGCCAACGACATTACCTCGGGAGAGAGACTGTCATTGTGCTCAGTCGGTATGACCTCCGCGTAAGTTCATCCGGACGAAACAAAACTGGTGGACGGTATAATACTCTAACAGGGTTCACTGTGTACTGTCTCGTCATTGGCGTGCGCTTCTGCGCCTTTTTAGTGCATCTCTTCATCCCTGTATTCCAGGGTTGAGTATCCCTCCGCGGTGCATGGTACCGTCTCTTAACGGGAAATAAACTATGATTAAAGCCATGTTAAGCCGCGACGAAGCTCCCCGGAGCTCATTCCCTCCTTCGCTTACTTCCTCACAGTGGAAGAGCAGCATAACCAACAACAACTCGGCAAGATAATGTGACTCCAGGGATAAACATCGAATGGAATCTCGAGATAATAGGAAGATAGAGGTCCGTTTCAAAGAGCAGCCGCGTTCGACTGTGGAGAGTAGGAAAATGCATTCGCCGTTTGTGTAGAAGCGGGATGTAGAGTGCAAAAGTGGTCGAGAGGGACGACGGTTGGACAGGGTTAGTTGCTACGGCAAACCCGGAACGAGACACTCTGGCACTGGGTTCGAGATGTGTTTGTGCTGACTGCTGTAGCCCACCCCGAAGCGCTTCGACGGCATTCCCCAAATTTTCAGACAGCCCACATGTCTACCGGTCTACCAGACGTGACGCCGGTTTACAGGTACACATACTTGGATGCTGCGTATACGCTACCGGTTGTATGCGAGCGGACCATAGCGCTTGGGATGGACGCTAAAGCGATATAGTAGCACCAGGCGAGACCATCCTATAGCCCTGTGTCCTACTACGTCCTCTTCCTTTGCCGAAAGGACGGGATGAGCGAATAAGCGAGGAAGTCGTGCGCGAACCACGAGCTCTACCTAGTGCAGCCGAATCTGGCAGATATAGAAGGCGCTGCTGAGCGCGGACTGGATACGTTCCTTGTCCGCTCGCGCTCTGAGGCAGCCAGGTATTTCATTTCGAGGTGCAACCGTCCGAATTTCACGACTGACTTGGCCGCAACCCTCAGCCCTTCACCCCCAATCCACGTTCACTCCCACGCCCTACGCGACCTACAACCTCTCTCGTCACCGCACTTTACCGCCTCGTCCGTTGGTGTACCCCACATTTCCAGGGACAAACGTACCCAATATACAGAGGCAGAGGGTTGTCCCTGGATAATGGTTGCGGTGGTTGTTACCTTCGCGAAGCGGCAGCAGGAGCATGCATGCACGTGCGCTTGCTGGCCTTCGCGACCAGAGAAACGAGAGGCACCACCAGCCGGATAGCAAACATAGCCGCTGGTTGTGCGATATAGAACAAGCGGATATAGTCTACTATGCGCATACACAACCCCAGACCCCCCATGTTAACGGTTATATGGAAACCCGTATACACGAAGCGTTAACTGCCCAACACGGTTAAGTTACACGTTATACTGTTTAGCAGGCTTGCAGTTCGTAGACAGAACAATGCACTCATCGTTAAAAATTTTATCGATAATCACTTCGAACAATCGATAAATTCGTACATATTGCAATCTTTTATAGCATTTTTTAAGAAGTATATTTCGAGCTATTTGTGTGGAATTCGCAGATATAGCATAAATAAAATGTGTAATTTTCTTTTTCATGACAATTATAGGAGATAATAAAATGAATTTTTTTATTCATAGGTCCATAGGACGCGAAAGGATTCATAGGTACGTGTATTGACGGTTTAAAAAACAAATGTATCGATCACAGAAATTAAAAAAAGATACGATCGTCGAATGAGCCTTCGATAATATTTTTTATGTGAAACTCCCAATACGTATATCATTCATTAAAAAAAATTGCTTTTTTATCTTCTATACTTTTCGAAACAAAAAAAAAATATCATCATTTGCTTCAGATTTCCTGTCATCTGAAGCGAATAAAACGACAAAAATATTGTGTTCCAAGATCGTTGTTCCTGTCATACTGCAAACTTTCAGCACACGTTTCCGATGTATTTTTATCTATTCTATTTTACTTCACATTTCGCGATGTGATGTATTTGACCGAATATCACGATTGTCTCCCGACGGAATATCTCGAGGCAATCGAGCGCGTCGACATAAACGATTAGCATGTTTCGCGTATATATGTATTGCTACGTATGTACCTTGGGCTTACGGATCAGAGGGATTACTCGCAAATACTGCCGGTCGCTACATTCCCTCTCGTATGCGTCGATACACCGTAACATTCTCATTCGAGATCCAATGCGACGCGAATTCAAAATGGACGATTCAATTGGATATTAGTATATCTCCGAAACAGATTGGGCCCCCAAAGATTTCCCGTCTCTAAAAATTTCCGTAATTTCTCATTCGTTCTCAATCGTAATAAGTGGATTAACATGTCTGACTGAACACCGGACTTCCTGATTCGGCAAAAGAGATCGTTCCCTCGTCTCGTCATCAACTTTCATTCAGATATACCCTGAAATTCCATCGCACAGTTTTCGATAATAACCCATATTCCCAGTTGTAATCGGGTGGCTCTTCACTACCCGGAATCCTTAAAACGAAATGACGCCGTGGCTTCGCCTCGTCACTCTTTTCACATAAATCTCAGTCCATCTCCCGGGCTACGCGGTGGGAACAAAAGTTGGAAGAGAAAATAAAAAAAAAATAAAAAAGACGGTAAGAAGTGCCTTGTGGGAATAAATGTCTTGAAGGGAAATCGATCTATTTTTTATTCTCTCTTTATCGCCATTCTCATCGCGGACTCTTTTTCTCGGCGTTCGTTCAACTATGGCGTTTTATTCCCACCGGATCGTAACGAACGAATATACGGAGATAGAGTGTATATAAGAAACATATACAGGTAGGTATATGCTGATATATATTTCACAGGTTTTTTTTATATTATTGGAATCCAAGAGAAACGTTGAGCACTGCTAGTTAGATGATCGAGAGACTCTGTAATCGTGTTTGCTAATAGGCACGACACATTTTTTTTTTTTTTTTTTTTTTTTCGATCGATGAAATGTTTATCACAGAGGACAGGTCGAGAGAGTGCAACACTCCGACACTCGTAAAACAAGTTGTTGGGAGACGAATGTAGAATAGCAATGAGGGAACAAAGTACAGAAACAGCGGGGATGTTGAATGTGACGAGAGTTGAGTTGAATGCGTCTCTATGTGTGCGCAAAGGGGATGGTTGCTGTGAGCCGGTACAACCGCCTTTATAAATACAAACCCGAATTTCGATGTTCCCACGATACACCGACAGTACAGTGGCAAATCCCATCGTCCTGAAAGTCGCGAGAACGAAGGGGTAGGAAAAGGGAAAGAGGGGAAAAGAGGGGTGGTGTACGAACACGCGTGCGTTAATTCACCCCTCTGCTCACGACAGACAGTTCGTATTTGTATGGCATTGTTTGTACGATGTCGTACAATATGCAAGCGTGAGTACAGACGCGGATGGCAAAGCCGAGGCGCGGCCGGACGCGCGAGATGAATAAATAGCAAACGGCCGGAATCGTGCGTGCGGTTACCGAGCGATAATTGCGAGTCAGGTCGATCGACGCCGCCAACCAACCAAGAGCGATCGGTTTGCGAATACAGTGTAGCGGAAATATCGGATTTTGATATAGACGAAAAAAGGATTGAGAGAATAGGTGCGACGGATAACGATTAAGAAAGCTCGGATGTGGGAGATATTCAAACTTCAATGAGATGAATAAAAAAAGATTTCTCAGTTTTTCTCGTAAGAAACCAAGCGATTTCTTTGAGGTTTAACAACACAAAGTCGGCAATAACTGTCATAATAACTTAATAACATCGGCAAATGTTATTACATATTTGTAAACGATAACCGTAATTGATATTATTTGCAACAATAACATTACTTTAATTTCTGTGCGAAAAAAATATCTCGATTGAGAATATCATCGACGATAATAGAATATCCAAAATTGTAGACGAAATCATCGTATACTTGTCATTTATTGAAACAATTCATATTCCATTTTTTTTAATTTAAAAACGTCGCAATTTAATCACTAAATTCGTAGTCAATTTTTGTTTATTATTGCAAAGCTTTGCGAAGAATACATTAACAAATGATCGATATTTTTTCAGGCCAACTGTAGAAATAGTTTAATTTTGTTTTGCAGTTTTGCCGGTGTCTATTCTTGTCTGCCTTACTATGAAATCCGCTTACTTCGCTTACACATCTTCCTTAAACCGTTTCTTGCGAGTCTTGTGATTAAAATGCCTTTTTTTTCTCGGCAAGAAAATGTCATTCGCCACGGTGTTCTGACCATATTAAAAAGTCGCGAGGGACGAATATAAAAAAAACGTAACAAGGGTACATTTCCTTAAGGGATTCCTTTTGTAGAGTCTGACGCCACCAAAGATTGAGAAAGGATGAGAGAAAATTGATAACCATTGGCGATGAGATAAAAACCTGCAAAAAATCGAACTCACGAAAGGCGCTGAAAAAATACATTTTGCATAACAATAATTCTAAAATGTTATTAATAAATTACTGAAATAAAAAATTCAGGAAGAAATTACACGGCAACCCAACTTTATTTTATGATAATGATTTGTTAACTTTTCTGAATATGTGTGCATTTTTTTAGCATTTTGCGTAATTTTGTTAATACAGTATTTACGAAATAAAATGAGGAAACGTTTGCGCATTCATGTATAATATTTCACGTTTTACTTTTCGCAAAAGACGGTTTTTTAACATAATAAATTATTTTTTTTGGAAATAAATCAACATAACCTTTAAAGTTATGGCTCATCGAAAAGAATTGTTTTATTAAAAAAAAGGTTGATGTCGGAATGATTGCAAATTTGGTGTGCGCTTTGTGCATTGTACTTTTAATACAATAAAATAATACTGCGAATGAAAAAGTAATTGGTTTATAGGATTTCTAGTTGGAACACCGTACTGGAATCCAATGAGAGAAAATTCTTTTTTAATATGAAAAATAGTGAAAAATAAATATCTAGCGATGTCGGATTGTCTCCAAATTTACTGTGCACTGTGTTTTCAATGGGATAAAATATTGCTGAGAAGGAGGAAAAAATCGGTTCGTACATTACAGCGCCGTACGGACATTTGACAAAAGGAACAGAAAAATGTTGAAAATTTTTAAGGTCTCAATTGATTGGCTCCAAAAGTGATATGGCTACTTGTGATACTACAATGGAAAAATCCTGCGAAGGAGAGCAAAATTTGTTCGCCCCATCCAAAGTTACAGTGTAACACAGACGACTAAGAAAAATTCAGTGAAAAAGTTATTTTTATTCAACCGCAGGCTACCAAAATATTTAGAGGCATCACAATCACTCTGAATGCATTTCGCATCATGTTGGACGTACACCGAAGTTAATTCTGGAAAATTCAATTTTTTGAAGCGTGCTGTGCGAAGTTACTCCACCAAAACTTGTGCGAAGAGGTTTTGAAAGTCATTTTAATAGGTAATTCTCTGACTATTGTTATAGTGAGTGCCTAAAAATGAAATTCCGATAATTTTTTTATAGTAGTTTTTAACGATTTTTCAATATAATCGGAAACTTACAAATAATCGGTAGTGGAAAAAATTTTAAACATTTTTTTTTTTACGGAGAAAAAATAAAGAGCCATCATGGGTGTACCTTCTATTTACATATAAAAAACGGAATGAATTATAGATAGCAAATAAATGTGGGATACTTTTGCCTGTGTACATCGAAGAGAAGGATGAGGATAATCTCCATTGCCGACGAAGTTTCGAGCGAAGAAAATAACTTTACTGCCCATAATCGGATATCGACGTCTATACTATGGATATAGACACTATTGGCAAAGCTACCAAATCGATGCAGAGTAGTAAAGGTCCAATGTTTCGTCATCGGGTTCATGCAACCCTACGAATTACCTTAATGTTAATGTCAAGGCCATCGGGATAGTGACGAATTTAAATTCGATGTTCTGAATCTGAAGCATCGGATTTGGATATCGGGATATTCGAATCTTTCGGAAAAATTGCAGCACTAATATTAATTTCGTATTCAATTTAGAGGAGAATTATTTTGAGGTTAATTATTTTTTCACACGTTGAATCGTATGTTGTTTTGATTAAACGCGTAAAAATACTGATTTAAGGGAGTAAAAAAAATGATCAGCTAATTATTTTTCATTCTTTAAACTAACAATTATTTTCTAACCTAAAATCGCCGCTCCTCTTTACGCTACTTTTTTGCGAGCTGATACTCAGCGCTGCGAGCTGATACTCAACTGATACTCAGGCGCGCGCCGCTGTGATTGTCATGTTAATTACTCATTGCAATTCACCGAGACTCGCGAGAATACAGTGTATCGCTGCACGTATAAGTGCTTATTAAGCAGGATATCCTCATGAGCAACTTAACATTATCCACAACAGTCCCCATCTTTGGATGTAACACCCGCCTCGTCCCGTCGACGTTTTCAATATTAATTACTTCGTTTAATGAAGAGCTTCGGAGGTCGTTTCCGCTTACGGCTTAACGGCAGCGTAGCAACGCGATATTCTCGAGTGTATTTTAGTAACGCTTTCCTAGTTATCTACCGTTCGTCGTGTCTCTAAAGCCGGCAACTCCCTCAACGGCCTTTCGATATTTTCATACGCTGTTTCTATGTTACCCATCGAAATGCTGAATTTCGGTGACCCGGGAGAATTCGAACGATAAACATCGTGAAATTATATTCTAGCTGAATCGACGACCGCCGGGACGATATAGTGCAGTACGCCGTCCCTTGATTGAAGCAGACACCATTGAAATTCGTTTCAAATTGTTTGCAACAATCACTGTACCGCGGGGAAATGAATCAGTCGGCACTCCGCGATTTCCGCGCCGGTAATTAATAGTCCCGCACGCTGCCGTTCGTCTTTTTTTTTTTTTCGAAAATGGGTGTTTTAATCTACAAATCCTGTCGCTCAATTCATCACACATCAATGATACACTGAAATAACAACACCGTTAAAAAAAAAAAAAAAAAAGCATCTGCAAAAAAAGAAATTATCACTTTTAAATATTTTTCGAAATAATACGTGTTTGAGATACGCGCTAATTAACTGTTGGCGCGCTTTTATCTTTGGGTCCTCCAATTTTATCAAGTTATATAATAACCACGCGACGCTTTGTTATATTACATTAAATAATGTAGCTATTTCATTACACAGCGTATATTACACGATATCAAATATTGAGTGACTCTACTTTTATCGCAAACTCTTCCAAAGTTCGCGAGCCGATTTTCAGACTCGTTAAAAATTGTATTTAAATATTGTCCGTTTGACAATATCGTAAATTTCCAATTAATATCGAATTAAGAATTATTCGATTTTATCAGTTTGTTCTGTAAATAAAATAAAACACTCTAACGCTTTTTTATTTTTTCTTTAGCATCTTTTACTTTGCTGCAGTATCGTAGAATATTAGAGAAATTTATTCCATAAGCGGAGTTATGAGTAATATCGAAATTCCCCGTTCGCGAGTGAACAGAGCCGATCGATACTTTATAACATCCGAAAAACGCCCCCGGACTGAGGGAACGAGTGGATGCGAGGGAGTGAAAGAGAAATGCACCCGCGCGGCAAACTTCAATTTTCGCAGTGTCCAACTTTCCAGGCGGCTATATGCTACCCCCGGTGTGTGCACAAAGTTTAGCGTTCGCACGAGCATTCGTTGTAGCTACGGGGGTCGCTTGCGTTGATCGTATACGTTTCGTGCCGAGTTTTCGAGCTCTCGGATAGAACGCCAAGCCGCCGCGTGAAAAGAATCGAAGCCGGCGTCTTAATTGGTACTCTAATTACTCGGTAATTGTGTATCGATCCGCTTAAAACCGAAACCAATTACCGGTAGCCCCGTTTGATGCTTCTAGTTTTCTTGCCCGTCCGTGAAACGGGGGCTTGAGACCAGACTTTCAGAGGAAATGGTAAAGTCTTGTTATGGCGGTAGAATCGGTCAAATTTCCCATCAAGGAGGGGCTCTTTATTTTAAGTGTTTTTATACAGAAATTAAAGTTTCATTTCTATGTGTGCGCGTAAGCAGTTACCAAGTTGCGCGCGCACTGTGTATAATCAAATTAATTTTCCGTCCGTACGGATGCTGTCTGATAATATCATTATATTATTACTTTACTATAATTACTTACACATCTTTACGAAGAAATTCCATTCCTTTCGATGATATCTACGATATGTATAATCAACTTATCTAACGATTTCTGCGTGAAGTTTTCGCGCGTCGACCAAAGTTCTACGGAAACGATTTCGATCCTAGCGTAACTACGTCCAAATCGTATTAACTCCTTCTATTGCAACGATGAATCTTCAAAGACCCGGTTTGATGCAACGTCGAGGTCTCCCATTATTATCGAAACCTAACTAAGTGAATTTCCGAACCAAGATGAAATTTCTTGTGTTAGCGCGTACTTTACCAAATTGGCAAACTATCTTACCTTCGTTATATGGAACTATATTGAACATTAATTTGTTCTCAAAGCGGCATCAATCAAACGTCGAGCGTGTAATGCAACTTAGTTCCTTATTTAGGGTATTACGTGTTATAATATTGACTGTTAATTGTTGGTTCATTTTCTTAAGAATTTCCTTCGTTTCGTGACGTCGAAGATGCATTTAAAATTTGGTTGACGTCGTATGGATCGTGTGGATCGGGTGTCATATTGGTGATAACCAAAGACCAGCAAGTTTTTGAAATTTCGGAAATTCGATAAATATATATTTTTTTAGAAATGATTGAAAATACCTATTACAATTTTAAACGAGGAATTTTAAACAACATTACAAAAATTAGTCAATGCCGTCGCAGAGCCTCTAAAGGGGACTTTAGAAGAATATTTCGGGTCAAGGGGGGTGGGGGGGGGGGAGCCTAGAATATTTTAGGTCAAAGGCGGATTTAGAATATTTCGGATCGAAACCCCGACCCCCGCGAGACCCCTTCTCCCAACGCTCCCACCCCTCCTTCGGGACCCCTCTCCCTCCGTTCCCACCCCTCCCTCGGGACCCCCAAGGCCCTCTAAGCTCTACAGTACAGCCAAACACTGGAGGGCTCAAAACTCGATTCTTGTACACGGCGGCGGCGGCAACAGCGCTGAAATCTTTGTACATCTTTGTAGATATTCATAAAATTTCAATTAAAAAAAATAATTGAATGAAAATTATTGAAACACAATTATGTGAAGAAAGTAATGTTCCCAAATATAATGCGGCTTACCGTTCGAATATAGACGTGCGATGGTTACTCGCTATCGGTTTCTGATATCTTCATAAAATCTGCCGTCCAATAATTAAATTAATAGTGGCTACAAGTTGCTTGCCTCAGAGGCGAGAGGATGAAAGTCTTCATTTTCGGCACTGGTACCATGTATACCGGAGACAACGCGTATGTAGTCGGTTCATAGAGCGAGGCGTGTGGATCGAAATAGACGAGGCTGGGTCACGGGGTCCGGGGCACTCACCAGCCCACTCCGTGTTTCCTGAATTATGCAAATCCCCGTGCGACCCTCCCTTTATAAACCCACCGGGTGATTAAGCGTTGAGCTCGAGGTGCGCCGCGCCACCCTCTCATACAGCATCACCACCATCCAACTCACCGGCACATTCACCCACCAACTTCAAGCATCCAGAAACACGTAGTCATATACCTACACGGAAAAACATTCGCAGCCTCTTGCACCTTCACCGCAAATGAAATTTCAACTACGTTCACGCTTCCTGATTAACGTCGTATGATGGAAGGTAAAGACACATTTTAGATTCTGCATTGAATTTTTTTAAAAAATGTCAACACGACAGACGACGATGATATAGTGCACTTTACTACACAAGATTTCTCTTATTATTTTTTTTATGTGATTTTCTCACTGCAGGAAGCGCGCAAACTTCATTATGCATATAAATTAGAGTCCCGGACAATGTTTATCGGGCAGTTTTCGTATATATAAAGCATTTCATGTCTTTTTATCTACTTTCTTATTTTCCTCAATTTGCCTCATAGTTGGTCATTCCTCGGGGATATTTTAATGTACTCTCCGGATTTTTTAATGCAGTATTCGTTGTTGCAGGTCATTTATCTTCAAAAACTCAAAGAATATACAGACAATAATCAATATTGCAGGTTACAGAAGCTGTACGACTGTACAGAACATTAATTACAAACTTTCGAGATACGATCTCGAAATCGAAAATAAGCGCATAACTCCGGTTTTTTTTTTGCGAGGAGTTGGGTATTATAAACAGCACTCATTTAAATTATTTAACAGAATAATCTCTCCTAATAATCTCTCTTAGTCCGTGTCTTTTATTTACAACTTGGAATTTTTGCAAAGATGAACAAATTGATCGGAGACTTAAAATTGTTTTCCGTAAAGTAACTTTTTTGTATTTATTATAAAACAATTATTTTTTCTCTTTAAAACCTTAGACTGTCCGGCGATTTCCGGCGACTTTTCTACATTATCGACACATATGTATCTCGCAAAATGTAAAAAAAAAATTATTTTTTTCGGTGAAAAATACCATCGGTTCGTAAAAATTATTTAAAAAATCCCATTCAAAAGTTTACATATCAAGAGACACGGCAGCGTCTCGACGCCAAGTATTGAAAAAAAAGTTTTTTTAGGTGGCTTGACGCCATCGTGTATGCGTACGCCAGTAGACCGGAAGGGTATAGTGGGTTAAACTTTCGACCGATATATCTCAGGAACGAAATATCGGATCAAATTTTGGTTGACTCGTTTGATAGCAGACCTTCAACGCGGGGATTTAGAAAAATCCTATTGAAGATGGCGCTGGTTAATAATTCAGACATGATGGGGGTATTAGATGATTTTAATATTAATTCAGCGAAGCGATACAGTTTCTCCGATGCGAGTGCGGACCGCGATGCGCACGAGCCTCAATAACCTTATAGTCTTAGTATACACTTAATTTTCATGGACAATCAACGATCGTAATTAGATGCCGGAAGCGCACTCCCTTGTTTTCAAATCGTTCTGAATTTAATTTCCTTTGCTCTGTCTCTGTAACTGTACTCCCGCAGTTGCAGGAGTAGTCGTAGGGGTAACTACCTCTGTAACTGTAACTCTGTACCGCTTGTAACTCTATTGCCGTTTAACAGTACCCATCCAAAGTTATCGTTGACACCCAAACATTCAATACGCCACGTGAGAAGCACAGCAGAAACACCACAATGCCTCGTAGTGGATTCGCCTTGGGTTTTCGAAACTCCGTAGTTAACCAACCGGTGTGGTTAACGCGGGCAAGCGTCCACGCGCGACAGCCGTAAGTTCGCGTTTGCAGGTCGGGATTGTAGCTATATAACGCAAGCGAAACGGGGTGGTAGGCCATAGGAGGGTTGCGGACGCGAATAAGCCACTACAGTGTGAATTCGACTCGATTCGCCTCCTACCCTCCCGCAGCATTGGCAGTCGTAGAACAACCCTTAATTAAGTTAAACCCCTTCCCTCTTCTAGTGGTGCTCGCGCTGGTCGCCTGCTTGCCGGCGTCACCCTAGCCGCGAGTACTGTTCTGCTGTTGCACCGGTCCACTTCTCTTCTAACCCCTCCGTCCCGTATTCCCTGTCGCACCGGGGTATCGAGGAACTATCGCTGATTGCCTAGTTAACCCTCTGGGTCAGCCATGCGAGATATCGATCTGTACCAACGTCCGACCCCTCCCCCCTCTCCTCTTAACAACGCGAGTGGTAGTAGACGCTTGATAAAGGTTCGAGAGCAGCCCGTGAGAGAAGCACACCAATGCAATAGCACGAGCGGATTTATGGCCGCAGCGAAACCGGTCATCCAAATTCCCGCTCTTACTCCTCCATTCATCTATACACATATATACTATTTGTACTGCGCGTTCATCGTAGACGTAAATTAATAAGGTGATCGTTAATCCATCGGCACCTACGTTACGCCTCTCTGAACAGAACCGGATTCTCCGCTCGTATTCGAAATCCTACAATAATACCGCTGTTATACACACATGTGCATCGTGTATTGTGTATGGTATATGCTATCCGTGTAGAACGGAATCCTCTCTGTCTCCCGATTTCTTGTTTACCTGTGCACAATTAAACCGACGCAAAGTTTCGTCGCGCGACTGACGAGGGGCGCAGGGGGCTAGTCAGAGTTGGAATTGAATCGATTCGATTCGAATCGAATGAACTACTGATGGGAATCGAATGAATAAACGAGATACGTGCTGCTTCTGTTACTTTTGCAGGCTTCAGTGTTGCTGATTTTGTTGGCTCACTGTTTATCCGTTTGCAGCAATTACCGCGCGACTGATGTACACAACTATAATGAATGTGCAATGCGCGCCTATCACTTAATTTGCTCCCAATCAAAAGACCGATGCGAAGCGATAAGAAATACGATATTATGCGAAAGTCGATATATAAATCTCCGCTGAACAGTAATAACGGTGATGATGCGTGATGTTGAGAAGGATGAGTCTATCCGGCGGGAATTCGTCGAGCCGGGCGCGTTTAATATTTTCCGGAGCTACTTTTATCGACCCAACCGCACCGTAGTATACCCCGCATAGCCGGAGTACCGGCAACCGTTCCATTCACGACCAGACACCGCGGGAAAAACCCAAAGCTCTCGGGTGCTAGGAAAATTTCGATAAGCCGCCTGTCGACGTCATTCACATTCGGATACGCGGGATCCTCCCAGAGGTAATAAATCTTCGGGGAAAATGAGAAAGACGGGCTTCGCGAGAGCGTGTCTGCGAACAAGTGGGAGGACAATTCCGCATCGTCGGGGCTGTGGCAGCGCAACGAATATTATATTCAGTTCACGAATAGGAAAAAAATAAAACTATTGTTATCTCTCACTAGTGCATCAAGGTATCTGACTCCGGTGAAGCAATTAATTTTTTACATATTCACTGCCAAATATATATGTTACGGAATATTGGGAGAAAAACGAGCAGAATTACAATTGAATTTATATTAGCTTTTTCAATCATTATTATTGTCGGCAATGATTATTAAATATTCGTATTAATTAATTTTGAGTTTATGTTTCTCGATATCGATTTTATCGAAATTGACGATATTTAAAAATAATTGAATGCACTATTTTGGATTAAAATTATCACGATTATCGGCAATGATGAGGACATCAAAAAATGAGTCTCTCCAAACGTAAGCTGCAGTGGAACCTCTCATATTTGACGCTCTCGTATTTGCCTACTGACTACTGTCTTGCGGGGGGGGGGGGGGGAGATAACCGATTAGCTCGCCACCGTCATTTCGTGCACCTGATTCGTAACTTCCGTATTTGGTGATTTTCCCCAATTGCATCACATACGGGTGTTTTCACTGAACTTTATATTCATTTTCTTATTACAATAAAAAATTTCGTAAGATGAATGTTCCTATTCCCGATCACGAAAAGATCGATCCGACCGCCGTATATTAATTTCAACGGCGACGAAAGCAAATTTGCACATTATTTTCATATTGCTGTAGAATTTTGACCCGTAGAATATCATTTAAATCGATGTTAATAATCGATATTAATTCTTCAAGAAAATTCGGACTATTAAACAGTTAGAAATTTCTTAACTTTAACAGTAATCATATTGTTTAATCAGCAGCTCCATTATCAAATGTATCGTTAAAGTAATCGGTAGAGTAACCATTAACGCCAATGAGGACATTTACCTTAACTCGATATATTCAAAAAATCGAAAAAAAAAAAAAAATAAATCATTAGGTATAACTGTATAATGAAATGTTTATCGAAATGCGATATAAGATTCTATGGAAATAGGCGACAAGTGATAAGCATTGAAATTTGATGTTTCGAACTCCATTTGGTACGGTCGTTTCCACTCGTTCGGTAAATATACTTATAGCTCCGTACTATTCGAAATATTATTCAAACGGTAAACGAAATATTGCCTTTCGGGGGCGTACAAGTTATTCAGCCTCGTTACGTGATCCAAATATTATGCAAAGTGCCTCCCGCGTGTTGCGCGCCAGTTACCCCTGACGCCGGTTGCGGCCAAACTGCTTTCTCTTTCATCCTCCGTATTGTGTAGCGTAACTATGACTATACAAGCATTTTGTTCTATAATAGCTATAGTGTGAGTATTACAGTATCGGTTCTCTGCATACGGCTACTCTGACGGTTAAAATTCAAAATTACAGAAGTGTTCAGTAGGGCTTTTCGAAATGATTGCATCGAATTGCATAAATATGGAAAAACTTCAGCCGCAATATTCAATTTTTTAAAATATGTTGACAAATATGAAACTGCCGCTTCGTAACATTTATTAATACTTCACAGTGTTACCATTATTTGCTTCATTGTAAGAGGTGAAGAATTTGTGTAATCCTTGCGGAGTTTCGACAATCGGTTTACTGATAAATTTGTGGTACGCGTTTCATGTGTTGAGGGGCCGTCAGGAACGATTTTAAAAACGCTTACCGTATTTTTCCATTTGCACATATTTTCCGAACGAAACTCGCGAAATCCGCTCCGATCGGAGCACAAGGGACAAGAATGCATGAGAGAGAAAAGGGGACTCGATGAAGGAACGCACGAAGTGCATACAGACAGAGACAGTACGCGAGTTAATCGAATGCAGGATATGCACGTCGATGTGTGGTCCGACAGTTTCCAGTATATTGCGAGAACAATTTTACAAATTAGCGATCGTCCAGTGACGATCCCTCGCTTCAGTAACCACCCGGGATTATTGTATATTCCTGTCACGTGCGAACCCACCCCCCGCGCAGTGGGCCGCGAGAGGCTGGCAAATAATTAGTACAAAGTAAAATAAAATAATGATATAGCTAATAAAAATCTCCACCCTTAATGTTCTGCTAAAATTGAGCCATCGATTCAATTGTCGATAACAAATATCGAGAGTCGCCAACGTTGAATATTATCTGTTTGATATTTACTTCGCATATATCGCGATAATTAATACGACGCAGCGAACGTTGTTTGGGGGCAATTGTTTACAACAACCTTTTTGTTTTTTTTTTTTTTTTTTTTTTTTAATGTCTCACAAAAAAATTGTTACTACAACAATCTCGTAACTTCGAAATTCGTAGCGCAAGATGCATCTTCCGAATAAAATAATAATAAAAATGAAAAAAAATCTTTCAAGCCGAACGGGTGAAAAGAATAAGAGTCCAACTTCCGTATGCACTTAACCGTTACCAAAGGCTGCATAATGCAGAAACTGAAAAATTGAATAGTCTCGTTGCTAAAGAACCGTAGAAGAGCGGCGCTAGGAATGCGAAACAGTCCCGATGTGCCGGTGGCATGACATCATTTATTTATCGAGAGTGACCCGCGGGACGTGTCTCCCCGATGTTACCTCCGGGCGCGGAAGCTTTCCTCCAACAAGCGTCCGAATCTTCTCTGTGAATGTCTCTGGTGCCTATCTTCTGCTCTCTCCCTTTCTCCCTCTCCTATGTTCTTTTTTTTTGTCCTTTCCGGTGCTACTCTCACGCCCTCGGGACTTTCGAAGGGATTCCACCGGAAGTCGTTGAGGAAACTCGACTTGGTGAAATGGCGTTTTCCCGTGTGTACGATCAACAGGCAACACACCGAAGACCATCTTCCTTCATCTTCCATTCACTCTGACAGTCTCCCAGTCTCCGTCTCGATTCTCCAGCCGTATAGTCTATCCGCCAAAGTTCTGTCGAACTAAAGTATTCTCTCAAAGTTCTCTATCGATCTCAATCACCTTTTCAACGATACCAGTATAATGGTATTATCGGATCACGAAAGTGCCTTCTATTTGTTCTTTTATTCGAATTAACTTGATTCGTAACAACTGTATCAACTGGATAATGTAGTCACGATTGGACTTCGTTCGTACCATTTTTTTGTCATCAACATCGGAACATTTCTCTCGTCTCTTTGGTAAAAAGGGATTATGAACGCGTGAAGAAAGAACTCGAACTCACGAGAAAACCGAACCGATCCTATTCAGGACGTACCTCCGTATGACAATGTCGCTGCGGATATACGAGGCTCTTCGTCGCCATAGCCACATCCGTTCGTCGAACATGTTCGCGAGTACGGGACACGTACGCGCGATCGAACGACTTCCAATCAGTGAGAGACAGAGGCGAACGAGATCGCCCGCAGGCGTCACAATTATCCTTCGCGAAGTCGAAGAAATCATTATCCCGTCAAGCAGAGTGTGGCGGCGCACCCAATACGGATGCTCCATCTTTCTTTGTGTAACAGCGAATCGTGCATCCGCATCGAAGGCAACCAAAGGTTGGCGAGAAGATTAGATTGGATCGATTCTGTAATACAATCTGACCGACTGCGAAGAATGCTGTTGGTTTCGCTGTTCCAACGAGATGCGATTACACGTCACCTCGTAAGCATTACTCTGACACCAGAGGACTCTCAACACGATCAAGAAAAATCTGTAGTAGTAGTAGTGAAAGGTTTATACTTTCACATCGAAGCCGAATGAGCAGAAGTAAACATTCGCAATTTTCAAACGGAAAACGGATTTTCGTCGAGAGGAGATTCATCCGCTAAAAAATCATATGACGATTTCGGACTTTCACTGATTCGAATAAAAAGCAGTTTCGCGTCAAGACGAGATTTGAATGTTAAGAATCTTATGACTAATTAGGCAATGTTTGTCGGACGGAAGATCGATACGATACGAAAGATACGAAAGAATAAGAAAGACGATACGAAAACCGAAACCGATCTCTGGCTATCCTTCGAAGATTCGATTGCAGGCTCTTGCGTTCTCTTGCCGTTTGTAAGCGTATGACGAACGCAGAAACAAGTAAACAGCCACGAAGAAAGAAATACGGACAAACGGCGAAACGAAACGCTCGCAAACAACTTATATTACCCGAGGGATGGGGTAAAGGGATGTCCAAGGCGTATTGCGGAGTCGGAATGAGATAAGGATAACGCGAGAGTGAGATAAAAGCAACTCCTTCGCGATACGCGCGTCTTCGAAGCGTTCCTCTCCTTTGCACTCCATGGACTCCCTCTCTACCCCTTTCATTCCATCTTTTGCTTCGCCCTTAGCGCAGCCACACTCTACTCTCTTTTATACGTCGTTACTCTGGAGCAGGGCGAGGCACTAGCGGGATCCCGAGACGAACGCGTACGGTTCGCGACTCTCGGTCCTTCATGGCGGCCCTCGTAAAGAACGTTGGCGCCGGCGCGAAATCAGTTAGAGGGGGATGAGTTATTTACCCCGCCGGAAGGTTATAAAGTCGGATGTAATCTTACTCGCTTTCCCTCTCGACGTTTCTTCCTTCTTCTTACTCTCTCGCCTCTTTCTTACCTTCATATACTTCTTTCTACTCTATATTCTTATCGTCGTAAGCATATCCTCCGAGACGCCGGGAAAGTATAAAGAAGGCGACGAGATGAGTGACTCTTCAAACGAATAGCATTTCTCGCAACCGTAACGTTGAGACGCCGTTTCGGCATAATCCGCGATGAATATTATATTCGGAGACAGTTGAAAATAATTCTTATTACGTTGATAACGATCGGAAATTCTAATGACCATCCGAAAATTCGATTTTAAGTTATTCATTGATTTCGACCATTTTTAAAAAATTCGGTCGATTCTTATCATGCAAACAAAATATATACGATAAAACGGCGCAAGATGAAAAAAAATGATCGAGCGATCGGACGAATAATTTCCAGATTGCAGGGATAGTTGGGGGTTGATGGTTCGCTAAAAATAAAAGTGAGAGCGTCTAACCGGTAATGAAAAATCGATGAGAATTAGCTATTAATTGATATGCCGATAACCTTCGACCGATAGGCATCGGTTTTCCTACTCACCTACTTTATATTTTTGAGCTTTAAGCATACGACCCCTTTAAGTTTCTATAACGAGTGTAGACGTTCGGATAAAACGATCATCAACTCGTGAAATATTCTTGCGAGAGCTCTCTGCTCATTTCCTGCTAGCGTCTTACTGGAAGAAAATAACTGATGCGTTTCCACTACCAATCACGAGTCAACGAGAGAAGAGCGTATCCTGCATTGGAATGTTCGATTGACGAATGCCGAGCACGATTCTCGCGTTGCATCATTCACCCAGTGCTATCGACTTCTGAGAGCAAGAAGAGCGCATTCGCCCTCAACGTCTAGGCTGCGTGAGGTTCGAGTTTAGGTGGTCTCTCACCGAGCTGAAACCTTTCACGTGCAAAGCCCTCAACGAAGCCGAAGCACACATACCCTATATCCTAACCACAACGGTGATTAATGATTTCAGCGTCTGCTGGGATTTTGGACGGTGAAAGCAGGTCCGGAGCGTACATCCTGTTTCTGATATTTATTCCCTTGGGACATATACTATACGCACCGGTGTCGACATAAACCTCGTGAACACAACTGCGATTAACGTATGCATAGTATAGTGGACTAATCTGATGTATACGGGACAGTCGAGATTTTCATCTAAATATTCTGAATGTGGTGCTAATATTTCATCATATATTTGCTGTTAAATGTGCGATCGATAGCGCCGCGCAATAACCGATCATATAAGAGAAACAAACATGTACAGTGGAATCTCCCGTATTCGACGAAAGCGCCACCTGCTGGCAGGATCGGGCCGCCGCCGCCGGGCTGCCATCGTAGGGAGGGGGGAGAAGGGGAGGCAAGGGCTTTCGTCAAATACGAGAGCATCAATTACAGGAAATCCTACTGAACATATTTTTTTCTCTTATATGATTGGTTATTGCGCGGAGCTATCGATCGCACACTTACGTGCAAATTATATGCCTTACATCGGCGAGTGGGAGAGGAAAACTGCTGGCTAAGCGATTGGCTCGCCACCGTCGTTTCGTGCACCTGATTGGTCGCTTCTGTGTTTGACGATGTCTCTCAATTGCGTCAAATACAGAAGTTTCGACTGTATAAATATCGAAAAACTTCCGAGTGAAAAATAAGCGTAATAATAGCGTAGAAATTGCGTTAACGAAAAATAAATAAATAAATAAAAAATTCATATGTTATAATTGAGAGATTTATTCGTCGTTTAGTTCCCTAGAATTTCCCGATGGTAAGATGCGAATAATGATTTAACGAGTAATTTTTCTTTTTTTTTTGTTTGTTCAATTGTTTGAAAATTATACTTCTTTTTTAATTGACGTTTTTCTATTATTGTAATAATTTTTTATTTCATCCTTTGTAAAGTAAAATAAAAAACAAAAGAGAAGTTATTATTGTAAACATATTGGACACAACATTCTACGGCATAAAAAATTAGCGATGACAATTCGATAAATCTTAATAAATCTTTGGTTAGTTTTTTTGTTAAGATAAATTAAGCCGTTCCGCGTCTATATTTGCCATTTCGGTAGTCATGAGATAACATATTGTTTCCTACGTATCAAATAGTCAATCCTTCGTCATAGCAATTAATGGTGTCAGGATGTCCGCAGAACCAATTGAATTACTGTGGATAACGAACTAAATACATAATGAACCGTTTTAGTTAAAGTCGGGATTCCTTCGTCGATCAGGTCAACGATTGGTCGATGCGTATCATCGAAACAGTGTGTATGTGGAGAAGGTCGTCGGCGAAAATGTTCGATCCGGTCTGTGCATATGAATCTCGAAGCTCACCGGCGGGACGGAGCCGCGAAGCCGCAATCGCGGGCTCTTGTAAACTTTCGAACATGGTCCTTCGAGGATCGAGTGGGCCCCGGTGAGCGTCTAAAGTACGTCTCGACACGATAAGTAGGCGGTGCCGATTAATCATGCCGGTAAGTCGGCGGATAGGACGATGCTGGGACGCGCGTAAGTATATTACGAAGAAGAGAAAGAAAAAGAATAAGAAGCGAGGGAAAAAAATATAAGAGGAAAAGATAGAGGGACAGAGATGAGAAGCAACAGCAGCAACAGCAGCAGCAGCGGGCATCGAGCCAGCAGCGAGTCTCGGCGGCATGCAGCCGTGAGATTGAGACCTCCGGCTCGCGTCGGGACTCGCGCGTCGGGCCCCGCGGCAGTTTCTCGCTGCTAGGTCGCGGGGCCCCCGCGTGTGAGGCCCTCCCCCCTTTAGGGAACCCGTCCGTGCTGGACTCGGCGGGGGTCGCGGCTCACCGGTGCCCACACACCTCGTCGCGCACACTTGCGGACCACCGTCCGATATACCTCTCACTCTTCGCGACCGGCAGTACTCTTTTATTCTTTTCACATCTTCTGCTTCCCCTCCGTCGTAGGATTCCTTTATCTCTTTTTTTCTCCCTTTTGTAATAGGCAGCAAAAAATAAAAAATAAACGAACCTACTAACTATAACCCTGAATTTGTAGCCGATTTTTACTCTTCCTAAACCATCTAACGATCCACAAACCACGCTGTGGACTCTGTAGAAAAAGTCTACAAAACCAGCGAAAAGAGCAAAAGCGGTTGCGTCAAGAAAACAAAAGCAACAAAGGGTAAAGAGTTCCAGAGTTTGCAGCAGGATTATGAATTAATTTATACCCTCATAATGATAGTTTGATTGCCACGGTAACTTTCATGCGGTAGTTAAGCAAAGTATGCAGATTCGTCAATCTTGTAATGGACATCATCGTGATTCATGTTGTACAATGACCGCACCCCCGTCGGCAAGACTGCCGCGTGCACCGAGTTAACTCTCACGAAGATTCCTCGTCTAAGCCGTCATGACGAGAGGCGAGAGTGGAGCCTTGGAGGTCGCCTCCGGCGTGCGTCTTGGATGCAGAGAACCAGCGCAGTTGGACGAGCGGCGAAGACAAGTTTGCCGCCGCAAACTTAAGCGAGTCCGCTTAGGTGCAAATTGAAGGCCGGAAGGCAGCCCGGGCGTGCCGGCTAGAGGGACTCGCCGGCCTAGTGACGTACCCACACTATACCAATATACTATTCACGATCCTCTGACAAGGTTAGCGCGCTTCAGTTTCCCTGGAGCCCTGAGGGTCCATAGCAAAATCCTGCATTTACCCTTCAATAACCGTTGACTAGTTATAATGTTCGCATCTATCGCAGCATCGGATAGAGACAAAAGGTCTACCAACTTCGATGAATCGTCACTCTCCCTTTTCAGGTCTCGATATCCCTTTTAGCACACATACGTAAAGTCAAAAGGACTAATTTCCTAAGACGTAACATTAGCAATGTCGAGCGATCATTTAACTTTTCGACGCAACATATAAACTTTTTTTACAGTACAGTTTAAGGTGAATTTATAATGGAAGATTAAAGTTAGATGAGATTCGAGCCATGAGAAGGCGAATGCTTTTAACGTTTTAGTGAAATAATGAATTTTTTAAATCACGGCATCCGCAGTGGCTGAGATATAATTTATGGGGACAATAAAGAAGAAAAAATCTTCTAAATCAACATCTTTAGAGTGTAAGGCGGAGCCGACAAAAAATGAAAAAAAAAAAATCGAAAATTTATATAATTTTCACATTTATTCGTAATTTTCTTTCTTTACTCGCAAAAGTTTAAGAATGAAGAAACATAGTCTGTGGTTTGTTGACTTAGTTATAGAAAAAGGTTTGTGGACAGAGGAAATTAACGCGGGCAATAAAAAAGTAGTCAATTTTCAGGATATATTTTGTACCCCGTAAATTGTAGAAAATAAAATAAGCAAAAGACATTTTCACCGAACATCGAGTTTTCATTTTTTTAACGTTTAATTTAATAATTTTAATAACGTTTAATATGAAGCTTATAATTTATTAGATTTCAGTTCGATATTAACGGGTTCGATGATGCTGAAGATACTTCAGTAATTTTCTAGTGAATTAAAAATTCATAAAACACCACTCATCCGCTACATTTCTACGAAAATAATTGAAAAACCTGTGCAGCAGGGAACAAAAAAAAATCGTTATTTTACGGAAAAATGAAAGAATTATTCTTAATTCTTATATTCTTTCGCCTTTCCAATTAAATTTAATATCAATTTACCTTCCGGGTTACGGAAGGAATCATTTTACTAGTGGAAAATTTTCAAGAAATATTTTTAAACTCCATTTACACTCTCAAAGGAACAGTTTTCAAAAAAGATTTTCTATTCGTCTCAAATTTGGACGCAACATACAGGTGAATTTTCATACCATTATTTATCTTGTTATGGAACGCAAATAACAATTACGATGAGAAAGTCACGAGTTGCAACGAGTTTTTTGTTCCCAAATAAAATTTTTTTTTACGTAAAATCGTCGAAAAAAAAGGCAAAATTCAAATTTTTCAAATCGCCGCCGTTTTAAAAATTTTACAAAAAAAAAAATAAAAATCCTCCATAGTGCGATAGCGGCTTCCATACTGATCAATAATCTTTCCCAAATTTTCTTTTAAACAATATTTATAATCAGAGGAGTGTACACCGTCAGAAGACAATTTTTATATAAGCCATGTTCAGCAACCCAAAAAAACTATAAAAAAAAATAAACATTTGAATTTTTTCTTCTGATCTTCATGAGTGCTTTTATTTGTCATTAAAAAAACACTGATTTTATTAATCGAAAAAAAAAATCGTAGAAATCAGCTTTTTTTGGCGCGCCACCCTAGAATTAGCCCTTAATGCAGGTCCAAAATTTTATACACGAACTCGCAGCACGCCATTCCATTCGTTTTTCGGTAATTTGCAATCCATCGTAGTCAATGATCGCCAAACGTTCATAGATCATAAGACCGAAAGTTCTGCTTGAACATGAACCTTACATCATAGTCCTCAATAGCATGAACGCTGCTCTACCCGCAGTTTTGTAGAACTCTACTAAAAGTATCGAATTTTGATTAATGCAGCAGAGAAGACTGTATATTGTTAGTACTCCGTTTGACGCTGTATGATGCGTTAAATAGCCTGTGTCCGAAAGATACGAAAATAAAAAAAAAACGCATCGTCGGCACATGGCAAACATGACTGGGACGTGGTTTCACAGGATCCGAAGTGGGACTAATATGTGGGAACTTTGACTACAGGCTCAGGGTCGTTGAACACTGATAATTCCTGTGGAACGGGCGACTGTTTACCTTCGAATCGTTCTGACGACTGCCCACCTAATTCGGCCGCTCCGAAACTGCTGCGGGTCATCGCATATAGACACTGGGATTCCAAGCGCCAACGATTAAGGTTTGTTCTCTCTCGATCACTGCGGACGACGTACAAATAAGAGTTAAACCCGTCAGGAGTTTCGGGTTCGTCGAGGAGTCAAAACGACAGAGCGAACCCGTCTATTACCTCGTGCGATACAAGACGGAAGGGAGCTGTCGTTGATAGTTAGATTATATATTTCAAACGTATGAAAATTACGAGAAAATGGTACATCGAGAAAATTCGTATGCATATGTGATAAGATTTATTATACATGCAGCTGGTATTTTTTTTGTCTCTCTTATCACAACGGTGCCAGTTATTACTCGTCTTATTAAGGCGCACACTCGTTTTATTCTTAATTCCTACTCACTCTCGCAACGTTGACTTTTACAGTCCAACATACGAGTGGAATAAAAAGGTAATGGAATCGTGGCGATGCGAGCACCGAGGCAACCTCATACCCCGTAGCAGGGTTGTCTCTCTACATAGATATAACATATAGCGCGAGAGAAACCCTCGCGCGGGCGTGCACTCGGATGCGCTTATCTCTACCATCCACCCTACAAAATGTTACTCTCCTCCGGAGGTCGAGAAGGGTAGGGCGTTGTACGTGTACTACGGTGTGACTTTTGTACTTTTCGTTTCGCATGTATCCCATTATGGAGAGCTCGTGTTCCCTTTATAATACTTCCTGCTATTCCACCCGGTCGCTTCACGCTTCTATCCCTTAATATTCATGATTCGTACGGGAAATAAGTATCTTTTTATTATTACACTATATAGTCGCGAGTTTCTCACTATTCTATTCAAATTTCGTCGACCGAAAAATTATGACGAATTCGTTATGATTGCTTCGACACGTATGCCTTCGCGAGTTATCCGACTTCTTCTACTTTAGTACCTGAGGCAAAAAAAAAAATTCCAAAATTCCCTTTTTTCACCTTAAATTTTTTTTTTTTTTCGTCAGAAAAAAAAATTCGTCGAAAAATATAAATTAATTTTAGCTGTTTTACTACGGCTAACCTACGCGACACCATTGGTTGGTCAAGTAGCGCAACATTCTCAAGTAATGTATATCTCAGTCGCCATTCTACGGTAATAAATCAACAAAACATTTTTGTAAATTCTTTCAAGAAAAATATAACATCGACACTTCTCAAGATCGGCGATCAACAGAGATATAGAAATGGGTCACGTCTGCCGAACGATGACGTCTATAGTCATACCGACCGAAATGTTTGCTCAAGTAATATTCGGATTATACACAGTACTGTTTGTGGATGAGGCGCTTGAGTGGGAGATGAGAATCAAATAGACAGATGGAAGGCGAAACATCGCGCGTTGCTCTCTGCCGAAATCAGATAGCGGGTTTACATGATTGTGGATGATGTACGCATGTTCACTATCGAATGCAATTGTAATTACGTGAAAACATTGCACCAACGCTAATCGATGTACTCGTAACGGCGAGTTCGTTTATTTACTCGCTGATCCATCTATTTTTCTTATCGAAAACAAAGCATGTAAAGCACAGCTGCCATATGCTCAGGTCTCGCAAACATATGCCGATGAAATGGTGTTTACAGGTGAATTTTCATGTATTGTTTACAGGTGAATTTTCATCTGTCGTTTACAGATAAATTTTCATCTGTACCATACGGTTAATCTTCGAAATTTTCGGCATATCGCAGAAACATTTGTCGACATATATCGGTAACGTTTCAACAATTGCATTTGCAAGGATGCTAATGGAAGACATGGAATTGCGTCAGCAACTAGACATCTGTAGGAGAACGACTACCAAGACGGGGGGCTGAAGAGTTGTTATTGCAAGAGGACGCAACTGAAACGAGGCGCTTTAAACTTTATAGGTCTCGGAGAATGGTGCTTTCCACCCTCTCTGTACCCGAGATACGAATTATTTATTGGCCAGTTTGGGTAGTAAAAGTTGTCTCGTGATGGAAATACAGTACCTGCGAGTATGCAGCGGTTTATCTTGTTTTTAGAAATTATGGCAAATAAAATAATAGCTGGTCGCGAATACGGTATTATGGGTGTGCGATTCGGGGATAAAAATATTTTTTATAACATCCCGTCGGGGCAATGAAAATTCTTTTTTGCAGATACGTTACAATCTGCTATTTGATATATTCCAGGAAGTCTACTGCTCTTAGCGATAACGGGAACAGATTATTTTATTGATTATGATAATATTAAAATCGGATTATAATTTAATCGTAGTAATGTTTGCAGACAACCCTTATGGTTCAATGGTAAATCTGCGAACTCATTAAGGGATTTTCTTTACCGACGCGATTTTTTCAACGTCATTACGAAATTAGTATGAAATTCCAAATCCCTATAATCACGTTTGAAATTATTTTTTTCGATGATAACGAGGCAATTAGGAAGGTTACTATATTATAATACGGTTTAGGAACTACGCGTGGAGCTGTTCCTGAAAGCTACGCATTCAAGTGGCGTTCTATGTGCAACGATAAAATCTGACAGAGTTTCCCGGAAATTTGGCGAACGGTATTAGACAGAGAAGGCGAATCGCGTTAATACTCTCAGGTAGTATACATATACATGTGTATGTGTAGATATATGATGCATCCAGTGTGAACAAAGTATGTAGCGAAGAAGAAGCCTTGTAGGGTCCACGTACGGGTGCCAAAAACGGCGAGATGTGGTGCATCATGCGTGCAGTACACACGGGTACATCAGCCGCGACCACCTGGACGCATATCGCGCTTCTCGCTCTGTCGTTGATGTGCCAGACGTGGGGACAACGACGCGAGAAGACTTTCGGAGACAGCGTTTCGATGTATGAGTGAACGGGAACGACGAAAGCCGCGCTACCAACCGTCGTAGCGGAGAATCGAAACGCTTTTTCAAGCGACCCACCTAAACGGGCGAACCAAGGTTGTCTCTAAATGGCCGTGTAGTGGCTCTTCTGGACCTGCGGGGCTCGCATTGCACATTGCAATGAGCCATCGGAGCGCACACTCAACGACATAACAAATAAATCTATAGGAAATGTCTTTTTTGAGATATCTTTGCTTCCTCATGCGGATGACTGTATTTTCGGAAAAACCAACTAATAATGTCGACATTAGAGATGCCATTTTTATCGATGGCGCCAATGAGACTTACGATTCAAATTTGAATCATTTACATTACATCATTTATCCTTCCCTTCCCCGTTTCACTATCATTAATTGCCGTTCGTCGTCTTTATCTCTGATTTCCCGCGCAGATATTGAGATTCTAAGACAGTTGAATCGTTCCCCGAATTTTTAGTTTCTCAGTAAAAATTTTTGGTGTCCCGTCCCCTGGATGGTAAGTTCTTCACAGAAAGAAACGGCTGAAGGGCCTCTTGACTAACCACCATTCGCGGATCAGCCATTGCCGTCGTATGCGTGTATAAATCATTCCCACCACCGCTTCAGCACATCTGTGTGTATTTCTACAGTTTCTTCCGAATTCGCAACAATGTCCATGGCTGCGAAATTACGCTCGTCGACACCGCAAAAGGGCATTGCATTTGAATACCTGAGCTCTTTTCTGCTACTTCGACTATGTCTCTCTTTCTCGGCTACTCTATCGTGACAGTGCCTACGGTAAGAGATACTCTCAGCTCTTCGTGGTACGCCGCTTCTTCTCCAACTGCTCCGTTTGCTTTTCGCTTTTACATTCTCGGTCGGTCGCACTGAATCCCTTCGCGCTTCCGCTGTCACATCCCACCGCCCCTCTCAGTCAGAGCAGTGAGTGAAATCGTTGCTGCTACCTTACGGACCCTCTGGGAATTTCGGTAGAACTGGGATGCTGCGACGGTTCGCTTCTCTCTGCATTTTTTTGTCATTACTTTCTTGATCATGGAGAGTAAAATAAAAGTAGAGCTTGTGATAATCGCGGGAGAAGCCCTTCGCTTTCTTAGCCATCGTCTGCCATCCACTATTTCACTAAATGGAAGAGCCGTGTTCCATATAATATGATCGCGGAGACAAAAAAAAAAATCCATTAGTAATAATCCATTAGTCCGCAAGAAGGCGAAGTGTGCATTTTTATGCGAAGCCATTTTTATAACGTTCGAGGACTCTTCCGAACAAAGATGTGACTATTTTAAAACCCTTTATATCATCGAGTTTGCCATAGACTGACATTGCCCTATCTACACATCGAGATATTCATCGCGGATTATTCTTATTTTAATTTTAATAGAATATTTTAAAGAGCAAAACTTAACATCGTCATTAAAATAACTATCACCGGCGATAACATCGCGATAATAAGACCGATTCTCGATAGATAATTGCAAAGACTTAAGTCGACGTCAGCGTCTGAGGTGGAAACATCTAATCTCCACTTGAAATCGGGGAATGAAACGTGATACCCGACTTTACTGTTTTTGGAAGCGTTTCAATTATATTATGGAAGTTGGAGCGTTCCAAGCTTTCGCTACTTTTTGCGAGACGCGAGTACTCTCTGTTTTCCTGGGTATTAGAGTAAAAACTAAAGCCAATTGTATACGTGCCACTAGACGAAGCTGTGCAGCAAACGGATACCCAAATGTGTATATATGTATATATACATGAATTTATATATATATATATATACTACTGGTAAACGTCTGGGCGTTCGAGTTTCCCGATCAGTGGCATACGGCGCAAAACTCGTTTGAGGCGTCGAAGAATTCGAGGATTCTTTTGATTGTGGCTGTCGGCAGATCCTTCGGAGCAACAATATCTCGCGCGGATATCGAATGGTTCGTCGATTCGCGTTGATAGGCAATTTGCCAATTTCCACCCTCCGATCCTACCTCCTGTACCATCTCATTCGCCGTTTCACTCGTTATACCTGTTTGCTCCCTCACCAGACTTTCCGTTCTCTTCCTGTCGACTGTTCACGCTCGATAGCCGAAGGAGAGAGTTAGTTAAGCCAAACCAATCAGAAAAACCGGCTCGACGAACCAGAAACATTTTCTAAGTCGAGAATCAAGGGTGAGAGGAAACAGCGCCTCGCAATATGTACGAAGCGAGCCAAGCGAACAAGAGAAAAAAATGTATTGCGTCGGCAACGCATTTATTTTTTTTATTGATATATTGCAGTCATACTGCTTCAACGGCGCAACGTATTACGATATTAAATGCCATCAACTCGAACTTTGTTTTCGCTGACAAATATTTTTCATTATTTTAATTAATTGCTCTTAACTATACGAAGAGTTATTTCGACAGAATAGACAATATTCACATTCAAAAAGAGCTATATAAATATGCGCAACGATATCCTCCGCGGGCTAATAATTTAATTACAGTCGTTCATAATATTGTGGGTTACATATCAATCACTTTCAAATAATTCAACGATATTTTTTTTATTGATTAATATGTAAATGAAACGAGTCATATGGTTAATGAATTATATGAATAAACGAAAGGTTAGGTTAGGTTATCTTTGCACGAAAATGTTGAGCATATGAATTTTGACTATTCATTTACGATATTTTCCACAAAGTATTCGATATTTTGCGAAAGACGAGCAGTATATACGATCATGTCGATCAATCACGAACTTTTCGGTAACTGTCGAAGGTAAATGTTCTACGATCGGTAAGTTATCGATAGAATAGTAATTTTCATAGTTTTAGACGTAATCAGCAGTCCTGCTACAGATATGAGAATCGTCATCCTTTCCTACAGCGGGTAAAGTTGGAACCTATGTTTTTATGGTAAGGTACGGTAATCCTACAGAGGATAGCGGAGCGACAGTCGATAAAACAGAGCAGGTTTTTGGAGAACACACCGTATTTGACATTATCAATCTAAAACTCGACCAATGTTCATGGGTCCACATAATCTTACGTATCGACAGTTGAATTTTAAGAATGTCCTGCAATTAATGCAATCTACAATTACAACCGTAAGTCTGTTGACGCTGCAATGAGAAGCAGATTCTGAAAAACTGTTAATACGGAATTGTCGGACGATTGGTAAATTGGAAATTTCTATTCTCAATCTCGGGTATTCAACATTTTTATGCAGAATATCAAAGTATCTGGTGAGACTGATTGACAAAACGGAAGTGGCACTGTATCGTGTGACTCCCTCTTGAATCTTCAGTTATTTGATTCCTCTTTCCTTTACCTTTCTGACCCATTCGGTGGTGCGAAACGAAAGATCAAAGTGACCATTCCATATTTATCGACGCAATGATAATATAAATCTCCGGTTCTTCCGGTTCTGCTCGTCTTTAAATTAACAACATTCGTGGGTTTATGAGAAAGTGATTCGCTCGTATAAGGGATCATTATAGGGTAAAATTTTCAAGAAATCTTTTTACACTCTGTGTACACGGTTTAACACTCTCAAAGGAACAGCTTTCAAGCTATCCGTCTCGAATTTTGACACAACATTCTTCACACCATTCTTTATCTTGCTATGGATCCTTTTTTTATCTTCACAGTTTATGTAACCAAAAACTGACGAAAAAAAGACGGAATTCGATTTTTTTTTTTTTTTTTCTAATCGCCACAATTTCGTCAATTTTCATCGAAAAACAACCCTCCATAGCGCGATAGTGGCTATCATACTGATTAAAAATCTTTTTTCAAATTTTGTTTTACATAATATTTGTAATTCGAGGAGTGTACACCATCGGGAAACACTTTTTTACATGTTATTTTCTACCGCCAAAAGAAACTGTAAAAAATGAATAAACATAAAAAAGTCTGTTCTTCATGATTGCTTTGATGTTTCATAAAAAATCAGACTGATTAGCGTAGTTAATCCACCGAAAAAAAAAATTGTGAAAATTTGCTATTTTTTGGCCCGTTACACTAGAATGATCCCTTAACTTTTCGTAGCTTCGGTGGAAGATATGGGAGATATGGAGTTGTGCGGACAGCCGGTATTTATTGTTTTCCAATAAACTACATAGTATTATAAAAACTTTAACTCGGTAAATAAAACACACCGTACTGGAATTTTTATTCGTTATCTCTATTGACTTTTATTACTCGACATTTCTTTGTTCCTTTGTTCCGTTCTCGTCTCGCAAAGAACGGAGACGAATCATTTTGTGTGAATTCCTTGAAAATACGTATTCGAGAGAAAAGAACGAATCAACGTGCGGCATATATCCCGAAAAGATCCGCAAGTCCTCATGGTGAAGAACGAGAGGTTCCTTCCATGCCAGCAGTTCGTCTGACATTCAAATGTGGGCGCTTACATGAAAGGTGGTTGAGGCCGGCGCCACCCATTCGCACACTCCTCAAAGGGATCATTTATCAACATATTTGATATGCTCTCGCGCGAGCGAGTTATTCCGAGAAAGAAGCGCCCAGTGGTTCTGACTTTTCGTTCCGGCGTGACCCCAACTCTCCCGAACGTTCTGTCCCTCGAGCATCCGCGAACGGTGGTTCATTCGTTCTTCGCCGACGCCACGGCGCGTCCTCATCCGCCGTTATTCCATAGAAATAATATGCTAATCCAACGAAGGAGGAGTTTAAAAAGTGCCCCGATAAATTCACGAGACTTTTGACGTAATTTCTGAAGCTTTATAGCCTGACTTCTCTCATCGCCGAGAGCTAGCGGTACCGAACTTACGAAAGATTCTTTTTGCCCTCCAACGGCTTCCGTCTTGGAAAGTCTCGAGCCTCTTCGAGACGGACTCATACTACTGGTTATATTTCATTCAATAAAATTTATCCGAATACGTATTCGTATTACACTGACGCGGGTAAATTTTTCAAAAACTTCAACGACCGGAAGTTGTAACTCCACGGTACATTTTTTTTTCTTTTCGCCGTATTGGATACAAAAATAAAGTTTCATGTTTCATCGTTAAATTGAGAGTCATTTTAACAAATGAGTCGACGAATTTGAGTGACAACATTTTTTTTCCGAATCCTTTACGAATGACTCATTTAAATAAAAATGCTTCCATTGGGTGGATTGGTAAAAAAAAATTACCGATACCTAGTAGTCTCGTTTCGATTGTGTTTTTGACATCGTTTAAATTCTATTCATATCAATGCGAATATCCCGGTGCTCCGTCATCACGCTAAGCATGCGGTCAATACTAATACATTAAGTACGGTAGCGAATACACATACGGATGAAGGTCGCTAAACGCCGTAAGTGATTGAAACTGAAACGCTAAGAACATTCGTAATTTCTCACAATCCTCCCTTTCTGCTCGTCATCTCGACACTTGCGTGCGTCGAACGCTCGGTGACGCATACGCACATTTTTATGCACCCCCTTTTGCGGCCAGCGTGCGATATGGTTCTCATACATATATCGTTCGTATTAGTATCAACCGTGTGCTACGTTTTGTGACCGAAATAATATTGGGAAGATATTCGTAGTTCAGTGAATTCTGGAACGGGAACCCCTGGATATGCACACCCATCTCGGAGCCCATAGCATATTCCGATACGGAATTTCTCAGAAGTGTCTAACGGGGTCTGTCGAATGAGTCAGATTCGTCTTTTGATCGTAAATTCTAGCAATTTGTAGGTTGCAATAAAGGTAACTGTGTTCTACGTATACACTCTCGTCGCGCCCTCTACAGTCTTCGTGCAGCAGACAGTATTACACTGAATATAAAAATAAATTATCTATTTCAATGAATCATTTTATAAAACCATTTTTTAATATTGTTTATCAATAAATATTACAAAAATTGACAGAAAAATGTAATGTTGAGAAATAATTGTTTTAGTTGCTAAAATCACGTGGAAAAGTTTATTTTTTAACGACTAACCAAAGTCAAATGATGACTTGATTTTTTTACCCGGAGATACTGCATAGTTCCGCGATTCATTCGTGTTAGAAATTATTGACTTCCGGATTTGATTCCCCGCGGTATTCTTATATCCCCTCGGATTCCATAATTTGCAGCGTAATATCCGAACGGTTTTTCCTATTGAGGTGTAATCAAAATGCTCGAGACTCCTCTTGCGTTTCTCTTCCGCTACCCTCTTACGATTTCTCTTTCCGGGGTGCGCACGCATTACTTATCGCAGAGTCGTCGAATGGTGCGGTCGCCCATACCAGAAGAGACGTTAAACTAATCCGACGGCATTCAATTCCGAAGTGCGACGTCAGCGAGACACTTGCAAGCATATTGGGAACGGATACAGCACGCGGCCACCAGCTATGACGACGTTCCCTTAAGCTCGCGGGATTGCTGTATACTTTCGACGCTTTCTTCGCTCCATATTTATCTTCGCCCGCTCACTTTGTTACGGCCAATTCACTAACTCTATCTCGATGTTCTGCTTTCGTTAATACGTTCCTCTGAAAACCGTTTCGATACGACTGACTATGTAACCTAACCGTTCCTACAGATTGCTGAATGTTATCTTTTCTACCGATTTCGTCGAACACTTAAGCTAAGAAGGTAATGGAGCGTCTTGATATTCAAGATTCGAATACTTTGATTGCTATGCCAGTAGATAAAAATGGAGTATATAAAAATATTTAATATTGAGGACCCTGAATTGAGGCTTAGGGTAGATAAATCCTTTGTGGCCATTTTTATTGTTATGTTCATCGAAAAAAAAAAAAAATTTCAAAACCGCATGTTGATTCTTCGAAAGTTCACCCGTAACTTCACTCAATGATCTACTCGAACTCTGTTTTTAATTCGATTATATTTTTTTTATTGCTTCCAATGCAATGGCCGCAATCGGACCTAAGATGGCCGAACACGGTACTTTTATCTCAATGAAAACATTTTAGAATTTCGTTACATGATGTTACTTAACGTAGTTGCCGTACCAGAGAAAACACAGAACTATTGAGGTTAAGTACACATAATATTTAACCCTTTTGAGGGTTATTAACCCTTTTTTTACGTAATATACATGTGATGGGTAATTCTATTTTCGGAAACCTATAAAGGGTCAAGTAAAGTAGAAATTTGTCGGAAATTATTTATCTTAGAGATTCCAATTAAACTCTCAAATCGATTTTGTGCCCTAAAAATCAGGAATTCGCAAAGCGATAAATTCATAATTACGATAAATGCCTTATAAGGGTGATAAAATAAATCTTTTTCTTAAGATTGTTAATGGTATCCATGGTATATTCTCGCCGACTGAAGAAAATCTTATCTCATGCGTCTCTAATGTCACATATACGTACATAACGGAGCTACGAGTATGGAGGTCAGGGCATACGCCCCGCGATTTAAGTCGTCAACTTTTATGGGGGTAGTTCTCGCGGTTGCGTTATACTCGTCCGCCAGGCGCCCCCTCTGTGCCCGTGTGCTTCGCATAAAGCGGTGCTGGGTAAGATAGCAAAGAGGGTAACATAGAAGACGTGGAAGAAGATGAGGCAAGCAACCGTTGGTGGCAAGCTACTGCCTTTCTATAAGAGGTAATATGGCGGCTTCCCGAGGAATATGGGCGGCAACTGTGTACAAGAGATAGCGACAATATTGAAGTAAAAGGAGGCGCCGACAGAAAGCACTGTACAGCTTGCCTGTCTAGCAGTTTCCCCGACAAGACTCCTACCTTTCGTATAACAGTCGCGCATAGAACATGTATTCACCAAGAATACGTCCATTCCTACGGATTTGCCAGTATACGGATACACATACATTTCGCAAAGTAAAACTTTCGTGTCACTCGTGAGCTTCGTGCAGATGCAACAAAAAGAGACGACAAGAATAAGGAATATTGTGCGCTGTATCCAACGTAAGTTCTTTACGGCAAGCTGTGGGTTGGGTGAACCTCCCGATCCGATCATCCGGAAGAGAATCTCCGCTGGCTTATCTCTCGTTTGGGTTGTATTCGTAGCTAACGAATACTTCCGCAAAATAGAAGAACTTTTAGGATTCCCCATGGTGAAATCCAGACTGTGGATTACGTAAGGTAATCTCTTGGTACTTTCCCAGTTTCTTTCTGCTACGGGAGGGCAATGCCCAATCTTATAGAACCGGAAGGAAGAGGTTCGAAACTTCTCCTTGTTTTCTTGCATGCGCTCACTGTTCTCACGTTTGTCACGGAAAAAAGAACAACGTCCGGATTAAATGTACGATTGCACTTGCCGCTGGAGAATAGTAAAGTCTGTATATTTCGCCTTCTTCTTCGCGTTGACGCTTTCTTCCGTTGATTGCATCTGGCATTTGTGTCACGCCTTTGAGTGCCCAGTCGATATGCCCGAACGAATTGCCAATTGGTATTCCGACTGGAACACGACGCTCGGCCAGACGGATTTGCGAAGGACCTCGATGTCGAGGAAGCGTTCAGCTCGGCTCGCTTTCAGACGGGGTGAGTACGTGGCGGGTACTCACTCGGCTTTCTATGCTATGTATCTATACAGGATGATTCAGAAGAATCATAGAATGAGTCCTTAACGGAATTCTATCGAAAATGAAAAATAAACACGCGAATGATGATTTTAAATTTCACGAAACATTAAATTAAAGAAACTGATTTTGTGAGGACTCCTATAATCGAGGGATGTATTCTGAATCACCTGCTATGCGTGTGTTCGTGTGATTGGGGATGCGCCTTCGGCTGGTCGTATTTGTGTCTCTTCGTAAAATAAGAACGAGGGTTGCGCGAGAGCGTCAAAGTTGGTCAAATCGTTTTTCGACTATCATATCCCTCAGTGGAATACTAAAAGAGGGAAAAAGAGTAGTTGTCTACTCGCCGTAGTCCCACTGCAGTTTACGTAGGAAGGTCTGTCCTCCGGAACAGGAAGTGCGAACGGTCGGAGGGGATTACGCTCTGCGGCAAGGAATACGAGAAAAATTATCATAAAATAAAATATAAATTGTCAGCATTGACCGCACTGGTGGCGAGCAGTGCGGCGTTCCCGACTTGAGATGTAATCGATAGTATATTTGTCCAATCCTTCGCGACCCGAAGTCCGAACTCCGGTATTTCGGCCGCTCCGGGACGAAAAAATATCCTGTGGATTTACATGCCGAAGTGGATGTTCCACACACGCGACTCGCAGCTAACCACCACCGACGATCGGCGACTTTACCTTTTTTGTTATCAGTTCCACGCAGCGAACGCTTTTCTTTTTTATACATATACAAAATCGTCTCACCGAAGTATCGATAGTCGAACTCTACTCAACGTTGCGCAAACCCCTGTCTCATCGCATACTATGCCGTTCTATACGTAACTCTGTTATAGATGAGTTTCACGGCAGCCAACATAAAAACTTACGAGCCGTATTTCGATATGACGCATCAAGGCTGGTCGATGTCTCTACTTCAGCTTTTTCATTGCTTTTCTCGTTCTATTTCATATCTACAAGAACATGCGGATCGCTCGGATTTCCAAATCTGATAACTTTACTTCGGCAAGTGAGACAAGAGGTCCAACCGCGGAAAAGAAATAGGAAACGTCTTCGAAAATCTTCTTTCCGCGATTTGTTTTAATAATTCTTTCAACGTGAAAAAAATGCTATAAAAACTTTTTTTTTACTGAAGATCTTCAGTATTTTATTACGATTTATTGAATTGCAAAGTACAAACATTAACGGTGTAAACAATTCGGTACTCGCGGGCCTTGTTTCTCGTTTTCTCACTCGTTTAGACATCGTTCCTAAAGCTCGAGTCTCTTCGAAACTGACTACAGGCACCTATACCCTGATTTACTTCCAACCGATTTCCCGAGAAATCGAATTACCCCGCCACAACGTGGATTCGACGACGAGGGGTGCTAGGATGCGGGACGTAGAAACAGAATGAAAGTGAGATGGAAGAAGTGATGGCTGCCGGGAGAAATCTCGAATTAAGAAACACTGAGATCCGCGGAAAATGTCGAGACGATACAAATCAAGCGCTCCTAGAAACCTTCTTTTTCTCGTTCCTATTTCTTATCCACTGTTTTACGAATCAATATTATCGCATGATGCTTTATTCTCATTAACGCAATCGCACAAGCCACCGCGAAGAGCGCCTCGCAAAAAAGAGAGGCTTTTGCATCGCTGTACAACTTCGTAATACGCTCAATCAAGAAACGAGATAAAATCTCGATCAGCACTCCACGTTTCTGAAGAGTTGTTCAGTCCTCCGAACACACAACGATTCATTCAACATGATCGATGAATTTCAAGAGGCGCGGCAGCGTCTCGACGCCAAGTGCTTAAAAAAAAGTTTTTGTATGTGGCGCGACGCTACAGTGTATACATACGCCAATATACCAGAAGTGTACAGAAAATGAAACTTTCGACCGATGTATCTCAGATAGCAACGAAACAGCGAATCAAATTTTGATTAACCCTTTTATAATATAATTTAGGGTCAATCTTTCAAAGCGTCTCGTAAATTGTCCTGTTACGGAAACGTCTACATCAGTTCGTTGAAAAATCCGCAAGGGGGCGGGCACGTCGCCGCAGATGGCGCAGCTGTCGGTTACTATCGTCGACACGTATTTTTCCATATGACCAGTTTTTCGAGTTCTTCTAATTGCCTATTGGATGGTAGCCGAAGCTGTTGAAAGTTTAGACATTGCAAGTCGTGTGTTTGCAGCCCTCGCTTCACTCGGGCCAATCATCAATTTTCGGTCCTTGCATACCGAGAAAAAATTTAGTTGGGTTAACAAAATATTCGGTTTAATACGTTCAACTAAATATTTAGTTAAATAAAAAAAAAATTTGGTTGATTTAAATATTGGTTAGTTGATTCATGCAAAGATCTGTCACCAAATTTCATGTTTGTGAAGGAACTAAATAATTCGTTGACCGTATCCAACCGAACATTTTGTTAATCCAACGAAATTTTTTTCTCAGTGTGTCACACACCATATTATTTCCTGAAAGAATGTAATGATTTGTAATTAGAAGTACCTAACATCCTCACAAAAAAATCCCTAATAAAATAAACGTTTGCAATAATTTCCCTATATCCTCATTCTTTGCACTAGAAACCTTTAACCCACCAAATTTTGACTCCATCTCTTTTTCGTTCGATTTCGATGAGAAATCCTTGCATTGTTGTAACGGCGCTACGTCCCGCATAAAAATACATATATATAACTACATATGTACGAAGCTTTAATTCGAGTTGAATATGTACTTCGATAAGTACTTACATATGCACCCCGAAGTTTGTACCTATACACATACAAACGTCCGCAGTTCGTAGAGAGAAAATCCTTGAAAAATTTTATGCCCCGGAAGTAGTGAATGTCTAGGAATAGTTAAAAAAAAACTCTGTTTGAATAATCCATAAAGACCGGGCCGGGTATAGTTCCATTCTGTTTCGGAGGGTACTTAGATTTTTATATCGAGAAAATTTACGACGACAGTATTGCCCGGGCGGATGTGCTTGAAGAAGATTCTCTTGCCAGATTCTCTCTGGAATCGTTGGGTGCAGGTCATCGCGTTATTATCGGATCTGCATGCGGTTTTGACTGAACGTACAATATAAATCTCTATTAATTACTGCAGACCATATGATCCCAAAATAGTTTTACCGTTTCGATCGATACGCCGATTTTTCTTTTCACGATTCGATTGCGTGCAAAAATAATTCTTGACGTAATTTTTTTATTTATTCACGCAGAAATTTCGTGTTATTTGTTTTAGTTAACACACTGATGTTATTTAGAATCTTCGTTGGCAAATCTGTTTCTTTTTATTGTTTTAAATTTTACAGCTGTTAGCGACCATATAAATATTTGTAAATAAAAGATAAGCGAAGGATATTTGGCAAAAAAAATACATTCTTCCGATTGAAATTATATCCAACCAGTGTATAAAAATATATTTTCAGCCTATACAGTATTTTTGTGAAAATATATTTCATACATATTATAAAAAAAATCTATAAATCAAATTTTTTTAATTTTAAGAATTTTAAAAATTAAATAATTTCTAGAAATTCAATGTCAGAAGAAAATTGAAATTTTATTTCTCCGAGTATTGAAAACGCAACACAATACCGTGCGCTGCAAATTTAGAAGAATTTCGTAAAATCAATTCCGACGCCACTAGAATTGCAGTATTTTAGTAATCGCAGGTCGCATATTAGTTCATTAACATTGAATTAAAACTTTAAAATTGCTATATGTATACATGTGTTTAAAATTTACAGGATATTATTCGTGTTAAAAACTTCCGGTACTTGTAATCGATTTTCATGAAATTTTTTTTCACTATAATAAACAGCAATCATAAGTTCCTTTAATAAATGTTAATTTTTCAATAAATAACTAAAAATCGCTAAACCATCGATTGCCGCGCTCCACCAATTAATAAGATTACGTTTATAAGAAATATCGAAAAGTAAACGGTCCTCTTTTCTCTGTTCTTCGTTCGAAGCTCAAGCAAAACTCGAAGATCCGGAGTAGTCGGAACACTCGTGGATGTGCCAAGTTAGGTGAAAGTCCTGGTATGAGAGTGAGAAAGCCAGAGTTTCGTTCCTCGAGCGAATTCTGTGGTTAATGGCGCTGAATCACAGATTGCGGCAGCGGCAACCCTCTAAATTTGAATTTATCATCAACCCTTTCGCGTACTGGTGCAGAGGATGATCGTGAGTACTACGTATAACGCGTCTCGTTTTCACTCACTCCATCGTAATTTCCGCGATCGTTGTGGGCCCATTGCCGGAAGTTCGGTAGAATAGCCCCCTCCATCGAAGCCACTGCCCTCCATTCAACGCATCCGATTTCCCTATTCAATCGACGGCAAAATCAGAGATGATTATACGAGAAAAAAAAAATTCAGCATCATCGCGCGTTTCCGTGTTTGCTAATTTCGCGAGGTGGGCATTTCGCTTCTGGAAACCATTGGCAATTCTGTTAATGACAATGATTCTGTTGCTGTCGATTGTTTGGATTATTATGCAGGTGCGGTTGTCGGATTCCGGAATTCCGAAGCCGCGCGATATGATGTTCGGATGCAATGCGGGGGACGGAGAAGGGAATGGGAGGGATGGGTCCATCGCATGGCAAAATGTCGTAGCGCCCAGAACCTCGCGGCTCTCTGATAAATCCGATCGCGCGTATACGTACGTACGTCGCCTATAAATCAATTATAATATTCCACGGTTCGCTTGGGGTATCGCAACGCTCTCGGGCGGGTGGGTTATTAGTAAAACCCCGTGTTGGCGTTGTCGTTCCGGAAGGCGACGATATATTTCCGGTCTCTCCTACACACCGCCTCATGCCGCTGAGTGTTTCTCTCTATTACAAATTTTCGCGTTTTACGGTTCGTCTCTGTCGTACCGAAAACGAGAATGCAGAAGCAATGCTTTATCGGTACGATAGATATATCGATATACATGTGTCCCCGATATATAGATATATATCTACTGTGTTCGATCGTAAAAGGTATAGTTGAGGTAAAATGGATCAGCTACCGAATTTGGCACATGTCGATAGTCGTATTGTAATCCTTTATGGATTGTTCTTGCGGCAAAAATAGTCCCAACGGCCGGTGTGCCTTTTTCCATCGATATAATGTATAAAACCTGAGCACTGAATTGGCGAATTCCCTGATTCCCTTCATTCGCGCTATTGGTTATGATGAGAGCATTGCATTTTTTTGTAACTACTTATTAAAAAAAAAAAATCAAAATAATTCGATTTAATTCGATTTCCATGAAAAATGGACGTATTTATTATTATTCCCATTAATTTGGTGCTTTTTTTTCTCATACGAGGAAAACATGTCGGTAACATATCGACAAAGTGCCGATATAGTTTCGGCAATAGCAAAGCAAGCAAAGTTATCGCGCGTCTTAATCGCGGGACCATTTTGCCCCGCGCTTTCCTACAGTTGTAATATACGGAAATACCATTTTTATCTTTCATTTTTGGCTCTGCTTTTCCCGTTCCTATTTTGTCCCGTTACACTTTGCCCACTCTACTCCAATATCGCGCAATATAGTATACGCGTATATACTTCTCATCTGCGCGATTCCGCTGCTCCCCGTTTCTCCAAAAGCTCGAGTATACACCACCACTTGATCCTACTATGGTTTTCCTCACTTCGGTTACCGTAACACCCGGCATTATTCACCCGTTATTGGATTTGCCGATTTTTCCACCAGCGCGAGTGACAACGAGAGCAACGCGACTCTCCGTGACGGCAACGACGACGACTACGACGACGACGACGAAAGCGCGCGAGGGTGAGAACGCGGGGAAGTGTGCACGGCGAGAGAAGCCACTGCAATCGTTGCCGCGCCACCAAACGTGCGAACATAAATCGTCTACATATCTATATACGATGGGACCGATGCCTCTTGCGAATTCGATGCCTCCTCGTCTCGCTTCGACGGCTTGAGCACCGAGGGAATGCACAGCCGAAGTGACGACTGATAAGTGATAGACTCGCTTGTGAAAAAGAAATAACCGAAGGCTCGCGTCGTCGAGTGAAACGACGTAATAAAAACTACACGACAAAACTCACAGAACGATAAGAAAGTTTAACATGTTTTTACTCGTATAACGAATTTCAAAAGATTTTTTTTTTTCTTTTTTTCAAAAATTCGCGAATTGCACTTGTATCTTCTTCATGACTTTGGGAACAAACGATTTGCATACACCAGTAATGATTCGAATTTCTCTATTCTCTGAGACACCGCCGCATTTTTCCCTTCATCCTCGTTTTTCACATCGATCGTGACTTTAGGTTTTTCCACCGTACCGTCTCCGATGCAAATTACAATATTCCCATAGCCCGTACAAATTTGGATATGAAAATATATGCGCGTCTGCCGATCAAAAATAGGAGCTTTTCTTCCTTTACTTCGCAGCGAAGGGGCCGGTAACCTCGTCGATTTTCTTTTCGCCGCCGCCTTTCCCTTTATCGCGTCTCAATATATTCTTTCGTCTTCACTTCCACGATAACGAAAGAGAAAACCAAATTAGTTTCAACCTCTGGCGTGAAAAATTTTTTCACAAATCGAATATCTTCCGCATAACGACGGTAACTAAAACATCAGCGCGAGAGGGAAATCGTTTCCGCAGCGTAGTTCCGCGCGATTGTATGTTGGAAGTGAATAAGAATTAATGCTTCCCACGCGACTGATACGCTCTCTCGACTCCCCAAGCAATCATTTCCAACCATCGTTTTTTTTTTAAGTTTAAAACAATATTTAGATAAACTCGCGTACGTGTGGCGACTGAGTAACAGGTAGAGACGATGCGCCTTCTGAAATAACATAACTCCCTTTCCCCCTTTCGCACAAAAGCGAAAGGGGTTGCGAACGATACGTATGACCAGAGAATTTCTATTTCCCTTCGCTTCGGTTTCTTCTTATTATTATTCTGATTATAAGCGTAATAACATCCGGATTCGTTTTTCTAGGAATACGATAATCATGAGAAATTATTTAATTCGATAATTTAATTGTATTTCGTATTGCCATATTTTCCCGTGAATTTTTTTCCTCAAGTTTAAACAATAATGTTGTCGACATTTTGTTTGAATTCTAAAATTTTAATTGCAGTCGCGTGTTTATTATCATTTTTCGTACAATCGTAACAACATTTCGATTTATTTTTCAACAGACATAATCATGAAAAATGGTTTTTTATTAAATCGTTTAATTGTATTCCATTTTAGCATCTTTACCGGCGAAATTTTTATTCTGGAGTCTGAATAACAATGTTATTCGTATTTTATATAAATTCTATCCTTTAGCTCGAAGCCCTAGAAAACTTCTACCGGAACGAAAAACAGTTATGTCCGTGTTGTCCGTTGAAAAGCAAAAGCCTCGTATCAATTTCACGGAACAACGCGGTGGTTAGAGCAGAAAGCACAGCGTCCGGTAATCCGGTAGCCGTCGGAATCGTCTTTTTACACAAACCCTCCCCCAGCGGAGTATAGCATATCCCGGTGAGTTCGCTCTGCCGCGCCTTGCCGCTTAATATTGCACCACTGCCGTAATCTCTTTGGCTGCATCGAACTTCGCACTATATAGCACTGTGGAGTATAACGGCGGTAATGTATATATTGTATAGAACGTTGTATCGAAGAGTCGAAGGGTGTTTTCCAGGGGTATTCTCGCCGTCGGGAACGACGAAGCGAAACCCGGACGAGTTGAGGGTGAATTTGTCGGGGTCCGCGGTTCGCGCGATCATACTTAACGTTAAGTAGGTAGAGAAAGATAGAGTTTTCATCCGTGGCGAAGGCTCGACGAGTGCGGAAGCGCGGCTAAGGGTTGAAAATATAGAAGACCGGTCGCACGGGGAGGAAGGGGAGGCAGGAGAGACAGGGGAGGTCTCGGTTGAGCATCAGCAGCCGCGAGCTTCAAGACCACCGACGCAGTTATGCTGGCCGCCGTGAACCGTCCCCATCCTCCTCCTGCCAAGCGGTTTGTTTCGCCACAGCAACAGTCGCGGTCCACCACTGGGGACAATGTTATTTTACGGCGCTGTGCACTTGAGCCTCTTTCAGCCGTGGGTATCCTACGAGTCGCGTTTGTTGCCGTTCACCGAGTTCGTCATCGCAACTGCGTTCTCTCCGTCCGGCGACATTTAATCTGATCAGTCGTGGATTATATTGGTATACGATGATGTACACTATATCATTGTATATATACATACTATACGCTGACGAGTTTCACTCGCAGAAAATCGCTACCGATGTACGAAGTTGCAATGAAATAGATTCGGGGGGTTAACGCGAAGATTATTCATTCGAAGCTCGAAGGAGAAATCATTTTTGAGGATTATACTAACGATTTTGATTTTAACTTTATTATTAAGTTATTTTAATTAAGATGAGATGAGGCTGAAGAAAGACTGTAGAATTTCTTAGATCGCAGTATATTTTGTTATGTTGCGGGGAAGAGGAGAAGCTGGTGAGGGTGTACACCACGAATGAAAGTGACAAGAGTGGACAAGAGCTTTGCCCTTTTTATCGCATCAAACGGACTGTAACCAAGCTGCACGATCGACTTGACTCGGTCACTCGGCTCCTGTCGCGTCGAATAAGCGTCTCCTCGGGATGTTCAGACCTCTCTTCTGCTCGCCAGCAGCAGCCGCAGACCCCGAGGCGCTTTTAACGTCACGTTTAGATATAGTCGTAACATCGAGTGTGTCTCTCACTCATTGTTCTCTTGGGTCTTCAAGCTTTTTTTCTCTGTAATACTGTATTTACTGCGCTGAACTACCATTACAGAGTTTCCAATTTTTCGGTATATCAAACAGTAGACACTGAATTGTTAAAAATAGATCGACGATTTTCGGTGTCATCTGGGAATGAGAGACGATTGAACTGCCGATGGAGTTTATACGTTTCATTCAGTATAATATAGAAATCGACAAAAAAAACGAGATAAATAATTTTTTCTGCCCGTTTTTCCCGCACTAGTGCGTAAAAATACACTTTTTCGCACTCGTGCGGAAAAAGCAGGAGAAAATCGGGTTCGATACACGTGCGGAAAAACAACTATTGTATGTTATAGTCGGAAGAGTTCAATACTCAATAAATAATAAATTTCCCGAGTATAATAAGTAAATAATTATTTTCACTGACTACGCTAAAATGACCATATTCCATGCCTGTAACGCGGGTGAAAAGTTGCCATTTGTTTTTACCAGAGAGGACGAAAATAAATTTGCGGGTAAAAAAGTGATTTTCGCGGGAAGAAAAGAACTCCGAACAGGAAAAATTAGGAACAAATTCCGTTTTTCTGCTAACGTTGTTGGCATAAGAAAGTGGTAAATTTTAGCATAGTTGGGAAAAAAATTGTATATGCCACTCGGGAGTAAGTGCCGTTTCGCGAAAAGATGCACTTTCCTCCCTCATAGCATAATATATTAATTTATTACTCTACTCTTTGTTTCAGAGATTTTTTTTACTATACTCCTTTTTAAATCTGCGGGTTTTCAATTTTTAAAGAATTATTGATCGATTTAATTCGTTTTATTTCGAATGCATATATGTACGAAATCGTTCATATGCTCCGACTTTGTTTTACGTTTTTTTTTAGAAATATTAATGGCCGCAAATGAAACGATTCTTCACATACTATCGTAACGGACAGAACATAAGTATTTAGCGGAAAGCTTTATGAAGTCCTTTGCTTATCAATATTGAAAAAAATGGATGTCTATAATGATCGAAAAATAAATGCTTTGCGTTCTGACCGAATTGATGTTGAGGTTTCTACGTCGCCAACGCAGGAGACGCGAGACATAGATACATGATGTTCATAGGCAGTCGTATTCTTTCCTTCCAATGTACACATTGACAGAGGCGAAGGTGAGATAGAGTTACGAACGCTTCTTCTCGTGAGGAACGTTTATCGGCCCGGTGACGACGTCGTCCCGTCGTCCTAACTTGATTTCGTGTTCCATCTGAATCGCGCCTCGAGTCACCCTCCGGCTTGTCGAACGACCGACCGGCCGGCGATCCACTTCGCTTGTCAATAAGGCAATTCTCCGACCCGAATTGACCCATTGCCACGAAAGAATAGCTTTCGGCGAGATTCGAAACGATATTTCTATCGTCACGACAGCGCAGTTTTAGACAGAAGATAAAGAGAAGTAAAGTGAAGCACTTTCGGTATAGTACGACAGAAGAAAAGGGCAGAGAAAACGTATCGATCGATAGTCGAGTGACTACATTCGTTTTTCGAAAATATATAGAACGCGACCTCATTGTATCATTAAAATAGGCGATTTCGCCGAATAGATTTTACGTATCGGAAACGAAGCGTGTCATCGGTCCAATTATGATTATTACTCGCCATGGGCGCCCGAGATGTGACGAAAGGATAGGGTCCGCATCCAGCGTTGGACCGTCGCTGTCGGCTCTCATAGGATCGCGATCCTTATCTACCCATAAAACTAATCCCGGGAACCCGGACGCGTGAGAGCGTACGTACGGGAGGTCTAAAAAAATATTTTATGAGCTGCTTATACGTTTGAGCGGTCACCCGAGGAATCGAATCCAATTTTCGCGATATGATCTTTAGTGCTCTCGAAGGGAGGGATCAGGTGTTCGGTGAATGCCGACGGCCTGTCCGGCTCTTCATTTCATCGTTTTTTGGAGATTTTTTTTACCGACTGGACTCGGCATTCGTGAAGGAATGATCAAAAAGTACGAAAAAACGGATTTCATATATTAAATCGTTTGATTTACGCAGTCAGATGAATCGCCGATTTATTCAATTTTCAATTCGAAATAAAACAAAAAAATCGGAAAAGTTGTATTAAAAAAATTATATTAGAAATACATGTAACTTAGGCGTTATAATGCAATTAATCATACAATTTGTTATATATATGGTGACATAGATTTGCAAAAAAATAATATCACATATATATTTTGCGATAATCTTCTTTCCATATGGGATGAAATTGTTTATTAGAGGCCTTATTAGTCGTATTTGCCCCGAAATTAATGCGTCGTTCAATCCCACAAGTGCGTATTGGTCGTTGGAATTAACAAGAATAACTTCTAATCAATCTAAAATGTAAATTTGCAATTTTTATCGGCTTTATAAGTTTTTCTCGTTTGTTATCTGCTCTCGTATTTGACGAAATTACTGCCTACTGGGTACTGCTTTGTAAGGGCGAGTGGGAGATAGAAAATGTTGTCTGAGCGATTGGCTTGCAATCGTCGTATAGCGCACCTGATTGGTCTCTTTCGAATTTGACGATGTCTCCCAATCCCGTCAAATACGGGAGGTTCTACTGTATATCGTATTCGACTAGAATTGGGAGAGGGAAACTGCCGGCTAAGCGATTGGCTCGCCACTATCGTTCCGCGCACCTGATTGGTCACTTCCGTATTTGACGATGTCTCCCAATTCCGTCAATTACGGGAGGTTCTACTGTATATCGTATTCGACTAGAATTGGGAGAGGGAAACTGCCGGCTAAGCGATTGGCTCGCCACTATCGTTTCATGCACATGATTGGTCACTTCCGTATTTGATGATATCTCCCAATTCCGTCAAATACGGGAAGTTCTACTGTATATCGAATTCGACTAGAATTGGGAGAGGGAAACTGCTGGCTAAGCGATTGGCTTGCAACCATCGTTTCGTGCACATGATTGGTCACTTCCGTATTTGACGATGTGTTCGAATTCCGTCAAATACGGGAGGTTCCACTGTATATCGAATTCGACTAGAACTGAGGTATATCAAAACTCGTATATCTCTCATAACTGTATGCAAACCGGAATATCCTTCGTTATTTTCTCGGTGTATTCCTTGGCCTCAATGAACAATACAGAGTACAAGCCATATTTCCCACTCGCCGGTAGCTCGAACGATCCGATGGAGAACAAGAGGCCCCGCGTAGAGGAACCCGACCCGCGCCGAGAAACAGATAAAATGCTTTACGGCGTCGAGGAATTAACCCTTGATTTCCGCGCATTACTCTCGCGCGCCGAGCCTCCCAGCGATAAAGGGGTTGCGCCCGTTGGCGGTGGAGTTGAGCGGTGCGGGCCGCCCAAGCTTTCTCTCCGCTGCTTCTTCCTATCTCGTCCCCGGGAGACGTAATGGCCGACGAGAAGAAGGGCCGACGTTCCATCGCTACTGCTGCTTCTGGCTATAATATAATGGAGCCCAACGCCTGGCACACTGTACAATCGGGCAACAGGATTTATTCCCTCCTTTTATATTTCAAGGAATAATAATAATGGCCTCTCGGAAAAGATATCTATATATATGTATATATAGATATAGCGGCGTGATACATAGCTTCTTCTTCAGCTCGTATATCCTATAGATAATAATTCTTTCTCGCGAGGCATCAAGCCTCTTGTCTTTTACCCTTTATTACTCATCTTTATCAGCAAGATGACACCTTGTACCTACGATACTTGTGAGTTTACCTAACGCAGAAGAGACCCTATTACCACTAATGGTTGTGACGTTAAAAAAAAAAACACCTACTTCTTTATTCATCGCAAGGGTAGATGTTTCAGAACAAGTTGATAGCAAGTGCATAACGAGACGCGCGAACTAACACCTTGCAGTTCTCACCGAGGCAAGCTATACCCTATCGTGGACCAGTGCAGAGTTATAGAGAGCAGAGCAGAGTGTTGAGATGAGGAGAACAGAGCATAACCCGTTGGCGTTTCGCGGTATCAATATTCATTAGGCTCCTATGTTCGGGGCAAAGCAAATTCGTGGATTAGCCGGAAACTTCACGCGGGCCATTCTACACGTACGTAGAACGTGGTATATACTGGGGCCCGTGTGGCACCCAGCGTGTTAGGTCCCCAGAGCTCACGTTTCCCTGACCCCTCCTCGTCCTCGTCCTACGAAGCACCGACGTAGAGGTATCACCCGGCAGGCCCTCCCTGTCGGATTCTAATCCGGGACGGCGTGACGTCATATTGCATAACAATTAATCAACGGGCGATAACAGCTACCGCGAAACCAGCAGCGGCGGTCTACGTTGCTCTACTGTTATATACATGTATAGAGGATAGAGAAGCCGCCGGTGGTTTCCGCGCGCGCCCACCGCGACGCCGGAGTGGGTAGTCCTGATAATCATTTCACCGGGCAGCTTAAAGTGCCACTAGTTAACGCTAAGCCGATTTAAAAGCGATTTCATATCCGGAATATTATACCTAAACCAGCGACCAACCGAACGAACAGTTCCGCCGGAGTCTGACGCCATGGATTTCTCGCAACGGAACACTGGAATCACATACCTCATTCTCAACTATACGGCTTTCGGTCTGAAGATATTCGACTGGTATTAAGTATTTCGTTGAGATGTATGTTGTGTTGAGTTTGTTAGGAATCGCTTTTTTTTTATAACTCTTAGCCTTTTTTTTTATTTTTTTTTTAATACTTTTCGTTTTTAATAATTTTTTTTTAATAAGAGGATACTTTGAATATAATCGGGAAGACAACTTTTTTTAAGGGTACATTCACCTCGCTGTTTGAAATTCAAATCGAATTATGACTTTTTTTTATCAAACGGCATAGGAGGCGAAAAAATTTAATATTTTTAACGAAAGGTACGTATTTAGAGTTTGGGAAAAAATGTAAAAAAAAATACCAATATGGCTGCCGTGGTAGTGATTTGTTTTTTGTTTATTTAGTACCATTTGCCTGCAGTTAGTCTTCATGCAGTTAATATGACGTAATTAAAATGAAAAATCGAATCAATAACAATTACGAGTCTTCGAGGATTCCTGTTTTTTTATTAATTTTTTTAACGCAATGTCGGAACGTTCAATCTCCGTGATTCCAAATTGAAGAACGATTCCGAAAAAGTACCATTAACATCAACGATTCGTCATTGAATATCCCTTTTTTATTGTAAATGCATCGTTTCCACTGGAAAATGTGCATCGCAAAAAAAAACAAGTTATACTTCCGGTGGTTAGTTATTTATTTTTTTAAATGTGATTACGATTTTTTATTTTTTTTTGTAAAGTTGTAATTTGCAGAAAAAATTAAAAATTTTACATCGAATTTGAAAATTCGAACCAATCTCCATCCGGATCCTCAAAATTCTTTAAGAATAGTGTCTCATTTGTCCGAAAAGCAAATGATTAATAACAACGTATATTTTTATATAACGAAACAAATAGCAGATTCAAGTATATTTCTTAATGTCTAAAATTAATTTTTTTTTTGTAAAAACGATTTATATTATTTATCGCCGAGTCTGATTAAACATAACGATGACACCAATAAAAATGTACAAAACACAAGGAACTTTGTTCCCCTTTATTTCCTTGCAGATGAAAATTTCTATATGTAAGTGTTTCCGCACCCTTTCTGTTTATACGCCGTGCATAAGCTCGAGTGCAGTCGTACAGTGACTCAGATCCGAGTCTTCAACTTAATCCAATGTTCGTCGTCTTTCTCCCTCCTATGATTCGTTTTCAACAAGTACGGTCAGTGAGCTAAGCTTATACCGTGATTCGAGGATTTCTCTGCGCGGTGCTTCACAAAATCTGGTGGAATCCTCTTTGCCTCTGTATCTCTGAGTAAACTAGAGATTCAACGAATTCCAGAAAAAGATTCTTGAAATCTCCGAGAACAGTGAGAGAGAGAGAGATAGAGAGAGATAGAGAGAGAGAGAGAGAGAGAGAGATCGAAGCACAGTATACAGTGCTACCGTAGTGGAAGAAAGACAGAAATTCGAATGAACGAAAGGGGCGAAATGTAACAGCCCCTTGCTTTACCGGCTTCACCCTCGAACCGTGCCACTAATAAGCGGTGGCACCAGCCACATGCTAATGCATAATGCCGATCAAACAACTGTTTAAGCAGTGCCGAGTTAAGTGCGCCTATTCTTTCGTTTACCCCTCTTCTCCACCCCGCCTTTGTCGCTCATTCTGTGTGTCTCTCCGTTTCTCCTCCTCGATGCTACTTCGATGAGGAAGGGCCTCGATGGCAATATTTTTGACCGATTTTCTGCATATGGTCGATCTTTTTTTCCACGGAATAGGCATGTATACATGGATATGAAGCTTCCGACTGTATATTCGAAGTATAGAAAATTTGTAGGCTACAAAAATGCCGCGTAAATAAATTCTAAAAAATTCGTAAAAACTGTTTACGTTCATAACAAACAAAAAGTGTTGTTTTCTGATGAATAATGGAAGGCGAGCAATTTGTTTATTGTGATTATGCATCTTGAAAAAATGTCTAATAAAATGGACCAATGATAAAACTGGTCGCGATATTAAAAAAAAAAATAAGAAAATTAATTCATTATTAAGTTCATATGACGAAAATGTTTCTTGTATTGGTTAGAAATCCGTGTGTCAGTGATGAGGTCTAGAAGTGCTTCTCTTCGTCAAATGCTCAAGTACGCGAGGGGTCCAAGGGTAGGACAATATTTCTTCGTCGATATGGTAAGCGTATATCCCATTTTCGTGGCTCGCTGATTGAGGACAGATGCACGAGAAGAGGGGAAGTGCAGTAGTGCACAGTATGTGGATGAGGGTACCTCGGCGTCGCACAATGACCTCCGGTGCCCCAAACGACAATGCGGCGACGCACCGGCACTGCCTCTCGCCTAGTCGCTCACTACATACGGTACCATCGTCTTTCTTTCTCTCTAACGCTCTTCATCTGTGTGTCTCATTCATCTCCCTTCACTCCACGGGGCACGGAATAGCACACAGGACCCCGCCTCATTCTCGTCTCCCGAAAATCACTCAACTATGACAAAGAGCTATGTTCGCGCTGCCGCAAATACGCTGTAAATACACCGATAGCTTGGGGGTCACCAGCATGCAGCGAGCGACGGAAATAGAGAAGACAGTAGGCTCCGGGCACTCCACTGAATGATCTACAGGAAAAAGGATATTTTCGATCCCCCTGCGAACATATGGATTCGATAATCGATATAGGGATCGAACCCAAAAGAAAACAATGGCATGTTGTCCGATACTACGTGGATATGAAAAAATCCAAAAAGTTCCGAATTTTTTTGGGCATTGAAAATATTTGTTACCACTTATTATTGGGTCGAAATAAGACGAAAACTTCTTAATTTAGGAGATCGATCGTCATGATAAAGAATCTTGATTTTTCTCGATGTCTTTATAGGATAGCCGTACCGTTAGTTGCCATTTGTGGACATTTTTATTATTATACTCATCGAATAATTTTTAATTCAAAACCACACATTGATTCTTCCAAAGATCGCATATAAATTCACCGAATGATTTATTCGAAATTTTTTTTTTAATTCGCTTGTATTTTGTTTTATTGCTTCGAATCTGATGGCCACAATCGGACCTAAAATGGCCAAAAACGGTATTTCTACCCTATACTTGTTGATATACTTTATTGCTATGAGGGACACGAAGAAACATCGAATTTATATTTGGATATCGGGGAATACCTGGCGCACGTGACTTCGCACTAAAATCAGCAGTATTTTCATGATGTTACAGTGCATGTACGATATCTGCTACTGATGCGTGATTCGAATATTCGTTTTCGCAAAATCTGTTGTTCTCGCGCGATCGCCCAAAATCCTAATTAAACGGCAGATTCGAATGCGGTGTTGGAATGAATCCCTTCCGAACATACAAGCTTAATCCGGACGAAACGCCGATAATATCGATCCGATTGGTGCCCCGGTATACTGGTGAAGTTAATTAAATTAAAATACTGGTATAATAGCTCGCCAGATGGCTCAGCCAGAAATACAACCTGGTGGTGTGGAGGGGTAAGCGCGGGGGTCGTAGCGTACGTACCCTGCCGCACCACCGGTATAATACGTAACTCGTTTAGCCCCGCAGGTTGAACAAAAAAGCGAGGGGTGCAGAGTCCGCAGAATATACATGCGAGTTCTTGCCGCTCGTGTCTTCTCGTTCTGCGTCGCCTCACCAAAGTGTTTAGGGTCCCTTCCACGACATTGCTTTCAGCCCCTTTTGACATTCAGCGTGAGCTGCTTGATCGATGAAAAATCCGAAGTAACATTGCGAGACGAAACACTTATTTTCATAGAATATTCCACGAAGTACGATTTTTTTTATTTTTTGACAACTAAGAAGACAATGAGGTTCGACATACGAAATCTATGGCTAACCCTGTTTTTTGGCGATATAAAATAAAAAAGAGTGCAATTCCATAGTCATTGGTGTATTGAGGATGACACAAGGTCATAGCGTGAGATATCAGTGTAAGACAATCACTGCCATATGTACATATATATATATAGTACGGTCGGTCAGTGGCTATCGAGGTGGCGTCGAGCCTTCGATTCTTGATTACCCATTTATCCACAGCATCGACGACGCTACGGTTATTTACTTTCATTGGGGGGCGAGCATACAACCGCAGTTTAGCATTTCGTAAGCCCAAGGCAGGTCGTTAGCGACGTTGTCGCAGCATATGCGCCGGGCGGCCTCCATATGGGGCATCACGGTTCGAAATCCGTAACCCCTGCATTGGGTCAGACTGGCTGGTGGCGAACACCATATCGGCTGAACCGATCGATACAATTCGGTGCTTCAAAATCTCTCGTCCCCGTCTATCGACATTGTGGTTTTATATATGAAGAAATCTCCGATTGACCTCTGCACCGCATACTGTCAATATTTCCAGCCTAACAAACTAATCCTTGACTACATAGTCAATGGGGCTACCGATAATAATTCTGTAGGTGAACAGGTCACAGGAAAGACGAACTTTGATAGTTTTCAAAACGCCTACGATTCTCGTAAAAAATTATCATTACGGTTTTGTAAACAATAGATCCATGTCGATTTTCGGAAAAGGGGCGAAAATTGTGATTTTTTTCATCCCCAAGTTTCGCCTTAACTTGGGGTTGAAAAAATTGCAAGAACGAGAACCTTTTCCATCTCATATAATATGAAATATAACCAAGTAGAAACAGCATGCATACATGACGCGCTTCGCGGTCAATGGCGTTTTTAAATGCGACCATATGATGCGGGGAGTGAAAAAAAACTTCGCGGATCACACATAAACACATATGGAAGCGTCACACAGCCTTGGGGCTGTGTGGTGTATATGCACAGAAGACTATCCAAGCGCACCGACACCAGAATCGGGTGACTGTAGTGTGCTGTATCAGCAAGTGCACGTACGGTGCCGTACACCATGCACGCTATAGTGAATTGGAAAGGAGAGTGAGTGAACGACCGAACATGAATGAAGGAAAGAGACGCGGATAGACCCCATGGAGTGTCCATGGGCATTGGGCAGGTTGACTGGCTTTGTCCACGGTCGATGATGACGATGGGGTCGGCCTCGGCACAGATGGGCCGCTAATCTCATTGAAAACTCATGAGGACTCTCGGGGGTCGAGCTACTGCAGTTACAGGCTGCCCCGATGGAGAAAGAGAGCCCGGAGAGCTCTGCAGCAAAATCCTCGTGCGTTACAGTACGAATCCTTCCATGGGGGCCAAGCAGCGTGCCAACCACCATATGTCCTACGTATATGCATACACGTACCCGGAGTGTTATCCCCACCCGAGCGACAAGCTATATACACCATTTTTTTTTCGTTTTTTCATAAGCTGCGCTTCCTATTCTCTTTTCTATTTATTTTAATTTACAACTGAAACTTCTGCGGAGACAAGATAATGCGTTCAAAGATTACAGTTTCCCTGTCTTTCATTTGCTACAATGAATGTTAAACATGTCTTAAACTCTCGTGTAAAAAAAAAAGATTTGGAGATTCCTGTATGGAAAGGCTGTACATGGCACGTGCCGTTCGTCTACCCATTTATTCCTCCCGGATTCTCTATAATTACCGCTATAATAACAGAGGCTTGGTGCATATCCATATTTAAGTCCGGTAGGAGCGCAGCTCGCTACCGTTAAGATCACCGTACCATAACTCCCCGACGGTGCTGCTGGAGTACTCCAGCTTTCTCATGCATATTCCCTCCCGTTTAACGTACACCGTGGCAAGAGATTTGAGACGACGAGGATGCAAGAGAGATATAACGAGTCGGGAGGAGGAGAGAGTGTGTGTGGCGAAAGGGATGACCTGAGGAAGAGAGAGTCAGAGAGAAAAGCAAGCACACGCGTACAAGCGGGCATACGGGGCTGCTTTACGAGCGGACAACTAAGGTATGCTCTTTGTATAAACTCGCCTCTGTTTCACATCTCCACAACTGCGTCGCGGTGGTACGCACGAGAAAGAGGAAGGAAGAAAGTATCGTCATACATATATAACTAACCACCCTGGGAACCATTGCATCCCCATACCGAAAGACCCGGGGAGATTCTACTCGTCAGCGGGTTGGTTCTTCGTAACGTGACCGTTTCTGCAACGGCCGACGGGTTTTACGTCCCGGGATCTCCTAACAGCATCCACCGTGACCGAGGCGCTCAGTGACCTCCGTTCCAATTCTACCTCTCTCGCCTTGACAGAAACAAACCCTTGCAAACTTCACTAACAGAACCCCGGAAGACCACCAGGTCGCTCCTGTTTTCTCTGCAGATAACTCTTTTCTTTGAATTAGCACACTGGATGGGGTTAATGGAAGTTCTGCTTTTATTCATTCTTGCGATTTTTCTCGAGTTACTTTATATGTATAGCTACAGTCGAAGCTCCCGTATTCTTAACTCCTCTTAACTTAACCGCTCCCTTATTTTAACTCGTTACCATGGCAACGATTTCTCTTAAGGGGACCTTTATAATAAGGGGAGGTTTGTAATTTGGAAAAATCGATTTTTTTTCCCATTTATCGATAGTATAAACCTTTATAAATGTGATGCTGTCGAATTTAAAATGAAATTCTTAAAATGGTGGATTGCGGACGGAGATTTTTCGTATTCTATACGTGGCATGTAAGTTTAATAACAAGTTACTGCGCATGGGGTGGTCTTGCAGGACCTGACGATCGGTATATAGAGAAACATGATACCCCGCGCTATATGCTCGGCGTTCACTGAAATATGTTCCATGGCTTCGATGCGGTGGATCATGACTGCAGTCATCGTGCAGGACTGCGATGCACGACATGCAGACATCAAAACCAATTGTGGTCATAGGTCTTAGAGGGTTAAATGGAGAGCCGTGAGATCAATCTTAATTTACAACTCAAGTCTAAACTCGCGTTAAGGTGGTTGAGCAGTTCAGCCAAATGAGGAATAACGAAGGATTCAACGAGAATTTCCGAACACTTCTCAATGAGATAAAAATTGGAAAAAAATCAGGCATACGGAAGATGCTGTAAAGTTTAATTTTACATAATAATAATATTAAATTGTTATTAAGAAATTAGTGAAAAAATAAATTCTTCAACAAACAACCCGCCAACCTAACGTTTTTTTTTCTTATGAAAATGATTCGTATATTTTTCCGAATACAGAAACATTTACCTTAGGTATGCAAAATTTTAAATTTGCGTCTTAGTGACTTGCAAATGCCTTATCGGGATGGAAACGTGTAAAAATCCATTTGCGATGACATTAGTTAGAATGAAAACGGACTGAAAAAAAGGAACTACAACAGTATCGAACAGCGGTAGAGACCACAGGTGCTTGAAATCTCCGAATCGCGTCGAATATGTCGAGATATCGACATCGGGAATCAGACAAATTACCAACGAGTCAGCCAGAAGCGAGACGGACTTAATCCAGCAGCGTGTATCTCCAGGGAATGCCGGAAGACAGAATCAAAGTCACATCTGCGAGAGCCGGCGGAAGGACGTCTCGATGGTCCCGGGTCGATTCCCGTTAAGATTGATGACGCGGCACTCTTTCTGTTGGTGTCGCTCTTTCTTTCTTACATGCATTCGAAACAGATGAGCGAAAGAAGAATCGTCGTTTCAACGAGAATTGGTGGATAGTGCGACGCAAACGAGTAGAAAGACTTCTTCGCTGTTTCGCACCCCGAATGGGATAACTGGAAAATACTCAGTTGTACTCGCTTCTCGAAGCGTGGCGCGTGACAAATGTTTCATGATCGCCGAGGTGCTGGAAGTCGCTTTTTATCCGAAGATTCTGATTTCAATTCCTCCCGCTGCGAATCACGTTTCACGGGAATCGAGGGCAAAAAATAAATAAAAAAAGATGCGAAACCAACGACAAACGCCACAGACGTACAGTCGATTATATAATATGTGATAAATGATATTCATTATTATTCTGCCTCTCCGGATAAAATAACTAAATACGAAAGAGAATTCGTGTTAATAAAATTTGGAATAACAATTTTAACAATTTTTTACGACGAAAAGTAGTTGATAATTTTTTTTATCTGCAAACTTCTTTAAAAAAACTCGAAATGTTTTAAAAAATAGTATAATATCTGTTCGGAAAAATTTATTTATATATTTCAACTATTTTTTTTTTTTTTCGATGTTATTTTGCAAGAAGTCCCGTTGTTTCTTACTTGCAAAATATGTACTAAATACGAAACGTACTATAATGGCTTGAAATGACAAGAAATATTAAATACAACAAATTTTACAACGTTATTTTCAATCGCGGTTGGCCTATTATTCATCGAACCGAAATTCACGACAAGACTTATCTCTTGCGCAGTCTCGTTTTTCCCGTGAACACTGAGACGAAGTCGATACGGCGTCGAAAATATGCGAAACTATCGAGCTGGCGGTATACTTTGGTCGGGCGGATGGGGACGGTAAAAGACAGAGGAAGATAGGAAGGAAGTGCAAGAGGGAGAACGGTTCAAGGCCCAGGATCGTTCATCATTTGCCGGGGAACGGTGTAACATTCTCGGTAGGTTCGGTGCGGTGCCCCTCGCGAATGAAAGAGCGCACAAGTAGCGTGGTGTACGAGTCGAGAGGAAGAAGAGGAAGATAGCTGGTTGGCGGTACGTATACTTTTGCCGAGAAGCAGAAAGATCTGCATAGTGAGCCCAGCATCTCGCGACGAGCGAGCTAAGTGCGGGATTATGCAAAGCAGCGGCCATACAGTATAAAAATACGGAGCGACTCCGCGCCATCTTTTCCGGACCATTCTAATAACTTGCCTCAAGCCGGCGAAGTCCTCGCTCGTGGCTTGCTATCCTACTTCTGCCGCTTCTTCGCCTCTATTCCCGCTTCGATGACTGTTATACTCCGGCAGAGCCAGAAGAGAATCTCCTGTCTCTTTTACCCCCTATACGCTTACGTAGTGTACGTAGACGCGACGCAGCCTCGCTATTCTTCTGAAAGCCCTCGCCAGTGAACAAGTGACGTCTGCGACGAATAAAAGACATCTCTTTTCTCCAGAAAAATAATCGTGAAAGTTTCACGAAGAAGTAGCGATAACCCACAGAATCTCGTCAAAAAATATTTATAGCGGGTATAAGTCACGTGATATGTATGTTTTGCATTCATAGACGCGCGGGAATCAGAATTTTTTGCGATTTTTTTTTTTTCGTCCGACAATAGAAGAAAATACAGAAGAATAGAACAAAAAATAGTTCAAACACTCGAACGAAAGCGAGGCAACGCCATTTTTTTTTTTTAATTTAAGATTTTTGGTGATGACGCACATTTTTCGTATTGTGTATTGTAATACTCTTGATGAGCGTATGTACGTAAAATAGCTGACGTAAGGTTGGCGTAACTCGATGGTTGAACGGGGATAGCAGGGCAAACCATCAATACGAATCAAATCGGCGTTAACGAGAAGCTCTTACTAAATCTCGAACAGTTTGCAGGGTGGTCCGTGGTGTAGAAAGGCACACAGAACCCGCAGAGCAGAGCACATGGCGCCTACTGCTCGAACAACCCGTGTGCCAGTCATTCTCGTGATGAATGTCGTATGAATATTCCGACGTGTCTCGTTGATTTGGGGCGAAATTGATTCGCACGAGGGAAAGTGATAGTCGCTGTTGCATGATGCACACGAGAACCAAGGTAGGGTCTTCCATGTACACGATACGCTTACTGTTGACTACAATCGGCAGTTGTGTATCGACTGCTAAGAATCAGAAGGACGTATTCCAAACGCTTCAACGCGTACGACGTCGTGAGATGTGTCGTTACGTTTCTTATGAGTTGATATGATAGTACAGTGGGTATTATTACACGTCGATGTCTCGATGTGTCGACAAACTGATCAATGAGATGACGATAACACGTAACCGGTGGAGGGAAGTCGTGCGATTAATATTGTAGCACCTGATGCTCAATGGTGGCCGCGTGTGCAATTAAAAAAAATATCGCCGGAAAATTTTTTCGGTGAAATAAATTTTTTTTTTTTTCGATTTGCGATAGGGAAATGACGAATACACAAAATAATCAAATATTCACGATAAAAAGGTTCATCCGGAAAGATGCATTTAAAAAAAATTATTTCGCTCTCCTCTATATAAAATATTCATTTTTTGCCCATTCTTCGCCACGGATGTTGTAATTTTACTCTAAAAACAACGAATTAAACAAAATATTATACAAATTTTGAAACTTCCGATTGAAAAAGGAGTGTCGTAAAAAGAAAATATTGTAATAACAAATCATCGTCCGCATATTGGAATCGTGAAAATTTCACACATAGAGACGATAAATTTTCCCGGTATAACATACGAATAATTATTTAATAACGCACTATTGTTTTTTCATTCAATGTGTTAATATAAAAGTCATTAATGGAGCTGTAAATTGTAATTTTGAATTGAGACTGTATACGGTATCGCAACCTGAAATGTACTTTCCCTCGTCTACACTGTCCGCACTTTCGCGTTATTTCGAATGGCGAAACAGCCACGAAATCCGCGCATAGTGTAGATCGTTAATTCCGTAACTTCTCGTTTACGCGCCTCACGTTTTCCGCGTGGTTCTCGGAAGCTCGCTGTACCGGGATTTCGCGAGCTCCAGCGAACCCGGCCTCGCGATAGCGTCGCCCGATATCGCAAAGTCGCATTAATTCAGTGCGGGAGTGCCTCCAACCCCTATTCTACCTCTGCTAACTACACGGTAATGGCACGCAGTAACGTCATGCGCTCTTCCTATTCCTTCGTCTCGCGCTCGCAGTCAGCTTCTCTCTCGCCATCCTTTCGGGCGCTTAGGTAAGATATTCACGTAACGCATAAGCAACGCCACGCGCAGCCACCGTGTGCACCAAGATAAGGTTGTTCAAGGCACAAGGATAGGCCCATCCCCCTGTGCCGAGTACCAGCGTCTTACAACGCGACTTCAAACTCAATTTACCTTCGTGTATAATCACGGGGTGTCTTGAAAATCTCGATACGAACGATGCATCCGCGATACTAAATGCTCGAGGGGTGAATTAAATGAACCGCAAATGAAACTCTGTAAAGGGTGCTTTCCAGAACAGATTCAATGCAATTGATCTTATGATAGTCGCGCTTCCGTAAAATTCTTCAAAAAAAGCCTCTTGTTCTCCCCCGTATTTTTTCCAACTGTTATTTAAGCCCATTTAACGTGGAATTAAATTCACCGCGCGAAAAAGGGAGAGTTTCGGGATCTTAAGACAGTTGCAAAAGGAATGAGAAGAAGAGAAGACAGAGTGCAAGTGTGAAAGACAGCAAGAGGGAAAGAGGAATCTCTCACTTGATATGCATGGCCTCCGCGATAAGTCAAGGAATTGCCCAAGCGTCTGTGAAATCCCGAATCTCTCGCACTCATCTGCTACCAGAGGAATTCGCCGAGCGAGTTCAGCCTGCTGCTGTAGTTGAAAGAGTATATCTACGTATTCATCGTCTCGGCAATGAAACCACGCCCCCTTATTTCAAAAATCCTCTGAACTCATCACACATTCAATTTGTCAGCGGCTCTGTTATCCTCGCGTGAAAGGGAGGATGTCCCGGCGGCAGAAATATACGGAGTTGAAACGTCGGCTATATCCAACGAATAATATAACACCTCATCTTAATTTTTGTATATTCTCCGAATTTTCAATGTTTCCGAAAGAAACGAAAAGAAATGAAGACATTGCGTGAGATCGAAGATAATTGCGTTTTTATCCGATATACACGCGGACGCAGTTGATATTTTTACTTTACTCACTATTTTCTACGCGATTAGAGTCGATGTATCGAAATATTTGACTTTTTTGGTCCTCGATATATAAGGTGTCCAGAGCTCTCGACGCCCCCATTGTCGGGATGCTGGGACCTTCAACGGGGTGTTAACTGAGGTCGCGTGTCAGCCACGTGCTGGCAGGGATGCGCGTGTGACCCTTCTTTCGCAGCGCACACGCATCCCGGACGATTTAAACTCTCGGCGAATTAGTCCTATACGAATCTTGGTGCACTGACTGATATTTCGACATATAAGGATGACACATCGGGTCTTCGTCAGGATCATCCGAATACTTTAAATGGCCGGTTTTCCGACGATAGGAATATATTCAGAAATGTCACATCATTTATATTTCATTACATTACCAGAGTCGTTTCAATCGGATAAATCGCCGATAGAATTAGTATCGAGGAATAACTTCAATCTTTATAATCCGGAATGGTTCAACGAAGATAAAGATGAGTTCTGATGGGACGATGCCGTTATACGCGTGCCGAACGCATAACGTATATCAACGATCGGTAATAACTATCATATAATATCGTGAAAAGTAACGCGGGTCTCAATTAGGAGAAATATGGCAAAATTATGTGAATCTATATGATTTTCAATGGGGGCGAATTTCGCGCAAAATTGGAGTTCTTGATTAGCAGTCAAAATCAAGTGCTGTTTTTAGCGAAGAACGAGAAAGAATGGTGAAAAAAATTGAGAAAGAGAGCGACGTAACAGAAGAAACGAGCTTCTGCGTCCCAATCAAAAAGTAATTACAACTTTTTCCCGTCCGCAATCGTGAAGTTAATGTCCTTTAACCTTCAGGCGTTCCCTGTTGGTTTCCCCGAAGTCTCGAGTGATCCGTAAGAACTGGACGGCTCTCACATGCCGGATAAAATGGATTGCCCACCCATGATTGATGGCCTATTGGTTCCGTTTCACGGTTCTTTTTCCCCCTCTCGAAGCTCATCCGTCGGACGATGTTACAATAAAAACATAATCGAACGCGAGACTTTCACAAATTAACATTTTATAAAAATATGGCGTCGGGACGATAGCGCAATGGAAACAGATCGTTTGATCGTAAAGTTCGCGAATGACTCCAACCGGGATCAACTATAAGAACCAGCAGCTATGAGACACATGTAATATTTTCGCCAGCTGAAACCACGAAAAATGCGATGACATGTCCGGATAATCCGAAGAGCAATGATCATCTATAAGAATCTCGTCGGCACCTTCTGTCCCATACAGTCGATTTAGCGCTTGGTTTCCCTTAAATCTTCTACCCCCAACGAAATATTATATCGCGCAAAATCTCTGAAATTTTTTTCGAAACAATCCAACATCTTTCACACATTTTTCTATCGCGCGACAATCGATAAAAAGGCGACGGATATACCCTAAAAAATAAAAGCAAAATCTTTCTCTCTTCGACTAACGAAGATAAAAACGGTAGGAAAAAAAAATTGGCGAATAGTCCCGAAGCGATGTCGAAAATATTCTCGATCGTACGTCAGGTTGAGTTATAGGGATGGGTTTTTGGTGCCGGTATTGGGTAGTGTACGCGCGAGAGGGTGGCGGTGGTGAGTTTTCGTGCTGTATGAACCGCGTGTGCGACCGAGAGTAGCGCAGGAACCTCCGACGATGCGCAGGACTCTGCACAGACGAGGGACGAGGTGAGCCGAGAGCTTTTGCAAGCTCTCTGGTCGCGCGCGGATCGACACATGTGTTGAACCTGAAATATGTAGGCGTGGCCTCGTCCAGCTAACAGACGCGTTCCGACTACCGAATATGTTCACCCCCGTGGCAACGCTCCACCCCGTGTGACAAGGGTGATGCTACGATTGGCCCAAGAGCCACCCTCGGCCGCCTCCACCTGCACCCTCGCCAACAACCCGGCGGCGTCAACCCCTAAATACGGAGATGCGCGAGCGCGGCACGCTCATTCGAACGTGGACCATCGTCGGTTCGAGTCGTAATCGCGAACGTTCTCCGTATTGAGATCAGAACGTGTCAAACCATTGAGTCGAATAGTGTTCAATCAGAATACATCGTCGACTTTGCAAATGACCTTGTGAGACATGAGAGTTTCCGTGATATTATCAAAAACGAACGTTTAGTGTTAACAAGATGAAAAATCGTTGATAATCGCGGATAGTGGTAGCATGTTCAACTGTCAATTATCGACGAGGAAATACATTTGAAGAAGTGACGGAGAGCAGATCTACACACGATTTCCACCTTGTGTCGAGGTAAGATAGTGCTCTTTATGCATGGCCCATGCCTAGTGTATTATAAACGAATCGCGTTCCGTGACCGCCAACCGGCAAATCATTTTCGATGTCAAATCGTGATATCGTCCTCCACGCTGATAAAAACCATTGCTGTTATTGTTCATTGGACAAAAAATGGCCCTAACGCATAGCATCTTTGTGTTTCTGTACAGCCCTCGTGACCCGATCATCTTATCACGATGACAATGGAAGATCGCTCGGGAGGCATCGAACGTGCCGCCCCCGCGAGTTCAACCGCTTCGACAACAGCATCGTTGGTCACTACGGTGCGTACAGATCTGCCCGTCGATGCGTCCTATCCGCTGCAGCGTGCTAGCAAGCGTTCGTTCGACGTGGCATTCCTAGTGGCGCCGGACGAAAAGTTGGCGCGCCGTCAGCACGAAAAATTACGCTTGGTGTCAACCGATCGTTTGACCGACGGCGGCCGAAGAGATCGCGGTCGCGAGGAATCAACGGATCTGATTCAAGATCACGAAAGTCTCGATAGGCTCCCGCAGAATCTCACTATCAAGCACTTCGACTCGGAGAGACGGAGACTCCTTCATTGCACAGACAGTTCGCTGAGTCCACCTTATCCATCGCCGCGAACATTGACTCCAACGTTGCCGGGACTATCGCCGGATCCGGAAGTCGGAAGATACACCAGTCAATCCCGCGTCGGAAAGAGTCCGAGTCCTCCGATATTTCAACAGCACATCGGTCAGCATCCCAGTGTCATTGGGCGACTCACAGAAACGATAGATCCATCGAATCTTTCATGTGGCAAAGTTTACAACGGGATGGTGTGCCCCACAAGACAAGCAGAGTCGCGCAGCGCCTTTACCAAAGTCACGGTCACCGGGGCCTCCAGGAATGGAGCCTTCGATGACGGTCAGTCATCACCCAGATCGTCAATTTCACCAGATCGCGGAAGCTACCAGAGCAGCGTCAGTCCACCAGTCACTGGACCACTTCCGCCCGCAACAGGCTACAAGTACGCTAACTTTCCTGCTACGAAGATGGCTTATCCGTTTCTTGTTAGTCCGGAAGGTCCGCCACCGAATTTTCTCGAAAATTTGAAGATTCCGCAGATAGCGCAACCACCGAAGGTACCAAGTCCCAACAAGGTAGCAGGTTTCCGGCCGGAACTTCAGCCGGTTTATCCGAATTTGCCATACAATCCCATATCCGTATTTCCGCCGATGGCTGAGGCCCTCACGCGACCCCGTTTTCTCGCTACAGCCGCCGGTGTTGCCGGTCTTCTTCCGCCCTCGTTTGCCCTTACACTTCCGGCCCAAAATGTCTGCGCAAAGTGCAACCTCTCGTTCCGCATGACCTCCGATCTGGTATATCACATGCGGTCGCATCATAAAAACGAAAACGCCGGCGAAATAGCCAGACGACGAAGAGAAGAAAAGCTTCGCTGTCCCGTCTGCGACGAGAGCTTTCGGGAAAGGCATCATCTTACAAGGCACATGACTGCGCATCAAGATAAAGAAAGCGACGCGATCGTTGATCAGGTTGAAATTAAGAGACGGGCGGCAACTGTGCACGGCAAGTGACGGCGCAAGGGCAATCGGGACGAACATCAGGCATCCTCCGGATTTTCATTTGAGAATTAGGCTACTTCCGGTCTGGGAAACTACGGATTGCCTGATATTATGAGAGCGAAGATATTACAGACGATAGTGCAATGAAACGGTTGATCGAAGAGCGTGAACAGTGTAGCTGGACCCGCGTATAAAAAAGTAGATCCATCTTCAGATTTTGGGTTTTGGTAAATTCTTAGCGTGGGAAGGATGAACATAGAAAAAAAATATTTATTTCTTGGCACGGTACTTAGGGCAAGCAATTTTTACGGAAAATGTTCTACCGCCCCCGTTCCGAAAAGATCTGTTCAAGTAAAGCAATCGAACTCTAATAGACACTTTGATTCGTCTATAAATCTATGTTGAGATGGTAATTGACTTATTCAAGTCCACCGGTGTAAATTTTAACGCCGGATTTTTTACAGTACAGTTATTGTAACACATGTAAATTATTCACGTAATTCATAATAATCTTAAGAGCTGTCAAGGCAGATTCCCTGTCTAGTCAATATTAGGTATGGCAAATTTGTGAACGCTATGTCCGTTTGGAGAAAAACAGTTCATTTTACTCCCCAATTAATTATATAAATATTGAAATCGGGGGGTTTACGTATAACACTGATACGGAAAATTCGGGGATGATTTTTTTTTTTTTTTTTTTTTCAACATTTACATCATTGGTTTTGGGACGAAAGCTAACGGGGGTGGATGGGTGCGCAGTCAACGCGATGTACAAGGGCGGGGCGTCAGTATAAAGCCCGTTGATTCGGGACCGGGCAATAAATAGATCGTAAACCATAACCGCTCGCGTCACACATAAACCGTCGGAGAGCGCATAATGGTAGGAAACAATGAATGTCGTAATCGGAAACAGTGCCGGTTTGTTATCTGCCATTCACACTCCATTTAACTTCAAACGGCGAATCGGTGCGCGGCTCGACGCCGCCCGCGTTCACCCGCCGTTTTAAATACGCCGCGACCTGCCGCCCACCCCTCGTTCCTCACTGGTTCGGCGAAACCGTAGCCTCGGCAGACTCGACATAGGGTTAATCGACGCCTCTGCAAACCGTTCAAAATCATCCCCGAATCATGTAATTTATCGTATTTCACCGCGGTTTCGTCGAATTCCTCGCTTTGAAATGCGATTCGCTCGGGATATACAATCATAGATTTTCTGCAAGTAATAATTACGACCGAATATATCCAACTCCATCCGGACTGCATTCACATCCAAACGAATCATATGCAATGATTTTTCATTAACAATATACGAATACACACTACAACTACCCTCTTCTGAATGATCCGCCGTATTCTGTACAGCGATAAATAACATTTAGACGAAAAAAAGAGGTAATGTAAATATTAGCGTTAAATTTTCAACGACAAATTCGCGGCGTCGGTTTTTTTTTAATCGCAATATCTCGATGTACATCCGGTATTCTTTCCACGCGAACGTTTCTTCCACTTTTTGAAAGAAAAAAGAAACGATGAATCGGATTGAGAACAATTGACTGTGACATTGATCGCTTTGAGGGTCGAGTTTTTATCACCCTTCCGCGGCATAGTCGTGTAAAGTATTTCAATCTCTTACAGTATTACACATTAAAATATTATAGTATAATAATATATTGAAGTTTTGTTTTAATTTTCAGATAATTATTTTATTTGCCAAGTGTGGCATATTATTAACGATACAATTGTATCACATCGATGTAAATATTACACTGTAAATACGCACTGTATGTATCGAAAAAATCGTTGTTAACGAATAAAAGAATATCCGAAAAAAAAAAAAAAAAAATGATGAATTAAAATAATTTCAACCTCACTGGCAAATGATGTTCGCGAGCAATTTGTACATCTCAATATAAAAAATGAGGCTTTAGAGAAGACGAAAATGAAAAAGAATCTTATCGATTTTTAGAAAAAACCGATATTTTGCACAAAGCGGACTCTTCAATTCGAGAAAAGCCTCTAAATGGCCAGAAGCCGATTACACCACGAAAACAGATAATAGTTTCTTGGCTCACTGTTATAACTCTTTGCCAGATTCACCGAGGCGAATCGACTATTTTCTCAAGGGCTGGAAAAATGTTACTAATAGCCGATGGTCAATACGAAATATGAGAAATGACCATTCTTCGGTTTCTTTGATAACAATTCGAAATAACTACTTCACAAAATCGAACGTCAATAAATTCTATATAAACAGACCTTTTGTAAAAAAGAAATTACAACAACAAGTATCATTGTGTCATCGTACGAGTGCTTACAATAAATTCCCCAAGTGTAATACAGCTTACGCCCTTCGATCGCTAAGAGATCGTCTTAGTAGAGTATAACGACGAGTGGTATCACAGACTCGAGAGTCTTTGCGAAAGGATTTCACTAAACAGATACCGCCTAATCCTCGAAGAACCACAGCCAATACGACAAACAATCTCTTACCACATCCTTGAGGGCTTAAGTTCTTGCATTTCCGCGTTCCCCTCGATCGGTCGAGCCGCGTCCCTTCACCACGAGTAAGTGTACTTACCCTCTGGCCGAGGTCCATAAAGATAAATAACATCCCGGGCCAGTGGCGTGTACAGTGTTCTTCCCTTGCCTCAGTTTCGAGAACCACCCCCTCCCCCTCCCACCCCCAGGGTATTTGAGTCTACGAAGCCGGCTGTGCTCCCCTTTTCACTCGGTACCTCAACTCTCTCTATTTTTCTCATTCCATTATTCGATCTCTTGCTCTCGCACTTCCCACCCTTGTTAGCGATATACCGTCCGTACCCGGCCGTGGAGAATCGCGCGCATGCTTGTTCTGTCACTGAAATAATGACAATGTCATAGGCTCCGCTGGATCCGCCACGGGATTCTCGCTGCCACGTGGGCGACGATTGGACGCGGACATGCTAATATGGCGTCCGTTCCGAAACATTAAGTTGCGACGATGTTTCTCGTTCACTCGAGAGAAAGAAGGAAAATCACGCGAGACAAACGTGAGATGCTTGTGACTGTCGAGCTCACGTATACTATCTAATACATGCCTAACCGTAGTATGTCTGCAGCGTCTGTAGGAACATTTTTATTTGGTGGAGGGTTGAGTCAGCGATCGAAACAAGGGTCAGTTACTCCATAAATGATTATTCTATTGATAACAGTATATTGTTAATACTTCGGAGATTTAGTTTTACGGGTTAATTCCAGTGTGACGGGTCAAAAAATTGCTAATTTTCACCTTTTTTTTCGATGGATAAAATACGCTAATCAAAATGATTTTTTGCGTGAAATCAATGCAACAATGAAGAATAGATAGGGAATTTTCAAAACATCCATTTTTTTCTAGTCGTAAATACTAGTCGTAAATATTGTCAAAAATAAAAATTTGAAAAAAGATTATCAATCGGTACAAAAGCCGCTACCGCGCTATGAAAGATTTTTTTTATCAACATTGACAAAATGGCGGCAATTTGAAACAAAGGTTTCAAAATTAACTTTTTATAATAGTTTTTCGTTAAAAAAAAAAAGAAAATAAAAAACGGTTACCTCGCAAGATAAAAGATGATGTGAAGAATGGTGCATCGAAATGCGAGACGGATAACTTAAAAACTGTTCCTTTGAGATGTAAACCGTATACACTGAGTAAAAAAAAAAATTCTTAAAAATGTTACACTACATTAACCCCTAAAGAAAATACTGCTGATTGATTATATCGAAGGCCTTTCGGTATTTCGTTATTTCCATTTTTGCAGCCAAAGAAATGTATTCATTATTTATTTATGAAGAAAAATCATTTATTGAAATGTATGGAATAAAATGCTACCATCAGTCATGAAAAAAAATATATATATATTTATATGGAGTACAACAAGAGCAGAGTCACAAGAGAGAGTCAGTCTCGACACGGAGTAGTCGCGTTATCTAGCGACCACCGTTCACCGTCCCGGCATTACCCCGATTTCGATTCGCCACGGGCTTTCAGGCCGATTATGTAACTTGACTGCGAACACGCAGCTAGTACCGGTCTCACGATAATCCCCGAGCCAGATTTTCGCCCCGTCAACTAAACGTCCTGCAGTAGTTGACTATTTTCGAACAGAAGAGTAAACTTTCCGTATCGAATTGATACAACAGTTCGGGACTAAAATTCCCAGAGACTTCGAAAATAGCATATGTGATAAAACGTGTCGATTCATATCCTTTTATTAAATACACTTCGTAAAAAAAAAAAAATATATATATATATATCGTAAAATAACAGTCAGTTCGCAACTGACCAACCAACATAATTGTTTATAGATTAATCTAGAAAAACTACGAATATTCGTTTATTCGAATACATTTTTGAAACCAAAAAAAAAATCTCTTCGTATCGCGCAACGAACGATCGTCACAAAAGCTTTTGCGGTCGTCGACGTATACACAGTTATGTACACCATACATTTGGCACGTACACGCGGACTGTCCCGTACTCGCGTGCGACAGTTCGGTGATTAAAAACGGAAGTGTGCGGACGCTGCACCGCTGGAGTGGACGGAAGGCCGCTACTCTCACTGCACGGACCACCCGACCACCTTGATTTACTGGGTGATATTTCGTCGCTCCACAACACCCGACAATGGGTGCTTCGCGGTTGACATTTCGTTCCCGAAATTATTGCGAGCCCGAGGCACACCCCCCGCCCCCGCCCCGCGATAGTACCGCGCTTTTCTCGTTGGTACGAGAATGCGCGCGGGACTTTTCGCGAGCTGCTACGGGATACCCACACGTTATGGAACACCGGTACCCTTCCAGCAGTTGCGATACCCCCCGACCCCCTCCCCTTCCTCTTTTACCATCATAGTATATTTTAGCCATTTTTATTTTGCACCCGGGAGCTTTCGTCCTCTTCTCTTCTCACTCCTCAAACCACTCGTTCTGTCTGTCGTCGCAACGCCTCTCTTTTGTCTCTCCTTCCCTGGAATTTTTTTTTTTTTTCAACCCCTTCCGATGCCCAACGAAAGTTCCGCTCGCGCTCGTCCGCTACCCGGCCAGATGCGAATTTATCGCAAACGAAAAGAACTGGCAGTTCGGAGATGCATTCCGGTCGTCAGAGATATGCTTTCATTCAATGCGCAAATAACGATCGAAATATAAACAAAAATACTTCAAAGTTCCGCAAGAAATTTTCACAACTGTCGAACCTTTCTCCAGTTTTTAGTTATACAGTTTTAGTGCCTTTCAAACGGCATCTACTTGAATATGTTCAACCGCGAAGCAATAAACTATCGTTATCTTGCTTATGCCATTTACCCCCTTAATTCGAGAGCCGAGCAGCAGCATGAGATTCTCAATTTACATTCCTATCGGGAGCTTCGAAAAGATAAGTCAATTTAAATAAATTAGTAATGCTATCTCGGCCGACGGTGCGCGAGGGGATGTATCGGGGAGGGGATTAAATGATATTTTATCAATTTTCACTGCGATTCGTTACGCGCGGTGACGCCGTCGTTTTCTCGTTTCCTTTGTCCATTGCGAGGACCCTTCACTTTTGCTCACCGCTATTGAATTTTTGTGCAATTTAAAACATAACCAGTACCGATGAATGATAAACGAAAAAAAAAAAAAAAAAAAACAAAAAAAATTTCGATGTTTTTTTAAAACGCGAAATTATCGTAATACCACAGCAGACAGAGGTGAATTCGATTTTTTTTTAACGTCGATGTACGATTTGTTTCAAAAAAGAATAATTCTCGTTCTAAAGTCGGATTGCGGCGAATCTTTTCGCTCGTAAAAATTCTGCGGGTATACATAGATATAGGCAACGTGAGGGTTTTCACGGCAAACGTTTATACGTGTCGTACACATACCTATCTACGAGGGACATAATATAATGGGGCATAACAACGGCGTTAACACGCAGTGGCCGACCCCGGACGCGACCCGGGACCCTCCCCGGGTGAGTTACACCTCTGATAATTACTAGAAATTAATGCGCCAGCCTATTCCCAGCCGTTCGCCATTGTACCTATGTACGCAGGGTGTAGCATTATACCGCAGTTTGTCCCGTCGCTCGACATTTCTCCGTCCACGTTTATTCGTCGCCGCTTACACTCTGTATTAACGCGCTTATACTCAACGGTAGAATCGTTGTAATTCAGAGACGAGTCGAGCACAACGATCGCGATACACTATCCTCCGTACACTCGTAATAATTGATTAAAAGTTTTTTGTACTTACCGATTTCTTTTTTATTCATCAACGCGTAGTTTTCACAGTTAGTTGCCAATTATATTATCGACTAATGATAATTTATCGGCTAACATAGCTATTCACTATTTCGCGCATGCGGACTATTTTTTTTTAATTTTTATAACTTTGGTATATTCATTTAAATGATTAACATATTTTTGTCTTCAAATAAATTTTGTCGAAGGAAAGAAATCGATTATTCAACATTGTGAAAAAAATTTAGAACACCGGTCTGAATAAAATTCGGCAAGTCAAAGAGTTAAATATTTATACCATTTTTACCGACCGATGATCAGTTTAAACTGAATAATGTTGATTAATTTGTCTTTTTGTTTATTAGTAATAATATTTTAATTAATTACTTCATATAGATCGTATTTTTTACGAAGCTTTCATTGCTATGAAAGTTATGCAAAGGTCAATATTTACGACAAAATTCTAATCGAGACAAAACTTTAAACCTAATACGGATTTGTTACAGCCTTTGAGGATAGATAAATTAAATCACGACGTGGTGAGGCTTTTTCTCATACGTATACTGTTGCCGGCAAAGCCAAGTCAAAGCTAAGGGATGTTATTAAGGTCCGCGCTCGTGCGCTCGTGCTGCTGCTGGTTTCGGTCAGATAGTTTAATGTGAATTTATTGCGATCGCGATTGGTCCTGCGGTCGCGGCGGCTAGAAAGCAGGAGAGAGCCGCGTGCTACGGTCGCGCGACGTCAAACCGATAGGCCCGGCGCACACCGGCGGGGGGCTCAGCATCCCTTGCGAGCGAAGTACATAGCTGTCCGGCTATCTGGACTCTGCTTCGCTTTAAATCGGTCTTCTCAATTGAATTCTGTCGGAGGGGATGAGACAGAGAATAGAGATCTCCGCTGGCTGTTCGTCAGTGTTTTAAACTACCGAGACGTACGACCCCCGAATGGAGGGAAGTGTGTCGTATAGATCGTCGAAGCGATATCACCTTATGCGGTGATTCAATCATCTCCGCCGCCACCATTGCCCCTATGTTTGATATATTTAAACCATCCCTCGAGACTCGAGGCAAAACGCGATCGTTTAATTCGACAAATTCTTTACCGACCTCATTTATTTTTTCATGCCTTTTTTTTGGTTCATATCGAAATTCAGACCGAACCATGACAATCTTGCAAGCATCATAAATATTAATGGTATTCTGGTAGGGTAACTCGAGCGAAAAATCTTGACACAAAGACGATAATTGTATTAAAAAAAAAAGAAAAAAAAAAAAAAAGTGCGTCCAATTTTTTTTTATCGAATAATTTTTGTACAAAAAAAAAAGTGCGTAAATTTTTTTGATAATTTTTGTACAAAGCACAAGCTTTCCTGCCAGCAGTATTCTTTCGACGGAATATTTCAGTGCGAATAAAAAAAATGTAAGAAATTCGGTAAAAACAGACAAAATTGGGGGGTAAAAATTTCGTAAGATGGTACTTTGAAATATGGATGATATATTAGTTCCTTTCAAATATATGAATAGAAAGTATGTAGAAAAATCAGAGTCGGCAGACATATCACCGTAAGCTGCATAGCTTCACCGTCGTCGACTTTCATGTGTATCTATTAGCAGAAAGTCAACGTCCCTCTCTTGAACTTAGCTTACCCTCTACCGACCCGAACTGCTGAGATTCCCGGCGCGACCTGCGGTATGCGGGAGGCCGGGAGGTGTGGCATAGCTCGCGTTTCTCGTAATTCACATTACTTTAATTCATATGGTAATCGGGCACCGCGGAGGCCCGGGTTACGGGAAAACTTTCGACGAACAATGCAAGGGACAATGGTCGCGGGTATGGGGGGCAGGATGACGTTGGGGAGAGGGGGGGAGGGGCGGCACGGGAGGTGAACGCGATATCGGATTCTCCCCTGTGGACGACATGCCCGTTATCGACAATGTCCGCCCGCTCGACCGGAAGCCATTTCGCCGCGAGAACTCGCGTACACCCGCGTATTCTCGATGCTCATGTTACTGCTGCCGTGACGAAATTTATATGAAAGTTTCGACGGCAATCGGGATATAATTTGGCGAGAGAATCGTCGCCCTACGAAAGGTGCGGAATCGGCCGGTCGATAATGTATGGTGTCGTTATTACAATCTTAAATATGTATCTCTCTACTTAACCCAATAAATATCAATTATATACTGAAACGTTACGTTGAAACAAGACGTTAAGCTTTTCGCCGAAGAATCTCTAATTGATACAGAATTTCATTTTTAGGCGCAATATAAATTTAATTTGTATATCATTTCTTGACTTATATATGAGATATAGAATTTTTCATCGTTTTTAAAAATAAAAAATCTTTTCGGAGAGTTGACGTTTTGTATTAAAAAGTCATCGATTTTCTTTAAAAAAAAAAAAAAATCGTAACAGAGAATTCACAAAATCGAAGACTATATGTGTGGCGTTTTCCTCAATGAACAGGGAGAATTATACTGAGCCAATTGACCATACTGTATAAAACTGCGTGAATTACTGAAATATGAATACCATATTTCCAGATTTCGGCGAGTTTCATATACGGTTTCTCGGTATTAATGCATAGGAATGGCCCCTCTTACTTTTCTACGGATGACCGCGACGACTACGACGACGACGACGACAAAGTGAAAACGGACAGTATTGGTCTGGCAAAAGCAAACTCGCGCGCGAGGAAATTGACCGGTTGGCCATATGCGTCGACTCGCGGCTGGCGCGTCGTCGAGAGGGTCCCGCGACTCGGGCTTATAGCTCTCGGGGGTTGGGGGACAGAGAGTGAGAAGGAGATCCACGCATTACAAATTTAATCTTACAAATGGATCCGAAAACTTGGAAACAATGGAATATATGAAATGTGGGGGCGTATATCAACTCTCTGTGTCTCTAAACACGTATACATCGGGGGGGGGGTGGCGGCACAGAAGAGAACGGTGGAAGACTTTTCCGCGACGAGCAATATTGTCAGCGCAGATCCATATTCTCGGCGAGAATGCGGAACGACGAAAGAGAAAAGACTGTGAAAGCACGACGCAGGACGTAGGGGAACGACGAACAAAACGACAAAACACGAAACTAGCTGCTGCTTCTGGTTTTGGTTATGTCGGTGAGCGACAAGAAGCTTTCGCTGACGATAGACCCACGTTACCTGTCCGACCCCCGAACGCTCGGGTTATATGAGGTTTTTTTTTTTTTTTTCAAGTGTCTCAGAATATTTCTAAAATACCGTACTTCTCCCAAAATATTGATTGTATTAATAAATAGTTTAGCGCTTGTAGACTCCTACGACATTTGTTTTGTCCGTAAAGATATATGAGGACAGACGGCAGGAAAACAATTTATTTGCGAATGTAACTCAATATGGTAGATATTTCATACATTGAACAATAAATTTAATCAATTATTGAATTATTGACAGAATCAATATGAATTAAAGAGAAAAAGGCTATTCGACGGAAATCAAGAGGACAATCGGGTTGATAAAATTTTTCATGGCTCATTGCATGTGCTAAGCAAAGGGGTATGGAAAGTGGATAGTCTGAGTTTTGAAGGAATTATGCCGCATACGTATGAACCGTGGCGAGGAAGCGGAGAATCGGGGTTGCGGGGGTCGGTGGGGGGGGGGGGGTGCCGCGGTCGGACAGACTCGTTCTCGGATGGCGCTCGTGGGTGGTGCGGTAGATTAGCATAAATATGGCGTCTTAGAGCGGGTCGTTTGTCATCGTTAGCAAAGCACACGCTTCCTGGGACTCGAGTAGTCACACTCCTCTGAAACGCCGTGCTGTTTCTATTCCACGGCCAAGCAGAGAGCTATCCTATAGAAGTAGAATGTGGAAAGGACGGTTGGAGGCAACGCGTGGTACAGAGTGGAGAAGAGATGGGAGCGTTCTACGTATCCTGAGCTGAGAGTCCCGCAGGAAGGAAGCCGCCGATGTGGCGGCGGGTAGTACACCCCTCCGAGAACGGGAACAAGTGGCTGCGCTCTGAGATATTCCAGGGATTCCGGGGAACAGCAGTAACAGTGGCGGAGAATGTTAGACGTATACTATACGCGTTACATACACGTGTGACTCTGTTCTGTTCTGTTTTGTTAATATGTATAGTTTGTCGTTCGTTTGAAAACTCCATATACAAGAGGAGCAGAAACTACGAAATTTCGAAGGCGCTTTTAGAATTTTCAAGAAAATTTCGGAATGATGTCTTAAATGAAACGAAAGTCCTTTTAAATTTATTATTTTTTATATTAACTCTTAGATAAATGTGTGGCGGACTACAAAAATAAGAATTTCGCGAGAAAATGATGAATTTCTTCAATCCATGCGGGTCCGATCCAATCCCAGTTATTACGATCGCCCTAAGAGCTATAATAGCAATGCTCCCGATCCCCTACCAGCTATCGGTGCCAATCTGCTGAAACACATTGCCATACTTCATAAGCACCCTTCGCGTGGTCGTTCCTGCGTGTAATATAATAAGTACCGTTCGAGTATCGATGGAAACGTTCGAGGCTTCGAGTTCGGACGCTTCTTGGATATGAATTGGTGTGAACATATCTTTTTGTTTCACGACAAAAGCTGTCACCACGAAAAAAATGAATTATTTGTAGTTTTTGGTGTAAACTTTCAGCTGCGAAGCGCAAATATGGATCGAAATATGAAACTTCGAAGTCTCGATCGATTTTTTAACAGTCAAAACTGTTTAAGGGATCATTGTAGTGTAAAATCTTCAAAAAGTCTTTTTACACACTTTAAAAAAAAAAAGCTTTTTTTTTAATTTTCACATTTTTTTAACGAAAAACTGCCGAAAAAAATGCTTAATTCAATACTTTTTTCAAATCGCCGCCATTTTGCCAATTTTTATTTTTAAACATTCGCCACAGCGCGATGTCAGCTTTTTTTTAACTGATTTAACTTCTTTTCAAATGCTGTTTTAGACAATATTGATGATTTTACAAAGGACGTGCATACAAAAGATTCAGGATTCGCTGTTTCTTAGCCATTGTCTCAATTTTTCAGTTTTTTTAAACCCATTCACTGCCATAAATAGTATTTTTGAAAAAAATTCTTTACTAAAGGACTTTTTACATGTTTGTCTATCGCGAAAAAATTGCTATATACATATATGAAGCCGTCAAAATCGCAGTTAAACTGTTCATTTTTTTTATACATCCTTTTAGTTGAAATTTTTCGCAGTCCCTTATTCACCGGAGTACCCTTGTTGAACTGATTTTTATAAAAATTGGTACACGGAATATAGTTACGGAAAAAGGGAAGCGAAGCTCTGTGAAAAGCAGCGGAAGAAAATAAGGTTCTCGCTAGTAGAATGCTCTTCCATCAGAGTCTCGAAGCGAAGCGGTTTTCGCTCACAGACTACTGTTGCCCCGACCGCCTACCCTTCCGGCGCACCGCGTTCGTTTCTCTCGAGGGAGCGTTTACCGCGGATAATTCATATTTATGACCGACGGCTCTATCAACCCCACTTGCCTCGTATACATTTAATTGAGACGTCCGTGTCGAAGCCAATAGGGCGAGCGAACCGTTGTCTCGGAAAGGGGAAAAGTACACAACTATAGGATATGCTTCGTCCAGGCAATGTGGAGAAGTCGCCTTGGTTTCTAAACACGTTACAGCTATCGCATTGTATAGCGTACACTAGTATTCATATGCGTCTCTCCTTCTCTCCCTGAGCGGACGTGATTTCGCGGAAGTGTCGTCGTATCGTCGATTCGATCCACACGGCTGTCCATTGGACTGTACGCCCAGAATTCGTGATGATCGAGTGTGAATAATTTTATTATTTTCTTATAGAATAAATGAGAATTTTTACTAACCACGTGAACGCTTCTCTTTCACTCGACTCTCATTTTTATCGCCGGTCAAACTATTACTACGGTTCTCTCGATATTTCCAAAGAATTTCAAAACTGTTCGCGAAGCCTTTTTAGCTTCGAATACCGCGCGCCGCGAACAATCGCTTGAACGCTCTGACATCGGCGTCAGAATGGAATCCACTTAGTTTTTAGAGAGCGCCCTTTCACGCGAATCGCCCCTCCACAACTATTAAATACTAATTCCATTAAAGCCCGGAAGGGTTGCACGCTCGTTCGTATCTCTGACCCATATTTCATAGCAAAAGCTTTTCAATCTGAGAAAATACTTATGGATCCAACGCTCTCGCGCTACCTACCCTTCTCGGCACGATCGTTCGAACGCTGCTGCTGGCCTCGCTGGCCTTTTCTCTCGCGAACACTCTGTCTCTCTACTCCCTCGTACTTCGTCGTTTTTCTCACCCTCTTTCATCCTCCCTTTACACTTCTGCCCCTCATATCCTCAGCTATCGCTTGGCCAGAGGCTAAAAATATGGAAGCCACTCTACCGGGACAAGCGAAATTCGATGGCGGAATTACGGGCGGAAAAGTTTTTGTTTGTCTATCACTTTTTTCCTCTCTCCGCAGAAGGCGAAAGAGAATTCACGTACGTGTGCGTCAAGTTTTTCGATGAAATTGATATTATTATTCTCGATGAGCTTTCGTTCACATCGCTCAATACTTTGTAAAAAAATAATATAAAATACGTTTTATATACACAGCTTGGTAACCATTGTTCGATAAAAGATCAGTGTTTGAGGATATGTTAGCCAAGTTATTTTTTTACGTTTGCCTCCGAAAATTCTTATACGTTTTTTAAAAAAAATAAGGATTTTTTTAAATACGCATTATTATTATTCCAACAACTTTTTCCTCTTCATTTTCAATAGTTATCGTCAGAAAATCGATACCTCAAATCAGCACGTAACTTAATTTAAAAATCAAAAATCAGATTTAAATAATATATTGATTACTTTGCAACTCGACTAAACTTCTTTTTAGGTCTTTTGGTTTGAACAATGGATTTAGTTACCATTTGAAGAGATCATTTTAGTCATTATAGTGAGGAAAGTCAAAAAAAAAGTTGTTTTTCATGATTTCTTTCGAAGGATAAAATGCCCCGATCAGTCTGATTTTTTAATGTCATATCAACGCAATCATGAAAAACAGAAAAAAAAAATTATAAATTATTATTTTTATGTTTTTAATAGTCTTTGGACGGTTGAAAATGGTTTGTAAAAAAATTTTTCTTAACGATGTACACTCCTCTATCGTGCTATGGATGATTATTTTCGATCGAGATTGGCAAAATGGCGACGATTTGAAAAAAAAAAAGTATCAAATTTAACCTCTTTTCGGCAGTTTTTAGTAAAAAAAAATATAAAAAGCTTCCATAGCAAGATAAAGAATGGTGTGAAGAACGTTGTGTCAAAATTTTTAACGGATAATTTGAAAACTCTTCCTTTGAAAATGTAAAGAGGGTACACCAAGAGTAAAAAGATTACTTGAAAATTTTCCACGAGAATAATCCCTCAAGAGGATTTTATAATATGAAAAGTTAAACTGCGCAGTGACTCCCGATTAGGTGACAAATATATTTGATAATTTGTTGGAATTCGATTATTCATTTAAAGAAATGCGTTTATTCAATGAAAACATTTGTAAAAATACGTAATTTTGGCATTCAGACATTCAACATGTTGAGAATAAATGAGTTTCGCTGGCAGTTTGAAAATTTAATTTACGAAACTTCTAGACATCGATCTCCACTTATCTTCAAATCGGCCTATCGACGAATGCAATGTGAAAGAGACGAAAAAAAAAGTAACGAAACGAATCGCGAGTTCATTCTCCAATCTCCGTGTAAGCTGTGCTTTACAGTTCTTGCTGCCTTTCGATAATCAAGAACCCTCTCGACCGGCAGCGTCGATGCAATCGTCCAGAAGCTCCGTGATAACGGAGTTTCAATTATACGAACGAGCCGTGGAGTTTTGGCGGAGAGTAGATAATAATGGGATGTCCGCGCGTTGCAGTCTCGTTTCCGAGTGTCATCGCGATCGAGAGAATCCCGAAACTCGACGAGGATAACCGATAGCTCCTGAATCGGGCGACATTCTCGGACACCATATAGCATCGAAACTTTGTGAAAACTTTTATTTCAATTACTCCGAAGACGACAACGACGATCTATCGAAATGTCATCGTCGAAGAATTTCGATTGCACAGTTGGATACATGTCTTCAATTGGCAAAAGTACCTTTCGCTGCAATGCAAGAGCTTTTGAAGGACGAAGTCTAGTTGAAAGTTTTTTTTTATTGTCGGACTTTAGGAATTCAGAAATTGATAACAAAGGACGATGTTCTATACACTCGATAGTTCGCTGTCTCTTAGTCTCTTCGAAAATATGGCAAATTGCCATTCGAAATTCGCCGCGTGCATGAATACGAGATATAACTCTGCGTTATGCCCAACAGAGCGTTGCCATCACAGCAATTCTGCATTGATAAGCAGCCAAGTGTATAGCATAATCCCAGAATTGAAATAAATCGAACGTTTCATCGGTTATGATGTTAACTTTTTCATCACTTGCCAAGTAAGAAAAAAAAAATGCTCAATACCCGTATGAAAATGAAGTATATAATGAGATATTCACAAGATGGCGAACTTTTTGCCGCAAGATGTATAACTTTTATATATTTTTTTTTATGTATATATATCAGGTATTCGACGTATATATTTCATATATTTGAGATATCTTCGAAGATATATCCGGCAGATATATGTAAAATCTGTATGAGATGTACAATCTCCGTATTCTTAACTCGATGAGACCGGAAACGCTCCCATTTTTGCATTTCAGTTGGGACAATGAGGGGTAAAGGCGTCCGTAAATACCACTTGGAGTGGGGAGAACGGACTCAGGGAAAATATAGTTAAGGGAAATCGTTGGCATGGTATCGAGTTAAAATAAGGGAGCGATTAAGTTAAGAGGAGTTAAGAATTCGGAGCTTCGACTGTAGAAATTTCTGCCGTTTTATGTAAAGATATACTTTTATATACAATGACATATACTTTACTGCTATGGAAGTACATCACGGATAAAAAAAGTTTCCAATGATATATATATGCTTACGATCGAAAAAATTCCTTCAAATCAAAACTAATTTTAAGCTCCACATTCGGAACATTTAGTACACCATTCGGTATAAAAATATTAAAAAATACCCTCACACATCCTCTACGTAAAGACGATCAGCGGAAAGTTCTGCTGTTACACACCGTTTACGTTTATTTCGTAATTCATTTATTTAATAATCACGTCGTGTTTTGGTGACCGTGAAAAAGCGTCAATGGCGGAGGTTGCGATGAAGGAGACTGCGTTAGACATTGAAGACGCAAATTATTACGCGATAAATTTTTTTTTTCGATGTTATGAAAAAAAATATGACCATATTTTGAAGGGGGAACGCCAGAAAAACTACGAAGTATCGAAATCCGATGAAAAAATAACTCTTTTAACTCTCTGCGAATCAGAGTTTCTGATGTCGACAATGGCGATTGCCGACAATAGAAGAGATTGTTCAGCAATCTCAAGCTATAGATGTCTTTTTCCATTACAAATGCGTAAACTAATGTATAACTGACATAAAGATTATCGCAGTATGGTCAATGGCGTTAAGAGAAGTGGTTTAAGCCACTGAGAGTAGCGAAAACTCGTCAATCGTAATTTCAGTAAAAACAGGAAGGTCCGTGTGGAGTTCAGCGCTCAGTGTTTACCCTCCCGTGACGCACCGTTTCCTCGGGGTGAAGTCACGTCCAGCGTTGAGGGAGGGTTCTCAAACGTATCATCAAACTCTCAAGTCGATTAAGCCGATCGGGAAGTCCGAAACTAAATCGATATGAGAACCCCGAGAGGCAAGCAGCGCGAGGCACCAAAATGACGGATGGCCCCATCTCTTCATCCTCACAGTGCTCATGGGCGTTAAAGCCTTCACGACCCCCGTCGCATTCTGTACTCCAACACGGTACTGCGCACCGCACTGAAATACCTATACCTAACCCTTCGAAAAACTTAGCCCGTCTCGTTTGCGAGTTGTTTATGGATCAACCGAAGATTTTCTTCGCAAAGTATAAATCAACGACACCACTGTACACGGAGTTGTAAGGCGGGAATGACCGTCCGGCGTTCGTAACGAATGTCGTCTACTGCCATCGAGTCTTCTGAGTTATTGCGTCGACTTGGCAATCGACACTCAGCCTGCGTAAACGATCAAAACCCGTGATATTCATAATTCAAACTGTATCTTCGCATTCGCCATACATTGTCCTTCGCGAATTCAACGCGATTGTTCGGAACGTTACGAATTCGCGAAACAAAACTGTCTCTCGATCCCGCAAGAAATCGAATGACTCGACGTGGGCGACGAAGAAAAGGACGAATGTAGAACTTTTTTTATAGGGTTCGGATGTATAAGCGGTGATAATTTTGGCGTCAACGAAAGAGCATTGGAATAGCGACAGAGATAACTTCCATATTGGGCGGTGGCTCCGAGATGAAGCGACGACCGCAAACGACTGGCGGTACTTAACTCTCTCTCCTACACGCTTCTGCTCGATTCAACCCTCACAAGTACATCCATATCTGTGATATCTAACTGTATAGCAACGTCGAGTGTACCATACTATTCCGCCACTTCCCAATAAGCGCAATAAACTCATTCGAAGCTTTACTGCGAATCGCTTTACAACTGGGGGTTACGACAGTGGCTAACGCTACGAACACCAGGACGGCACCCGCAACGTCAGACCCGCTTTCCGATCTCTGAAACTAGTTACCGAAACTGCGCTACTTTAAATTACGAGCCGCGGCGCCTTCGCGATTTATTTTTGCGGTAAGGGATGGGCAGAGGGTGAATGCGAGCGCACGCCCCCCCCCCCCCCTCACCTTCACTGACGACGAAATACACTCGCGTGCTTTCGTGTCGTCGTCGTGACGGGACTACACGACGAACGTAAAACGAACGACGAGCGATATTCGCACAGTTATTTTCGTTCTTCTACCACTCGGCTATCTTTTCATTCTACTTCTCGTCATTCTTATTATTCACGAGTGTTGCTCGACGCTCGAGGTCGCCGATGCGCTTTCTTATGTACTTCTCCTGTCTTTTCTCGAAACGGCAGCTATAAAGCAAAACGAGTTTCTCCAACAGTATATCTTGTAGTTTTTCCTGATAGTGGATGTATTTCAATGTGTAGGTATCGCGATATACCGTTGAATATTGTGCAAATATTTTTGACATGCCGTTAATGATAATCGGTAATTTTAAGCGTAATATACACTTCTGAATTTTCGACGACGTGCTATAAATCCGGAGACTATATTATATAGGTAAAAGAATATTCTAAAGATTGTTATTCGCTTTTAAAGGGTATTTATTGAATATTATTATTATTAAAAATGTATACATTGATATATAAAATATAAAACTTTACGATGACATATATACATGTATCGCAGTTATTTTAAAATAGACTTTATTTCTATGACAGTTTTATTTATTTTTTTAATTATTGTACTGTGACGAAATACATGGAAATTTAATTTTGAAAATTTAACGAACAGTCCACTATGGTTTTTTTTTCTCTAAACCCGTTAAAATAAATTTAAAAAATGGCCGACGTCCCGAAGAGACGCATTAACTTGGAATTCCGAATGATATATTACCGCCGAAAAATGGCTGCCGCTCAATGAATTCAAGCAAATCATTTGATGACCTCGTGATTACCTATCAGATTTACATTTCCATAAATACTCGGAATAATAATTTGATCGATTCTTATAATAATAACTTGATGTTGGATAGACGAAGTATCGTAATAAACTCGTAGCACCAACTTTTTCCGTTGCAACAATCCGAATTGACGTGAGCTTTCGCTCTTCACTTTCCATTCTCGCCACGACGAATCGCGATTTCCATTTTTCATCATGGTTCGGGGCCGAGTGTAATAGTTGTGGGAGGGTGAAAAACTGTAGCCGCGGGCGAGTAGACAGGCGGCTGGCGTGTGGTGTAGTACTCCGCCCGGTTGTGTAGTATAAAACCGCGCGTGACATTACCTTCTATATTCGCAAAACGGATTCTACGCCGAGCTGCCGTCACAGCATCCATGACTACCCCGTAGCATCACCCTTGTGGTAATGAGATGGTTTCAATTCCGGCCTCAGGGCAAACACCACTCTCGTACTCTCGTGCAACGCGTATGCATGAGTAAACGTGACTATCGCGACGTAAATACTCGAAGGAACGAACGGCAAAGGATAGATATGCGAGTTCGAGATTAATGTCTCGGAATTCAGGTCCTAATCTCTGTCGAAGTACGTACATCGACAATTAATTTTTCTTAAAAATTATACCAAACGACGTAATTTGACTTTCTTAATTCATATAAACGTATTTAAAGTATAATTTTGCTAATTTGTAGACAATTACCAAATAAACGACATTTTTTATCGATAGCTATCGAAGCTTTTTTTAATTTCATATCTTTTTTAAAGAAAAAATTGTCGAAAAATCCGGCGTTTTGTCAAAGTTGTGTTTTGATCGGAAAAAAAAATTCTTTTTTCGAAATTTAGTTTTGAATGATATTTACGATTACAGGAGTATTCACCGTCAGGAAACAATTTTTAACAAAAATTTTCAACCGCCCAAACCAACTGTAAAAAGAATATACGTTAACACGATGTTTTCTTCTATTCGCCGTTGGTGCTTCGATTTGTCATTTTAGAAATCAGACTAATTAGCGTATTTTATCTATTGAAAAAAATGAATTGAAAATCAGTAATTTTTTGGCCCGTCACACTAGAATGACCCCTTAATAACTGTACGCAGCTTTTAAGTATGTTATTTGTATATTTAAATATTTTATTTCGTATTACTAATAATGATATATCTAATATGTCGCTTATGTAAATCTTAACGTGTTGTTTTTAGCAGACGAAAAAAAAAAAAAAATTGAAAAAACTCATTAGTTTGTGAGGGTATTAGAGAAAGAAAACTGAGGGTTTCGTACGAATTGCGACCGATGGGTGACGTGAAAGCCGAAAGGGTTCCGAAGGAGAGGTAGAATAAGAAGACGGTGCACGGTTTGGAAAGGGGTGGGCGTAAGCGGTCCAAAACGCCGCTGGAGCAGATGACACGTCCGCCTTGGCGCGATAAGGTAATGGTAGCTGTAACACGCTCCGGAAAGATGCCGGTATTACGAAAGACACGAAGTCTTGAGAACGGCTCACCACGGCAATCGCAACCTTTACGACGGCTGTCTTGATACGCAGGCAACGTGCGCTTCCAGAAAGCACAGCCTCGAGAACAACGCTCTGTACGCTACGCGCATAACAAGGCCGACCCCCTTCGAGCAATCCTCGTCGAGTGTTACAACTTTAATTAAACGTAACAACGATTACGAGGTATAATAGTAATACGCGGGGCTGCGGTAACTCGACGAGGTACCCTTTGTCGATGACGGGGGCGGCCTCCTGATTCTCCTCAGCGGATTATCCCAGAGACTCAGATCTTTCATGGATAAACTTCCGTAGAGAATATTCTCCGACAAAGAGAGCATTTTTGGACGGTACCAAAGGTCCTAAAAATTCTTCTGGTCGCATTCATTACTGAAATACAGGCAAAAAGGGGCCGCGATGTATTTACTTTATTTCGCGTGGCCCGGTAAACGTAGCTCGTTCGCCAAACATGTCATCACTGCTTTTTCTTTTAATACGACTAACCAAATTTTTGGAATTTAAAAAAAAATTCATAATGGATGCGTTTATAAATATTTTGTCGTAAATATTTTTTTCACTGCACTTTGCGACTGGTTGAGGACTTACGATATTATCAAAAAAAAAATATATATATATCAATGAATTATTGCGGAACATTTCGTAGTTAGTACTCTCCGATTTGTCTTTATTTCAAGATCTCGGCAATAAGTTTATGACTTATTTAAAGTTTTGAGAAGAGGGTTCGTGGTGGAGAAAGAATGGTCTGCCGTACAGAGTGCACGGTACGTCGGGGGCATATTGGCAATCTCTCGGAAGCGCGTTGAATATTTCCGGCGGAGGCTCTTCGGGGAGGTAGCAGCAATTCCGTGTGCACCAAGAAGACGCTATCGCGGTCAAGATGGCGGTACGTATACAGTGTGCTCCACCTTATATTAGCATATAAACTCCTAGCCGGCGGCCCGAGACCCACCCACCGTTTTGATTTATGCAACAAATATGCCTCCCCTGCGTCGATGCGGCCCATCGCAACCGAAACACCGAAAGCCCTTCGTGTTTCGAGTTTGTAAATAAACGATTATCATAAAAACTATGCACTCATTTTTTTATAACAACAATAAAATATTTTATTTTACTATTTTATCTATAAATAGTTTTTATTTTATTTATTTTTATAGGTGAAAAAAAAAGTATCTCGAATTTCATGCGATTGTTTATGGGTGTTTCGCTCATCTAAAAATTGCTCAGGGCCAAATATTAATATTTAAAAAAATAATAATCTTAATAATATTTTTTTAATAACCATAAATATTGTAAGAGAATTATTTGTTTTAAGTATACAAATTTTTTAAATTATTTATTTAAAAAAAATGGGACTCTGACCAATTGGTGTCATATTCGAATCTGAGAATTTTTTTACAGGATCACGAGAACGATACAAAAAATCGCTAACATGAGTTTTTTTTACAAGATTTTTTTAAGAAACAGGAAAAAATAAGCCACGCGTTTTAACCTGAAGTTGACGAACTCATTCGTCTTTAAATGAATAATCGCTGTGATTGTTAGCATCAGGAAAATCCGTCAATAAAAAAAAAATGAAAATTGAAGTTAAGTTTGCATATTTACATGTTTCTGCGTGCAATTCTATATTTTTGTTACGAAGATTTGACAATCGTGTCAATTTTTTCCACGATATCCACTTCATAGCTGATCGCATTTGTCTGCGCGTAGTTTTGCATTAACGATAAGTATGGTAATGAATTACCCGAATTAAAAGGTCTCGTAAAATCCTGCAATAATTCAAGATCCGCGATGTATCAAAGCGAATAAGCATAAATGAATAACTGCACGATAGATAAATGAATGTGGTCGGTCACTGCGCTCGCGCGTTATACTGAGTCTCTACTCGCTCGCTATCGTTCACATTTCCTCTCGTTAATCATTCATATTTTCTTTTATTAGTCGAAACGTTTTAATGGTTGGAAACTTTGCGCGATATATAACACGTACCGACGAAATAACAGTGAGGATTTTAGCGCTTCGTCGTTGTTGCATTTACGCTCGCTGGAGGGATCGGAGTTTACCCAACGCGATTTAAACGCGTTTGTGTAACCGCTTATGGATAACAGGCAATTTTCTTACGGTTTGTGGTGGTGTTAAAATATGTATGGGGCTTCGAGTTAAGCCCGCGTCAACGTTGTTAGAGAGCGAAACGATGAGAGCGCCCGTTCACCCGGAGAACAGTGGGCAAGCGGCGAGGAAGCTGTTACCGAGCCATTTGCATGGCATCAATGCGATTTCGTTAAAAGCGCAACCCTCGCCAACAAACCCTTCCTGTTTTTATTGTTATCTGTTGTACGAATACACAATTTTCGTCACGAAATAGCCGAATGAAACATTTCAATAACTACGAATACTTTATTTTTTTATTTTTCCTTTTTCATTTTTTATTTCGTACAGTAAAAAACTGTGTATTCATCCAACTAATATTAGAATGAAAAAGTTCACGAAGATTCGGAAAATCGATACGAAACATTGTTGTTTCTTCAACAGTATGGAAAAACAATGTCGAATTGACGATTTAAAGAATGGACCGGAGAGCCATCGGCGTCGAAGACTGAGACTTTTGTTTCCAAAGAACCATAAAAATCACTGAGCGGCTGTATACTGCGAAATTCCGCATAAGGGAGTCGTAGACACTTTTATGCCTCTCACATTAATTTGCATAATCGAATATAAAATCTGCATAACGCCCGGTACGTTTCTTCGAGTTGGTCTTCGCGTCGTATGTCACGGAAGCCGTCGAACCCGCGACCCCCTTCCCCTCCCGCCGTTCGTAACGTAGACCAATTTTTTTTTACTTCGACAACCACTTATCTTCACGGATAATTATTTAGTCACTTTTTTTCTTCGTTTACATAGCTTTTCGCGATACCAACACGAATTTTCAAGTCCCTTGTACGACTACCACCCTTTCAATACGATTTGCTATTGTAAATTCCATTTTTTCCATTTTCGAATTTCTGTATAAATATTATCGAATTTGTAATTCAAAACTTCATTTTTAACGGTGAAACATCTCGCATGGTAAATCCATCATTGACCATGTTACGCTGTTGATACATTTTAAATTTAAGGACATTTCCCGTTTCAATAATGTTACTTATCAACAGCTGATAAATACGAAAATCCAAAGGGCTTTTTTGTCAGTCTACCAGCAATTATCTACGCAGAATATGCGAAATTCTGTCGTATCATTTGTGTAGTACCGACCGTGCTGAATATTCCCTTGACAAGAATAATATCATCAGCAGGTAAGGTAGATTTCTGTAGAATCGGTCGGTAACTTTACAGCAGTTGGAGGGAAGGTAACTTATCGATACGGCAGATCTCTATTACTATTCGTCGTTCTGTACTTTGGAAATTCTTTATGTACCCCATATGCCATACGAGTAGTTGCACAGGCAATAAACACAGAGGGCGCCACGATTAACGAGACCGGAGAAAATAAGGATGTTCTCTGAAGGGGATGATGTAAAGTGCAGTCACGTACTACGCGCACGTACGCCATAAATAGCATTACTGTAGTATTTGCACCGGAGTTAAATTCGCCGTTTGTTCGAACGCTGTATGGTAACAGTCAATACATAATTTTCGACAAATGACCGTCGGTTTAACTCGTCTCGGATTCCATAGCGTTATGATCGATATAGCATACAACACAAAATTATTCATACAACATCGCTGTGTCAATTCAACGGCTTAACACGAATTGCAATGATAGTGACTGCGAATATATTGTGAGCGATAAAAACTTTAATTAATTATGATCAGAATTAAACGAAGATACGTTTATTCGTCAATAATTTATTTTTTCAGAATAATGCGATTTGTATATTTTGATCAATTGGGAAATATGAAATAAGACAAAACGTTGAGTTTTTTTTACTTATGACGGAAGTGTTGTAATGGTAATGTTAACCGCCTCTCGTGAACATAAAAGATTATAACAAAATAAAAGAATTGAGGGATTACGGGTTAAAAAATAGCTGATTTTTACGATTTTTTTTTTCCGGTGTATAAAATACGCTAATCCGCCTGATTTTTTTATGTCGAATCGAAGCAATCATGAAGAACAGAAAAAAAATCTTAAACGTTACTTTTACTTTTTTTACAGTTTTTTTGGGGCAGTTGAAAATGGTGTGTGAAAAAATTGTCTAAAACAAAATTTGAAAAAAAAAAAAAATTATCAATCAGTATGAAAACCGTTGTCACGCAATGGAGGATTTTTTTTTCGATCAAAATTGATAAAACAGTAATCTGAAAAAAATTTATCAAATTTACTATTGTTTTTCGACAGTTTGTTTGTTAAAAAAAATATATGAAAATTATGAAAAAAAAATTTCAAAGCAAGATAAAGAATGGTGTGTTAAAATTTCATCAACATCAAATATTAGCAGGTTTTTTGAAATATTTTTTTCATGCATATTAATTGTCTTATGTGTTTTATTTTGTAACGCTATTCATCGATTACTTCTACTGTATCCTCATATACTATATATATTTGACCGATGGGCTGACGTCATCGCTTCGTGAATGACAATCATCCGTCTATATATATTCTAACTAAAAAATGAAAATAAATATCACCCGATAAGCTCTATGACAGTGAAAAGTAGTCGAGGGTTAGGTGTCGTTTATTACGCGACCACACAGACTACAGAATATACGATTATAGTGCCGCTCCGATTTGAGAGATTCACGGGACACTTTGACGTATGCCACACAGATCTGTATACCGTTTTCGATTCGCGCAAGAAGTGTTTCGCGCACACGCACCGTATGCTTTATGAAAACACGCGTTGTCCGCACGTGTAAACGGACCATTGCCGCCGCACAGTTGAATCGAGTTAGCAGTATAACGGCGGCCGCCGCCGAGCCGCATAGTACTCTCATCGTGCACGCCGCTCGAATCAATCACGTCGCATGCACTCGGCACACATGCCGCTAATGTGCGTGCCGTGGACGACCATATAGCCACCACCCAGCAAGAGTTGCGAAGGGGATTACCCAAAGAGCGAAACGGTCACCGCAGCCTCCGCCGCCTAAGGATGGGGGGGTGCGTATACGTTTCCGTTTTAGGGATAATTACCGTGCGCATCGCATTGGTGACGTCGTAGTCCCGACGGTCCGTAGATGTTCCCCTCGTCGAAAAAAAAAAAAAAAACGAAAAAAAAAGTAAAGGCGGTAACGAAAGACGCCTTAGCGTACGGTAGTTGGGAACGAAAATAAACATAGCAACGCAATTGAGTAATTATCATTATACCGAGACAGACGTGCAAAAAACAATAGAAATAAAATTAGCTACAACTTCAAACCGTAAAGACACTTAAGAAAAAAAATTATATTAACAAAATAGTGTAAAACAATAAATAATTATGCGCATATAATACTCGGGAGTTTAGCACACTTAATGACGAATAAATATAATTTCACTTTTATTCGTTAACATTAATTATTTATTTAATCCCTTTGCATTCGGTTGTTTTTATCATTTTCCCGGAATTCTTTTCATTTTCTCGTTTATAAAATAAATTTAAAAAATTTTTTAAAAACGGACCACAGTAGATATTATTTTGTCGACAATCTCTATTTCCTTCGAATGAATAATGAATCGTGTATGTTGAAAAAAAAAAAAAAAAAAATTATTAAAAATGAAATAGTTTCGTCGGTTGGTTCATCCCACGCGGATTTAATATTATGTGTAGCGGAGGTTTGAGTGTCCGATGGTACAAATAGTGACTAGTTGAGGCGAAAGAGGAAGAGAGAGAGAGAGTTGGATAGATTCCGTCGGCGCACGAGTGCACTTGCACGCATAATTATCGAGCTCCGCGGCGTGGCTACGTGCCTCGTCTCCGGAGGATTAATTAACTCGTTCTGGCTGCCGGACACCGGCTCATTATGCGCCACATCGAGGCACTGTTACCCACGCGGAGTCTGCACATCGTAGAGCTTTCGTAACTATATATCTATGTATCGTAATACGTATAGGTAGAGTAGACTATGTATGACTATGCTATTCACCGGTGTAACTAGCCTCAGCCACTGTACACGTACATATTATAACGTTATCTCTCGTTCTCCATCGTCTGCATGTATACCCAGACCTACAGCTATAGATATACTTCGTTCTCCGTGTCACGTTTTCTCCTCTGTCTATGTATTATTCTCTTGTTCATCCTCTCTTCCCCCCCCCCCCCTCCCGCCCCCGCCCCCCGATTCGGTCTCTCCGCTAACTCATCGCGCGTCCATCTGCTCGGCAAGTACCACACCTGTCCGACTTCACAGCAACTGGACTATCAACTTTTGCGCAATTTATACGCGACTCGAGTACTCTTCCGCCCATCAAATTTTCGGTACCCGCTCGATGAATTTCCAGGCAGCTCGTAAACCCTCGCAAAACTCTCTTGGAACTTCACGGGGATTCACGGGGAAAACGGACGCGCGATCGCGATTGGTGTACAGCTTGACAGCTGGACCGGTCGTTGCATATAAAACCCGTCATACCACGTTGAAAATACGCAGAGATAGAGATAGATGAACAATGATGGAATTAAAAAAAAAAAAAAAAAACGAGATAAAAAACCTCGATGTTTGGTATAGAAAGTGGTTCGAAGGTCGTCGAGCGATATTTATTGGCTCCGATTTCCGCCGATGACGCACGTGACACGAATAAATTTGATTTTTATTTTATTTTCGACGTATTTTTTTTTTTTTTTATTCAAATTTTTTCGGGAAATACAGCACACGTTAGGTACCTTATATACGAGAAGGGAGTTGAAAAAAAGTACGGTGCGTAGTATAATGAGTAGCCGCGTCGAGGGACAAAGTCTGTTGGGATCGCCATGGGGTGGAATTGCACGCTTTCGGCTACCGGTGGGCTTGCAATTGGCAACGAATACTTTTACAATGCAAATTATGGTAATGCCCCACGGTACAGCTGAGCGCGCGATCCGCGTGTGCGTAGCATAGAGGACAGAGTTGAGAGCCGCCTACGTATGATAGACTAACGGAGGATTTATTTTGGACCACGAAGCGAGTAACCGTACAAAAGGGTGGCTAGGAGCGGCAACGTTCTGCGGCTATCGACGACTACAGGCAAAAAAAGTCAGAGGGTTGATGATCCCAGTCTCTTGCGTTTGCGAGATAAAAGGATGGGTGCTTATCGGGCGGCGGGCGATTCTAATTCGATAATTCCGAAAGAGAATCTCATGGATACCGGTAGACTAATCTTTCATGTGGGGATGTAGCTATATTCGTGAATCCTTAGAAGAGTTATCTAAACCCGTACCACATAATGTTAAAATCGAAGTGGCTATCGTGTTCCACGGAAAAAATCACGAGACTTCAGTGACATTCATAACTCCCGTCTTTTTTTATCGGGAGAGCAGTCGGGCGTCGAAAAAAATACACGATAGTTGAGTAGTTAGGGATCCAGTCAATAATTAAAACGCCGTTTTCTACTCCTTATACAGCAGAAGAACTCATTATTAAAGGTTAACCCATACATATTCAGTTATTAGGTTTGACATTCTTCGCTATTCATCATTATCACATCCTCCCCTGCCACGTTCTCGGTGCAATTTCCGGAAAGAGAGCAGACAAACAAAACAGTATGTAAAGACCTGAGATATATCGACCCTCATTCCATTTCCTTGCGCAGACAATCCGATACAAGTAAACCAAGAAAAATCGAAAAAAAGGTGGGAAATAAAGCAGAGACAAAGGGTGAAGGAGAAAGCAAACAGGACCGCAGAATCGGAATCCAGGACCGGCCTTCCGAAAAACAGAAACAGAACCGTGCAACTTCTTTGGTATGTTGCTTTCTGTGAGCTCGCGAGCCAAGGGAATCCGCGGCTGTGGGGATTGAGTTTCCGAGAGTGACAGACAGAGCGGCAGGGGAATCACACGACTCCCTCACTTTCTCCCTTCGGCAAACCCCCTTTCCTCTCGCGATCATGACGGCGGACCGCGGGCTCTCGTCTACTCCCCAATCTCGTGCGATGCGAAACCATGAAGGGACATCAAGTCTTGACACGCGGGGTCGAGGGTCGCCCAGGGATACGCGTCGGCGTCGCCGTGTGACGTTTCCCGTCCACCGGAAGAGCGAACGGAATGGATATACGAGAGATCGAGTCCCTGTAGTGTGATACGTTGGCATACGAAAATCGCGATTGAATAATCCAAGAATAATCCCGACTTGGCTGTGCAAACTTATGCTACTCACTGTTTGACACGTTATTGCTCCCTTGATAGACGCGTTTTCATACATAACTACAAGGCCCCGAGGTCCTTCGGTGGTGGTTTTGGCTCCACAAAACTGTCATAATCGATCTTTTGTATATAAGAAAAAATTGAGAAATAAAAGACGCATCGGAAATTGAAATCGTTTTGATTTTTTTTTTATTATTCATAAATTTTATTATAGATATAAATATCCATATATTTGCATGAAAACGGGCTGTGGACCAATCGGAAATCATCCGCAAACGATCACTATTACCACTATACTGTAGTGTTACTTGAAACACCCCTCGACAACCCTCGACGCGACTATCCGAAAACTTTGGCAATAGGACATCCAGCAATAACGTCCTAATGCGTGTTCTATCATCGAAGCGACGCTAGCGAAACTCGCGAGGGACCCTTCTTCGTCGTCGGGGTGTTCCGCTATACAGATATATTATTACATGTATGAAGAAAGCGGCAACGGGAATGAACGGTCCGCAATGCTCACGAGGGAGATACAAGTCGCAAGTGAGAAAGTCCGCGATGTTCGCCGGAGGAAGAAGCATAAATCACAATTATAATCAACGTGCTAGAAGTTATGCGCATCTCGCCTCCCACCGCAGAGAGAGCCTTCAGCCACCCCCGACGCTCATTTCTGTCTTCGTCTGTTGCGTGGAGCTTCGCGCCACTCTCATCTCGTAATTTTGTACGAGAAGTTCCGCATGAGAATTTATCGCTCGAGTGTAGTGCTATTTTCCTACAGCTATTATATGCCGTTTTATAATCATTCCTCAGCTCGTTCGAGATTGACAATTCGTTCATCACCAGGTTCTCGGAAAAACGAATTTACGGAGATTTTTTTTTTATTGCGACCAGCAAAATTTTAATGCAAATGTCGACTCGTCGAATCGATAATCTCGTTAAGTTGACAAAGTATCGTTACTCATCAACTTTTTAATTCCTGACTGCCCATTAGACCAAAAAGACGGAAGTTATACGTTTCACAGAGACGAGCGAACACAACTTGACAAAATGGCGGAGATTTGAAAAAAAAATATCGAATTTAATTTTTTTAAACAGTTTTTCGTAAAAAAAAATAAAGATATCCAAAAAAAAAAAGCTTTCATAACAGGATAAAGAAACTATTTTTTGAAAATTCTTCCTTTCAGAGTGTAAACGCTGTACAACGAGTGTAAAAATATTTGTTAAAAATCATCCACTAAAATAATCCCTAAATTGTTATTACTCTTTCTTTCAGTCGGGAGTTTTGAAATTTTTGTAAAATTTTTTTAAGATAGGAAGTACAACGACGATAATATGATGCCGCGAGCTAATGTCAATGAGCGCGTGTTCTGTAATGTCGTTAAAGAGCAGACGTTAATTGAAGTCCCCTTGGCGTTCGCATAGTTTAGTTAATGATCCGTGCTGTGATTATCGTCCACTTTGCGTCTTGCGCTATAAAAGTAGGTTTATATATACTACACTAGCGGGTTTATATGACTTGGGTGCTTTGTGCTCTCGTGTAGTCTGCTTGAAGTATTAGCCTTGCAATTTTCAATGCTCTTCGCATTTCTATTAGTTCTGGGATCGTTATCGTATACATTCCGAATTAAAATTCTCTTCATTCCGTATATAAGTGACCATAAGTATTTATGATTGCGTGTAAACACATGCGAGAGGCTCTGTGTGTATCTGTATCTTTAAATAAACAAATAAACAACTTTCCAAAAGATATGTAGCAATCGGAGGCTTTAGGGGTTCTGCACAACGCGGCTTTATGGAGGTTATGACTTATGTCAGATTTCCCGGTATATCGCAGATTCCCTCTAATGGTTATGGGGAGTGTTCGTGACTGTGTTTGCATGGCTATGTGAAGGTATCAGTGAAAACGTCTGAATCAGACGGCCTGCAAGCAGACAACTACAAATCCATGCCTTAGTATATGTAGAAGAACATAGTGCACGGTATTGCAATACATTCGGGAATAAGCAATGCCGTAGCCGCATGCGTGTGATCTGTGCTCCTCGTAAATGTCTCACTAGCGGAGGGTCACATGATGCAGGGGATAATATGAAAAGCCATAAAAATTCTATCACCCGACAATTAATTGCACCGACGAACTAGAGATCGCGAAGGATCAGAATTGCCGAAGCGCAATGGTCTTCAGCGACGCATGAAGTCGTCAATGCTATAGTCTATAGGAGTAATTAAAACTTTTCTAGTCTTCAATTTCTTGATCGTTTTTTTCAGATATAAATCTGAGGGTAATATCCCGCAATTACTAACAGAAGGGTAGCAATAGTGACATTAATACATATATAATATGCGATTGTAGTGAGTTTGCGGCCGCAATTCATCAACATTGTTGATAACAATAGAAAGATTCTCATTGGTGGTCCATATTACGCGTATCGAATTTCCTGTCTCGTAGCGTAACTAAAATACAACCGTAGGATATTTTCTGCCCGCTGTCGTTCCCGTCAACGAACCCCCCGACCGGAATGTGGTATTCTCACTACACATGTATAATCTACTCTTCGTACTGTGGTAGTCGGATGAGACACGTCTCGTCGACGCGTGATTTCCGGTGGTCGAGACGTACCGCGCCAAGCCGCCAGGGGTCCATGTCGATCTGACTGGAAGGCTGCGAAGGGTGGAAGTGTTATATCCATGAAACTGGAAGCTGAAAGTCAACCTCGGGCTTTCCAAGGCAGGAGCTCGAAGCTTACAGATAGAGGCTAAGAGAAACGCAGCGAGTATGACTCCGTTTCAGCCAGAAGGGATATGATAGTGTACTGCAGCAGCCCTACGAGGGATGACGGATCTGTCAGATGGAACGACGAACGGGGACGCCAAGAGACAGTTTGAGGGGTGTATTCCCCTCCCATAAGAAGACGAAGAAGCAAAATGGAAGAAATTGAAGAGATGGGGGGATCACCGAAGGGGTGGATTCTGAATGCGGATTCGACAGTGAGGACGACAATCGTGTCGGCGAAAGGACGATTATTAACGATATCGTATAGTACGGTAGTAGTAGTTGGCGTGATGCTCCCGAGAGCCGAGACGAATTGCAAGTGCCAGCAACGTTCCGTCCCGCTTTCTAGCGGTGCAGGTCGGTGCGGCTAGGCGCCAGGCATCGTAATTCATCCGTATATCACATAGCACATTTACTGCATAGCACTCTATAGTATGGTATACGCATAGCACGTGGTCCATCGGACGCCTCCGTTCCGTTCCGTACTGTGTAGGATCATAATTTCTCCTCGAGTCGGTAGCAGGAAGTAGCGATGAATTATTCTACGGATAATGGCGAGCAATTGAAATACCCTCGGTGCGCCTCGTTGCAGTTCATATAAAGTATATATCTATATATATATACATGCGCGCGGTATTCAACTATATACTATATGGTATATATATATATATATACATAGCTATAATATATGCATGTGCCAACTTCTCCCTACGGACCCCTTTGGAGGACCAACGAAAAATTAACATCTCGTCCCTCTGGGGTGTCGGTCGGCTGGTAACGTTTCAGCAGAGAACCCAAAACTAATATGTTCTTGAATTCGCACCCTCGCGTTACTGGAGGGAGGATACTTAATGTTGTGATGATTTGAAATCGATAACGACCCTTCTACAGACTCAGAAGTCACGGTAAGTGAATTCGTACTCCACTAGCCGCTCTCGTTGTCCCATTGGGACGAAACGGGGAATGCGAAACAAGGAGTCGGGAAATGGAGGGATGAGACGGCAGCGGGAATCGCATTATCTATTTGCGAGCTGCGACTCCAATGTAAGCTATTGCAACTGGGGATCGCTGCACTGTAGACGAGGTCTATAGGGATGCTGCGAACACGAAGTTAGACGTGTAGCAGACATGAATATGAAGATCGCGATCTTCGCCGGGATCGAGATATTCGATATACCAAATCGCCCTGTAACCATCGCACTTTTGGGGACATTGTCAGAGCGCATTAATATGATTCCATTTTTAATATGATTCGCATTTTTAATCAATATTTAACAGTAACTTCCAAGTTGTAAACCATTTGAAACGCAATCCGAAGCATTGAGCATTTGAGGTTAAAAACCCCGTAGGCATGCCACGCGGGGTGTCTTTGAAAAAAGCTTTATCGCTTTCATATAAATAACTGTGAAACAGTGAGGCTTTATATCCGAGAAGTACCAAGGCGGGTGTGATGAATTCTGGATATTAATCGATGCAACGAGAGTATTACGGGAGGAGCGGTCATAAAAGCGCGAGTTATGCGCGCTAAAAGCTTTGAGAGACGAGCGGTTTGTCGTCGGTGCATTTTTCTCGGGTGATCCGTGGCGAAAGAGAACTCGAAGAAAATATGTTTTAAAAAACTGAGTAGAGCCGTCTAAACGGGATAAATTTAAACTAATTTCGTGTGCGTTTCTTCAAAGGAATGTCACGGCTGTGGTTAAGATAAATATCAAACATGTGTTGACCGGGAGTTGCGGGACTCGTTTGTGTCTCCGCGCGAACGCGGGACAAACGGGTATACGTTTTCGTGTTTCCTTGCATATACGGCTCGCCAATACCTCCGAGAAAACGACTAGACGTCGCGTGTGTATGGTACGTATGCTTTGCCGGTGGCCGAACGGAACGTCTTGACGCGAAGCTTTGATTACGAAACTCATCCGCGCGACGTTTAAGTCAAATCGTCCCGAGATCACAAGAATGACCGGGTATATAGGCGGTTCTCATGGTGTCTCACCAACACCATCGAAATATGTAACATCCGAAAATACATCTATATCCCTTTCGTATTCTCTCGCTACGCGCGGACGTGACACATTTTTCTCGGTAAAGAGTTCGGTTTATGTTGTCGATCACCGAAATTCCAATGAGACGAAAAAAAAAACGCGACATCGCGTCATCGTTCATTTTTTGCGGGTGACTTTCTTCACTAAAATATTTAGCGAAAAAAATGAATAAACAATGATAAAAGATCGCTAATAGCACAATATCAAGTATTCGTTTTTATCTTTGTATTGAATTTTACTACTGACATCCACGTCTAACAGCCATCAAACGCAAATGATAATTGATAAATTGTCAAAATTCTGCCAGTTTAATATAAGCGGAACGCGACCTCACGGCTTCCATATTGAATGTGACAGGTGATTCCCGACAGATATCTCGAAATCCACGCTTGTCACGTTATCTCGTAATTTCGAAATTTCCGTCGCGAATTCGGGAAAATTGCATATCAACGTAGCGATGCTATAAGTCGAATGGGGGAAACTGAAGATAGACATTGGCGACCATTTGAAACTTATATACTTATTGCATAAACGATGAAGAGCCGCTATTCAAGGGGGGGTGGCGGAGGGGGGAGGGAGGACGGGTTCTTCGCCTCAAAATACTATAAACCGGTATATAGGTGGAATAGTATAAAGACAGCGGCGGTTCGTTCGAACATTAGCATACTTAATGGTCCTTTGTTTGGCTAAGTTGAACTACGAATGTTGCCACCAGGCGCGCGAGTGAACGCGACACGGTTCGTTAACTTGACCGAATCAAATTACTTGAATTTACCGTCCCAACGCCTCCGCGATATTCGCTCTGACGCGGTGTGGCGCTGGAGCGGCGGGTAACCACCGTTCTCTGTACGGGATATGCATAGACACGCGGGGCGCGTGAGCTGCTCGTCGGTCCTTCGCGTACACGACACGGTTGTGTGAACACGCCGAATGCCCTGAGATTATAATGCGTTCGCTTAACCAACCGAATTAGTTCGGAGACACAATGAAGCATAAAGCAACAATGCGCGACCGGAATTTATTGGTGGCGCCGATCAATTAAACGCATTCCGATTGATACAATCGCACAAAATCGAACGCATCAGATTTGCATCAATAACATTCGCGTACTGTTGTGGCCAACACTTTGATTCAATTACCGTGAATTGTTTCAACTCCATATCATTTTCGAGTACACGACAAAAGCCGTTAATAGAGCGATGACGCGTTATTCGATGGCCTGTTCACCATTTTCGTGATGACGTATTATTAAGTCCACAATACAAAGCACAGTATATGCATCTCGAATGTGGAGTTTTAAGCTCATATGGCACATCATACACACGAGTATATAACTTCGTGGCGTGCCGCTCGATACCACGTGCTGGTGGCGGCTCGTAAAACCCCCCAAAAAGACTCGTCGCCTCTTGACTCACTTTCCGCGGTTGCGGTCGCTTTTGCCCCCTCGACGAAAAATAAAAAATAAAATGAGACCGCCGGACGTTGACTCCGTGCTGACGACACGGGTAAATTAACTTTGAAATGATTTGAAAGAACCCGCGAGCTTAACGAGTTCAACGGCACCGCTATGAAAAAAAAAAAAAATGTATAAATTTTACGCGACAGTTGCAATGCACGTGGATATAACCGATTTCGGCGTTATCGGATTTTCAAAAGCTTTGACGACGACGCGAAAGACCCTGCAAGCCAAAGATACATTCATACATTTTGTAAATGCCATGCGCCGTCAGCGCAGCCCGGCATGCAAGAACGTAATTCGATTTAGAATTCAACTCGGGCGCACAGCGCGGAAACATCGACGTTCTCGCTGTTCTGCGTTTTTTTTTTTTTTTTTTTTTTTTTCGTTTCTTTTGTTTCTTTACTCGCGTTCTCTTTTTATCATTCCGGGCATTTCTTTCGTCGAATTGTATCTACACGTCTCCGCGCCGCTTGTTCGCGAGAGGCTTCCTTCCGTCCTTCAACTGCTACTGCTGGTGGCTGGCTGGCTGGCTGGCTGCTGAGCCGCGCGCGTTTTATAGCTTCATTAGAAGCGAGGGTTCCCGTTTAATAATTCATCCAGGGAACTCTCGGCCTCTCTCCGGACCGGGAGTAGAGCTTCCATACGGTCGAGCCGCGTTTATTCCACGACGAGTAGTCGCGGGGATCTCTCCCACGTGTGTCTCACTCACGGAATAGCAGGCTATCTCGATCGCGCTTGCGGGCTATCGTGCACTTCGCGACCGGCACGACGAACGAGACTACTCTTTATCCTGGTCTCTCTACCCAGTCGATAGAAATGTCGAGGTTCGGTCACGAGGAAGAGGAGCACACAAAGTACTGGCTACTGTGCAGCCACACGGAAAATGCGGGGCCGAGGGACCGAGAATTCCTGGTGTCAAAGCATTTACAAGCCAAGAATCCGCGAGGGATCAAATATAAGAGTCGAAGGTCAAACGTGATCTTCTTTTCGGTAGCGTACTCTACTTGTTGCAGACGGTCGTCTTGTCACGAAACATTTGTTTAATCCGTTTTTAATCTGATATGCTTAACCAAACATTGAGCCCTTAATCAATTTTTTTTTCTACCGTTCCAACAAAAAATAAACGATATTTCGATCGAAATACCTTGATAATAAAATAATAACGTAATTTTTAAAAAATCACCGAAAATACTACCGTTGGCACAATTGCGTTGTTTTCTTATCAATGAGGTTAATCATATCCGCAAATTATTGCTATTTAAAGAATGTCTATCGATGATTATCGATTACTTTTAGCGACTACAGGCGCATGCGCAATATGCGAAAACGCATTTTGTAGATCGAAACGCCGTTTCTCTCTTTCAGCATTAAATTCGCCCCCTTCTCTTCCGGTATTCTCCGTTTGTATACCATAGAGTTTGCAATCGTGAACAAACGGAGAGGCGAGAAACATAACAGAAACGTCGAGAATCTACGATGTATTTTCTATACAGCTTATTTGACTTGTATAGAGGAGAGAAGACGGCAGTATAGTACAGCATTTCGAATTCCCTTCAGGAAGATCGTTCCTGTTCATCGTCTCGTTTCCACCACCAACGCATCTCGTCAACCCTTTATCCTGCCGTTCCTTAGCGCCAAGGAATTCCCCACCATTCGCCACTCCAGGCTTCGCGTTAATGGAGAAACTCGACGGTTGATGCAATGCCGTTAACGAGAAATTTTCTGACGCCTCGTAGAAACCATTATTTCATAGTTGGCAACTATTCCAAGATCTCGGTACGAGAACGGGCGGCCCCTCTCCTCTCCCTTCTCTGCACCCCCGTATTTCTCCGATTCCTCATCTCCGTTTTCCGTGTCTCTTCTATGCCTCTACTGCGTTACGACTCCTTCGTCGCTCTCGACATACTTGAATGGCACCGTCTAATTCGACGTCACTTGGGATTCGATTCATCGTTCCCCGCCCCTCCGCCCTTGAATCGCGGAATTTCTCATAGTCGCCCGTCACACCGACACCTTTCCTGTAAGACTATAGTGCCTAATACTACGCTATATGTATATATACGTGCGATAATTCGTCAATCGTCATTCGGGAATTCGACGATTGAAGGGCTCCGCAAAATTGAGTTTTGCCAAAAACCTCCGATGAACGGTAATTAATAACACTGTGTTAATTGTATTGTCTTTAGTAAGTAAAACAATAGGTGTAAATAATTATTATTCTATGCATTATTATTTTTTTTATTGATACCTATCGTTTAAATAAATATATTTTCGAGAATAATAAACGATAAATAATATACTCCATTTATTATTTGACCAGAAATATTATATGCACTCTTTACGTTGCAATACTTTCTAATGATTGTGAAAACACTTCATTCGACTTTTTTCATTTATTTCAAAATTATCCGAACATCCGGAAAAATAGTTTTACAAGAAATATTTAAACTTCCAATTGAAAAATCAATGTCGTGAAAAATTTGTACTAATAATAATGAGTACACATAGTAAAAGAGGAGATTCCCATTTTTAGTGACCACACTATTTGTTATTATTTATTTTTTTTTGTTAATACCATTTCCTCATTACACGCAATTTTCGGTACAAATTTTTAAAATTTTTGGAAAATTATTTTTTCTGTTTTTTTTTTTTTTTTAAAAAAAACCGAATAGATGTTGAAATAAATAAATAATATACAATTAACAAATAAACGAAGTTAAACCGAGGGGGCGGGGAGGGGAATGTTAAACGGGGGATTAAAAAATTCTCAGAAAAATACTTGATACGTTTTACATTGCCTTTCAAATACCAGAGGGTTGTCTATTCCAGTAGAGAGGTACCAATTTTCCTTTGTCCCAAGAATTTTGTTTTTCTCCGCGTAAATGATGCGACATAGGTATTAGGTACATAGGTGCCATATAACACAAGATTAATGATGTTCATCGTTTTGTTAGCCGGTTGAAAAATGGCGTGGGTACAGTACGCGTCGTTTCGTTGTCTCTCGTAAAACGACCATTAAAAGAGCTTACGGTCCGTCCTTCGCGAGTCCCGGAGAGGGTGAGCGACTGTTCGCGCATCACCGTTTTTGTCACATTGCCTCGTCGGCGGTTGATACCGAGAGAAACCGAGGGAAGCGCGTTGTTCAGCCGAAACGAGAGAACGAGAAAAGGATTC